>CM038041.1:31597500-33997500 GCA_021397845.1 Areca catechu
AGATATACCGTAACCCCGTAAGGTTAGCCTCATTAGTCTAGGATTAGTCCCTGACATGCCTTCTTATATCATACTTTATCCAACTAACCTAAAATCTTTTTCTCCACCCTACCAGACTAATTCTGAAGCCAGTTCCTATTTTTTACCCTTTCCAAACACTTCCAGCATTTCTAGGATCATTAGATTTCATTTAGCTGAAATTAGCATATTGCATGCATTCATCACACATGTTAGGTTTGCATTATACTTCTGGCATACCCTATGGCATTTGCTTAGAGTCCATTCTAAATACTCTTGTGCACACCACACTAGGGTCAAACCTAGAGAGTCTATAGTCTCTTAGGTTTAGGTCCAAAAGAGTTCAATAAAATTTCCTTCAATAGGAATGCATAGTCCAGTCTGTTAGGTGTCAGTATGAGTCCTTTGCATCATTTGTTAGGAGACCGCATGTGCCCAGTATGTTCACCACTTGCACTAATTTTAAACGAACTGGCTAATTCCCGAAGAAGGGTCAAAGAATTTGATGTAGTGGATTCTATCTTGGTTAGGCTTAGGCCTAAAAGAAGCTTTATGCTCGCAGAGCCGGACCTTTTAAAGTGATAGAGAAGGTTGGATCAAATGCCTAGGTGTTAGACTTACCTTCGGATTTGGGCATTAGTTCTACCTTCAATATTACAGACCTGGTTGAGTACAGGGAACCGGCAACGATACCTAGTGAGGCCTTAAGACCTATCCCCTCCTGTTGTGAGTGACCCTAACCCAGAGTGTCCACTAACAAATTTGGCATGAGAGAGGAGAACGGATCGAGCATATCCTAGACGATCAAGCCATTACGACCCGGGGCCGCGGCTGTCAATGCTACCCGGTCCGATGGCAAGGTCGGCCAGAGTCAGACGATTCGTGGATTTCTCGAGAGGACTTGCAATGCCTCAACCTAGGCCTTCTCGAGAGATATGTGAGCCAGTCTGATCTTCACTCGACAGGGTCGAGTTACTCCCACCCTGGGAGAATTGGTGGGGACACCAGAGGCACCAAAATAAGATAGAGGCTTCTCAACCCTCTGTGGATCACTTAATGATATTCGAGTCCATTGTAATAAAGCTTAGTCCAGCTAAGTTATCTTTATTTGAGTCCTATATTAGTCAGCTCATGTTGAGCTAGTTCAGCCTAGTGTTAGTCAGCTCATGTTGAGCTAATTTTATTTTTTTTGAGTCCTGTCCAAGCATACTGAAGACTCAAGACCACGCTATACAAGTAAAGGCCAAGTCCAATGAGATTGAAGACATGAAAGTATAGCCCAAGTCTAACCCAGCTTGAAGATTTGAAGATCCCAGGAGGAAAATCAGAAACCCTGATTCCTTTTAGGTGCCCTCCAGATGCCCAGATTCCCTTTCAGATGCCACAGTATATTCATAGACCAGGGCATCCATGATTTCAGAGGTCCATCTACATCCTAGCCCAAAGAAATCAAGCCCAGGAACCAATCCCAAGCCCTTAAGAAGCAAGATACCAGGGAATATTCTTGCTACCTGGCTACCAGGCCATCCCAGCTTCCAGAGGCCCAAGCCCATGCGCCCGAGCCCCTTTGGGCCAGCCCCTTGCTGTTCCAAGAAGCCCAACACACCCCCCTAGGCATCCTTGGAGTGTTGACCAAGTCAAGAGAGGAGGAGAGAATTTTTAGGGATTTTCTACCTAGGTTTCCTTACTTTCCTAGCTAGAGTTTGAGAGGGAAAAGGATTCTTATGTAATGTCTAATGTACCCATACTTCGGGCCCAAGACTAAGGGTCTATTTAAAGGACCCTAGTCTCTTGTATGAGATTGATTTTGATATATGAATTAAAACTTGAGTTCTCTTCAATTGCTATGTGTTACCCTGTTGTGTGCATAAAGGGGTTTTGAGAGTTTCTTCTTCCCGGTGTTGCAACTGCCTCCAGCCATCATCCAAGCCTCCTCTTCCCATGCCCTTGCTACCTTGTTTCTAATTTTTTCTTGTGTTCCCAACATTGTTTTCTCACCCCTGATGGTTGTTTGCAGGTCCCCAAGTTCCTACAAATCCAACGCTCCAACCGGACCGTAATCGGACCACCGAGCAAAAAGCCAGATATCCGCGGGTCTTTGGCTCGGTTTTCCAGGCCGCATCCATTGAGGAACAAAAGATCCCTTCGCTATGATCTTCATCGGGCACATCAGACATTGCCAGGTACATCCCCTCTGCCACCAGTAATTTTATTGTAGGAGAACTTGCCCTAACTGAGGCTTCTCAGTCCCGGCGATCTATCTTTACTGCTTTCTTAGGTCCTAATCTGCATGTTTAGCTTTTAAATTTTATATAGAATTCCCTACAACTTATTTTGATCCAATATTCGGGATTTAATCACTTCACCCTATATATAAAATTAATAAAAATAATTGCATGCATATTAGTCCTGCATCATGCGCTCCCTTCGGGTCTAGATGCCGAGGCCGAAGTCAAGCTCTGCCTCTCCTTCGCCCGGCTGTGCTCCCTTCGAGTCGAGATGCCGAGGCCGAAGTTGAGCTTCGTCTTTTCTTTGCCCGGCTGCACTCCCTTCGGGTCAAGATACCGAGGCCGAAGTCGAGCTCCGCCTTTCCTTCGCCCGGTCGTGCTCCCTTCAGGTCGAGATGCCGGGGCCGAAGTTAAGCTCTGCCTCTCCAAATCGGCTCCACCTTGGACGAGGAGACCTGTAATCGAAGTAAGTCATCGCTCTCCCTGGATGGCGGCTCGACGCCCAAGGGTCGCGAAAAGATGCCCACCAGGCCGCGATGATGGTCCCAACTACCACTTACACCAGAATGGAAAGAATCCTCCGATCGAGGCTATGCATTCTCCACCAACCATCTGCACCCTCCAAAAGAGGAAGTCAACCAGCAGATCCGGATCCAGGAGGTGGCGGCCCATAGATCGAGGCCCTGCAAAACTACCCAAAAGGGAGCGACCGGAAGGAATGTCAAAGGCAGCCCGTCCACAGCATGAACATCTTCGCACGCACCCGTAGGCATAGAAAGATCCCGAGGTAAGCGACGTGCAATGCCCCCAGCAAAAAAGGTCTTCCAGATTCAAACAAGGTAAGAAGCAAAAGCTAAAAACTCAAGCAAAAAATTCAGTGGAGTGAGGTCCAACGAGCAAGAAGGGGGCAGCGCACAGGAAGACAATGCTCGAGGCTACCGCGAAATCCCCAGGAGGGATCTAGATGGACACAGCTGCTCAGTTCGAGCTCTCCTCTGCTGTTCCCATACTCTGTACTCAGCCCGCTCGCACTCTCTCATCTCTCCAATTCTCCTCCTAGCGTGGAGTCCACACTTGGGGCTCGATCGGGAGGATTTGTTTTCCTGGATCGCTAATGACTTGACCATCGAAGTGCCCCTGCCAGAATTTCTGGCCTGGGTCTCTAACTCTGTTTTGCAGGTCTGGGTGCCCGAGCAAGATCCCGAGCGACAGTAGCGTATTCTGAGCTTGACCTCAGCTATGGGCCACAACGATCTTGGTGGCAACAATATTGAAGAATGCAAACAACTTTAAGATGAGATTGAGAAGCTTATCTACCATGGTAGGTTGAATAGGTTCCTCCAAGATCGAGGAAAAAGATGTGATGCTCCAGTCTCGCACCTACCATAGCCTCTGCCAAGGGTAGAGGAACCCACAGACTGACCCATTAGAGATGATGTGAACACTATCAGCAGTAGACCAGGGAAAGAGGCCAGAGGTATTAGCTATGAAGAGAGTTTTAATGAAACCATAACCTTCACTTGGATTGATGCCAGGGGTGTCTAGTATCCCCATCATGATCCCATAGTTATAACGCTGAACATTTATGATTGTAGTGTCCATCGTATGCTTGTTGATAGTTGAAGTTTGATAGATGTCTTATTTGATGATGCATTCTTAAAGATGAATATCACTTCTGAATGACTTAAAAAGGTAGATGCCCTGATATTAAGGTTTTTGGAGGAGTCGATCCCAATTGAGGGTATTATCATTCTGCCGATAGTAGCAGGGAAGGCCCCTTGACATTTCCAAGTGCATCTTACTTTTACGATCATGAAGGCACCTTCGACCTATAATGTCATATTTGGTCGACCAAGTTTGAATGCTCTATGAGCAATAGTGTCTATCTATTATTTGTTAATGAGGTTCCCCATTCTACAAGGAGTAAGAGAGGTAAAAGAAAACTAGGCCATGGCAAAACAATGTTACCTGACAGACAAAATATGTCAAGATACCAAATGGTCTCCCAGTGGAGGGGCTAGACACCAAGGATGAACTGATCGAAGAAAGGGGGAAGCATAAAAAAGATCTTGTAGCGATCTCCTTATATGACAGGGACCCTAAGCATGTTCAAATTAGCTAAATATTGGATGAAGGCATAAAATAAAAACTGATAGCCTTCCTGTAAAAGAATACCGATGTCTTTGCTTGGATGCCTGCAAATATGCCCAAGACTGATCTTAAAGTGATGATGCATCACCTGATGGTAGACATAAATCATCATGATAAATCTATTAATTATCCCAATTTAAACATTGAAATAAATAGTAATTACTTTATATTTATTAAGAATTAATATTTTTATGAATATCTTGTAGAAAAGGATCTCATAAATTGAAAGAGCTTGATTTTGGAGTCCAACGATGCAGATGGCACTCAAATCGAAGTTGGAACAAGCTTGAAATTTAAATTTGAAGTTTATTTAAATAAATACACATATTTTAAAGTAGCTAGTCCACCATGGACTAGCCACTAGGTCTACAAAATGCTTGACGGTCCACGAGTAGCCATTACCCATGGTCCATGGCTGAACCTCATGAACCATGGGCTAATTCCATCAACCACCAGCCAGGAGGATGGTCGGTGGCCACCCTACAACATCTAGCAAGACTCACGAACTGACAAAGAGGGCAATGATGCTTGGTTTCAATGGTAATAGTGATATGGCGACAATCCTTGGATTCACGATGATGGGAGCAACTGGACGGTGATCTCAAATAATTAATGGCCACGGTGGAAGCTTCTACACGTTCGATAGAAACGATGGTAGTCTTGGTAGCCACTGGACGGGCTAGTGAGTAGCACGGCAAAGGTCATGGCCGAGATAAATAGAGGTCATTCATGAATGGGTCCAAGACTTCAGCAGTAGGTCTCGGTGGTGCAAGTGACTCCGATGGTGCACGGGAAACATGAGGAAGCTCCGGTGTAGTCTGGTGGTGGCGGCGCAGCCCAAGGGGAGATGGTGGTGGCATTCGGATGATAGCAACTGGATCTATCAATGGAAGGAGGATGTAGCATAGATCTCAAAGTAATCAAAAGGGCTCATATTGATCAAGCCTGATATGGGTGAATTCTGAACCTTTGATCCAGATCCAAGAGCTGGGAAGATGTTGATCGATCAATACCATTCAGAATGGGGGACAGAAGCCTAACACCACTAGGATTGGGCATATTCATATCAACCGTTGAGTCCTGTAAAGTTAAATCTCAGTCATTCTTTTGATTCCTTAGTTTAGTACTGCATCGGAAGAACATGAAGACCACCCCCATTAAACCATATAAAAAGGCTCATGTACCTCTACCTAGGGGCATCAGTTTCTATAGCAATTCATGTACTAATTTATTTTCTTGCTCTTATTTATATTATTGTGTTAGGCTTGGAAAAGAGGAAAATTATGGAGGGGATGCTGGCGGTAGCAATGCACAGCTAGACTCCTTCAACCTGGGAAGAAGATAAAGCATGTTTGCATGGTTGATTCGGATTCCTTGATAACTTCTCCTACTATCTTGATTTAATCAATTAATTAGTTATTATCTTTTAATCACCACTGCTCTCAATCTAATATTCTACAACCAATTTTTTTTATTTTTTTTCATGAAATAATTATCCTTGGTCTCTAAGGATACGATCTCGACTCATCACAGCTATAGTAGTGAGTAGATTTTATTTTTGACCACCTACAATAATGACCAATCATTCACCCACCTGTATAGACTCAACCTTCTGAGCTTATGTGTGACACATCCGATCATGCCATAAGAGCAGTCCTAGGTCAAAGAATTGATAAGCTACTTAGAGTGATCTACTATTGTAGCAAGATCTTGAATGATGCACAACTCAACTATTCTAGCATAGA
Source organism: Areca catechu (assembly GCA_021397845.1). Classification (NCBI taxonomy): domain Eukaryota; kingdom Viridiplantae; phylum Streptophyta; class Magnoliopsida; order Arecales; family Arecaceae; genus Areca; species Areca catechu. The sequence continues at coordinate 31,603,643 of CM038041.1, forward strand.
AAAAAAAATTTAGCTATGATATTTATACTAGAGAAATTTAGGTTTTACTTAGTGGGGTCTCATATAGTCATCTATACTAATCACTTTGCCATTAGGCACCTTCTTTCAAAGAAGGATGCCAAGGCATGCTTAATTAGATGGATCCTACTCTTACAAGAATTTGACCTAGAAATCAAAGATAAAAAAGGTACCGAAAATGTTGTAGCTGGTCAGTTATCTAGGTTAGTGATCACACCTACTGAAAAACTACCTATTAATGAGTCATTTCCTGATGAACAACTTATGTCCGCTACCATAGATGCATAGTACACCGACATAGTCAAATACTTAGCTACCGATCAGATTTTGATGCACTGGAATGCTCAGAATAGAAATCAACTTTTCTCCTAAGTAAAATACTTTATTTGGAATGATCCAAATATATTTAAATAATATCCTAACTTGATTATTAGAAGATGCATCCCAGATCAAGAAGTTAGAAGTATTTTGTCCTTTTGCCATGACCAAGCTTGTGGTGGTCATTTTGGAGCTAAAAGGATAGTGGCAAAGGTGCTCCAATGTGGATTCTACTGGCCTAACCTATTTAAAGATGCTTACGAATATTATAAAAGTTATGGTAGGTGCCAGCAAATAGCCAGATCACAAAGAGGAATATGATGGCTATGAATCCAATATTGATTGTAAAAATTTTTGATGTATAGGAAATTGACTTTATGGAATTGTTTCCAAAATCTTTTGGAAACGAGTACATTTTGATAGCCATAAATTATGCATCTAAGTGGGTAGAGGCAATACCTTGCAAAATCAATGACAGCAAAATTGTTGTAAAATTTCTCAAAGAGCATATCCTCTCCCGCTTTGGTTTTCCAAGGGCTATCATTAGTGATCATGGAACACACTTTTGCAACCAATCTTTTGCATCACTGATGAGAAAATATAACATCACCCATAAGATGGCTATACCCTATCACCCGCAAATGAGTGGGCAAGTAGAAGTGTATAATCGACAAATCAAACAGATCCTAGAAAAGACTGTAAACTCTAATAGAAAAGATTGGTCAGTGAAGCTAGTGGATGCACTATGGGCATATTGCATTGCCTTCAAGATCAATTTAGGAATGTCTCCCTATAAGTTTGTATTTTGTAAGGCTTGTCACTTACCTATAGAATTAGAACATAGGACAATGTGGGCCATAAAATAATTGAACATAGATTTGGTACAAGTGGATGAACTTGAAGAAATTAGGAATGAAGAATATAAGAATGCAAAAATTTATAAGGAGAAAACTAAAACCTTTCATGACGAAGCTATCTTTAGAAAATCTTTTACTTGTGGGCAAAAAGTTCTCTTATATAATTCAAAGCTTCACCTATTTCCACGAAAATTAAGATCTAGATGGACTGGCCCATACATAGTAAAAGAAGTCTTCCCACATGGAGCTATAAAAATTGAAATTCCAAGTAATGGTGCTATCTTTAAAGTTAATGGGCAATGCCTAAAACCATTCTTGGAATTAACTACTGAAGAGGTTAGGGAGGTTATGATTCTATATGATCCAGAGTAGGATATGACATCTGGCTAAAGATGTTAAACTTAGCACTTTTTGGGAGGCAATCCAAAGTTTTACTTTTTTTTTATCTCTATTTTAGTGATTCTTAATTCTTAGAATAAGAGACTGCTCTGCACAGTTGCTCCTGGCATTATACAAGGCATATCTTGTCCATGTGGTATCTCTCCTTGTTTTAGTCTTCCTTACTCTATTGAGGACAATAAAAATTAAGTTAGGGGGTAAGGAAGTCTTTTTAAAAAATATATTTTAAAATACCTTGGCAATCTTTGAAGAATTTTAAAAAATATGCCATGAAAGAAATTCTTGAGCAAAATAAACTAGAAAAAAGTAATAGAGTTAGAAAGTATTAGTTAATTACTGTAGTGAGCAAGGAGTAGACTAGCTGGTCAAACTTTTAGCAGCCTAATTAGGTCACCTAAAGGCTATTAGCACTTCCATCGTACATGCACACTGACAAGGTAAACTAGGTATTAGTTGTAAGGTCAATTGAAGACTCAATTATTACTGAAAATTGATAATTGATATACATCCTATTAAGAGAGACTTGAATTTAAGAAAAGAGCTACCTGCCTGATAAAAAAAAGAGAGAAAAAAGATAAGTTCTAACATTGGTTTCCCATCGAATAACTAGGTACCTTCATTTAAGTAACGTTGTTGTTCGCGTCAAAAAGTGGGTAGTGTAAAGATATCGCCAGAAAAAAAGAGATAAAAAAATTTAGGTAGTGTGAAAGTTACCTCAACTCATATTCTTCATTTGGATGTGTATAGAAAATTGACCAAAGTAGGTGATAAGCGAAGATACTATTATTCCTTACAAGCTAGTACTGAAATACTGAGTTAGTCATCATAAACATAAGTACTGTAGATCTTTGGATGAACTCTAAGAAAGTTTCTAATAGTTCTGACCACGAAATCTATTTCGGAAACTCAATACTTAGTTAGTGATACTAGCTGACTTCTTTCAGCTTTCAGCCTAGACTAGTTTTACAAAGGAGGATCTTAGTGACACATGATTCTATTTTTAATTACATTGCTAAGGGACTAGCAATGATTAAGTTAGGGAGTGTGTAAGTCTATTAATTATTCTAATTTAACCATTAAAATAAATAATAATTATTTTAGATTTATTAAAAATTAATTTTTTTATGAATATTTTGTAGAAAAGGATCTTATAGATTAAAAGAGCTTGTTTTTTGGAGTCCAACAGTGCATACCGTACTCAAATCAGAGTTCAAACGAGCCTGAAATTTAAATTTAAAGTTTATTTAAATAAATACATGCATTTTAAAATAGCCAGTCCACCATGGACCAGTCGCTAGGTCTATAAAATGCTTGATGGTCTATGAACAGCCATTTCCCATGGTCCACAGCTGAACCTTGTGGACCATGGGCCGATTCCATCAATCGCCAGCCAGGAGGATGGCTGGCGGCCACCGTACAACATCTGGCGAGGCTCACGGACTGACAAAGAGGGCAATGATGCTTGGTTTTGACAGTAATAGCAATCTAGCAACAATCATTGGATTCACGGTGATGGGAGCAGCTAGATGGTGATCTCAAACAATCAATGGCCATGGTGGAAGCTTCTACATGTTTGATAGCAACGATGGCGATCTTGGTAGCCGTCAGATAAGTCGGTGAGTAGCATGAAGAAGGTCATGATCGAGATAAACAGAGGTCATTCATGAATGGGTCTAAGGCTCCGGCAATAGGTTCGGCAGTGCAAGGGACTCTAGCGGTGCACAGGCAACATGAGGAAGCTCCAGTGTGGTCTGGTGGTGGCGGCGCGGCCCAAGGGGAGATGGTAATGGCATTCAGGTGATAGCAACCGGATCTATCAATGGAAGGAGGATGTAGCATATATCTCAAAGCAATCAAAAGGGCTCATATTGATCAAGCCTGATATGGGTGAATTCTGAACCTTTGATCAAGATCCAAGAGCTAGGAAGATATTGACTGGTCAAACACCAATCGAAATGGGGAATAGAAGCCTAACACTACTAGGATTGGGCATATTCATATCTAACCATTGAGTCTTGTAAAGTTAAATCTCAACCACTCTTTTGATTTCTTAGTTTAATCCCACATTGGAAGAACATGAAGACCACCCCCTGTTAAACCTTATAAAAAGGCTCCTATACCTCTACCTGGGGTTATCAGTTTCTATAGCAATTCATGTACTAATTTATTTTCTTACTCTTGTTTAGATCATTGTGTTAAGCTTGGAAAAGAGGGGAATTATAGAGGGGATGCTGGCGGTAGCGATGCATAGCTGACTCCTTCAACCTGGAAAGAAGATAAAACTTTTTGCATGGTGGATTTAGATTCCTAGGTTACTTCTCCTGCTATCTCGATTTAATCAATTAATTAGTGTTATCTTTTAATCACTATTGCTCTCAATCTAATCTTTTACAACCAATTTTCTTTTATTTTTTTCTAGTGAAATAATTGTCCTTGATCTTCGAGGATATGACTCCATGATAAATGAGGTACAGAAGTTCATCGGGGCAGGGTTCATCAGGAAAGTTAACTATTTCAAATGGCTGGCAAATATAGTATTGGTAAAAAAGGCCAATGAAAAATGATGAATATGTGTGGACTTCACATACCTCAATAAAGCCTGCCTGAAGGATAGCTATCACTTTCCCCGCATCGATCAATTAGTGGATGCAATAACTGGCAAGAACTCCTAACTTTTATGGATACATATTCAGGATACAATCAGATTCAGATGGCACCAAAAGATGAGAAAAAAACTTCTTTTATTACTGATCAAGGCTTGTTTTGCTATATGATAATGCCATTTAGTTTAAAAAGTGTAGGGCCAACATACCAGTGATGGGTGAACAAGATCTTCAAGGACCAGATCGGTCGCAACATAGAAGTCTATGTTGACAATTTGCTAGTCAAAAGTTGTTCTCGCTAAATCATATAGAAGATCTTGAGAAAACTTTCACCATCTTGCATTAATATCAGATGAAATTAAATCCAAATAAGTATGCATTCGGAGTAATCTCTAGGAAGTTTCTTAGATTTATGGTATCTAATCAAGGGATCAAGGCCAACCCGAAGAAAATCTTAGCCTTGATGCGAATGACCACACCAATGATCGTAAAAGATTCTGAAAAAACCTTGGCTGGTTTATTTCTAAATTAGCCAAATGATATTACCTTTCTTCTAGATTTTGAAAAAATCAAAGGATTTTGAATGGACTGAGGAATGCCAGAAGGCATTCAAAAAACTTAAAGCTTACATCGATACCCCGCTACTCCTTAGTAAGCCAAAGAAGGGTGAGAAGCTGTATCTATATCTGGCAACCTTCCTCTCTACTATCAACTCCGTACTTTTTCAAGAAGAAGACCAGATACAAAAGTTTGTGTATTATATTAGCCGGGTCTTGCAACATGCCAAAACAAGATACACTTGGCTAGAAAAGCTTATCTTTGCCCTTATGATATCGGTCATAAAGCTTCGGCTATATTTTCAAGCCTACACAATCGTGGTTCTTACTGACCAACCCCTCTAGATGATTTTACACTAACCTGACACCTTAGGTAGGATGGCTGAATGATCTCTTAAACTCTTTGAGTTCAATTTGGCATTTCAACCAAGACCTTTTATCAAGGCACAGGTATTGGCAGACTTTATAATCAAATATACCATTTCCCAAAAAGAATCAGAAGAAGAAAATTCAATGCTTGAAGATCTCAAACAACAATGGATGTTGTATATAGATGGAGCCTCGAATACTAATGGCTTTGGAAGAGGGCTCACACTCATTAGTCTGAAAGGGTGGGTGTCCAATATGCCCTTCATTTGAGGTTTTTCCTCACTAACAATGAAGCTAAGTATGAGGCCTTGATTGTTGGCCTCACCATCATCAAAGAAATGGGGTTTCGGCATCTTAAAGCTCACAGCGACTCTCAGCTTATAGTAAGTCATGTCTTGAATGAGTATGAAACTCGAGAGCAGAACATGAAGCAGTACCTTCAAAGGGTCAAGAATATAATTTTGACCTTCTATAGCTTTAACATTCAGTAGATCCCCAAGAAAGAGAATACTCAGGCTAACACTCTATCTAAACTTGCAACGTCTATATCCAATGACCTGTGTGCACAGATCTTCTTTGAATTTCTAGAAGAGCCCAACATTAACAAGCCAACATTGGTACTCCAAATAGATGCTGAACCTTGCTGGATGGATTCACTCATCTGGTTTCTGCATGATGGGAGCCTTCATGTAGATAGGGAGGAGGCTCACAAGATGTAGAATCGAGCCTCCAGATTCATCCTCCATGAAAAAAGCTCTATAAGAGGGGGTTCTCCCAGCATCTATTAAGGTAACTGCATCCCTCCGAAGTAAAGTATGCCCTTCGAGAGATTCATGAAAGGATCTATGGTAGTCACTTGGGGGGCAAGGTACTATTGGCCCGCCATGTAGCAAGATGCTAAGGATATGGTCCGGAAATGCAATCAATGCCAGCACCACTCCAATATACAGTGGCTACCAGTTACTCTACTTACCTCTATAAGTGTACTATGGCCTTTTGCTCAGTAGGGCATGGACATATTGGGACATTTCCCTTTAGCTACCGAAGAACAAAAGTTCCTACTTGTGGCAATCAATTATTTTACCAAGTAGATACAAGCTGAACCACTTGCTAAAATTATCGAACTCAAAGTGAAAGACTTTATTTGAAAGTCCATTATCTACTACTTTGAACTATCTCGGACCATTATCACTGATAATGTTTATTAATTTAGTGGCTTTAAACTTGCCAAATTCTACCAAGATCTGAATGTGTCCCCACGTTTCACTTCAGTCAGCCATCCCCAAGCTAACGATAAAGCTAAAGTTGCTAACCACATTCTCCTATGGGGACCAAAGATACATCTAGATAAGGCAAAAGGATGGTAGGTAGATGAATTATATCACATTCTTTCGGCTTACTGAATATGCAAAGGATCCTGATGGGCGAGACACCCTTTAATCTTGCCTATGGTATTGAAGCTATCATCCCTTTAGAGCTCGGACTCTCATCTCCAAGAATAGAGAATTTCAAAGAAAGTGGCAACCCCGAACAACTTGAAAAAACCTGGACCTAATAGAAGAGGCATGCAAGTGCACGGCCATAAGGATGGCTACATACCCAATGAGGGTTTTCCACTACCATGATGCCCGAGTCTGAGACAAGTTCTTCAAGATAGGGGATTCGATTTTGAGGTAGACTAAGATGTCCTAGCCAACTTACCAAGGAAAGCTTTCTTTCAACTAGGAGGGGCTGTATAATGAAAATTGTCCAACCTGGTACTTACAGTTTGATGCAATTAGATGGCACACCCCTGCCCAAACCATGGAATTCGAAAAACTAGGGTTTACTCTTAAGAGTGTTATGAAGGTTGTATTTTCTTTCAGTAGGATATCTAGGAGGCTAAACCAGCCACTGAATCAAAAACACTGAAGGAGAAGTTGCGATCCTCCAGAAGGAAGAGGAGAAAATCACTAACCCGGAACTCAAACATCAATGAACATACATCATTTTGCATGAGACACGTAAAGAATAGTATTCTTTTTCATCAAAAAGTCCTAAGATGAATACATTTTCACTTTTCAGCTAAATTACACATTTTTTTGAAGGTTCTCTTTAAAACATAAGTGGGACACAGAAAACTATCAAGAAGGCTATGTTGTGGTCAAGAGGTACACTGTATAGATGAATGGAGCCAAAGGATGGCACACCTCAACTCTTGCCATAGGTGTTAAGGCAATGCAAAGACCCCCTCTAGCTAGTCGACAAACGAGGAAAAAGGAACCCACACAGACCAAAAGCTCCCCCTGTTACGAGAAGGAAAGGGAGAAGAACATCCTGAAGAACCTCAACTACTCATCATTGATGACCTACATTCTTGGAAAGTGTTCTCGATCTTTCCTTCATTCCCAGTACCCATTGATATTGGGTGTTGAAGGGAACCGAAGGAGACTCACCATGAGAGACACTCTTCCAGTCCCATAACCTTGCTAGCAAGGGTAGCAGCATCACAGTCAAGCCGTTGGCCATTTCCAATACCTCCTATACCAATGTGGATATCTCTCGCCATGACACCAATCTTACTCAAGCACCTTTCCTTGGCTCATCTGAAAGAATTTTATATCATTTCAATACTTGCACTGACAGCCAAAAATTTCACTAGGAAAAATTAACAAAACCTTTCTGATGGGGACAAGAAAAGCAAGTGAGGGAAATAAAAGGATAACATCCCAGGTTCCCAATTTATAGGGAGATCAAATAAAAGCTAGCCAGCTAAATGACTATCTAATAATTGATAAAGATCTCTTTTCACTATTTAAAATTCATAGAAAAGGAAAATAAGATAATGGATTGTCAAGATGAAACCCCTCTCCACTCATCCTAAAATGGGCATCAAATCCAGCTTGACTCTTGGCTGAGTGGCACCATACGCATGCTCTTAGCTCAAGGAAAAATTGAGATTCCTGAGATTTGGTATTACATGAAAGCTACACCTCCTATTCTTGAGAGCACAGGACCCCATCCAGGAAGGTCAAAGTATCCGTGATGGGATATCCCAAAAATCTTTAGCTATAATAAAAGAGATTCAATGCCCGAAAGCTTTTGATTAGGCCAGAGTGTCAAAAAGACTTAAGCCTGATGCTTAACTTCTAAAAGCATTTGATCGGGATAAAAAAGATTCAACGCCCAAAAGTCTTTGACCGGACTAGCATTAAAAAGCATTAGGCCTGATGCTCAACTCCTGAAAGTTCTTGGACAGGACAAAAAAGATTCAATGCTCGAAAGTCTATAGTTGAGCCAGCATCAAAAAGCTTTAGGCCCGACACTCAACTCCCGAAAACCCTTGGTCGAGATAAAAAAGATTTAATGCCTGAAAGCATTTAGCTGAGCTAGTATCAGAAAGCCTTAGACCTGATACTCAACTCCCAAAAGCCCTTGGTCGGAATAAAAAAGATTCAATACCTGAAGGCCTTAAGCTAGGCCAGCATCGGAAAGCCTTAGGCTTGATGCTCAGCTTCTGAAAGCCTTTTCCAAGATAAAAAAGATTCAACATCCGAAGGCTCTCAGCCAGGCCAATGTTGACACACTCCTGGAAGCTGGCAATTGAACCCCATGCGAGGTCTTGAAAAGCTTACAATCTAATTTCAATATTATAAAGCCTCCCATGCTAATGAGCCATATCGACACCACTAGATCGAAAATTGAACAAGAACAGTATCGAGCATTTTTGACTCCCTGCACAATTCCAGTTCGAGTCATTCTGAACTTTATGAGAAAGGTCTAGTTTGGGAAGTGTTTAGCATTGGATGATCTATTCCAATAATAATTGCTTACATCACAATCCGAGTCACTACCTAAGGATAGAGGTAGTAGTATATTTAGTCGCACGATGATAACAGTTTCAGGTTTTAATCAATGATCAGTGAGTTTTTAATTTTGTTATATTAAATATGGCATTAGAAAATATTCACAAATAAATATGCCGAATCACAACATAGTCAAAAGAAAAAAAATCAAAACTATTTCATTAATAATATTGAAGAAAAACCCTGAAGGCTCTACAAAGTGGCTGCCTTTATTGGACTAGCTGGTGATAAAATAAAAATAAAAATATACATAAAAGATAACAACGGAAGTTCAAGGGGATGATGTGCTAACACTTCATTCGGTCCCAGCCACTTCCATTCCTAAAACCAGCATACCTTCGATCGAGGAATCCTCATATGGCTCATCCTCATTCAAGAAGTCTAGGTTGAGATCCAGGTGGCATTTGAGAACCCTCCTCTATGTGTCATCCATGTCTTTAGCAAAAGCTAGCTGGGCAAAAAGTAACTTCTCCTGGTAGCATTCTTATAAACTTCCACCGCTTTTCGCATCGCCTCTTCCCTCTACACTTTGAGATCAGAGATTTCTCATCATGCAGCCTCAAGAGCCTCCTTTTTTTAGAAGAGCCCCTCTTTCAACCGGCCTTTCCCAGTCTCATGATGTTTGAGACTAGCTTTGGCCATCTTCTGGCCGACTTCAACCTCCTTCAGTCATGCTTCCAGATCCTCTCTCTTATTTTCTTCGACCGACCAACATCCTCTTAAGTCATAGTAATCCCAAACAAAATGACAAATCTACAAAGTAACAAGTTCAGAAATAAATTCCCAAATGACTAAAGCCAAACCTAAAAGAAGGAAGGAAAACTAACTTTCAGGACAGTCCAAATCACATCTTTGTAGCATTGATGATTTCCTTCTCCCACGACACAATCCGCATCAATGGGATGAATGAATTCTTCAAACAGGCCTCTAGCAACATCCCAGTTGTTGAAGGCACAAACTTTGGACTCCAAAGCTTGATCACCCAGGATTCATTTAAAGGTAACCATTAGAGGGGTAGAGTAAGATCCCTTGTCCCTTGTCAATCAGGGGTGCTTGGCTACAGCTGGAGGAGGGACCTCTGGAGCATCAGATGGGTTGGAGGTGACCATGGCCTGAGTCCCTGAAGGCTCTCTAATGACAAGAGACACATCGCCCTTCCTTTTCTTCAAGGTCACCTTTCTCAGCTTCCGAGCAATCGAAGGATCTATGTCTAAAATTAAAGAAAAAAGAGAATATTTAGAAAAGACAAATACAAGGACAGAAATCGAAGAACAAAAGGAATGGATTGGGATTCTTCTTATCTTTTGGCTAAATATGGCTGAACCCCATCTTAAAAAAGGTTGCTTCGAATAGCAAGACTTTCAAGCTAGGAATTTGAAAGTACCGAAGAACAGTGATCCATCCCTCCTCTTTGGATAAAAGGGTGGGATGGGTCAATTACCAAGACTGGACACCCCATTATGAAAAACCTAGTGATCGATGTCCAGGTGCCTTACAAAAAAAAATGCTCCTTCCAATAGTGTATGGAGGAAGGAGTGACCTGAATCAAAGGGCACTACCCTTTATGAGGACAGGCAAACCACCATCCATGATACTGGCAATATTTGTTAAAGAAAAAAAGCTCTAAAAAGCAGGATCGAAAGATGAATCCTGACTAAGGCATAAACTATTAAAAAATTAAAAAAAAACTGAAGAGTATTCGGTGTGACTGGATAAGGGAAAAGACCTATGGCCCTAAAGATTTTAATTAAAAAGCGACGAGAGGTAGCCTTAGTCCAACCAAGAAAAACTCTCTATACAAGGCCAACCGGCTTCGAGGAGGATTGCACGCTCAATCAGTATCAAGCAAGACTTCCAGCTCAAAGTCTAGGGGGATTTGAAACTTCTTACGAAGCCTCTCCAAATCCAACTCCTGAATTATGGACTAGATAAGTCTAGGAAGAAAGCTTGCCTCGGGGTTCCCTAGAACTTCTTCTTTGGGGTCCCCTGGAAGCTCTTTTGCAAGGAGTGCAGAGGATCCTCCTTCAAGATCCTCGGGTCCTTGCGACAATGCTACAGCAGTCGGTACTTCACCGGCTGAAGCAAACCCCACCCATTCGGTAAAAACCTCAGAATTGGTGGATTCATGATCTGAAGATCATGAACCCCCCATCTCAAAGGTCCACTCAAAATCTGACATCCTAAGATCAAACAAAAATACCTAAAATCTAGAAATCATTTTTAAAAAAAATGCAAAGAACTCCTAAGAGCCCAAAATCAAGAACAAATAGCAAGGAGTGCTAGAACTAAGATAAAAACTATCCTAAAAGAAGTGGAGAAACCCCCTAATGAACTTAAGTAGGAGTCCAAAGAGCCTAAACAAGGAAGAAATGAAGGAACAATGACAAATGCTGATGAAACTCACCGAAAATGGATGATAGGCGGAGAGAGGGGGACTCGAAGAAAAAGAGAACATGAGGAAGAAGAAAGATTTTTGAAAGCATGAGGTAAATCATGCACCAAGGATTCCCCTACTTATAAAATCCTTTCAATGGTCTAGATTCGATTAATAAAAATGATCCATTGGATGGTCGACAAATGGTGCATGGGGATAGGCTAGATTATGTCCCCATCGATCATTGGCGCTGAAGCACCTCAAATGCGTTTCGTCATCTCATTGCCTTCCATGCAAGAAAATTATAATCCTTCTCAAGTGCCACACACCTCATGCCATAATGATATCATAAATGCTCTCAATTTTCCATGTAATTCATGACAGGACATCTTTTTAAAGGCTATACCCTATCAAGAAAATCCAAAAATAAATGTAACTTGATCAATGGAATGCCTATGGTCATGCCACTGTCCTTCCAAAAATAAAATTACTAAATGAAAACCACTAGGATTGGAAATACTTGAAGAGAAAATGATGCTCTCAAAAAACACCAAACCATGACACCTAGAAAAATTTTACACTTCATTTATTTCAAAAGTATCTTACAAGTTAAGAATAAAAAAGTAAAAGTTACAAGTTTAGCCTCCATATTTCCGCTCCTAATTAGTTTGATTAACATGTGAGACTGTACGACCTTTGATGTGATGGGAGTTTGAAGTAGATGCACTCCTGCCTTAGAAAGATTTGGGTTGCCTAGATTATGCAATCCTCAAAACCGGCTTTATACGATTTGCTTTTGGCATATCATAGCCAAGTTTCAGTAGCCCCCATGCACACCTCAGCTAAAGTCATTCTTGTTGAGTCTCGGGTGATGCATTCATGGCTAGTTGGGTCAATATACATGTATTGATCTGGTCTATCTAGGTTTTCCATGATGTATCTAGGGCTAGGGTCGAGTCTGGTATGAGTTCTAGGTGTTTAGGCTCAGTTTTGGTCAGTCTAGGTCTTAGAGTCGGCTCTTCTGGGAAAAGAGTCGACTATATTAGTTGGCACGTCTCAGAATAAGTGATTGTGGACTTGACAAGTCGGCTTGAATGGGTTCGAGTCGGCTCGATTGCACAGTCAGGAAACCTATAGACCGGACGAGTTGGCTCCGTTGTATAGCCTGTCAATCCTGTGGTTTGGAAGAGCCGGCTCTAAGGATTAGAGTCGACTCGATTCTAGGGCCACGTCGACTCTAGTGTTTAGAGTTGACTCGGATGTCGGGTGAACTATTTTGAATGGTGCCAGCTGGGGGAGTTTTGGGATCTCGGCCATGTGTGACCGAGATATATATATATTGTATTCTCGTAAGAGGATAGAGACGAAGAAATGAAGGTGTAACGAACTTCTTAAAGTGAAAAGAAAAGAAAATCCCTTTTCTCTCGAGAAAATTTCTCTATTTCTCTTCTTCCTCTCTTCTTCCCTCATTCTTGGTGTTCTTGATCTTCACAGACCTATATCCTACCATGATCTTCAATAGAGATTGCTAGCAGATGGTCATCCATAACCTGGTGATATGCTTCCGTGATTGCTTTGTTGATCAGGACATTCATTCTTGATCAGGAACAAGGCTGCTCTTAAGGGTTTGATTCTTCAAATCTGGTTAGATTTGAAACTTGAATTCTCGACATTTGGTATTAGAGCAAGGTTCGTGGAAGGCAAATCTCAAGATCAGAGGGTTGGAAGTAAAGCTTCTTGCAAGTATGATTTTTAGATCTCTTGAATTCTTGATTTTGGTAATAGCATCAAGTGGGTTCAAAGTAGATTTTGAGAAGTACGATGGCATGGGAAACTTCACCCTGTGGTAGCAAAGAGTTAAAGATTTGCTGGTTCAATAGAGAATCTATAAGGTCTTGGTTAAAGAAAGACCAAAAAAGATTAGTGTTGAAGAATGGAAAGAGTTAAAACAGATTGCTTTCAGCAACATCAGAATGTGTTTGGTTGATCAAGTTTTATCTGAGGTGTGTTCAGAGACTACCGCAAAAGGTCTTTGGAGAAGACTAGAGAACACATACATGGAAAAGAACATGACAAATAAGCTATAGCTAAAGAAGCAACTATATAGCTTGAGAATACCTGAAGGTGGAGACCTAGTTGCTCACATTCAGAGGTTCAATCAGGTATGTTCTGAGGTGATGAGTCTGGATGTGAAGATAGACAAGGAGGATCGGGCATTGTTGCTGCTATGTTCACTCCTGGATCGTATGATGGTCTCATAACAACCTTAGTTTATGGGAAGGAAACCCTGAACTATGAAGAGGTTGTTGGTGTGCTCAGATCTAATGAGCAAAGGGAAAGGATCTACAAAGGTAATCATAACTCAGAGGTTCTTGCTGTGAATGAGAGGCAAGGAAGACTCAAGGAAAGAGCTAGGGAAAAGTCCAAGGGCAGATCTCAGTCTCGGAACCACAAGAGTGTGAAATGCTACAAGTGTCATCAGCTTGAGCATATCAGGAAGAATTGTCCTCTTTAAAAGACAGAAAAGGGGAGAGCCAACACTAGTGGTGCTAATGATTTGGAAAGTAATGGAGGAGAAGACTGATTGTATTGGATGGATCACTGGATTGGGAGAATACCTGGATTTTGGATTATGCATGCTCATACCACTATACCTCGCATCGGGATTGGTTTTACATCTATGACAGGTCAAATGGAGGTAGTGTAAGCCTTGATGATGATCACCCTTGTATGGTAGCTGGAGTAGGCACTATTAGGATGAGGATGTATGATGGAGTGATAAGTACTCTATCAAATATCAAATAAGTACTCTATCAAATATCAAATATGTACCAGAATTGAAAAAAAATTGATTTCTTTGTGCTACTTAGAAGAGCAGGGATATGCTTTTAGTTGCCAATCTGGTAGTGGATGTTTGAGGATTACCAAGGAAGCTTTGGTGGTAATGAGAGGAAGAAGACTGAGCAACAATCTATATAGGATGGAAGGCTTAGTAGTGAGTGATAGTGCTGAGATGCTTGCAGCTGCACAGGAGGAACAGTTGAAATATAAACTGTGGTACTATCGAATGGATCCAATGAGTGATTGAGGGCACATGGAGTTAAGCAAAAGAGGGATCATCCCAACTTTGAAAAATGATGGTTATGACCAGTATGAGCCGTAATCTTTGGTAAACAACATAGAGTGAAATTTGCTATTTGTACCAAGCCAAGTGAAGGAGTGATGGATTTGGTACACTCGGATGTATGGGGACCAGCACCTCTGTTATCCAGAGGTAGAGCAAAGTATTTTGTTACATTTATTGATAACTTCTCTAAAAAACTGTGGGTGTATCTGATGAGAGAAAAATCAGATGTATTTGCCTGGTTTAAAGCTTGGAGGGCTGAGGTAGAGAAGGAGACAGGAAGACATGTAAAGTACCTTCGGACTGATAATGGTGGGGAGTACTCTAGTACAGAGTTTAGGAGTTACTATGAGAAAAATGGTATCAAATGCCATTACACTAAGGATGACCCCACAGCAGAATGGTGTTGCAGAAAGGATGAACCAGACACTATTGAAGAGGGCGAGGAGTATGAGGCTATAGTCATCACTGCCAAAAACTTTTTGGGGTGATGCTATTATTGTTGACTTTGTTATTGATTTTGATGACAAGCAAAATGGTTAAGTATAAATTGAGTACTAATGATTTCTTTGAAGTATGTTTTTATAGAAAAAGGTGCTCATCAATTTGACAAATATTGTTTGAATGAAAAAGTCAAAGTTTATATGAAAGATCTGCTCAAAGAAGACTTGGGCAGTTGAAGTTTGCTTGAATAGACACTTAGTTTCAATACAAACTTGATTCAGTACAAGTTCAGATGGTTTGAGAAGAATCTTAGTGAAGTGTCGACTCAAAGTGTCGACACATGACACCAAGTATCGACACATGATAATGAAGTGTCGACTCAAGCCGGTACGCAAAGAAAGTTTCAGATGGCACGGCTGAAGTGTCAACACATGGATCAGCTTATCGCCTGAGATTTTTTGGTCACAGAACTTGCTGAAGTTAAAGATCTTGTGAGTGTCAACACATGGATGCTAAGTGTCGACTCAAAGTGTCGACTTACCTGAAGAAGTGTCGACACATCTAAGATTTCCAGAAAGCTACATTAAAAACTTTTGAACTAGGTGTCGACTCAAGAAGTTCAAGTGTCAACTCATAGTCTGAAGTGTCGACATATGGAGTTCTGGGAATAGTAATGGCTAGTTTTTCAAACGTAGAACTTGTCCCTCTTGGCTCTCAATGGCTAGTTTTTCATGTCTAACAGCTAGAAACCAGATTTGAGACCTTGGAAAGGTATTTATATTGTTCAAATCAAATAAAAATGGATATATATGAAGAAAATGAAAAATATAACCAACAGAGAAGAAAAGAAGAGCATTCTTTCCTATTTATTAAGTTCAACCACTTCCAAGTAAAAGCAAGCCTCCAAGCATTCAAGAGCCTTCAAGAGCATTAAAGATCAACAATTCTTAAGCAATCAAAGAGACTTCATCAAGTTGAAAGCATCACAACAACAAGATTCAAAGAGATACTAGCTTTTTATTTGAAAGCTTTTTTTGTGTTTACTTCAAACTATTATTTGTTGTAAGGGTTCTTGGTTAGCCTATTGGAAAATCAAGGAAGGTTATTGGTGAGCCTTTGAAAACCAATTAGGTTCTTAGTTAGCCCAAAAAACCAAGGTGATGGGGGACTAACTAGATGTGAATATGAAGAATGATGCAAGTGATTTGTTGGTTTTGTGATTTTTCGATTTTTATGATTTTCTTTGGATTCCCGAAAATAAGTAAGAGTTGATCTAGGATTCAATAATAACAAGAACTATGAGTAGATGAATTAGTCCCTAAGCAATGATAAAGAGAGGACCCCGGGATTGAGAAACCCCGTGGACTTAACTCTCCGATAAATAAATACTTAGGAGTTAGGGGGGCAAACCTCAAAGATCTGAAGCGCCCGATGCAGAGATCCCTCACTCTGACGGATATGGCCTGGATGATCGAGCCGTCAACCCTATGGAGGCGCCGGCTGGCTGTCCGAAGATCTCGATGGCAAGAGCAACCGTCTCCGTACTCGTGTCACCTGGGGGATCTGCGAACATTCAAAGAAGGGTTAGGTTTCAATTGGAAGAAAGCAATGGAAGAATGAAAGAGAGTTGTTGTAGTGAAGGCGGAGTTCTTCTCGATTCGGAGTCGGATGATGGAGTTGCGGAAGTGACGGTAACTTGAGGCCTCACACCTCTCGATGCCCGAAGGTGAAGGCACTCCCTCACGGAGATCGACGTTCCTAGTGAACGAAGGCAACTAAAAGAAGTTGGAACTCAAGAAATGTAGTTTTTTCATTCATCAACATTAGGCTTACAAAGGAGGGGTTAGGTCCTTTAAATAGGCACCTAAGGACCCCATTTGAAATTCAAATGAAAAATTACAAGATTTCTTGGATGGGTGCCCAAAAGCTTTGACTTTCTTCTCTCCTTGGCCGACCAAGAGCTTGATTGGGCGTGGCATGATGCAAGGCTTGGAGGAGAGATCTTGGCACCTTGATCTTGGAAAGTAGCTTCTTTGTTTTGGAAGAAAACATGAAGAGAGGCTTGGAGCAAGGCATGTGTTCTTCTTCCTTCCTTGGTTGTGCATCCCTTTTTGGTACAAAGCATGACATGGGGAGTGGCAAGTGGAGGCGCCCATGGATCTTGTCCCTTCCTTCCAAAGAGGTTCAAACAATTTGGGAAGAAGACTTGATTGGAGGGCTTGAAGCAAGGGATTTGAATTCCCAACTTCAACTCCCCTTTGACCTTCCCTTTGGCCGACCACCCTTGCTTGGAAAAGAACTTGATAGGGGGAGGAAAAAAGGGCTAGTGTCAAGTGATGTGTTCCTCCCTTTTGGGCATCCAAGGATGAAAAGTGTGCTGCCCACATGGCAAGTTGTCATGGCGCCACATAGGATGAAAAGGTGGGCCCTGAGCTAACTTGGATTCCTTCCTGACTTGGCTCCAAGGAGACTAAATTTTAAGACCAATTCTTGCATGGACCCATACTTCCAATATACTCAAACTGGACTCAATTTGTGACTGGACTCAGTACAGGATACAATTTGACCCAATTGGTCAGAGTACAGACTCAATTCAAAACAAAAGGAAAATTACAAGGTTGAGGCTTGAAGCCTTATTACAAGACTCGAAAAGTTGGAACCCTAATTGGACATCCACAGAGGGTTGAGGAGCCTCTGTCAGATTATGGTGCCCACACCAATTCTCCCGGGGTGGGAAGAACTCGACCCTATCGAGTAAGAGTTGAGTTGGCTTAGGTACTCCTCCAAAAGGTCGGGATCGAGGCACTGCAAGTCCTCCCGGGTAATCCATGAGTTATCAGACTCAGGTCAGCCTTGCCAACGGACTAAGAAATGTTGATAACCTTTGCCCCGAGTAGTGATAGCTTGGTCATCCAGGACACGCTTGATCCGCTCTCCTCTCTCAGGTATAATTGGAGGTGGACACTCAGGTTCGGGTTCACTCTCAAAAGAAAGATCAGGCCCAAATGGCTCGCTAGGTATGTTTGTTGGTTCCCTGTACTCGACTAAGTCTGAGATATTGAAAGTCGAGCTAATGCCATAATTCGGGGATAGCTCAAGAACGTAGGCATTAAGGCTGACTCTCTTTATCACCCTAAAGGGGCCAGCTCCACAAGCATGAAGTTTCTTAATGGTTCCTAGTAGAAATCATTCAGGCCTAAGCCTAATCATTACAGAATCCCCAATTTCAAACTCTTTGGCTCATTTTCGAGAATCAGCCATTTTTTTATATGTATTATTACTTAGATTAATTTTGTTGCTAATTTCCTTATGTATGTCCCTAATATGCTGTGCAAAGGATTCGGCGGACTCAGAGACACAAGCATGGATAGGTAGGGGAATCAAATCAAGGGGTCGGTTAGGCTTGTAACCACTCACAATCTCGAAAGGACATTTCCCGGTGGTCCTATTCACAGAACTGTTGTAGGCAAACTCAGCTCGAGGTAAAAGAAGATCCAAGTTTCCGGTATGTTCACTTATCAAACATCTCAAGAGATTCCCTAGGCTGCGGTTGACTACCTCAGTTTGGCCATCGATCTGCGGGAAATAGGCAGTTGAGAACTTAAGCTTGGTGCCTAGTAAGTGCCAAAGGGTTTTCCAAAAGTAGCTAGTGAATCGGACATCCCTATCGGACACTATGGTTTTTGGAAGGCCATGTAACTTAACCACATGATCAAGAAAGAGCTTGGCAACTTTGGAAGCATCTAGGGTCTGAGAGCAGGGTATGAAATGGGCCATTTTGGAGAACCTATCTACCACTACACAGACTGAATCGTGCTTCCTTGCAGTCTTGGGCAATCCTACTACAAAGTCCATGCTAAGGTCTTCCCAAGGGCGACTAGGCCAGGCAGAGGGGTGTACAGGCTGTTGTTTGCTGATGTTCGTGTTAGCTACATCCTTCTTTAAACTGGTCTTCTAGCTAAGAGGCCACTAATCTAGGCCTCCTGCTAAGATGAAGAGACCAGCTCTTGGGAAACTGCACAACCTATTTGCTTTGAAAAGATAACCATCCTGGAGGGTGTATTCACTAAAGGTGCTAGATGGTTGGTGTTTCTTAGATTGGAAAATCTCTCCAAAGTCAGGACAAGTCTCATATTGCTCTTTCAATCGATCAAATTCTATAACCTCAGTCCTAACGGTATTCAGTAACAGGGCACGATGGCTAAGGGTATCAGCTACCTTATTCTCGGTACCAGCACGATATTTAAGCACAAAGGTATAGGCCTGGATGTATTCTACCCACTTAGCGTGCCTCGGGTTTAGTCTTTTCTGGGAGTTTAGGTTTCGAAGGGCTTCATGGTTAGAGAAAAGGACAAATTCTTGGGGTAATAGGTAATGCCTCTAATACCTAAGGGCCTGAACGACTGCATAGAACTCTTTATCATAAGTCGAGTACTTAACTTTGGCCTCATTGAGTTTCTCGCTAAAGAAGGCCACGGGGTGATTTTCCTGATTAAGTACTCCTCCAATGCCAACTCCCAAAGCATCAAAAGCAACCTCAAAGACCTTAGTAAAATCAGGTAATCTTAGGACAGGTGCTTGTATCATTTTATCTTTGATTTCTTGGAAGGTTTTGTCTGCAGCTTTGGTCCATTGGAAGCCTTCCTTCCTGATGTAGTCGGTGATGGGTGCTACGATAGAACTAAATCCCTGAATAAATCTCCTATAAAAAGTGACTAGGCCGTGAAAATTATGCACATCATGGACACTAGTTGGGACTGGCGACTCAACTATGGCTCTAACTTTCTCGGGATCAGCGGAGACTCCTTCTAGGGTGATTACAAAACCTAGGAAGATAACCCTTGTTGTCATGAACTCACACTTCTTTAGGTTAGCATAAAGGCTATTCTTCCTAATGGTCTGGCAGACTAACCTAAGATGGTTAAGATGGTCTTCTTTAGTCCTGCTGTAAATCAAAATATCATCGAAATAAACCACTAAAAATTTCTAGCAAATTCTTTCAGGACTTGGTTCATGACCCTTATAAAGGTGCTATGGTGCGGGCACCAGACTCAGAAGAAGACTTCAGAGCTCCATCTGGATCTCTGATTGACCTTGCCCGAAGAATTAGGGTTTTCTGGTTTGTAATAAGGGTTGACTTGGTCAACTCAATTTTAGCTTGAGTCTGTATTCCCTGTAGTTTATTTTGTTGAGTCATGTTGACTCAATAGTGGTATAGGACTTCAACCTGGGGTGTCACATTTTTTCCCAAGGCCAAGCAAGTGGGCGCCACACTCCCAACCACACTCCCAGCCATACGCCTGAGTCCAGGGGGCGCCACATCTCCATCCAGCAGGCTTTGGTCCCCACACCACAGATAGCAGCTCCCCTCTTTCATGCGCCAATTGAGGAGAAATCCATCAGGGGTCCACAAATCAAGGGGGCGGCCCAAGACTTCCCAAAAGAACCAAACTATAAAAGGGAAGAAATTCTCTTGGAGAGGAATTCAAGGAGGCGCCCACTACCTGCCAGAAATCAAAACAAAGTTAGAAGGAGCCATAACTTGGGGAGAAAGAAAAGGAGGTATCCAAAAAGGGTTGAGCCATGGAAGGAAGGAGATTTCTCTTGAAAAGCAAGGTTAGGAGGCGCCCTAATCATTCCAACTAAAGCCAGATATAAAAGGAAACAAATTTTTTCTTGGAGGGCAAGGTTAAGAGGCACCCAAACACTTCCAGATAAGGCCAAGCATAGAAGGAAAAAAATATTTTCTTGGAGGTCAAGACAAGGAGGTGCCACCCACTTTCCTTTTTGAAGCTTCAATCAACTTTGGAATTAATTGGCCGGCCGTATGAGTAGGGATTGATATCCTAATTTGAAGATCCCCTCCTTTAGTCCCACATGGGAAGATGTAAAACCCTACTCTCTTGTAATGGCCTATAAATTAAACCCCATGTAAGTTTGAAAAGAATGAGATGAATGAAACCAAATTTTTTTTAGTGAGCAAACTCTGTGTTTTCTCTCTTCCGCACTTGCATCCAGGTGTTGAGCTCTGTGAGGGACTAAATCCGGGTTCCCCAGGAACCTTGAGGAGGTGTGAGATCTCCAAAACCCCAAACCCTAGGTTAGCCACTTCTACTCCAAAACCCTAGCCGCCCACCATCCACTTCAATCCACCAAACCCTAGCCTATTCCACCTCTCACGGCCATTTTCTCCAAGTCCAGGCCGACCACCAGCATCCAGCTACAGTCCGGGTACTTCAGATCCAAAGCTCTTTCCAGAGGGAGTCGAATCAGCCTTCAAGAGAATCCGGCACTCAGCGACATCAGCCTTCAAGTTCTTCGAACTGGTAAATCCTTTTCCGAGTCTCTGAATCCATCACTTGTTTTTCTTCTTCCCAGATCTTGAGTCCAGGAGAAGCCGACCTAGCCACGAGACCAGTATTGAAGGATCCATTGCGAAGATAGCCGAATCCGAGGATCCAACAATCTGCCCGAGAGAGTTCTTCCACCCAAATTCTGTGAAGATCACTGTCTGGTTGGTAACCCATCTCTCCTCTCTATTTCTGTCCTGTTGAAAGTTCAGAGCGAAACCCTAGGTCTGGAAGTTTCTCAACCCCCAGCGATCCGTTACTTCTGAACTACTTTGATAACTTAGCTTCTTCTAAATTGTGCTTTCAATCCCTACCTAGTTTCCATCAACTTAGTTTACTTTACTTTGGGTCGAGGCCAATTTCTGAAATATAAAAAAAAAAAAGAATTAATCTTAAATTTACTTCCGCATACGCTTCTTTGTTCTTTATTCTGCATCATTTTTGGTATCAGAGCTTCTGTCCTACATCAATTTTGGTATCAGAG
Organism: Areca catechu; assembly: GCA_021397845.1. Taxonomy (NCBI): domain Eukaryota; kingdom Viridiplantae; phylum Streptophyta; class Magnoliopsida; order Arecales; family Arecaceae; genus Areca; species Areca catechu. The sequence continues at coordinate 31,625,385 of CM038041.1, forward strand.
CCCTGTCTAGGGTTTCTGTTTTGATTGCTTGTTTGAGTCTCTCTCTTTTTACTTTGTCTGCTCAAAGTAGACTCCCCAGGACGTCCGGTCCTAGGAACAAAGCGAGGTGCAAACCTCCTCTTCCCATTCCATGGGGTGTTCCTAGGGCATGTAGGGGATCCGTTGGGTTATAACTTCGTAGCAGGAATTGTAAACGGGGAAGTACTCTATTTTCAGCCTGTAATTATCTTGTTGCAGGAATTATTTCTCACTGTAGGTAACTCCAGATTTGGTGATTTTTGTTTTTCTGAAACCAGTATAATTGAAACTATTTTGCATAATTTTCCTGTGATTTATTGGTTTCCGTGAGATTTCTGAGGATTAAGTTACTGCAACTCTATTTTTGTATTTCTGTAATTCAATTATTTTTGAGTGATCATCTCTTAATTCATCTTAAGGGCATTTGAGCATCTAAGATAAGGGGAGGAGTTGATAACCTCTCCTTAGCCCAAAACCATCACCCACTCATTCGAACCTAAGCCTTTAATCTTAAAATTAATTAGACCTAATTTGCCCTAGTGGGCTAGGGACATCAACAAGTCGGGTCAAGGCTAGTGTTGAGTCAGTTTGTCTGGTTACTCTGTGTGTGCTTTGTATTCAGTGTCTAGAACGGTGGTTCAGGGATTCCATCCCGAAAGGCTTGTGTGCTAGTCCGCCTACCTGGCCAATCTCTGATTGGTGTCTAGGATTGGCATCTAGGGACCTAACACTCCCCTTACACCTGCCTGGCTGAGTCCCGAGTTACTACAGGCTAGCTTGCCACTCTGATTGGGCATCTAGTTTGGACTCTAGGTCTAGTGAGCCAGTAGTCGCTTTAGTCTAGTCACATTCTGTGTGCTTGCTTGCATCATCATGTCCACCCAGAACGGAGTACCCTCCCAACCTGGTCAAACCCAACCAGATTTAGAGGCCATGGTTAGAAATCTTACCGAAAGTATGACCAAATTGAGTCAGGACATGAATGAGGGTTTTTCCCAGTTTAGGGATCGAGTCCAAGTACTTGAGAAACGTAGACATCAAAATTGGACCCCTGATCCAAAATTTAATAGGCCCCAACCTCATCCATGCCAGGAGCCTAGGAAGACCTTATACCGTGATCCCGAGCATAACCTTAGGAAGCCTAACCATGATATCTATAGTATGGATCGTGTTTATGAGAGGTCCTTACAATATTCTAGACCAGTCACTCAACAACCCAAGTCTTCTAGATCAAACCATTTATATCCACACCCATGCCCAAGTAAGGTCTCTACTAGCTTGAAACCCAGTGTGACCCAGGTTCTTATATCGCAAGAATGTTTGTTTTGTGGAGAAAGAGGCCATAAATCTAGTCAGTGCCCATGCATAGGACTGGCTTGTGCACAGCTAAGTGGTAAGAATCTTAAGGATGACATTAATGAGGGAGAACCCAAGCCTACCAATGAGGAAGAAATGTTAGGTATGACAAGCCCAGAATCAGTTGACCCGATTACCACTGACCCGAAACCCATTGAAGATGGCATCGAGGAAGTATATGATGCTGGCTTGAGTCTAGTTGATGAATATGAGGGGGAAGAACTTGAAGAATGTGACATCGATACTATTGGTTCCTTACCTGAGGAGACCTTGGAGAGCAACCAAGTGGTAGGACCTAGTTCAGAAATTCAAGAGATTTGTGAGAATCAGGTTCCTTTAGTCAAATACCCCCAGGAAGAACTCATAGTATTAGCCCAAGCTATCAGTTCGTACCCTCTAATGACAGTCATTCCCCAAGTACCAATTAAAGATCTTTGCATTGAACTGTTTAAGTTTGCCCACCCTATGGTAGATCCTCTCCTTAGGATGACTGAATCAAGCCTCTTACAATTGGACCTTGTCCCATGCCCAGCCACTAAGGTCTCTCCCGTAATCTCAGTTGAACATCCTTGTCTTGAGCGGATTGATTCACCCAGTCCTGTAGAAGTCCTCCTTATGACCCCAAATCCCTTTCTTCGCATGACTGACCTACCCTTCTATAGAGTATACCTTTCCGCACCCATATGTCAAATTTCAAGTCTTGAGGTCATCATCCATAGGCCCTTCCATGAATCAATCTTCAATCCAGTTCTTGAGAAAATGAATCACTATTTGCTTAGAGAACAAACTTTAACTGTTGCAATCACGTGTCCTAGGCTGCTTCCCGAACCATCTCTTGATCCATTCCAGGGAGTAGCAAACTTTTCCTTTCGTAAGGATGACCAGTTGACATTCATAGATCACCATTCAAACCTTCAGGTCACCACCTTTAGCCAGCAGGTAATTCGAGACTCCACCTCATATTTCATCCCTTTCTCTAGGACTTCCAATGCTTCTTACACCATCCAAGTATACTTTGTCGAAGTCTTTAGAGTGAACCACGTGTCAGAATCTATTAGGTTTGCCACCTACTTCTGGAAGACCTTATGGCACCTACTAGGCACCCATGATAAGTTTTCATGCTCTGCATGCCATCCTCCGACCCAAGGTCAAACCTAGAGAGCCGTAGTTTGTTAGGTTTAGACCTAGGGTTCCTTTGAATAAAGTCCATTCTTTAGGAATGCATCGTCAGTCGAGTTTAGGACATTGTCTCAGATTTTGGTTGAGTGAGAATACCAGGAATTGGGATTTGTATTTACCAGGGCTAAATTTGCATATAATGTTTCGATCAATAGGTCTATAGGCTAGAGTCCCTTTGAAATTGTTCATGGATACAAGCCTCACACACCACTTGATCTGATTTCACTATTAGTCCACACACACAAGTCTCTTGATGCACTTGCATAGCATGTAAAGGACTTGCATAAAGAAATTCATGCCAAAATAAATTTAAGTAATGAAACTTATAAGAAGTTGGCTGATTCTCAAAGGCGAGTCAAGACTTTTGTTGAGAGAGACTATGTAATGATTAGGTTAAGGCCTGAACGGTTTCCTCCTGGAACCGTTAGAAAGTTACGTGCTAGAGGAGCTGGACCATTTAGAGTGGTGAAGAGAGTAGGATCCAATGCCTATGTGCTCGAGTTACCTCCAGAAATAGGCATTAGCTCCACTTTCAACATTACAGACCTAGTAGAGTATAGAGAGCCAGCTGTGATTCCCAGTGAGCCTTTTCAGCCTAATCCTGTTCTTGAGAGTGAACCCAACCCTGTGTGTCCACCAACAAACTGGCCTGTGAGGAAAGAGCAGATTGAAAAGATCCTGGATGATCAGGTTATCTCTACTCGTAATCGAGGATACCAAAGATACGTGGTCCGCTGGCAAGGAAGGCCAGATTCTGATGACTCTTGGATCTCCCGAGAAGAATTACAAGAATTGGACCCAGACCTCTTGGAGAGATACCAGAGCCAACTTGATCCATACTTGACAGGGTCGAGTTCCTCCCACCCTGGAAGAATTGGTGCAAGCACCAGACTCAAAAGAAGACTTCAGAGCTCCATCTGGATCTCTGATTGACCTTGCCCGAAGAATTAGGGTTTTCTGGTTTGTAATAATAAGGGTTGACTTGATCAACTCAATTTTAGCTTGAGTTTGTATTCCCTGCAGTTTATTTAGTTGAGTCATGTTGACTCAGTAGTGGTATAGGACTTCAACCTGGGGTGTCACATTTTCTCCCAAGGCCAAGCAAGTGGGCGCCACACTCCCAGCCACACTCCCAGCCATACGCCTGAGTCCAGGGGGCGCCACATCTCCATCCAGCAGGCTTTGGTCCCCACACCACAGATAGCAGCTCCCCTCTTTCATGCGCCAATTGAGGAGAAATCCACCAGGGGTCCACAAATCAAGGGGGCGGCCCAAGACTTCCCAAAAGAACCAAACTATAAAAGGGAAGAAATTCTCTTGGAGAGGAATTCAAGGAGGCGCCCATTACCTGCCAGAAATACTCAAAACAAAGTTAGAAGGAGCCATAACTTGGGGAGAAAGAAAAGGAGGTATCCAAAAAGGGTTGAGCCATGGAAGGAAGGAGATTTCTCTTGAAAGGCAAGGTTAGGAGGCACCCTAATCATTCCAACTAAAGCCAGATATAAAAGGCAACAAATTTTCTCTTGGAGGGCAAGGTTAAGAGGCACCCAAACACTTCCAGATAAGGCCAAGCATAGAAGGAAAAAAATATTTTCTTGGAGGTCAAGACAAGGAGGCGCCACCCACTTTCCTTTTTGAAGCTTCAATCAACTTTGGAATTAATTGGCCGGCCATATGAGTAGGGATTGATATCCTAATTTGAAGATCCCCTCCTTTAGTCCCACATGGGAAGATGTAAAACCCTACTCTCTTGTAATGGCCTATAAATTAAACCCCATGTAAGTTTGAAAAGAATGAGATGAATGAAACCAAATTTTTTTAGTGAGCAAACTCTGTGTTTTCTCTCTTCCGCACTTGCATCCAGGTGTTGAGCTCCATGAGGGAGTAAATCCGGGTTCCCCAGGAACCTTGAGGAGGTGTGAGATCTCCAAAACCCCAAACCCTAGGTTAGCCACTTCTACTCCAAAACCCTAGCCGCCCACTATCCACTTCAATCCACCAAACCCTAGCCTATTCCACCTCTCACGGCCATTTTCTCCAAGTCCAGGCCGACCACCAGCATCCAGCTACAGTCCGGGTACTTCAGATCCAAAGCTCTTTCCAGAGGGAGTCGAATCAGCCTTCAAGAGAATCCGGCACTCAGCGACATCAGCCTTCAAGTTCTTCGAACTGGTAAATCCTTTTTCGAGTCTCTGAATCCATCACTTGTTTTTCTTCTTCCCAGATCTTGAGTCCAGGAGAAGCCGACCCAGCCACGAGACCAGTATTGAAGGATCCATTGCGAAGATAGCCGAATCCGAGGATCCAACAATCTGCCCGAGAGAGTTCTTCCATCCAAATTCTGTGAAGATCACTGTCTGGTTGGTAACCCATCTCTCCTCTCTATTTCTGTCCTGTTGAAAGTTCAGAGCGAAACCCTAGGTCTGGGAGTTTCTCAACCCCCAGCGATCCATTACTTCTGAACTACTCTGATAACTTAGCTTCTTCTAAATTGTGCTTTCAATCCCTACCTAGTTTCCATCAACTTAGTTTACTTTACTTTGGGTCAAGGCCAATTTCTGAAATATATATAAAAAAAAAGAATTAATCTTAAATTTACTTCCGCATACGCTTCTTTGTTCTTTGTTCTGCATCATTTTTGGTATCAGAGCTTCTGTCCTACATCATGCTAGGGGCATTAGAAAGTCCAAAAGACATCACTACCCATTCAAAAAGGCCATCCTTAGTTTTAAAAGCATTCTTCCATTCATCCTCGGGTCTAATCCTAATCTGGTGGTAGCCACTCTTAAGGTCTATTTTGGAAAAAATAGTAGCTCCGGCCATCATATCAAGCATATCATCTAAATGGAGGATGGGAAACCTATACTTGATTGTGATCTTGTTTATGGCTCTGCTATCTACACACATTCTCCAGGTTCCATCTTTCTTAGGGTTAGCAAAGCAGGGACGACATAGGGACTTAGACTCTCCCTAGGAAAACCCTTTCTAAGCAACTCTCCCACTTGTTTATGCAATTCCTGGTGTTCGGTGGGGTTCATTCTATAATGGGGAAGGTTGGGTAAGGTGGCTCCTGGGACCAAATCTATGGCATGTTGGATGTCCCTAAGAGGTGGTAGATGATTAGGTAATTCTTTTGGGAAAACATCCTTAAATTCTTTCAGAGCCTTAACTACTTCTTGGGGGTGCTCTATTTGGGTCGGTTCATGACTATCTTTGGTGGTCAAAATCCAAACAGGGGCTCCCTCAGTAATCTCTTTCTCCAGCTCCTTAGATTTGATTAGGTTAACTCCAGGCTTCTTTTCCTTAAGACTACTTGATCCTCTCTTAGCCTGGTCCTTAGGCTGAACTAGATTAATGGTAAATTTCTTTCCATGGTGATTGAAAGTACAACTATTGGTCTGACCGTAAAGAGTAGCATCATGATCATAAAGCCAGGGTCATCCTAAGATAATACTGCTGACGCCCATGGGAAGGACATCACACCAAATCTTCTCTTCATAAGACTGCAATTTGATTAAGACTTGGCACCTAGATTTTATGGGTATAGAGGTTGAATCAATCCAATAGACCTTGTAAGGGTTGGGGTGAGGGACTGAGGTCAATCCTAGGACTTTGACAGTACTAGAAGAGATAGCATTGAACAGCTCCCACTATCAACTATGATTTTGCAAACCTTATCCCCTAGTTTGACAAAGGTTTGTAGGATGTTTGTCCTACGCCAATCTTCTTGTACTACATTTTGGGTAAGGATGCACCTAACTACCCCTAGAAAGGTCTTCAGATTCAAATTGCTCTTCCTCTCCCTCATATTCTTCCAGTAACTAATCTTCTGGCTCATAGACTTCTCCCTCTAGATCAGTAATGGGTTCTATCTCATTCTCAGTTGGCTCTTCTATGACTAGGACTGTGGAGGTGCACTGGCTAGCTCGATGTCCAGGTTTATGACACCTAAAGCAAGTGTTTTGGGGAGTGGGACTCTTATGGGCTCCAACAGCTTTACCCTTTTCCTCTCTACTAAAATGGGGTCGGTTCAGATCTGGTCGGCTTGGGCTGGGTCGGCTGGGGTTGGGTCAACTCGGGTCAGGTCGGTAAGGATTGGGATGACTCGGGTAAGCCTGACTATACCCTGGGTTAGGTCCCGGGAGTCGACTAGGGTTTCTAAAGGGTTCAGGTTAACGATAGGTAGGAGCCCTCTGGAAATGCTCACAATTCCTTGCAACTTGGTAAGCATACTCTAAATCAGTGACCTCTCTAAAGTAAAGCTCTCTCTGGATGTCTGGGTGTAGGCCAGCCCTAAACCTAGACAGGGTCACAGAAGCAGATTCATTGACATGACATCGCTTGACATACTCATCAAACTTTGTGATGTAGTCAGCCACACTCTTGTTCCCTTGACTCAGATTTTGCCATTGGTCCAATAAACTCTGGGTGTAAGAAAGTGGTTGGTACTTCTCCCTAAGTTTAGCTTTCATGCCTCTCCAAGTTCTATAGGTTCTTCATCTCTCTGTGCTACCAGCCTTTCAACACTATTCCAGAATAACCTAGCTTAGCGAACCAACCTAGTCTTGGCAAACTTAAACTTCATCCTTTCAGTCATTGTATACCACTCGAAATACTGCTCCATATCCTCCTCCCAATCTACATACACTTTAGGATCTAGACTACCATCGAAGGTAGGGGCTTCTAGCTTGATGTTCCTAAGGGCCCTTTCTTCTTGGTCTATGATCTCGGGATTGGGTCTCCTAGTTTCAAACTCTTGGACTGGGTTAATACGGGGCAGTCTCCTGGGTTCAGTCTCTATGGATGGTTCATGGTGAGGATAATCCCTAGGGGGGAAAGGTGATCCAGACTCAGGCTCGATAGATGGCCTAGGACTATTCTTCTCTAAGGTTCCAACTCTCTCATCAAGCTTATCTAGTTTACTGTTCATCCTAGCCAATTGCTCAAGAAGATCCTTAAGTTGAACTTCTCTCTCATTCTCCATAGGTTCACCGGATTGGGAATGGTGGGGATGATAGGGGACTCCTAATCTAGTGGACATGTGTTAAGCACACAAAAAAAAAAATGTCTAAGATATACTAGACCTAGAATCTCAACCAATTGCCTAAGTCAAGGTGGCAAACCAGTCTGTACTAACTCCGTCCTTGGCCAGGTAGGTGTAGGGCTGTAAAGGTCCCTGAACGCCAACCTTAGACACCAATCTGGGATTGGCCAGGTAGGCGGACCAAACTCACAAGCCCTGAATCACCAAGCCTAGATACCAAGAGCAACAGCACACACAGAATGGACTGACGCCAAGAATAGACACTTAGTCTTGACTCGACCAGTTGGTGTCCCTAAGCTCTCTAGAGCAAAATTAGTATCTACTAGATTTTAATTAGAGCTTGGGTTCGTGATGCACGTTAGTGCTTTTTGGACTAGGGACAGGTAATGAAATCCTGACCCTATGTCAAATTGCCGTCCTTAAAGTGATTTATGAAAATGAATGCAAGCAAATGATCTAATGAGATGTCTCTAAATTATATTTTTGAGTTTTTAATGTATGATAATAGAGTTAAGATGATGGAAACGAAATGATATGACTCTAAATGCAAGATTAAGCTATATGACAAATGAAAACATAAGAAAATGTAAATTGCTGAAATTCTCAAAATAGAACTTGCTCTCAGGTAATATTTTGGCTTGTAGAAATTTCACAAACTGAAATAAAATCTAAGAAAATTATCAAGACTACTTTGAATTATATGTGATCTATCAAAACAAGAATCATGAAATTTAAAAATTTCTACAGGTAGTACCACCTAAAACAACAGACCATGTATGGAAAGAAAAACTGCAAAAATTAAAAGATGAAATCTAAGATGCAAAAATCTTTTGTTCTTTTAAACCTATTCTTCTTGTGTTCCTCTTCCGGGCCTGTCACAGTGGAACCCCTACATGCCTTAGGAGACCCCGTGGAATGGGAGGAGAGGGTCTTGAAATCCTACTTTTCACCTAAGATCGGACGTCCTGGTGAAGCACCTTATCTAAGTACTTTAAAAAGTGCTAAGTCCTAACCATGCTCTGATACCATAAATGAGGGACTAACTAGATACGAATATGAAGAATGATGCAAGTGATTTGTTGATTTTATGATTTTTAGATTTTTATGATTTTCTTTGGATTCCTGAAAATAAGTAAGAGTTGATCTAGGATTCAATAATAACAAGAACTATGAGCAGGTGAATTAGTCCCTAAGTAATGATAAAGAGAGGACCCCGGGATTGATAAACCCCGTAAGACTTAGCTCTCCGATCAATACCTACTTAGGAGTCAGGGAGGCAAACCTCAAAGATCTGAAGTGCCCGATGCAGAGATCCCTCACTCTGGCGGATGCGGCCTGGATGATCGAGCCGTCAACCCTGCGGAGGCGTCGGCTGGCTGTCCGAAGATCTCGATGGCAAGGGCAACCATCTCCGTACTCGTGTCACCTGGGGGACCTGCGAACATTCAAAGAAGGGTTAGGTTTCAATCGGAAGAAAGCAATGGAAGAATGAAAGAGAGTCATTATAGTGAAGGCGGAGTTCTTCTCGATTCGGAGTCGGATGATGGAGTTACGGAAGTGATGGTAACTTGAGGACTCACACCTCTCGATGCCCAAAGGTGAAGGCACTCCCTCATGGAGATCGACGTTCCTAGTGAACGAAGGCAACTAAAAAAAGTTGGAACTCAAGAAATGTAGTTTTTTCATTCATCAACATTAGGCTTACAAAGGAGGGGTTAGGTCCTTTAAATAGGCACCTAAGGACCCCATTTGAAATTCAAATGAAAAATTACAAGATTTCTTGGATGGGCACCCAAAAGCTTTGACTTTCTTCTCTCCTTGGCCGACCAAGAGCTTGATTGGGCATGGCATGATGCAAGGCTTGGAGGAGAGATCTTGGCGCCTTGATCTTGGAAAGTAGCTTCTTTGTTTTGGAAGAAAACATGAAGAGAGGCTTGGAGCAAGGCATGTGTTCTTCTTCCTTCCTTGGTTGTGCATCCCTTTTTCGGGTACAAAGCATGACATGAGGAGTGGCAAGTGGAGGCGCCCATGGATCTTGTCCCTTCCTTCCAAAGAGGTTCAAACAATTTGGGAAGAAGACTTGATTGGAGGGCTTGAAGCAAGGGATTTGAATTCCCAACTTCAACTCCCCTTTGACCTTCCCTTTGGCCGACCACCCTTGCTTGGAAAAGAACTTGATAGGGAGAGGGAAAAAGGGCTAGTGTCAAGTGATGTGTTCCTCCCTTTTGGGCATCCAAGGATGAAAAGTGTGCTGCCCACATGGCAAGTTGTCATGGCACCACATAGGATGAAAAGTTGGGCCCTGAGCTGACTTGGATTCCTTCCTGACTTGGCTCCAAGGAGACTAAATTTTAAGACCAATTCTTGAATGGACCCATACTTCCAACAGACTTAGACTAGACTCGATTTGTGACTGGACTCAATACAGGACACAATTTGACCCAATTGGTCGAAGTACAGACTCAATTCAAAGCAAAAGGAAAATTACAAGGTTGAGGCTTGAAGCCTTATTACAAGACCCGAAAAGTTGGAACCCTAATTGGACATCCATAGAGGGTTGAGGAGCCTCTCTCGGATTCTGGTGCCCACACCACAAGGGAGGTTGGTGGTGAGCCTTAAAATCATTTAGGTTCTTGGTTAGCCCGTAAAATCAAGTGAGGTTTTGACTTGTGAGCCTTGTGAAAACAAGTTGGGTTTTGATTAGTGAGCCCGAAAAACTAATCAACTGTAATCAGTTGAGATTATAGTGAATTCCCAAGAGAATCTTTGGGAGTGGATGTAGGTGCATTGGATAGCACCGAACCACTATACTTCTTTGTGTTTGTGATTGCTTATCTCTTTTATTTGCTCTTACTTTTATTGCTTTATATTTTCGCTGTACATTTATTCAAAAGCACTTAATTTGCATTCTCGGTACTTTGTTTAATTATTGGATTGGATCACACACTCTTGCATTCCATCAAATAATTTTTAGAGACCCAATTCACCCCCCTCTTAGGTTGCTTACTGGGCAACAAGTGGTATCAGAGCCCTGTTCTCAGTTTATAGGTTTTACCGCCTTAAGTAAAGATCTATTGCAGTCCCTATTGGTACTAGTGTAGTTGAGGGACAAGCCTCAAATAGACCTCCATTTTTTAATGGATCAAATTATACTTATTAGAAAACTAGAATGAGAATATATATGCATTCAATAGGATATCTACTTGCACATCAGCCAAAGAAATATGGGATACACTTGAAGTTATCCATGAGGGTACCAATCAAGTAAAAAATACAAAAGTGAACATGTCAATGCGCACATATGAAATATTTGAATGGAACCTAATGAATCTATCACTGATATGTACACTAGATTTACAAATATTATAAATGGAATGAGAAGCTTAGGAAAAGTAATGTCTAATGCTGATCTTGTCAACAAAATTCTCAGGTCACTTCCAACATCATGGGATCCGAAGGTGACTAGCATCCAAGAAGTTAAAGACGTTGACAAGCTACCATTGGAGCAGCTGGTAGGATCGCTCATGACTTATGAGCTGAATTTGAAGCAAAAATCTATGGACATGAATAAGAAAAAAAAGGGGATTGCATTCAAATCTACCATACAAGAAGAATCCTCAATTGATGAGTCCGAAAAAGAAGAAGAAGATGAAAGTGAAGAAGCATTCCTTGTAAGAAAATTTAGAAGGTTTATGAAGACAAGAAAGTTCCCTTACAATAAGAAATTCCAATCAACTAAAGAAAAGGGAAAAGAGAAAGAAAAAGAAAAGGAAAAGAAAAAGGAGAAGGAAATACCTACATGTTTCGAGTGTAAGAAGCCGGGACACTATAAATTCGACTGCCCTCTTCTAAAGAAGTCAAGGAAAAAGCTAAGAAAGAAGGCAATGATGGCCACCTGGAGTGATAGCAAGGACTCCAGGTCAGAAGAAGAACAGGCTGAAATTGCAAATCTTTATCTCATGGCATATCAAGAGCAAGAAGAGGTAACATCTGATTAGAAATAGATTTTACTTTTGATGAATTGAGAAATGCCTTTGATGAACTAATGCATGATTACAAATTAATTTTATCTAAAAATAAAAGATTGAAAAAGCATGCAAACAGTTTTTCTCATGAAAACAATTCTTTATTAAATAAAGTTAGTGATTTGAAAACTAAACTAGATATTTTAGAAAAGAAAAACAATGCCTTAATGATGGAAAATGAAGTTTTAAAAAGATCCAAAACTATTATTTCAAATGGTGATCTTTTAAAGAAAAATAAGGATTTAGAATTGAAAAATGTAAAGTACAAAAATGAGCTTGATAAAATGAAACCTTTTGTTGAAAAATTTATCTATAGTTCAGAAAAACTAAACCTACTTTTAACAACCAAAGAGCAATTTTAACAAAGAATGATTAGGTTATAGATCCCAAAGACAATAAAAGTTTTTCAAAAACTTTTTTGTACCCGCGTCATCCAGCATAACATGCTTTTCATGCAAAAACAAGGTCATAAATATTTTCAATGTAATTTGAGAAAAATTAATTCTTTTGGAAAAATTTGGGTTCCAAAAGGAACCATTTTAAGTGCTAACCCTAAAGGACCCAAGTTAGCTTGGATACCTAAAAACAAAGCTTGATTTGTATTGCAGGTGTGTTTTGCAACCAAGGAGAACAAAAGACTTTGGTATCTTTATAGTGGTTGCTCACATGACAGGAGATGTGAAGCAATTCACATCTCTTGAAGAAATGAATGGAGGGAGTGTGACCTTCGGGGATAATGGTAAAGGAAAAATCATTGATATTGGTAAGGTTCACATTACTCCTTCTAGTTGTATTAGCAATGTACTTTTAGTTGAAGGTTTAAAGCATAATCTTTTAAGTATTAGTCAATTTTGCGATAAAGGTTTTCAAGTTATTTTTAAATCATCTTATTGCATGATTGCTAGTCCAGATAAAAATTAAGTAAAATTCATTAAAAAAAGGCATGGTAATATTTATTTGGTAGATTTAGATAATCTATCTTCACCTAATGGAGAATGCCTTGTTGTAATGAATTCTACTAAAGATGAGACTTGTTGGCTTTGGCATAGAAGATTAGGGCATGCTAGTATGTATCTACTTTCAAAACTTTGCAAAAAGAATTTAGTTAGAGATTTACCAGAACTTAGTTTTGAAAAAGATAGAGTTTGTCAAGCATGTCAATTTGAAAAATAAGTTAAAATTTCTTTCAAACATAAAGATTTTATTATTACTAGTAGGCCACTAGAACTACTTTATATGGATTTATTTGGACCAATTAGAACATTCAGTTTAGGAGGCAAGAGATATGGATTGGTTATAGTGGATGATTTTTCAAGATTTACTTGGGTTTTCTTTCTAGCTCATAAAGATGAATCATTCTCTGCATTTATAAAGCTTTACCAAAAAGTTTCAAATGAAAAAGGTGTTTCAGTTATATGCATATGTAGTGATCATGGTTCTGAATTTGAAAATCAAGATTTTAAATGTTTTTGTAGTGAAAAAGGTATAGAACATAATTTTTCTACACCTAGGACATCTCAGCGGAATGGGGTAGTAGAAAGAAAAAATCGTACTTTAAAAAAAATGGCATGCACTATGTTTTGTAAAAATGATTTTCCAAGATATTTTTGCGCTGAAGCTATTAATACTACATGTCATATTTTAAATCGAGTTTTAATCTGCCTTATTTTGAAGAAAACTCCTTATGAACTTTAGAATCAAAGAAAACCAACCTTAAAATATTTTTGAGTTTTTGTCGTCAATGTTTTATCTTAAATAATGGCAAAGATAATCTTGAAAAATTTAATGCCAATCTGATGAAGGTATCTTTTTAGGATACTTTACATCAAGCAGGGCATACAGAGTTTTTAACAAAAGAACCTTAGTTGTAGAGGAGTCTGTATATGTTGTTTTTGAAGAGTCTACTAACAAATCCTTCAGAAAAGAGGATACTTCTAATGCATGTGCAGGTGCTGATAAGCTTCAAAAGTTGACATTGAATGATCAACCCTCTCGGCCAAGTGAAGAAGATCAAGATAAAAATGAGAAAGGTGAAGACACTCCAAAGCACCTACCAAGATCTACCTAAGGAGTGGAGGTATTGATGGGGAACAAGATTCGAATGATGCATCTCTAAGGATTAAAGAGACTAAATGTTGATGAGGCAAATAGGCATGCAGCTATTCTATAAAAGAAATAGAAATTCATGAAAGGAACATAGGGAAAAATATGACTAGAAAGAAAACTCTCTCAAAGTAATTAAGAAAGGACCTTTGTGGTTAGGAAACCACACAGGTTAGGACTAGCTTACCTTCTTATTTCAGATCTGAAAGAAAGTTATAAGAATGGTTACCCTGCTATTAATATTCTGAAAATGGGATAAAGGATACTCAAAATGAAGTATCTAAATGACAAAGGAATTACTCTAGGTTTCAAGGCCTCCTGCATCTGATTCTTTGGCATAGTAGACCTTCATCTTGGAAACCATGAGACCCGGGGATCCTGCACAAGGAGATGGAAAGATTAACAGATTTAAATGGGAGATAGGAGGAATGGATAAAGATAATTTGGAATGGAGTAATAAGGATTAAGCTTGGCTTGAAGTAGTTCTTCCTTGGCGTCCACAACTTAAACCTCCTTCACTTGTTGGCATGTTGAATTTCTTTGTAGAAGACACCCTTTGGAAGAGGGGATGGACAAATTTTGGAGTGGATTATAGGAGAGTCTTCAAGGTTGGTCAAATAGAAATGGAGTATGGGTTAGAAGTTTGATTGGCTAGGTAACTTAGGTCTCACACCTTCCTTCTCTCAAGGGTCTTTGGCTAGCAAAGGGAAAAGCTTTCAAAAAAAATTCTTCTTCATTCATCATTAACATTACAAGAGGATTCTAGGAGCTTTTATAAACCTTAAGCCCCTTTTCAAATTCAAAATGCAACACTTTTCATGGAGAAAATCATGGGGCATCCTAAAGAAAGTGGAATGGCCCATTTTACAAATTCAAATTCCTAATTTCAAGGTGGCATCCCATGAAGAGTGGAGCTTCCTTTGATTTGGACAAAAAATCATGGATGACTTGTCTTGGTGATGTGGCAAGGTCTATCCTCCAAGTGGCATGACTTGTCTTCCAAGGTGGCATGATGATGCGGTGCTCCAAGTAGTTGGTGAAGCTGGTTGCACTTAATCTGGCCTAATTGAAACCCAACTTCAAGAAGCTCTTGAATCCGACTCAATACAAAGCCTAATTGAACTCTAATTAAACTTTAGAATCCAAATTGAAATAAAACAGGACTCAACCAAATTGAAACAGGACTCAATTATTCAAATAAATATAAGTACAGGACTCATATATTTATTACAGGACTAAAATTCCTAATCTTCTATCCATAAAGAACTTGGCATCAGTTGAAGCCTCTTCCTGAGCTTGGTGCCCGCATCAGGTATGCTCATGGACATCCTAAGGAATTAATCCTAGGTGATCCATCTAAAAGGGTAAGAACTCGAGCCTCAATTAGAAATGAATGTGATTATATAGCGTTTGTTTCTCAAGTTGAGCCTAAATGTTTTGAAGAAGCTGAAAAAGATCTTAACTGGATAAATGTTATACTAGATGAATTAATTCAGTTTGATAGAAATAATGTTTGGACATTAATAGAAAGACCATCTAATGTTTCTATTATTGGCATTAAATGGGTGTTTAGGAATAAGTTAGATGAAAATGGAATTGTTGTTAGAAATAAAGCTAGGCTAGTTGCCCAAGGCTACAATCAGGATGAAGGAATTGATTTTGATGAAACTTTTGCTCCTGTTGCTAGACTTGAGGCAATTAGACTACTATTAGCATATGCTTGTTTTATGAATTTCAAACTCTTTCAAATGGATGTTAAAAGTTCTTTTCTAAATAGTTTTATACTATAAGAAGTTTTTGTAGAACAACCACCTGGATTTGAAAATCATGCACATCCTGATCATGCTTTTAAATTGTACAAGGTACTTTATGATTTAAAGCAAGCATCTTGAGCCTGGTATGAAAGACTCAGCAAATTTCTAATTGAAAATGAGTTTTTTAGAGGCCATGTTGATAAAACTTTGTTTCTAAAGAAGAAAGATAATAATTTATTAGTAGTGCAAATATATGTTAATAATATTATTTTCGGTGCTACTAATGAAATTCTTTGTCAAAAGTTTGCTAAGCTAATGCAAGGTGAGTTCGAGATGAGCATGATGGGAGAACTCAATTTTTTTCTTGGACTCCAAATCAAGCAAACTAAAGATGGAATCTTCATCAACCAAGCTAAGTATACAAGAGAAATTATAAAGAAGTTTGGGATGAAAACTACTAAATCAATAGGTACACCTATGAGCCCCTCTTGTAAACTTGATAAAGGTGAGCATGGTAAATCTGTAGATCAAAAATTATACAGAGGTATGATTGGCTCTTTACTGTACTTAACTGCTAGTAGACTAGATATAATGTCTAGTATATGTATGTGTGCTAGATATTAGTCTGAACCAAAAGAATCACATCTATTGGCTGTTAAGCGCATTATTAGATATCTATCTGGTACAATTGATATTGGCTTATGGTATTCTAGAGATTCATCTGCTGAATTAATTGGATATTCTGATGCTGATTTTGCTGGATGTAAATTAGATAGAAAGAGTACTAGTGGAACTTGCCAATTTCTTGGAGTTAACTTAATCTCCTAATTTAGCAAGAAACAAACTTCAGTTGCACTATCCATAGCTGAAGCTGAGTATATTACAGCAGGAAGTTATTGTGCTCAAATCTTGTGGATTAAGCAACAACTTGAAGATTTTGGAATCAAGTTAACTAGTACACCTATAAAATGTGATAATACCAGTACTATTTGCTTGACTAAAAATCTTGTTTAACATTCTAAAAGTAAACACATTGAAATTAGACATCATTTCATTAGAGATCATGTTGGAAATAATGATATTGTGCTTGAATTTATTTGTACTGAATTGCAATTAGCTGATATTTTGACTTAACCTCTCCAAGAAGATCGGTTCAATATGATTAAAAGAGAACTCGAGATCATTAATCCTTTTGATTAAAATCTTCCACTCTTTAACTCAAAGTATATCAAATTTGACATCAATCATAACCGATTATTGTTAATTTCATTAAATTTCCAGTGATTTTGATTAGCCTTTCATTCTTTTGACTTTCGGTGTGAAGTCGATGTGTCGATACATGAATGTGTCGATACCTGAATGTGTCGACACATTCATGAGTCGACACAAGAACGGCAGCGGACCGAGGTTAAGGGTAATCTAAAGTATTTTTTCTTCCATTTCTCCTCCCCACTCGAGCTGACATATACCCTAACTCTTCCCAACAGTTCCTTCCCTCCAATTTTAGCTTAAAACCCCTCAATTCTTCGATTTGGATGGCTTTTTGGTTCAGATTGAACGACATTCCCTCTCCCATTTCCATATTGAACCCTAAATCCCTAGGTTTCACCTCCAATCTTGTTCAAACCTTTATTCTGTGCAATGGGACCCCGAAAATAAGTTGTCCATCGCCCTCGACCATTCAATCAGGAAGAAGAACGAAAAACCAAAGCCAGACATGAGGCCGCAGCTCCAGATCCACCTGTTCAACCCCTATTCACTGCTTCTAGTTGAATGAGCTCGAAGACGGTTATCGAAGGATGCCGTATGGATTTTGATTTTGTTGACCAGCAGCACTTCAGGATAGGTCAGTGGATTAAAGATGCTGGTCTGAGGTCATTCTGTTCTCTGAGTGAGAGATACTACTCAGGGCTCATACGAGAGTTCTACGGATCATTAGCCCGTGGGAGTGATGGTTGGCTAGCTCAAGTCAGAGGCAGGGATATCCCCGTGACTTCAGAGATATTGAACAGAGTATGGGATATTTCTATGACTAGATCAGTTGTTGACAATTTGATTGATAGAGTGAGTGAACTTCAGTGCATATTCGAGTCAGATATTTTGCTTAAGGGAGCCACTGTGCCAGCATCCTGATTGTCTACCGAGATGAGACTTCTGCATCACATAGTCGCCCGGATTCTTCTATCGAAGACTGGCTATTTTGATTACATCATTGAGAGAGAGTTGCTCGTGATGGTCTCATTGGTTCAGCACACACCCGTCTGCCTTCCGATGCTTATGATACATTAGATGACTGAGGCTTTAACGAGTCAGAGACTCTGCTTACCCTACGGGATGGGGTTGACACTGCTGTTCAGGGAGTATGGTGTTAGTTTTGAGGATGAGCCCTTCCGGATGCTACTACATACTGATGTCTATGACATCAGGTCTCTACACTAGATAGGATATCAGCTGTTCAGAGGCTAGTGGAAATGTAGAGTATCTGGTCAGGCCGATGACAGAGATGATGATGATGCTGCAGAGGAGGAACATATACTTTTTGGCGAGGCAGGACCTTCAGAGGCACCTCTTCCAAAGACACAGCCTGAGCCAGCAACGTAGCCAGAGTCTGCTTCTCAGTCTGAGCCTACATCTCAACCTCAGCCAGTTCAGTCGGATACTCCAGGAGCTTCAGAGATTTTGATGGACAGAGTCAGTCGCATAGAGACAGATATGTTGATTATTAGACAGTGACTTGATAGCTTTATTATGTGATGCAGAACTAATATGCATGCAATTAATTTTATGAATTTTGTATGTGAGGTTAGGTGATTAATTCTCGAATATCAGATCAAAATAAGTTGTAGAAGATTCTATAGGAATTTTAAAAACTAAACATGCAGATTAGGACATAAGAAAGCTATAAAGATGGATCACCGGGGCTGAGAAGCCTCGGTTAGGGCAAGTTCTCCCACAATAAAATTACTGGCGATAGAGGGGTTGTACCTGGCAATGTCTGATGCACCCGATGAAGATCGCAGCGAAGGGATCTCTCGTTCCTCGATGGATGCAGCCTGGAAAATCGAGCCAAAGACCTGCGGATACCCAACTTTCTACTCGGTGGTCCGATTGAGGCTTGGCTGGAGTTGTTGGATTCGTAGGAACTCGGGGACCTGCAAATGACCTGTCAAGGATTAGAAAACTCAGAGGAGATGAAGAAAATAAGAGAAAAACAGCAAGGATGAGGTGTCTTTTGAGTCGGTGGCCAGGGTTCTGGAAGGCTGGCTGGCGGCAGGAAGATAGTTGCAACACCGGGAAGAAGAAAACTCTCAAAACCCCTTTATGCACACAGCAGGATAACACACAATAGTTATAGAAAACTCAAGTATTTTTTTCATATATCAAAACCAATCTCGCATACAAGAGACTAGGATCCTTTAAATAGACCCTTAGTCTTGGGCCCCAAGTAAGGACATAAAAGTAAATACATAGGACTCTTATTCCCACTTAAACCCTAGCTAGAAAATAAGGAAAAAATATGTAGAAAGTCTTGGGCCCCAAGTAAGGACATAAAAGTAAATACATAGGACTCTTATTCCCACTTAAACCCTAGCTAGAAAATAAGGAAAAATATGTAGAAAAAATCCCTAAAATTTCTCTCCTCCTCTCTTGACTTGGTCAACACTCCAAGGATGCCTAGGGGGCGTGTTGGGCTTCTAGGAGCGGCAAGGGGCTGGTCCAAAGGGGCTTGGGCGCATGGGCTTGGGCCTCTAGAAGCTGGAGTGGCTTGGTAGCTAGGTAGCAAGAATATTCCCTGGTATCTTGCTTCTTAAGGGCTTAGGCTTGGTGCCTGGGCTTTATTTCTTTGGGCTAAGATGCAAGTGGACCTCTGGAATCATGGATGCCCTGGTCTATGAATATACTCTGGCATTTGGAAGGAAATCTGGGCATCTGGAGGGCATCTGCAAGGAATCAGGATTTTCTGAATTTTCCTCCTGGGGTCTTCAAATCTTCAAGCTGGGTTGGACTTGGGCTATACTTCCATGTTTTCAATCTGGTTGGACTTGGTCTTCACTTGTATGATGTAGTCTTGAGTCTTCAGTGTACTTGGACAGGACTCAAAAAATAAAATTAGCTCAACATGAGCTGACTAGCATTGGACTGAACTAGCTCAACATGAGCTGACTAATACTGAACTGAAATAATAACTCAAAAGACTCAAATTACAACTAAAATAGACTCAGATAGGCTAAGCCCTTATTACAGATGGACTTATAAATTATTGATCAACCCACAGAGGGTTGAAAAGCCTCTGTCTTATTTTGGTGCCTCTGGTATCCACACCAATTCTCCCGGGGTGGGAGGAACTCGACTCTATCGAGTGCAGATCAGACTAGCTCACATATCTCTTGAGAATGTCTGGGTCGAGGAGTTGCAAGTCCTCTCAAGAAATTCATGAATCGTCTGACTCTGGCCGGCCTTGCCATTGGACCAGGAAGCATTGATAGCCGCGGCCCTGGGTCATAATGGCTTGATTGTCCAAGATATGCTCGATCCATTCTCCTCTCTCAGGATAAATTTATTAGTGGACACTCTGGGTTAGGGTCACTTACAATGAAAAGAATAGGTCCAAAGGCCTCACTAGGTATCACTGTCGGTTCCCGGTACTCAACCAGGTTAGTGATATTGAAGGTAGAACTGATGCCCAAATACGAAGGCAAATCTAATACATAGGCATTTGATCCCCTTCTTTAACACTTTAAAAGTTTGGCTCTGCGAGCATGAAGCTTCTTTTAGGCCTAAGCTCTAACAAGATAGAGCATGAAGCTTCTTTTAGGCCTAAGCCTAACCAAGATAGAATCCACTACATCAAATTTCTTGGCCCTAATTCGGGAATTAGCCAGTTTTTTTCAAAATTAGTGCAGGTGGTGAACATGCTGGGCACAGGCTGACTCCTAAGCTAGTGCTCATGCAAGACTCGATCAAACTAACTACAGCTCTCTAGACCTAGAGTCCAAAACTAGGTGCTCAATCAGGGTGGCAAACTAGCCTATAGTAACCTTGTACTCAGCCAGGCAGGTGTAAGGGGAGTGTTAGGTCCCTGATTGCCAATCCTACACACCAATCAGAGATTGGCCAGGTAGGTGGACCAGCACACAAACCCTTCAGGATTGAATCCTTAAACCACCATTCTAGACACCAAGCACAAGGCACACATAGGTTAGCTTGACAAAGTGATCTGACACTTAGCCCGGACCCGACCAGTTGGTGTCCCTAGCCCACTAGGGCAAATTAAGTCTAATAAATTTTAAGTTAGGCTTGGGACTGAATGCAAGAGATGTGGTTTTAGGCTAAGGAGAGGTTATCAACTCCTCCCCTTATCTGATATAGCAAGAGTGCCCTTAAAAGTGGTTTATGCAATGATGGCAAGCAGATGAGAATGCAAATTAGGGTTTAGTATTTTGGCAATTTTTATATATGTAATTTTTTTTTTTTTTTGCTCTTTTTGCAGAAATATGATTTGCAGAAAATGACCTAATAGGATAGAAACATGCTAAAAATAAAAAATATGCAAAGAGATGCTAAACAAAACCCTAAACCTTCCAAAGTTGTCTTGCTGAAAAAAAGAGCCAAAAATTTGTAGGATATATTTCGGCTTGCAGAAACTTCACAGACCAAAATAAAATTTGCAAAAATCCTATAAAATAATTTGAATTATGATGAATCTAGAAAAAAAAATTGGGATTTTTAGAGTTTTGAGCAAAGAGAAACAATTAAAAGAACAGAGCATATACGTACTATAAAGGATGCAAAAAATAAGCCCTAATCTAAACTCTGATACTATATGATGCGGAACTAATATGCATGCGATTATTTTTGTGAATTTTGTATGTAATGTTAGGTGATTAATTCCTAAATATTAAATCAAAATAAGTTATAGGGAATTCTATAGGAATTTTAGAAACTAAGCATACAAATTAGGACCTAAGAAAGCAGTAAAGATGGATCGCCGGGATTGAGAAGCCTCGGTTAGGGCAAGTTCTCCCACATACAAAATTCATAAAATTAATCACATGGATATTAGTTCCACATTATTATGGAGACCAAAGAGAGCCACTGAGGATTGAGTGATGGCATCTCCGCTATTTTATCAGCACTATCCAGACCTTCTACAGGGAGTACTCCAGTTTCCGCTCCAGCTCCATCTGCCCCGGAACTAGTTATTGATGATAGTGATGATGATGATGAGGAAGAGACTGACTCTGACAGATTCTACTTTCCAGACCTGATTTTAGAGCCCGCGACAGAGGTGACAGTAGACTTGCCTAGGAGTCCCATTCGTGATCCTTCCAGTTCACCCACTCAGACTCCTGTTTTATCTACTCCACCTTCTAGATCAGATGATCATGCTTCTATACCTATTATTTCACCTGTTGTTGATTCACCTGTTATTGATACCCCCATTATTGATACTCCTACTGTTGACTCACTGATTACCGGTACACCTATTGATTCTTCAGTTGATACGCCTATCGTTGATACACATCATTTCATTAGCTGATACACCAGTTTTTGACACACCCACTGTTGATACACCAACCCTTCATACATCCTCTCTTATCCAAGAGCTAGGTTTTTAAACACCTGGCTTTCATTATCTTGACTCTAGTCCATCATTTGATCATACACCACATCCAATAGTTGTAGAGACTATCACTCCAATCTGCTCTGTCCCTGCTGATGACATTGCCTCCATCGCTTCTGCTTCAGCTAGAGGTCGGATATATGCTCGACTCAGAGGAAATGGTCGTCGTACTCCTCCACGATCGACCAAGACTCGTCTTCGTGATCTCAGATCGATGTGGCCCCGAGCTCGCTCTTTCACTGATACAAGACTGATTGAGATCAGATCTTCCAAGGATGAGGATGAGGATTAGGATACTTTGTATGTTTGTTTGCTTTTCTGCACCCTTTTGTATATTTTTGATGCTCTCTTTATGTACAAATTCTGTCTTTAAATGAAATATTATATTGTACTTCATGATTATGACTTCAAATGAATGAAATGCGTTGATTTCCTTCAGTACTTCATTGTCCTACTTATGAATGAATGAATGAGTTTTTATATTGTACTTCAATATTATCTCCTGAATAACTTGCCTATTTTCTTTCTACCTTTTTGATGATAACAAAAAGGGGGAGTAATAAGACTAAAGTATAAATGTGCGGGGGAGTAATAAGAGTAATAGTATAAATATCTTGAAAATTTGTGTTTAAAATTCTTTTGAGAATTCCTTGGGCTTGAATTGAAAATTCTTTACAAATTCTTTAAGTAAGGGGGAGCAATACCTCCTTTATATTGAAAATTTATTTTGAATTGAATTTTATATCAAATCTTTTCTTTAGATGTTTGAAAAGATGTTTATAAATTCTTGTATGAATCATCTATTCAAGGGGAGCCTAGTCTATTGATGATTTTGTCTCTCCTAAGCATGTTTCTTTTAGAGTATCAAGATACATGAATTTATCTCTTATATATCCCAAACTCTGATACTCTTGACCATTGTAATATTTTTACTCTGATACATCTTTTCAATATTGTAAATTGCTTTGATACATCTTTTGCAATTAGCTCTTTGCATCTTGAAAAATTCTTTTGAAAGCTTTTTATGCAATTTATACTTAAAGATTTTGTCATCATCAAAAAGGGAAAGATTGTTGACTCCGTTATTGATTTTGATGATAAGCAAAACGGTTAAGTATAAATTGAGTACTAATAATTTCTTTGAAGTGTATTTTTATAGAAAAAGGTGCTCATCTATTTGATAAATATTATTTGAATGAAAAAGTCAAAGTTTAGATGAAAGATTTGCTCAAAGAAGACTTGGACGGTTGAAGTTTGCTTGAATGGACACTTAATTTCAATACATACTTGATTCAGCACAAGTTCAGATGGTTTGAGAAGAATCTCAGTGAAGTGTTGACTCAAAGTGTCGACACATGATAATGAAGTATTGACTCAAGCCGGTACGGAAAGAAAGTTTCAGATGGCATGGCTAAAGTGTCAACACATGGACTTGAAGTGTCGACTCAAAGTGTCGACACATGGATCAGCTCATCGCCTGAGATTTTTTTATCACAGAACTTGCTGAAGTTGAAGATCTGGTGAAGTGTCGACACATGGATGCTAAGTGTCGACTTAAAGTATCGACTCACCTGAAGGAGTGTCAACACATCTGAGATTTCCAGAAAGCTACATTGAAGACTTTTGAACTAGGTGTCGACTCAAGAAGTTCAAGTGTCGACCTGAAGTGTCGACTCATAACCTGAAGTGTCAACACATGGAGTTCTGGGAATAGTAATGGCTAGTTTTTTAAATGCAAAACTCATCCCTTTTGGCTGCTAATGGCTAGTTTTTCATGTCTAATGGCTAGAAACTGGATTTGAGGCCTTGGAAAGGTATTTATATTATTCAAATCAAATCAAAATGGATATATATGAAGAAAATAAAAAAGATATAACCAAGAGAGAAGAAAAGAAGAGCATTCACTCCTATTCATTGAGTTCAACCACTTCCAAGCAAAAGCAAGCCTCCAAGCATTCAAGAGCCTTCAAGAGTATTAAAGATCAACCATTCTTGAGCAATCAAAGAGACTTCATCAAGTTGAAAGTTGTTGCCCATGTGGCTTCCTAAGAGGGGGGTGAATTGGAATTAAAAGAATTTTCACAATAATGTGCACTTTCAAATTCTTTTGGTGTTGTGGTGCAAAATGCAATGCGGAATAATTAAGTAAAAGCAATAAAGCAATAAGAATATAATCACAAACACAAAGAGATTTAGAGTGGTTCAGAGCAACCGGCTCCTACGTCCACTACCCAAGCATCACTTGAGATTTCCACTATATCCCCCAACCGGAATACAATCGGATTGTTTTACCAGGCTCATAATCTAAACCTATACACTTTGGTTTTACTGGAATCACCAAAGAAACCTTAACTCCCTTTGGTTTTAAACGGGATCACCAAAGAAAAATCCAAACAGTTGGTTTTACACCGGGATCACCAAGAACCCAACTTAGATTATATAAGGTTCACCTAAAAAACCTTCAACCCTCTCTTAAGACACAGCCCCTTGCTGTTCTTAGAGAGAAAACTAAGATAAAGAAATAATAAATTAGCAACTACAACAAACCGAGTTTGTTTAAGTGTTGCCAATGTAGATCAAGATGAAGTCAAGCCTTGAATGCTCTTTAGTGCTCTTCAAGCTGCTTCTTCCCTTCTTTAATGAGTGGATTCAATGATGGAGTAGAGTTGGTGAAGCTTTGAATCCAACTTGAAAGCTCTTTGAGGTAGGTAGGTGAATGACTTGAAAGCTCTTCAATATCTCAAGATAATTCTACAATAAAGCTCTAATAATTATTTAATCCTTCAAAAATAATCCCTTTTATAGTTTTCCAAGAGATTTGGCCGTTGTAGGGCCTAGGGATTCATGAAATAGCTATTGGAGACGAATTGGAGTTCAAATTTCAACTTCAGCAACTAGCCATTGGAGTGCAGAAAACGTCTCCACGAGTCGGCTCGAGGTCCAGGAGTTGGCTCGAAGTCTCAGACAGCCCAAAATGAAATTCTGTAAGAGTCGGCTCTTCTGGCTAGAGTCGGCTCTTCAGGGTAGAGTCAGCTCGAGTTCTCAGACCTTCAAAATACATAACTCTAGACGAGTCGGCTCTTGGGACAGGAGTCGGCTCTTGATGCTGAAACATTGAAACTTCCTCCATGCCGTGCCACCACGAGTCAGCTCTTGATCCAAGAGTCAGCTCTTGCAAATCTTCAAAAATTGCTTCAAGCTTCTCCAAAAGTCTTCAACATTGAATCAAATAGAAGCTAATCTACATACTCTTTAATTTTTACAATTTTCAGCCCATTTTACAAGATTACAAAATTAATAAAACTAGAGCTTTTACAAGTTCAAGTTCATAAAACTTTATACACAATTGAATTACCTTACAATCAGTTTGAAAACTATTTTAAACTAAAGGTAACCAATTTTCTGCAAAACTTCTTAAACAATTTGAAGGAGTTAGTATCAAATACATGCTCCAATATTTTGTGATCATTAAAATCATTCCAGGGGCCAACAATCTCCCCCTTTTTGATGATGGCAAAACACTGGGCATGATTAAGAATTAAAACACTTTACAATTATAGTATATTCAAATTTGTGTGTGTTATCAATACAGTGTGCCATAATGTATCATATATACCAAATGTATAAAACTGAACATTATTAATATAAAGTATCATATGTATCGATACATTATATTTTCTGTATCATATGAACAATATGTATCAAAACATGATGTATCAATACAGAATGTATCAAGAGTATCATCTATACAATGCATATCGAAACTTATAAAATTACCAAACATTTGAAGTGAATTTCATGATAATATTTGAAGTAAAGCTCCCCCTTACTATTTGTAATAGCATTCCTTCTAAATTTTATCAAATTTTCATGAATCATTCAAATTTTTATTTCAATATTCATATTTTCATATTTTCATAACAATTAACATCATCCATATAGCTTTTTCGTGCACACAATCTCCAAAATAACATAGCCTTTTTAAATTTTCGTATAAATTTATGAATTAAACATTCATATTATAGCTTTTTTTTTCATGCACAATCTCCGTTCTCCCCTTTTTTGTCATCAACAAAAAGCATATAAGAGAACATTCATTCACAATAATTCAAGATATGTAGCACAAAAAGTGATATCTATATATAAAAAGTCAGTACAAATGTGATACGTTACATATGTGCCTCGGCACAACAAAATTGTATCACAACAACCAAAATATAACAACATAGAGTCCCAAAAACATCAAGATAAAAGCCTAAACATCAAAAAGATGGGCTAGGATCATCATTATCAGGTTCTTCTTCGTCAGAAGAGGAACCGACTTCTAAGATTCCTGGACTAGGTTTAAATTTAGGAAATCTAGGTCGAAGATCCCTAATCCTAGTCCTAGTAGGAGTGGTAGTCCTAGACACTTTAGTTTTAGCTTTGGCTTTGGACTTTAAAGATATAACAATGGGTGTGGGTCTGGCAGTCGGTGGATCAGAGGATAATGCCAAGGTGCTGGTGGTCGAAAGTATCTGGGTAGCCGGAGTCTGTCCAACCTCAGATCCTGTAACCTTCATACCAACCTCGGGCTCAACATCAGCAGGTATGGCATGAGAAGGTACATCACTGGAATGTGCCATCGATCCCTACCCTGGATCAGTGCCAGTGTCAGTGCCAGTGCCAGGTGCTGTGGAAGTCGATGGTACATGCTGGCTGGCTGTAGAAAGCTATTCAAAATGGTCATAACATCACGAAATCCCTACTGCATCTCAGACTGGAGTAGAGTGATCCTGCTATCAGTGTCTGATCTGAGACACGATATCTCCTCCAAGACTCTCTGAAGTCTGTCATCTGCATCAGGTCTAACAGCTGTGGAAGTCCTGACTAGTGAATGAGGTATGTATGGTAGGAGCTAGGTCTGACGGTCTAGCCTCATCAGCCTATGCATCAGTCTCTTCACCAAGTCCCTGAGCCGCTTGAGTGTCATCCTCTGAATCATCTGAATGTGCTATAGGAATGCCTGAGGTCTTCCTGACCCAATTGCCATCAACTTTAATGAATCCCATTCTGGTAAGGGATTTCACAGTATACCTGTCAGTGTGCAGTAGTGGTCGGCTATCCTCTCATGTCAGATCTACCAGGGCATCCTGAAATAATAATGTAAAAACCATCCCGTACGGTAGACAAGCCCATGCCCTACGGGCTGCCTCCCTCATCTGCGAGAGCATGATAAATGGCAAGTTGAGGGCCTCCCCCTCAATCAGTCGCCTCATAAACATAAGGTCACGCTCGCTAACCCAATCAAATCTCCCCGTTCGGGGCAAGAAAATCCTACAGATAATATTGTACAACAACCTCATCTCCAATGACAGCTGATTTGCAGTCACATGCACAATGCCTTTCACATTCGATCTCTCCAATATGAGTCTGAGGGTCTTTTGTTTCTCCTTTAAAACTAAATAACACTCCCCTTCTTTTGGTATGTTCAGTATATTTGAAAGCTTCTGTTCACTTATCTCTATATGCTTTCTTTTAACTGTTCCTTCTAAATGAAATGCTCCCAATGACATATTTTCAAAAAATTGATAGACTAGATTAGGATATGTCGGAACATTCAACAGATAAAAATCTTTCCACCCCTGTTTTTCAAGCCAATCCCCGATATGCAACTGTTCTTGCTCCAGTAAATTAAAATCAATGCACCTACCCGGAGTAACCTGATGATTTCCCATAAGAATCACTTGCCGGGTTGCTTGAGGTTCTTCTTCTTGCTCAATCGACTGTTCCTCTTCCAAATTGGATGTGTCCAACCACCTCTTGGTTCTCCTTTCTTCCATGACTGTCCAAACCACCTGCAAGGGTTTCTTGGCTATGGCTTTGCGGGGTGCCATCTAGTTAAGATTAAAGGATTGGAGGGGTTTGAGAGAGTTTTTGGAAGGTTTCCTAGAGTGGAATGTGGAGTCGGCTAAGTGGAAACGGTCAAAACCTAAAAACATAAGGAATAGAAAACATGGAAGCCCTATTTAAAAACGTTCAGCCCGACCTTCGAGTTGGCTCGCCGAGCGCTCTGATAACTCGAGTCGACTCGAGCAAAAAATCAGTCTAAAGGTCAAAAATGGTTAAACTCAGTTTCTATAGGTTTCTTGACCCTAAACTAGGTTGTCCTATGCTCTAAAGAAAATTTTGAAACACCTAGATATTTTTTTCTTTAATTTTCAAAAATTAGGTCAAAAAGGTTCAGAATGGGTCACATAGCCCTAATTCGCCTCTAATTTTCTCAAATCTATCTAGACTAAGTGGTTTAGTAAAAATGTCTGCTAGTTGATCTTCAGTAGGTACAAATTCTAGTTCAACAACATTGTTTAAAACATGATCACGAATAAAATGATGTCGAGTTTCAATGTGCTTAGTTCGTGAGTGCTGAATTAGATTTTTGGATAAATTAATAGCACTAGTATTGTCACATTTAATAAGAATTTTAGATTCGACAACACCATAATCTTCTAGTTGTTGCTTGATCCATAACACTTGAGCACAACAGCTCCCAGCAGCCACATATTCTGCCTCAGTAGTAGATAGTGCTACAGAGTTCTGTTTATGATAGTACCAAGAAATCAAGTTAACACCTAGAAATTGACAGGTGCCACTTGTGCTCTTTCTATCAATTTTACACCCTCCATAATCAGCATCAGAATAACTAATTAACTTCAATGATGTGTGCTTAGAATACCATAAACCTACATTACATATGTCTTTCAGATATTTAATGATTCTTTTAACAGCCATGATGTGTGACTCTTTTGGATTAAAGTGAAATTATGCACACATACAAACACTAAATAAAATGTCAGGTCTACTAGCTGTTAAATAAAATAATGAACCGATCATATCTCGGTACAGCTTTTGATCAACATTTGTGCCATTCTCATCTTTATCTAGTCTACATGCAAGACTCATGGGTGTTCCATTTTTTTTGCTTAATTCCATGCCAAATTCTTTGATAATCTCTTTGATGTACTTGGCCTGGTTGATCAGGATACCTTCTTTAGTTTATTTGATTTGAAGTCCAAGAAAGTAACTCAGCTCACCCATCAAGCTCATTTCGAATTCTCCCTGCATTAGCTTAGCAAAATCTTGACACAAAGATTCATCAGTAGATCCAAAGATAATATCATCAACATATATTTGAACAACTAAAATATCATTATTCTTTCTTTGAATAAAGAGTATGGTGTCAACACTGCCTCTTACAAAATTATTAGCAATTAAAAACTTACTTAGTCTATCATACCAGGCTCAAGGTGCCTGTTTCAGACCATACAAAGCTTTATTCAGTTTGAAAACATAATTTGAAAAAGTATGATCAATAAAACCCGAGGGTTGCTCAACAAAAACTTTTTTAGAAAAAAACCATTCAAAAATG
The DNA here is from genome assembly GCA_021397845.1 of Areca catechu. Lineage (NCBI taxonomy): Eukaryota > Viridiplantae > Streptophyta > Magnoliopsida > Arecales > Arecaceae > Areca > Areca catechu. Next base: position 31,654,897 of record CM038041.1, read on the forward strand.
TACTCTTTACATCCATTTGAAATAATTTAAAGTTCATAAAGCATGCATAAGCTAGTAGCAATCTAATGGCTTCTAATCTAGCTACTGGTACATAAGTTTCATCAAAATCTATTCCTTCTTCTTGATTATATCCTTATACAACCAGTCTAGCCTTATTTCTAATTATATTTTCATCTTCATCTAGTTTATTTCTATAAACCCACTTAGTACCTATAACAGGATAGTCAATGGGTCTTTCAACTAGGATCCAAATATTATTTCTCCTAAATTGGTTCAATTCATCATGCATTGCTAACATCCAATTAGGATCAGTTTCAGCTTCTTCTATATTGTGTGGTTCTACATGCGAAACAAAAGCAATTAAATCATGTACATCTATGTGCACATCTAGTTTTAACACCTTAAGATGGGTCTCCTATAATTAATTCTTTAGGGGGTGATTGTACATACCCCATTCCTTGGATATATCATCATGATCTTTACTAACCTCTTCTTCATGTGGTTCACTTGATTGTTTGTCTTTGAGAGTTAAGTCTTTCATTCCATGTTCTAGAGTACTTGCATCATCATCAGCAAAATCTTCCTTTCTCGAAGATGTAATATCAAATTCATTGAAAACAACATATACAGATTCTTTAACAGTTAAAGTTCTTTTATTGAAAATACGATAGGCTTTACTATTTAAAGAATATCCATGAAAAATAGCCTCATCGGATTTTGCATTGAATTTATCAAGATTGTCCTTTCCATTGTTAAGAACAAAACATTTGCATCCGAAAACATAAAAATACTTAATATTAGATTTTTTATTGTTCCAAAGCTCATAGGGGGTTTTTTGATAATAGGTCTAATTAAACCTCTGTTCAAAATATAGCATGCGGTATTCACAGCTTCTGCCCAAAAGTATTTTGGAAGATTTCCTTCACAAAGCATTGTTCTGGACATCTCTTCCAAAGTACGATTCTTTCTTTCTACAATACCATTTTGCTGTGGTATTCTAGGTACAGAAAAGTTATGATACCGTGCTTTGTGCAAAAGTGATCAAAATATCGATTTTCAAATTCGATGCCATGATCACTACGAATTGAAATAACAGATAAATTTTTCAAATTTGTAACTCTTTTGTAAAACCTTTTGAATACATTAAAAGTTTCATCTTTATATGCGATAAATAAAACCCATGTATATCTTGAAAAGTTATCTGCAATCACAATACCATATTTCATACCACCTAGACGGGTAGTCCTAGTAAGTCCAAATAAGTCCATGTGAAGTAGCTCTAAGGGTCTAGTAGTAGAAATAATATTTTTAGATTTAAAATGCCCCCTCACTTGTTTTCCTAACTGACAAGCATCGCAAATATAATCAAAATTAACTTTAAATTTCGGCAAACCTTTGACTAAATCCTTTGAAATAAGTTTAGTTATTGTGTTCATACTAGCATGACCAAGTCGCCTATGCCATAGTAAACTTAATTCCTTGCTCTTGTCATTCATTGCTACAAGACTTATGTTACTTGACATAGCTAGGTCATTAAGATCTACTACGTAAATGTTACCAAGTCTGTGTCCAATGAATTTAGTACTAGAGACAAGTGGATTAACTACTATACACATTGATGACTTGAAAAACATATTAAAACTAATGTCACATAGCTGAATAATACTCAAAAGATTATGCTTTAACTTTTCTACAAGTAACACATTTTCAATGAATGTAGAAGGAATAATTTTGATTTTACCAATACCGATTATCCTTCCTTTTCGATTGTCACCAAATGTTACCATTCCACTATCCTTTTATTCTAGGGTGAAGAATTGATCAATGTCACCCATCATGTATCTTGAACAGCCGCTATCCAGATACTATCTTTTCTTTATACTTGTGGCTGCAAGACATCCCTGCAAAATAATCATTTAACAAATTTAGGTACCCAAGCTTTCTTGGATCCTTGCAAGTCAGTGGAAATAGTTCCTTTTGGAATCCAAACTTTCTTAATTTTCTTTTTGTCAATATATTTTAAATGACATTCAAATGCCTTATGACCAAGGTTATTACATGCATAGCATACAATTTTTGATTTTGAATAATAACCATGAGATGATGCAAACTTAGGTCTAACATGTTTTGAACTAATGAACTTAGGAGCATATGAAGTAGAAGCTGAAAACTTGTTTGAAATAGAACCATTATAACTAATTCCAAATTTATTATTTATTTCTTTTTGATCTTTTAAAATTAATTCAAGTTTGTTAGAACTTAGGGTTAGTTTTTCAACTAAGGGTTTTAGTTTTTGAACTTCCTTCTTTAAATCATTGTTTTCATTTTTCAAACCTTTGTTTTTCTCGAGAATCTCTTCTTTTTCAACTTGAACAATCTTAAGTCTTTAACAAACCAAATTTAATTCTCTTTGCAAGATTTTCTTTCTTTCACAAAATTCATTTTTGTCTTTTTCAAATACATCATATTGATTTTTCAAATCTTTCATTTTTAAACTGGTCTTTTTGTATTCTATCAATAATTCACAAAAAGCATTATGCAATTCATCATAAGTGAATTCTAAATTAGGTTCAGAAGTATTTACCTTATCCTCTAAACCCGTAAGACAGACTTGTGCAGTTTTTATTATCTCTTCATCCTCTTCAATGGATGTGGTTTCATTACTATCACTCCAAGTAGCAAGCATTGCCTTCTTCTTCTTTTTGGTGAATATCTTTTTCTTCCCTTCAGAACAATCAGGACGGATGTGTCCTAGCTTTTTGCATCCATAGCAGATAGATACTTGATCTTTATCTTTATCCTTCTCTTTTTCTTTATCTCTTTCTTTTTCTTTTCCAAAATCACCTTTACTATATTGCCTTCTCCATCAGTTTGATTTTCTTCTACCTATAAACCTCTTGAATTTCCTCATGACAAGGGCAATTTCATCATTTCCAAGATCATCATCATCTGATGAGTCTGATTCTTCATTCTTTTCTTCTTCAGTAGCTTTAAATGCAATGGCTTTCTTTCTTTTTATATCTTCCTCAGTCCTTTGTTGCATAGCCAATTCATGCATGATCAGTGATCCAAGTAGTTCATCCAGTGGTAGAGTATTTAGGTCCTTCGCCTCTTGAATTGCAGTCACTTTGGCTTCCCACTTATCTGGTAAAGATCTTAAAACTTTTTTAACAAGATCAGCATTAGAGTAAGTTCTACTAAGACTTTTGAGATCATTTATAATATCAGTAAAGCGAGTATACATTGCGGATATAGTCTCACTGGGATCCATCTTAAATAGCTCATAATTATGTACAAGAAGATTGATTTTTGATGTTTTAACTTGAGATATGCCTTCGTATGTGATTTCTAGCTTGTCCCAAATTTTTTTAGCAAAATTGCAAGTTAAAATTCTGTTAAACTCATTTGGATCTAAAGCACAATATAATAAGATCATTGCTTTGGCATTCAGTTCAGCTAATTTCATATCATTTTCATCCCAATCCTCTTTTGGTTTGAGAACCTCTACATCATTAACTTTAATTCTGGATATGTGAGGTCCTTTCAGAATAATCTTTCATAAATGAAAATCTACAGCTTGAATGTATATTTTCATTCTTGCCTTCCAATACGTATAATTGGTTTCGGTGAAAAGTGGAGGTTTATTTATGGATTGACCTTCGGCCAATGAAGTGCTCATGGGATGTGCCATATATCTTTACTCTAAATAACTTTCAGAGACTCTGCTTTGATACCACTTGTTGCCCAGGTGGTTTTCCAAGAGGGGGGTGAATTGAGATTAAAAAACTTTTCATAATAATGTGCACTTTCAAATTCTTTTGGTGTTGTGGTGCAATATGCAATGCGGAAGTAATTAAGTAAAAGCAATAAAGCAATAAGAACACAATCACAAACACAAAGAGATTTAGAGTGGTTCGGAGCAACCGGCTCCTACGTCCACTATCCAAGCACCACTTGGGATTTTCACTATATCCTCCAACCAGAATATAATCGGATTATTTTATGAAGCTCACAATCCAAACCTATACACTTTGGTTTTACCGGGATCACCAAAGAAACCCTAACTCCCTTTGATTTTAAATGGAATCACCAAAGAAAAATCCAAACACTTGGTTTTACACCGGGATCACCAAGAACCCAACTTAGGTTTTATAAGGTTCATCTAAAAAACCTTCAACCCTCTCTTAAGACATAGCCCCTTGCTGCTCTTAGAGAGAAAACTAAGATAAAGAAATAATAAACAAGCAACTACAACAAACTGAGTTTATTTAAGTGTTGCCGATGTAGATCAAGATGAAGTCAAGCCTTGAATGCTCTTTAATGCTCTTCAAGCTGCTTCTTCCCTTCTTCAATGAGTGGATTCAATGATGGAGTAGAGTTGGTGAAGCTTTGAATCCAATTTGAAAGCTCTTTGAGGTAGGTAGGTGAATGACTTGAAAGCTCTTCAATATCTCAAGATAATTCCATAATAAAGCTCTAATAATTGTTTAATCCTTCAAAAATAATCCCTTTTATAGTTTTCCAAGATCTATGGCCATTGTAGGGCATAGGGATTCGTAAAATAGCTGTTGGAGGCGAATTGGAGTTCAAATTTCAACTTCAACAACTAGCCGTTGGAGTGCAGAAAACGTCTCCACAAGTCGGCTCGAGGTCCACGAGTCGGCTCGAAGTCTCAGATAGCCCAAAATGAAATTTTGTAAGAGTCAGCTCTTCTGGCTGGAGTCGACTCTTGCCATCAATCAAGTCAAAACCATGAATACCTAGAGTCGGCTCTTCAGGGCAGAGTCGGCTCGAGTTCTTAGACCTTCAAAATACATAACTCTGGACGAGTCAGCTCTTGGGGCAGGAGTCGGCTCTTGATGTTGAAATACTGAAACTTCCTCCGTGCTGTGCCACCACGAGTCAGCTCTTGATCCAAGAGTCAGCTCTTGTAAATCTTCAAAAATTATTTCAAGCTTCTCCAAAAGTCTTCAACATTGAATCAAATAGAAGCTAATCTACATACTCTTTAATTTTTACAATTTTCAGCCCATTTTACAAGATTACAAGATTAATAAAACTAGGGCTTTTACAAGTTTAAGTTCATAAAACTTTATACATAATTGAATTACCTTCTAATCAGTTTGAAAACTATTTTAAACTAAAAGTAACCAATTTCCTGTAAAACTTCTTAAACAATTTGAAGGAGTTAGTATCAAATACATACTCCAATATTTTGTGATCATCAAAATCATTCCAAGGGTCAACAAAAGCATCACAACAACAAGCTTCAAAGAGATACCTGCTTTTTATTAGAAAGATTTTATTATCTTTACTTCAAACTATTATTTATTATAAGGATTATTGGTTAGCCTATTGGAAAACCAAGAAAGGTTATTGGTGAGCCTTTGAAAATCAATTAGGTTCTTGGTTAGCCCGGAAAATCAAGGAAGGTTGGTAGTGAACCTTAAAACCATTTAGGTTCTTGGTTAGCCCGTAAAACCAAGTGAGGTTTTGACGTGTAAGCCTTATGAAAACAAGTCGGGTTTTGATTAGTGAACCCGGAAAACTAATCAGCTGTAATTAGTTGAGATTATAGTGAATTTTCAAGGAGATCTTAAGGAGTAGATGTAGGTGCATTGGATAGCACCGAACCACTATACTTCTTTGTGTTTGTGATTGCTTGTCTCTTCCATTTGCTCTTACTTTTATTGCTTTATATTTCTGCTGCACATTTATTTAAGAGCACTTAATTTGCATTCTTAGTACTTTGTTTAATTGTTGGATTGGATCACACACTTGCATTCCATCAAATAATTTTTAAAGACCCAATTCATCCCTCCTCTTGGGTTGCTTACTGGGCAACAATTACTTTGGCATGTTTTCTTATAAATAGATCCCCTCACTTCAAGTTGGATGGAAGGCTTCCAGAAGAAGATTGGAGTGGGAAGAAGGTGGAGCTTGGCTACCTGAAAGTTTTTGGTTGCCCAACTTATGTACATGTGGAGGCAACTGAAAGAAGCAAGCTGGATCCTAAGTCGAAGAAGATGATCTTGATTGGGTATCCACAAGGAGTCGAAGGTTACCTACTGTGGAATCCACAGTCTCAAAAGGTAGTGATCAGTAGGGATGTCATCTTTGATGAGAGGAGTATCTTGGTAAAATTGACAACTGCAACTGGAAATGCAGTCAATAAGATGAACAGCAATGAGATCCCGTCACAGGTGGAGGATATGCCTTCAACATCAGCTGGAAATGAAGTTTCAGTTGAGGTGGAGTTGGATAAGAAAAATTCTCCAGGAGTGAAGGAAAGGTAAGAAGAATCAGCTATTCAAAGGGAGGTGCAGGAGGAGCCACAAATAGCAGACATGCAGGACAGTGCAAGGGGAGTGGCATTGCAAAAGCCTCAATGCACAATCTGGAAGCCGATAAGATATGGCATGGATGAAGCAATTTCATATGCTCTTATATTTGTGAATGAAGATCTAGAAAGTTTTGTAGAAGCCATGGAAAGTCCTGATAAAGAGTCATGGATGCAAGGCATAATGGAAGAGATGGAATCTCTTAGAAGGAATCAGACATGACAGCTAGTGGATCTACCTAGAGATGCTCATGCTATTGGCTCCAAATGGGTGTTCACTAGAAAATCATTACCTTCAAAGCAAGGTAGAGTGAGATACAAGGCAAGGTTAGTAGCAAAGGGATACTCACAGAGGGAAGGAGTTGACTACACTGAAATATTTTCTCCTGTAGTATGCCATACTTCAATTCGGGTGTTGTTGTCTTTGGTAGCAAAATATAATTTGAAATTAGAGTAGATGGATGTGAAGACAGTCTTTCTACATGGAAGACTGGAAGAGAAAATCTATATGAAGCAGCCTGATGGCTTCATTGAGATTGGACAGGAGAATAAGGTATGTCTACTTCAGAGGTCATTATATGGGTTAAAATAATCACCTCGTTAGTGGTATCACAGATTTGATACATTTATCATGAGCCTTGGATTTCTTAGATATGAACATGACCATTGTGTTTATGTGAAGGATATGGATACTATGGATGCTCTGTATTTACTTCTGTATGTGGATGATATGTTGATAGCCAGCAAAAGTATGACAATTGTGAAAGGGCTGAAGAAAGCATTATCTCAGGAATTTGAGATGAAAGACTTGGGATCAGCTCAAAAAATCCTTGGAATGGAGATTTGCAGGGATAGATGCAAAGGAATACTCTATTTGTCACAAGGTGGGTACATTAAAAGGGTACTCGAGAGGTTTGGGATGGAAAAGGCCAAACCTATGGAAACACCATTACCGGGGCATATTTCTCTCTCGAAAAAATAGTGTCCCCAGTCAGAGGAGGAGAGAGAGTACATGGAAAGAGTTCCATATGCCAATGTAGTGGGTAGTTTGATATATGCTATGGTTTGTTGCAAGCTGGATATAGCATATGCTATAAGCCAGGTGAGCAGGTACATGGCTAATCCTGGGAAGGAACACTGGAAAGCATTGAAATGGATTTTGAGATATCTGCATGGAACTCAAAAATATGGACTGGTGTTTGGTGGGCAGCCAGAAGAACATAAATGGAACTCCATAGAATCATATGAGGATTCAGGTCTTTTGGAAGGGTTTGTTGATGCAAGCTATGCAGATGATCTTGATACAAGGAGGTCTACAACAGGATATCTCTTCTACATGTATGATGGACCGATTTCTTGGAGATCGACCCTTCAACCTATTACTGCTTTGTCTACAACAGAAGTAGAGTATATAGGGATTACAGAGACTGCAAAGGAAGCACTATGGCTGAGAAGGCTAGTGTCTAAAATGGGGGTGAAACAGTGTATGGTGGTCCTGCACAGTGATAGCCAGAGTGCCATACACTTGACATAGAACCTAGTCTATCATGCTAGGACCAAGCATATAGATGTGAGATACCACAGAATCAGGAAGCTGGTGGAGAAAGGAGAAGTGACGTTGGTGAATGTTCATATAATGAAAAACCAAGCGGATGCACTTACGAAGGCTCTACCAAGGGATAGCTTCTACTCTTGTATGTGGTTAATGGGTTTGAGAAGTTTGGCATATGTAGCCTTGAAGCACTAAGGTAGAGATTGTTGAGTCTCGGGTGGTGCATTCATGGCTAGTTGGGTCAATGTACATATATTGATCTGGTCTATCATGATTTTTCATGATGTATCTAAGGCTAGGATTGAGTCCGGTATGAGTCCTTGGTGTTTAAGCTCAGTTTTGGTCAGTCTGGGTCTTAGAGTCGGCTCTTCTAGGATAAGAGTCGGCTCTATTGGTTGGCACATCTCAGAATAGGTGATTGTGAACTGGACGAGTTAGCTCGAATGGGTTCGAGTCAGCTCGGTTGCATAGTCAGGAAACCTGTAGAATGGACGAGTCAGCTCGGATTAGTTCAAGTCGGCTTTGTTGCACAGTCTATCAATCATGTGGTTTGGAAGAGCCAGCTCTGAGGATTAGAGTCGACTCAGTTCCAGGGTCATGTCGACTCTAGTATCTAGAGTCGGCTTGGTGCGGGCACCAGACTCAGAAGAAGACTTCAGAGCTCCATCTGGATCTCTGATTAACCTTGCCCGAAGAATTAGGGTTTTTTTTTGGTTTTTAATAAGAGTTGACTAGATCAACTTAATTTAGCTTGAGTCTACATTACCTGCATTTTATTTTGTTGAGTCATGTTGACTCAGTAGTGGACTAGGGTTTCAAAATGGGATGTTACACTTTCTTCCAAGACCAGGCAAGTGGACACCACACTCCCAGCCACACTCTCAGTCCAGGGGGTGCCATATCCACATCCAGCAGCTTTTGGTCCCCACTCCACAGATGGCAACCTCCTTCTCTCATGCGCCAGATAAGGAGAAGTCCACCAAGAGACCACCAATCAAGGGGGCGGCCAAGACTTTCCCAAGAAAATCCAAGCAAAGGAGGGAAGAAATTTCTCTTGGAAGAACATATCAAGGGGCGCCCATTACCTGCCAAAAATACCTAAAACAAAGATGGGAAGGGCCTTGACTTAGGGAGGAAGAAAAGGAGGAGTCCAAAAGAGTTGATCCAGGGAAGGAAGAAAATTTTTCTTGAAGATCCAAGCAAGGTGGCGCCATCTACCTGCCATTTATAACCCAAATCCTATTTTTTGGTATTTTGGCCGACCATATGTAAGGGATTTGCCCTAATTTGGAGATCCCCTCCTTTAGTCCCACATAGGAAGATGTGAAACCCTCCTCCCTTGTAATGCCTTATAAATTAAACCCCTCTTGTAAGTTTAAAAAAATCATAGATGAATGAAAGAAAAAATTTTCTTGAGCAAACTTGTGTTTTCTCTTGTCCGCACTTGTTTCCAGGTGTTGAGCTCCATGAGGGAGTAAATCCGGGTTCCCCTGGAACCTTGAGGAGGTGAGAGATCTCCAAAACCCTAAACCCTAGGTTAGCCAATCAATTCCCAAACCCTAGCCGCCATCACCCTTCTCTTTCCACCAAGCCCTAGTCTTTTCCTCTTCTCACGGCCACCTTCTCCAAGTCCTGGCCGACCACCAGCATCCGACTCCAGTCCAGATACTGCAGATCCACAGCAATTCTAAGAGGAAGTCAGATCGGCCTCCAGGAGAATTCGATTTCAGCAACTTCAGCTTTCAAGTTCTTCAACCTGGTAAGATCTTTTCTTGAGTTTCTGAATTCCATCGTTTGTTCCTCTTCTTTTCCAGATCTTGAGTCCAGGAGAAGCCGACCAAACCATGAGACCAGTATTGGAGGATCCATTGCGAAGATAGCCGACTCCGAGGATCCCACAATCTGCTCGAGAGAGTTCTTCCACCAGAATCCTGAGAAGATCACTGTCTGGTGAGTAAACCGTCTCTCCTCTCTATTTCTGTTCTATTGAAAGTTCAGAGCGAAACCCTAGGTCTGGGAGTTTCTCAACCCCCAGCGATCCGTTACTTCTGAACTACTCTGATAATTTGGTTCCTTCTAAACTGTGCTTTCAATCCTTACTTAGTTTCCTTCAAATTAGTTAGATTTACTTTGAGTCAAAGCCAATTTCTGAAAAAAAAAAATATATAAAAAAAAAATGAATTAATCTTAATTTTACTTCCGCATACGCTTCTTTGTTCTTTGTTCTGCATCACGGCTCGGATGTCGGGTGAACTATTTTGAACGGTGCCAGCTGGGGGAGTTTTGGGATCTTGGCCACGTGTGACCAAGGTATATATATATTGTATCTTGTAAGAGGATAGTGGCGAAGAAACGAAGAAAGTGTAACAAACTTCTTGAAGCGGAAAGAAAAGAAAATCCCTTTCTCTTGAGAAAATTCCTCTGTTTCTCTTCTTCCTTTCTTCTTCTCTCATTCTTGGTGTTCTTGATCTTCACAGACCTATATCCTATCGTGATCTTCAATAAAGATTGCTTGCAAATGGTCATCCACAACTTGGTGATATGCTTCCATGATTGCTTTGTTGATCGGGACATTCGTTCTTGATCGGGAACAAGGCTGCTCTTGAGGGTTTGATTCTTCAGATCTGGTTGGATTTGAAACTTGAATTCTTGACAATTCTAGCCTCTAGCCTTAGGATCTCATTGCCACAATCAGCCACCCTAACCCTCAAACCATTGATAGTGATCTTGACCACTTTTAACTGGTTCTGTAGGGACAAGTTCTCCTCAATGTCCATAGTTCGGTGACTCTGGATCTATTGAAAGGCAACCTCATTCTTGTTCTTCTCCTCTTCCAACTCTTGCTAAAGTAACCAAACCTCAGCCATGGCTTCATTCCTTACCCTCTTAGCTTGATAAATCTTGTCATCCTATCTCGGAGAGCTATTATCCTATGCGTAACCCCAAGCAAGGCGAAGTTCCTTCCACGACCATTCATTTTGACTCCGAGCCAAATTGAGCTCCTTCCAAAACTATTGGATTTGGTTATTTACTTCAGCTTTTAGATCTTTGACCATTGTTTCATGATTCTTCTTCGATTTAGCGATCTCTACCTCGATGTTCGAGATCGCCTAGGTCTTACCTACACATGTAGTCTCCAATTTCTAATGCATTAAGGCAAGATGAGTAACCCGCTTACCTTAACTTTACTGTCGAATGAATGATATTCTTTGAAAGACTATCTATGCATTTTTTTTGTTCTCTAAATTCTCTCTCCACTTTGGCGAAATGAGTCTCGACCTTGCCAAGCTCTCTCTCGGTATCAACAACCTTCCCTTCCATTACGGTGGCCCTTGTTTCTGCAATTTTGGTCGATATCATGAAGAAGTATAAATGATGAGATAGCTGCAACACCACATTATTAGGAATGATAAAAAAATAAAAAATCAGTCAATCAAACAATGACGATTTAGGCAAGGGACCTCCTGCATACTTGAACGATTGCCTCGAAGGTTACGTGCCCATGCTTTTTAGACTTCGCCTTACAAGCACGATAGTCACCTGCCACTTGATGGAAGGACAAGACTCACTCTTCAATGAATAATGGACTTCTAGAAGTGTCGAAGGAATCGAGATTGCTCCCTGAGGCCTCAACCCTGGGAACACCGATAGGAGGGCCAAATCTTTACTACCTACGGCATCGCCCTTGCAGTGCTTCAAGATAGCTCTCCATAAGTCCTGAACATCATGCAAATCCATGTAATTTCAAAATCACCAGAAAAAATCATCGGAAATCACCTTCTTACGTCTAAAATTGCCGCACAGTGAGTGTAGGGTCGCTTCAGCTCAAGTGTCTACGATTATGAACCACTTCTAAAAATCTCCTTTATAAAGGAACCAACTGTGGTAACTCTTAATGTTTCCTAAGGAAGACATCATAAATATAACACACAAAAGCTTTCTGACAAGCTCACTTTTTAAGAACCCAGAAACCAAAGATACCGTCGGGATCCCTAAGGCATGGATCTAAAACTATTTCTTAGCCTAAATACTCAACATTCAAACTAAGGAGTAGGGGCTAATGATATAGGGAGGAATCCCATATCGAGGATCCTGAAAGTTTTAGAACTAACAACAATCTGATCAGACCTAATTCAGGATAGATAGAAACCACATCCGGCTATTTCAAATCCCAGTATCTAGGTCCATGATATTTCGAGCATGAATAAAGTGAAGACAACATCTGGATAAACTGGATCCACCAAACCGAGGTGGTGTCAAAGGAGCAAACCCTGTTCCTAAACACCTCGCCAGTCATCCAGTTCTATTTCCCTAGGAGGAGAGAACTAGGAAATGAACTTTGACTCCCAGTCCTACCATCAGTAACTTTAATATCTAGAACACATGATCTTCAAGCTCAAACCAAAGATCTTTATGACTTTACTCTAGCACCTATCTCTGGCTCTCCTAGCTCTTAATAGGCTTAGGCCGAACTATCCTAATAAATATTTGGCTAACCAAGTTGCTATCCAACCAACCTCCTAGTCAAGATGCATGCATCCTTATCTACCTTCGGTATATTAGGGACCTAACTCTCCCGAACCTTGAGTTCCATAACATCTCGATTATAAAAGGCCCTCGAACCTACCAAACTCAAGTATAAGGCCCTATCCCGGTCGGCTACTCTTATGAGAGCACCCATCAAATGATCGAAAAAGAAACCTGCCAATACTCATTCTAAAATATCCTCGCAATAGATAAACTATCAAGTTTCATTATCTAGAACAAATCTCAGTCATTAAAGAAGCATGGCCTTTCTCTAAGCTATAGTTTTCGGAGACATTAAGGCAAACGGTTGGAAGAGACACAAGACAAAACTCCTCATAAATGGAAGGAGGATATTTCAAGTAGAAAAGGATGATTTTCATCCAGAAATTTAGATGTCAGCTCCAAAATTTTATCATTTTTTGTCTGTCAATCGCCATGCCAGGTTATCTTTAAACTATCCTTGGGGCTCGAGTATAAAAGGGGATTCTCAACAAACCCCAAAGGTATACACTCCATCACTCGCTCCATATATATTCTCATGGACTTGCACCCTTATTTCACCAAGGGTGATCTGGAATACTGACTTGATCATCGAAAACCTTTGCCGAAATCTTCTCTGACCAGGATTTTTTTTGTAAGTATAGCCATCATCGCTCCTCCAATTCACTCCAGTATTCGAGCGGATTTCAGTACCATCAATATCTATCACGTAGACATTATCAAGAATAAAATCTATATCAAAATTTTATATTTAACTATATAATTAATAATGCAAAAATATTGACAAACTATATTATGAAAAAAAGATTAATTTCTTATATTTAAGAAAGTTTTAGAGTGTATATTATACTTGTTGCTACGAGTCTCTAGATACATGGTGGCGGGCTCAGTCTTTTATCGAGATAGAGGTTGGTCACCTATATGAGGTGGAGGGATAGAGTGCTAGAAAGCTCTTTGTTCTGGGAGACCTACAAAGAAATCCACTCATCAAAGATTCTTTGGCAAAGTATTTAGTCTCTGTGTCACACAGATCATTGCTGGTACAGTAGATCAACTTTTGGACTTGTCCCTCTTTTTGAGCTAGCACCAAGCTAACTTCAAAAAGTAAAATTGCCAAATATTGTTGAGAAAAAATAAGGAATATGATATTTTATAATGCTTTCTTTCTAAAAGAATGTACCATGGGGCTTGTTATTTGACCCTTCAAGCTTTAGCCCAGTTGGTTGGGAGGGCACTGCTATTGAGATAGTCAATAAGTTGGTCCATCCAACTTGGCTCAAGATTGACCTACATAATCATGAGTTGCTCCTCGATTCTAGGCTTCTCTAGGTGCTTGATAAGGACTTTCCTGTTAAGCTCATTAAGACCCAAAGTGGCTAGTCAAGATAATGCATCTACTAGGGAATTCTTTGATCTTGGTATTTGTTGGATCTTGAAAGCCTTAATGCTCAAGGACAACTCCTGGAACTTTGCTCAAGGACAACTCCTAGAACTTTTGCAAGTGTTTAACCATCATTGGCTCCTGGCCTTGTATTCATCTCATATATGCTGATGACCAATTGTGAATCAGTAAAGGCTTTGAGCTTTTCTATTTCAAGCTCTTTAGTGATATTGAGCCTCGCAATCAGAGCCTCATACTTGACTTTGTTATTCAAGGCATTGAAGCCAAACTAGAGTGCGAATTCAATCATAACACCTTTCAGACTTGCGAAGATGAGGCTGCTCTACTATCTTGAGAGTTGGAGGCTCCATCGACATGTAAAATCTAGCACGATCCGTCCTCCTATGTTTCAGGCTTCTTCACAGTTGATTATTCATCAGGGATCATGCACTTGGAAATGAAGTTAACAAGACTTGGACTTTTATGGCTAGTCGAGGTCGATAGCCAATGTTGAACTCACTAAGCTCGATTGCTCACTTCGCCATTTGCCTTGAAGTATTTGGTTTCTGCAAGATACTTTCAGGGGATAGTCGGTTAGGACATCTACCATGTAAGCATAAAGATATGGCCAAAGTCATCGTGCCGAGGTGATGAGGGTGAGCACAATCATTTTGGGCTTGGAGTATCTAGTCTCTATGTCACACAAGTTATTACTGGTATAGTGATTAGCTTTTGGACTTATCTCTCTTCTTGGACTAGCATCGAGCTGACTGCAAAAGATGAAATTGCCAAATATAGATACAGAACTTCACCTGCAATCAATTTGGATAGTAGTGGAGGAGTTCTTAGGTATTTCTTGAGATCTTTAAATGCAGCTCAACATTCATCCATCTAATCAAAGTCCTTCATTTGCTGCAATACATTGAATAAGGGGAGGCATCTTCTGGCCGACTTCAAAATGAAATAGTTGAGAGCGGTGATCATCCCTACTAGCCATTGCACATCCTTCTTCGAGCTCAAGTGCTTCATTTTCAAGATAGCATGGATCTTCTCTAGGTTTACTTTGATCCCTCGTTGCATCACCATAAACTCCATAAATTTTTTTGAGATGAACCTGAATGCACACTTCATTAGGTTGAGCTTCATCTGGTGTCACCTTAGCTCCCCAAATGCTTTTTCTAGGTTGGCTATATGATGATCAGTCTCAGTACTTTTGATAAGCATATCATCAATGTACATCTCCATATTTCGATCAATTTGGTTCTAGAATACTTTATTAATGAAGCGTTAATAGGTTGCACATACATTTTTCAAACCAAACAGCATTACTTTATAACAGTACAAATCTTTGTCGTTGATGAGTATTGTTTTCTCCTTATCCTCGAGGGCTATCTAGATCTGGTTATATCCCAAGAAGAAATCTATGAAGCTCAAGAGCCTGTGACCTAAAATGGCATCTATGAGCTAGTCGATCCTCAATTACGAGAAGTTGTACTTGGAACAAGCTTTACTAAGGTAAGTGTAGTCGATACAAATCCTCCACTTGATGCTGGCCTTTTTTTTTTCTATCATAATGTTGGCTAGCCATTCTAGATGATGAATTTCTTAAATAAAACCTATAGCCAAAAGCTTGTTGACCTCCTCATCTATTGCTCAATACTGATATAATGTGAAGTTCTTCTTCTTTTGCTGAATTAGGTGGTGCTCCAGGTCAACATTCAATCTATAAACAATAATGTTATGAGATATACCTAACATGTCAAAATCCAACCAGGCAAAAACATCAAAGTTAGTTCAAAAAAACTTTGGTAGCTAGTTCCATAGGTTGGGTGTCAGCATCTTCCCAATTTGGATGACTTTGCTTAAGTCCTTTCTGAGTGATACCATTTTCAATTATTTTGCAGGTTCGCCACAGACCTTTTTAAGTTTTTCTTAGCGATCGAGTCCTTCAATTGGTAGGGATTCTATCAACATCGTTTCTTTTATCGATGCCTTCAAAGCAGTATTGAGCTAGCATCTCGTCACCTCAAACTTTTCTGACCACGTGCTTCATGGAAAACAGTACCAAAAGATGGTGTGTAAACACCTCCATTCAAAGTGCATTGAGCCCAGGTTGGCCTAGGATAGCATTGTAGGAGGATGACAACCGAACTACTAGGAAGTTCAGCAACCAGTCACTTGTGGAGGCTCCTATCTTACTGTAACTAGCAAGGTGATTTCTCCTTCAATTGTAACTAAGTCTCTGGAGAATCTAACCAGAGACATGTTGACTTTTTTCAGTTGATCAGTCGACAATTTCATCCTTCAAAAAGTATCATAAAATAAAACATCGACCAAGCTTCTATTATCAATAAAAGTTTTTTTACATTATAATTTGCTATCATTATAAAAGTGATGGCAACATCATCATAAAGAGTTTGAACTCTTCGGACATTATCATTAGAAAAGGTTATTACATCATCGATTTGTTACTTTTTTAGTGATAGATTTTTAGCTTGGTCTTCTGCTGCCTACACTTAGCAAATCGTAAGATCACGTTGATGATGCTGACTATGGACTGATTGTTGTTGTCCTCTACCGCGGTCTAACACTAAACTGATAGTTCAATTGCTCAGTTCTCTCGACCACAAACATACTTCTTGAGGCACCCTTTCAGATGAGGGCCTTGATTTTGTCCTTCAGTTAAAGGCAATCCTCAATGTTGTAGTTATGGTCCTGGTGAAAATGATAGTACTTTTTATAGTTGCATTTGTCAGCTTAGGCTTTCATTAACTCTAACTGATGTATGTATCTTTCATCCTTGATCTCCATGAAAATTTGGGTACAAGGAACAAATAGGGGGGGTGCAAGTGTTGAAGTGATGAGACGGGCTCCTCGGCCTCAAGTTCTTTCGAGAAGAAGATGGTTTGTGCTCCCACCATTCTTCCCGAGGCTCTTCCCAAGCCCTCTTCTTCTTCTTGGAGGTGTTAATCGTTGCCTCTTTTGCTCATGCGTACTTCCAAGCCCATGCAAGCATCTCAGTGTAATCCTTAGAAAAATTCTTGTCTAGGGAGAAAATTAGTCGAGAATGCTTTAGGCCTCTTTTCAGGGCTAATATCATGACTGGCTCGTTGAGGTCATGAACTTTCAATATGATCGCATTGAATCGGTTATATAATCATGTAAGCTTTTGCCTTCTCTTTGCTAGACAGAGAAAAGGCTATCGGAGTTCATATGCTATCTTTGGCTACTACCGAAGTGTACGAAGAACATCATCCCTAGCTACTCAAAGGAACAGACAAATCCCGCGTGATTTGAGCCCTTAGTACAAGCCCAAGCCATCTTCCAAACTGTGGCTAGGAAGGTGATGAAAGGAGTACATCCGATGCCTTTTAAACATCATCAGAGATTTGTAACTATCAAGGTAGTCTAGCAGGTCATGGAGCCGTCATATGGTTCAATCTAAGGCATTTTGAACCAATCGGGAATCGGCTCCTCCATAATGTGATGAGAAAAGGTAGTCCACACATTGAAGTAAAGGCCATCTTTCAGCACCTGGCCTCCTTCCTAAATGGCCTTGAGTAGGCTATTGATTTCTTGAACCTTCTACTCGAGCTCAACTTCATGTTGGGAGAGCCCCAACCTTCAGGAACTACCCAGAATAGAATTTCCTTTGGAGGATTATAGAGAATATTGGCATCATTCTTCATGCCTTGGATCTTAACAATGGGGGGAAGATGATTGATGGATCGCCAGTTCTAAATGGTGGGTTTATCGAGAGAGGCGCGCTCATCTTGAGCTCCTCGGATGTGATTGCCTACTGAGGGAGCTAGCCAAGAACAAGCTCCCAAGACTGTTGCTACAAATTTGTCATCTTCTAGAGATTTTGGATGGTGGCGATCATGTGTTAGACTAGTTGCATTAGAGTGTGAAACTGCCGCAAATCCAGCATGATCGTGGGCTGAGACAAGATTGCATCAGGTGGTGGAATGATGTACCAACTACGCCAAGAAGACTAGCATCGTGAGGCATTGAATGTAGCCTTGGTTCTAGCATTTATCTTTCTCTTTCGTGCTGATTGTACTTTTGTCATGAAGCAGGGTCCTTCCTCTAACGCCAATCTATTATCATGTATCTCTAGATATGTGGTGATGGATTGGAACTCCTATCGAGATGGAGATTGATCACCTATCGACATAGAAAGATGAAGGGCTAGAGAGCTTTTCCTTCTAGAAGACCTATAAAGAAGTCTGTTGCCGTCCTCGTCGCCGCGCCCGTGCCGAGGATCAACCGATCCTCCCTGACCGCCTGGCAAGGGAGCCTCCCTTCCTGCGAGAAACCTGCAACAAAGGGGTTAGAGGACCCTGGCCGGGGATTCCGGCGAGGGGGCTCCGACGGTCAAGTCAGTAGACGACGAGGGGGAACAGACTCTCGCTCCCAGGCCCTCTCAAGGGTCCCAGGTTTGGAGAGTTAACTAGTGAAGGGGAAGCGCCGGGGACTCGGCTGGGCCTGCCTGCCGAGCTCGCGTCCAGTATTCCCCTCTCGGGATCTCTGGCTTCTGGAGCGAGGCCTTGCCGAGCTCGCGTCCAGTATTCCCCTCTCGGGATCTCTGGCTTCTTTCTCGGAGCGAGGCCTTGTGCCGGTGCTTCCTTCTTGTCCCCAGGCTAGTTGGCTTACCTTGCAGTCTTTGGATTCTTCCTTCTTTATCTCCCTCCGTCGTGTGCTTTCCGTCGTGTGCTTGTCCTTTTCCTCCTCGAAAACTCCTCCCCCCTGTCTTCCTTTCCTTTCCCTTTTTGGCGAAGGAGGCCAGGCGGCTTTCCGACCTCGTCCGCCGGGCCCAGCAGGGAGAAGGCAAGGACAGAAGAGAGAAGGAGGGAGGGCGGCGCTAGCAGAGCGGCCAGTCGTCAGGCCTCGGGCTTCGTGAGAGTGCTCTTTTCCCCGAGCGTGGGCGCCATCCGTTTACGGGGCCTGTTCCGTCAGGATCGGATCTCTCGACTGCGGGACCTGTCGGGCCAGTGTAAGTCACGTTCCGCGTGCCGCCGCCCTCCGTACGGGACGCCGTCTGGGGTCGGTACGGCCCGAGGGATGGCCTCGGGACCCGTCGCTTTCCCCCGGGGGCCTCTCCGTACGAGCGGTCTGGCTTCGGCTGAGTTGGCCCTGTCTCCGGGGGCCGACTGGCGAGAGGCGAGAGATCGGCCGACCTCGGCTTAGGTGGACCCCTCCGGGGTGGACACCTGGCGAGGTGGCAGAAGATCGCCTGGCTTCGGCCGAGGTGGACCCGTCTCCGGGCGGCCACCTGGCGCAAGGCGGGGGGTCAGCCGACCTCGGCCTAGGTGGGCCCCTCCTGGGTGGACACCTGGCGAGGTGGCAGAAGATCGCCTGGCTTCGGCCGAGGTGGACCCGTCTCCGGGCGGCCACCTGGCGCAAGGCGGAGGGTCAGCCGACCTCGGCCTAGGTGGACCCCTCCTGGGTGGACACCTGGCGAGGTGGCAGAAGATCGCCTGGCTTCGGCCGAGGTGGACCCGTCTCCGGGCGGCCACCTGGCGCAAGGCGGAGGGTCAGCCGACCTCGGCCAAGGTGGACCCCTCCTGGGTGGACACCTGGCGAGGTGGCAGAAGATCGCCTGGCTTCGGCCGAGGTGGACCCGTCTCCGGGCGGCCACCTGGCGCAAGGCGGAGGGTCAGCCGACCTCGGCCGACCTCACACGGGGCGGGCTCCTCCGAGCCCGGGCGCAGATGAGTTGGTGGGGGAACTTCGGGCCGAACTCGACCTCGGCGGGGGCCGTTTGCTTCAGACAGTATCGGGCGGTGCGGTCTTGCCGACCCCAGCCTTGAGGACGTGGCGCTGATTCCGGCATTAAAACTCACACGTGGCTCGCTCGCATTCGGCGATACCTGAGCCTGGCCACGTCACTGTCACGGCTGTAACAGTTGCCCCCCAGCTCGCCGTTCCGTTGGGGCATCGTAAAACGGAGCGTCGGGATTAATTGCTGACATGACGTGGGGAGGCGAGGATCTTGCATCATAATTGGCACGATCTCCATTCGTCGTGGCTCGATGCGGCTGAAGACCTATGGGGAGTCGCCACGTGTCGTCCACTTGCCCGTAATCAATGCGCTGCTTCGGGGCAGAGGCCGTTACTCTGCTAACGAGGCGTCGGTGTCGGGCATGTGCCCACGTGGCGACCATCCAGTGGCCTGAGGCGGAATGGTGGGTACGGCTGCTGCCGGCTGAGTTTGAAAGGGAGGGGACTTTCCAGAACGAGGCCTTTTTCCTTGCTTCGTGGGCGGTTCGCTGCAGGCTAACAACTTCTGCTGCTCGCGCCCGTCTGTGCATTTTTGGGTAAGTGTCTTCTTCTCCTTCTCTCTCGTTTCTTATTCAGCCCCCTTCTCCTTTCCTTCTTCCATGGCGCGCCGTCGCCATGTCTCTTCTAACTCGGACGAGGCCGGTCCATCCCGGCCGAGGACTCCGTCTTCTTCCTCCTCGGAGGAGGAGGTAATTCCAGAGGAGGTCCGCCGGCGCTTGCAACCCGGGGGTGTCACTATTGGCATCCCCAGGGGGGTCCGGTCCCCTCCGGTTGCGCCTGCCGTGCCCCTCCGTTCACTCCCCGCCTTGGCTTCTCTTCCTGCTCCGCCACTTCTTCCCGCCGGTCCCTCCGGTCATGCCTCTACCATGACCGAAGGTGATCTTTCTCTGCTCCGGGATGCCTATGGCATCCCGGGATCTGTCCGTCTGTTTGCTCCGCGGTCCGGGGAGCGTGTCACCATGAGTGGCCCCGGCCGCATTGCCTTCTACGAAGACTTCCTCCTCGGGAGTCTTCGTTTTCCTCTGCACCCTTTTTTCCTTTCCTTTCTCAGCCATTTCCGGCTCGTCCCGGCTCAGCTGGCTCCTAATGCCATCCGGGTCATCTTCTCCTTCATTGTCTTCTGCCATTTCCACGGGTTCGTTGCCCGTTTTTCACTCTTCAGGGCCCTGTTCACCCTGAAGAAGTGCTCCACCGATGATGGCTGGTGGTACATTTCGCCCCGGCCTAGGTGTCTCCGGTTCGACCTCCCTTCTTCGGTCAAGGGATGGAAGAGCCGGTTTTTCTTTGCTTCGGTCGATGACGTCGACTGGGCTTGGAGCGAACCGGACCGGTCGCCGAACCGGAGTTCTCGAGTCGAGCCCGCGGACCAGGAGTCTTACAGCCAGCTCCTGAGTGACGTGGTCCCGCCGCTCGAGGTTCTGCTTTCTGAGCAGAATCTTTTTGAGGCCGGCATCAGTCCCATCCAGGAGACCGGTGAGATTTGGCCCCGCATTAACTTCTGCCCCTCCCCCCTCTCTTTTTAAGATTGAACTGTCTGACCTTCTGATTTCTCCACTTTGCAGGGATGAAGTTTTCCTTAGAGAATCTTCTGGAGGGAGCGGCCCAGAGGGAGGTCGTCGACGTGGACGAGCCCGTGGCGAAGAGGGCTCGCACAGAGACGAGCCGGGAGGTCGCAGCGGCGACCGCGCCCGGCCTAGCTGCCGCTGTTTCTCCGCCCAGACCTCCTCAGGGCGGCGCCCCTGGCGCCTCGGCCCCACGGCCTGGCAACGCTGCCGAGAGAGCTCCGGCGCCCGCCGCTCTGCCCATCGCCAGGCCCACTCCTGTCAGCAGCCCAACGGCACCGCCAGTGGCGACCGCCGGTCCGTCGGCTGCAGCTCCAGCAGAGGGGGCAGCTGTCGCGGGGATCGGCCCGAAGGGCCCGGCGCCGGTAATCTCGCACCGGGACTCGGTCATCCTCGACCGAGGGCTGGCGGAGAGGGTGATGGAGTATGCTTCCACCGCCCGGGACCGCCGAGCTCGGGGCGACCGGGACTACGCGGATGCGCTGCTCGGCATCCTGCCCCAGCTCTTCTCGGTAAGTCTGTTCTTCAGCTTCAGCTCTTCTTTTCTCTTTCAATCCGAGGCCTCCTGCCTCGGTACTGACATGTTGCTTTTGTCCTTGCAGATCGGGAACGACGTCCTCCTACTGAGGAACTACCTCGTAGGGAACGCCAAGCAGGACTCCGAGCGGGAGCAGAAGCTTGGAAAACTCGCGGCCGACGTGAAGGACTTGGTGGACAAGGGGGCCGAGCTGCGAGCAGAGAAGCAGGCCCTCCAGTCCGACCTGGCGCGTTCCGAGGAGCGGAACAAGGAACTGGAGGCCTCCTTGGCGGAGGAGCGGACCTCCAACCAGCGCCGCACTGAGGAGGACGCGGCGGAGAAAGCGCGCCTGCAGGCCCACTCACTGTTTCTGGAGCGTCAGCTGGACGAGGCCCGGCGGGAGGCGGCCACGGCGAAAGACCGGAGCTCGTACATCAACGGGCTCCTGGAGGCGGCAAAGCGGGAAGCGCTGGAGGCCGTCCCCAAATTCCGGGCTTCCGACGAGTTTACGTCGGAAGTCTGGGAGGCCGCCGTGGACTCCTTCCTGAAGGGGTTCCGGATGTGCCGGGAAAAGGTGGGGGCCTTCTTCCCCCAACTGGACCTGAGTGCGGTCGTCGTCGGCGGCAGGAAGCCGGGGAGCGAGGGCAGGGCCTCCGGCACGACCCAGGCGATACTTCAGGCGGCACCTGCAGCAGCTCCGACCGACGACGCCGCGGCCCAGACACAGCCTCCGGAGCCGGTCGTCGTGGAAGTTGAAGAGGAGGCGCCCGCACCTCCGGCGGACGGCGCCGACCCTGCGCCCCAGTGGCTGCTGACTTGTACTTTTGCTTTCCGTGTCTTTCTCTTTTTTGTGGGGAGTTCCGGCCTGTCGGAGCTCCCTGTTTGTACTGAACACTTTGTAATGAAGACTCCTTTCTTTGTAAAAATTTGTCTATCAACTTTGTCTCTTTTTCTTCTTCTTTGTTTGTTTGTTCCTGAGATGTCGGTCTGGGATACCTGAGACAACTGCGGGCCTGGTTCTTCCATACTAAATCGAAGGACGGGGTCCGCAAAACCATGTTGCGGCAAAGCAAGAATCCTGAGCAGGTCCGACTTTGGGCTGCCTTCATGCCTGCGCGGACAACACAGTTCCTGCACCATCTTCCAGGCCGAAACCTGGGATCCTTCGGACTGAGGTCGATGCCGCAGGCTTTCTCAAACCTCGCGCGGCTTGCTGAGCTGTGCTCCGGGCCTGCGTGGGCGAAGCGGATTCGGCGCCACCTTCCAGGCCGAAGCCCAGGATCTTCCGGACTGAGCTCGATGCCGCAGGCTTTCTCAAACCTTGCGCGGCTTGCTGAGCTGTGCTCCGGGCTTGCGTGGGCGAACTTGGTTCGGCGCCACCTTCCAGGCCGAAGCCCAGGATCTTCCGGACTGAGCTCGATGCCGCAGGCTTTCTCAAACCTTGCGCGGCTTGCCGAGCTGTGCTCCGGGCTTGCGTGGGCGAACTGGGTTCGACGCCACCTTCCAGGCCGAAGCCCAGGATCTTCCGGACTGAGCTCGATGCCGCAGGCTTTCTCAAACCTTGTGCGGCTTGCCGAGCTGTGCTCCGGGCTTGCGTGGGCGAACTGGGTTCGACGCCACCTTCCAGGCCGAAGCCCAGGATCTTCCGGACTGAGCTCGATGCCGTAGGCTTTCTCAAACCTTGCGCGGCTTGCCGAGCTGTGCTCCGGGCTTGCGTGGGTGAACTGGGTTCGACGCCACCTTCCAGGCCGAAGCCCAGGATCTTCCGGACTGAGCTCGATGCCGCAGGCTTTCTCAAACCTTGCGCGGCTTGCTGAGCTGTGCTCCGGGCTTTTTGTTGAAGTCAGAGAAGAATGTTTGAAGCGAAGAAGCTTTGTTAAAGGAACTGGGAGCCTTACATCACTGGTAGTACATTCTCAGGTTCGAGGGGTTCCATGTCCGGGGGAACCTGGCACCTCCCAACTCTTCCAAGTAACATGCCCCGTGAGGGAGGGCTTCTGCTACCCGATAAGGGCCTTCCCAGTTGGGTGAAAGCTTGCCGCACTCTCGTGGCTGGGAGGCTTCTGCACGCCGGAGGACCAAGTCCTCGGGACGAAAAACCTTCGGCCGTACTCGGGAGTTGTAATATCTGGCTACACGTTGCCGGTATGCCGCCATTCGGATTCGGGCCTTGTCCCTTGTTTCTTCGAGGAGGTCTAGGTTGAGCATCATCCTGGCCGGGTTTTCTGTCTCGTCGTATTGTTCCACGCGCAGCGTGGGTATGCTGAGCTCGATCGGGATGACTGCCTCGGCCCCGAAGACGAGGTTGAATGGGGTTTCGTCGGTAGCCGTCCTTGGAGTGGTGTGGTATGCCCAAAGAACGCTGGGAAGCTCGTCGGCCCACCTGCCCTTGGCTTGGTCTAGCCGCGTGCGGAGGCCCTGAAGAATGGTCCTGTTTGTGACCTCGGCCTCCCCGTTGGTCTGGGGGTGCGCCACCGAGGTGAAGCGATGTTTGATGCCGAGGTCGTTGCAGAAATCCTCGAACTCTCGACAGTCGAACTGGCGTCCGTTGTCGGTGACCACGGTGTGGGGGAGGCCGAAGCGGCAGACGATGGACTTCCAGAAGAACTTGGCGACGTTTGCTTCGGTGATTCTTGCCAAGGGTTCGGCTTCGACCCACTTTGTGAAGTAGTCGATGGCCACTATCAGGAACTTCCGCTGGCCGGATGCCGGCGGGAATGGGCCCAGAAGGTCCATTCCCCACTGGGCGAATGGCCATGGGGCTGAGAGCTGAGAGATCGGGTTGGAGGGTTGCCGCTGTACCGTGGCGTGGCGCTGGCACCGGTCGCATTTCTTCACGAAGTCAGCGGCGTCCTCCTTCATCGTCTCCCAGAAGTAGCCTTGACGAAGGGCCTTGTATGCCAATGCCCTGCCCCCCACGTGGTTCCCACAGATGCCTTCGTGAATCTCCTGGAGCACAAGCTTGGCTTCTGCGGGTCCAATGCACTTGAGGAGGGGATAAGAGTAGGACCTTCGATACAGCTGCCCGTCCATCAGGACAAACCGCACGGCCTTCTTCCTGATGAGGCGAGCCGCGTCTCGGTCTTCCGGCAGAATGCCGTCGGTGATGTACGCGGTGTACTTGTCCATCCAGCCGGGCTCCTGGCTGACCTGATGGACCCCCGCCGGTGCTTCGAGGCTTGGGACTTCGAGTCGCTCCACATGAGCGCGTCCCAGCATTGTGTCCGGCAGAGTCGCCAATCGAGAGAGAGCATCCGCGCGGGCGTTCTCCCTGCGGGGGATATGGAAGATGTTGAAGCGCCGAAACTTGGACGCGCCCGCCTTGACGAGCTCCAAATACTTCGCCATCTGGGGGTCGTGAGCGACGTACTCCCCGGACACCTGCCCCGCCACGAGCTGGGAGTCAGTGAAAGCTCTGAGGTTGGTCACGCCCAGCTCGCGGGAGACCCTGAGTCCGGCGAGAAGCGCCTCGTACTCCGCTTGGTTGTTTGTCGCGGGGAACTGGAAACGGAGCGCACATTCGGCGACGACTCCGTCGCCGTTGGCAAGGATGAGCCCAGCTCCGCTCCCTCCGGAGTTTGAGGCTCCGTCCACATGGAGGATCCAAGCGTCCTCTCCGGGCTCGTTGGTGCCGACCTCCGTCGGCTGGGCCGAAGAGTCCTCCTCGGGCTCCTTGCCCAGACCTGCGCATTCGACCAAGAAGTCGGCCAGCACCTGTGCCTTCATTGCCGACCTCGGTCGGTATGTAATGTCGAACTCGCTGAGTTTCAGTGCCCATTTGGCCAATCGCCCCGAGGTGTCGGGTCGGCTGAGCACCGCTTTCAGCGGTTGATCCGTCAAGACGGCGATGGGATGCGCTTGGAAATAGGGCCTGAGACGCTGGGCAGACACTATTAGCGCAAAAACGAGTTTCTCGAGCCGGGAATACCTGAGCTCCGCGTCCCGGAGGAGCTTGCTGGTATAGTACACCGGTCGCTGGATCCCGTGGTCGTCGGTTCGGACCAGGACAGAGCTGACGGCCTCCGGGGTAACGGCCAAGTAGAGGGTAAGCTCCTCCCCTTCCTCGGGCCTGGACAGCAGAGGTGGTGATGCGAGCGTCTTCTTCAACTCCTCGAAGGCCTGCTGGCATTCCTCGGTCCAGGCGAAACCATTCATCTTCCTCAGCACCTTGAAGAAGGGGCGGCAGCGGTCCGCCGACCTGGAAATAAAACGGCTAAGGGCCGCAACCCGACCGGTCAGCTGCTGCACTTGTTTCTTGGAGGCTGGCTGCTCCATGTCCAGGATGGCCTGGACCTTCTCCGGGTTGGCCTCGATTCCTCTCTGGGTCACCATGAACCCTAGGAACTTTCCGGCGGAGACCCCGAAGGCACACTTCGCCGGATTCAGCTTCATCTGGTGGCGCCGGAGGTTGCCGAACGTCTCTGCCAGGTCGGCTACGTGGTCCGAGTCAAGTTTGCTCATTACCAGCATGTCGTCCACGTACACCTGCATGTTGCGGCCTATCTAGTCTTTGAAGACTTTATTGACCAGACGTTGGTACGTCGCCCCCGCGTTCTTGAGGCCGAAGGGCATCATCCTGTAACAGAAAGTCCCGCGGTCAGTTATGAAGGCGGTACGCTCTTCGTCCTCCGGATTCATCCGGATCTGGTTGTATCCGGAGAAAGCGTCCATGAATGACAGGAGACGGTGTCCCGAGGTGGTGTCGACCAGCTGGTCGATCTTTGGCAGAGGGAAGCTGTCCTTCGGGCAAGCTCGATTGAGGTCGGTGTAGTCCACGCAGATCCTCCACTTACCGCTGCTCTTCTTTACCATGACCACATTTGCTAACCAGCTGGGGTATTGGACTTCTCGGACGAAACCGGCGGCGAGAAGTTTCTCTACCTCCTCGTCGATCGCCTTCTGCCTCTCCATGGCAAAGCTTCTCTTCTTCTGGCGGACCGGGCGGCTGCCTGGGTCCACGTTCAGGCTGTGCATGATAATCTCGGGCGGAATACCCGGCATGTCGACCGCCGACCAGGCGAACACATCGGCGTTGGCACGGAGGAACTCCAGCAGGCGGGTTCGTTCCTCTTCGGGGAGCTGGGCCCCAACTTGCACCGTCTTCAGGGGGTCTGAACCAAGGGGAAAGGAGAGCAGGCGCTCTACGGGCCCTCCCCTGGGTTCCTTTTCTCTTAGGTCGAGGTCCTCGACCTCGCGGGCGAGCTCTGCGCCCTTGATGCCCGGGATTGTCTGCAGGCAGAGCGGGACTGGCTGGATCGTCCCCTTCATTTCCCCGAACCCGAAAGGCGTGGGGAACTGCACCAGCAATCTCCTTGTGGAGATAGTGGCGTCTAGTCGGTTGAGCCCGGGACGCCCAAGGATGGCGTTGTAAGGGGAAGGGAGCTTGACTACAGTGAAAGTTACCATGATGGTCGCCTGCCGAGGTGGGGATCCGGCGGTAACTGGGAGAGTGATCTCCCCTTCGACTCCCACGGAGTCCCCTGTAAAACCTACCAGTGGGGTGTGCACTGGCTTTAGCTGGTCGAGAGGCAAACTCATCCGAGAGAAAGCATCGTAAAAAAGTACGTCGGCCGAGCTTCCACTATCCACCATGATTCGATGTACAGGGTGTTTCGCGATGGTCATTTCGACCACCACGGCATCATTGTTTACATTGTCATTAGACTCCCCTCCCTTGGGAGGGGTTACATTCTCCGGGACTTCCCGGGCTCTCTTCTCTGCTCGGCCAGATCCGCGTGAGATCATGCCCACGGGCCTCTCTGTTGGCCGGTTGTCGATCGCAGGGACAGGTGGCAAGGCCGCGAGCGGCTGCTTTTCGGAGGGAGCCTCGTTCTTGACGAACTTCCGGAGGTATCCCCTCCCGATCAGCTCCTCGATCTCCCGCTTCAGGTGGCGGCACTCCTCCGTGTCATGCCCGTGCTCGCGGTGGAATTGGCAGTACTTTGATTTGTCTCGGGCTGCCCTCGGGTTCTGAGGTGGAGGTCGGCGGAGATAACGCTCGCCCTCGATTTCCATAAGGATTTTGGCTCGAGGTGCGAGGAGAGGGGTGTACCTCCGCTCGGGGGCAGACTCGGCCCTCGGCCTTGGGTTCGGGCGAGGGTCGGCTGGTGGCCCGGGCCTCCGAGCTCCCGGGCGTCCCTCGGGGTCGACTTCTTCAAAATCTTCCCGTCCAGCTCCCGACGGGTGCGGTCGGCCTCCTCTGCTCGGATGTACTTGTGGGCGCGGAGGAGGAGCTCGGAATACGTCCTGGGCGGCTTCTTGTCCAGGGAATAGGTCAGGCGGGACGTCTTGAGCCCGCGCTTTAGAGCCAGCATAGCGACGGGCTCGTCCAAGCTGTAGATCTCCAGGGCCGCGGTCTTAAACCGGGCGATGTAGTCACGGAGCAGCTCCTGGTCCTGCTGGCGGACGGAGAAGAGGCTGTCCACCTCCCTTGGCACCTTTCGACAAGCGTCGAAATGCGCCACAAACTTTCCTTCCAGCTGCTGGAAGGAGCAAATGGATCCGGGCTCGAGACGGGCGAACCAGACTCGGGCGGCCTTCCGAAGGGTTGCAGGGAAGGCGATGCACAGAAGGGCGTCGGTGGCACCCTGGACCCGCATGAGGGCTTTATAACCCTCCAGGTGGTCCAGGGGGTCGGTGGTCCCGTCGTAGGGGTCCACCTGCGGCATGCGGAACCGTTTCAGGATTGGTTCCGCCTGGATCTCTTCGGAGAAAGGGGGGCGGGAGTCGTAGCCCGCCGGGTCAGCTGACGAGTTCTGCAGGTCGGCGAACCGTCGGGCGAACTCCGCCAACTTGCGCTCGTGCTCTTCTAGGCGCCTCTCGGCCTGGCGCCTGATGGCTTCATCGGTGGAGTCTTCCACCGAGGCTGCAGGTGAGGGGGGCGCCGATCGGTCTCGGCGCGAGGTCTGGACCCGGCGTCGCTTACTGTGATGCGCCGTTTCGGCCCCATCGGCCGGGGATCGACTCTCGTGATCCTCCGAGCCGGAATAGTTTCTCTTCGGGGGAGCTTGGCGGCTCCCTCGGGGGTTGGAGATGGCTTGCGGATGGGACGGCCTGCCCTGGATTGAGCGCAGGCTCCCACGCTGTCCCGCGACCCGGGCCGCGGGGGTCCCTGGCTGCGGCTGAGTGGCCAGGGACCGTTGCTGATGCTGGAGCTGTCGGACCGCTGAGGTCAAGGTCTGCAGCTGCTGGACGATGGCCGCAAGGGATCCGTCCGCCGGGGTAGGCTGCTGCAGAAGAGGAGGGGGAGCGGGAAGCTCCCGTTCGGGGGTGTGGCCCCCTGGCGGGGAGTGGGCTTCTCCACTCGGCTGGTGGATGCCTCGCGACCACGAGTGACCACCATTGTTAGGGAGCGTGATACCTGCAAAAAGCTAGTTCCCACTGGGGGTTAGTGCCCTGCCCCCCTACCTGGTGCGCCAATCTGTTGCCGTCCTCGTCGCCGCGCCCGTGCCGAGGATCAACCGATCCTCCCTGACCGCCTGGCAAGGGAGCCTCCCTTCCTGCGAGAAACCTGCAACAAAGGGGTTAGAGGACCCTGGCCGGGGATTCCGGCGAGGGGGCTCCGACGGTCAAGTCAGTAGACGACGAGGGGGAACAGACTCTCGCTCCCAGGCCCTCTCAAGGGTCCCAGGTTTGGAGAGTTAACTAGTGAAGGGGAAGCGCCGGGGACCGGAATCTCGGCTGGGCCTGCCTGCCGAGCTCGCGTCCAGTATTCCCCTCTCGGGATCTCTGGCTTCTTTCTCGGAGCGAGGCCTTGTGCCGGTGCTTCCTTCTTGTCCCCAGGCTAGTTGGCTTACCTTGCAGTCTTTGGATTCTTCCTTCTTTATCTCCCTCCGTCGTGTGCTTTCCGTCGTGTGCTTGTCCTTTTCCTCCTCGAAAACTCCTCCCCCCTGTCTTCCTTTCCTTTCCCTTTTGGCGAAGGAGGCCAGGCGGCTTTCCGACCTCGTCCGCCGGGCCCAGCAGGGAGAAGGCAAGGACAGAAGAGAGAAGGAGGGAGGGCGGCGCTAGCAGAGCGGCCAGTCGTCAGGCCTCGGGCTTCGTGAGAGTGCTCTTTTCCCCGAGCGTGGGCGCCATCCGTTTACGGGGCCTGTTCCGTCAGGATCGGATCTCTCGACTGCGGGACCTGTCGGGCCAGTGTAAGTCACGTTCCGCGTGCCGCCGCCCTCCGTACGGGACGCCGTCTGGGGTCGGTACGGCCCGAGGGATGGCCTCGGGACCCGTCGCTTTCCCCCGGGGGCCTCTCCGTACGAGCGGTCTGGCTTCGGCTGAGTTGGCCCTGTCTCCGGGGGCCGACTGGCGAGAGGCGAGAGATCGGCCGACCTCGGCTTAGGTGGACCCCTCCGGGGTGGACACCTGGCAAGGTGGCAGAAGATCGCCTGGCTTCGGCCGAGGTGGACCCGTCTCCGGGCGGCCACCTGGCGCAAGGCGGGGGGTCAGCCGACCTCGGCCTAGGTGGACCCCTCCTGGGTGGACACCTGGCGAGGTGGCAGAAGATCGCCTGGCTTCGGCCGAGGTGGACCCGTCTCCGGGCGGCCACCTGGCGCAAGGCGGAGGGTCAGCCGACCTCGGCCTAGGTGGACCCCTCCTGGGTGGACACCTGGCGAGGTGGCAGAAGATCGCCTGGCTTCGGCCGAGGTGGACCCGTCTCCGGGCGGCCACCTGGCGCAAGGCGGAGGGTCAGCCGACCTCGGCCAAGGTGGACCCCTCCTGGGTGGACACCTGGCGAGGTGGCAGAAGATCGCCTGGCTTCGGCCGAGGTGGACCCGTCTCCGGGCGGCCACCTGGCGCAAGGCGGAGGGTCAGCCGACCTCGGCCGACCTCACACGGGGCGGGCTCCTCCGAGCCCGGGCGCAGATGAGTTGGTGGGGGAACTTCGGGCCGAACTCGACCTCGGCGGGGGCCGTTTGCTTCAGACAGTATCGGGCGGTGCGGTCTTGCCGACCCCAGCCTTGAGGACGTGGCGCTGATTCCGGCATTAAAACTCACACGTGGCTCGCTCGCATTCGGCGATACCTGAGCCTGGCCACGTCACTGTCACGGCTGTAACAAAGTCCACTCACTAAAAATTCTCTAATAGAGGATCTTCCGATATTTAAGTTGGCCAGAGCTTTTTGGCAATAATAGAACAGAGCAAGGATAGAGTGGCAAAGTTTGGGCTCTATTACTTTTTATAAGATATTACTTATCTAAGGGTCCTCTTTGTCCCATTTATATAAAGGAGGTGAGTAGCTGATTGTAACCACCAAATTTGTTACTATCTTGAAGAATCTACATCCATTATAAACAGTGGAGGTGCCAGTTGGTATCTCTTATGAAAAGTAGATGTGCTAGCTATATGTACTAGATGAAAATGGAGATTTGGTACGTTGTTAGTGAAGATCTCACATTACAAGCTGGCCCTTTGTGTGTGCCGTTAATGACGGTATTATTTAGATTTTCGGGTATGTTGACAATCTCGGTGGTCATCGAGTAGATCAATCATTATCACTTATCAAGAATGGTCATTGTCTAAGCTTTGCTATTCTAGAAAATGACTTATTTTTTGAACAATACTAACTTAAAATTGGTTTAGATTCTAATTAGGAACCATAATCTGATCTACATCGAGAACATGTCATGTTTTTGAATCCAGCTCTCATCCAAATAACTTTGTCTTGGGTTGCACTAGGTTCGCTTTGGATTGGCCCTAGATGGAGAGCAGGGCAATCCAATTAGCTTGCAATTCCGATAAAATTATTGTGATTTAATGTAACATGTCATCGTTCAATGTGTTTATACGATAGCAATGATTGAAAGGAATCTACTATCTTCTTTCCCGTTCTGACTAGCTGGTATCTTGATAATGTCGGATTGAATACTCATTTTTGGATGAAAAAGGCTACAAAAATTATGTATCTTGAATCGAATATTTTTTAATGAGATGAGAAATCACGGGATAGTTATAATGGTTTTATCCCTCTAATTTTTTTTATAAAAAAAAAAATCCACCATCCATATTTTTGTAAAATAAACGAATCCCACTCGATCATTTCCAGCTGTACGGCTCCAAGGAACATTGAATTATATAGCCTCAAACTACCCATCTCGCAACTCTCTCACATAAGTTTTTTTAGCACCTAATTCTCTCGGCTCTACAAAAGAGAGGCAATTCAGAGTTGGGACACATGATGATATGCCCCTTTAATTATCTTGTTGGAGATAATATTTTCTATTCAAAATTATCCTGAAAGCCATTTATTTATTATAACTTGCTGACAGCTGTATGGAAACTTCCAGATCCGCGATACCTGGCTTGTCGGGTTCACCGTCCAAGGAGAAAGAGGACAAACCACGTGCAATGCCTGGTTTCATCAGAATCCGTGTCTCGAAGTCATCTACTCTACTCGGCCGGACGGATATCTTTCGGCAGTCGCCCGTGGTTTGCGATGATACATTGATACATGCGTGAAACAATAACAGCTCATGCGAATTTTTCTTTGGACGAAATTATAAAAACCTCCCTGGAACATACATTTATTACATTTACATGCAAAAATTTATAAAACATACATCCACGCCGGTAAAATTGTTTATCTCATATAAAAAATTTAAATTATCATTAGGAGAAGAGTATCCGAGTATATATATATATATTATATATTTTTGGATGATTATTATATCATTTAAAATTATTTGAATTAATTTTAATATTTTTATATAATGTTTAATTTAATTTAAAATTAATAGTTTGATTAATATTCTATTAAGTTATAATTATGTGCTAGATAAAAATAAGTTTTAGGAAGATAGGTAAGAATTTCTTTTAAATTTTTGGATGTAATTGTAATTTAATTTAATCTTAAAGAGGTTTTTGTAGTTTAGTTATTTTATTTTTAATGATGAATAATGGCTTTTGGGGGACCCGAGCAAATAGGCAGGCTTGGTGGGCTCGGGCGGGCCTTACTAAGATAATTATAGCTTTTTTTTTTATCCAAGCCTGGCTAGGCTCGATTACCAGGTTTATCTTTGCTGTCTGGATTTAGTTCTATTTTTTAAAAAATTTTATTTATTTATCAGGTCGGATCAGGTCAGGATAATTATTTGTCAGATCCGACCGGATGGGCTAAGCTAACTATTCTCATATCCCAAGTTCGTTCAAAAAACTTAACGAGCCTCTTGGACCGTGGGTCAGATCAGGTTTTATGTAAATTCTTTATATCCAAGTCCGTTCAAATCATGGGCCGGAACTAACCCATCCAGCCCATTGCTCAAGTCTAGCTTGGATGATAGGTACAACATAAGCAAAGTGAACTTAGGTGTTCAATTGACCGTTGCCCGGTTGGGTTTCCGAGGCTTGGGAGGCACCGCGGAGATGTTGCATAGAACTTTGGTTTGGCCAGGTTTTTGAATGCATAGCAAAAGCACATGGAAATAACTGAAGAGGAACAAAAGGTTCTATCCATGAATGTTATCAGTGCAGACCAATAAACATAATGATGGAAGAATATTGTAACTTGGAATGACAAGAGAATATCACAGTCCATTTACTTGGGAGGTAGAAAAATACTCTTTTATTTGAATGAAATATCTGTAATTAAGGTTTGTGGGTATGTTAAACAAATTGAGCTAGATCAAGACTTGAAAATAAATTAAATTCTGGAATTCAAAACACAAATCAAAAATTCAAAATTCGAATTCTGATTTCTTTTTTCTTTCTTTTTTTTTTTTTTCTATCAAAGGAATGATTTGGGAATTCAAAATTTGGATTCTGATTATCTTAAGTGATTGAAGATATATAAGAATGATACCCGCATGATGCTCAAAAAAATAGTGAAAATATAATATAAATTTATGTAAAAGAAGGATAAATAATATTTTCAAAAATGGAGTGAAAAACAAATTATAAATGAAGTGTATTTAATAATTTCTGACAATAAGAATAAATGAACAATTGGAGAAATAATAGATAACTCTTTAGCTTAGGCCATGATCTAATAAAACTCTCATTAATCATGAATAATAACGAAATACTAACCCTCTAGATCGAGTGACATTGACAAGCATGTAATTTTTTTTTGAAATTTTCTTGGATGTCAAATTTAAATAATGTTCAATAAAAATAATTAAATGGTGTTTCTATATTTTCTAAAATAATTAATAAGAGTTTCTATATTTTCTAAAATAATTGTGAAGAATTTCTATGTAGAGGATTATGCTCACTCAAATAATTAAGAGGTTGCGTGGTGATATTTCCTGCATTAATTGTCTATGTTTCCCAAAATAATTAAAAGAGTTTCCTCTGTTGAGTGAGTTTTTTCCTCTACGAGGCAATATTTTCGACCTATTAAAATTAATTTATCATAGATTCCTAAATAATTTTTATTTTGTTGCTGCAGAATCATCGAGGTCGGACCTCTTCCTTGTTCTTCCTCTCCAGGATCCTGTAAAATAGAGAATGCCTTGTACCGGGGATTCCGACGAAGACACTCTGACGATCAAGTCAGTTGGACGATCGCGGGGAACGAAAGACCTCTGAGATGGAGAGCTTAGGGGACTCTCCATCTGCCAGAGAGTGGGGAGATGAGAAGAGAAGACCCATAATTAAAATAGATGGGTTCTGAGCCTTACCTAGGGTCTACCTTGCTTTACCTTATATAGGCGTGGAATAGCGCCAAAATATGTTAGGAAGGAGGTCGAAAAAGATCGATTTGCCCTCAGGAGGATTTGGAGAGTGGCCACATGGTGCCCGGACAGGGCGGCGTCATAGGAGTAGTGGAGCAGTGCTGCTGCCATGGCAGGATTCTGTTGTAACAGAAGGGGTTTCAAAAATTCTTCGGGCCCTGGAGTGAGTTGGTCGGATGCTAATTGGAAGGGCCAGTCAGTCATCCGAAGAGGAGTGTCCGTCGAGACATCCTTGAAGTGGGTCAGCCATACCTCAGTAGAAGTTGGTCAGTCGTACCTCAGCAGAAGTGGGTCAACCGTACCTCAGCAAAAGTGGGTCATTCAGACCTCTCCTTCAGTGGGTCAGTTCGGACCTCAGCTTCAGTCGGACGGTTCGGACCTCAGCTTCAGTGGGTCGGTTCGGACCTCAGCTTCAGGTTGGTCGGCCTTCTAGGTGGTCAGCCTTCCTGGTGGTCGGCCTTCTGGTATAACAGTTGCCCCCTTGCTCTTGATCTTTGGAAGGGTTCGCACCCTCAAAGGGCGAGAGCAACATTAAATACGCCTGTTTTTAAAGGGAGATCAGGGTGCTGCTCCTTTGCAGCACATGGGCTGAGAAGAGCATGCCTGAAATGGGTAGAAGCAAGCCAGGGGCGGAGCCTTCTTGGGGCACTGTCGATGCACTACTTTACGCATCGGATTGTTATCCGAATCTCTTTCGTACCTGCATTCCAAGAAGGATACCTGGGATGGAACCAGATGGACCGTGGGAGCGCGCGAGGGCACGGAAACGGCCTTGAGGCCGGACCTGATGCAGAGCAGGCCACGGGAGCGCATGGGGGCGCAGAGACGGCAGTGGAAGCGCGCAGCTGCACGGAGACAGCCGTGGAAGTGCACGGGGGCGCGGGCCCTTACGAGAGCGGGGCAGGCCGTGAGGGCATGCCAAAGCCGGAGATGGCATGGGGCATGCCGACGGGTGTGAACCACTATAAACTTATTTTGTTTGTGTTGTGCTTTACTTACTTTTTAGCTTCTGCACTTATTCTCTGATTAACACAATACTCAACCACTAAAAGCTTGTGCACATATTTGGAAATTTTGTAATTCTTCACCCCCTCTTGGAAAAAGCACCTGGGCAACAATTTTGTTTTGAATAATGGAAAAGATAATCTTGAAAAGGTTGATGCACTGAAGGTATCAATACTTCACATCAAGCCAAGTGAAGAGTCAGTTCAAGACAAGAATCCTCCAGAAAAGGTGATGAATGTGCACTCCTTCAAAGCATGAAGATTCAGCCTAAGAAGTGGAATGACAAAGGTGATGCTTATGGACATCCTGAGGAATTAATCCTAGATGATCCATCTAAAGGGATAAAAACTCGAGCCTCAATTAGAAATGAATGTGATTATATAGCTTTTGTATCGCAAGTAGAGCCTAAATATTATGAAGAAGCTGAAAAAGACCCGAACTGGATTAATGCCATGCAAGAAGAACTAATTCAGTTTGATAGAAATAATGTTTAGACATTAATAGAAAGACCATCTAATGTTTCTATTATTGGCACTAAATGGGTATTTAGGAATAAATTAGATGAAAATGAAAGTATTGTTAGGAATAAATCTAGGCTAGTTGCTAAAGGCTACAATCAGGAGGAAGGGATTGATTTTGATGAAACTTTTGCTCCTATTGCTAGACTTGAAGCAATTAGACTTCTATTAGCATTTGCTTGTTTTATGAATTTTAAACTATTTCAAATGGATGTTAAGAGTGCTTTTTTAAATAGTTTTATAACTGAAAAGATTTTTGTCGAACAACCACCTGGATTTGAAAATCATGCACATCCAAATCATGTTTTAAAATTACACAAAGTACTTTATGGATTAAAGCAAGCACCTCGAGCCTGGTATGAAAGACTCAACAAATTTCTGATTGAAAATAAATTTTCTAGAGAAAATGTTGATAAAATACTGTTTTTGAAAAAAAAAGATAATGATTTATTAGTAGTACAAATATATGTTGATGATATCATTTTCGGTACTACTAATGAAGTTTTTTGTCAAGTGTTTGCTAAGCTAATGCAGGATGAGTTCGAAATGAGCATGATGGGAAAACTCAATTTTTTTCTCGGACTCCAGATCAAGCAAACTACAAATGGTATCTTCATCAACCAAGCTAAGTATACAAGAGAAATTATCAAGCAGTTTTGGATGGAGACTACTAAAGCAATAGGTACGCCTATGAGCCCCTCTTGTAGGCTTGATAAAGATGAACATGGTAAATCAGTAGATCAAAAGTTATACAGAGATATGATTGGCTCTTTACTGTATCTAACTGCTAGTAGACCAGATATAATGTTCAGTGTATGCATGTGTGCTAGATATCAGTCTGAATCTAAAGAATCTCATCTTTTGACTGTTAAGTGCATTATTAGATATCTATCTGGTACTATTGATATTGGTTTATGGTATTCTAGAAATTCATCGGCTGAATTGATTGGATATTCTGATGCGGATTTTGCTGGTTGTAAATTGGATAGAAAGAGTATTAGTGGTACTTGCCAATTTCTTGGAGTTAACTTAATCTCCTTGTTTAGCAAGAAACAAACTTCAATTGCATTATCCACAGCTGAGGCTGAGTATATTACAGTAGGAAGTTGTTATGCTCAAATCTTATGGATTAAGCAATAACTTGAAGATTTTGGAATCAAGTTAACTAGTACACCTATTAAATGTGATAATACCAATGCTATTTGCTTGACTAAAAATCCTGTTCAACATTCTAGGAGTAAACACATTGAAATTAGACATCATTTTATCAAAGATCATATAGAAAATAATGATGTTATGCTTGAATTTATTAGTACTAAGTTTCAATTAGCTAATATTTTGACTAAACCTCTTCTGGAAGATTGATTTTGTATGATTAGAAGAGAGCTTGGGATCATTAATCCTTTTGATTAAATTTTTCCTATATTTGACTCAAATTAAATCAATTCGACCATAATTATGATCAATCTTACTCAATCATTGTTGTTTTTCATTGAATTCAATCATATTTCCAATAATTTTGATCTGCCCTTGGAACTCTAAATTTTTGATTTTTAAGTCGATGTGTCGACATATTGATGTGTTGACACCTGAATGTGTCGACACATTCGTGAGTCGACACTTGAGCGACAGTGGACTGAGAATAAAGGGTTTCTAAATGGTTTTTTCCCTATTTCTTTCTCTCCTTCGAGCCGACACAAGATTTCAAGGTACTCTCACTATTCTTCCCACTGTTTCGTGCTTTATACCCATTGTTTCCTTGATTTGGACATCCGATAGTTTGAATTTCGTTGGATTTCTCCTTGCATTTGGATTCTAAGTCTTAGAAACCCTAGGTTTCTACCCAAACCTTGTCCAAATCTTTAATCCAAGCAATGGGATCTCGCAAGCAAGTTGTCTGTCAACCTCGTCAATCAAATCAGGAAGAAGAGTGAAGGACGAAGGCCAGACATGAGGCTAGAGCTGCTGATCCGCTCGCACGACCACTTTTTGTACCTTCTAGTCGGATGAGCTCGAAGACCGTCGTTAAAGGATGACGAGTGGACTTTATTTTTGTTGACCAGCAGCACTTTAGGATCAGAGAGTGGATTCGACAGGCTGGTCTAACTTCATTTTGCTCACTCAGTGAGAGGTATTATCCCGGACTTATGCGAGAGTTTTATGGATCACTCGCCCGTAGATCTGATGGATGGTTAGCGTAGGTGAGAGGCCGAGATATCCCTGTTTCATCGGAGATTCTGAGCAGAGTCTGGTACATTTCGATGACTGGATCTATTATGGACAACTTGATGGACAGAGTCAGTGGACTTTGGTGCATCTTTGAGTCTGACATACTGCCTGAGGGAGCCGTTGTACCAGCATCCTGATTATCTGCAGAGATGAGACTGTTGCATCATATTGTCGCCCGGATACTTCTGCCGAAGATTAGATGCTTCAATTACATCACTGAGCGGGAGTTGCTAGCGATGGTCTCATTGGTTCAATGCATGCCCGTCTGCCTTCCAGTGCTTATGGTTCACCAGATGATGGAGGCGTCGACTAGCCAGTGACTGCCTACCATATGGGATGGGACTGATAGTTTTATTTAGAGAGTATGGCATCAGCTTTGAGGACGAGCCCTACCGCACACTACTTCATACTGATGTGTATGACATCAGGTCATTACATCGAATGGACTATCATCTGTTCTGAGGCCAGTGGAC
Source organism: Areca catechu (assembly GCA_021397845.1). Taxonomy (NCBI): domain Eukaryota; kingdom Viridiplantae; phylum Streptophyta; class Magnoliopsida; order Arecales; family Arecaceae; genus Areca; species Areca catechu. Next base: position 31,693,445 of record CM038041.1, read on the forward strand.
TCGCAGGATATTTAGTCAGGCCAATGATAGAGTTGATGATGACGATGCAGCAGAGGAGGAGCGCATCCTCTCCAATGAGGCAGGACCTAGCGAGAGTCAGCTTGAGACCGCAGCACAGCCAGCCATTGCATCTCAGTCTGATCCTACTACTTCAGCATAGCCCCAGCCAGCTCAGACAGAGACTCCAGATGTTCCTGATAGCTTATTGGACAGAGTCAGATGCATTGAGATCGACATTTTTATCATGGGACAGCGTCTTGATTATTTCATAGCTGAGACCAGAGAGAGCCATATTGGACTTAGTGATGGCATATCAACTATATTGATTGCACTGTCCAGACCTTCAGCGAGTGCTCCGGTTGCTAATACTGCTCCACCTGCCCCTGCACCTGTTGATGATGTTGTTGATGATGTTGTTGGAGATGTTGATGGAGATCGTGATGATGGAGATGATGAGGTGACTGACTCTGGTATATTTGATTTCCCAGATCTTACTACAGAGCCAGTAGCAGAGGTGACGGCAGACTTGCCCAGGAGACCTGTTCTTGACCCTTCTAGTTCACCTACCCAGACTCCAGCTCCATCTTCTCCTTCTAGATCGGATGATCGCATTCATGTTCCCATTCCTATTATGACACCTATTGTTGATACTCCCATTATTGATACACCTATTATTGACACCCCTACTATTGATACACCGATTGTAGACCTACCAGTTCATTCCACAGCTGATACTTCTATTCTTGATATACCTATCGTATCATCAGCTGATACCCCTATCTTTGACACATCGATTGTTGATACTCCCACTATTCATACATTCTCTCTCATCTAAGAGCTTGGATTTTACACACCTGGCTTTCAAAATCTTAACTCAGGTCCTTCCTTTGATCGCACACCTCTTCTAGCAGTCGCAGAGACTGTCGATCCGATCAGTTCCATTCCTGCGGAGGACATTACTTCTACCTCTACTACTCTAGCCAGAGGTCGAACATATGCTCATCGCAGAGGACATGGTCATCGTACCCCTCCATGGCTGACCAGGACCCATCTCAGAGATCTTAGATTGATGTGGCCATGAGCTCGATCTTCTATTGATATAGGATCGATTGAGATCGGTTCATCTTCTGATGATACTGATAATCTGGATGAGGATTAAGACTTTTATGTATTTTTAGATAGTTTGTTTTTATGCTTCTATGTATTTTTGTCTTTGTCGTTCACTCTTATGTATCCTTTATATGTCTTACTATTGTACAAGTTCTAACTTTAAATTAAAATCTATGTTGTTCTTCATCTTTATGCCTTTGATGGAAATGAATGAAATATCTTCAATTATTCTTAGTTCTTCATTGTCTTCACTCTTTGATGGGAATGAATAAATTTTTAAATTCAATGCGATATATTTTTTAGAGAGTAGTGGCAATTCAATGCAATATCTTGACTATTCAGCCTATTTGTCTTCCTACCTTTTTAATGATAACAAAAAGGGGGAGTAGTATGTAAGATTTAAGTATAAATATGATTTATATTTATGATATGCAAGGAGTAAACAAAATTTGAAAATTATTTTGAAAACTTGAATTGAAAAATGTTTACAAATTTTTTAAGAAAGGGGGAGCTATACCTTGTTTTCATTGAAAATCTTTTTAAAGTAAATTTCATCTTAAAACCCCTCTTTAATTGTTTAAAAAAATATTTGCAAACTATTTTATGGATCATCAATTCAGGGGGAGCTTTGTTCATTGCTGAAATTTTCTTAAAGAGTATCAAGATACTTGTTTTATATGTCTTAATTGTATCCCAAAGATCTGATACTCTCAATCATCATAACAAGCTCTGACACTATTAATCTTGACATTATTTTTGTTCTATAATATTATATCAATATTACAAATTACATTGATACACTCAATGCATCTAGTTCTATGCACTTTGATGAATTATTTCAAAAGCTTTTTAAGCAATTTATACTTAAGGATTTTGTCATCATCAAAAAGGGGAAGATTGTTGACTCCATTATTAATTTTGATGATAAGCAAAATGGTTAAGTATAAGTTGAGGACTAATGATTTCTTTGAAGTGTGTTTTTGTTGAAAAATATGCTTACAAATTTGAAGAAGCTTATTTGTTTGAAGAAGCCAAGTTTGAATGAAAAGATTACTCAAAGAGGACTTGGAAACTCAAGAATTGCTTGATTGGATAATTAAGTTAAAGTAGAAATGTGTTTCAACTCAAGTTCAGGCTTTTCTGTGAAGTTTTTAATGAGGTGTCGACTCAAAGTATCGACACATGGAAGTGAAGTGTCGACTCAAGCCGGTACGCAATGATATTTCAAATGGCACGGCTGAAGTGTCAACACATGGACCTAAAGTGTCGACTCAAAGTGTTGACACATGGATCAACACATCACCTGAGATTTTCAAGCCACAAAACTTACTGAAAATGAAAAATAGCTGAAGTGTCGATACATGAAAGCAAGGTGTTGACTCAAGGTGTCGACTCAACTAAGTAAGTGTCGACACATCTAAGATTTTAAGAGAATCAGATTGGAGATATTTGAATTAGGTGTCGACTCAAGAAGTTCAAGTGTCGACCTTATGTGTCGACTCACAGTCTGAAGTATCGACACATGAAGTTCTGACAACAGTAATGGCTAGTTTTTCAAGCGCAGAACTCGCCCATTTTGCCCTCCAACGGCTAGTTTTTCAAGTCTAACGGCTAGAAATGGGATTTGAGGTCTTAGAAAAGTATTTATATGCTCCAAATCAAATCAAATTAAAAGATATGGAAGTTTATTAAAGACCATTTAAGAGTTTTGAAAAGAGAGAAGAAAAGAGAGCTTTAACTCCTATTCTTTGAAGATTCAACTACTCTCAAGCAAAAGCAAGCCTCCAAGCATTCAAGATCCTTGAAGAGCATTAAAGATCAACCATTTTTGAGCATTCAAGAGGCTTCAACAAGTTCAAAGCACTTCTACATCGAACTTCAAAGAGATACCCGCTTTGTTTTAGAAAGCTTACTTTGTCTCATTACTTCTAAACTTTATTTGTTGTAAGGGTTCTTGGTTAGCCTATTGAAAAATCAAGTAGGATTATTGGTGAGCCTTTTGAAAACCAATTAGGTTGGTAGTTAGCCCGCAAAACTACTTAAGTTTTTGGTTATCCCGGAAAACCAAGGAAGGTTATTGGTTAGCCTTTGAAAACCGATTAGGTTCTTGGTTAGCCCGTAAAATCAAATGAGATTTTGACTTGTTGGCCTTGTGAAAACAAGTTGGGTTTTTGATTAGTGAGCCCGCAAAACTAATGACTGTAATCGGGCGTGATTAGTGAGCCCGAACTACTATATTTCTTGATCTTTGTGGTTGATTGATTTCTTTACTTGCTTTTCTTTCATTGTTCTTTATTTTCGCAGTACTTTTATTTAAGAGCATTATATTTGCATTAATAGTACCTTGCATAATTAATTGTTAAATTGGATTGCATTGCATCAAGTAAAGTAATTTCTAATTTTTAGAGACCCAATTCACCCCCCCTCTTGGATTGCTTACTGGGCAACAAGAGGCTATCTGACCTGTGAGTTCTTGCACTTTCTTCTTATTGGTTGGATACCCTATGTCGATGATGGCCTTGATTTTGTCCGGATTGACCTCAATTCCTTGCTGGGTGCCTTGAAAGCCGAGAAATTTTTTCGAGGTCACCTTGAAGGTACACTTGCCCGGGTTCAGTTTCATCCGGTGGTGCCTTAGGGTGTCGAAGGACTCTTTCAGATCCTTGATGTAGTCAGCTCTTCGGAGGCTCTTAACTATCATGTCGTCAACATATACCTCCATGTTTCTTCCAAGTTGCCCCTCGAAGACCCTGTTGATCAGCCTCTAGAAAGTGGCTCCTGCGTTCTTTATGTCGAAGGGCATCATTTTATAGCAATACAGCCCTTTGTCAGTGATGAAGGTTGTCTTCTCATCATCTTCTGGGTTCATGTTGATATGGTTGTACCCAGAGAAGGTGTCCATGAAGCTCAGAAGCTGGTGACCGACAGTGGCATCCACCAGTTGGTCAATCTTTGATAAGGAAAAGCTATCCTTCGGGTAGGCTTTATTGAGGTCAGTGTAGTTCACACATATCCGCCACTTTCCATTGGCCTTCCTCACCATCACGATATTCGCCAGCCAGTCAGGGTAGTGGGCTTCTCTGATGAAGCCAGCTTCAAGGAGCTTCTTGACCTCCTCATCAACCGCCCTCTGTCTCTCAAGGGCGAAATTCCTCTTCTTTTGTCGGACAGGCTTGCAAGCAGGATCCATCTTAAGCTGATGGGTTATGACTTCCGACGGGATGCCTAGCATGTCGGATGCCGACCAAGCGAAGAAATCGGCATTGTCCTGTAGGAAGCTGACCAGCTCTGATTTGGCCTCCTCACTGATCGTGCTCTCGATCTGCAGGACCCTAGTAGGATCGTCCTCCCTAAGGGGTACGAATAGGATCCTCTTGACCGGTTCTCCGTAGCAGTCGATTTTGGACCTGGGATCAAGTTGTTCCAAGGTGGAATAGTATCCCGATTGCCTGTCCTGAATGGTCAAATACTGTCGTGCCATCCTGCGATCCCCTCTCATCTCTCCAACCTCATTCCGAGTCAGAAATTTTGCCAACAAGTGGTAAGTAGACACAATGGCTCGGAATTTGTTCAGGGCCGGTCGTCCCAAAATGGCATTGTAGGCTGATGTCGTGCAAACGACCACAAAATTGATAGGGATGGTCTTTTGATAAGGCTTTGATCTGATGGTTACATGCAGAGTTATTTCTCTCTCTAGCCAATGGAGTTCCCTCCAAACCCAGTTAACGGTGTTGGGGATTCTTGTAGCCTAGTTCTAGGCATGTTCATTCTGACGAAGGCATCATATAGCAAAACTTCAGTGGAGCTTCCATGATCAATGAGGATCCTCCTTACATCATAATTCGCAATTATCGCCGACACAACAACGAGATCATTCCCAAAGACCTGGGTCTCTAGGAGGTTTTCGTCGGAGAAACTAATTACATTAAAACCCCGACGCCTCTTCAAGATGTCCTGACCTCCTTCATCCCTCCAATCAGACCGATGGTGGAGCATGCCAACATTTCCATTGATGGGGCATTGGTTAGGCAGCTCTATTTCCTTTGGGGGGTTTCTGGCAATGGAAGTTTCAACCCGGCTCCTCTAGGGTCGAACGTATTTGTGCAGGTACCCCCGCCTGATCAAATCTTCAATCGCATCCTTCAACTGGAGGCAATCTTCTGTGCTGTGCCCATGGGCACGGTGGAACCGGCAGTACTTATCCTTGCTCCTCGACATGGAGGGGCTCCTCATCGGGTGAGGTCTTTGTAGGAAGGTTTCCTTCTCTGTCTCCATAAAAATTTTCTCCCTCGGGAGGGAGAGAGGTGTGTAAGTCTCAAACCTCCTGGGGAAGTCCTTCGACTTAGGGTTGTGGCGTCGGGCTGAGTTGGTGCCATCGCTGGGAGGTCAGGCTTTGGGAGCTCTATCACTCCTCCTCTTGGGAGCCAATCTCCCTTCAACCTGGCATCAGCTTGCTGCTTGTTCTTCTACCATGACGTATTTTTAAGCCTGGACCAGTAGTTTGGAGTAGCTTCTCGGAAACTTTTATCCAGTAAAAAAGTGAGCCTGGACGATCGCTGCCCCCTCTTGAAAGCTGACATAGCTACATGCTCGTTGAGGTCCAGGATCTCCATGGTCATCGAATTAAATCGAGCCATGTACTCCTGGAGGGTTTCTCCTTCCTTCTGCTGCACGAGGAAGAGACAATCCATGTTCCTCAGCGTCCGACTGCAGGTCCTGAAATGGGACAAAAAGAATTTTTCTAGCTAGGAGAAGGAATAGATCGTACCTGGTCAGATGGCGGAGAACCATATCCGAGCCGCCTTCTTGAGTGTCGCAGGGAAGACGAGGTAGTAGAGGGCATCGCAGGTGCCCTGTATCATCATGTAGGCCTTGTAAGTACCTAGATGATCAAGAGGGCCGGTGGTGCCATCGTAGGCGTCCACCTAGGGGATCTTGAAGTGACGGGGGATAGCTTCCCCCATAATTCTAGCAAAGAATGGCAGGAGAGAGTCGTATGCCAGCGCTTCCTCTCCTTTTTGTCGATCGACCAGCTCGGCAATTTGCTCCTCCATGCATTGGAGCTTGCTAGTATAGTCCCTCGGGTCTCCATCGCATCACTGGTCATCGTCAGAGACTGAATCCGCTGAAGAGTACGAGACAAACCTCACTCTCTTTCCGTCGGCATGAGTCTTCTGCGACCTCCGGGGCTTCGAGGTTGTGTGGGAGCGGAGCCGAGGGACTCCTTGCTGTTGACTTCCTTCGGCAACAGGTGGATGAGTAGTTCTGGACGCTGCGAGCGGCTGCTATCTGTTGTTGGCCGCATCTTAGAGGTTCTGAACCACGACGGCAAAAGTGTCGAAGCAGTTCAAAAGGGTCTGGAACTGCTGTTGTCTCAAGGTGATGGTAGGCTGGGCAGTGTCGTTCTCCCTGAAAGGTTCTCCCGACCTTGTCTGGGAGCGACCTCTCCTGTTGGAGGTGTTTTGAGCTCTTCCTTTCACCATCGTCTTGTCTAGCGGTGGATCCTTCCTTTCGAAGAAGGAATATAAAGGCGAAGGTTTAGGCCCTCCTTCTAGCACCAATATGTTGCCGCTGAATCTCTCGGATCGGGCTCTCTCGACCGGGCTTGCTGGAGTGCGCGTCTTCCGGTTCCTACAAAAAAGGTCCCATAGGCCGGTGGTGTTTCGGTAGGGGACACTCCGATGGCTAAGTTAGTAGGAGACTTGGAGCAACAGAATGGAGGGATCACAAAGGAGATAGCTCGTGGGGAAGGAAGAGTCTGCTTACCTCGGGATCCCCCTTTTACCTTATATAGGCACGGAACTTTACCAATATCTGTTAGGGGCTAGGCTGGAAATAGTCGATTTGCCCTTAGAGGAATCTTGGTAGTGGCCAAGTGGCACCAGGAGGGAGTGGCGCCGTGGGATCTACAAAGTAGTGGCGCTGAGATGTCAAGAATCTATTGTAACAGAATTTTGGTACCAGTTGGAAGGGGCCTCTAGGACCTCCGGGCCATCCTTGGAGTGGCCCGTTTTGGACTGACATGGGCCTGGCTGAAGTGGATCAGTCGGACCTAGCTGAAGGGTCGGTCGGATCTCCAGCGGGTCGGTCAAATCTCCGGCGGGTCAGTCGGACCTAGCTGAAGGGCCGTCGGCTCCGGTTTGGTTCGGAGGGAGGCAGGTTATGTATAACAAGTTGTGATATTTTCAATAGATTCATAAATAATTTTTTTCTGTGGTACATGATGATGTATTTAATGGCTTCCTGAAATATTTTTTTCATTAGGTGGGGACTTAAATCGGACATATTTAACTAAGTTCAACCCATCTAAATAACTTTTATTTTTCAAAAAAAATCTAAATACATGAATTTTATAAGATTTTTCTTCTCATTTTTTGAATTTTGAACAGGAGTTGAGCGTGCTTCCTAAAAGGAAAATAATAAGATTTAGGTGGTGTTTGAATTTTAAAATTCATGCATTGCTCATTATGGTAATAATTAATTTTACTCGGTATTTCAGTACTTCTCTAAACGGAAGAGATTTACTTGCTATTTTGGCACTTCTTTAAAAGATAAAAAGAAAATGGTTCAGTTTTCTAAAATCGATCCTTTAAAATTATCATGTTTTGGTGACTGTTTAGGAAGAGTTCAATTAATTTAAAATTTTGGAAAATAATTATTGAACAAAAAATAATATGTTAAGAAGAGTCTGGTTAATTTAAAATTTGTTATGCGATTTTCTTTAATTTTTTTTTTTCTAAATTCATGTTAAGGAAGATAATATTAATAGACATGGTGTTTCGGTACTTCTCTGAAAGCTTTAAAAGAAAATTAATAAGATTTACATGGTATTTGAAATTTAAAATACTAATATTTTTAATTATGGTAATAATAAGATTTACTCGATATTTCTTAAGTAGGTGGTTATGTCCCATCTCAATAATTTAGTTACCGCTATAAGCAAGTGCCATATGAACGAGGTTATTGGATCGGACAAATAAAAGTCAAATAGCTGTTTCAATCGCTAAGACGGTAGTCTGATTGATAGAGATCTTACTTCACTGTCAATTCATCCTAAAATTGAGTAATAATTTCAAAGATAACTCAGATTAAATCCAGGATTAATCCTGAAACTTGAAACAGTTGGTGTGAATAAGAGATCAGGATTTTCTCCTTGTCTTCGTTTCACCGGTCGGTATCTTAATGGTATCATATTGAAAGATCAGGATTTTTTCCTTGTCTCCATTCTACCGGTCGATATCTTAGTAGTATCAGGTTGATGTACTCATCTTTTGATGGGAAGAAACAGCAAAAATCTAAATATTTCGAATCGAATATTACCTGATAAGGTGAAAATCTACGGGATAGCTATACCGGGATTTATCTCCCTTATCCATTTTCTTTATAATAAAAAAAAAATCCTTTCAAAGGCTGACATAATTCAATCACAACATTCAAAAGTGGATTTTTTAAAAATAATATTTTTTTAAAAAATAAAAATACTAAACTATGATCTATTTAAATAATTTTATCAAAATATTTTTGTTTGGGCCACGTGGTAGTTGTTCAAAGTGCATTTGGCCACCTGGAGAAGACGCAGCTGGAAGCTGCACCTTCTCAAATGAAAACGCAACCTCAAGCTGCATTTCCATCCATTGGTTTTACCCCTTCCCGTTGACAAAAAAAAAATCTAAAATACCAGGATGAGGTTATGAAGCTGGAAATGGTAAGTTTTTTAAATAATATTTTTTAATAAAATTTTTATTTTAAATATTTTTAAATTTATATATTTTATATTTTAAAATAAAATAATAAAATTAAAAATATTTAAAATAATATAAAAAATTTAAATTTAAAAAAATTAAAAGAAGTTGCAGGTAAACTAAAACTGCAGGCTATACCTGCGACTTCATCTTGGTCATGCATCTCGATTTTTAAAATAAAAAATTGAAACATTCTTGCAATCGGATCGGTGATCAGATAGGTGGTCGAATCGGAGCTCGGATCGGTAATCGGATCGGTGGCTAGACTAGCGACTGGATTGGATCGACGATCGGATCTGGTTGCCATTCTGGCCGTTGGTCTGGTCACCCATCTGGCCACCTGTCCAATGACAGGTCCTGCCACCAGTCCGACCGTTGGTGCTACCATCGATCCGGTGGACCGGCAGGTCATGCCACCAGTCTGGGCGCCGGTCTTGCCACCGGTCCGACAGTCAGTCTTGCCACCGGTCCGGCTACCGGTTCGACCAGGGGTCCAGCCATCGGTCCTGCCACCGGTCCTACCACCGATCCGGACGTCGGTCCTGTCCAGTGGCCGACCGACTGCCAATTTGGTCGTCGATCCTGCCACCGGTCTAGCAGCTAATCTTACCACCAGTTCGACCGCTGGTCCTACTTACCATATGTCGGATCGGCGGTCGGACCGATAGCAGGACCAGCATCCGAACCGGTAGCAGGATTAGCTATCGGATCGTTGACAAGATCGGCAGCCTGCCCGGCCACTAGACAGGACCGGCGTCCAGACCGGTGGAAGGATCGGCGGCCAGATTGGTGGCCGAACCGGCAACCGGATCGGTGACTCGATCGGTGGTCGGACCGATGGCCGAACCCTTGATCGGACCGGCAACTAGACCGGTGGCAAGACCTGCGATCAAACTAGTGGCAGGACCTGCTGGTCCACCGGACCAATGGCAACACCGGTGGCCGAACTGGTGGCAGGACCGGTGGCAGGACCTGTTGCCGGACAGGTGGCCAGACCAACGGTCAGAATGGTGATCGGATCCAATCGCCGATCCAATCCAGTCGCTAATCGATTGCCAATCCAGGATCCGATCCGACCACATGTCTGATGACCGATCTGATTGCCAGAATGTTTAAATTTTTTAATTTTTTAATTTTTTATTTCAAAATTAAAATGCATGAATAAGATGAAGTCGTGGATATGACCTGCGACTTCACTTTACCTGCAAATTCTTTTATTTTTTAAAAAAATTTTAATTTTATTATATTATTTTTAATATTTTTAATTTTATTATTTTATTTAAAAATATAAAATATATATATATTTAAAAATATTTAAAATAAAAGTTTTATTAAAAAATATTATTTAAAAAATTCATCATTTCCGAGCTTCATAACCTCATCATGGTATTTTAGAATTTTTTTTGAGACCAATAACTTTTTTTTTATTTTTTTTGTCAACTGCAGGGGTGGAAATCGCTGAACGAAAACGCAGCTTGAGGTTGCGTTTTCATTTGAGAGGGCACAGCTTCAAGCTGTCTTCTCCAGGTGGCCAAATGCGCTTTAAACAACTACCATGCACGTTATCCAAATAACAATATTTTGATAAAATTATTTAAATGGACCGTAGCTCGATAATTTTGTTTTTAAAAATCACGTTGTCCAATTAACAATATTTCGATAAAATTATTTAAATGAACCGATAATTTTGTTTTTAAAACATATTATTTTAAAAAAAAAACCCAACTAAGTACAAGAGTGTAGAACGAAGTCCAACAATTTGATCACAATCAATCAAAGTAGCTGTGCCTGCACAGACCGAAGGATGTTAATTTTATTTTAAAAAAGATTCAGCTTGCAATTATATCATATATGAAGTGTATGGAATCATAGAAAGCAAACTTCCAGAATTACTAAATATTATGATAACGTGGTTAGTCCCATGAGTCAGCGATTTTTTTATAATTGCTATACATATAAAAAAGTAGATATGCCACGAAGAAAATGACCCTTTAACATATCAATAAATCTAATTTATCTTTTTTTTTTATATATATATATTTACTTTGCCTTGTCTGTACTTTAACGATAAGATTTTATCCTTAGAAGCAGTATTAACAATAGATTAGTCAAACCGTAGCCTGGACCATACCTTATTCAATCATATCTATCTTCTTTTTAATAGATGATGAGATAATAGTGAAAGTTTATAAAGATTAAGGCACCTAGATACATAATACTTTTGTTATACCCAACCGGCTCACCACCGGACCGGACCGCCACTCTTGCTGAGGTTCGACCGGACCGCTCTTACAGACATCCGGGCGACCCTCTTCTTTAAAGGTCCGACGGACGCTCTCCTTCGAAGGTCCGACGGATGCTCTCCTTCGGAGGTCTGACCGACCCGCTGAAGTAGAGGACCGAACGACCCACTTTTACTGAGGTACAGCTGACCCGCTCCTGCTGAAGGCCCGACGGACACTCTCCTTCGGAGGTCCGACCGATCCACTGAAGTAGAGGTCCAAACGACCTACTTTTGCTGAGGTCCGGTCGGCCTGCTCTTGCTGAAGATCCGACAGACACTCTCCGGTCGAGATCCGACCGACCCACTCCAAGGATCTTGATGACTCTAGAAGCCTCTTCCAGCTGGTACCAGAATTCTGACACATCAGCACCACTACTCCACTACTCCCACGATGTCGTCCTATCTTGGCGCCACATGACCACTCTTCTGATTCTCCTAGGGGCAGATCAATCTTTCCTGGCTTCACCCCTAACGGATTTTGGCACTGTTCCATGCCTATATAAGGTAAACCAGGGGATACAGGGCGGTAAGCACTAGTTCTCTCCCCCTGCTCCATATGCTACCTCCATTCGATTCCTTCATTATGTTGCCTTCAAGCTCCCGCTAACTTAAGCATCGGAGTGTCCCCCGCCGGAACACCACCGGTTCTTGGGGACTTTGTTGCAGGAATCGGGAGAGGAGCGCTTCAGTACAGCCGACCGAGCCCGGTCCGGAAAAAATTACAGCAACAACTTTCATGATCATTCTTCGATCATCCTCTTTTTAGCTAATTTGATACTGATAACAAGTTCATGCATCTACCACAACTTTGCCATTGTGCTTGTTACCCCTCTCCATCAGCTAGCAAGCTTTGAGAGAAAAATAGTAAATACATACTTTAGGATCGGCAATTTGATCCGACTTGCCAGGTACCCAACCTGGCTCCATCTGAATGGGTGGGTTTTACCCCGTCTGATTAAAATGCAGGACAAGTATAGATTATATAAAAAAACCCAAAACAGGTTTAGGTGAGATAATACTATGTCCTGCACTAAACCCGACCCGATTAACCTTTATATAATAGTCCAACATGGCCCTAGCCATCGTCTAAGCTTCCCTCTTCATCGCTCTCCCTCTTTCCTTTCTTTTCTCTTTGTCATTTCCCCTCTTCTCTCAAAGCTTTCCTCTCTGCCACTCTCTCAAAGCTTTAGCCACATCTAAGCTTCCTATTCGACCCTAGCTCCTATCCAATTGAGACTCCCATAGATAGAAAACATAGAAGAAAACTAAAGAAAATTGAGAAAAAATCAAACAAAATACAGGAAAAATAAAAGGTAAAATCTTTTTCAATCTTTTTTTTTTTTAGCTTCTTTTTCTTTCATTTTATTCTCTTTTTCAAAGATTTATGGAAAAGGAGAGTACCTGAGAGAAATCAAAGAGAGTTCCATCATTCTTTTTTGTTTCTTTTTCTTTTCATTTTATTTTGGCAAATCCGTGGGAAAGAGCACTTAGAGGAAGATTGGGGAGGTTCTTAGATTATGGTGAATTTTTTTTAGAAATTCTTGGATTCTGGATGGAATGAGCCAAACTAACCGGATATACATGATCCAACCTAACATATCTAAGCTTTTTGTTTTACCCGATCCAACCCGACCTAACCTGAGATGAATATGGGATGGGTACAGGTATCGGGATTTTCTTGGCGAAGCAGGTATAGATTTTAGATGACCCGATCCAAACTCGATTCATTGCCACCCCTAACATACTTGATTCATGGATATGCCATATTTAGATACCTTTAACATATTTAAATAACTTGTGATTTTTTAATTTTTTTTTGAATATTTTAGAAGATTTTTCTATGATTTTATTTCAAATTTTCCTAATTTGGGAGAGGGGTTGAGTTTCCTCTCCTTATACGGTATTTGAATTTTGAAATATTAATATTTGGCATTATGGCAATAATGTGATTTGCTCAATATATCAATAATTCACTAAACTCTCTAAAAGGAAAATAATAAAATCTATGGGATTTGGTTTTCTATGAGTTTTTTAAATTTATGATATCATATATTCAATTTTTTATGATTTTTTAGGAAGAGTCTACTTTATTTGAAATATTAGAAAATAATATGTTAAGAAAATTCTAATTAATTTGAGATTTATTAAATGATTTTCTATCTTTTTTTAAGAGTTTTTCTAGATTTGAATTCGCACCTCTCTAAATCAAAGATAATAAGATTTATATGTATTTGAATTTTAAAATATCAGTTCCCTCATTATGCTAATATTGAGATTTACTCAATATTTCATTAAGTAATGATTTGCAAATATGTCATAATTATATAACTATACTATATTTAATATCTTTAATATATTTAGATAACTTTTTTAAAGTTTTTCAGGATATTTTAGATGATTTTTCTATGAATTCATTTCTAGTTTTTTCTAAGTTTTGGAGAAGATTTAATTTTTCTCTCTCCTTTCCATTCAATAGGTATAGATATTTTTGAGCTATAATCATAATTTATTAAATAAATGCTATGATACTCCTACTAAAAGTATTATGATTGAATTTCTTTAAAATTATGAAATTGGCTCCCCGTAAAGCTATGATATTGCTTATATTACAGAATAAAATTATCCACTATAAATTATATATACATGATGTACTGTACCATAAAGAACATTTTAGTTGAAAATAGAAATTTCATGAAATTTTCTCTATAATCTTCACTATCTCTCCAACTCATCTTTTGCAACATATTCAATCTCATTTAGTCATTTTCAACTTCCATGTTTGAAAGAGGGCATTGAATTAAAAAGATAAAATATTCTTTCACTAGTTCAATTATCTAGCTGCAATGAGTTTTGTAGTGATGAAATGCAAATAAAGTTTGCAAGTAAAATATTGATGTAAAAAATGTTGGCAAGCTAGGCTTAGCTTAAATTTGGCTAGTTTTGTAATTGAGCAAAGTTCAAACTAGTTGATTGGGTGGGTCTCAATCTGCATGTGAACAACTCATTTAAGAGAGAGTGCATGCTTGAGATTTCTTCAAGCTTTATATCTTGTATTCAGCTAAATTATATTATTATTTCCCAACATTATATTTTTAAACTTTTTATACTATATTAGTTGAGTTTTATGGTCACTTGGGTTTGCCAAATTTCTGTCAATTAAATACTATTTAAATCATACAGCAACACGAATCTTCACATCCAAATTCCACATCCAATGGAATCTTTCTGATACCTCAAAGTTACCTCTATCTTAATAGTCTGACAAAGTTATATGCCCATTATCTTTATCTCCCTCTCCCTGCTCAATCTCCATGTCCATTTCAATCCAACCTTCAGTATCTAATCCTCCTCTCCCGTCTCCGTTTCAAATTAGGATATTTGTATTCTTGTGTTATTCCCTATTTTGTAATATTTTATGGATGATCATGATATTTTTATTAAATAATGAGATATAACATAAACTTCTCTAAGAAACATATTTAGATTGCTTTATTTATTCTCAGGTGTAGTTATGGATGTAAAAAATTCCGGTCAAAGCATCTAAATTGCTCAACCTGATCTAAATTGAATCTGATGTGGCGAGAACGCTGACGTGGGTAGCTGACGGGCACTACGTTAAGAGAAGCCGCCATGGCGGACGCCAAGGCGACACCTCAGTTCGGATCACCTTGCCGAGCTAAGCTGAGCTCCCCCAGGATAGCAAGTCGAGCTCAGTCCTCCGCCAGGTCGAGCTCATGAGCTCGACGCCTAGGTCGGAGCCGTCCTTCACCCTCTAGAGCGAGACCCTCGAAGGTTTGAATCCTCCGGTCGAGGTAGAGCCAAGAGCTCGCCGGCCGATGTGGAGCCTCTCCGAGCGCGCGCCCTCTGGATCAGGTTCGTCCTCCACCCTCCAGAGCGAGACCCTCGGAGGTTTGAGCCCTGCGGTCGAGGTCGAGCCAAGAGCTCGCCCGCCGATGTGGAGCCTCTCCGAGCGCGCGCCCTCTGGACCGGGTCCGTCCTCCGCCCTCTAGAGCGAGACCCTCGGAGCTTTGAGCCCTGCAGTCAAGGTCGAGCCAAGAGCTCGCCCGTCGATGTGGAGCCTCTCCGAGCGCGCGCTCTCTGGACCGGGTTCGTCCTCCGCCCTCCAGAGCGAGACCCTTGGAGGTTTGAGCCCTGCGATCGAGGTCGAGCCAAGAGCTCGCCCGCCGATGTGGAGCCTCTCCGAGCGCACGCCCTCTGGATCGGGTTCGTCCTCCACCCTCCAGAGCGAGACCCTCGGAGGTTTGAGCCCTGCGGTCGAGGTCGAGCCAAGAGCTCGCCCGCCGATATGGAGCCTCTCCGAGCGCGCGCCCTCTGGACCGGGTCCGTCCTCCGCCCTCTAGAGCGAGACCCTCGGAGCTTTGAGCCCTGCAGTCAAGGTCGAGCCAAGAGCTCGCCCGCCGATGTGGAGCCTCTCCGAGCGCGCGCTCTCTGGACCGGGTCCATCCTCCGCCCTCCAGAGCGAGACCCTTGGAGGTTTGAGCCCTGCGGTCGAGGTCGAGCCAAGAGCTCGCCCGCCGATGTGGAGCCTCTCCGAGCGTGCGCCCTCTGGATCGGGTCCGTCCTCCGCCCTCTAGAGCAAGACCCTCGAAGGTTTGAGCCCTGCGGTTGAGGTCGAGCCAAGAGCTCGCCCGCCAATATGGAGCCTCTCCGAGCACGCACCCTCTGGACCGGGCCCGCACTCTCCCCTCCCCCACCAAAGTGACCGCACGAGCTCGGAGCGCCCAGGCCGGAGCAGACCCTGCCGTCCCAGGACACCGGCGAGCCGTCCGAGGGCCACGGAATGGCGCCCCCTATGCCGCCATAACTACCTGTCCGGCCATACTTCCAGGGGATGGGCCAGCCAGAGAGCATGCACCCCTAGGGCGGCGGCCCCCGAATCGAGGCTCTACCAGACTTCCCGAAATAGAGCAACCAGAGAGGATGTCAGAAGGAATGGGAGCTTCCCCTACTACCTGTCAGGAAAGGTGTTCCGTCCACGGCATAGAATCTTGTCCCATGCACCTACCAACCCAGTGAGGATCCCGAGACAGACTCCCAACGGCCAGTTTTCAACTACAAAGAGCGATCGGCACCCCCAGAAAGGGGGGAGGTAACAATAATAGAAAAACACACCAGTAGGAAAGAACTACAGGCCACCACCAACACACATGCAAGCTTGTCCGAGAGAGTGAAGTGCTACCACCAACACCACGGTCGAGAGAGAGTCGCAGGGAAACAAGGAGAAGCGGAGGAACAGAGAACCCATCTATCCTCGCTATCAATCTCCCCCTGCTGCTTTTCTCCTTCTCCGACATATCTTTTGCTCCTCCTAGTGCGGAGTCCATCAAGAGGGGCCCGACCAAGAGGATCTGTTCTCCTGGATCGTCACTAACTTGACCGTCGGAGTGCCCTCGCCGGAAATCCCAGCCCAGGTCACTAACCCCTGTTTCGCAGGTCCAGGAATAGATGACCGCCAGGCAGCGAGAGGAGCACACTTCGACGCAGCAACTACAGGCTACAATGGTCTTGGAAGCAACAGATTGGTGCGCCAGGTAGGGGGGATCGAGTAAGCCCTCCATTTCTCTATAAGCAAGCCAGGCGGAAGGATGGTAATGACAAGAGCAAAGGAGGCTTCCACCAATCGTGCGGGGGACTCTCCCTCCCGAGGGAACCCGCACCGCCAAGAAGGGAGACCCCCGCTCCGGTCCAGCCATCTCCACCAGAAGCCCAGTTGGCCGCACTTGCCTAGCAGATGCAAGTTCTTGCCATGGCAGTGCACCAGCTTTAGCACCAGCACCGGCCGTGGCTACCCACCAGCAGCCAGGGACCCCGGCGGCCCATGCCGCAGCCCCCCGCGATAGCCTGCACTCCTTCCAAGAAAGGCCAGCGCAGCCGTGGTCCACCACTGACAACCGGGGCAGCCACCAAGCTCCAGCGAAAAGACAACGAGCTGGCTCTGCTAACAGAGTGAGCCAATCACCAAACCTCGGGCGGGAGGTGCCCAGACCCCACCGAGGTAAGAAAAGCAAGACCCTCCGCCATGGGTGCCATGCATCCATGTCACCTTCTCCGTCTACTTCGACGGAGGGGTCCACTGATGAAGCCACCAAGCGCGTGACGGGCAGGCGCCTGGAGGAACATGAACGCAAGCTGGCGGAGTTTGCCCGCCGGTTTACCAGCATGCCGGGCTCCACTAGTGAGCCAGCGAGCTACGACGCCTGTCCCCCATTCTTCCAAGAAATCCAAACAGAGCCGATCCCGCACCGGTTCCGGATGCCACAGGTGGATCCTTACAATGGGACCACCGACCTCCTGGACCACCTGGAAAGCTACCAGACTCTCATGAGGGTCCAGGGGGCCACCAACGCTCTCCTCTGCGTCGCTGTCCCTGCTACCCTCCAGAAGGTAGCCCGGGTGTGGTTCACCCGTCTGGAGCCAGAGAGCATCACCTCCTTTGCCCAGCTAAGGCAGAAGTTCGTGGCTCACTTCGATGCTTGCAAGAAGTTGCCACGGGAGGCAGACAGTCTCTTCTCCATCCGGCAACAGTAACGCGAGCCCCTACAAGACTACGTGGCCCGCTTCAAGGCCGCCATGTTGGAGATCTACAATCTTGAAGAGCTAGTGGCTATGCTGGCATTGAAACGAGGGCTCAGGACCTCCCGCCTGACCTACTCGCTAGATAAGAAGCCCCCCAGACCTACGCCGAGCTCCTTCTCCGGGCCCAAAAGTATATCCACACCGAGAAAGCGGACCGTACGAGGCGGGAGCTCGATGCAGGATCCCTGAAGAAGACGACCCCTGCTGAAGTGTCTGGGGCCTGGAAGCTAGCACCCCAGGCTCAGAGCTCCCAGAGGGACCGGCCAAGGTCGAGAGGGACCCCTGTCCCTGAGGAAAACTACACCCCTCTCCTCGCCCCGAGGATAAAAATCCTTATGGAGATCGAGGGTGAGGACTACTTAAGGCACCCACCTCCATTGAAGCCTTTCGCTGGCCGTGACAAGACGAAGTACTGCCGCTTCCACCGCGACCACGACCACGACACCGAGGAATGCCGCAACCTCAAGTGGGAGTTGAAGAACTCATCAAGAGAGGCTACCTCAAGAGATTCATGGGGGGCAGACCTCAAGCGGAGTCTCAGGCACTCGTCGCTCTCCCGCCAGCTCCAGCCATCGACAACCGTCCCACCGAGAAACTGGTGGGCATGATCTCCTGGGGAGCAGCGCGCGCATCCAAGAAGGCCTCGGGGGCAGGGAACTCTGAAAATGCACTCCCCTTTATGAGGGAGGGGGAAGACAGGGGGAAAAATATAAATAATGATGCCGTGGTCGTCGAAATGACGATCGCGAAGCACCCTGTAAAGCGCATCATGGTTGATAGTGGAAGCTCCACAGACGTGCTTTTTTATGATGCCTTCTCCAAAATGAATCTCTCCCCTGATCAGCTTAAGCCCGTACACACACCCCTTGTTGGTTTCACAGGCGATTCCGTGAGAGTAGAAGGAGAGATCACTCTCCCGGTCACTGCCAGAACCCTGCCTCGGCAGAGCACCGTCATGTTGACTTTCACCATTGTGAGGCTTCCTTCCGCCTACAACATGATATTGGGTCGACCCGGGCTCAACTTGCTTGACGCCGTTGTCTCCACCAAGAGGCTACTTGTGCAATTCCCAACTCCCTACGATGTCGGGGAGATGAGAGGAGCGCCCCAACCAGTGCAGCATTGCTTCCAAACTCTCCCTGGGGCCAAGGTCCCTCAGGACGACCCCAGCACGGATGACTTCGACCAAAGGGCCCAAGACCCCAGAGGAGGTCCGGTCGAGCATCTACTTCCCTATCCGCTCGGAGACGACCCCGCAAAGACGGTGTAGATCGGAGCCCAGCTACCCGAGGAGGAGAGGTCCCAGTTGCTGGGATTCCTGCAGGCGAATGCGGACGTGTTCGCTTGGACGACGGTGGATATGCCAGGTATTTTCCTTGACATCATTACTCATAAATTAAGTATCGATCCAAAGCACAGGCCAGTTCGGCAGAAGAAGAGAAGTTTTGCCCCGGAGAGACAGGCGGCCATCAAAGAAAAGGTAGATAAACTCCTGGCTGCCGGTTTCATTCGAGAGGTCCAGTATCCGAGCTGGCTGGTGAATGTGGTGATGGTCAAGAAGAGTAATGGCAAGTGGAGGATCTGTGTAGACTACACCAACCTCAATAAAGCCTGCCCGAAGGACAGCTTTCCTTTCCCGAAGATCGACCAGCTGGTGGATGCCACCTCAGACCACCAGCTGCTCTCCTTCATGGATGCGTTCTCAGGATACAATCAAATCCGCATGCATCCGGAGGACGAGGAGCACACTGCCTTCGTCATCGACCAGGAGACATACTACTAAAAGATGATGCCCTTTGGCTTGAAGAATGCAGGGGCCACCTATCAGCGCCTGGTCAGCAAGGTCTTCAAGGACCAAATTGGCCGCAACATGCAAGTGTATGTGGATGACATGCTCGTCATGAGCAAGCCGGGCTCGAGCCATGTAGCCGACCTTACTGAGTCCTTCCATAACTTGTGGCAGCATCAAATGAAGCTGAACCCGGCGAAGTGCGCCTTTGGGATGGCTGCAGGAAAATTCCTCGGCTTCATGGTCACCCAAAGGGGCATTGAGGCGAACTCGGAGAAGGTACAGGCCATCATCGATATGGAGCATCCGACCTCCAAGAAGCATGTCCAGTACCTGACGGGACGCATCGCCACCCTCAGTAGATTCATCTCGAGGTCGGCCGACCATTGCCAGCCATTTTTCAAGGTGCTACACAAGATGCATGACTTCACCTGGACCGAGGAGTGCAGGATAGCCTTCGAGGAGCTGAAGAACTTCCTCGCCTCCCCTCCGTTGCTCTCCAGGCCGGAAGAGGGGGAGGAGCTCCTACTGTACCTGAGGTGACACCGGGAGCTGTCAGCTCAGCTCTCGTCTACACAGGCAAGGACAAATCTCAGAAGCCGGTGTACTACACCAGCAAGATCCTCCGCGATGCGGAGATCAGGTATACTCGCTCCGAAAAACTCATTTTTACACTAATAATGTCTGCTAAGCACCTCAGGCCCTATTTCCAAGCACACCCAACAGTGGTGGTGACGGACCAGCCGCTGAGGACCATCCTCACCCGACCCGAGATATCCAGGAGATTGGCTAAGTGGTCCCTGCTGCTCAGTGAATTCGACATAGCGTATCGCCCGAGGTCGTCCCAAAAGGCTCAAGTCCTGGCCGACTTCGTAGTCAAGTGCACCGGGTTCGCTGAGGAGCCAGAGCAGATAGCAATGGAGCCTGGGCCAGGAGAAGAGCCCTGGATTCTTCATGTAGATGGAGCATCCAATTCTGGCGGGAGCGGAGCTAGCCTCATCCTGACTAATGCCGATAGGGTTGTGGCAGAATGCACCCTCCGTTTCAAGTTCGCCGCTACCAATAACCAGGCAGTGTACGAGGCACTCCTCGCGAGCCTAAGAGTCTCCCACGAGCTGGGTGTACATGACTTGAAAGTCTTCACCGACTCTCAACTGGTTGCCGGGCAAGTATCCGGGGAAAATGAAGCAAGGGACGCCCATATGATGAAGTATTTGGAGCAAGTCTGCACGAGCACAGCAAGCCTCTGGCGCTTTAGCATTTTCCACATCCCTCGAGGAGAGAATGCACGTGCAGACGCACTGTCTAGACTCGCGACCCTACCGAACTCGTCACTGGGACATGCCTACATCGAGCACCTTGAAAGTCCCAGCTACGAGAACCCGACAGAGGTACATCATGTCACCCCTGAGCTGAGCTGGATGGACAAGTACATCCAGTATATCACTGACAGCACCCTGCCAGAAGACCGCGCGGAAGCCACCCTCGTCAGGAAGAAGGCCTCTCGGTTCATCCTGATGGAGGGCCAACTCTACCGTCGATCTTACTCCTACCCACTCTTGAGATGCCTCAAGCCCATCGAGGCAACCTTTGTGCTCCAAGAGATACATGAAGGCCTCTGCGGGAATCACATGGGAGGGAGGACACTGGCTTACAAAGCTCTCTGCCAGAGGTACTTTTGGGAGACCATGAGGGAAGACGCAGCCGACTTCGTCAAAAGGTGCGACAAATGCCAGCGCCACGCCAACATCCAGTGTCAGCCGACAGCACCGATCTCCCAGCTCTCATCCCCTTGGCCCTTTGCCCAATGGGGGATGGATATCTTGGGACCGTTCCCCCCAGCATCAGGACAGAGAAAGTTCCTACTAGTGGCAATCGACTACTTCACCAAGTGGGTCGAAGCAGAGCCGCTAGCTCGGATCGCGAAAGCCAATGTCTTCCAATTCTTTTGGAAGTCGATCATCTGCTGCTTCAAACTCCCTTGTTGCATCATCATCGATAATGGACAACAGTTTGACAACCGCGAGTTCGAAGGGTTTTGCGCAACCCATGGCATCAAACACCGATTCACCTCAGTAGCTCACCCCCAAACAAACGGGGAGGCCGAGGTGACCAACCGGACCATCCTGTAAGGACTCCGAACTATGCTGGACCAAGCTAAGGGCATATGCGCAGAAGAGCTCCCGAGCATCCTGTGGGCCTATCACACAACACCCAGGACGGCGACTAATGAAAAGCCCTTCAGCCTCGTCTTCGGTGCCGAAGCAGTCATCCCCATCGAGCTCGGCATTCCTACATTACGGGTGTAGCAGTATGATGAAGCGCGAAACTCGGCGCACCTCCTGCTCAACCTGGATCTCCTCGAGGAAGCAAGGGACAAAGCCCGCCTACGGATGGTGGCCTACCGACAAAGAGTAGCCCGGTACTACAACGCCCGCATCCGGACAAAAGCTTTCAAGCCCGAAGACTTGGTGCTGCGACGGGCGGAGGCGTCCCAGCCTAGGGAGTGCGGCAAGCTCTCCCCGAACTGGGAGGGCCCCTACAAAGTGGCCGAAGCCCTCTCGCAAGGAGCCTACTACCTCGAAGATCTCAACGATGTCAGGTTCCCCAAAATATGGAATGCCTGCAACTTGCGGAAATACTATCAATGATATAAGATTTCCCAACAATGAATAGCAATGTTTTTTTCCCGTGCAAGTGTTTGTCTATCTTGCAGGAGAATGCCAATGGCATCCCCGAGCCCAGCTCCAGGATGTCAAAGAATCTTCGAGCCACGTAGCTCCCACTCCCCAGCACCCCCGAGCCCAGCTCCAGAATGCCAAAGGAACTTCGAGCCACGTAGCTCTCAAACTCGAAGCATCCCCGAGCCCAGCTCCAGGACGTCAAAAAATCTCCGAGCCATGTAGCTCCCACTTCCCAGCACCCCCGAGCCCAGCTCCAGGATGCCAGAGAAACTTCAAGCCACGTAGCTCTCCAACTCCAAGCATCCCCGAGCCCAGCTCCAGGACGTCAAAGAATCTCCGAGCCACGTAGCTCCCACTTCCCAGCGCCCCCGAGCCCAGCTCCAGGATGCCAGAGGAACTTCGAGCCACGTAGCTGTCCAACTCCAAGCATCCCCGAGCCCAGCTCCAGGATGTCAAAGAATCTCCGAGCCACATAGCTCTCACTTCCCAATGCCCCCGAGCCCAGCTCCAGGATGCCAGAGAAACTTCGAGCCACGTAGCTCTCCAACTCTAAGCATCCCCTAGCCCAGCTCCAGGACATCAAAGAGTCTCCGAGCCACATAGCTCCAACTTCCCGGCATCCCCGAGCCCATCTCCAGGATGCCAGAGGAACTTTGAGCCACGTAGCTCTCCAACTCCAAGCATCCCCAAGCCCAGCTCCAGGACGTCAAAGAATCTCCGAGCCACGTAGCTCCCACTTCCCAACGCCCCCGAGCCCAGCTCCAGGATGCCAAAGGAACTTCGAGCCACGTAGCTCTCCAACTCTAAGCATCCCCGAGCCCAGTTCCAGGATGTCAAAAAATCTCCGAGCCACGTAGCTCCCACTCCCCAGTGCCCCCGAGCCCAGCTCCAGGACACTAAAGAAACTTCGAGCCACGTAGCTCTCCAACTCCAAGCATCTCCGAGCTCAGCTCCAGGACGTCAAAGAATCTTCGAGCCACGTAGCTCCCACTTTCCAGCGCCCCCGAGCCCAGCTCCAAGATGCCAGAGGAACTTCGAGCCACGTAGCTCTCCAACTCCAAACATCCCAGAACCCAGCTCTAGGATGCCTTCTCAAGACTGGAGCTCAGACCTTCGGCCAAAAGAACCTCGAGCCAAGTAGCTCTCTATCCCAAACATCTCCGAGCCTAGCTCCAAGACACCAAGGGATCACGGGGCCACGCAGCTCCCATCAACGCCTCGAGCCTAGCTCCAAGGTGCCAAAGACCTGAGCCAAGATCTCAGGCAACCCCCTGGGCCCGAGCCTAGCTCCACGTCCAGGAAGGCCTCGAGCCTAGCTCCAAGGAAATCAAGACCGGTAACCCCCCTACCCTGATCTTCCAACTCGAAAAGAAAACGTGAGGGGAAGGAAAGAAAGGGAACAAAAGGGGGAAGCCCGGCAACCCACTTCTCTGATCTCCCCACTCGAAAAGAAGACAAGAGGGGAAGGAAAGAAAGAGAACAAAATGGGGGTCCAGCCAGCATCCTCTCCTCTGATCTCCCCACTCCAAAAAAAATAAAAAAATAGAGAAAAGAAAGAGAGGGCGAGGTTGCTTACCGTGTACAGATGGAAAAAAATGCTGTCGATCACGACTCCAACTGGCAGCCCATCCATGTTCTCCCGATCGCACTGCTGGATGGAGAAGTCCATCATGCGGTAGGCCAGCACGCAGTTGTCGGCCAAGGAGCTCTCCAGCCCCAACTTGAATGGAAGGCGATGCCTCGCCTCGTCCCTCCTGCTCTCTCAGGGGGCAGATGCACCTGTCACTCCAGCGGCAGGACTCCCAAAGACCGGTCGAGGACCCGGCACAGTCATGACCGGAAAACCCTCAACATCGATCATCACTGGACCCAGAGAACGGAGCGAAACAGCAGTAGCAACGACACCAGCCTGGGCAGCCACCATCGGCTCCAGGACAGGGGGCTCCGCCTGTGGCTCTGCCCATCGCACAGGGGCTCCCACAACCCCCTTTCCTTTCGAGGCAACCAGCACAGCAGGGGCGGACACCGGCACACCCTCGACCCGGGCCCGCCTCGAAGAGGGCTCGGCAACCACCCTCTTGGGCGGCCTCTTCCTGGAGACCAGCGATGGCTCGCCCTCTGGAAGGATCAACCCTGCACACAGGAACTGGGAAAGTCAACCCAAAATGGAGAAAAGAGAGACTGCATGCAGAGGAAAGAGCTAAACCTACCTGGCCCTGCCGACGAGTCGACCCTGGCATCGAGAAGGTTCTGCTCTGATAGCAGGACCTCCAAGGAAGGGATCTGGGCAGTGCGAAGTTGATCATAGTCATCCTGGTCGGTAGCTTCGACTGTAGAGATCCTGTTTGGGGATCGATTTGGCTCGCTCTAGGCCCAGTCGACTCCCTCGACGTCCGTAAAGAAGAACTTGCTCTTCCATCCCTTGATGGAAGAGGGAAGCTCGAACTTAATACCCTTCGAGCGAGAAGACAAAGACCACCACTCGTCCCCGATCGGGTGGCATTTCAGGATGAAGAATGCCCTGAACAGGGAGAACCGGGCAACGAACCCGTGGACGTGATAGAGTACAATAAAGGAGAAGATCACCCTGATGGAGTTCGGTACTAACTGGGTGGGGACCAGATGATAGTTGCTTAGAGCAGATAGGAAGAAAGGATGGAAGGGAAATCGGAGACCCCCGGAGAAGGTCCCCTCTTAGAAGGCGAGGCGCCTTGGGCCACTGGAAGTGACCCGTTCCCCAGGGTGGGGAACCATGAGCCGAATGGAAGATAGGATCCCATAGGCATCCTGGATGGCCTCCAACTCCGTGGCAGAAATCGTCGAAGTGACCCCGCCAGGACCTGTTGACCGGACTGACTCAGGGGCTGGTTCAAGCAAAAGAGGAGGACTGATAGGAAGGGAAGGAACGACCTCTAGCTCCCCAACGGACACCAGAGGGGCAGGAAGGGCTGGTCTCATACTGTTGACTCTGTATTGATTTTGATGATTGACAAAATGTTTAAGTATATATGAATACTAATTATATTTTAAGTATATTTTTCAGATCTTAGTACTCAACCATGTTGGATGAAGAAATGCTTGTATTTCAGTTGAAAAAGTTCTTAAATTAATGGAAAATCAAGTATATGGACTTTGGAATTAATATGGAAGAACTTGAAGAGGTTAAAGTTTTAATTTGAAGATGTTTCAGCAATGGCACAGGCAAGTGTCGACACCTGGAAATGAAGTATCGACACCTGAGGATCAAGTGTCGACACTTGAAGAGTAAAGTGTCGACTCAAGGCCTGAGACAAACAGAAAACTTCAGAAAGCACTTTCAGTCAAGTGTTGACATTTGGAGCTGAAGTGTTGACACTTGGAAGTGAAGTGTCGACACCTAGAAAATGAAGTGTCGACACTTGAAACTGAAGTGTCAATACCTGAAGGTGAAGTGTCGACACTTGAACAGTAACGGCTAGTTTTATGGGCTGCAGAACTTCTCCAACTTGGCTCCAACGGCCATATTTTACTCCCTAACGGCTATAAACGGTTATTTAAGTGTTGGGAGGCTTTATAAACATCAAGAATCAAATGGGAAAGTAATCCTTTGATGAGTTTCTTGAATATTCTTAAAGGATTCAATAGTTGAGTGATTAAAAGCCTTCAAGCTTCCAAGTTTCAAGTGAAATGTTATGATTTATGTACTTTCATTGTTGGCATCTATGCTTAAGTTAGAATTGATTTGAATCAAGTATGGAACTGGTAGTTAAGGGTTATATTTAAGAAGAAGGTATGCATATTGACAAACCCTTGCTCTAGTAGCTAGACTTGATATCATATTACTTCTAGCATTTGTATAGATATCAAATCATCTTAAAATGAATTTGAAATCATGCTAAAAGTTTTTAAGTGATATAAATGCTTTGTATTTTGAAAATCATGAATATCTTGAAAAATTTCAAATCTTGATGCATGAGCTTTCATGTTTTATTCCTCAAATAAATGCATATTTTCAAAGAAGGAATAACATTTAGGGAGAGCATCCAAAGATTTGTTATCATATTTGATGCTTTGAATATTTTGCTTGATATCATGCTGTACTTATATTGCTCTGATACTCTTTCTCCTTGTTTTCAAATCTAATTTTTTAAGGAAAGTTACATTCAAATGGTATCATATTTCAATTGGTATCATGTTCAATTTGTATCATATTCAATTGATATCATAATTATTTGATTTTATGCATTGATTTTGATGACCTACTAGCTATTCTTTTCGACTTCATTCTCACTTTGTATTGCCTTTCACCCTTTTTCATGATGTCAAAAAGGGGAAGAAAATTGTTAGTATGAAAAGGGGAAGATTGGATAAACATGAAAAATCATTTGAGAAATGAAAGAAAGTGCAAAAGGGAGAGAAGAATGTAAAATATTTTTATCTAAAGGGAAGAATTAGTAAGAAGAAGAAATTTTAAAAATTTAAAAATTTTCCATATTTTGAAAAATATTTTTGAAGATTTTTTTTTGGATCATATTTTAAGGGGAAGCTTGGTGCTTATTATTTTGAGCTTACATGTTTATCTTATTGTTTATCTTTTTAAGCTTACCCTTTTCATATACTTAAAGGTTTTGTCATCATCAAAAAGGAGAAAATTGTTGACTCTGTCTTGATTTTGATGATTGACAAAATGTTTAAGTATATATGAGTACTAATTATATTTTAAGTGTATTTCTCAGATCTTAGTACTCAACCATGTTGGATGAAGAAATACTTGTATTTCAGTTGAAAAAGTCCTTAAATTAATGAAAAATCAAGTATATGGACTGTGGAATTAATATGGAAGAACTTGAAGAGGTTAAAGTTTCAATTTGAAGATGTTTCAGCAATAGCACAGGCAAGTATCGATACCTAAAAATGAAGGGTCGACACCTGAGGATCAAGTGTCGACACTTGAAGAGTGAAGTGTCGACTCAAGGCCTGAGACAAACAGAAAACTTCAGAAAGCACTTTCAGTCAAGTGTCGACACCTGGAGCTGAAGTGTCAATACTTGGAGGTGAAGTATCGACACCTAGAAAATGAAGTGTCGATACTTGAAACTGAAATGTCGACACCTAGAGGTGAAGTGTCGACACTTGAACAGTAACGGCTAGTTTTCTAGGCTACAGAACTTCTCCAACTTGGCTCCAACGGCCATATTTTCCTCCCTAATGGCTATAAACGATCATTTAAGTGTTGGGAGGCTATATAAACATCAAGAATCAAATGGGAAAGTAATCCTTTGGTGAGTTTCTTGAATATTCTTAAAGGATTCAATAGTTGAGTGATTAAAAGCCTTCAAGCTTCCAAGTTTCAAAGAGAGCATTCAAAGTCTACATCTACAAGCATCAATCAAAGGCTTCATCAACTTGAAGACAAGATCTTCATCAACAATCAAGGGCTTCAAAGAGATATTTGCTTTATTTTAGAAAGCTTTTATTGTATTCATTTATACTTGCTCTTACATTGTTTTACTTAAGATTTTTTGTGAGCCTTGGAAAACCAAAAAGGTTCTTGGTAAGCCTTTGAAAATCAAAGTGGTTGTTGGTGAGCCTTGAAACCAACTATGATTTTACTTGTGAGCCCAAAGCCAAAACAAGTTGTTTAGATTCTTGGTTATCCCGTAAAACCAAGGATGGTTGTTGGTGAGCCTTGAAACCAACTAGGGTTTGACTTGTGAGCCCGAAGACAAAACAAGTTGTAAAGATTGTTGGTGAGCCTAAGTTATAAAACCAAACTTAGTGGAATTCCCAAGGGGTTCTTGGAGAGTGGATGTAGGTGCTTGGTTAGCACCGAACCACTAAAAACCTTTGTGTTTGTGTGATTGTTCTTCTTGTGCTTTTATTTCTTTATTTACGCTGCATTTATTTGAAATATACAAGCACTTGAATTGCATTAGCACATACTTGCTTTAGTTCATATATATTTTAAATAGTATAAAAGTTTTATAAAACTCAATTCACCCCCTCTCTTGGGTTGCCTACCTGAGCCTACACATACTTGTTTTTGTCGGAGGAGGAGAGCACCACGCTTCGGGCGAAAGACTCAGGATGAGACATACTGAACCGAGAAGGAAGGAGCCTACCCCAGAAGGAGAGAAGAATAGATGCAAATTGCGGGGAAAGGAAGGCCTGGACGCAGCAATGAGCGCGAAGGATTTGAAAGAAAGGGAGTTTTGGGTGAGAAATTTTTCTTTTCACTTCGAAGAGGCCCGTCAAATCTACACTGATCGTGACTCCCTCGCCAACGGATCTGCGCCACGTGCTGCCCATTGGCGAAAAAGGAGTCCTAGCCGCTTAGAATTCTGCAACAGCATTAACTGCTCCTCGGACGCGGCACCCCCGTGCTGGCCTACGGGGCAGTCCCTCGAAGCGCCAGCGACCGCAGCCATCATTGCGCCGGATTTTCGCCTCTCCATGTCAGCATTACAGTTACTCCCTTCGTCCCGAGTGCCGCGCACTAACAAGCCACGGGAGTGGGGGGCAAATGATGTGGCGAGACTGCTGATGTGGGTAGCTGACGGGCGCCACGTTAAGAGAAGCTGCCATGACGGACGCCAAAGCGACGCCTCAGTTCGGATTACCTTGCCGAGCTAAGCTGAGCTCTCCCAGGACAGCAAGTCGAGCTCAGTCCTCTGCCAGGTCGAGCTCATGAGCTCGACGCCTAGGTCGGAGCCGTCCTCCGCCCTCTAGAGCGAGACCCTCGGAGGTTTGAGCCCTGTGGTCGAGGTCGAGCCAAGAGCTCGCCCGCCGATGTGGAGCCTCTCCGAGCGCGCGCCCTCTGGACCGGGTCTGTCCTCCGCCCTCCAAAGCGAGACCCTCAGAGGTTTGAGCCCTGCGGTCGAGGTCGAGCCAAGAGCTCGCCCGTCGATGTGGAGCCTCTTCGAGCGCACGCCCTCTGGACCGGGTCCGTCCTCCACCCTCCAGAGCGAGATCCTCGGAGGTTTGAGTCCTGCGGTCGAGGTCGAGCCAAGAGCTCACCCACCGATGTGGAGCCTCTCCAAGCATGTGCCCTCTAGATCAGGTCCGTCCTCCGCCCTCCAGAGTGAGACCCTCGGAGATTTGAGCCCTGCGGTCGAGGTCGAGCCAAGAGCTCGCCCGTCGATGTGGAGCCTCTCCGAGCGCGCGCCCTCTGGATCGGGTCCGTCCTCCGCCCTCCAAAGCGAGACTCTCGGAGGTTTAAGCCCTGCGATTGAGGTCGAGCCAAGAGCTCGCCCACCGATGTGGAGCCTCTCCGAGCGCGCGCCCTCTAGACCGGGCTCGCACTCTCCCCTCCCCCACCAAAGTGATCACACGAGCTCGGAGCGCCCAGGCCGGAGTAGACCCTACCATCCAAGGACACCGGCGAGCCGCCCGAGGACCACGGAACGGCGCTCCCCATGCCGCCATAACTACCTGTCTGGCCGTACTTCCAAGGGATGGGCCAGCCAGAGAGCACGCACCCCTAGTGTGACGACCCCCGGATCGAGGCTCTACCAGACTTCCTGAAATGGAGCAACCAGAGAGGATGTCGGAATGAATGGGAGCTTCCCCTACCACCTGTCAGGAAAGGCGTCCCGTCCATGGCATGGAATCCTGCCCCATGCACCTGCCAACCCAGCGAGGATCTCGAGGCAGACTCCCAACGGCCAGTTTTCAACTACAAAGAACGATCGGCACCCCCAGAAAGAGGGAAGGTAACAACAACAGAAAAACATACCAGTAGGAAAGAACTACAGTCCACCACCAACACATGCGCAAGCTCGTCCGAGAGAGTGAAGCGCTACACCAACACCACGGTCGAGGAAGAGTCGCAGGGAAACAAGGAGAAGCGGAGGAACAGAGAACCCCTCTGTCCTCGCTATCACTCTCCCCCTGCTGATTTTCTCCTTCTCCGACACATCTTTCGCTCCTCCTAGTACGGAGTCCATCAAGAGGGGCCCGACCAGGAGGATCTGTTTTCCTAGATCGTTACTAACTTGACCGTCGGAGTGCCCCCGCCGAAAATCCCGACCCGGGTCACTACCCCCTGTTTCGCAGGTCCAGGAACAGAGGACTGCCAGGCAGCGAGAGGAGCGCACTTCGGCGCAGCAGCTATAGGCTACAACGGTCTTGGCGGCAACAGAATCAAATACAATGGTTTGATAGTTTAACTGGTCCGATTTGATTTGATAAAATAGAAAAATTGAAATATCGGTGTGATTACTGGTTAACTAAATACTGGGCCCATGCGATGCATGGAGTATAATAATTTTGATATTTTATATGATTTAAAATTTATTTAATAAAATTTATTATCTATTTAATTTATTATATATATTATTTTAATTCTATTCAAAATTTTGATATTTAAGAAATTCTTTCTAAAACTAAGCCAGACCTGTTGATTTTATATATATAATAAATTATATAAAATGTATAATTTTGAGTAGAAATAAAGGCTATAAAAATTTAACATTTGATAGCCATTGAATCAAGACAGTACTACTTTAGTTATATTTAATAGAGGGTTATGAAAATTTAACACTTGGCAGTCATTGAATTTAGATAGTACTACTTTAGTTATATACTAAATTTGTATCTTTGACATGTACGGATTATATGACCATTAATTTATATTTTTTTATTTTGTTATTATTTTGTTTGATTAATCTACGAAAAAAAGAAGGAAAGAAATAAAAGAATATGGAAGGAAAAAAATCTGACAGATAGAAAACAAAATTGTTTTCCTATTTTAAATTTTAAATTTAAAGGTCTATTAAAAAAGAAAAGAAAAAAAGAATATGGAAGAAAAAATTAATTGATTTCATGAAAACAAAATCTTTTGAAATTTTTATTTAAAGGCCAAAATCATTACAAAAATTGGGCAGAAAAAAGGGTTACAAAAATTTGACATGTTGAAATATTTGAATTCAAATAATACAACTTTAGTTATGTATAATAGATTTAACTCACTAAAATTAAATTAAATTGATTAACCAATGTTATTTTATATAATTATATATACAATGATACTGCTATATTACACATTTTATATTTCTATTCCCTAAAATATCGTGTAAGTCTATTATTTTCATTTTTTCGCTTATGACCTTTTATCTTTTAATGACTTTTTGATTTTTTTGTTCTCTCTTTCTTTTTTTTTATTTTTTTAAAAATCAAATTAACTAACCTATTTAAATCGAAAAATCATTCAAAACATTCAAATACTTGAAAATGCTACGTGAATAAATCAAATCAATATAAAACCAAATCAAAATAACTGATTATATTTATATCTAATTTTAGAAATCTCTTAAATCAAAATATCGGTTTGGTTTCAAAAAAATTCTTAAAATCGAACCGATCAAACCATTTTCAGTCCCAGGTATAACAATGTACCTCTATACAATGGTTTATACTATATTAGAGAGAGCATTGATAAGTCTTTGACTTGTCAAAGTTAATCTTAGGTAGAATATATTAATTAGCTCATAAAACTTTAATACATCCTCATGGCACCGCGGATCTATATTTCTCTGTTCAACTCTACACTATATTAAAAAGTTAGTTTCTGAAAAACCTTTAGTATCATCCCTAAAAATACTGATAATTTGGCATCTAACTTTTGCACAATCTTAACCACAAATCTCAATTTCAATATTTTATTATAGTTCATAATTATTCTCCCTTTTTATTTCTCACTATGTTTAAATCTCAAATATTGAATCCTATTTAATTTCAAACTTTACCATTAACAACTAGAACTTGAAACATGATTTTCTTCTGAATTTCAAAAACTTCTATCGAAAACCCTTTCCATGATTTCTTTCAAAGGAAGAAGCATAACCATCCCACACATGGTTTTGAATTTGTTTGGAAAGAAGTACAGCATATCCTTTTTCTTTCTTATACCGAAAAAATCTATTTCAAAAGCAAATGAAAATTAAAATTTATCGGATTTCCTTTTAAGAAACAATTCTAGCTACAAATATCAAGCTTAAGGTGACTTAGTCTGATATATATAATTTACCTCATAAAAAATTATTTATTTTTTTATTGTACTTAACATTCATTCGCATGTATGCTAGTTTTATAGCAACCCACTGCAAAGGCAACGTAACCCGCAGGTTGAACAGTCCTGGCAACTTGTTCAAACATATAAAAGATGAACACCTATGCCCAGATAGTTTGGATAAAATATAAAATCATTAGAGAGGTATTATATTTGACAAGGATATATAAATATGTTTGATCATCATATAAATTATATGATTTTATTATATTGTTGGATTTTATGTTTATTATTAATTTATCATATAAGAAATTATAATAAGAATTATGTCACTATAATAATAAAATCATATTATTACTATTATTATATAATTATTTAAGAGGGAAGGCTGTGGAGTAGTCTTTTAAGATTGCAACTACAGCTTGCATCACTGATCAGCGGTTTTGCTGTACCTTGAGCCCAGAAAAAAAAGGTCTTAGGGTGCAACTCAATGCGCACATCTTGCCTAGTTGCACGTAACCAAATACAATTATACAAACATCCACCCACTTGCAACTAGCCAATGCAAGTAACCAAAGAGGCCCTTAGCGAAGTTTATGCATTCTGCTCTATTAGGAGGTTTTCCTCCAGCCCATTAGAGATAATATGTAATGGAAGTTATGCATTCTAAGTTACAGCAAACAATAACCGAGCATGACTTAGATACATGATCAACAATCAAAGCATGTTCCAGTACATGAACATTCTTCCATAGCCACCTATGAATTCACTGCTAAAAATTGGAAATCAGCTCTAAATGGACACGGGCCTGCTTACAAGATTATAAAAACATTTTGGTCCTATTCACTGTTTCTCCACTACCAATAATGGACTTGTACATGCCAATACACGTTGACAGCAATGATAAATTATGCAAGTCCACCACAAGGGTACAACCCCCAGACAATCCATGAACTAAAGCATCTAAACTGAGTTGCAGTCTCATACATTGTCAGTTTTTTCTCTGTGGTTTGCCGCTTTACCCGCAGTCCACCTGTGGAGTTGGTGATCTGGTGTATTGACACAAAATAATCAACAAATGATTGGATTCTATTTACCATGATTTTATCTACAGAAGGTTACACACTGGCAATAATTATCTGTTCAGCACCGAGTCCCTGATGGAATCTGAAAAGTGAAAATGGTCGACAACCCCAAAGTTTTCTGTAAGATGGAGGATATGGAGTTGAGTTTTTGGAGAGCTTGGAGAGATGGAATCAGGAAGGCTAGGAAGGCAATCAGGAAGATGCTGACTACTCTTCTCTGCAGGGCGGAAGAGATGAAGCACGGCCCAGCAGAATATAAACCTGGTCAAAAACATCACATGGCAGCAAACTACAAGACTTAGCAAAAATGCCATGTAAAACATACAGGGAAAAAAAAGAGTGAAAGCTAAAAGGAATTAAGAAATGTTGCTGTCCATATGCAAATATGAACTGACATTCAACTTTTTACCAAAATCAAGAAAAGTCATCCCCCAACCTCAAGTCCACCACAGTTTTTGCTACACAAACAACCAGCCTGTTTTTCCAGCACCTAAACCTCCAATGCTGTAACCATTAGCTGTCTTTAGTTGTGTTCTGCTTTGCAGTTTTCAGTAACAGCAGTAAAATTCCATTGGTTTCATATACAGAAAGGTCTAAATATTGCTTGGTTGCCCAACATAAGTAAGCATATTAATTTTTTGTAGTAGATAATGATATGTTGACATAATGTAGTTATGCGTAGTAAATGATAAAGAACATCACATAGTGGTAATATAAGCAGGCTAAATCAATAATAACGAGGTTTCTGGTGTATGAATTCCATACCACTGACAGCCTTGTAATGTTCAGTTTACAAAGCTGGCCACTAATAGCATTATATGATCATATTAACTTGATACGGTGCTTCTAAAGATGTAAAAAGAGTGAGGGCATATAAGTTAGCATGACTGATACAAAGACAAATGGCTGTTGCCATCACTGCTTAAAATGGATGAGACAGCTATTCAGAATTTCAGATACCCCAATTTTGCCCCAATCAAGCTTGGCAAGGAAGAGGATGTACTTGACACCTTTGAAAAGGGATGAGTAAAAGTAGGTCAGAAAATGTTCATATCCATCATCAATTATTTTCAAGTAGCGCACTGGATGTCAAATATTCATCACACGTGTCATAAACCCCTTATTCTCCAAAAGTATCTTTCACCAATCAGGAAGTATTGTTTACATTAGCAAATGTTAACAAGATCCAAATTGTGCTACAGTAATGTGACATCTATTTTTTGCCCCCATGGTGACATTCTGTTATTATCAAGGATAAATTTTGACAATCTTGATATTTCATGTTGTGACCAAGGAAAGACTGCAAAGAATCAAATTGTACATGCATGGATAATATGAGAAAAGCAAGTACCATGCATGGATAATATGAGAAAAGCAAGTACCTTAGAATCAGTCGCCGTAGAAACGGATCAGGTAAAACCTGGGCCCAAACCTGATTCAGACAATTGCATGTGCAAAGTATTACCTCCCATTCAGCAAAAGCAGAGGAAAGTATGCCCTCTGCATTGCTATAAACATCCTGAAAATGCCTATGAACACATCAGATCAAGCGACTGGTAGCCTATCAATGGAAATCAGAAGCTTCAGATCAACTTACATCCTCGACATCAGAAGAGAGACCAACTAATTGGCAAAATGCTTGAAGTGGAGCAGTTAGGAAATATGTAAACTGGCTTCCATTAAGCGTTAGATCAGTAGCAAATATTGATGATGGTCTCTCGGGCGAAAGAAGCAGGGCAGCTGCTTCTCCCCTTTCAGCACCATGTATAGCCTGGAAATTTTACAAATGAGAATTAGACAAGGCTATAGTTGAAATTTGAAAAAATAGAGGCATGAATTTGCAAACAATTAAAAGAGAATTAGGTAAAATTAGTATAACAAAAGGGCAGCATATGTTAAACAACTTAACTAAAATTCATAATATTGATATACGAATCATGGTAGGCAACAGCATCATTGCTAAACACAGGCAACAAAGAAACCAGTCAAAGATCCAAGTGGTAAACAGCAACACTATAAAAGTGCAACAATCTTCTTTCAGAGGAAGTTACATCAAGTTTCTATTCTCCAATTGCAGGTCACGGTTATGATATTTTGACGTCACACAATTTGCTGCAATGACCCACAGATGATTGGACGAAAGGACAAATGTGATGTCAAAAGCACAGATGAGTTTAGCCTTAAATGGTATTCAAGTCTGCAAATCCCATCATAACAAAAATCACATTAACTACCATCACTACCACTGCTGCCTCCACCTCCGCCACTGGTACCACCAACACCATGATCCCCAGCAGGCAGCACAACATAACCGTTATAGACCAAATCATCTGGAACAATATCACTAATACAAAGAAGAAAAACAGTGTTCTTCTTCAATTTCAAATTGGAAAAAGAAAAAAAAAATCTTTCTCCATCTTTCTGCAGACATGGCCAAAGCCCAAAGGGCTTGTTAAGAAAAAACAAGTGACAGGATAATGCTGTGGTGTACCAAAAGAAAAGATCAAACATGGTGAAATTTGTTATGTATAATTTTCTCTCATATGCTGGATTTTTTTTTTTTTCAAAATAGATTCTACAGTTTGATTGCGGGGTGAGGATTCTTGGGCAAAGGAAACAATGTGAAATGTTAAGTGGCTAAAAAGAGGATAATAGCATAGGCAAAAGCAAAACCAGAGAGTAATTTTTTATCTTCAAATTCCTCTTTGAACTTCCTTGTGTTCATAAGGACGACCACCATTATCCTCTCCCACTGTTGCCGCCACTGCAGAATGCACTAACTTGATTTACTTGATGGTTTCCATCACCAACATTATCACACTGACAGTACCACTTCGACAATTGCCCTACCCACCTGACTGCAAACACCTTGTTAAGACACAATAACTACCATAGACCACATCACCACCGCTTTCATCACTAATAAGTAACAATATAACTTTCTTTCCACATTTAATGCAACCAATATATCACCTTAAATTTTAATTGACAACACCTGTTTCCCCCTTTGCAACCAAACATTGCCAAACAGTTTGTTTATGAGCAATAAAAGAAGTGAGAGCATTATCTTATGGTATAAGAAAAGAAAAGGTATAGAAGATATAAAAAATTATATTTAATAGAATTTTGAGTCACAAGGGGCTTATTAGGTCACCAAGGGGCACGTTATGATAAGGAAGGCTTTAAGTTTCAGAATCTTAACAACAATAAAATTAATAAGAAAAGAGATGCTTTCAATATTTTCAAGGAGCAGTTTGAAAAAGAAACTGGTTTTTAAAAACTAGGGAAAGATCATAAGTTTCAAAATATCACACAAAATATGATGGAAAAATATCATACAAAATATTATGGATCTTTAAATAGGTGAAACCAAGGTTCACCATATTGCCCCAAACCACCTGATTCAAGGCACCAAACCATACGACAGGAAACCTAGATGATTCACCCTATTGGCTCGAAATAAAGGCCGAAGCGCTCAGTTCAGGCCTGAACCAAAGGCGAACCAACCAGTTCATCTCAGTTAAGCTATGTTGAGCCCAATCAGACCTATTCACACTTTTAATAATTAGGGCATCAGGTTGAGAAAGCCTACCATGCCTTCTTAGCCTCTTCCTCGCTATTTTTTAAGTTGCAGAAAATCAAAAAAAGAGCCTATATTTTATGAATCTCAATCTAGATCAAAGCTAGAAAGAAGTATTGGCCCTCTCCTCTTCCATCTTCCTCACTTTTTTTTCGTTTTGACATCAATCAGCAAAAATAGAGAAAGAGACCATGCCAAGATTTTGAATTTTAGCATGATTTCATAATATGTTGTAGATCTATGAATGATCGATACAACCAAAGCTAGATTAGCCAGGATCACCTCACTGATTGGCCAATTTCATAGCCACGGAGGCTAGAATGAATATAGAAAAGTAGGTAGAATGACACATGTCATGCTCACATTCAGCCAACTAGCCATGGGAGTCAAGGGGTAGCTGATCGTCACAAAGCTCCATATCCAAGGCATCCTCCCAAAGATTTGATCAAGAGATATTGGAAAAAGACCACCATGGTACCCAATCTACTCAGGGTAGAGGGCACAGTCGATCCTCCCAGGCCCTAGCAGAGCTGCGGAAAAAGAACTATCCATGGAAAGAAGGTAGATGCTCAAGCAAAAAAAGGAAAAGGAAAGGTAGTTGTAGATCCATTAGAAAAAGTTTAGCAGAAGAATGTTTGTTTAGATTCGAAGACCAATGAACCATGATGATAGTTCAAGCAATGATACATCTGATGGCTAGGGAGGTAGCAGTGGACATGGCATAATAATTTATGACTCGTTCACCGGTGAATTCCAATTCACTCATGCCATACAAAATAGGGATCATGATGCACGACTTGGTAGAGCCCGCGAACATACCATTGCATATAGGAGATGGGCTCCCCAAGGCCAAACAACATATGATGCTGCTAAGGTAGATAACATTGCATGTGCAGAATCCCTAGATGTATTTTTTGGTTTCAAGTCGTTCACCGAATCAGGGTTTGTGGTACCATCCAGTACCAACAGGTATGGTTACGCCCCGTACCGGCTAAGAGTCAGTACGGTTCACATATAAAAAATGGTTTGGCACCCCGAACCGTTAAAAAAATTAAAAAAATAAATTCCGTACGATACGGTATGGTACTATAGCATACCGTACCGCCCGATTCAGCCCAGTTCGGGCACGGTTTGGATCGGTTCGGGTCTGGTTTAATAATCTTTGCTTGAGAGGGAGAAAGAAAATTTTTTTATCATTTTTTAGCCTCGATACACGTACTGCTATGGTACAGTACGGTACAAACCATACCATACCGTACCGGTAGCTGACCAGTACGGGTCCCGATATCGGTTCAGCGATCCTTGCACCGAATCCTATTCCAATTAGGCAAAATGTGACCCATATGGATATGGTTTGTGTGAAATATCGTAGTCGAGTGGATATAGGACTATCACAATGCTTCTCGAGTCTAGGTCTATTATGCTAATCTTGGACTATATTCACAATCCTAACATCTCAAGAGAAATCAACACTCCACAAATTTTTTTATATTAGTACATATTTTGTACTTTTAATACATAAAATCGACTCCATTTATTGTATTGTATGTATATTTAGTTATATATGTGTGTGTGTGTGTGTCTGTACATATGTATGCATTGACTAGTCTACTTCAATTCCATTTCATAATAAAAAAAGACATCAAAACAAGGTTAGAATTACAAATTAGACAACCATAATTATCAAAATTATAATTGAAAACAAAAACAATTGAGTATAAAAAATAAAGAAAATGCATATCAGTCAAATGACCGGTACACCAACCTATATTGTGTCAAACTATCGGTACAATATCAAACTGATAACATATTGTAATAGTGGCCGACTGGTATAGGTCTCAATATCGGCTCTGAGAACCTTGGGTGAAACAATATAAACATGATGATATTAATAGAAAACAAATTGAAAATCACAATTTTTTCATGTTGTTTAGAACTAAATTATGTTGTTCTGAGAAAAGCATTAAGCTAATCAATAAGATAAAACAAAGGATTAAACTGTTAAAACTGCTAGCATTCCTGAATGGATTGAAAGTTAAAACACTTTTGTTTTGGTTCAAGGGAAATAGGTACACAATGTGAACTGCAGGGCACATAATTTTTCCTAACTCTTGTAACTCGTCTATGGACATTCATTGCAACTTGTTAGATAGCTATGTATTAGTTATCAAGATACACCTAGCTAGTTTTCCTTATTATTGTATACAATATTAGGAAGCATATTGTCTATAATATTTTTAGACATGATCTTTAAGATTGCTAGAATATTCTACATGATCTTTGAAATTGGGAAGATCTTGTAATTACCTGCCTAATTTTCTCTTCTTCACTTTTATATAAATATGTACATATCATAATGAAAGACATGAAAGAAATCTTTTCCACTTGTTCTGATTTTCTCTTCACTTACTTCCCTTATCATGGTACCAGAGCATTAAGGCTCAAGCCCTAGATCCCAATTGTGCCGCCACGCAGCCTTGCTCCGGGTTATGCCGTTCCATCCTAGCCATGGCGTCTAGTTCCACTACCACGGCTATTCCGGTCATCAACATCGAGTCTTGTCACTATCAAATTGACTGAGAACTTCTTACTTTGGAAGAAGGTTTTTCTAATATTCTTTCTACCTATAAAGTGTTAGGACATGTGAACGGTACCAGCCTCCCACCTCCTGTATTTATTGAAGATGATTCAAAAAATCTTCCTAATCCAGCATTTGAGACCTGATAAAAGGACAATACTCCACCATGTCCCCTACCATACTTGAACACTACCACTATGTCCCCTACCATACTTGAACACATCCTTTCTGGTACTAACACTGCTAGGGATATTTAGCTTGCCGTTGAGAAGCACTTTGATGACAAGACCACTACTATGGATTTCAAATTGGAGAGTGAGATTCACCTTTTGAAGAAGGGCACCATGTTTATGGCACCATGTTTATCTCTTACTATATCCTAAAAATTAAGGATATTGGTCAGTCTTCGCTCCATTGATAGTAGTCATGGCAATGGTTGCTCTTTATGGTCTTCTTGAAAAATATAGGAGTTTCATTATCACTGTTACTATGCATGGTAATCTTCCTGATCTTGAAAAGTGTCGCCTACTATCTCTTCAACAAGAAAACAGGATTAGCGCTTTTGTGTTCTTCGCAGTTCCGCTCCTCCCACTGATGATTCTACTGTCTTTGTAACTGCACATGATGGTGGCCGGCCAGGTAATCAAGGTGGCCATAGAGATCGATCTCATGGAGGCAGGGGCAATCACGGAGGATGATACCAGGAACCAGGACATATGACTATCAATATGGTGCTCAGCCAACTATTACCAGCAGCAATATCCACACTATCGTGCCTCACCGCCTCCCAAACCTTCTCCTAATCCTTCCCTTTTTCAGAAGCAATCTGGCCTCATATGCCTGATATGTGGTAAATTTAATCATACAACACTTCAATATAAATAGCGCTTTAATCATGATTATATATCCTATGATACATATTATATAAGCTTTTGTTGCCATGAATATTTCACAGGATGAGTGTGACCAGGAGGTATAATACCCTGACACAAGAACGACGAACCACATGACTACCAAATCAGTTATACTTTCGCACTCTCAACCTTATCACGTTATGATCATATTCTAGTAGGAAATAAAGAATAAATTGCTATTCATGCTATTGATGAATAGACTACATACATCTCATACTAACCTTGCATAATATTTTAGTCATTCCTTCCATTAAGAAAAATTTGTTATATGTTCGATAATTTTGTAGTGATAATAATTATTCTATGGAATTTGATTCATCTGATTTTTTTTGTAAAGGATCTGAAAACAAAGAGCTTCTTCGGTGTAATAGTCCTGGCTCGTCACTTTATCCTATTACTTTTCAAGTTTTCACTATCAATGTTAGGAATAAAACAGCATTAGCAGCTATCCAGTTGAGTCTTGAACTTTGGCATAAAAGATTAGGTCACCCTGGTCATGTGTTATGCTTTATTTCTTAAAAGATATTAATAATGTTTTATATGCATCTGTTAAGTTTGTTCGATTCAATAATTATAATACTTGTCATCTTGGAAAACATATCAAATTACCTTTTAATGTTTCTTAATCAAAATCTTCTAATCTATTTGAACAAATTTACTCTGATATTTGGCAATCACTTATTCTTTCTCCCTTTGGATATTGGTGTTATGTGTTATTTATTGATGATTTTTCTCGATATGTTTAGGTATATACTCTTAAATTTAAATATGAGATTTATGAAAAATTTATGAAATTTCATGTCATAGTGAAAAATATTTACAAAGAAAATATTTGTTACTTTCATTCTAAAGGAAAAGGAGTTTGTTAATAAGACTTTTACTAATTTTTTGAGTACCAATAATATTTTTCATCGATTATCATCTCCTTATATACCTCGACAGAAGGGCATTGCTAAGCGCAAAAATAGATATATAGCAAATATTATTCGTAATCTTTTATTTCAATTTACCATGCCAGTACGGTTTTGGGTTAACGCCCCACACTATGCTAGATTTCTTTTCTTTTTTTGGGTAAAGAAAAGGAATAGGGGGGATAAATCCTGATGTAGCTATCCCCACAAGCCCCTACCCTGCCAGGTAATATTCGAGATGCTCAGATTTTTGCAGTCTCTCCCCACCAAATGGTGAGTACATCAACCTGACACCACTAAGACGCCGGCTAGTAGAACGAAAACAAAGGAGACTCTGACCTCTCACTCACATCAACTGTCATAGGCTCCAGAAAAATTTATAAATTTAATCGAGCCACCCGCGAGATTATACCTTGAACCCGTGACCTGTTGGTAGTGAGGCAAGGCCTCTACCAATCGGGCTACTGCCTTAGCGGTTAGATTTCTTTTGAATCGTAATCCATCATTAACCGTTCTGAATGACTCAACTGCTTATCAAAAATTACATGGATATTTTCCTGATGTGAATGTTATCAAAGTTTTTGAATGTCTTTGTTATCCAAGCATTCAAGATATTGTATCGCATAAGCTCTAACAATGATCTCTGCCTTGTATTTTTCTTGGCCCTTCTGAGCCCTTCTGAGTATCACAATGGATTTTGCTGTTTATATCCTCCCTCTAGTAAAGTTTTCATTCCTGGTCATGTTGTGTTTGTTGAGTCTGTATTTCCTTATACTTGTTTACATTCGTTTTCAAAGCAATCACATGACATGCCTATTGCTGGTGACTTAAATTGAATTTGTTTCTCACATCCACAACATAATTTAGATCTCTCTACTGCCTCTCTATTTCTGAGTTAGTATTTTACATGTCACAGTTTGATATCAATGATAACATCACTACACTGCATCTGCATCTGGTCTAGCCCTAGATTCACCTAGTATTGTTTTTACTTGTTCTCCTACTTCTCTTTTGGATACTAACGACTCTATAGAGATTTCTATTGGTAGTCATGTGGATCGGCCGCCGGTTCAGATTATATAACAACACACTTGGGTACGGACTCCTGAATCTACTCTGGTTTCCACACCCTCTCAAGTATAAATCCTATCCAATCCAATATTACTATTGCTTCTAAATCTCTTAGACAACCTCATCCTATTTAACAACAATCGCACCATATGATTCTTAGACATCAATCCTCTTCTTCGGCAGACCCCTCTGCATTACCTGTCTCTTCTAGTTCTAATCTTCTACAGGAACCATCGACATTTAAGGAAGCCTCTCAGCACCCTGGTTGGATCACTGCTATGCAGGAAAAATATGATGCTTTGATATTAAACTGTACTTGGGATCTTATTCCTCTTTCATCCCATGCTAACGTTATTGGATATAAATAGGTCTATAAAATC
This sequence comes from Areca catechu, assembly GCA_021397845.1. Taxonomy (NCBI): domain Eukaryota; kingdom Viridiplantae; phylum Streptophyta; class Magnoliopsida; order Arecales; family Arecaceae; genus Areca; species Areca catechu. The sequence continues at coordinate 31,736,158 of CM038041.1, forward strand.
AAAACTCATGCTAATGGTTCATTTGAGCACCTCAAAACTCGCCTTGTGGCATAAGGATATAAACAATAACAAGGTATTGACTTTGAGGAAACCTTCTCTCCTGTTGTTAAGGCTACTATGTTTGTACTATTCTCTCTATGACATTATCACAAGGTTGGCCCCTTCGACAACTTGATATCAAGAATGCCTTCATGATGTTCTTTAGGAGCATGTCTATATGAGACAACCTCCAGGATTTGTTGATGCTGCTAATCTGTATTATTTTTGTAGACTCAAAAAAACCTTATATGGTCTCAAGCAGGCTCCTCGTACCTGGTTTCAGAGGTTTACCTTATTTCTTGCTAAGCTTGGCTTTTGTTCTAGTACTGTAGATGCATCTTTATTTATTCATTCCAGTACTCATGCACCTTAATACTGCTCTCGTATGTGAATGATATTATAGTCACAAGTAATTATGGCCCTCTTTTGGACTCGCTCATTGTCACACTTCAATCTGAGTTTGCGATGAATGATCTTAGCTCACTTCACTACTTTTTGAAAATTGAGGTTAGCGTTCTTCATGTCTTCATCTCTCACAAGGTAAGTATGCTATGGAGTTGCTTTCTTGCCATGGTATGAAGGATTACAAACCTGTCAGTACACTACTCTTTTGTAGCACATATCTCCATTCGTGAAGGACAACCTCTTAGATCCATATGAATATCGTCAAATTGTAAGGACCTTACAGTACCTTACCTTCACCCAACCTGACTTATTTGATGCTGTGAATATGGTAGCTCGGTTTATTCATGCGCCACGTAAACCACATCTTTAGGCTATGAAGCTGATCCTCCGTTATATTCATGGTACACTCAGCTATGAATTGCATCTCTCGATGTCAAAATCCATCACTTACTGCTTATTCAGATGCCATTTGAGCTAGGTGTCCTAATACCCGACATTTTACTACTAGATTTTGACTTTCTCGGGTCCAATCTCATTTCTTGGTCTGCAAAGAAGCAACCCACTATTTCTAGATCCAGTTCTGAGACCGAATATCATGCCATAGCTCTGGCACTTGCTGAAACAGTTTGGATCCATCGTCTTCTTCATGATTTGGGATGCTTCTTGTCATGCCCAATATAGTTATATTGTGATAATCTCAGTGCAACATACCTTGTCACCAATCATGTTTTCCATGCTTGCACAAACATGTTGAACTTGATCATTTTCTTCGGGAGAAACTGCAATGTGGCGAGCTATCCGTGCTTCATATTTTTTCTAAAAAGTAATTGGCTGATATCTTCACTTAACCATTATCTACATCGTGCTTTCATACTCTGCACCAATCTTCACATCCGTCCACCGGATGCTCAACTTGCAGGAAATATTAGATAGCTGTGTATTAGTTGCCAAGATATACCTAGTTAGTTTGTCTTATTGATATATAGAATATTAAAATGTACATTGTCTAGAATATTCTTAGATATGATCTTTAGGATTGCTAGAATATTCCACATAATCTTTGGAATTGCTAGAATATTCTACATGATCTTTAGGACTGGGAGGATCTTGTGATTACCTACCTGATTTTCTCTTATTTACCTTTATATAAGGACGTATATATTATAGTAAAAGACATGAAAGAAATCTTTTCCACTTACTTGTTTCTGATTTTCTCTTCTTCACTTCTCCTATCATAACTGAATAAGGATGGTTGGTTCTGGAAGCTTAATGGTGATGGAAGGGGAGAGGGGAGGTGAGAGATCAAGGATGAACTTAATATTTTCCTTTTAACTACAAAAAATTGATGGTTAATTTGGTTAGGTCAGGTAAACCAATATATAACCCATTCCACAACACTATTACAAGGGCAGGTCGAATAGGACCATGTTAAGAAACCTATGTCACGTTGCTTCCTAAACTAGCTAATTTTCACTTTTCAGGCCAAAGACCCAAACAGGTCTGAAAATTGAGTTGAAGTTAAAAAAAAAAGAAAAAATATATTTAGGCTCAGCCATAGATTGATCTAGCCCATTAGCAAGCTCTTTCCCAAACCAAGATACATGATCCCATAATTATACATACCAAGATTTTTTGAACCAATACCAATATCCGTACCAATTGCTAGCTAGCATGGTACGGTATTGGTTCAATACTATACCAACACACCAGGGTTCCCGGTACTAGTACCGAGACCCATACCGATGGCCGACCGGTACAGTATGGTACGGTACCGTACCATACCGACATGCGGTATGGCGGGACGTGCCGGTACGAACCGGCACACACTTTTTTTTTGGATTTTGGTTAATGGATTTTGGGTTTTTAAGATTTTTATTTTATTTTTTAAGGGTTTAGGATTTAGTGTTTAGGACATTTAATATTTGGAATTTAAAATTTATGATATGTCCGACTTCAAGGTTTAGGATTTAAAAAATGCTAACATATTAATTTTAATTGAAATAAGATATAAAATAATAATTAAACTCAGATTATCAGTAATTAATGAAAGTGAAATATAACATATATATATATATATATAATTACATACCAATGTCTGGAATCGAATAGTATCGATGTCCATAAATATAGGGATCATTTATATACTCTGTAGGAAAATCAGTATATCCCTCCATCCAGGCAGCATGATACTTCTCTAAGATCATCCCAGGAGGTATGCGTGATGGATATAACTCATCGCAGATCTTTCGTTGATGTCCCGACTCTGAAAGCTATCCAGAGACTGATGATATGGCAATGCAGGGGCCCATCCAAATATAACAGCAGCAAAATCAAATTCATAAAATGCTCCGGGCTGCATGAAATAATAACCACTGGAAAATGACGTCTTAGATGCACCATATGGACCAGAAACTGCCGGTAGCCGTGGGTAAGAGGATCCTGAATATAAGGATAACCCTGATACATCCATGGATCCTACTTCACGTGCAAAAGCTACAGTTGCATCGTATCCCGAACGACCTCGTGAAGCCCATCGCCTATATGAAATCGTATCACCACGAGGTCTACCAGATGGTACTCCATAATCTGTATCTTGTGTGGCATGGCTAAACTACGACTTTCCAGTAAATCGAATATGAATAGATGGCTGCGACTCTCCTCCGGTCCTTCCCTGATTACTAGATCCTTCACTATCTGAAGCACTATCATCGCTCTCTCTAATATCTGAATCTGAATGGACTGAGTGCTCCGATGAAAGTGCAACTACTTTTTCTTTTTTTGTCTCCGGATCGAATATATAGCGGGAAGGGACGATGTGCTGTATCTGCTGGAACCCTGTGAAGAATATAGCTTGTTGCCCATTGTCCAGTATCACCGCAGCCTCGCTAGCTACAAAACTGACTGATCGAGGGAACGATCCTGGCTCATCAAGCTCTGTCTGCTGCTGCTGACTCATGACCCACCCAATCATTGGATCTTCATCCTCATCATATGAACTTAGAATGGAATCGGGATATTTCAATTCTACTTTCTCTTGAATGCATTTTAGTCTCAATCTTAAATTATAGTATACATACATAAGATCGTTGAGACATTTCTGTTTCAGGCGATTTCTTTGCTTGGAGTGGATAAGGCCAAATGTGGACTAGTTGCGCTCACATCCACTGGATGATACCATCTTGGAGAAAATTTTGACTGCAAGAACCTTCAGATTTTTAACAGATCCATCAAAATACAACCACCATTCAGCTGCAAAAGACTACATCATTTAGAATTTTAGATTCGAAAAAATAAAAAATTCAATCATAATATAATATTACACTTACTCCTTAGTAGTACCTATCAGGATTTATCTTTGATTTATTTCTGATTGCTACAGTGGATCCAAATGAATCTATGCCCCACCTAAAAAATTTCTACCAGATAAAAGTTTTATTATCATGTGCTATTTGTTGAAAATAATGCTAATAAAAATCATTCAACAATTTTAATATTACTTTCTTTTAGGCACATAGCAGCGACATCTGGATCAGGCTTTATCTTATATATAATATTGCGTAAGACAGACATAAGTAGAGCTATGAATATGGGCTGGCCCAGCCCATCCCGGCCCTAATCCATATGGGTTTGCATTTTGTGGGCCGGGCCGGGCTAGGCCCACTTGTACAAATGGGCCAAAAAATTCAACCCAGCCCGGCCCTATGTGGGCCGTGGGCAAGGGCCGGGCCAGCCCCCTATGTGGGCCGTGGGTTAGGGCCAGGGGCCGTGGTCGTGGGCTAGGGATCCACGTGCTGAAAATATCAAGAAGGAAAAAAATGAATCAATTTATACTATTCGTTTCTGTAGATTTTAGGACCGGAAATATGTGCTGATACTATGGTAGGAGATGCAATGATAAGATGCATCTTTGGAGGACAAAAGAAGCGTGTTACAATAGGTAAATCTAACAAGAAAAATAAGAGGTTAGACTAGAAGTCTAGAACTATCAATCATAAGCCGGAACGGTCGCACGGAGGTCTCCCAGTCCCGGAGGCCGAAACAGTGGCCGATGGCCAGTGGGAGCCAGGAAGCAGGGGAAACCCGGAGATCAAACTTCCCCCTCTCCAATCTACACTATTTTCGATGATGGATCGACACGACATCGAGGAAAGCCTGTGAGCCCTCATGGCAGGCCGGCACGGCGACGGTGGCACCCCCCCGACCCCGAGCCCCCTCGGACCCGTGCCTCACTGGTCACTGCCTCTAATGATCCATTGAGAGAAATCAAAAAAAAAGATGGAAGAATGACGAGTCCTCACCGCTGAACGGTCGAAGTCCTGGGTTCTGGCCGGCATCATGGTCTCGCGGAAGAACGGCGGCCGTGGGGTGGGGTTCTTCGTTCTCCTATCTCCGGTTCTCCCAAACAGCCAAACTTGAGACTCCTTCTCCGGCGGCTCTCCGTGAGTCACTCACAGACTCACTAGTTCTCTCCGGCGGAAGGCGATGGAGGGCGGCGGCTTTGACCTAACCCTAACAAAGGGTCCTGAGTCCCGACTCCCGGTCTCCCGCCGTCGTCGAGTAAATAAAATCCGTAATGCCTTCAGTCTTCACCCTGTAAGTAGTAATTAGTAAGTCCTAAACCAGTAAACCGTAAGACCGTAGGTGAGTTGACTAACAGTAACAGATTAAGTGAGCCCTGACCCGTAAGGCTAAGTTTTTTTTTTTATTATTATATCATGGCCCATGGGCTGGCCCGGCCCTAACCCTGTTGAGCCCATGGGCTACAAGGGCCGGGCCAAAAAGCCCACTTACATAAATGGGCCAATTTTTTTCAGCCCGGCCCGGCCCATTTATAGGACCAAATCGGCTGGCCCATGGGCTCTAGCCCATTTTGACAGGTCTAGACATAAGCTCTTCATCCATGGCAATGTCCGGTATAGAATATTGAAATCTCGGATTCAGATAGTAAGATACATATATATTTTAAAAATTAGTCAAGCGTACTTGTACAAATCTAATTGAATTTAAATTTTTAGGGACTTGATAAATTACTGCATACCTGCTAGATGCAAATATGAACTCATTTGATAACTCCATCCATTAATGATCCGGATATACTCAGATGCATGTGATGAATCTGCCTCCTGGATCTTTTTCTTTGTCCTTTGCATCATGAAATGCAATAAACCCATTTGAACATACCTCTCGGAGTCCACGGCACGAAATACCTCATAAAAACTTCATAGCCTCCACTATCCCTCAGCCCACTGCCAGAATGTCTGTCTCATCACTAAATTTTTCACATTACTTTCCTTAGTATTTATCCTGGCATATCTTCTCTGCTATCACTCCTGATTGACAAACATCTGATACAGCCCTGCTTTCTTGCCAAGAAAACTATCAAGTGCAATATAATTAGTAGCAAGCTATATGACCCCCGATCTCAATATTTCTCCCTGTAAAGCTCCTCATCAATGATAAGACCCATGTATGGTTATATATAAATCTGGTGATAGACTGTGTTAGCTCAACAATCTTCTACACCCTGCGGATTTTTTCAATATCCATCAACATGAGGTTTATACAATGTACAGTACAAGGAATCCAGAAAATATGCGATCGTCGCTGCATCAAGATCTGCCCTGCAGCCCTGTTCTGTGGTCCATTATCTGTGATGACCTGCACGACATTATGCTCCCACCTAATCAATCACCTCCAATCTGAGAATATAACTGGCATCGTGCACCTGATCTGAAGCATCAACAGACTTGAAAATCTTTGCATCATAATAAGTCAAGAAATTGACGATGCTCCGTCTAGTAGGACCAGTCCAACCATCACACATCATCGTCAACCCATACACGGGCCACTTGCTCTGATAGGAGGATATCCATCATTCTAGCTCCTTATTGCTGTCCAGAAGCTGACCATAGATATCCCTCGATCCTGGAAGATTTACACCTGCACCAGCAGTCTATATAGATGAAATAGCAGAGCGATAATATGGATTATCTGCTTCATGTGCTAGGATATGACTGAAATGACCCAAATAGCTATGCTTGGCCATCTCCTCAAGCTGGCTCTACTCATACAAACTCGCCTGAATAGCAGCCTCTATCTGTCTCCTCATCAGAAGGAATAGTGCTCCCTCTGACTCCATGGAATAATAAGGAGGTTCTGTGGCTCTGTACTCCACCTCTGCCTTCTTTGCTGCTATTTCCTTTCCATCTTTGAAATCAACAAAATATTTCAACTGACGGACCTCCTGTGGACACTGTCGGCATGCAAATACATCAAGATAGCTGCCAGCCATGTGCTGCTTTAACCTTATTACTCTCCATCTTTGAATTCAGTATTGCACCATTTATACCTCCAGTGATGCCGACCCGAGAGCATCTCTCCATGCAACCAGCCAATATCGCACTCCAGATCCTTTTTCTCCTTGATGGATCCATACCTAAATATTTAAATTACATATAAGGTCAATAATAATGTTTATTAATTAATACTTTATTAACCTAATTTTTTAAAATTTAAATTATTTTTTAAAATTTTTTAATTTAAAAAATTTTTAAAATAAAAAAAATAAAAAAAATTGATCTTAGATTAATGTATGATTCTATCATACATGCTACATATATTTTTTAAAATTCTAGAAATGCATTAAAAATCAATTTTTCTTCAATTTAAGATCTAGAGCACTATTCATAAGATGCATCAAAACTTGGATAAATCGATATGAAATTTATAGTAAGAGTAGCTTACGAGCCCTAAATTAATATTTTATAATAACATTTTTTTTACTAATTATTTTTTTAATTGATTTTTTAATCCAAATTAATTTTTAATTTAAAAAATATATACTTAATAAAAAATCAAGATCTTACTATCATTGTGTAGATATATCCTAAATCTACCACATACTCTAAAATCATAGCCAACAAAAATAATTTGACAACATTTCCACTTAAATTTATATTTTGCACGGATTTTAACCAAAAAAAAGAGGAAAGAGGGAAATAGGAAAAAAGGAAGCTATACGTACCTTGATTCTACCTTCCTCTTCAATTTCTGAATGTTTGATTGCGTTGAAATGGAACTCTAATTGTTCGGGCTATCGTCGTTGAAAGAATAACAAACAGAGAGCTCTAAGAGCTCTCCGTCGTTTAAAAACCAAAGCCAACACTGTTGGCTTAAGATATTCCCCCACCCCAACTTACAAGGCTATAGTAGCTATGTGAGGAATACAAAAAAAAAATTGGTTCGAACCGGGCCGAACCGGTCTCGAACCGAGTGGTTCGGCCTTGTTTCGCCCGGTTCAGAACCGGTTCGAGACCGGTTCGGCCTTGTTTCGCCCAGTTCAGGACCGGTTCGACCGGGTTCTATGCCAGTTTGGGTCGGTATAAATATTTTTTTATTTTAAAATGCCGGGAACCATTTTATATAGCCGAACAGTGCCATTCGGGTCGGTATAAATATTTTTTTATTTTAAAATGCCGGGAACCATTTTATATAGCCGAACAGTGCCAGCCGACCACCGATCCGGTTCGATTCGCCCCAAACCGGTCGGTTCAACACGGTTCGACGATCCTTATAACACAATACAGGTAAGCGTGCCAGTCAAACTATCACATCAATTTTTTTCTTTTCTATTTTTAATTTTTTTGGGTTCTTAGAATATATAATCAATTTTTTAAAAAATTTCTTGAATGATTTCAAATCCAAATTGATGCTCTTATATCTTGTTACTTGTTTTTCTAAATGTCTTGATGCTTTTCTATTTTTATATAGCGTACTTTCCTCCATTTTCATATAATAGCCATGGCCGAATCATCAAAAATCAAGGATTACTAATAAAATATACTATTATAGTATGAAATAGCAAAATATGATTTTTTTCTCATGCTGTCCCTTTTTTTTCAAATATGTTGATGTATTTCCATCTTTATATAATCATAGCTATTGTTTTCTTTATTTTCATATAATAGTCATAGTGGTACATTATTTTCCTAGAATAATAGTCAGGCTGGAATATTCATGAGCATCTACTAACTAATTCAAACAAGAAATTCTATGCAAGCAAAAGTACTTTCTATGCAAAAAAACTTACAAATTTTGATAACTATAGTACTCGTGATCTAAAAGTCTACTGAAAATTTTAAATGAAAACAAAAAACAAATTATTACAAATCCTTCCAGATGGGAGGCATTGACCTTCATCGATATTGTCCCAAGAAATTAAGAAATAAATTTTTGTTTGAAAAAAATCAACTTAAAAATATGGCCAGATATGGAATCAATTATATTTGGAAGGTTTAGATTAAAATATTATTAATATTTTTAATAAATTGGTCAGTCAAAACCAAGTACTTCAAAATTTTCATATAGACAAAACAAGATATTTATAAACTTTTGCAAAGACAAAGTAGAAAAAATATTCTCTTATAATTAATCTTTAATTTCTTCGCATTTTTCCTGCATTTTTCTTTTGTTCACTATGAAAACAAGTCGAAAAAGAAAAGAAGACTCGGGCCTTCTTTCATCCTAGCCACCTTAAAAGAAAAAAAAAATCAGAACTAGGCTAAACTACTCGGTTCGGCATGGTTGCAATCGATCTAGAGGGCAGACTGAAATCCAGGGCTGAACCATCCCGATTCAACCCTAGTACGGTTCAGTATTGACCAAATCGAGCGATTTGACATGGTTTCGAAAATCATTATATACTTCAATGATTAATAATTTTATTTCCATTTCTTCCATGACATATTTGTGGTTGCATTTGATTTTTTTTATTTTTCACTATACACCAATTTTGAATTCTTTAACAAGCAATATATGATGCTCTTAATTGTGGCACCATGTGCAAATAATATATAAATCCAGCACATATGTTCGAAAAATATTTCTGGAGGGCCACTGGTGAGAAGTGATGGAAAAGGTCATTCCACATCAATTGTTGATCATTGAATGCCATAAGCTTGTTTCTCAAGCAATTCTTATATTAGTTATATTTTATCATGCACAGACCACATGCTTTGCATGGTTTCCAAGTTTGTGAAAGTTTGGTGGTTGATCATATCTTTTTTATTTTTGTAATATTCCTATTGACTATTTGCATCAATTTATCATCAGTCATAAAGATGAAAAAACTAAATACTGAATTTTTAATATTTTAATCTATATGCTCCTATCTCGGAGATCTACCTTTGATAATATTAATAAAATTATAGATGGTAAGTTTCCAATTTTTTTAAAATTTTCAAAAGCAAGGATCGCTAAACCGGTACTGGGACCCGTACCGATTAGCAACCGATACAGTATGGTACCATAATATACCATACCATACCGATACATGTACCGGTCTTAGTAAATTGAGAAAAAACTATCTTCCTCCCTCCCTTTCAAGCAAGGATCACTAAACCGAATCCGAACCCAGCCCGTACCATACCGAACTGATCCGTACCATACCGAACTGATCCGTACCATCCCAAACTGACCCGTACCGGTTCGGTTCAGACCAATTTTTATGGTTCTGGTCCCGAACCATTTTTTAGGACTGAATTTACTGGTTTTTAACTGGTACGGTACGATATGCCCTGAACCGGATAGTTCGGGACGATATCGTAAACCCTGTTCAAAGTTTATACATGCATTTGATGACTCTAAAAGAAGAGAGACAAGGAAGAGAACCAAGGGCTGTTTTAAGTCCTGAAGATTACAATTTTTAACATATTAAAAATGTTGACCGGTCAATGAAGAAGGCATGGAGGGCTATTATAATTCTTCCGCATTACTCAAGTTTTGTGCCATAGTAAAAGTGTGCACCGACCAAGAAAGAGGTTATGTATAGTTGTAATCAACACCAATGGAAGGACAATTATGTGCCGCTATCTATAACAATTTACGCAGCTTGAATCTTGGCTTTCCTGGCCTGTTCTCGGTCGGTTGCATTTTATCAAGAATCTGGAAGTCTGAATTTCAGCTTTCCTTGAAAGGGTAGGCACTTCATGTGTTGTTTTTCCAAAATAAAGAGAAAGCCACACAGAAAAAAGGAAGGAGAAATCCAATGACTTGAAAAAACTGCCTCAGATCTCTATACGGCAAACAAACATGTAATTTAACATGGATCCACTAAGTGATATGCATGCCAACATAAGAAATATCCAAGAAATTTTATTGGCAGATGTCATCATGGAAGCTCACTGCTTGCACCTTTTTCACTGGTGCTAGAATAGGCAATGCCTCATTGTGATTCGGGTAAAATATGCAGCATCTGGGCCTAATCACCTAGTCCTTGCAGTTAACAGTGTAAACAAGCCAAATATCAGCAAGCCAGGACTGGCTCAAGCTCATCTCATTTTATATCTATATCGATCCGACCTCGAGCCAGCTCATCTCATTTTATATCTATATCGATCCGACCTCGAGCCAGCTCATTTTAATTTCAAGGCAGACTTTGACTGTTAGAGCTGTTCAACAATAGCATGTTTAAAAGTTCTAGTGAGAGGTTGACATCTTTGATGACTTTCATATATATATAGTTTGGGCTTTTTTTCTGATTATATTTTAATATAATAGTTAAAATATATAATACTCCTATAACTTAAAGTTAGTTTATAATAAATAAGCATACAAAATAATTCTTTATATAGAGTACAAGGATTCAAGTCTCGGCAGGACATCCCACGGGACATCGGGACAGAGTATTATCCCATGTGTCGGGACAGGACATCCCGCCAGCATCTCAGTGTCCCAAACGAAATACCTTGAAACATCCCCTGTCCTGAGTGTCGGAATGGAACGGGACGCCAACGTGTCCCGTTCCAAGAAAAAACCGAGACAGCCCTGTCCCATGAGATTTAAAACCTTGATAGAGTATAGGCAATAATAATTCAAATAATTAATACATATAAATTATTTACATGTCCTTATTTCAAGCTAAATGGAGCTTATCTTGAGTGAGCTAAGCCTAGCTATAGCTTCGCTACTTGCTAATAGAGCATGCTTAACATGAGCAAATTTCAAGCTGAACACATTCTGGCTTGAAAATAGCTTACTCATTGACAGCCTACTTATACTGCAAATGACATTAGTCCAATCAATGAAACATGGTCTTTTTATTTGTTTTTTAGGTTGACATTGTAAATTCTTTGGCCTGTGACAGGTTTTTGAAGTTGACCATACTTGCTTGTAGTGCTTCCTGCAGAGCATATTCTCCAAGAATAAAGAAAATATGTCATTTCCAGCAAAAGAAAAGAAAATAAATCATTAACACACATCAAGAACTAACAGTCAATTGGCTCCAAACCTAAGTTCGAGGGCGTTTGCGTTCAACCAAAGTTCAAAATTCTCGAACACCTATTAAAGCTTGAGACCCTCTGTTTACTGTCAAAGTTCAAAATCCTTAATTTTCAATCAAAAGTTTGAAATCTTGATGATCTCCAACAATCCAATATCCCCAATTTTCAATCAAAATTCCATATATTTGATTTTCTATGAAAAGATTTCTGTCATATGGAAAGTGGGTCAGTTGTGCTACCCTTCAGAGAATCCAAGCAGTGCAAAACTTTTGCTTCTGGTCAAAAAGTTAAACAAGATGTTGAATCCTAGCGATGGTGGAAATGGAAACGAGAAAAAAATGACCCACTTGCCACCATTTTTGAAAGTTCGAAAATCCTGTTACCAGGACTATAACTTCTTTAGAGAATCTGCCAAGGAGCATGTCTTCTAAGGACTGATGGTTCTTAAGAATTCTTAAGAAAACAATATACCCCAAACACTGGGAGTTGGAGAACAAATAAACCAAATAATTTACAACAACTGTACAGTTAGCTTCTTGTTGCAAATTGCAAGATCTTGAAAGTTGTAAACATCAACAAAATCTTGGTCATCATTGTTGATGCATTAACTGAGAAAAAATCAAAAAAGAGACTGGTTCATCTATCTGTTTTCCCATCCTTCAGGTGTGCCTCCTGAATCTATCACAGAATCTAGGTCTATTATATCGGAAGCTATATATCTTAGAAATTTGGTTATCTTAGAATATATCAATTCTATGAAATGGTTCCAGAACCCTGAGAATGATAGTAATCAATTCTCTTCATCACACATAGGCTCACGTGAAGATGGCTCCACGCATTCAGCTAACTTCTCCTGCCAGGGCTGTTTGCCTGATATTGTGGTGGTGCAGCATACTAGCTATTCCCAGCTCTTCTGTTGAATTTGAGACTACTAACAATTTAAAGTTTTACACCAATGTATACCATCTCACAATAGTGTTGACTGGTGTCATGGTAATGCCATCAAGGTCATATTAATTTCTGTATAATGTTACTTGATTATACTTTTGTTTAGCACGTATCCTTAAGCAACAAATTTATGAACCCAAGAACTGGCATTTTAGCATCTATCTTTCAACATTATGTCAAAAGAAAGCATAACAAGGATCAGTATGGGCCCTTGACAGTTATAAATAATTTTTACATACTTCCAAGTGTCTATTGAACTCATTTTTTAAACTTTCTTATTTTTTAGTTGCAAAAATAGGACTCAGGTCAGTTTCAAGTTTCAACTAAAATAAAGTGTAACCTTACTAATACATGGTCACTTTCACCATCAATGTAAGTGTGCAATGTAAAAAGGGTTTAATCACTAAGGGGCAATATTACCCAAGAACCAATACTCAAAATTACCCTTAGCATTCCTCTAAATTTTAGTTTTGAGAGCATTTGACATGGATCGCTATAATTCATACCATGTTCATCATATCAGTCAACTATAACAAGCAAACCTTATTTTTCACTTGTTATTGAACAAAATCAATTGACTGGTAGGTGCACAATAAGTTTTGACAAACCTGCCTTGAATGCATGGCTGTTATCACTGTCAATGATGAAGAAAAGTGGTCTCCGTGTGAATGGAAGCAAATCTTCAGGATAAAGGTTGTTGAAACCTGATATAAAGAAATGCAATTAGAACACCCAAAGAATGCTGCAATCATGCCTGTTCTCTGTCTTTTGTTATTATTCAGCAAGGATGAGTTTGTAACACATCAACTTATATAATGATGATATAACAGGAGAATACCTCCACTTCCTTGAGGACCTAGGCACAGATAACTTCCTAAACAGGAATTTGAATCTGGCTTATTGCCAACAGAAGGATCAGGCAGTGAGCTATCCTGTTTATGAGAAGTCTGTGACACACGGCTAGGTCTTGAGAAGTTCAACAAACTTCCAGAGATATCTTTTTGTGAAACAGTATTATGGTGACTCCTTCCTGAAAAGATTGCATTAAAGTCATCAAAAGGGATGGTCTAACAGATGAGCAGACAATAAAAGCAACAACAGCAGCAAAGAGCAACCTGAAGCTGATATATATATTAGCAAAATGTTATCTGAAGATAACTCTTCACAAATTGTTGCAATTACCTGCAGATGCATCATAGACCTTATCAAAATCCAGAAACATTACTATATGTAATAATTTAAAATAAAGAACACCTAAACCAAAAAACAGTTGTGCACACACAGATGAGCACATACATAAAACAATATATACATGGATGCTTGCATGTATATGTATAGTTGTAATGGATAAAGCACAAAACAATAGATAAACTCTATTAAAGAATCAAGCAAATAGCTGCCACTGATCCATGATTACTAAAAGCCTTGTTGCCAGACTACCAAGCAATCCACTTCTCTCCCTCCGCTATCCACATTAGAGCCCATGTGCCATGGTTCCACATGCCACCAACATGGGATGGTACGGCACGAAACCAGCACCAATATGGGTGTCACTGTGTCAGGATGTTCTAACAAACATACCAGTATGTACCGGCCACATTGGTCCATACTAGTGCTTCCCAATGGTACCTTACAACTATATACCAGTTGGTACCAATGAAAAGGGGTGTCCTAGTGCAATGACTGTGGTGTTTGAGAGACAGATGTACATGACCTTAACCCTCATGTGCAGAAAGCTTATGTCCATATTTCTAACTAACACCCAGGTGACAATAGAGTTACCTTATTGTTGCACCAAGGCCCGCCCTCTATCAGTCTACCAATGGTTTCCAACTTTCTGAAAAATGCTAGTTATGGTACATGCTATTAGTATCACTACTACACAAATACCATACTATTCTAATTGAAAAACAGTACAGAGTTCAGTATTAGTATTTAAAACCTTGCAAATGTGTCAAATTACCGATGAAGCAATATTAGTTAGCTAAGATCAAGGTTTTAAATCCCGTGGCATGGGATTTCTCCTGGCTTTTCCATGGAATGGGATGAGCAGCCATTCTACCCCATCCCAACACTTGGGACCAGGAATGCCCCAACACATGACAATCGGGATGCTAATTAGAGTGGGATGTCTGCTCATGAAAGAAATGTATTTTTTTTCATGTGTTGGGATGCTACTGCCAAATGAGATCATGAAAGAACTATATTTTTCTTCTCAAAAAAATATGCATAAACTAGGATGTTTTCTCTTCCCTATTTTTCCTAATTTAGATATCTTTAGTCATTTTCTTTATCCCTTTTTTTTGGTTCTGTCATGGATTCTTCTGAAGAAAGAAATATACTCCCATACAAAGGAATTAGTACATGTCAGCAGAGGCACAAGTTATTTATAATCTGCATGTACTCATCCACGGTGAGATGTACATAAAACCCCAACATGTCAAATAAATCAGCAATTAGAGTGATGTGTCTTGGTAAGTCAGATCCAGGTTATAAACTCTAAAATGGGACCCAATTGGCCATGGAATAACACAATGTCAGACCTAATTGGCGTGATGTGTCCTAGTAAGTCAGAGCCAAGTGATAGACTCCAAAATTGCACCTAATAGGCCATGAAATAACACAATGTCAGACCTGATTATTCTTCTCTTTTGTAAATCATTTTCATTTTCTTTAAATACCTATCTGTACAACTAGAACCTAAGTCGATCTTACCTATTTCATCATGAGCTCTGCATCTGATTAATTAGCGGGTTTCCTTTGGTTTCATATAGTATTATCTTTATTGTGTTCCAGTGAGCATTCAGATCAACAAAGTTTAGATTCAGAGCCAATATGAATCTAATGTAGGCCTAACTTGTTATATTAAAACCAACAAATTAGAAAAAGGGAGAAGAAGAAAAATAACTACTGGAGGTTTAGTGCTCACCGCAATCAAATGAGAGACAGACGGATGATAAATTATAGCCTTCCTTGGATTTGGAGGCAGACTTGGATCGGTCATATCTGCAGATAGGTTAATATCAATCAGTCCAGAGGCTCCACTCAGATCACTAAAGGCACCATTATCAGTTGGCTCTTTTGCAGGAGTCTGGTAGAATGATCCACTAGGTTCCCATTCCAAACATTGAAGCATTCTGAAAGTGTCCAGAGTAAGCTCTGTGAACTTGACCTGAAAGTATGGATAACACGATGAAGACTAAGGACAAAGCGACCTTCCTATCACCTAATAATATCCACAAATTTTTTATAGGTCATCAAGTGATGCATGGTACCTGCGAACCTCAAAAGTCCAAAATGTCAATCAGTTCTAAGCGGACATCCCATAAAAGGCAAGTTATCTATAAAAACAACAAAAAAAGAAGAGCATGTAGATCAACAAACCTCATTTTGATGATAGCTTGTGAGCAAAGCATCCTGCAGCCTCAAAACCCTATTTGCATGGAATCGTGCAATATATGGGACAGAAGATGGATGAGAATCAAACAATATGTTGTATCTCAAAGGCCTGGTGTTTGTAAAATATGTATTGCCTCTCAAAAACCTTAAAATTTCTTGCAGCACTAGTTTCCATTCTTTGAAATTAGTCTCCTGGGCAGCCAAAAAAATCTCAGATTGAAAGAAGCGTATATTAATATTGCAGAGAACAGAAAAAGTGCAAAACTGATTGATAAGTATAATTAAGGTAAAAGCATGAAAAGCACTCATGCAAAAAGAAGAAGAAGAAGAAGAAGAAGAAGAAGAAGAAGAAGAAGATTTGATTGGCCAGTATTCAAATAAAAATATACCAAGGTTTCTCTGTTAGGCTATGTACAGGATATTATGCATATTTTATGCATGTAATTGACATGAAGATGTATTAGGAATCAAAATATAAACAAGCAATTTAAGAGTAGTAACTAACTAACTATGGATAACTTTTGCAAATATGATCAACTCAATGCAAATATAAAGGACAAAGAAAGTAGCGAAGACATACAAGACACTGATGAAAAGAGTTCTTATGCATAAATAGAAGCACCAAAATTTGCACATGGCATAGTCTAACTCACAGAACTTGCCAGAATCAAGATTCTGGAACAAAGCAGAGCATTCAAAAGTACAATTCTGTATCTTTACACTCATAATAATGAAAGACTTACTACCAAAAGATTCATGATGAATCATGGTGAACTATCATCTCCAATGCAGAGAAAAATAGAAAGATTTTATAATAAAGGGAACCTTGAGTAATGAGTCTTTTAAACAATGCTCATTTCATGCTCTCTGATGGCATAAACACAATACCTCCTTTAGTGAACAATATGTGCAGAACTCCAAGTTATTTGATCAAATCATGATTATTAGTTTTGGAATAACAAGATTAGGATGTAATTGTAGTTTGTTTTACAATTCATAGAGGATATTTGATGCATCGGCATCAACTAGCTTTCATTAATGGTAACTCTTTTAATAAATTTCAGTCCTATGTTTTAATTAAACCCAACCTAAAATGCACCTAAGCTAAACCTTTCCTAAACCTGAACCGAAACCTAGATATGAGAAAGTTCTTCTCTAACCAGAATTTTGAAATTCAAATTAAGAAAATTAAGCAACAAACAGGTAGAGATACCTTTGCAACAACCTGGAGTTTGAACCAGAAGTTTGTTGAGATTTCAAGGAGAAAAGTCAGCTGTTAAAAACTGATGTAGTTGGATATAAAAGGGAAGGTGCCGACATCAAAAGGGAAGGAAAAAAGAAGTCTTGATCGACCTCTTTGCTGCCCTATTTGGATGTTATCCCTCCTTAATCTGAGCCTGGATTGGCCCCTCTGCTATTCCCTATCTGAGCCTAGATTCGCCATTCCTCCCTCTTATTACTGCTACAAGTATCGCTGGATGCCTCACTCGGAGTAGATGGCTGAAATGCAGGCTTCTACAACCTCTTTAAAAACTACAGTGGCCTCCCTATTTGCTGCCCCTGTTGTGCAGAGCAGTGAATTATAAACTGAAGCTATTACGGTGCTAATTTGTTGCTCAAAACAAGTCCAAAACAGCAGAAATTTAGAGTTACTTGCAGCTGAAAGGAACTTTGATGCTTCTCAAGAGCTCGGGCTGGGTATTAAGAACCTATCCACGGTTCTCCACTTCCCTTTAAGCCTATCTAAACCCATTTGAAACCCATCTCTAACTTAGAACCTGCAACCTCCTCTCCACAAACCTGAACTTATCTAACTAAAGACTTGAGAGTTGAGACTGAAGTTTATTTTGAGACTAGTTAGAAAGTTTGTTTCCTTGTTAGTTACTTTTTAATGAATTTTTATTCGAATGAGTTATGATTTAATTAAGTTTATGTTTGGCTTTAATTCCAATAAAATTTGGTACACTTTCTTGTGATTCAATTAAGCATTTTGGTTTCTTTCCCTGTTGAATCATATTTTGCTCTCTTATTTATTGCAAGTAGTTCTCCAAATGTGGTCTAGAGAAAGAAAAAGGAAAACGATGTTTGCATTGCATCAATATCAACATGAGTGAACCAAATAAACAGAAATCTAGACAGACAGCATTAAATTCGTCAAGGAAGCTAAAATCCGAAAGTTGCCATGCATGCATAAGGTCTATCTGGGCCACCATCTTCATGAAGGCTTTTATGTTAAGTTGTTCACCCTTCCACCAATTTTGTTGTAATTGATAGGTTATTAGCTCATACCATCTATCACTTGATGAAAAAGAGCATGAGGCGATCCTAATCATATGCAATTGAGATAAATATGTGGACAGAGATAAATTAGGTCTTTCAAAGGGCTTCTATTTGAAGTGAATAGAGATGGGGATTCCATCAACCGAATCATTCCTTTGAAATGAGTGGAACCACTTAGCTTTTTGATGTAATTGGACAAGTTGGATAATAAGTTAGTTTTTCCCATATTTTGCCTTTTTCAAATTCAAGAAAGCTTGTCAACTAGCCTATTAATAGAAATTAGAAAAAGAAATACATTAATAAAATTACCATGTGGGGTAGGACTCCAACATGGAGAACAATAGTCATATTTGAAGGGGTCCTCTATGAAGTTGGACTAAAAGACTTGATAACGGAAAAGGATTCATGCAGTGGTGGTGGTGCAGGGTGGTTGTCAAACGCCTGCAGCGACCAAAAAAACCCCGGCTCTGCGAGAATGGGTTCTGAGAATTCTTGGATGCTAGGATTGAGCAAGATGGAGAAGATCCCTTTGAAACCTGCAACGATCAAGCGCTGGAAGGGCAGCGTGATTCCTGACGTTGCTAGCCCTCTACCGGATTTCAATCCGGGTCTTCACGAACGGAAGGGACAAACGATGGGTTTCTCACCATGAGTCCCTGTTTCTTTTTTTTTTTTTTTTTTTATCAAGAACTTGGAACGGAAGGAAGAGATTCCTCACGGAATCGTCTTCTCCCAACCGGGCTTTTGGCCTGGTGTGCGCAAGGGGAAAAAACAGGTGGCCGGCGGCCTTCCACGGAAGAAAACGCCCAAACACGCCTTCCCGGATCCGAAATTTCACGAACGCAATTAGTGTATTGGGCCTTCGACCCAATTCCCAATTAATTGTTTTCATCCCAAAAACGGGTCAGATTTGAAATTTGCTTCCCTTGAAGGCGTCTGGACCTGCGCACGTTTCCTGCTGGCGAGGCTGGCGGCCCCAAATCGTCATGGGCCGGAAGCTGAACCGAAACGTCTAGGTTGGGCTTCGCCGAACTATCACCGGGCTGTCCTGATATATGAGTCAGTTGATCAGGTTCAATATTCATCTCGATGTCCGCATCACTCTCCCCTTCCTCTGAAAAGCTTGTCCTCAAGCTTGAATTATCACCTGCATAAGGGGTTAGATGTCGAATATTGAATACATCAGAAATAAGGACATCGTCTGGTAATTCAACTCGGTAGGCATTGTCACTAAATTTCTCCAACACCTGATAATGACCAATTTTCTTTGGCTTGAGTTTGGTGTAGGCCCCCTGTGGATATCGTTCTCTTGGCAAGAAGACCCATACCAAATCACCAACCTCAAAAGTCTGCTGTCGACGCGTCTGATCAGCCTTAGCCTTATACTTGGCATAATTTTGCTCTAGATTGGCTTTAACAATTGTGTGCACCTCACGCAGATCAGCCACTCGATCTTCTATTTTCTTACTTGATTTGTTTAGCACATCAACAGGTAAAATATCAAGTGGTCCTCTTGGCAGAAATCCATACAATACCTGAAATGGTGCAAAACCAGTAGAACGGTTCACTGAAGAATTGAACTCAAACACAATCTTCGGCAAACATACATCCCAGTTTTTAAATTCTTGAACATTGGCTCTCAACAAGTTACCAAGACTTCGGTTGACGGTCTCAGTTTGCCCATCGGTCTGAGGATGATAAGGACTACTGAATTTTAATTTTGTACCCAACTTTTTCCACAATTCACGCCAGAAATGCCCCATAAACTTGCTATCTCGGTCCGAAACTATCGACGATAGTAACCCATAATGTCGAACAACTGCAGAAAAATAAAGATCAGCTACTTTCGACGCATCAAATATCGTTTTGCATGGTAAGAAACAAGCCATCTTGCTGAACCGATCTACGACTACCATAATTGAATCTAGACCTCTCACTGTCCGCGGTAAATCTACAACATAATCCATAGATACCTCTCACCACGGCTCATCTGGAATCGATAAAGGGGTATATAAACCTTGATTTGTATCTGATCCTTTGGATTCCTGACACAAACGGCATCTCTTCACAAAGGTTTTGACATCTCGGTCAAGCCCAGGCCAATAAAACCGTTGACGAATTAACCATGCAGTTTTGTCTCTTCCAAAATGTCCTTGATTATGCAGCTCCTGAATAATCAATACACGCAGTGAAGTATTAGGAATACAGAGACAATTACCACGGAACAAATATCCATCATATAGGACAAAATCAGATCAACCTCCAGCTTCCAATTCAGTCACAATGCTCTGGAAATGCTCATCTGCACGGATATCATCCTTCATGCTTTCAAACCCAAGGGTATATACTTGCATAGCACCAATTATTAAACTCCGTCTACTTAAAGCATCTGCTACTTTGTTCAAAGTGCCTGACTTATGCTTGATGCTGAAAGTATACTCCTGTAGAGTACTTACCCATTTTGCATGTCTGGAGCTCAACTTATGATGTCCCTGTAGAAATTTTAATGCTTGATGATCTGAGTACAGCACAAATTCTCGCTGGATCAAGTAATGTCGCCAATGATGCAATGACCTCACAATGGCGTATAGCTCCAAATCATAAACCGAATACATTAGTTTGGCACCTCCAAGCTTCTCACTGTAGAAAGCAACGGGTCTCCCATCTTGGCTGAGTACTGCACCAATCCCAGTCTTCGAAGCATCACAATCCACTTCGAATACCTTGTCAAAATCTGGAAGAACCAACAGTGGTGCTTGGGTCAACTTGACTTTCATCTCATTAAATGCTGCCTGAGCAGAGTCATTCCATCCAAACTAATTTAATTTCAACAAGTCTGTTAAGGGTGCAGCAATCTCACTATACCTCTTCACAAACCTTCTGTAAAAACCCGCAAGACCCAAAAAGGATCTCAATTCAGTCAAAGTAGTAGGTGCTGGCCAGTCCACTATCGCTCGCACCTTACTTTCATCTGAAAGAATTCCATCACCAGTAACAACATATCCCAGAAAAATTAATTTGTCTACCATCCAAATACACTTCTCTGGGTTAGCAAAAAGCTGGTTTTCACGTAATACTGTTAGAACTTGTAAAACATGCTCAACATGCTCTTGTGCTGTCTTACTGTATATCAATATATCATCAAAGTATGCAACAACAAAAAAACTAAGGAATGGATGCAAAACCTGGTTCATTACTCGCATGAACGTACTAGGAGCATTAGATAGCCCGAATGGCATCACCAACCATTCATACAGGCCTTCCTTTGTCTTGAAAGCTGTCTTCCATTCATCACCTGGCTTCATTCTGATCTGATGATACCCACTTTTCAAATCAATTTTAGTAAAGAACACGGCACCACTCAACTGATCTAGCATATCATCCAGCCTCGGTATTGGAAATCTATACTTCACAGTAATTCTATTTATTGCCCGGCTGTCAATACACATACGCCATGAACCATCCTTTTTCGGCACCAAAAGTGCTGGTACCGCGCACGGGCTAATGCTTTCCCGTACAAAGCCTTTGTCTAAAAGATCTTGAACCTGCCTCTTCAGCTCCTCATGCTGCTGTGGGGTCATTCGATAATGAGCCTTATTCAGCAACACAGAACCCGGAATCAGATCAATCTCATGCTGAATATATCGAAGTGGTGGCAAACCCGCAGGAAGCTCACTTCGTACAACATCCCGAAATTCCTCCAAAACTGACACCAACTCCTGAGGAAGATCATGCAGCTCCTGCTCCCCATTCTGGCCAAACTCTTCTGGCTTACTAATCAGGGCAAAACAGAAATCTTCTCCCTCTAAACTCGCCTCAAACTCCCTGCTTGGCAAACAAATTACTACCTTCTGTTCAGCCATGTCCTGTAGCGATTTTAAGATCACTTTTCTCCCATCTGGTCGCAGCATATAAGTATGAGTGTAACCATTATACACTGCTTTATTATCAAACTGCCAAGGTCGTCCCAAAATGATGTGTGTCACATCCATCGGTACAACATCAGCTACTATTGACGTCTCAAGCCGAGGACCAAAAGACAAGGCCAACCTACAATGTCGACTGACCTGAATGTCTGCATCCCGATTCACCCAGCCGAGCTTATATGGTTGAGGATGGGGCTCTGTCATCAACCCCAATTTCTTCACAACTTCCTTAGCAATCACATTCTCCCAACTTTCAGAATCAATAATTACTTTGCAAGTTTTACCAGCTACAGTGCACTTTGTTGAGAAAATATCGTGCCAACGCCAATCTCCTCCAACTCTTAGTGCAAGACACATCCTCCTAATAATCAGACTCTCTCCCTGGATGTGGTCTGGATCAATCACATACATCTCATCCTCGAACTCCTCATCCTCGGGAAATTCAACTTCCTGCTCCTCCTCCATAAGTAACTGGGTACGCGCCTTGGGGCACTCATTAGCATAATGTCCTAGGTAATGACACCGATGGCAGCGAATATTGGCTCGATTGCTGCCCACCCTCTGCTGGGTACCTGAAGTCTCACTCGACACTGTAGGTCTCGGAGGAACTGCCGAAGTTTGTTGCCTCACCACAGGAGGTGCACTCCTACTACCAGAACTCTGCCCCGAAAACTGACCAGATAATTTTTCTCTACTCTGGAACCCTCTATTCCGTATCAGGCTCCGCTCCACTGCTTGCGCCCGCATGTGCGCATCACCAACACTGTCAATCCGAAGCAAAGCCAACGCATCCTGGATCGGGAATCGCAGTCCAAGCAAATACATAGCTACCAACCTCGGTTCTGACTCCATCAATCGGTTTCGAGCCACCAGTCGGTAGAACTCTGTAGTATAATCTTCCACGCTTCGATTTCCTTGTGTTAAACCATGCAATTTAGAATAAAGGACCTGTTCATGGTTCTGAGGAAGGAACTCCCGATTCATCTCCTGCTTCAAGGCTGCCCATGATGCAATTGGTGGCCTCCCATCCATATACCTCCGGTAGTGCTGTGCATGCCACCAAGCCGCTGCTCGATCTCGGAATCAGATTGTGATAAGCGGCACTTGCTTGTCCAAAGGCACTTCTTTCAGCCGAAAAACATCATCAACCTGCAGGGTCCAATCCACATACTCATCAGGATTCAAACCACCTCTGAACTCCGGTATTTCAATCCAAAACCCGGACTCCCAACGAGTCTGATTGTCATGCACAGGCGGCGGTCCGAAATCCCTGGGAAGCGCTACATCACGCCGCGGTTGCTGCCCTCTTTGCAATGGTGAAGGATCTTCAATATTCTGGAAAGGGTCGGCATCACCTTCTCGATGTTCATCAGGTACATTGCGATCTTGATGAGGTATAGCACGATCTTGCGCCTCCAACCGTGCCATCATTGCTTGCAAAACAGCCATCATCTACTGCTGGATCTCCACAACGTCACGAAGGGAAGGCTCCCCGTTGTTCCGCTCCATGGTTGCCTGCAGAATTTTTTTTTTTTTAAATCAAGGACAGATCAAGAACGGATCAAGGCTCTGATCAAGAACGGATCAAGGCTCTGATACCAAGCTGGTGCAGGGTGGTTGTCAAATGCCTGCAGCGACCAAAAAAACCCCAGCTCTGCGAGAACGGGTTCTGAGAATTCTTGGATGCTAGGATTGAGCAAGATGGGGAAGATCCCTTTGAAACCTGCAACGATCAAGCGCTGGAAGGGCAGCGTGATTCCTCACGTTGCCAGCCCTCTACCGGATTTCAATCCGGGTCTTCACGAACGGAAGGGACGAACGATGGGTTTCTCACCGTGAGTCCCTGTTTTTTTTTTCTTTTTTTTTTTATCAAGAACTTGGAACAGAAGGAAGAGATTCCTCACGGAATCGTCTTCTCCCAACCGGGCTTTTGGCCTGGTGTGCGCAAGGGGAAAAAACAGGTGGCCGGCGGCCTTCCACGGAAGAAAACGCCCAAACACGCCTTCCACGGAACCAAAAACAACAGCACGTCCAAATAAAAAAATCCCCAAAACAAACAACGTCCAAAACAAAAGCTCGTCCTTTTCTTTTCCTTGGTTCGGGTTTTAAGAAACAATACAAGGTATAGTTGTCCCCCACGTGACTAACAGGGAGGGAATAAAAAAAAAAACTAAACACTAATGTAAACAAATCCAAACGCTGACTTTTGCGTGAAACTCTTCAAACGGATTTTTTTTTTTATAAAAAAAAAATCAAGAGATCACGCCACTAATAAAATTATAATAATAATAATAAGACTAAAGACTCCGGTGTTTTCCCGGATCCGAAATTTCACGAACGCAATTAGTGTATTGGGCCTTCGGCCCAATTCCCAATTAATTGTTTTCATCCCAAAAACGGGTCAGATTTGAAACTTGCTTTCCTTGAAGGCGTCTGGACCTGCGCACGTTTCCTGCTGACGAGGCTGGCGGTCCCAAATCGTCATGGGCTGGAAGCTGAACCGAAACGTCTGGGTTGGGCTTCGCCGAACTATCACCGGGCTGTCCTGATATATGAGTCAGTTGATCAGGTTCAATATTCATCTCAATGTCCGCATCAGGTGGGAACTCACCCAAGGTTGCACTGTTATCATTCAGTTTATTATTGACATCAGACAACAGAACATAGATCAACCACTTAGGGATATGTTAGACAATGTCCCAGGATTTTCATTAAAGGGGCTCCATCTTTTGTAGCTTCTATGGCTTCTCAAATAGAACCTAAGACAATCCTCTGCAACCAGAAAAGAAATATATATGCGTGTGTGTACACCCATACTTGTACATATGCTTGGTATTCCATGTGTTCCAAATATGTGGGAACCCTTAAATTAAGCTTTCTGACAAGGAGAAAATCCTCGCTGCTTACAATATCCATAAACATAGTTAAATCCTGCCCCTGTTCCAATCCATATAAAAAGAATTTGCGATCATCATGCCCTCAGTCATTTGAATTAAACAGCTGATGACCCACGCAAAATAAACATCTTGTTTACTCTCTTATCAGTCATATTTCACTCCAAAAACTTTGTTCCTTAAAGCATAGACTCTTTTTACCTTTATTTGCATCTGGAGTCTTAACAGCCTTCACCAGAATTTTTCTTCAAGAGGTGAAAATGAGATCAAGAAGCAAACAAGCAAACCACAGAAAGAGAAAAGTATGTGATTTAACCAAAATGCTTATATTGACAGGGAGCAATAGCTTTGTCAATTTCATTATGAAATAAGTGGTGCAAAGGCTGCATAAACATGAGTTACGGACAGAAATGGGGAAGAGAAGAGGTGGACTATTCCTCACAAATCCTTCTGCATGTTTCTACTTCCAACTAAGCTTCTAGTGAAGAGACCAGTCATGCAAGAGACACACTGAAACTAAACCCACAGAAGATAAATTCAAGATATAAGGAACAGCTCAGAGATGAGAGGTTACCCGTAAAAGTTATCCATACACAAAACAAGACCAGTTCTCTTATCATTTTCTCCCTTCTTTCTTATCTCTATTCTCCATCATCACAAAAGGTGCACAACCAGTTTTTGAGAGCAGTGAAGTGGAAGAGAGGAGGAGGTGGGAGGAAAAGAAAGAGAAAGCAAAAGACAGATACTAGCTCCATCCAATCAAATCTGGACAAAGAGATCTACAAGGACATTTCTTGTTAAAAAGTCCAGGAAAAACAATTAAATCTTTCTTTGATGGATTACTTGTCTATTGGTCTACTTGAGTGTCCAGTCCATGAAAAGATAGTAAACGACCAAGTCCACATCTCACAAATGCCAATCAAAACCAAAAAGTTAAAACTGGGTTTGAGGCATAACATATGATCACACCTCAAGTTCTAAAATCAGACAAATCTGAGATTCAAGTGGCATAAATTTATGGAGGAATGCATTAGAGATATTACATATTTGCACCTATGAGGGAATCGCTGCATAAAAATTTTGATAGTAACAGTCACAAATGAATATCCTCATCGGGAAATTCAAGATAAGCTCTAGTCAAAGATAGAAAAGCAACATAAGCTTATAATTGCATGATTCAATATATCAAAAGATGACTCGGTTAAATATATAATTTCATTTTTCTGCAAACTATGACTGAGAATGGTGTTATGTGAATCTCCGGATAATTGTCCCAAATACTCGAACCATATGATCATCATCATGATTCACCGTCTCAGTGCTGGACCCCATACGGGTACCATTCTATTATAGTGTCAACACACTCAGTATGGTACATGGTTCGGCATACCAACGGTATGGTTGGTATACACTGGTACTGACCGATATGGCAAACTTTGTTCAATATGCTATATTATTTTTGGGTTTCAATTGGAAAGAGGGGCAGGTCCTTTAGCTACACTTATTCAAACATACAACCCCATGAACTAGCATGTGCCTTCAAACTCTCAGAAGGGAAATCCAAGGTCCAGATGGTAGTTCTCCATGAAGCAGGGCACCAAAGTCATATGATCACCAATGTGGTTTGCTTCACAATAGACATAGTTGGCATGGAAGTAATCAAGTTCTTTGCAGATCAACTTAAGATCAAAAACATATGAATAATGAGATGAAAAGTCCCCATGGGTCAATGATATAACCAGGGGCATGCCTCTATCTAAATCCAAACTCGTGTGATTTGCAGCTGCTTGGTAAGCAATATGAGCTTGGTCCAAGCTGTAGTAAGCTCTGGAGTTAGAACTGACCAGGAAACGAAGGAGGCATAGGACAAGCAGCTAGGACCATACTAACATGATCTCGAATGACAAAACTAGCACCCACACCCCTCCCCATGCAGTGGCATCAAAGTTTAGCTTCAGACATTCTTAACCGTAGAGGTGTCCGAGAACATAGGTGTCTTTTCTTTTCTTTTTTTTTTAAAGGGGGGGATAAATCCCAGTGTAGCTACTCCCGTCCCGCCAGGTAATGTTCGATACAAAACCATTGTAGAGTCTTTCCCTACCAAACGGTGAGTATGTCAACCTGACACCACTAAGACGCCGGCTGGTAGAAACGGAGTATCCCTTGACCTCTCACACCAACGATCCAGGGCTCCAGAAAATTTCTGAATTTAATCGAGTCACCCACGGGATCATGCCTCAAACCCGTGACCTATTGGTAGCGAGGCAAGGCATCTACCAACCGAGCTACCGCCTTAGCGGTAGAACATAGGCATCTTTGGTGGATGTTGACACCATGGATATTGCAGATACCAAGAGAAGATGTGAAGATAGTTTGATTACATTTAGAGACTCTTTGATGATGGGGTTCAAGTTAAACTTAGGTTTAGTTTACTTATTTTAGTTGTTGAGTCTTGGGAGTCTGTTTTTTGAGTCTTCAAGGAGTAGGTTTAGTTTACTTATTTTAGTTCTAGTCGACCCATACCTATCTTGGGTCGGGCCGGGTCAAATAAAGTGGATGGCATGGCGACCGGGTCAGACAGACAAGGCAGGTCAGGTTGGGCCAGATAATTATAGCTTATAGAAATAATTAATAAGCTTACAGCTGCTATATAAATGGGAGAAGCTTATGGCTTATTCTCTTATAACCCAGTTTTTGATTCAGATAGAGAGAATCCTAGTGTACATTAATTACTATAATATATTCTAATAAGAAACAAATCATACATGGGTCAAATTAATTCGGGGCTTAGAAACCAAATAAACAAAAATAATCAACTGTTGTTATTTTCATGAAATATATATGTTTCTATGTTTCAACAATAATAATTTCTAAGTAAAGCAAGGAAGGACAACCAAGACGAACAGGGTTGAGATGGCAATCATCTATCAAGCGAACCAAAAAGGGGGGTGGATTAAGATTATATTATTTCGAATTGGAGTCAAGGCAAGGCATACAATTTCCCATACCCAATCCGAATCCACTTCAGGTGTTATATCTAAAACCCATACCTGGCCCCTAGTTTAAAAAGGTCAAATCGAGTATCTGATGGGTTAGCTAAAATTTCCATCCCTAAACTGAAGTTAGTGTGACATATCAAAGGGAGCTAGCATATGAGCGGTTGCTCATCGGAAGTCCGAATCCTCTAACAGGAAGAGTGGTCAATGATCATCCATCTCCATGGCTCCACCTACCCATAAGTTAATACCATAAGTGCCAATAGAATGGGCCATGCATGTAAAGACCCTCCATCAGCTCCACCTGCCCATAAGTTAATACCATAAGTGCCAATAGAATGGGCCATGCATGTAAAGACCCTCCATCAGCATGGGCAGAGAACCTCCGAGACCAAGAGCCAGGCAATATTTCCAGATATAACTAACACAAATCATAAATCTGGTACAGGAAAAGCAACATTCTGTCAAGTTAATGGGCTTTAAGTGGAGTTTTCATCTTCAGTTCAGTAATGAACGTAGCAGTTTCATCAAGTAGATATCTTAGATGAGTTAAACTGAATCTGGTCTGAAGCATGCTCACACAATCACCAATCATAAAGCAATTTTTAAAAAAAAAATCTAGTAAATTCTGGGTGCTCAAGACATAGAAGATATCCATATGTTTCTACAGAAGAAAGGAATTCAAAAATAAAAATTTAATATAAAATTAAATTAAATTAAATTAAACATTATCTACGAGTGGTTAGGTAACAAATTCAATCCTCCAAAGAGCATGGCATTACTATCCAACAAGTTTAACATCCTACTAGTTTCTGACCGCTAAAGAAAGAAAATAATAACATCGGCAAGAAATTTTTTTTCATATTTTACTACACTCTAAGCTTCTTAATCTGTAACCATAAGTATCAATCTAGTAATCCAAGCATTTAACCCGTGAAACCAAAAATGTTTAAAAAATGAACAAGGGGACCTTTTTCCCGGGAAATTAAGCAGACAAACAATTAAAGGAAACTAAACCCAGTATGGAGTATTAAGCTAAAGAAAAGATGAAGGCTAATTAATATAAACGAGCCAATTTGGGCACACCGGGTAAGCGGCCTTCGACTCCTCCAACAGAGCCCTAAACCTTTCGGCGAGGTGCTTCACTGCATCCGTTCGGTTCAACAACATGGCCACGATCAAGAACCTCGCGTGGAACCTGAGCTCCTTGTACCTCAGTCCCAGATCGGTCCTCGACGACGACGACGAGACCAACGACCCCTTCCCGGCCTCGAAGTATCCCCGGTTCAGAATCGCCTCGTAGAAGACGTACGCCTCGAGAAGGTACCGGGCCTCGCTGGTCCGAAGGTACTGGGTGTAGTACAGCTGGCCGATCCGGGAGGCGATCTCGCCGATCTCCCACCGGCGCAGGCCGGCGCTGACAAGCTCGCGGCGGCGCTCCTGCTGGAACCTCCAGAGGCGAGTGTAGGCCCTGAAGACTTTGCGGTAGTAGTGGAGGAGGTGCGGCCCGCGGCCGTAGGGCGGGAGGTCGCGGACGCGGGCGAACTTCCGGTCGGCGCTCTCCACCAGTGTCCGGAAGGTGCGGAAGGCGGTGGCGGTGGCGGCGGCGGAGGGGGAGGTGGCGCCGCCCTCGGAGTCGGCGGCCATGGTGACGGAAAGTGGGGGATGGGGAGCGCTCTCTCCACACTCGCGAGGAAGGAGGGGGAGGACGGAATGGCCCTGCGGCATTTTAAGGAGGGGAGCGTTCTGGTGTCCCGCGGAGACTCTTTTATGTATGTTGGTTTCTTTTTAAAAAGTCCCCATACACTACGACGTTTGTAGAAAGATCCTCGTTGCCTTGCCATTTAATTCATGTACTGAATTAGTAACCTATGAACAGAACAATAATTGCTTGTGTAAAGGCTACTCGTTGTTGGCGGGTGGTGGGTTTGGATTCATGGGACCCATTTGCCAGCTTCGATCCCTCAAACCAAGGCCTTTATTTTTTTTCCATTTTTTTCATATATTTGTGCTCATAAGTCTCATGTTTATGGTACACTAAGCTCATTTAATAGTCATTTTATGTACGGAATTATCAATTCCAACAAGCCTTGGGTGTATTTGTGTGAAGACTATTTATTGTTAATGAACATTGGATGATGTGCATATCGTAGACTTCTTAGACTCTAGTAATACGGCAGCAGTACATCGCCTGTCTTTTCCCCGCAAAAATAATGCGCCTCTCAGTCATTTTACAGCTCATGCGTGCATATTTAGCTGTGCTGTACTCTGGAAATTTCCTCTGGTTATACTATATGCTCGTGATAAGGGTAATCCAAGAAGAGAGCCAGTGAAGGTGTTAGAATCGAGTTAGTTGCAGAATTATTCTTAAACTTTATTGATATATTTATTTTTTAAAATATATAATTTAATATTCTATTTTTTATTAATCTAAATATAATTGATTTTTTTTTCTTATAATTACATTGTTAAACTATATATTTTTTTATATATTATTGTAATCATAAATACGATCTATAAAAATCTCCTCTTCTTCTCTTACATTCAAGATGGTTGGTCAGCTATTCCTCTGATTCGAAGAATCAACTTTGCTTGGATTTCCTGGAGGGTCCAGGATGTTACCATGAAATAATATAATTTAACTTTTAATTATGAAAGCAAATATTATGCAAGTCAATCTCCTGCCCTATCTTTCCTTTTGTAGCATCTCTGGCCTTGACCTTGCTGTGGACTGGTTCATATACATCCATCAAGTATGCAGTATCTCATCTTAGCAGAACTGGACAAGATATCGTAGCAAATAATATCATCATGATAAGCTGATGATAAATTATTGAGTTTTGATTCCACGATAGAGAGGAGCATGGAGAAGGGATAGCTTAACCAAGCACCTATTCTATTCAAAAAAAAAGCACGTAAAATATAGATTAATAGTGGTACCTGCAAGATTAGAAATGACATGATGTGTTCTTTGTCTTATAGTCTACCTTCGGTTTCGGGAAGCAAAAGCCTTCTCAAAGGTCAAGTCGTCATATTTGCTGTAAAATGGCCAATGTGCAGGTAAAAAAACAGGTAAAAAGGCACATGAACTGCCACTCGTGATTAGAACTGGCCTGCCAATGTGTTAGGAAACTGGAAAGCTGGTGGTCCTCTGGTGGGTCCAAGGAGAAAACCCAAATTCTATGGTGTTGTACGAAGGAGAATGAGAAACTATAATTAACTCCCTCAAACTCCAGAGTTAATCTTTCACCACCAAGCATTATTTAATCAAAAGTCCATGAGATGGGAAATCCCAAAGGCCAATGAATGGTCTTCAACAATTAAATGGTAGTTATTGCGAGTTCCTTTTAAGAAAGATACGGCATTAATTTAATTTCAGCGAGACCCCACGACCATGTCATGCAACAAACTCTGTTTATCTATCAGTCCCGCAAGAAATTAATCAATTGATTGACTAATCATTACCGTTAAAACTCCAACTTAATTCGTGGTAATTCCACGGGATGGTGACGGGAGTCGAAATGTTGGAAGGGCGGGGACTAGCGAATGGACGGTCAGGATGCGTCCGCCAAGCGAGACGTCGTCATGGGAACTCGTGAAGGAAATTGGAATTTCTCGGTAATTGGAGCGGGGTCTTTAATTGTCGGGCTCTCTTTTCTCCCCTCCCTTCCTGTTCTTTAATTTCCAAAAATGACGTGACGTCAGATGCGGTGGAGGCGGTGGAATGTCGGATCCTCCGGTTTGCCCTAACATGGATCACCATACTCCGACGTTGGTTAGATTACCTATTTAATTAAATAGTCATATGAAAATTTAAAAGTTTGATCTATTTTAAAAATAGATCAAATTCGGATTAATAAAATTTTAATTTATCTCTTATCCAGACTTGATTCGTATCTTGCCTAATCTAATCCGTTTGCCATTCCCTCGTCCACTATATCAAATAATCATAAAAATATATTGAAGGATAACATTGAATAAAAAAATCTAAAGTTTCTAAAATTTAAATATTTTAAAAATCTAAAATTTTTTAATATCAATATACATTTCAAAAAAAATAAAAATTATGAAGAAGGAAATAAGAAAAAAATCTTGATCGGATAATACTTTAAGTACCTATTTGCTAGAAATAGATAGATGGAGAGGAAGTGATCCAGGTAAAGATAAAATTTGAATCTAGATATTTGATATAATTGATTTAGCATTTTTAGTATTCTAACTTAATTATCATTTAATATGGTTTTAACTCAACCTGCTTCATAATTAAGCTGACATAGATATAGTCCAATATCATCATGACTTCATAGTTATTGTTATGATATCCCGATTTTATTCCGAAAATTTAATTATTTTATTTTATTGATCGCATCAGCCGGTAAAAGGAGTCTTCGGCTTCGTGGTACTGTCTTCTCATTATTAACCCTGAGTCTTCGGCTTCGTATCATTATCTCAACCCGAAGACCAAGCCTAATGTTTGTGATATTATGTTCATTCTGGAAGATGTACAACTCCAAGTCTTCGGCTTCGTATCGTTATCTCAACCCGAAGACCATGCTCAATATTTATGGCTTTATGTGTACTCCGGGTCTTCGGCTTCATATTATTGTCTTAATCCGAAGACCATACCCAACTTTCTGGGAAGCAAGCTTTGTTTACTGTCTTTGGCTTCGTGCACCCATCTTGATCCGAAGACTTGACCTCCTAGGCAAATGTTTTCGGCTTTATTTTCCCAGCATAATCCGAAGACTGTAAGTATTTATTTTTGCTATATTCAAAAGAATCCAAAGTGCTAACATTCCCTTCAGGAGCGCTACTAAAGAGAATGCATAGTTCACTTCGGATTCACCCTTAAAAGAAAAAGGGGCTCTGGAGCAGGTGGGTTTCTTGATCAAACAGTTAATCTGTTTGAGTTATTACAACCGCCCACATGGTCCGAAGCTTTAAATTGAACAAATCTCGAGTGTAACGGCTTTTCCAACAACCACTACTTACAGTTATGAAGTAGTTATATCCGTCAACCTCCATAACTGTAAGTAGTTAAGTTGGAGCCTATAAATACTGGTAAGAGGGGACACACAGGGGCTTTTGGAGAGGGGCATTCTTTTCGATCTCTTTCTTTACTTTTCTTGCTCTTGAAATTCTCCATTCTGCTGTTGCCTGGGCTCTATCTGACTTAGGCATCGGAGTATCCCCCACTGGAAAACCTCCGGTCAGGGACTTCTTGCAGGTATCAGTCGATGGCAATCCAGCAGAAGAACCACTCCCTCCGGTCTATTTGGTCCAGCATCAACAGAATGGCGCGCCAAGAAGGGGTCGAGATTCGATTCTTCTATCTTGAAGGAGATTTCTACTGTGCGAGAATGGTGAAAGGGAAAGGTAAGAATGTTTCCATGAGCCAGGGGCAACAGGCCCCTCCGTCAAATGGACCTCCGATCAATTCTTGTCCGGCGGTTCAGGGATCACCGCCTCCCATGATTTTGATGGAGAAACAGTAGTTTGAAAGTCTGGTGAATAAGGTGGAAGCCTTGACGGCACTGGTGCAGCACTTGCACGGAGCCGCAGCTCAGAAACAAGGCCCTCCCTCTGTTCCACAAGCTGATGGTCCACCTGAGAAGGAGCGAGATCAGCACCAAAGATCACCCCCAGCTTCTCACAGATTCGGTCTTCTCATGGCCACCGCATCTCTCCGCCAGATCGACAGGCGGAGGGTCGTGTTGAAAGAAAGAGGGTCCGACAATCTCCTTATATTTCTTCAAGAAGCTATGTGCCAGAAAATTCAAGGCAGAAGGAGATCAATCAAGAAGTGCAGGAGAAATTCAAGGTTATGCAAGCATAGATAGCAAGAATTTCATATTCGAGGAGAAATGATGAGGTTGTGACCTTCAACTCTCAACCCCCTTTTTCTGATGATATCATAGATGAAATTATCCCTAGGCACTTCAAGATCCCATAATTGGAGGCCTATGATGGGACCTCGGACCCCCTCGACCATCTGGGGAGTTACAAGGCACACATGATGGTGCAGGGAGCAACTGACGCTCTTTACTGCATTGCTTTCACTGCCACCCTAAAGAAATCCACTCGAATATGGTATTCGAGCCTACATCCAAATTCGATTCATTCCTTTTCTGAGTTGGAGCGGCAGTTTGTCTCGCACTTCCGGACATACCAAAAGATGTCGCGAAACACTGACAGTTTATTTCTTCTCCAGCAACAAGAAGGAGAAAGTTTGAAGGGTTTTGTTCACCGTTTCAATTCGGCCACTTTGGAAATCCCGAACTTGAATGAGCATGTGACCATGTCTGCCTTAAAGAAAGGCTTAAAATCGTCCAGGTTCACGTTTTTCCTGGACAAAAGATTCCCAAAAAGCTATGCCGAACTGCTGGCAAGAGCTCAGAAGTATGCTGTCGCTAAGGAGCAAGCGGCAAGCCGAAGACTGGCAAAGGGGAGACTCCCTGATCGGGACTGAACGTTTTTATACCAAGACTGGTATCGGACCGTTGATCGTTAAGAAATGATCTGTAGATTAGGGTGTCCAATTTAATTAAATTAAATCTAATTAAATAGAAATAATCAGCAATTGACTGGGTCAGGTTAACAAAATGGATCTCACTCGAAAACACGGAACCTCACGAAATTTGGAAAAGGGAGATCATCCTGAGATCGTCCAAAATCTGGACCAGTGGTTCGCGGGCAAAACAGATTTGAAGTCGTCGGACCTGGAATCACCAAAAACAAGCAATATATCAATCCCAAATCAAATAAAAA
Source organism: Areca catechu (assembly GCA_021397845.1). NCBI lineage: Eukaryota > Viridiplantae > Streptophyta > Magnoliopsida > Arecales > Arecaceae > Areca > Areca catechu. Next base: position 31,771,092 of record CM038041.1, read on the forward strand.
TTAATTAAAATCCAATGCTTTGAAATCTATGCTCTGAGATCCGTGAGACTTTGAGATCCGTGTGCCTCTGGGATTCGTGTGGTGCAGAAGTTGGCAGCTGCGAACGTGAATGCTTTCACGTTCGTGCTATTTTTTTTCCTTCACCACGGATCAACACCGAGAGGAACAGGGGACCAGGCGGAGGGGAGATCTGGCGGGATCTTGCCGGTGACGGGGCTGGGCAGCAACGACGATTGTCCCGATGGCGGGCAGCGCCTGACGTGTGGCGACCGTGGAAGGCACGACGGTAGCGACGGTGGAGCGGAGGAGATCCGGCGAGGCTTCACCAGCGATGGCGCTGGGCGGAGGTGGCGACATGGATGGGAGGCGTCGCGGCTCTTAGGGCTAGCCGATCAACGGAGATGGGGAAGGAGGCGGCTCCGGTGGGTGTCTTCACGGGAGAGATGCGAGGATGTGGGAGGCGGTGTTGGTCTTGCTCCTGTTGCGTGGGTCTTAGGCAAAAACTGAAGGTTCCGACCGTGGGCTGAGATCGGCCGGTGGCAGAGGCATCGCAGGAGGTTAGGGGATCCGACGACTTGGGGCTTCAGTCGAGCAGATCCTGGGGAAGAACGGTGGTCGGACGGGTGATGGATTTTGGGGTTTTCGGTGATGGCTTGAAGGAACCAGTTGTTTGATAATAATAGGGAGTAAGTGGAAGAACAGGGAAGGGAAGAGGAGAAATAGCCTGGAGGGAAATACAGAGAAGAGGGAGAGGAGACCCAGGTAGAAGAGGGGGAAGGAGGGGAGAACCAGAAGAGGGAAGAAGAGAAGGGGGAGAAGTCGGGACACACCCAGAATTCGTTTCTCAAATAATATTCGCTAATTTTATTCGAAGATAAAAGCTTCTTAAATAAACTAAGATAACAACCGATAAAACTAAATTCCTAAAAAATCTCAAAGTAATTGAAACGACTAAGGTATTCTGATAACTCTAAAAGAAATAAAAAAATATGATCTCCGATTCAGAGATATCCCAAATCCCACGTACACCCATCAAAAATAATAAAATAATAAAAAAATACATCAAGATCCATCAAGATTCGTGCTGGGCTGGCACTGAGATCTGGGCTGGCTGGGTCTAGACTAGCTGGATCTGAACTGGCTCAATGTCCCCATCACTCCCTCCCAAAAAGAAGAGCACCAGAGAACTAAATGCGCCTACATCCTCTAACAACGCTTCGGCTTCCAGGCACAGCCCCAGGCCTCGATAACATAATAGCCGGTTCGACACCTATACACCCCTCAACTTACCCAGGAAAAAGATTCTACTGGATATAGAGAAAGAGAAATATTTCCAGAGACCGCGTCCCCTGAAGACACCAGTGAAAGCCAGGGACAAAAGCAAGTACTGTCGGTATCATCGAGACCATGGCCATAATACTGAAGAATGCTTCCAGCTTCGAGATGCCATTGAGGATTTAATAAAAAGAGGATATCTGGAAAAATATGTCAACCATCCAGAGTCTCATGCCGAAGCAACTGCCCCCACAGGAATATCCGAAGAAGCTGATTTGCCTCACCAGAAACCAACCGAAGGAGATGTTGGGATGCTTCATCGGTCTTCGGCATGGAATGAAGAAGCCAAAGAGAATGCGCCAAAGTGGCTCAAAGGAAAAAACTCTATTACTTTTACCGATGAAGACATTCAAGATGTACAGCTTCTGCATGATGACCCTGTAGTGGTCTCGGCAGTAATTGCCAAATTTGATGTAAAAAGAATATTAATTGATAATGGAAGCTCAGTTGATGTGTTGCTCTATGATGCTTTTCTTTGGATGAAATTACCTGGACATGAATTACAAAGATCCCTCATTCCAATAACTGGTTTTAGTGGAAATCAGGTCGGAGTTGAAGGCAAAATGGTCTTGCCTGTGACCTTTGGGTCCGAACCAATTCAAAGGACCCTTCCAATCAATTTTATTGTGGCCAGAACGTCTTCAACTTATAATGCAATATTGGGGCGTCTGGCATTGAATAAGTTCAGAGCCATAGTTTCGACCTATCATCTGTTGGTCCGTTTTCATACCAGGACAGGTATAGGAGAAGTGAGGGGGGACCAAAGGATCGCTTGCCAATGTCTTATGATTCAGGACAAGCAAATATCCAAATCCGTGGCACTTGATCAGCTTGATCCAAGATATGAATCCGAAGACTCTGGATAGCCATTGGAAAGGACACTCTCTATACCATTATCCAAAGACGAGCCAACCAAGCTTCTACAAATTAGCAGTTTGCTCGATGAGGAGTCAAAGGTAAGGTTGATTTCCTTTCTTCGTGATAACGCTGATATTTTTGCTTGGACAGCTTCGGATATGCCTAGAATCCCGCCTGAGGTGATTACTCATCGCTTGGAAGTATCCCCCAATCACAAGCTAGTACGGCAGAAGAAGATAAATTTTGCTCCCGAAAGGCAAAAGGCAATTGATGAAGAGGTTAACAAACTACTTGAAGCAAACTTCATAACAGAGGTCTAATATCCGAAGTGGCTAGCAAATATGGTCATGGTGGAGAAATCAAATGGCAAGTGGAGGATTTGTATAGATTATATAGATCTCAATAAAGCATGCCCAAAGGATAGTTTTCCTTTGCCAAAGATTGATCAGCTGGTTGACGCTATAGGTGGTCATCAAATGCTGAGTTTTATGGATGCCTTTTCAGGCTATAATCAAATCCAAATGGATCCTAAAGATGAAAAAAAGACTGCTTTCATTACAGAGAAAGGGCTCTACTGTTATAAGATGATGCCATTTGGATTAAAGAATGCTGGGACAACTTTTCAAAGACTCATCAACAAAGTCTTCAAAAATCAGATTGGAAGAAACATAGAAGCTTATGTCGATGATATGATTGTGAAGAGTCTGCATAAGTCGAATCACATCACAGATTTGAAGGAATCTTTCGATGCTCTTAGACGTCATCGGATGAGGTTGAATCCAACCAAATGCATCTTTGGAGTAACCTCTGGGAAATTCCTAGGATACTTGGTTACCAAGCGGGGAATAGAGGCTAATCCAGAAAAAATACAAGCTATTTGGGCCATGAGGCAACCTACTTGCAAGAGAGAAGTGCAAAAGCTAACTGAGAGAATAGCCTCTTTGAGCCGTTTCATTTCCCACTCTGCATAAAGGTGTTTGCCCTTTTTCAAGGTTATTCGTCATACTCAAAATTTTGAATGGACAGAGGACTGTCGAATTGCCTTCGACAAGTTGAAGGAATATTTGGAAAACCCACCATTGCTCTCTAAACCCTATGAAGGAGAAACGCTTTATCTATATTTGTCAGCCATAGACGAAGCGGTCAGTTCGGTTCTGGTACGAAGAGATGCCAATCATTCATAAAAACCGATTTATTACACTAGCAAGGTGTTGCATGAAGCCGAAGTCCGATATCCTAGAGTGCAAAAGATTATCTTCTCTTTAGTGGTTGCGGTGAAGCGGCTTCATCCCTATTTTCAAGCCCATCCTATTGTGGTCATAACGGATCAACCCCTAAAGGCCATACTTCGTTGCCCTGATACCTCAGGGAGAATTGCTAAGTGGGCCGTTAAACTAGGAGAATTTGATATTGAATATCAGCCCAGATCATCAATGAAGGCACAAATTTTGGCTGATTTTATAGCTGAGTGCACGTGGGGATCTGAAGAAGACCAATCAAAGGCCGAAGAGGAAAAGGCTGAAGGCAATCCAGAGTTTATTTGGATGTTGCATGTTGACGGTGCATCAAACGCCAATGGATGCGGTGCAAGTTTGATCCTTGTTGGACCCAATGGGCAGGTTATTGAATATGCTCTTCGGTTTTCTTTTCAGGCATCAAATAATCAGGCAGAATATGAAGCACTCATTGCTGGACTTAGAATCTCTCAGAAGTTGGAGATCAAAAGGATCAAAGTTTTTTCTGATTCGCAGCTGGTAGTAAATCAAGTAAAAGGTGATTTTGAAGCTCGAAATCCAAGTATGATCCAGTATCTTAGAAAAGGTCCGAAGCTTGGCATCTGAATTGGAACACTTTGAAATTGTTCATATGCCAAGAGCAGAGAATTCTTGGATAGATGCTCTTTCAAGACTTGCAACCACCGCACCAGATTCTCTTGAGAGAACTTATGTGGAATATCTTGAAGATCCCAGCATATCGGGATCCCCAGCTGAAGTCTGTCAAGTTGAACATGAACCTTCATGGATGGATCCAATTCTCAAATTCCTGGAAAAAGGTTTTTTGCCTAAAGATAAGTTGGAGGCTAAACGACTTCAGTGGGCCGCCTCTCAGTATGTTGTCTTAGACGGAACCCTATATAAGAGGTCTTTCACGCAACCTTTGCTGAAATGCCTAGGCCCATCCGATGTAGATTATGCACTCAGGGAAGTGCATGAAGGGATATGCGGAGACCATCTGGGGGGCAGATCTTTGGTATACAAAATAACCCGTTAAGGTTACTATTGGCCAACTATCCAAAAAGACTCTACGGAATTTGTTCGAAAATGTGATCAATGTCAGAGATATGCCAACATGCAAAGACGACCTGCCAACCAGCTAACTCCATTAACGGCCCCCTTGCCTTTTGCACAATGGGGAATGGATATTCTAGGTCCATTTTCTCCAGCTTCCGGACAACGAAAATTTCTCATCGTGGCCATCGACTATTTCACTAAGTGGGTCGAAGCTGAAGTATTAGCATAGATTATTGAGGCCAAGGTTGAAGGTTTTGTAAGCAATTTCATCATCTTCCGTTTCGGGATTCCGTACTCTATTATAACTGACAATGGAAGACAGTTTGATAATCTGAAGTTCAGAAATTTTTGCACCCAGTATCATATCCTGCACAAACTTACTTCGGTTTGGCATCCTTAGTGTAACGGAGAGGCCGAAGTGACCAACAGAACTATCCTTCATGGTTTGAAAACCAAGTTAAATGATGCTAAGGGATCATGGGCTGATGAGCTGAATTCAGTTCTTTGGGCATATCGAACTACTCCCAGAACAGCCACTAGTAAATCTCCATTTCATCTTTCTTATGGCACTGAAGCTGTCCTTCCTGTAGAGGTATCTTTGCATTCTCTTCGGATTGATCACTATGAGAAACCTGAGAACTCTGAATGCCGAAGAGTTGACCTGGACTTATTACAAGGTACACGACTCCAAGAACAATTGAAGATGGCTATGTACCAGCAAAAAGTTGCAGGGTACTATAATGCTCGTGTAAAAGAACGGGCCTTTCTTCCTGGAGATTTAATTCTACGAAAGTCCGAAGTGTCAAAGCCGACAGAACAAGGTAAACTCTCACCTACATGGGAAGGACCATACCGGATCAAAGAGGTCGCTCGACCTGGAACTTATCGGCTAGAAACTTTGGAAGGGGTTTTGTAACCTCGACCATGGAATGTACAAAACCTTCGAAAATATTATCAATAAAGGTTTCATTCAAGGTCATTGATACAGATTCAATCTGTTTCTCTTCATTCTATTTTTCTTAAAGGCATTGTGGTAATCTCTGTGATCTACTATATGAATTGCCAAGGTAAGCACGTCTAACCTATCTTATTTCTTTTAAAAGGCATGAGGGTGATCTCCTGATCTACCTCATAAAGTACTGAGTTGGGCTCAAAATAATCCATCTTAATCTAAAAGGCATGAGGATGATCTCCGGATTTACCTCACCAAGTGCCGAGTTGGGCTCAAAATAGTCCATCTTAATCTAAAAGGTATGAAGATGATCTCCGGATCTACTTCACGAAGTGCCGAGGTAGGCATGATCAGCCTGTCTTAATCCCTATGCAAAAAGGCATAAGGATGATCTCTGGATCCATCTCACGAAATGCCGAGGTAGGTCCGATCAGCCTATCTTAAAGTACAAATTTCAAGTCCAAGAGACTTGATTATTATCTGGATTTATTTATCCTAAGTCCGAAGACTTAGTGCAAAATTCAAGTCCAAGAGACTTGATTATTATATGGATTTCTTTATCCTAAGTCCGAAGACTTAGTGCAAATTTCAAGTCCAAGAGACTTGATTATTATCTGGATTTCTTTATCCTAAGTCCGAAACTTAGTGCAAAATTCAAGTCCAAGAGACTTGATTATTATCTAGATTTCTTTATCCTAAGTCCGAAGACTTAGTGCAAATTTTAAGTCCAAGAGACTTGATTATTATCTGGATTTCTTTATCCTAAGTCCGAAGACTTAGTGCAAAATTCAAGTCCAAAGGCTTGATTATTGTCTAGAATACTTATATCTGGATTTCTTTCATCCTAAGTCCGAAGACTCGATCTTTATGTATTTAGATTTCTCATGTCTTGAGTCCGAAGACTTAGCATAAAGTTAGGTCCGAGAGACTTGATTATCATTTGGATTTCTTTTATCCTAAGTTCAAGGATACATTTATTTGCGTTAAGTGCTTCGAAATTCTTATTAGCCCGAAGACTTTATATTTAAAAAATTTCTATCCTATCACATGCAAGTGAAAATTCCAAAAGAAGTTCTTTCATTAACAATGACTTCCTTACATCCCAAAAAAGAAAAAGAAAAGTTACAAATTTTCTATTGGAGCCTCATCGGTCAGATCAATTGGACCCGCTGCTTCTTTAGCCATTGTTGACGCTTCGGGGTCCGTTTGGAGTTTAGGTATAGTTGGACTCTCAAGTTCGAACAGTTGGATGCTTGAAACGTCCAAGTCTGGATAAAGCTTCTGCACTTCCTCAACTCTATCGTTGAAGCCTCCTCGATAACTATGAGTCCCGGCTTCAACTATTTCAGCTTCGAAGGCCGCAGATGCTTTGTAGTTTTTTATGGCTTTCTCCAATTGATCTTTTAAAGGTCGGTTCTCTTCAAGGACCTCTTCTTTTCTTTTGGAAGCTTCTTCGGAATGCTTGTTTGCTTCCCTAAGTGAGGTCTCCAAGGATCGAATCTTGGCCTTCCTCTTTTTGGATCTCGCCTCCTGTTCAGCACGCTTTGATCGGATTTTATCTACTTCGGCTCTCAAATTTTGAACCGAAGCATCACTTTGGGCGAGCTTTTCCTCCATAGCTTGTCTTTGCTCTTCAGCTATGGCCTTCTCAGCTTTGTTTGCTTTTACTTCTTCCTTCATCTTTCTATAAGTTATTCGGAAGTCGAAAATGCTCTCCTCCATATGCGTAATGTCGTGCATCATCTGCAACAGCAAGTGAAAAACTTAGTAATTATAAATCTAAATCAACACGGCAAATAAATATTTACCTTCAAAGCGGAGGAGAACACTGAATCCGAGATCTCTTCGATACATCAGGACTTGACATTGTCCCAGTGATTTGGGAGAAGAGTACGCTTCAACAACTCTCTCGCCAGTTCAGGATTTTTTAAGCCTTCTCGATCTGAGAAGGTAGTAAAGTCTACATTGCACCCTCCCTCCGAAGTGGCATTCCATCTAGGACCCTCTTCGGATCGATACTTCGACCTCTCCTGACTTCTGCCTTCCGGGGGGGCAATCATAGATTCTTTATTGAAGGTTGTATCTCGTTGACCCGTGGATGGCACATGTTGAGGTCTTCGTGGAGGGGACACCCTTAAGGACGAGCTTATAGCGGGATCAGCCAAAATCGGAGAAGTGGAGGGAATGTCTTCATCTGGTACGGGCCTCATCGGAGGTGCGCTAGAACTCTCCTCCACCCTTTTCTTCTTCCGGACTTCGGTTGTTGCAAAAGCAGCTACCACCCTTTTCCTAAAAGCCTGCCGAACCTTCTCAAGTTGGGGCTTCATCTTTTTACCTACAGTTGGAAATAAGGAATTTGTTATGCATGTATATATGGAGAAGAAAAGCAAAAAGAATCCGAAGATTACTTATTCTATACCTAACGTTGGGACTTCGCTGATATGAGCATGGTGAAGATTTTCTTCCCTCAGCAATTCTTTAAGGGAAGGGATCTCCGGCTCTTACAAGATCTTGAAATCTTTGATATCAGTTTTCAAAACCCTCTTACCAGCGTTTGCATCCAAATGCGGAGCCGACCACTCGGTATTGAAACTCCAGTTGGTATAATACATGAAAAAAAAGCAAGGCTTCCATCCTTGTATCGCACTGGGAGTTCCTTTTAATAGTCTTCGGCCCGGCTGAGGATCTATGACCCACCACCCTTTGCCGTGAAAATCCCTCTTCAGCATGAATAAAGAGGTAAATAGGGATGTCTTCGGCTCTACGTTTCTAAGTTTGCAAAGTACAAGGAACCCGCAGATGTTCCTAAATCTATTGGGGGTCAGCTGAGCCGGGACTATCTAGTATAAGTTGAAAATCTTTGCAAATAAAGGATGACGAGGAAGCCGAAGACCCGCTTTGAAGTGGTCTTCGTATATGGCTATGGATCGAATGGGAGGCTTATCTACCCTCTCTTCGGGTTGTGGAAGAATCAGGTGGAAGGTACGTGGAATATGATAACACTGTTTGGTTTCTTCTATTTTGGCGAGGATATAGGAACTTTCGACAGATTCCGGTGATCGTTATGGGCTCCGCTTCCTACTAGAACTCGTTCCCCTACTGGTTTCACCCTGAAGGCCCCCTCTCGGTAGGATCCTAGTAGTTTCTCTTTCGGGCGATACTCTACCTACCGATGAACCGCTACTAGAACTAGAGGAAGAACTCCCATAAGATCCCGACATTGAGAGGAATGAGGAAATGAAAGGAGGAAAGAGGGACCTCTAACCTGTGAAGGGACAAAAATGGTGGACCGGACCACTGGGGAAGATGACAGATTGCAAAAAAAACTGAAATTCCAAGAGCGCGGGTGTGAAGAAAAATCTTTCTTTCAAGTTTCCTCCCCTTTTATAAGCAAAGGAGATGGGCTGGGTCTTTAAGACGGTTCGGAGAACCAAGCGATCGTGCGCCGATACGGCGGTTTCGATCATAGGTACGGCCCCTTAAAAAGATCATTAATGAGACGAGTTGGGGCGATCTGCGTGAAATTTCATTATCGGCTGGGATCGCATGAACAAAGCATTCACACCCTGGATGGTTGCCACGTGTCCGATTCCCATTAATAAAAAATTTTCCCTCTCGAAATTTTTCCAAGACCTTTCAAGAATCGAGGTGTTTCCTTTGAGGCTGCCCGTGGTGAAGCGACACGTGTCTTCGCCACATTCTATCACTCCACCAGGCAGTTATGGCAAAAAGACGTGTCAGGGTTTTGCCATCATTACTCGACGGTTATCGCTAGAAGACAAAATTAAAATACTCCTATTTTTCGAAAATCATTTCAAAACTGGGAGTGGGGGATAGCTGTTATGATATCCCGATTTTATTTTGAAAATTTAATTATTTTGTTTTATTGATCGCATCAGCCGGTAAAAGGAGTCTTCAGCTTCGTGGTATTGTCTTCTCATTATTAACCTTAAGTCTTCGGCTTCGTATCATTATCTCAACCCGAAGACCAAGCCTAATGTTTGTGACACTATGTTCATCTGGAAGATGTGTAACTCCAAGTCTTCGACTTCATATCGTTATCTCAACCCGAAGACCATGCTCAATATTTATGGCTTTATGTATACTCTGGGTCTTCGACTTCATATTATTGTCTTAATTCGAAGACCATACCCAACTTTCTAGGAAGCAAGCTATTTTTACTGTATTCGGCTTCGTGCACCCATCTTGATCCGAAGACTTGACCTCTTAGACAAATGTTTTCGGCTTTATTTTTCCAGCATAATCCGAAGACTGTAAGTATTTATTTTTGCTATATTCAAAAGAATCCAAAGTGCTAACATTCCCTTCAGGAGCGCTACTGAAGAGAATGCATAGTTCACTTCGGATTCACCCTTAAAAGAAAAGGGGGCTCTGGAGCAGGTGGGTTTCTTGATCAAACAGTTAATCTGTTTGAGTTATTACAACCGCCCACATGGTCCGAAGCTTCAGATTAAACAAACCTCGAGTGTAACGGCTTTTCCAACAACCACTACTTACAGTTATAAAGTGGTTATATCCGTCAACCTCCATAACCGTAAGTAGTTAAGTTGGAGCCTATAAATACTGGTAAAAGGGGACACACAGGAGACTTTTGGGGAGGGGCATTATTTTCGATCCCTTTCTTTACTTTTCTTGCTCTTGAAATTCTCCATTCTGCTGTTGCCTGGGCTCTATCTGACTAGGCATAGGAGCATCCCCTGCTGGAAAACCTCCGGTCAGGGACTTCTTGCAGGTATCAGTCGACGGCAATCCGGCGGAAGAACCACTCCCTCCGGTCTAATTGGTCCAGCATCAACAGTTATTAACTACACAAGCTGCATACTAATATATGTATTTTGAGTTATTCTAGTCCGACACCTTCTACTCCACCAATTTATATCTCTGGATGGTCTCCTTTGCAGATTTCCTTTTCAGTTTTATTTTTCATAACAGTTATTTGGAATGTATTAACTGCAAATTACTTCCTGCTGCAAGTTCAATTCTTACAACATCTTGCCAAATATCAATATTTCCTCGGTTATGCTTGCTTTACTTCTCTCTCTTTATACACAAATCAGGTTCAAAGAAGGGACGTAAGGTCACAACAGAATGGGTTTGCTATACATTACATCACTGTTGGTGGGTATTTTAATACTCCTTCCCTCGCTGCAGACAATAGGCTACAAGATATTACTTTAATTTCTGTAAAGAACTCTCATATCATGCTACATTTTGGGTCCTATGGTTCTTTTAAAATTTGTTCCTTCTCTCTTGAGGGCTCTGAACATCGACTTCACTGGAATTTTCACTTGAGAGTATCAAGCCACACAATTATATTCACTGCTATTCTGGGACAAGTAGTAAGAATGCTTCGCTTATTTATGGATTCAGGGATCTTGGGTACCTGCAACACTTTTTAATCAAGTTGGTTTCTATGCTGGAGGGTGCTTGTATGCAAAATTGGTTTACTTACTACTCCTATGTTTATAAAATTGTTCCTCTACTTCAGTTTCAGACTTTCATGCTTAATTTTTTGTTCTTACAATACTTTTTTATCAACCTGGCTTCAACTCTGGAGGGCAAATGCATACATAATTGTATTACCTACTGTTCTTACGGTCACTTCATTGCCCATCTACTTCACTTTCAATGCTTCATGCCTAAATATAGATTATCCTGGAAATTTATTTTCTGCTGGAACTGGAACAATGACATTCTCCATAAAAACATCTTTTTCATTGTAGAAACAAGATAAAGGATTCCCCATTGCACTCAATATATAATATCCAGGTCTACTTGTACTTCAAAGGATTGTGAAGCACATTTACTCCAAACTATCATTTTATGTGCAAATATGCATCACATTGTCGGTCACCATCGAAACACCAGTTATTATGATCCAGGGAACTTACAAGATAGTTTATCTCATAAGCTACAGTTGAAGCTTTATTCTCCAAAACTCGTGCCGACGCAGTTTCAACTTCTTCAAATACCAGAACATGGCAGTATGCATATCTTCCAATTTGGTCTTCTGCCTCAAATTACTTAGAGTAATTCTTTGTGCACCGGGTGCGGTGCAGCAAATCCAGCGTGGCCCACACCGCACACGGCTATTGGTCCACGCTGGCACCACGTGGCATGACGATGGGACTGGATATGGCATGATGGGAGGGGTATATGTAAGCCTGCAGACGCCACCCTGCAGTCTTTTCAACCATGCAAAATGACCATTCTGTCCTCATCGTTTTCGGTATCGGAAAAACGGTTCTTATTCTGCAAACAGGAGAAAAAAATATGTGCCACTACGACACCCCACCCCAGAGTTCGTCCATTGTTTTTGGACATCCCAGATACCTATATTTTGTATTTTTTGCTCCTCTTTGGTGGTCGAGAAAGTGTTGGTGATCTTCCTTCAACATTTGATACGCCTTCGAAATCTTGGAAAAATGAAGACAAGTGGTTTAGTCTTTAAACCCAGACGAACAACACGAAAAGAACGCAAGAAGGAAATGCATATAGAGGAAGGAACTTTTTTTTACAATTTCTGCAAGGGAATCGGAGTTTTTAAACTAGGGTGCCCCAGGTTTTGAACAAGGATGTCGTAGGTTTTGAACAACGATGTCGTAGGTTTTGAACTAGGGTGTCGTAGGTTTTGAACTAGGATGTCGTAGGTTTTGAACTAGGGTGTCGTAATTTCTATTTTACTATTTTAATGTCAATCTTTGAAATTTATCTCTACAGAGGGATGTCACGATATTTTTTTAAAAAATATTAAGTCTTCATAGTATAAAATCATGACATCGTAGTTCATATATTATGACACCCTAGTTCAAAACCTACGACACCCTAGTTCAAAACCTACGACACCCATGCAGAATTTGTGAAAAATAAGTTTTTAACCCCTCTACTCTAATACATGGCAACCGTGGCTTATTTTATGACTCCCAGGGTGTCATAAAATTGCCATGGATGCTGTAACATTATTTAAAATGGCCAAAACAGTATTACGACACCATAGTTCAAAACTTACAACACCCTAGTTCAAAACTTCTGACACCCATGCAGAAATTATGAAAAATAAGTTTTTAACCCTTCTACCTCTAACACATGGCAACCGTGGCTTGTTTTATGACTTTCAGAGTGTCATAAAATTACCATGGATGCTGTAACATTAATCAAAATGGCCAAAACAGTATTACGACATCCTAGTTTAAAATCTACGACACTCTAGTTCAAAACTTACGATACCCATGCAGAAATTATGAAAAATAAGTTTTTAACCCTTCTACCTCTAACACATGGCAACCGTGGCTTATTTTATGACTCGCAGGGTGTCATAAAATTGCCACGGATGCTGTAACATTAATCAAAATGGCCAAAACAGTATTACGATATCCTAGTTCAAAACCTACGATACCCTAGTTCAAAACTTACGACACCCATGCAGAAATTATGAAAAATAAGTTTTTAACCCCTCTATCTCTAATACATGGCAACCGTGGCTTGTTTTATGACTCCCAGGGTGTCATAAAATTGCCACGGATGCTATAACATTAATCAAAATGGCCAAAATAGTATTACGACACCCTAGTTCAAAACCTACGACACCCATGCAGAAATTGTTTAACTTATATTTATATTTTACTTATGTTTCGGTGATCTTCCAATGCTTCGGCTGCCCAGATTAAAGGCTTCACAATTGTTTAAAAACCATTGCAAGCCAGCAGTGTATGCTGAACAGGTTTTGAAGATGAGTTTCTCAAGTTATCATTTAGAAATAATCCGAAAGGCTCCTTTCAATGCGTTCGTAGACATGCAACCATTTGTTGTCGATGGGCATCTACTAGCTGAAATTATTAGATGCTATAAGGGAGGAAACAAGTTTATTTTTTGTGGCAAGGAACTTATATTCAGCGTGGAAGACCTAGCCCTGATTTTGGGTCTGTCATGCCACGGAAAGAAAATCAAAATGGAAGATCAAGTTAAGAAAGGCCGGTTATTCAGAAGATTTGGAAGACAATTAAATATGCAAAATAAGGAGATGAAGAAGTTAATTGCCCGACTTCATTCATCCAATCTACAAGAGGATGTCGAGGACACAGTGAGATTATGGATTGCATTTATGTTCGCAACGTTCTTGTGTCCAAAGTCAAATCAAAGTTGCCCAAGATTTATCATCCCTTACTTGGATGATTTATCCCAGCTGGATAAAATAGATTGGGCTACCACAATAATGGAGTTGACTCTTATGTCTCTCCCAGATGCTGTTGTTTGCTTGAGATCCGACCAGCCAGTCCTAACCAAAAGAAGTGACAAGGTTAGGAGGCAGCCAACCCTGTATGGGTGTACAGCTGCTCTGTTGGTAAGTATCATTAAGATGCAGTAAAAGTATAATTGCTTTATTTTAAATCTTCCATATATTTAACATACATGTTTATTATGTACAGGTTTGGTTCCTTGAGCATAGTACCTTGAGAGCCCCAACATATCCAAAAAAATTGCCTAGGCTGTTAAAATGGTATGACAGCCAGGTGAAGACAAAGATTGTTGACCTTACAAACTTGAAGCCTCATGAGTTGGTAAATAAAAATATTTTTTCATTATAATATTAATGAACAATATATTATTATGATTAATGTATGATTATTTTGTTATTGTTCTTTGCTTGCAGGTGGAGGGAGCTATTGAGCCAACAATAACGGAACAATGTCTTCTCCCTAAAGGATCAGTAACAGCAGCATCCTCCGAAAAAGAAAAAACTTGTGCAAGCTGTGCACAGGTGAAGGTTGAACTTGAAAAAATAAAGAAGAAGCTAGCCACAGTTGAAACTCTTCTTAATTCATTGATAAATAAAGGTACCAATACCAATAAAGAAGGCCAGAAAGAGGCGGAGGGAGAGGATACTGAAGATACTGAGGTTGATGTGGAAGAAATTTTTGATGAAAAATTTAAGGATACCCTTGTAAGTGAGGAAGTTGAGGGGGAAAAAGAAGAAATCCAGATTCCTTCACTTATCAAAAGGGTAAAAAAAGAACCTAGGCTGTGGAAGGCCTCCCAAATCATAGCTAATTCTGCTTTCGAAACAGGTCCATTGAAAAAAAAGTTGAAGATGGTGGGCACATCTCAGCCCGAGGAATCAAATTTGAATTTTCAAATTGAAGATGATGAAAATTTGATCAATACATTTTTGAAAAAAAATATGAACTCGTATGTTACACCTATTTTTTCTAATATGTATGCTAATTTATAATCGAGAATATATAATATCATTCATGTTTATTAGTTTCAGGGATGTCATGTACACCGACAAATTCGGAGGCACTATCACTAGGAAAAATCTTTTTGATCTCATTAACAATGACATGATAGTTGATGATGTAAGTAATGAAGTATTACATCGTTTTGTTGTTAATCTTTATGTATGTACTGATATAATTTCTAATAATTATTATATTTACTTTATAATTAATCAGTTTAAATTGTATTGACAGATAATTGATGCCGGGCAGGAATTTATTACAAAGAACTGGGCTAAGAATGCAAAAAGATATCATAAATGTATAGTTGCTCCAGTAATGACTTCTAGCTTATGCCTAACCTCAACATCGCCATGTCATGAACTTGCTGGAACAGCCGGCAATATGATTTTTGATGCAGTGAGTGATTCAGATAAGAAGGAATTTCGATTTCTCTTCACTATCATCAACTCCAAAAATTGTCACTAGCACCTGGTAGCGGTGGATATGCAAGAGAAGATTTTCATGCATCTGAATTCGATAAAGCACAATTCCAAGTACAAGGCAAATGCTAGGAAGTGGCACAAGATAGTAGGTGCAATGTTCCACATATTCTGTGATAATAGTGAGGTATCCAAATGGTCAATGATAGAGAATAGTGAATGCCCTTCCCAAGCTGCAGGATCACTGGACTGCGGGTTGTTTTGATTGAAATACATGGATTTTATTGCTCGCAGGGATAGGCTTGATACTTGGGATTTCATAGAAAAAGATATCAGTATGTACCGCCGCCAGTTAGCAGCAAGGATTTTGAGAGAGTATGAATCAAAAGATTGAAAGTGCTATTAAATATTAGCCTATAAAAGCAAATTATTTGTTATGTACTCTTTCTTTTCGATTCATTCACTTCTGTATTATGTTACACAAATTTGTAACTAACTCGAGGATTATATTTTAAGTATCATTCTCAAAGAAAAATTCTTTTGATTCATTCAACCAGTATTGTTTTTAATATCATTGTCTTATTACATGTAGTTCTATGTAATTCATTCAATCAATATTTTATAATTCTTCATTGCTGTGATGATGATATAAAGGAGTGTTATGTTTCTTGACAGGGTGCCGTAGTATTTATACTAGAGTATCGTAGCATTTGAACTAGGGTGTCGTAGGTTTTGAACTAGAGTATCGTATCATTGTCTTTTATTGATTTTTAAGCAGCCGGGACTATTTCTGATTATCTGGGAGTCAATAGCCTATCCAATGATGACATGTACCATAGGTAGAAGGGATTAGAAATATTTTATCTTATAATTTTTGCATGTTTGTTTTTTTGAACTAGGGTGTCGTAAGTTTTGAACTAGGGTGTCGTAACCTTTGAACTAGGATATCGTAATGCTGTTTCAGGTAATTTTATTGATTTTTAAGCAGCCGGGACTATTTCTGATTATCTGGGAGTCAATAGCATATCCAATGATGACATGTACCACAGGTAGAAGGGATTAGAAACATTTTATCTTATATTTTCTGCATGTTCATTTTTTTTGAACTAAGGTGTCGTAAGTTTTGAACCAGGGTGTCGTAATGCTGTTTCAGGTGATTTTATTGATTTTTAAACAACCGGGACTATTTCTGATTATCTGGGAGTCAATAGCCTATCCAATGATGACATGTACCACAGGTAGAAGGGATTAGAAATATTTTATCTTATATTTTTTGCATGTTTATTTTTTTTAAACTAGGGTATCATAACTTTTGAACTAGGATGTCATAATCTTTGAACTAGGGTGTCGTAATGCTGTTTTAGATGATTTTATTGATTTTTAAGTAGCCGGGACTATTTCTGATTATCTGAAAGTCAATAGCCTATCCAATGATGACATGTACCATAGGTAGAAGGGATTAGAAACATTTTATCTTATATTTTCTGCATGTTTGTTTTTTTTGAACTAGGGTGTCGTAACTTTTGAACTAGGGTGTCGTAACCTTTGAACTAGGGTGTCGTAATGCTGTTTCATGTGATTTTATTGATTTTTAAGCAGCCAGGACTATTTCTGATTATCTGGGAGTCAATAGCCTATCCAATGATGACATGTACCACAGGTAGAAGGGATTAAAAATATTTTATCTTATATTTTCTGCATGTTTGTTTTTTTTGAACTAGGGTGTCGTAAGTTTTGAACTAGGGTGTCGTAACCTTTGAACTAGGATGTCGTAATACTGTTTCATGTGATTTTATTGATTTTTATGCAGTCGGGACTATTTCTGATTATCTGGGAGTCAATAGCCTATCCAATAATGACATGTACCACAGGTAGAAGGGATTAGAAACATTTTTTCTTATATTTTTTGCATGTTTGTTTTTTTTGAACTAGAGTGTCGTAACTTTTGAACTAGGGTGTCGTAACCTTTAAACTAGGGTGTTGTAATGCTGTTTTAGGTGATTTTATTGATTTTTAAGTAGCCGGGACTATTTCTGATTATCTGGGAGTCAATAGCATATCCAATGATGACACGTACCACAGGTAGAAGGGATTAGAAACATTTTGTCTTATATTTTCTGCATATTTATTTTTTTTGAACTAGGGTATCGTAATTTTTGAACTAGGATGTCGTAACGTTTGAACTAGGGTGTCGTAAACATCCTGTACCACAGGTAGAAGGGATTTTTTGTCAATCTAGGAGTCATAAACATTCTGTATGAAATTTCATTCAATAATCTAAAAAAACATAGGACTGTATATATATAGGACTATACCATAATTCAGGATTTTATATTCTATCTTGTGTTAGTTGACTGCATACATAAGCAACAAATTCATCTAAAAAAGGGTCCGAAGAAGGTACAGTGGGTTCAATTACTGTTTCTGGTAATTTCACTACAATATGGAAAGTCTGTCTTTTGCTAGTACTACCTCTTCTCTCATTTTGCACCGGAGTGTCAACAGAAGCCTTATCCAAATTTTTTTTTGATCTCTTTGATTTCTTCTCGACTCCACTCTTAATTCTATTCTCTCGTGAACGACCTTTCGTAGTAAGTTAGTCAGGATCCTGAATTAGAAGTTCTCTGCTTTGCTTAACTGCACAATTAGCATCAACAGCTTTTCTGAATAATGGTGTAAGATCTTCCATCACCAAATTGAATGCATCTTCAGACATTGAGGCTATCTCTGCAAGCTTTATCATCCGATGACTCATCAAAGCATATCTACGATCAATAAAATATAATATTCATATTAGGATTTCATGACATATGATAGGTTAATGTAAACCTAAAATAAGACATCTAAATTTAAATAATTTCTTGAGTGTGTACCATGATTTTCGCATGCTTTTATCACAAAATTGAGTGTTGCATTCGAGATCATCGAATTGATATTTCATGTCCTTGCACCATCTATTCAAAAAGTACTTATCTGGGATACGAAATATCTCGCTTTGATGAAGAACCAATAAGGCATGCCTATACAAGTAACCTTTGTACTCAAAGGATCCACACTGGCATTTAACATCCTCCAAAATTTTGTTATATGAAACCTCGTAATTTTTAATAATCTCCTTATTGTTTCCATTAACTTCAATTCTTTCAAATGATTTAACAGAATATACATCATGATTATCAACTTCTTTAAGTAATCTGGCATTTGATGCAGCCATTTCAAGGACCTCATTCTGAAATTTTTTGAATATGCGTCTTGTATATTTTCTTACTGCTTGCCTCTCAAAAGGAGAGGATGTCTTTAGGAAAGCACTTGTTTGCAACGTTTTATTGTCTTACTCATTTTCTGCTTCATATCTTTTCTCCAAGGCATCTTCGTACTTATCGATAAATTCTTTGAGCGTAGTCTTCGAGTTTATAAACCCATCAAAGAAGTGATTGATGCTCTCACTTCTTTGTAAAGTTGACATCCCTATTAATAAATATTCAAAAAATAGAAGCATATAAGATAAAAAGTTTGTTCAAAAATTTAAAAAATGAACATTAATCATTCACAATGACTAACAAACCTGCAAAAAATGTATCTTTAAGATAAACTGGAACCCATTTATCCCGACATTTATATATATTATTTAACCAATATACGGCCTTGCATTCTACATATTTCTCCATTAAATATGCCCATCTTTCATCGAAAGATACTATGGTAACTGAATCATATATCGTCTCGCCAAACTCAACCATAAAGTTGGGATTTGCAGTGCAAATATGGCCAATATTTTCAGGAATCTTCTTCAAAATATGCCAAAGACAAAATCTATGTCGTGCATTAGAAAAAATATCCCTGACAGCAGCCTCGATTACCTTATCTTGGTCAGTTATAATGGCATTAGGTGGTTGACCACCATTTGCATCCAGCCATGATTGGAATACCCATTTAAATGTCTCAGTCGTCTCATCTGATAACAATGCGCAACCAAGCAATGTGGATTGTCCATGATGGTTAACTTTAACAAATGGACAAAAGGGCATTTGATATGTATTTGTCAAATAAGTTGAGTCAAATGTCAGTACATCACTAAAGTAAGTGCTTGCCAATCTTAACCTAGGATGGATCCAGAAGACAGTCATGAGCTGTCCATTATCATTCAAGTCAAAAGTATAAAAAAAAATTGGATTTTTAACTTGCATTTGTGTGAAATGGATTACCATTGACCGTGCATCTCTTTTTTTTAGTTGACTCTGACGTTCTCAATAGATAAAATTATGAGCATCCTTTTCTGTGAAATCTAATTGTCTTCTACCTCCTTTCCTTCTAGCCATGGCAGAGTATATTTGACTTGTGGAAACATTCATGGTATGTAAATTACCGATCTCTGCCTTTTCTGGTGTGCTGATCCTTCTATGGGACCGTAGATAACCAACTGATGATATGGATAGCTCATGGTTATGTTCTAGGAAAACATCAACCAATATCCACTTACCATTTTTAGAATTTAGTCATGTTTTTATCGAAGCCTTACAATCAATTTTGCCAGTATCCCTAGGATTCATGGAGTTATCGACTTTTCTAGATTTTCCTTGCCTCCAACATGCCAGGTGCTTGAAGCATATTTCTTTGTTGTTGTTGGACCTACTACACACTGTTGTGATTCCAAAACCTACTCTCCTTGCATATCCATTGTAGAAATTGTATAAATCATTTGCGGAATTGAACTCCATACCAATTTTAGGATCAACAGACTCGTTCTCTGTGATCGAGGTGATAGGTGAAGGTGCATTCTTCTGAACAACATCAGCAACCTCATCCGAATTTCTAATTTCAGTGCCATATATAAAAATATCTGCATAAAAATTCATAAACATTGATATATATAGTTTTAGATGGTATTTTATCTATAACAAAATAAATAATGAGTTATGTATTGGATAGAATATGACATGACAGTGCAATAACAAGACATGGATGCAAAAAGTTCAGAAATATATGCTGAAACAGTATTACGACATCCTAGTTCAAACACTACGATACCCTAGTTATAAAGCTACGACATCCCTGAACAAAAACTTAAACTGGATATTTTGATCCTCCGTAACATAAGTGTTTCGGTATGCATTGATGATATATGATACCCCCAATATAGTAAAATGCTTCTGGAAAAACTTGGGTATCAAAAAAATCGAAACATGAACAAATCGGTACAAAATAGAAAATGAAAGCTTTTATCCTCCATCATGGGACATTTCAACCGTGCATTGGCTTGAATAAGATTGTTGGATTGTGATGAAAAGACCAAGATGGAAAAAGATTTCAAAAAAAGGGATTTTCAAGTTACGACACCCTAGTTCAGAAGTTACGACACCTTAGTTAAAATATTACGACACCCGATCATGAAACATGAAACTAAATATGCTAACCCCTACTACCTCGAGAACCTATCACTTGTGGACTGAGTTACGACTCCTAGGATGTCATAACATGACATAGATGCAAAAAGTTCAGAAATATATGCTGAAACAGTATTACGACATCCCAGTTCAAACATTACGACACCCTAGTTATAAAGCTACGACATCCCTGTACAAAAACTTAAACTGGATGTTTTGATCCTCCGTAACAGAAGTGTTTCAGTATGCATTGATGATATATAATACCCCCAATATAGTAAAATGCTTTTGGAAAAACTTGGGTATCAAAAAAATCAAAACATGAATAAATCGGTACAAAATAGAAAATGAAAGCTTTTATCCTCCATCATGGGACATTTCAACCATGCATTGGCTTGAATAAGATTGTTGGATTGTGATGAAAAGACCTGGAAGAAAAAAGATTTCAAAAAAAGGGATTTTCAAGTTACGACATCCTAGTTCAGAAGTTACGACATCCTAGTTAAAATATTATGACACCCGATCATGAAACATGAAACTAAATATACTAAGCCCTACTACCTCGAGAACCTATCACTTGTGGACTGAGTTACGACTCCTAGGATGTCATAACAATACATGGATGCAAAAAGTTCAGAAATATATGCTGAAACAGTATTACGACATCCCAGTTCAAACATTACGACACCCTAGTTATAAAGCTACGACATCCTTGAACAAAAACTTAAACCGGATGTTTTGATCCTTCGTAATAGAAGTGTTTCGGTATGCATTGATGATGTATGATATTCCCAATATAATAAAATACTTATGGAAAAACTTGGATATCAAAAAAATCGAAACATGAACAAATCGGTACAAAACAGAAAATGAAAGCTTTTATCCTCTATCATGGGACATTTCAACCGTGCATTGGCTTGAATAAGATTATTGGATTATGATAAAAAGACCAGGACGGAAAAAGATTTCAAAAAAAATGGATTTTCAAGTTACGACATCCTAGTTCAGAAGTTACGACACCCTAGTTAAAATATTACGACACCCGATCATGAAACATGAAACTAAATATACTAACCCCTACTACCTCGAGAACCTATCACTTGTGGACTGAGTTACGACTCCTAGGATGTCATAACAATACATGGATGCAAAAAGTTCAGAAATATATGCTGAAACAGTATTACGACACCCCAGTTCAAACATTACGACATCCTAATTATAAAGCTACGACATCCCTGAACAAAAACTTAAACCGGATGTTTTGATCCTCCGTAACAGAAGTGTTTCGGTATGCATTGATGATATATGATACCCCCAATATAGTAAAATGCTTCTGAAAAAACTTGGGTATCAAAAAAATCGAAACATGAATAAATCGGTACAAAACAGAAAATGAAAGCTTTTATCCTCCATCATGGGACATTTCAACCGTGCATTGGCTTGAATAAGATTGTTGGATTGTGATGAAAAGACCAGGAAGGAAAAAGATTTTAAAAAAATGGATTTTCAAGTTACGACACCCTAGTTCAGAAGTTACGACACCCTAGTTAAAATATTATGACACCCGATCATGAAACATGAAACTAAATATACTAACCCCTACTACCTCGAGAACCTATCACTTATGGACTGAGTTACGACTCCTAGGATGTCATAACATGACATAGATGCAAAAAGTTCAGAAATATATGCTGAAACAATATTACGACATCCCAGTTCAAACACTACGATACCCTAGTTATAAAGCTATGACATCCCTGTACAAAAACTTAAACCGGATGTTTTGATCCTCCGTAACATAAGTGTTTTGGTATGCATTGATGATATATGATATTCCCAATATAGTAAAATGCTTCTAGAAAAACTTGGGTATCAAAAAAATCGAAACATGAACAAATCGGTACAAAACAAAAAATGAAAACTTTTATCCTTCATCATGGGACATTTCAACCGTGCATTGGCTTGAATAAGATTGTTGGATTGTGATAAAAAAACCAGGAAGGAAAAAGATTTTTAAAAAAAGGGGTTTTCAAGTTACGACATCCTAGTTAAAATATTACGACATCCTAGTTATAAAGCTACGACATTCCTATACAAAAACTTAAACTACATTTATTATCCCCTCCTACTAGGAATACCTATAACCTGTGGACTGAGTTATGACTCCCAGAGTGCCATTAACTTTCTCTAATTACCAAAACAGTTGGTGTAATAAATCAACTATAAAAAGAAAACTAAAAAAATGTTTTACTTCCTGTTGGAAAAGACATTTTATCTTGAACGTATAGAAGAACTCTTCGGTGGCTTATTCCAAACTCGGATCAAAAGAAAGGAAGTCTTCGATGCCTTATTCCAGCCTCAGACCAAAACAGAGTACTTTTTCGGATAGAAGAAAGAGATTGATTTCTGCAACAGAACTCTTAGAGCAGATTTTAGCACGAGGGAGATTCTTCTTCAACCTTTATTGATTTCTTGGATAAAAACTATGGCATGTTTTAAAAACCAAAGCATATTTCAGAATGTTTCAGACTGAAAGATTTCCATAAATCCAAGCAAGATAGCGGGTAAAATGAGGCTGGAGGGAATGAGCTAGATGAATATTTCAAATAAAAGCTGAATCCTATTTAATGCTAGTCACGCTCAAATTAAAACATGTTATACCCCTCCCGTCATGCCATATTTTGTCCCATCGTCATGCCACGTGGTGCCAGCGTGGACCAATAGCCGCGTGCGGTGCGGGCCATGCTGGATTTGCTGCACCGCACGCGGTGCACAAAGAATTACTCAATTACTTATATCCAATCTATTGTTATTGTTTTCCTCTCATATTTCTCTAAATGCTGGGTTACATGTACTCCTATTTCTGCTGCACTTACTCAACTTGGTTATATGGATAGTTTTCTGCAATTATACTTTGGCAGATGGGCCATATGGGATTCATTCTCCACAGTTACTGGATCTTCTCAAAGTCCTACACTAACTACTTGCTATTCCTCTCTGTTGGACTGCCATATATTCATGGTTCTCCTTTCATTTTATGGGCTACGACGAGGACCTTCTATCAGGCAATACTTTTTGGCCAGATAACATATTTTCACATAACGAGTCAGGAACTGGCACAACAATCTTTTTTTCAAATTACTGGACTATCTCTATTTCAAATTTAATTGCTGTTAAGGGAAAGGTTCAACAACATCTGCTGGGCAATTTATTACTCCATTATTTTGTTGGATACCAAACTGAATCACTTTTCTCCATTTTCTGATCCATATATGTTATTCTTCACTGATATTACTATACTTGAATTGCTGATTTTTCTTGGGGTTCTTGAATTTTCTTTTGTCTGCATATTACTTTCTATAATATTCCTATGTCTATGGTTGTGCAAAGTATTGTATTTCAGCTTCTGGGTTCCCCCTTATGTAAAACTTCTACATGTTTTCTTTAAATGCAATTGCCCCTACCAGGGGTCTTTTCCTATTAAAAAAAAACTATTATTTCTCCCAGGAATAGCTAATAATGGTAATTATAATAATTCAAAACATTATTTAGAAAAAAAACAACTTAATGCTTGTTCGATCAATAAATTATTTCTATTATCTGTAAACAATGTTTTCAAAAGAAATTCTTTAAAATAAAGGATCAAGGCTAAAATCAATCCTTGATGCATCCAACCTCACTTTGATAAGAACTCATGCTCATAGAAAAATTGACCCTCTGATTTATGTAAATCAGAGATAAAATAAGAATTGGGACTATATGAAATCGAACTACTAACATCCTGTCAAGAGGCAAGAGGTAATACATTAGAACTAACATACGATGGTCAAAAAAAATCATTTCATCCAAGAATACCATGCTATAGATATTTTATATGTAAGAATTCAATATATATATATATATATATCTCTACTGGATCTCCTTCCTGTCAGATCATGTTCGATGCGGACTGTATTTTTTGCTCGTCCTCTTTATCTGAAGATGAGTATATCAATCTGATCCCATTAAAATATCAAAATAGAATGCTCTTCCCGTGTCCGATCACATATTTTAAAAAAAAATTTAAATTTAATCAAATAACCTGTATGGCTCAAATCACGAATTCGTGGGGATGGGAGCAAAGCGCCTGCTAACTATACTGTCATGTCAGTGATAATATATATTATTCTTTGGAGGAAGTTGAAATACATTCCGCTCAGTAGCCTGCTTTTTAATAAACCATGACTGTAGAAATCGTTGGCCCGTACCAGCTAAGGAACACCGTTGGACAGTCTGGATATGATGTGTTGGACCAACAAAGCTTTGATGAAGAGAGAAGTAACAGGTATTATATTCCAGTCCCTGAATGTTGTGTCGGATAAAAGCTTTAAAAAAAAGGGGGGGGGGGGGGGGGCGGTTTAAGGGGGCGGGGAGGACGGTGCGCAGCCCTGCTCTCCGATCACGATCTGACGGCGCTGACCCGGTGACAGCTTTAATACCTGCTCCTGCTTTTAATTTAAGGTATATTAGCGGCAGTTGACTTGAAAAAAAAAAAAAAAAAGTGGCCACCTAACCACGTGCCAAAAGTCGTGGCATTCGCCTACAGGCTACCACGTTGTGTAAGGCACTGCACCAAACTTTGGTTGGAGTGCATCCACTAGAATCCAGCCAGATGGGTCCATTGAAACCACCAAACTGGGAGCACCGTGGGTGGCAGAGGAGGGTCTCCATGTCACCTTCTTTGGAGGAGTGCAGCCTTGCATGTTACTTTCAAGGTGCTAGGTTATGATAGATTGGACTTTGCTACATATAGGGGAGGTGTTGAATCAATTGATCCTAATTATGATAGTTTATATAATTTGGGGATTTTGTTACATATGGTGGGGCAATTGTTAATATTTGGCAACAAATGTGACATGGACCACATGGCATGACTTGGAACTATTTTAGAAAATTGGTGCAATGCAGTATGGGTGGCCTGGTAGACCATGTTGTTATTTATTTTTTTTCTTATCGGAGGGGATCAACTATATATGTTTTTTGAAATATCAAAGATGAAAAAAAATATGTTTAACTATATATTTATTTGAAGGGAAATTTTTTATAATTATTAGATGGTTTTCAAATTCATCGTCTAAAAAATTTAGTCTCCATCCCATTCTCAAGGATTGCTAGCATTTGTTGCGCATATTCTTTTTTTTTTTTTTGTGATTTCTCATATGTTCACTAAAAATAATAATATGGTTAATTAGGTGGTGTCTTACGTGACTAATCATTTGAGTCGTTGTTATAGGATACTATGACAAATCTTCCCGATCCATTGTTAAATATTTTGTACCTTAATTTTCACAAATATATGTACACTTGTTTAGCTTAATTTATCTGATTTATCAAAAATATAATAAAAAATGAAATATCATATTTGATTGCTATTGCAATTGTGGTAGATGGATGGAGTTCTTAAAATGGGGCATGATTTTTGGTGGAGCCCTATTTTAACTATTACACAATCACAATCAACAACTGCCCAATCTACCTACCATAGGAATTCATTGTACCATTCAAGTATATGGTCCTGGTTATGCAATGTTATTTCCTAAGCAATAAATGGTAGATGACCATGTTTATAAGTTGTGCTTGATTGCACAGGAAATAATGGATATGAAAGCTATGTGAAGAAAGTATTTCTATTCCAAATATAAGTGTACTGTCAACTTAAGTTTGTATGATATTTATGTTACTAATGTCAATATTTGTCTCTCACCCTTGAAAGTTGTCCTTTAAAAAAAAATTATTAGGAGTCATTTGTGGAGAGTATAAAATCGTTACTAATGTGGCACGAAGCTGATGTGTAATCCCTATCAGATGCTATGTCAGAAAAACTGCCACAGTGGACACTTCATCTCGGACTCTTTTGCTAGGCCGAGCTCCACCAGGATGACGAAGTGGCCCGTCAAAGCCGAGTTCCGTCCTCCGCCAGGTTAGCACCCGCAAGCCCGGGGCGTCTAGGCCGGAGCCGAGCGACCTCGTTCACTAGATCGAGCCCCTCCGAGGCTGAGCCCCTTGGATCGGAGTCGAGCTCAGCCCTCCTCCGCCAGATCGAGCCCCTCCAAGGCCGAGCCCTCTGGGCTGGAGTCGCGTGCTGACCTCCTCCGCCAGATCGAGCCCCTCCGAGGCTGAGCCTCCTGGATCGGAGTCGAGCTCAGCCCTCCTCTGCCAGGTCGAGCTCCTCCGAGGTCGAGCCCTCTGAGCAGGAGTCGAACCTTCCTCCATCGGGTCGAGCCCTTCCGAGGTCGAGCCCCCTTATCGAAGTTGAGCCCAGCTCTCCTCCGTCAGGTCGAGCCCCCCCGGGCTGGAGTCAAGCCCCAGCTCTCCAGTTCGGTAACCACCTCGGACAATGCCGCCGGCCACCAAAGGGGCGGAGCCACCCTCGAGGCACCGACCAGCCATCCGAGGACTACGAGGAAGCACCCATCAAATTACGATAACTGCCTGCAGATGCAACTTACACAAGGAGAGGAAGAAGCTTCTTGACCAAGGCGCCACACTCTCCACCATCTACCTGCACCACCCGAAAGAGGAAGTCAATCAGGAAATTCGAATCCCGAGGATGGCAGCCCTCCAATCGAGACACTGCCAGGCTTCCCAAAATGGAGCGATCGGAAGGAATGTCAGAATGCATGGCAGTTTTTCTTATCACGAACTAGGAAAGATGTCCCGTCCACGGCACGGAACACCGCTGCACATGCTTGACGGCATGGAAAATATTCCGAGATAGACGTTCAACAACCACCTGGATTTAAAAGAACCTTTGACACCCTCAGTGAGGGGGTAAGCAAGCCAGGCAAGAGTAAGCTAAAACACTTGCCCAAGCAAGTAAGGCAGAAGGGGCCATACAGGAGGATCGATCCACTTCGGCCACCATCTTTCCCAGCACACTTGCACCCCCACTTATACACCATTCACTCCTTCTAGCATGGAGTCAATCTAAAGGGACTCGACCAGGAGGATCTGTTCTCCTGGATCGTCACTGACTTGACGTCGGAGTGCCTCCGCCGGAATCCTCGGCCCGGGTATCTGACCTTATTTTGCAGATCCTGAAGCACAGGCAGATCCTGAGGAGACGAGGAACGATCCGACGCCAACAGCAGCTACGAGTCATGACGATCTTGACGGCAACCGTTAACATTTTATTTACCTTAACTTGACCTTGGACATTGCTTTATTTAAGCACATGTCTATGACTATAAGAAATTTGAGTAAAATTATTTTTTACAGCAAAAACTACCAAAAAAGATTTTGTTGTTAAAATTATTAGCAATGGAAAGAGAACTATTAGCGACAATAAAAACCATCGCTAAAACTTTCATATTTTTATTTTTAAATTTTTTTTTTTTATTAGTGATGGAAAGCAGTATCAGCGGCGAAAAACTTCATTGCTACGAGTTTAGAAATTTTAAATTCTTTTTAAATTTCAAGAATTTATTTGTAGTAATGGCTAATACTCCCAAAATTTCTTTGTTTTCCTGTTCCCCCTCTCTCGTTCCCCCCTAATTTCTCCCCCACCCCTGCCCTTGATTTTCATCTCCCCAACCAGCGACCAACCGAAGCCCCCCGCCCCCCCCCCCGGCCTCTCCCAGTTCCCTAGCTTCGGTGACCAACAAACCCCCCGACCCTCGGTTTACATCTCTCCCACTAGTGACCGACCAACCCCCCTCTCCTAGTTTCCCAGCTCATGCATGCCACTGCCTCCACCATCATCCCTACATCGCTTCCCTGTTGCAGTCATCAGCTTGCCAAGTTCCCTGCACCATGTCCCCTCCCAGTTCCCCAGATCATGCCCTTCCCGTCCATGTGCCACCATCTCCCTCTTTGCCATTCTCATTCTGCCGGATCCCCTCATCTTCTTTTCGGTGCTTTTGGTGATCAAGGCTGGGACGGTGCTTTCGATGAACCTGGCATTAGTAAAGGAACCATTTGAAACCAAGTTTGGGGTGTGTGGGACTGTCATGAGAAAAGCGAAGTTCAAGATCATTGATCCTAAGATCGGGGCATCCTTGGGATGGGACCGGCCCAGAGAGATTTGCATCAGGGGAGCTCAGGTCATGAAAGGTGAGTCTCTGAAATGTTTAAAATCTCTCATTAACTTAGCCTTTGATGGTATGATCTGCATCATTAGTTTTGAAATTGCATCATTGGATACCTGCTATTTTGAATACCCATTGTATTATAATGCTTTGGAGAAATGATTGTTCCCCAAGGGATCAATTGATTTCAATTCCAACTATATAATTTAGTGCATATAACTTTAGAGAAAAATATAGGCTTATATTATAAAACTAATATGCTTGCTTGGTTAAAGTTAGACAAAACAATAAGAAGAAAAAGTTGTTAGCTAATTATATTTATCTCTAAAGCAATAACTAATTTCTAGCTCCCATCCACTTTGATTGGAGATTGTTATATCAGCAGGATATGTTCAACCATATCAATAGAATTTAAATATTTCATCTATTTTTATAAATAAATTAGGTTTCGGATAGATAGTAATGTGGCAGGATCGCTGACGTGGAACACCTGTTATTGCCGTCCGGATCATCGTGGCCCGTAGCTGCTAGTGGCGTCTAGGGTCACCCGTCCGCCTATTCGGGATGCCTCTGGTGCCTCGGGACCTGCAAGAAACAACGTCAGTGACCCGGACCGGGGATTCCGGTGAGGGTGCTCCGACGGTCAAGTCAGTGACGATCCAAGGGAACAGATCCTCCTGGTCGAGCCCCTCAAGATGAGCTCCACACTAGGAGGAGTGAATGTAGTGCATATGGAAGTGAGAGTGAGCTAAGAGAGGTGATGGCCGAGGTGGAAGAATCCTCCTGTATGGCCCTTCTCCCTTGTTTCTTTTCTTGCTTACTTTTAGTTTACTCTGGCTGGGTTTTTACTCTGGCTTGCCTCGGGATCTTCCCGTGTCGTCTGACGTGTGCGACGAGGTATCATGCCGTAGACGGGATGCCTCTCCTGTCAGATAGCCGGGAAAGCTTCCATGCGCTATGACATTCCCTCTGCTTGCCCCTTTCCTGTAAGCCTGGCAGGACCTCGATCGGTGGGCTGCCGCCCTTGAGATTCGTGCTCTCTGGCTGTATCTTTTCCCTGGCGGTACGGTAGGTTGGTGGAAAGCATGGCGCCTTGATGTGAGTTTCCTTCCCTTCTAGTGTGAGGGACGACTGTGGGTATTAATTACGGCATGGCGAGCGCTGCTATACGACCCTCGGGAGGCCCGTCGTCGTTCTTGGAGAGCAGGTGCCACTTCCTTGGCAGTTGGTGCTTCTGCCTGAGATGGGGACTGAGCTAGAAAGGTGGGACCCAACTCCAAGGGGCTCGTCTCGAGGTGGCTCAGCTGGACAGAGGAGGGCTGAGCTCGACTCCGAACCAGCGAAACTCGGCTTCGGATGAGCTCGACCTGACGGACCAAGGGATCTGACCTTGGAGGAGCTCATCGTGGCGGAGGAGACTTGAGCTCGACTCCTGACCACGGGGCTCGATCCTAAAGGGTCCGCCTTGGATGGGGCCTTATACTCGGCTCCGGCCTAGGCATCTCGACCCGGCGGGGACCGACCTGCGGAGGACGGAGCTCGACTTCGACGGGCGATCCCGTTGCTCCGGTGGAGGTTAGCCCGGCGAAGGGGCCCATGTTGAGAATCCAGCATGGCATCTGATGGGGACTCCATGTCAGTTTGCCCGTCCCATGTCAGCGATTCGGTCACATCACTTGTCAGTTGCCATGTCAGGGTATGCTGCCACAGTGGACACTGCCTCCCGGGCTCGCTTCCCGGGTTGAGCTCATTCGCCGGGATGAGCTCCCTCAGGTAGCCGGGACCGCCCGCCAAGATCAGGCACCATCCTCCGCTAGGTCGGATCCCGAGAGATCGGGCCGCATAGGCCGGAGCCAAGCGACCTCCCAGGTTGAGCCCCTCGAAGTCGAGCTCCGCGGTCCAGAGTCGAGCCCCAACTCTCCTCCGCCACGAGGGGCCCCCCTTTGAGGTCGAGCCCGGGGGAGCTAAGTCTTGCCCTCCGGCTCGGCCACCGCCTCGACCAGGGCACCAACCACCAAGGAAGTAGCATCTTTCCTCCAAGGACGACGGCAGGCCTCTCGAGGGCCATGAAGCAGTGCCCCCCATGCCGCAATAACTCTCCATCGCTGCCACTTGTGCCGGGAGAGAAGAAAGCTCCCTGACCAAGGCGCCATGCCCTCCACCAACCATCCGTACTGCTAGGAGAGGGGGGCCAGTCAGAAGGCATGAATCCTAGGGGCGGCGGCCCTCTGATCGAGGCACTGCTAAGTTTCCAGGAATGGGACGACCGGAGGGAATGCCAGAATGCACGAAAACTTTCCCCACTGAATGTCAGGAAAGACATCCCGTCCACGGCACGATACCCCGCCGAATGCGCCTACCAATGCGGGGAGGCCCCGAGGCAGGTCTAGTTAAAAAAGACAACTGAGAGTAAGCCAAAAAACACACAAGATCACTCACACAAAGAAAAAGAGAGACTGTTCATGTGGGTGAACAGAAAAGAGAAAAAAGGCCGTACAGGAGGACCCTTCCACCTTGGCCACAATCTCTCCCAGCCCGTTCTCATTTCCACTCACACCACACTCACTCCTCCTAGCATGGAGTCCATCGAGAGGGGCTCGACCAGGAGGATCTGTTCTCCTGGATCGTCACTGACTTGACCATCGGAGCGCCCCCGCCGAAATCCCCGGCCCAGGTCTCTAACGTTGTTTCCTACAGGTCCCGAAGCACGAGGAGCCCTCGGGAAGAGGGTAGGCGATCCGGCGCTCCCAGAAGCTATGGGCCATGGTGATCTTGGCGGTAATAGATTGGCGCGCCATGTAGGGGGGCTGATCCAAAGGGCTAATCGTCAGAAGGATCCCTTTGCTCCGAAGGGTTGGTCCCGCTGCGAACAAGCCCACCCGGAGGATGGTTACCACGTGAGCGAGAGAAGCCTCCACCAGTCATGCGGGAGATTCCCCCTCCCGAGGAAACCCGCATGATTCGGAAGTGGCACCGCCCGCTCTAACCCAACCACCTCCAATGGAAGCCCAGCAAATGCGAGTTCTTGCTACGGCAGTGCGCCAGCTTCAGCACCAACAACAATCCTTGGCTACCCACCAACAGCCAGGGACTCCCGCGGCCCATAAAGCAGCGCCCCGCAACAGTTTGCGCTCCTTTCAAGGAAGGCCATCCGCCGCGGGCCGCCACTAATCACCGGGGTAGCTACCAAACTCCGGCGAAGAGACAACGAGCTGGGTCTGCTGACAGGGAGAGCCGCTCGCCGAACCTTGAGCGGGGGGCATCCAAACCCTGCCAAGGCAGAAAAAGCAAGACCCCCCGTCACGGACACCGTGCACCCATGTCACGTTCTCCGTCTCCTTCGGCAGAGGGGTCTACTAATGAAGCCGTCAAGCGCATAGCAAAGAGGCGCCTAGAGGAGCATGAGCGCAAGTTGACTGAATTCTCCCGCCGGTTTGCCAACATGCAGGGCTCCGCTAGTGAGCCGGCGGGCTATGACTTCCGCCCCCCATTTTCTCAAGAAGTCCAAGAGGAGCTGATTCCAGACCGGTTCTGCATGCCACAGGTGGACCCTTACGACGGGACCACCGATCCCTTGGATCACCTTGAGAGCTATAAAGCCCTAATGAGGGTCCAGGGGGCAACCGACGCCCTCCTCTGGATCGCATTCCCCGCTACTCTCCGGAAGGCGGCCTGAGTGTGGTTCATCCACCTCGAGCTAGGGAGCATCGAAAGTTTTACTCAGCTGGAGCAGAAGTTCGTGGCCCACTTCGATACCTGCCGGAAGGTTCCAGGAGAGGCAGACAACCTTTTCTCCATCAGGTAGCAGGACCGCGAGCCCCTGCGGGACTACGTGGCCCGCTTCAAGGCTGTCGCACTAAAGATTTACAGCCTCGATGAGCAAGTCGCCATGCTGGCACTGAAGAGAGGGCTCAAGACCTCCCGCCTGACCTACTCCCTCGACAAGAAGCACCCCAAGACTTACGCTGAGCTCCTTTTCCGAGCTCAGAAGTATATCTGTGCCGAGGAGGCAGATCGTACGAGACGGGAGCTCGACGGGCAGCCATTGAAGAAGCCAGCCCCCATCGAGACATCCGGGACATGGAAACCAGCACCTCTAGCTTAGAACTTTCGGCAGGGGCCGAGACCAAGGGGCGCCCCCATCCCTGAAGAGAGTTACACACCTCTCCTCGTCCCAAGGGCGAAGATCCTCATGGAGATCGAGGGCGAGCCCTACCTGAAGCGCCCACCTCCAATGAGGCATTCTACTGGCCGTGACAGATCCAAATATTGCCGCTACCACCGCGACCACGGCCACGACACCGAGGAATGCCGCAACCTCAAGAAGGAAATTGAGGAACTCATCAAGAGGGGCTACCTCGGAAGGTTCGTGGGGGGGCAGACCCCAGGCGGAACCTCAGGCGCTCGTCGCTCTCCCACCAGTGCCGGCAGTCGACAACCGCCCCACCGAGAAGCCGGTGAGGATGATATGCTGGGAAGCTGAGCGCGCACCCAAGAAGGCCCGGGGGGTAGGATGTTCTGAAAATGTACTCCCCTTTATGAGGGAGGGAGAAGACGGGAAAAAAAATGTAAATAATGATGCCATGGTCGTCGAGATGATGATTGCGAAGCATCCTGTAAAATGCATCATGGTTGATAGTGGGAGTTCCACCGATGTACTTTTTTACGATGCCTTCTCCAAAATGAATCTTTTTCCTGCTTAAATCCAACCTGTGTACACCCCTCTTGTCTGATTCACAAGCGATTCTATAAGGGTCGAAGGGGAGATCACTTTCCCCGTTACTGCCGGAACTCCACCTCAGCAAAGCACCATGATGATAACCTTCATAGTTGTCAAACTCCCCTCAGCCTACAACGTTATCCTTTGGACGGCCCGGGCTCAACCTGCTCGATGACGTCGTCTCCACCAAGAGGCTGCTTGTGCAGTTCCCAACTCCCTATGGTGTCGGAGAGATGAGAGGGATGCCCCAACCGATGCAATATTGTTTCCAAACTCTCCCAGGGGCCAGGGTCCCCGAGGACGACCCCAGGGCAGACGACCTCGATCAAAGGGCTCAAGATCCCAGGGGAGGTTCGGTCGAACGCCTGCTGTCTTACCCCCTCGGGGCCGACCAGGCAAAGACGGTGTAGATCGGGGCTCAGCTGCCAGACGAGGAGAGGGCCCACCTGCTAGAGTTCCTGTAGACGAACGCGGATGTGTTTGCTTGGACGGCGGCGGATATGCCAGGCATCCCCCCTGACATCATCACTCACAAGCTAAGCATCGATCCAAAGTACCGGCCAGTTCGGCAGAAAAAGAAGAGTTTCACCCCGGAGAGACAGGTGGCCATCAATGAGGAGGTAGATAAGCTCCTCGCTGCCGGTTTCATTCACGAGGTGCAGTATCCGAGCTGGCTAGCAAACGTGGTGATGGTCAAGAAAAGCAATGGCAAGTGGAGGATCTGTGTAGACTACATCGACCTCAACAAGGCATGCCCGAAGGATAGTTTTCCCCTACCGAAGATCGATCAACTAGTGGATGCTACCTCGGGACACCGCTTGCTTTCATTCATGGATGCATTTTTCGGGTACAACCAGATACGGATGCACCCGGAGGATGAAGAATACATCGCCTTTGTCATCGACCAAGGGACATATTGTTACAGAATGATGCTCTTCGGTCTAAAGAATGCTAGGGCCATATACCAGCGCCTGGTCAACAAGGTTTTTAAAGACCAAATTGGCAGAAACATGCAGGTATACATGGACGACATGTTGGTCATGAGCAAGCCGAGCTCAGACCATGTCGCCGACCTCATCGAAGCTTTTTATAACCTCTGGAAGCACCAAATGAAGCTCAACCCAGCGAAGTGCACCTTCGGGGTGGCGGCCAGGAAGTTCCTCGGCTTTATGGTCACTCAGAGAGGCATCGAAGCTAATCCGGAGAAGGTCCAGGCGATCGTCGACATGGAGCACCCCACATCCAAGAAGCAGGTCCAGCGCTTGACGGGACAGATTGCAGCCCTGAGCTGGTTCATCTCGAGATCGGCCGACCGTTGCCTCCCCTTCTTCAAGATGCTGTGCAAGATGCACGACTTCACCTGGGCGGAGGAGTGCAAGACAGCCTTCGAAGAGCTGAAGGAGTTCATGGCCTCTTCCCCTCTGCTCTCCCGATCAGAAGAAGGGGAGGAACTCCTGCTTTATCTGGCAGTCACACCTGGAGCCGTCAGCTCGGTCCTCGTCCGCACAGATGAGGACGGATCCTAAAAGCCGATGTACTATACCAGCAAAATCTTCTACGATGCGGAGATCAGGTATACTCGCTCTGAGAAACTCATTTTTGTCCTAATAATGTCTGCTAAGCGTCTCAGGCCTTACTTCCAAGCGTACCCTATTACGGTTGTGATTGATCAGCCACTGAGGACCATACTGAGTCGCCTCGAGACTTCCGGGAGGCTGGCCAAATGGTCACTGACGCTGAGTGAGTTCGATATCGCTTATCGGTCGAGGTCGTCACAAAAGATCCAAGTCCTGGCCGACTTCGTGGCCGAATGCATAGGACCCGTCGAGGAGCCGGAGCAGACGACTTCGGAGGGTCAAATCGAGCTCAGACCATGGGAGGACCCCTGGATCCTCCACGTGGACAGTGCCTCCAATTCCGGCGGGAGCGAAGCGGGCTTCATCCTCACCAACTCTGACGGGGTGGTGACAAAGTGTGCCCTCCGTTTCAAGTTCGCCACAACAAACAACCAGGCGGAGTACGAGGCGCTCCTCATGGGCCTAAGGGTATCCCGTGAGTTGGGCGTATAGAGCCTGAAAGTCTTTACCAACTCCCAGTTGGTTGCCGGACAAGTCTCCGGAGAATACGAGGCTAGAGATCCCCAGATGATGAAGTACTTGGAGAGGGTTTGCTCGAGCACTGCAGGCTTTCGCCGCTTCCATATCTTCCATATCCTTCATGGGGAGAACACTCGCACGGATGCACTGTCAAGGCTCGTGACCCTGCCAGACTCATCACTGGGGTGCGTCTACATCGAGTACCTCGAAAATCCCAACTATGAGAGCCCAGAGTAGGTGCAGCAAGTAATCCCTGAGCCGAGCTGGATGGACAAATATGTCAAGTTCATCATGGATGGCACCTTACCGGAGGATTGCAGGGAGGCTGGCCTCGTGAAGAAGAAGGCCTCCTGGTTCATTCTGATGGAAGGCCAGCTCTACCACCGATCTCACTCGTACCCACTCCTGAAATGTTTTAAGCCCGCAGAGGCAGCCTTCATGCTCCAGGAGATACACGAAGGCCTTTGCGGGAATCATGTGGGGGGAAGGACTCTAGCATACAAAGTCCTTTGTCATGGCTACTTTTGGGAGACTATGAGGGAGGACACAGCCGACTTCGTCAGGAAGTGTGACAAATGCCAACGCCATTCTGACATACAATGCCAGCCGGCGGCATCGATCTTCTAACTTTCGTCCCCCTGGCCTTTTGCCCAGTGGGGGATGGACATCCTAAGGCCATTCCTCACCACACCAGGGCAGCGTAGGTTCTTTCTAGTGGCGATCGACTACTTTACCAAGTGGGTCGAAACTGAGCCGCTAGCTCGAATCACAGAGGCCAATGTTCGCCAATTCTTCTGGAAGTCAGTCATCTGCCGCTTCGGGCTCCCCAACTACATCATCACCGACAACGGGCGGTAGTTTGACAACCGGGAGTTCGAAGGGTTCTGCGCCGAGCATAGCATCCAACACCGATTCACCTCGGTGGCTCACCCCCAAACAAATGGAGAAGCCGAAGTGACTAACCGGACCATCCTTCAGGGACTCCGGACCAGGCTGGACCAGGCCAAAGGTAGATGGGCAGAGGAGCTTCCAAGCATCCTATGGGCCTACCACACAATGCCCAGAATGGTGACGGGCGAAATACCTTTCATCCTCGTCTTCGATGCTGAAGCGGTCATCCCGGTCGAGCTCGACGTACCTATATTACGGGCGCAGTCATCCCGGTCAAGCTCGACGTACCTATATTACGGGTGTAGCAGTACGACGAGACACAGAACTCGGCGCATCTCCTACTCAATTTAGACCTCTTGGAAAAAACGAGGGACAAAGTTTGACTCTGGATGGCGGCATATCGGTAGTGAGTGGTCCGGTACTACAATGCACGGGTGAAGCCGAAGACCTTCCGACCTGGAGACCTGGTGCTACGCCGAGCCGAGGCATCTCAACCCCGAGAGTGCGGTAAACTCTCGCCGAATTTGGAGGGTCCCTACAAGGTGGCTGAAGCCCTCTCGCACGATGCCTACTACCTCAAGGACTCGGACGGTGCCGATTCCCTCGAACGTGGAATGCCTGTAACTTAAGGAGGTACTACTAGTAATGTAAGGCCCCTTTACAAGAGTAATAAAGATCTTCTTCCATGCAAATGACTCTTCGAGCCCAGCTCCAAGACATCAAAACCCTGAGCCAAGCTCTCAGGCCATCAAGCCTGGAGACAAGTCCTCCGGTCACCAAGTCTTCGAGCCCAGCTCTAAGACATCAAAGCCCTGAGCCAAGCTCTTAGGTCATCAAGCCTGGAGACAAGTCCTCCGGTCACTAAGTCTTCGAGCCCAGCTCCAAGACATCAAAGCCCTTAGCCAAGCTCTCAGGCCATCAAGCCTAAAGACAAGTCCTCCGGCCACCAAGTCTTGGAGCCCAGCTCCAAGACATCAAAGCCCCAAGCCAAGCTCCCAGGCCATCAAGCCCGGAGACAAGTCCTCCGGCCACCAAGTCTTCGAGCCCAGCTCCAAGACATCAAAGCCCCGAGCCAAGCTCTCAGGCCATCATGCCCGGAGACAAGTCCTCCGGCCACCAAGTCTTCGAGCCCAGCTCCAAGACATCAAAGCCCTGAGCCAAGCTCTCAGGCCATCAAGCCCGGAGACAAGTCCTCCGGCCACCAAGTCTTCAAGCTCAGCTCTAAGACATCAAAGCCCCGAGCCAAGCTCTTAGGCCATCAAGCCCGGAGACAAGTCCTCCGACCACCAAGTCCTCGAGCCTAGCTCCAAGACATTAAAGCCCCGAGCCAAGCTCTCAGGCCATCAAGCCCGGAGACAAGTCCTCTAGCCACCAAGTCCTCGAGCCCAGCTCCAAGACATCAAAGCCCCGAGCCAAGCTCTCAGGCTATCAAGCCCAGAGACAAGTCCTCCGGCCACCAAGTCTTCGAGCCCAGCTCCAAGACATCAAAGCCCCGAGCCAAGCTCTCAGGCCATCAAGCCCGGAGACAAGTCCTCCGGCCACCAAGTCTTTGAGCCCAGCTCCAAGACATCAAAGCCCCGTGCCAAGCTCTCAGTCCATCAAGCCCGGAGACAAGTCCTCCGGCCACCAAGTCTTCGAGCCCAGCTCCAAGACATCAAAGCCTTGAGCCAAGCTCTCAAGCCATCAAGCCCGGAGACAAGTCCTCCGGCCACCAAGTCTTCGAGCCCAGCTCCAAGACATCAAAGCCCTGAGCCAAGCTCTCAGGCCATCAAGCCCGGAGACAAGTCCTCCGGCTACCAAGTCCTCGAGCCCATCTCCAAGACATCAAAGCCATCAAGCTCGGAGATAAGTCCTCCGGCCACCAAGTCCTCTAGCCTAGCTCCAAGATATCAAAGCCCTGAGCCAAGCTCTCAGGCCATCAAGCCCGGAGACAAGTCCTCCGGCCACCAAGTCTTCGAGCCCAGCTCCAAGATATCAAAGCCCCGTGCCAAGCTCTCAGGCCATCAAGCCCGGAGACAAGTCCTCCGGCCACCAAGTCTTCGAGTCCAGCTCCAAGACATCAAAGCCCTGAGCCAAGCTCTTAGGCCATCAAGCCCGGAGACAAGTCCTCCGGCCACCAAGTCTTCGAGCCCAGCTCCAAGACATCAAAGCCCTGAGCCAAGCTCTCAGGCCATCAAGCCCGGAGACAAGTCCTCCGGCAACCAAGTCTTCGAGCCCAGCTTCAAGACATCAAAGCCCTGAGCCAAGCTCTCGGGCCATCAAGCTCGGAGACAAGTCCTCCGGCCACCGAGTCTTCAAGCCCAGCTCCAAGACATCAAAGCCCTGAGCCAAGCTCTCAGACCATCAAGCTTGGAGACAAGTCCTCCGGCCACCAAGTATTTGAGCCCAGCTCCAAGACATCAAAGCCCCGGGTCGAGCTCCCAGGCTACCAAGGTCTTCCAACCCACAAAGTCTCCCCGACTCGAGCTTGAAGCCCGACTCTCAAGCAGAGAGAAGTCCCCCTTCTCTAACCCCTCCACATGCAAAAAGCAGAAAAGAAGAAAAAGATAGAAATAGAAGAAGGGGGAGAGGAGAAGAACACTCAAGTCTTGGCAAACAAGGAGCTCCATTCCTTTTCATTAAAAAAGGTACATTCATGTACAAGTATTCTCGAGCCCCTGACATGCCAGGCAGCCCAAGTCAACAATAACAAAAGAAGGAATATAAAAGATCCTGCCCTACTCCGCTGGCACCTTCCCTTGATGATGACCAGCCGGCGTCTCGCTCTCCTTCGCCTCCGTGCCCGGAGCTTGCTCCACGGTCGCCGCCGCTGACAGAGCTGATTCGGACACCACCGTCGATGGAGTTGGCTCGATCGCTGCCACCTGCTGGGCTGGCCCGGCCACCATGGTCGATGGGGTCGGCTCAGCCAACGTCGCCTGCGCAACCGGCTCCCCAACAATAGCCTTCTCCCTCGCCACCACCGGTGCCGGAGTCGAAGCCTTGGAACCCCTGGAGCCTGGGAGTCGGAGGGCGGCCAACCGCTCCTCCGAAAGGATGCCGCATAGTTGGGTACGGCAATACGCGAACCCCATGTAGAAGGAGTCCGTCGTCGCCTCCTTGAAGTCACGCAGGTACTCCGGGGAGGCCTTAAACAAGGCCACCGCATCAGCCGCACCCTTTTTAGGGACCTTGGCTCTGTGAGTTGCCTCCAGGGCCCTCTACTCCGCATCCACGGCCCGCCGGGTGGCCTCGGCTACCTCCTTTCTCGTGGCTTCCGCCTGGCGGGATGCCTCGGCCATCCCCCTCTCAGCTGCCTCGACCGAGCTCACGGCAGCAGAAGCCTTCCCCTCTGCATCTACGGCCCTCTATTCAGCGGCTGCGATCTTCTTCTCGACGGAGGCAGCCCACTCCCTGGCCGCCTCCGACTCGGCTCGGAGCTCCTTCAGCCAGTCCTCTTTGCATCGAGCTCATCCAGGAGCTCCCTCCTGGCTTGCTCGACATTGGAGACCTCGCTTGTGAGGCTCTTAACCTTCATACTAGCCTTCCAGGCCTCGTCGCTCTTCCGCCTCAGCTTGGCTGTCAGAGACTCGAGCTCCGTCTCCCGCTCTCTATCCCTCCTGGCCCAGTTGTGAAAAAAATCCCGGATAAGGATGAGCTCCCTACCTTGCTGCAACAGAAAGCATGTCAGCCATGTCGATTAGAAATGTAAAGAGAGAGAGTGAAGCAAAGTGAAGGAAAACTTACGGCATAGAGGTTGGAGAAGGACGCGCTGATGATGTCGCCAATGAGTCTGCCGCTCCCCTCTCGCTGGTCACCGGACTGAGCAGAGAAGTCCATCATCCGCTCAGCAAGGGGCTGGTCCTTCATTAGGAAAACATTGGGCCCCAATTTGAAAGGGACCTGGCAGTAGTCCCTGTCTCTCTTCCCTGCCACCGACGCAAACTCATCCTCGATAGGGAAAGCTCTCGGGTCGGGCTGCGGGCTTGGCACCACCTCGGACCGTGTCATTGCCATCGGCCTCGTGCCTCTCGGCTCCCCATCCTCCTCGACCTCGATGATCTCCGGAGGAGGGGTTGTCGCCGTAGCTGCGGCAGCGGCTGACCTGGCCCGGACCACCACCTCGGACTCAGGAGCCGGAATCGGATCACGCTATCTCGGAGGCTCCGCGACGGCCTCCGTTGCCCTTTTCTACCTCTGCTTGGTGATTGGCGCTGCTGGCCCGCTCAGTGCCTAGCACTGCTGGCCCGCTCGACATCAGTCTTGCACTATCATTCGTGCGAGCCCTCTTTGGAGCGGGCTCGCTAGCCTCTGCCTCTTGGCCACACTCCTCGATGAAGGAAAGCAGCTCGTCCATCGAGAACTTCATGTCTGCACCAAATAGGACATTGTCAGCCACAGACTCAAAAAAAAAAAGAGAGGAGGAGGAAAGGGGAGGTCGAGCCGAACTCACCCGAATCTCGTGTCGAGCCGACCCCGGTCTCGTGGAGATTCTGCTCCGATAGCAAAACCTCAAGTGAAGGGATTTCGGCGGAGCGAAGGTGCTCGTACAGCTCGAGGTCGGCTGCTTCAACCGAGGAATTCCGGTTAGGGGATCGGTCCGGGTCACTCCAAACCTAGTCGACCCCCTCAACCGAGGCAAAA
The DNA here is from genome assembly GCA_021397845.1 of Areca catechu. Lineage (NCBI taxonomy): Eukaryota > Viridiplantae > Streptophyta > Magnoliopsida > Arecales > Arecaceae > Areca > Areca catechu. Next base: position 31,811,987 of record CM038041.1, read on the forward strand.
AAGTACCTGCTCTTCCACCCCTTGATGGAAGAGGGGAGCTCGAACTTCATGCTCCTCAGGTGGGAGGAAAGAGACCACCACCCCTCCTTAGTGGGGTGGCGCTTCAGGGTGAAGAAGGCCCTGAACAAAGAAAAATGGGCAACAATCCCGTGGAAGTGACACCTAACGATGAAGTAGAAAATCGTCTTGATAGCATTTGGGACGAGCTGGGCAGGAACAAGACGATAATTGATCAAGACAGAAAGGAAAATTGGATGGAAAGGGAATCGGAGACCCCCAGCAAAGGTCTCCTCATAAAAAGCTATCCTACGGGGGCCGCTAGAAGTGACTCGTTCCTCCGGATGAGGGACCGAGAGTCGAATGGAGTCCGGGATGTCGTAATCATCCCGGATGGTCGTGAGCTCTGCGGTGGTGATCACCGAAGCAATCCCCCTGGGACCCGACGACCGAGAGGGTTCAGGAACGGAAGCAGGAGGGAGAGATGGGAGAGGTGAAGGAATGGACCTGGGTTCCCTAATCGCTACAGGACCTAAAACAGGACGCCTCCGGCTAAACTCGTACCGCGCCGCCTCCCTTTCCTTATTAGAGGAAGGAGTTTTTGGCCTGGAAGACCCGGCCTCGGCTTCGCAGGAAGGACAAAAATCCAGGCTGAAACGAGACATGGTGAAGGAAGAAGAAGAAGGTGGGGGGAAGCCTAGGAGAATCCCTACTCGACCGACAGGAGAAGAAGGAAGACTAACCTGCTAAGGGATTGGGAAAATAGAAACCGCCGGGAGGAGAAGATAGAAGGAAAGCCTCGGTACGACTGCAAACATGAAATATTTGAAAGAGGGTAAGTTTGGGAAAGGCTACCTTTCTTTTCGAAGTGACAGGTGCCCGACCGTACCGTTACGGCTCCCACACTGTAGGATGCCCGCCACATGTCATCAATCAATGGGGCAGGCACCTGATTCCGACTGCGATCGCTCTGGATTCCATGCCCGTAATAACTGCTCCTCGGACGTCACCACATGGCACCTCCGCACTGGCTCGGGGAACCGTCTCACGAAGCACCATCGATCGTGGACATTATTACACCGGATCCTCACCTTTCCACGTCAGCACCGTATTTACTCTCTTCGCCCCGAACGCCATGCACTAACTAGCCTCGGGAGTGGGGGGCAAATAACGTGGCAAGATCGCTGACGTAGAATACATGTCAGTTGCCATGTCAGGGTATGCTGCCACGGTGGACACTGCCTCCCGGGCTCGCTTCCTGGGTTGAGCTCATTCATCGGGCTGAGCTCCCTCAGGTAGCCAGGACCCCCCGCCGAGATCGTGCACCGTCCTCCGCCAGGTCGGATCCCGGGAGATCGGGCCGCCTAGGCCGGAGCCGAGCGACCTCCCAGGTCGAGCCCCTCGAAGTTGAGCTCCGCGGTCCGGAGTTGAGCCCCAACTCTCCTCTGCCGCGAGGGGCCCCCCTTTGAGGTCGAGCCCGGTGGAGCCAAGTCCTGCCCTCCGGCTCGGCCACCACCTTGGCTAGGGTGCCAACCGCTAAGGAAGCAGCATCTCCCCTCCAAGGATGACAACGGGCCTCCCGAGGGCCGCGAAGCAGTGCCCCCCATGCCGCAAGAACTCTCCGCCGCTGTCACTTGCACCGGGAGAGAAGGAAGCTCCCTGACTAAGGCGCCATGCCCTCCACCAACCATCCGTACTACCAGGAGAGGGGGCCCAATCAGAAGGCACAAATCCCGGGGGTGGCGGCCCTCCGATCGAGGCACTGCCAAGTTTCTAGGAATGGGACGACCGGAGGGAATGCCAGAATGCACGAAAACTTTCCCCACCGAATGTCATGAAAGACGTCCCATCCACAGCACGGTACCCCGCCGCACGTGCCTGCCAATGCGGGATAGGTTCCGAGGCAGGTCCAGTTAAAAAAGGCCACTGAGAGTAAGCCAAAAAAATACACAAGATCACTCACACAAAGAAAAAGAGAAACTGTTCACACGGGCAAACGGAAAAGAGAAAAAAGGCCGTACAGGAGGACCCTTCCACCTCGGCTACAATCTCTCCCAGCCCATTCTCACTTCCACTCACACCACACTCACTCCTCCTAGCATGGAGTCCATCGAGAGGGGCTCGACCAGGAGGATATGTTCTCCTGGATCATCACTGACTTGACCGTTGGAGCGCTCCCGCCGGAATCCCCGGCCCGGGTCTCTAACATTATTTCCTGCAGGTTCCGAAGCACGAAGAGCCCCCGGGAAGAGGGTAGGCGTCCGACGCCTCCAGAAGCTACGGGCCATGGTGATCTTGGCGGCAACAGATAGCACAAATGATATTTGTCATAGTTTAAACTAGATAAACGAGGAACATGCTAAGTAGAAGCTGATTAAATATATCATTCATGAAAAAAGAAAAATAAAAGTTGGCTAGATTCTCAAATCTGGGATAAAAGAATGAATGATGATTCTCAAAATCGGACCTACCATTTATCATAGGTTTGGTGGGAATTGAAGTGCACTTCACCCCATGCAATTAAATGATCAAATGTAACTTTAAAATGGTAAGCTCCACATCACTGGAAATCACTTTCATTTTACAAGCCAAACCAGAAAGAGGGAGAAGGGAAAAAAATAATACATACATCATAAATATACATATACATGCATATATAGATATAGAGAGAGAGGTAGACTTGGACACATTCGAATATATGGTCAAGTCAAATCTGATCAAGTCAAAACTCTATAATGGAGGTCCTACATCGATGATTCAAGCTGTTGGATGTGATCTACTGCATCAAACTACTCATATATCAAAAATTATATAATTTGGAAATTTCTAGCTTATACATCAAGTGATCAAAAAATGGACAGTCTAAATAAAACTAAATTGGATGTATTTTTTTACGGATGGATAGGTTAGGGATTTTTAAATCATATGATTTTTGATATATGAGTAGTTTTGATGTAGTAGATCATATTCAATGACTTGGATCATTAATGTAAGACATCTATTGTAGAGTTTTGATTTGACTGGATTGGGCTCCAAATCTATTCAAATGTAGCCAAGTCTGCCTCATATATATCATTTAATAAAATTATATATATTATTTAATAAAATTATAAAAGTTTTAATTTTTTGTAGGATAAAAATATTTTAATTTTTTCATAGAACTGATAAGATTATAAATGGATCAAGTTGAACTACGACCTGATCTAGCCCGACATGTTTAGGCCCAATCTATTCTATTGTAAAGGACTCGTGGGATTAGGTCAAATTCTTTCTATTTTTTGGATCGGGTATGGGTATACTGAACTCATACCCGACTTGAACTCGATATAATATTAAGATCCAAGCCTGTTTGAGCCTCTAAATTATAGTTTAAGATTTGTATGAATAATATTTTTAATATAAGGATATATTTTAAAAAAAATTTATAACTTAATTTATTCTAAAATAATGAATTTTTTATATATAGCATATCCCAGTCTAAAGTTTATGTCAATCACTAGTCTTTATGATAGAAATTAATTACTTTTCTATGCGGTTTGACAAATGTAATAGATTTTTTTGTAATATTAACATGGGAACAATTAACTATGATAATCACCAACTTAAATTTAGTAGTTTGCTATACGACAATGTAGAGCATTTACCCATATGCTAAGTAAAATAGCCTACTTCTCTATATAATACTTATTCCAAATTGACTTCACAAGTTAGTACTATATTTTCTATAATTATTAATTGTAAGAAATTGTTGCATGTAACATTTGCTCTTACATGATAAATTTCATTTTGAATGCTTTCAGATAGTCAAGAAGCACGCTAATCCTTTTGAGCTCCTTTGGAAGTCTTTCAACCATGTGTTTTTTTTTGCAGTGAGCAACCTCTTCTTGATTGATAGTTATACATCATTTTCAAAAATCAAAATGAATAAACATGCAATATGTTAGCTCAAGCAACACTTAAATATGAAGTAGAATAGGGATTAAGTTCTTGACATGATGTCATGATGATACTAATATCATAAATGAGCTTTTGGATTCATTCATTGATTATGATCATCCAAAATTAAATTATGAAATTATTTTTAGGAATGGGGTGATAGGTTAATGCTAGCTACAATTATTGTGGATGCTGCACAGGTATGGTCATATGAATACACCTTTTATTCTTTATATATCTATAATTTATTTTGGCCAGCATTATCTTTTTTTAGTAGGAAAGTATTGCCACCTTCAATCTCATATTTTTTGTGTAGTCTCCTTTGGGGTGTAGCTAGTGAAGCCATTGCTGGTCACCATTTGCAACATCAATTACAAATTTAGGTGGAGCTTTTGTGACTAAATACATTTTAGAGAAACTGGTTAGAACTACTAAAACTTATTTTTTGGGTTATTACTTTCTTTATTTTATGCTTGTAAGTCGATGCTATATTCTGGATATGTTTTATTTGTTCATATGGAATTTTCTATGATCAGGTTGGTTAGAATTCTTTTTTGCTTCTAGAAGCCATTCATGATAGATCATCGAGATTCTCTGAAACTCGTATTTGCACGATCAGTTGACCTCATTATCATAGTCATCATAGTAAATAAGTCTATTAATAAATTTATTTACTTGATTTAAATTTTTATATTTAGAAACTTTATATATTTAGGCTTGAGTTAGGAAAGGAAACTTATTAAGTAAAAATTTAATCTAACCATCCAATCGATGGGCCAAATATGTTTATAGCTATGTATCATCGAATGAAATGTGTAGGAATAATTTATTAGAGAATCAGAGAAGTATATCGAAATATATGCCTTCATATCAATATATATGCTTTCATATCGAAACTTATTAATAATACTTTATTTTTCTTCATTTCAGAATGCTAAGACACCTGGATCTCATCCACCGATGGCTGGAGAGGATGTACAGGTGCAGGAGGAGGAGGATGATGATGACAAGTAGAATTTGATATTATTTTTTTGTTTTAATGTTGTGTATTTAATTTTTTACTTGTAAAGTAGTGTAAATTTATAAAATATATAATTTATACTTTTAAATAATATAATTAGCTTTTTATGTATAATTATAGTATTTAATTGTTAATTTACTCATAAGAACTATAATTGATGCTTTATTCAAGTTAAAATAGATTTTATCAAATTTATTTTTAGTTTTTTTCAAAAAATAAAAAAATTATTATCTATAGCATTAGCAATGGCATACGCCATCGATAATAGTTATTAGTGATGGTGAGCTAATTAATGATGGCAATAATTATCATTACTATTTTTTATTTTTTAATTAAATTTTTAAAAAAATATTAGCAATAGCTTTCCTGTTGCTAATAATTCTTTCTAGCGATGGCATTTTTGTTGTTACTAAAAAGGATTATTATCTAGGGATTTGTTCTAACAAGAATTAGCAATGACAATCTTATTATTAGCATCAATAATTAGTCATCACTAATAATCATAATTTTCGTATTGTGCTATAAATAATTTTATTATTTTTAAAAAATTGATAGGACAAATGCCCAAGAGGAATAGTACAAATAATTCACTTCCAACTTATTTAGTGCTTTTTTATAAAAAATTATTTAGAATTTAAATATTGTACTAGTATTGACACGTTCAATACAAAATAAACCAAGAATGACTACTGCTTAGTGCTTATCATAACTTACCACCAAGTCAATGAGAAAGAACTCCAAGATCGGATCAAAAGTTGTTGGATGTATTTTATTATTTTCTTAGATCATATATTATACTAAGTTCTTGGCTGACTCAGGCTGACCATACTAATAAAAAATAATTTATTTTGCCTTCGGTTTTTCAGCTTTGTCTCTTGTTGGTGGATGCTAACATATGTTCTGTTTTTATCCTTAAAAATGGAAAGAGATCATTCATCTATCCTCTTCTTCTTGATCAAAAAGTTGGATTATTCTTTCCATCTTCCATGACTCATTGCATTGTATAAGACTTTAACACAGTAGGTTCTTGGATGATAATTTAAAAATTAAATCATGTGTTATGATTATTTTAGTTTGATTTAATTTCAAAAACTTTTTCCATGAGATTAGATCCCATGTAGATTGTAGTGGTAATGCATTCTTTTTGTTTTTTGATAAAGATAGAAAGGTTGTATTAATCTAGTATAAGTACATCCAATAAAATTGGAAAATAAAATATCTCTAAAAGTAACGAGAGCGGTCACTATTTTAGTGCACGAGACATCTCCCGAATGCTGAGCTACAAAGGAGGTAGCTTAACTTCACCTTATGGTAAATATACCTGACCATCAAGAAAGTGCATCCGTCGAGATCCTTAGGATATTGCACAGGAGGGGGTGGGTATGAGTCACATATGGTTGACCTTGAATCCGTTTAACCACTATGGCAGAGTTACCCTCAGTAATCAATCGGTTTGCTTCCAGGATCCGTTTGCATAATTGATGTCGGCCCAAGCCACCCTTATCTCAGCTCCAAGAATCGAAGTATCCAAGAGGTGACTCCCGCCGCCACCACTAGGTCCACATTCGGGCTATTAATCACATAATCAGCACCACTGGTGCCACCAGTCACATTGCCATTCAAGTTGACCTTGAGAAAACTCGGAGATAAAGATTTATATATAATAAAAACCAAACAATTTGCTCCAAAAAGCATAAGGGGAGTGATGTAGGACAGAAAACCAAAACTAAGTTACTGAAATTAGTAACTAATTAACAGAGAAAAATTAGAAACTAATTTTTTTATATTTTCAGATTTTATAGAAGACTTCAAAGGAGACGGCGAAAAATATAAATTAAAATATGAAACAGTATTACGACATCCTAGTTCAAAAGCTACGACACCCTAGTTCAAAATCTACGACGCTCATGCAGAAAAATATAAATTAAAATCTGAAACAGTATTACGACATCCTAGTTCAAAAGTTACATCCTAGTTCAAAACCTATGACATCCCTGCAGCAAAATATAAAATAAAACCTGAAACAGTATTACGACATCCTAGTTCAAAAACTACGACACCCTAGTTCAAAACCTACGACATCCCTGCAGAAAAATATAAAATAAAACCTGAAACAATATTACGACATCCTAGTTCAAAAGCTACGACATCCTAATTCAAAATCTATGACATCCATGTAAAAAAGGGACCGGAGAAAAGGATATTTTGATCTGCACAAAAATTTTAAATAAAAACTGAATGATAATTAATGTTAGTCATACTCAACTTTCATTCCATCATGCTACATGAATATATTTGGATCAATAAAAAAATATAATATGGATCATATTAAATTTACTGTACTGCAAGTGATGCAAGGAGACTTTTCCAAACGTTATATGCCAATCCAACTTCCCCGCACAAAATGCCAGTTGCTCTGCATTCCGAGTTATCCCCAAATCGAACAACCACATGATATATCTGTACCCATTTTTTTTTATATACCACCCAATCTATTTGTATATAAAATGATAATTACTTTAATTGTATATGGTACGGGTGATGTAATACACCATTGGAGTGACATATAGAGGCTTATGCCGGCTTGTCACGAGTCGCATGTCGTCTCCCTTGCATTATTGCAAGAGTGATGATGAAGGCAGGACCAAATACGTATGCACCCCAATCCAAAGCCTCCGTATAGTTAAGGCTGTGTTTGGTATCTACTTTTCCTTTTTTTTAAAAAAAAAAAAAGGAACAGATTTTTTTATAACAAAAAGTATATTTGATTCCTTCTTTTGGCTTTGTTTTTTTTTTCTAATAACCAAGATCCATTCTTTGATAGATAACTATTATTAAAATTATTATATTTTATTATTTTATATTATATATCATATAAATACTAAGATTTATCTGAAATTATTATGATAATTATACATTATAATTAAAATTAATGAAGATATTTATTATTTATATAATAATATTATATATTATTATACTTATATTCTTATTATATATTATAATACATACAATAAATAAATATTATTATAATTATGTAATTCTTGTATATATCCAAATTATCATACGATATTATTTGGTCAATAATTACATATTATTTATGATAGCATAATATAATATTATTATATATAATATATATTATAATATATATTATGTTGTAGAAGGTGGAAGGGCTCTATGCCAAGATTGGGAGGCTGATCAGAGAGCATGAGAGGGTGGGGGGGGGGGGGGGTATAAATTGCTTTAAAAAAAAAAATTGAAGCGAAAATTTTCATTTCCATTTTTTTCGGAAATAATAAAAGTTATTCAAAAATAATAATAACAAGAAAACCAAACATATTTGCTACATTGTATTCCATATTTTTTATTTTTTTTAAAAAAATATTAAAAAAATATGGAACAACATGGTGCAATGCTCAATTAATATATAAAAATAAAAAATTCTCTTGCCATCGAGATCAAAATGTGGCAAAGTATTCTAGCTTATCATTTTAAAGAACTATATATATATATATATGATGTCATGTGCTACCTAAACCGAGTCATGAGTGCATCAAGCACTAGCCAGGGTTTGTTCGACGAGACGTCAAGTGATGCATGCAATTTTGGAACCTTATTACACATGAATTTTACTTTGTAAAAGGACTGATGATGATTTGGTTAAGATGGTGGATGGCAATGGAGTGGACAAGACACAAGAGGCCGAAGAATGTCTCTGAAAAAAGAAACAAAAGCAGCCATCGCCACCTAAGAAAAAGCTCCCATGGAACTTTGGGAGTCTCCAATCTCCCATGGTTCCTTCTTGAAGTCAAAGGTGTGGGGCTGTCAAAAGGAAAAGCATAAAGATAAAAGGTATTATTGCTAATGATGCTCATCATCGCATCGAAGCCAAGAAAGAGATGGTTGGTCGGTTTAGGTGGTCGTCAATGGTCCCGGGGAGAGGAGGGGGGGGGGGGGCATGCCACCCGAGCCCATGAGAGAGCCAAATCCATTCAAATAATTGGGAAAGCCACAAGGAGAATGTGGGAAAATGCTTAGTCGAAACCAAACATAGAACCTGGCTAATGACGTTCTCAAATAAAGACATCAATCTTATGATGTTGTACTGCTGGTTTTCACATAGCTAGAAGTCATGGAACTGCCACGTTTGGGTCCACCTTAAGGTTCTATTAGTGGCCAGGGAGACCAACCCAGAATGAACTTTTTATAAAGTGAAAGGCTGCCCATTATGGTGACCATATTAAGTCATCATGATAGGAAATGATGAACATTAATGATTAAGTAATGATTTTTTTAATGGGGAATATGGTGTGGACACCACAGCCGGGTTCTAAACCCTAAACCTCTTTTAAGTTGAGTGGAGTGCTAACTAGTTGAGCTAAGTTGATTGGTTATCTAGTTTTTCATCATTTAATTAACATGAAAAATAAAATTCATAAATTATCATTTTCAATATAGTGGAAATGTCAAATAGGGGATGTGATTTTTTTTTAAACAATCATCAGATGAGTTAATTGGAAAAATAATGGTTCTTAAATGAATATCCATCACTTTTACATCCGCTACATGATTCTCTTCAACTTTGATTTGTGAATTTGATATGGACTCTAAGGTAGAATCGAACCTTTTTGTTCTATAATAACAACAACAACAACAACAACAACTACTATTACTACTTGAAGGGTGGGGCCATTCAATTAGAGGTTTCAACCAACCGAAACAAGTGAGGTCCAATTTGATTTTCCCTAAACTCGATGAGACCGGGCCTGGACCAATTAATCTTCATTTAAGCTACCAATGGGAGGTCGGTAGTGGGCCAACAATTGGTGAAGATTATCTTTGGGGCAGGGATGTGAGTTGGGATGGGGGGAAGATAATATATGAAGTTTTATGGACTTGACCCAAACTTGATCCACTCTGTTAGTGAGTCGATGCCTAACCTGAACCGGACCCGAGGTCAATTTGGTCGTCTGAATCATGGCTCTCGCTGATTTGTTCTTTAGCTTGCACAGGGCCCATTCAGTGTATGGGTTGACTCGATTGCTATGGGCCGATGATTTTAGTCTACCATCCGAAGTATAAGCCATTGAATCAAATATCCAATGGCTCATATGATTTTGCTTTTTTTTAATCCAAAATTTTATCATACATTCTAAAAGAGATGGTGAATGTGAAGGAATTAGCTGATATTAATAATCAGCTAAAGGATTGGTTTGATCAGCCCACACTTGTTAATTTCACATATAATTGGTTCATCACATATTTCAAACATATTAGATTACTGATGGAGCAATTACACAACTCAAAATCATTCTTGTAAACTTTGTAATGAGAGTTTCTTTTGTAGATGGATGCATTGCTTTTCTTAGGAGCTTCAGTTTTCTAGTTCACTGCACTGCAACAATTTTATTATCAATGAATTCCATCTAACAACATAAATATGGTCGACTGTAAGTTAAAACACTAGCAACTATTTGAGTGCAATAGTATAAGATTGATTTCATGCAACAACTAAAACTAGCTTACTGACGAGCAAACAACTTTAAAATGTGATCCGATAGAAGAATCTCTCCTCTCTCTCTCTTTTTTTGGGTAAAAATTGTAACTTTTATTGATGCAAAGAGAGAAACTGTACAATTACCAAAAAAAAAAAAAACCGAAAATGATCTGTATAAATTATACAAACCTCTTCCTGGTGACCAAAATGATAACAAGAAACACACAAAAGAAGTATATCTAAAGTAATTAGCATCAACAAAAAAGGTGCCTGAACTGAAGCCTTTGTTGTTTATGAATAAACAAGTAACAGCTGTAACACCTAGACATGGGATGGATACAGCGCCTGATGTAAAGGAACCAACACAACCACCTCAGAAGTTAATAATACATGTTGAGAAAGAAATTATCACAATAAAATCAGCATGAACCTTGCTTTGAAAGAAGCTTGAAATTATTGCAAGGGAAGAAGAAAAAGCTATGCTAAGATACATCACACTGAAACCGTTGAACAGGGATACGGTGACCACCCAATAACATATATTAATCCATTTAGAAAACCAATCATGAGAATCCATCTGAATATAACAATCTCTAAGCAGGTAGAGAGCCAAACATACAGAAATCCATATAGAGATCCAATCATGAAAATTCTTCTGAACATGAAGATGTCTAAACTGGTAGAGTTCATTTGAACCTAGAGAGAAGCATAGAAAAATGTAGCTGGACTTGAAGTTGATTCTGAACATATAAGAATATATAGATATTGCACTAAACAAGTTGAAATATGTAGAATTCCATGAGAAGTAATCATGGATAATATTTACAATTTCATCAAGAAAAATAACATCATATAATGAGGATAAGAAGCGAGAGCAGAAGCAAGACCCAAGTGATTGTTATCCAAGAATACAGCAAACCAAAAATAAGAGAATAGTAACCGGACAGTATGCCTTCCATTCAGATTATATTGGGTTGTCAGAAGAAAATTAACATAATCCTTGTATTGAATGGAGCTTGAAATTGTTGCAAGGGAAGGAGAAATCTGTCTACAGAAAATACCATAATCCAAATAATAAGCTTCTATGTTGCATAAGAAAACCCTCAATGAATCTCTATGCAAAAACCACACCATTAGATATTAAGTTACAATCTGTATCATAGACCAAAATCTAGAACCTATTTGAGACCCATCAGACATGAAGTACTAATTGCCATCATTTGGGAAAGCATAGACCTGGTAATAGCATGGTAGAGACCACAGTCTAGTAAGAAAAAAACATCATAAGCCTCAAGCAAATCTTGTGGATCAAAAGGAATCTCTCATGGCACATTAAGGAAGGAGCATAGAATGAGAACCAAATATAAGAATCCATCTGAATATAAAGAGATTTCTGAATAGGTAGAGAGCCAAAGCTATGGTAACCCATGTAGAGATCCAAAATTCATCTAAAAATAAAGATGTCTGAATCTGTGAAGTTCAGCCGAAACTAGAGAAGCATTGAGAAATGTAGCTGGACATGAAGTTTGTTCTGAGCATATAAGAATATATAGATATGGCACTGAACAAGTTAAAGCATGTAGAATCCCACAAGAAGAAATCTAGGCACCCCTCGATATTTTACCTGAAACAATTTCAGACCCAGAAATTCTGAGTTGTAACCCATCAGACATGCAATAATAATTGCCATCATTTGAGAGAGCATAAACCTGGTAATACCATTGGTTAAGCATACATATTGTCACAAAAAATATCATAATATTCAAGCAAACCTTCTGGATCAAAAGGAAACTCTGATGACACATTAACTATGGAAGATAGAAAATGAACTCAGGGCTGATACCATGGCTATCCTCCCAACATTTCAGCATGTCAAATGAATCAGACCGCTGATCTGGGAATATATATGCAACAGCCAAAATAATTTCACTGATTTTAGTTAGCAACATCATCATTCAAATGAAATACCATAAAAATCAATCCACAAAATATTTGCAAGGTCCGGGTGTATCGGATCTTTGTGATGATTGGTGAGTGACCCTTTCCGAGCATATGATGTTAGGAAATCGGTAGCTCGATTGGCTTCCCTTTAAATATGATGAATTTTCTTTAAGTAAAAAAGAGATTTTCTTGGTGAGATATCCTGAAGTAAAGGATGCATAGGAGAATCCTTGCAATGGTTTGTTGTCATCCACTTAATAACCATTAAAGAATCACCTTCCACTAATAGCTCAGTAATTTGCAACTGGAATAATGCATATTTAATGTCATTTCGGACCGCTATAAGTTTGGTATTCGGGATGTTTGTTTGTGAAATCATTTTACCTTCTACTTCAATTAATACACCCTAGCTATTGCGAATAATGCATGCTATAGAAGTACCATTATCAGAATCAGAAGTATCAAAATTCATTTTGAGAACATCCATTGATGGGGGAAGCCAACAAATAAGTTTAGAGCAATTAGATTGAGATAATAGATGATTTATAGCTTCCCAGTTTCATGACCGGCTCTCATACTACTTTTTATTAGGATGTTCTTTATTTAGAGTATAATAAATAGCTTCACTCCTGCAACTTGTGTTGGGGCCATAAAAGTATTTTGGAACAGTCTTTCATTCTAGCCCTTCTAAATAAGCCAAGTAACATAAGCAAGAGTATATTTGGTATCCCTCTCTACTTGAAAATTAGACACTAAAGTTTTTAATTCTAGCAAAGAGAAAAATTGAACATTATTTTCAAACTGTTTGGCAATTAGCTTCAAACAATCTTGAGCAAATGCATACTCATGAATAATATGCTCGTAATCTTTAATTAAGGTATCACAAAGATTACAAAAAAATTATTCCTCATTAATGGCACTTCTATAGCATAGCAAAGGAGCTGCTTGCACAGAAATTTATGCCTCACAAGCTCCCACTAGAAAGTTTTAACCCTCAAGTGAATCTCCATCTTCCAAAGCAAATTAAAAGAGAACTCATATTGCTGCATAGGTAGATAAAAGATTCGGTACATATCCTTTTGGGCTACACAATTTCGTTCAGAAGGGCCCCAGCATAATTGATTTGGTCAAAGACCAATAGGAATTTGAATCCGAATAATATGTTTTGCTAAGTTTTCAAAGAAAAGGGCTTCTAATAAATTAGAATTCCAGTATCTTTTATGAGTGAATAAATTCTGAATATTTCAATTCTGAACATTTATGTCCATTTTAATAAAGGTAGGCCAGGCATTTAACAAGAGCATAGATTGTTGAGAATTATGTTTTAATGCCAATCATCTAACTTATAGACGATTGATTTTGTATATAAATTATTATAAATAAAAATTATTTTTTGGCGGTTCATCATACTGCATCTTCCTATAATGAGCTCTTGTGTGATGGAGTCCTAAAACCTGTTCATGATCAAATGATATATTATTACAGGACGATAATATTTCAAGTATAGGTTGTTGTGTGACATATAGGTCGATTGTCCTCTTAACCAAGGAGTGTGGAGATACTAGTATGGCATGAGATGAAGTACATGGCATTCACTGAATGCAACCTATTTATGGAACACTCTTCTACCAAGTGTTGCTTACGAAGGGATATGGATATAAGTGTCTCTCAGGCCTGAAATCACCACGGTAAATTGCAAGTAACTCATTATACTTTGCTACCAGACTATTTGGATTTTTAATCCAGTGATGAAAGATTTCTGGGTGTAGTCTAGTATCTATGGAGTCGGTGAGTGAGTCAAGATGAGATTGACCCCTCCAAATGTTGGAGTGAATGCCTCACTATGTTTCAATTTAACAAAATCTTGGTCGGGGTAGTTTTTATAAGGAGTCACGAGACTTATGATGTTGAGACACATTATGGATGAACTATTTTAAGGATTAACGGTTGAATCCTGAAGTCATCCTGAGCATTGAGGATCAAAGAGATGAATTATATGATAACCATATACCACAGGTTCCTGATTATTGTTCTGTAACTTTCGACCTATTTAGACATCGGATGTCATTACTAGATAGTGACTTCGATTAGTGCAGAAAGTATTCCTCTGCTATGGCTTAGTGTTTGGACCTATGGAGTCACACACATTTGGAGTTTCTACCTGATCTGATGGTTGATCAACGATTGTAAATCATTTCAGAATTTAATTATTAATATGATTGATAGTTAACCATGAGTTGATGCTTGGATGAGTCGACATTTCGATGAGTCAACACTTGAGAATTTTCCAAGTGTCAACTCATCATTATTATAAATGTTATGATAGGAATCTTTCACTAAAAGTTGGTGAATTATTGAAGGAATAATCGATAATTAAATTGCTGGTTGACTCAATTTGATTGAGTAATGAAATTTGGATCAACCTAAATATGATTTAGCTTGAACTCATGTTGAGTCTAATTGGATTGGACCTAACCCATACACCCTAGCCTATATTTTGAATTTGAATTTTGAATTCGAATTCAAACATGTTTCTATATTCAAATTCAAACTTGAATTTCAAATTTAGATTTAAATTTGAACTTGAATTCAAAATTCAAGTTCTTATCGTAACCTCCATAACTTCTTTCTCCTTATTTTTCTTTATTCTACTCTAACTCTCTAACTCCTTAACTCCCTTTAGGAACTTATTTAGAATGGGTTGATGGTGGATGTGAGGGTAATGAGAAGTTGATCTAAGTTAAAGAGAAGGAAAGGGCTAGTAAAAAGTTTTCTACCTAAGAAAATCTATAGTGGGGAAGAGAGGAAAGAGCTTTGGGTGTGTATTCCCTAGTATCTTTATTAGGATTTGGGAAGAGAGAAAAGAAAAGGGGTTTATAATTCATCTTCTCCACATCCTCTATTCTCCCACAAGTTCTTCTTCGGCTCCAGGAGTGGTCCCGACATCTAGAAAGAAGAAAAAAATTGGCTATTAAGATCTAGAGGAGCTAGCACTCCAAAAAGACTAATCAGGAAAGCATTCTATAGAGGCCAAATAGACGTGTGGCTAGCAAGGTCGTCATACTTCCACCTTCTCGCAACAATGATCATTGTTTACTATTGAAGGGTAATAAGTTGTCGAACTCTTTGGCTATAGATATAGTTTACAGCATTTGATTTGTAGCATAAACATGGTTTATGCTTCTTTACTTGCTCTTATTTCCGTCTATGTTTATATATATTATATCATGTTAGGATCTTGCTGTAGGTGTTTTATAATTCATTTGCTTACATATGTTAATTTGATTAATCTATTGCTTCTGCTATTTATAATAATTCAAAAAGTTTGAAAATGCATGCAAGAAACCTTACAATTTTCCTTTATAGATATCCAAGGATCATTTAACAGATTAATCTTCCCCCTTGACCCGATCCTCCAAATAAAATGGAATATTATCTTGTAACCATATCCTACAATTTTTGTCTACATATGCGAACAATTGAAAGGTTTTTTATATTGATACCAAGTGCCAGTAAATCTATACTTAGCACTAACAATTTGAGCCCAAAAGGAAAATGATTTCAAAATAATATGAGCAGCCAGCTTACCACATAAAACATTTCTTTTATCAAATAAGGAGGTAATACCGAGCTCCCTATCTTGTTTCGAGGGACAAATCCGCTTCTATGAAACTAAATGCATACATTGCCTCTCAATAGGATGTCCCCAAAGGAAAGCTCTAAATTCCTTTTCAAGTCTTGCCAGCACATAGTTAGGCAAATAAATGACCGATATATAATAATTAGATAAAGAAGATAAAACAGATTGTATCAAAGTCATTTGACCTTCAAAAGATAAGGATTGCCATTTCTAGGTATCGATTTTTGAAATCACTATCTTAAAAAGATAATTGAAATCATTTATATCTAATTTGTTGCCAGATAAAGGGACTCCAAAATATTTCTAAGTCCCCTTTTTTCTATCACTTGTAAAACATAACATATACTTCTAACATTCCTCGGAGTGGATGGACTAAAGATGGCATAGGATTTAGATGAGTTGATGGCCAGTCTTGACATTGGGCGATAAGCACCTAGAGTAGTCTTGAGGCAAATACTATTTTGATTGTTGCGCTAGTTACTAAGAGCATATCATCCACATAAAGGATGTGAGAAATGTGAGGCCATTCCTTCCTATAGTAAAACTTTTAAGAGATGCTGTTGTACTACTGATAAATCATGTATTTTATATTTATTTTAAATATTTTAAGTAATTATTGGTGCTAACATATTCTAAAAATTTTAATTTCATAATTAAACTAGACCTTCTTATAAAAGTAACTATTTTTAAAATATTTTTAAAAAAGATGAAATTAGAACATAATTATAAAAAGTAGATATCGAGCTAAAGCACCACACACCTATTAAAATATTTAATAAAAAAACTTTATTCATGTTTCTTCCTCTTTGACAAGTACATTAAGATTGATGAAAATTTTTGAAACTCTGGAATCTAAAGAAATTGATTGAATTATGGATTAAAAGGCTTGTCAACATGAAGAACTCGACTTGTAGAATCCAACAGATCAAACGGCACATGAATGAAGTTCAAATGGATCTAGAATCAAGAAAAAAATAAAATAATCAAGTAATATACAAATTTTAAAGCAGCTGGTCCATGATGAACCGGCTGCTTGGTCTATGGAAGCTTGCATGGTCCACTAGCAGCCATTGAAGTCGGCCCATGGCTATGCTCCATGGACCGTCGAGGGATTTGAGCCATTGCTCACCGTTCAGTTGTCGCTTTTCCTTGTTCCAGTCTCCCCCTCACCGCCGGGCCTCCTTCCTTACTGTCCTCCCGCTCACGACACCACCTATGCCATTGCCACACCGCCCATCACTGTTTCATCACCTAGTGCCCCTCATCACATCGCCACCATGCCAATGCCAATCACTGTCCTACTCACTGGAGTCGCTATGAGACACCATCGCTTAACAATCTGGTGGTCTTCCTCGCTGCCTCCACCATTTCCACCATCTCGGTCCTCTTCTCAACTCGATTCGCCTCCTATACCGTCGGTCATCTTCTCCCATTGCCTAGCACCACCACCCTTTGCCAGCTAGCCATCACCCCTTAGATCCAGCTGCTAGCCGTTCCCGAGATCTCAAGATGTTCGCCACCATTTTTTCCATTATCGATCATCTTTCTTGTCATTGAGCCATCACGATCACTGCCTTCTTCTCCCCATCCTGTTCCGTGCTCTAGTCCGATTATCTTCTTAGCTACCACTCACCACACATGTCGTGCCTTGCCACAATCCATCGCTGACCACCATGCAGCCATGCTACCACTGCTCACTGATCTAAGATCCAATGGTGGGAATGAGTCTCGAATGGAGAAAGGAGTCTGGGAGTTCCAAGTGCGATCCATGGTCACTAATGCCAATAATTCCTAGCCATCCAAAGTAGCCAATTATACTGTTAAATAAGACTCCAACATATTATAGCTTACTAAAACACGATCCGTCATGATTTGAAACCATCCGACGATCATGAGCACAGGAGTCTGTCTAATTCCCTCTATTTAAAGGACCCCGAGCTACAAAAGAAATCATCTTGGAGAGAGTACGGTACAGGATAGAAGGCTTAGCTTTGGATTACCGGTTGGCCTCTAAGAGTGAGGTTTCTTAGAGAGAAAGCTCTGTCTCCTATGCCATGTTTTTGCCTAGACCAATTTTAAGATCAAGATCCAAGGAGGAAGAAGAAGAGGAAGTCCAATTCGCTCCATGAAGTATGATGGAAGAAGGTGAAGTGACATCAATCAACTTCACGATGAGGCTATGATGAATCAACTTCAGATACTTTATTATCGCTTTTCTTTGTTTATTTAATTATTATTTTCTTATAATTAGATTTTAATTAATTCAAAATTTATTTTTATGTAATTTAAATTCCTATCTTTTACTTTTTTTTTGCAAGTAGATGCTAAGATTTAACTAACAGATCGAACATACCAAGTTTTTATTTTTTTTACACTTTTAATTTTTATTTTTTCCAACTCTAAAATATTTTTCTTTTGTTTTATAAAAATCAAAGATTTTAAATTATCCTAAGCACTACTTTCTTCGTGGATTCGACTCGACTTATCTTTTTTACATATTTTTAATTTTTATTTAAAAGTCAGTTAATTAAACTGATAGCCATGATGTCTTAACAATAACATAGCGATCCTATCAACTAAAAATTTAAAAAATCTAGAAAAAATGTCATAACATAAAATGAATAAATAAGGTGATAAGGGATATCCTTGTCAAAGCCCTCTATGCGAAAAGATCCAAGAAGTAGGAGTTCCATTTATTAAAATAGTATATTGGAAGTTTTCAATACATAAAAGCACCATATCTATGAATTTTAGATAGAAGCCAAAATATTGCAATACTCGCACTACAAATTACCACATAAGCTGATCATAAACCTTCTCCATATCTACTTTTACCACCATAAGGCTTCTCCTCCTCGAAACATGTATTGTAGAGTGCATAATTTCTTAGCTAATAAGTATATTCTCAGTAATACTTCGCCCTGTCACGAAAACACCTTATTTAATAGAAACTAAAAAAGAAAGCAAAGGCTGCATTCTATTAACCAAGATCTTAGCAACAATTTTATATATTGTATTGCAACCTAACGGACTGGTAATCATTAGCAGTAGAAAGACTAATCTTTTTTAGAATTAAAATAATAAAAGTTTTCTTCCAACTAATTGTCAAGATGCCCTGATTAAGCATAAAAATAATAGCATCCAACACCTCCTTATGAATGATAAGCTAAAAATTTTGAAAAAATAAAGCTTGGAATCTATCTGGACCAAGAGCTTTGTTAGGCTATGATGTGGCAAGATCGCTGACGTGGAACACCTATCAGACGCCACGTCGGAGAAGGCTGCCACGTCGGATACCCTTCCTCGGACTCCTTTACCGGGCCGAGCTCCCTCATAATGTCGGGGCTGCCTGTCGAAGCCGAGCTCCATCCTCCGCCAGGTCGGCTCCCGCGAGATCGGGATGCTTAGGTCAGAGCTGAGCGACCTCCCCCAGATCGAGCCCTTCGAAGTCGAGCCCCTTGGTCCAGAGTCGAGCTCAGCCCTCCTCCACCATGTGGAGCCTCTTCGAGGTCGGGCCCTCTGGGCTAGAGTCGCATCGTGCCCTCCTCTGCCAGGTCGAGCTCCCTTGAAGTCGAGCCCCTTGGTCCGGAGTCGAGCCTAGTCCTCCTCCGCCAAGTGGAGCCCCTTCTAGGTCGAGCCCCTCGGAGTCAAGCCCTGCCCTCCTCCACCAGGTCGAGCCCCTTGGTCTGGAGTCGAGCCCAGCCCTCCTCCGCCAAGTGGAGCCCCTTCGAGGTCGAGCCCCTCGGAGTCGAGCTGCCTCCACCTCGGACAAAGGCGCCAGCAACCAAAGGAGTGACACCATCCTCCCCGAACGCCGGCGAGTCGCCCGAGGATCGCAAAGGAGCGCCTACCAGGCCGTAATAACTGCCCACAACTACCACTTACACCAGAGAAGAAAGAAGCTCCATGATTGAGGCATTACGCTCTCCACCAACTGCCTGCACCACCCGAAAGAAGAAGTCAACCAGGATATTCAAATCCCAGGGACGGTGGCCCCCTGTTCGAGGCACTGCCAAGTTTCTCGGAATGGAGCAACTGGGAGGAACGTCATAATGCATAACAGGTTCCCTTATCACGAACCAGAAAAGACGTCCCGTCCATGGCATGAAACACCGCCACACGTGCCTACTGACACAGGGAGATCTCGAGATAGGCGTTTAGCAACCATCTGGACTTAAAAGGGGCCAGCAGCACCCCTAACGGGAGAGGTAACAATGAACATACTCAAGCAAGTAAGGGATGTGAGGTCACACAGAAGAGCAACCTCTGATTCACCTCGGCCATCACCCTTCCCAGCATACTTGCATTTTTACTCACACATCACTCACTCCTCCTAGAGTGGAGTCCATCTAAAGGGGCTCAACCAGGAGGATCTGTTCTCCTGGATCATCACTAACTTGACCATTGGAGTGCCCCCGCCGGAATCTCTGGCCTGGGTCTCTAATTCTATTTTGCAGGTCCTGAAGCGCAAACCAGTCCCGAAGAGACGAGGAGCGATCCGACGTTGACAGCAGCTACGAGCCACGATGATCTTGGCGATAATAAATTGGTGCATCAGGAAGGGGGACATGACAAACTTTGATCCAACCTAAACCCCTTGCAAGCAGCTCGCCAGGAGGATGGTGATGATGCAAGCAAGAGAAGTCTCCACTAGCCGTGCGAGAGATCCCCCTTCCCATGGGGACCCGCACAGTCCAGAAGGGAAGCTCCCCGCTCTAGCTCAACCACCTCCGACGGACATCCAGCTGGCCGCACTCGCCTAGCAGATGCAAATCCTCACCATGGCGGTGCGCCAGCTCCAGCACCACTAACGGTCTTTGGCCACCCACCAGCAGCTGGGGACCCTCGTAGCCCATGCTGCAGCACCTCGTGACAGCCTGCGTTCCTTCCAAGAAAGGCCTTTGCAGCCGCGGGCCATCACCGATCACCGGGGTAGTCACTTGACTTCGGCGAAGAGGCAACAGGCCGGATCTGCCGATAGGGAGAGCCGGTCCCCAACCCTCGAGTGGGTAACGGCTAAACCCCACCGAGGTCGAAAAGGCAAGACCCCCCTTCAGGGACACCATCCCATGTCACCTTCTCCGTCTCCTTCGGCCTCCGTGGAGGGCTCCACCGACGAGGCCATCAGGCGCACAACTGAGAAGCTCCTGGAGGAGAACGAGTGCAAGCTGGCGGAGCTATCCCGCTGGTTTGCAAATATGCAGGGCTCCATCGACGAGCCAGTGGGCTATGACGCCTATCCCCCTTCTCCCGAGAGATCCAAGAGGAATCGATTCCCAGTCGGTTCCATATGCCGCAGGTGGATCTCTATGATGGAACCACCGACCCCCTGGACCACCTAGAAAGTTACAAAGCCCTCATGAGGGTCCAGGGGGCCATCAACGCCCTTTTTTGCATTGCCTTTCTAGCAACCCTCCGGAAGGCGGCTCGGGTCGGTTCACCCGCCTCGAGCCCGAAAGCATCGGCTCTTTTGCTCAGCTAGAACGGAAGTTTGTGGCCCACTTCGATGCCTGTCGGAAGGTGCCACGAGAAGCAAACAGCCTTTTCTCCATTTGGCAACAAGATCGCGAGCCATTACGGGACTGTGTGGCCCGCTTCAAGGTTGCCACCTTGAAGATTTACAACCTTGATAAGCCAGTTACCATGCTGGCACTAAAGAGAGGACTCAGGACTTCTTGCCTGACCTACTCTCTTGACAAAAAGCCTCCTAAGTCTTACTCCAAGCTTCTCCTCCGAGTCCAGAAGTACATCCGCGCCGAGAAGGCAGATTGAATGAGGAGAGAGCTAGACGGAATGCCTCCCCAGAAGCTTACTCCTGGGGAGACCTCTGAGATACGAAAGCCCGGATCAGCCACTCCGAACTTCTGCTAGAGGCCGAAGCCGAGAAGAGATCCTATCCCAGAAGAGAGCTTCACTCCTCTCCTCGCCCCAAGGGAGAAGATCTTCATGGAGATCGAGGGTGAGCGCTACCTGAAGCGCCCGCCTCCGCTGAAGCCATCCAATGGTTGTGACAGGACAAAATATTATAAATTCCACCGCGACTACGGCCACGACACTGAGGAATGCTGCAACCTCAAAAGGGAGATTGAAGACCACATAAAGAGGGGCTACCTCGAAAGGTTCGTGGGGGGCAAACCTCCATTGGAACCTCAGGCGCTCGTCGCACTCCCTCCGATCACTACCGTCGATAATCGCCCCACCGAAAAGCCGGTTGGGATGATATGCTGGGAAGCCGAGCGCGCTTCCAAGAAGGCCCGGGGTGGGGGAAATCTTTAGAATGTACTTCCCTTTGCGAGGGAAGGGGGAATGAAAATAAAAATGTAAATAATGATGTTGTGGTCGTTGAGATGACGATCGCAAAATATCCTATAAAATGCATCATGGTTGATAGTGGAAGCTCCATGGACGTACTTTTTTACGATGCTTTCTCCAGGATGAATCTTTTCTCTGCTCAGCTCAGGCCCGTGCACACGCCTCTTGTTGGTTTCACAGGTGACTCCATGGAGGTCAAAGGAGAGATTACCCTCCCTGTTACCCCCGGGACTCCACCTCGGCAGAGCACCGTCATGATGATATTTATAGTCGTTAGGCTCTCTTCAGCCTACAACATGATCCTCGGTTGACCCGGGCTCAACCTGCTCGATGCGGTCATCTCCACAAAGTGGCTATTGGTGCAGTTCCCAACTCCCTATGGCATCGGGGAGATGAGGGGGGCACCCCAACCCATTCAGCACTATCTCCAAACCATCCCCGAGGCCAAGGCTGCTAAGGACGACCCCAGCACGGATGATCTTGACCAAAGGATGCAGGACCCCAGGGGTGGCCCAGTCGAGCGCCTGCTATCTTACCCGCTTGAAGCTGATCCGGCAAAGATGGTGCAGATGGGGGCCCTGCTACAAGATGAGGAGAGGGCCCACCTATTGTAGTTCCTACGGGTGAATGCAGATGTGTTCGCTTGGACGGCGGTGGACATGCCAAGCATTCCCCCAGACATCATCACCCACAAGCTAAGTATTGACCCCAAGCACCGGCCAGTTCGGCAAAAGAAGAGAAGCTTCATCCTAGAGAGGCAAGCGGCAATCAACGAGGAAGTGGACAAACTCCTCATCACCGGCTTCATTCGGGAGGTACAGTATCCGAGATGGCTGGCAAATATAGTGATGGTGAAAAAGAGTAATGACAAATGGAGGATCTGTGTAGACTACACTGACCTCAACAAGGCATGCCCAAAGGACAACTTCCCTCTACTGAAGATTGACAGTTGGTGGACACCACCTTAGGGCACCGGCTACTCTTTTTCATGGATGCATTCTCCGGATACAATCAGATCCGGATGCATCCAGAGGACAAGGTGCACACCGCCTTCATCACCGACCAAGGGATGTACTGCTACAAGATAATGACCTTCGGTATGAAGAATGCTGGGGCCACGTACCAGCATCTGGTCAACAGGGTCTTTAAAGACCAAATTGATCGGAACATGTAGGTGTACGTGGATGACATGCTTGTCATGAGCAAGTCGAGCTTAAACCACATCGCCGACCTCGTCGAAGCCTTCCGCAACCTCCGAAAATACCAGATAAAGCTGAACCGAGCAAAATGCACCTTCGGAGTGGAGGCAGGAAAGTTCCTCGGCTTCATGATCACCCAAAGGGGCATCGAAGCAAACCTAGAGAAGGTCTAGGTGATCGTCGACATGGAGCACCCGACGTCCAAGAAGCAGGTCCAGCACCTGACGAGGCGAATTGCAGCTCTGAGTCAATTCATCTTGAGATCGGCAGACCGCTGCCTTCCCTTCTTCAAGGCACTGCGCAAGATGCATGACTTCACCTAGACGGAGGAGTACAGGATGGCCTTCAAAGAATTGAAGAAGTTCCTGGCATCTCTTTCGCTGCTCTCCAGGCCGGAGGAAGGATAGGAGCTCCTACTTTACCTGGCGGTCACACCCGGAGCTATCAGCTTGGTGCTCGTCCGTGTAAACGAGGATGGATCCCAAAAGTCGGTGTACTACACCAGCAAAATCCTCCGCGATGTGGAGATCAGGTATACTCATTCCGAGAAACCCATTTTTGCTCTAATAATGTCTGCTAAGTGTCTCAGGCCCTATTTCCAAGCGCATCCCATTGCGGTCATGACGGATCAGCCATTAAGGACCCTACTAAGCCACCCCAAAACCTCTGGAAGGCTGGCTAAGTGGTCCCAGATGTTAAGCGAGTTCGACATCGCATATCGGTTGAGGTCATCACAGAAAGCCCAGGTCCTAGCCGACTTCCTGGTCGAGTGCATGGGACTCACCGAGGAGCCAGAGCAGACAACCCCGGAGCGCCAAGTTGAGCCCGGGATGGAAGAGGAGCCCTAGATCCTCCATGTGGACGGTCTAACTCTGGCGGGAGTGGAGCAGGCTTTATCCTCACCAACAGTGATGGAGTCATGGCAGATTATGCTCTCCACTTCAAGTTTACCGCGACAAACAACCAGGCAGAGTACGAGGCACTCCTCGCGGGCCTAAGGGTCTCCCGCGAGCTGGGCGTGCAAAGCTTAAAAGTCTTTACCGATCTCAACTGGTGGCTGGACAAGTCTCTGAAGATACGAGGCCAGAGATCCCCAGATGATGAAGTACCTGGACCGGGTCCGCTCAAGCATGGCAGGTTTCCGATGCTTCAGCATTTTCCATATCCCCCGCGGAGAGAATGCTCGCATGGATGCACTGTCGAGACTCGTGACCTTGCCGGACTCGTCACTAGGGTGTGCTCACATCGAGTACCTCAAGAATCCAAGCTACGAAGCCCCAGAGGAGGTGCAGCAAGTCACTCCAGAGCTGAGCTGGATGGACAGGTACATCAGATATATCATTGATGGCAACTTACCAGAGGATCGTGTGGAAGCCGGCCTCGTCAAGAAGAAAGCCTCCCGATTTGTCCTGATGGAAGGGAAGCTCTACCGTCGATCCTACTCCTATCCGCTCTTGAAGTGCCTCAGGCCCACGGAGGTAGCCTTTGTACTCCAAGAGATACATGAAGGCCTTTACGGGAACCACATGGGAGGCAAGATGCTAGCATACAAAGCTCTTCGCCAGGGATACTTCTGGGAGACCATGAGGCAGGACGCCACCGACTTCGTAAGGAAGTGTGACAAATGCCAGCGCCATGGTCATATACAGCATCAACCGGCAGTGCCGATCTCCCAGCTCTCCATCTCGTGGCCTTTTGTTTAGTGGGAAATGGACATCTT
The DNA here is from genome assembly GCA_021397845.1 of Areca catechu. NCBI lineage: Eukaryota > Viridiplantae > Streptophyta > Magnoliopsida > Arecales > Arecaceae > Areca > Areca catechu. Next base: position 31,837,247 of record CM038041.1, read on the forward strand.
GGGGCCATTTCCCCGCGCACCAGGGCAGCGGAGATTTCTGCTGGTGGCTATTGACTACTTCACCAAATGGATGGAAGCGGAGCCACTAGCATGGATCACAGAAGCCAAGGTCTGCCAGTTCTTCTGGAAATCAATAATTTGTTGCTTCGAACTCCCCCACTGTATCATCACCGACAACGGATGGCAGTTTGACAACCGGAAGTTCAAGGGGTTTTGTGCCGAGCACAGCACCCACACCGTTTCACCTCGGTAGCTCACCCCCAGACAAATGGGGAAGCCAAGGTAACCAATCAAACTATCCTCCAAGGACTTAGGACCAGGCTCGATCATGCCAAGGGCAAATGGGTGGAGGAACTCCCAAGTGTTCTGTGGGCCTACCACACAACGCCTAGGATGGCAATGGATGAAATGCCCTTCAACCTCACCTTCGGCTCAGAAGCAGTCATCCCAATCGAGCTCGGCATGCCCACACTATGGGTACAGCACTATAACAAAGCAGAGAACCCGACGCGCCTTCTCCTCAACCTGGACCTCCTTGAGGAGACCAAGGACAAAGCTCGGCTTTGGATGGCAGCATACCAGCAACGAGTGGCCTGGTACTACAATGCACGGGTAAGGCCAAAGGTCTTCCGACCCAGCAACCTGGTGCTGCGCCGAGCCGAAGCATCTCAACCTCGGGAGTGCGGCAAACTCTCACCGAACTGGGAAGGCCCCTATAAGGTGGTCGAAGCTCTCCCATACAGATCCTGCTATCTTGAGGATCTGGACGGTGCCAGATTCCCACGAACATGGAATGCCTATAACCTAAGAAAATATTATCAGTAGTGTAAGGCTCTTTCCTTATGATAATAAAGATTTTCTTTTGCACAAATCGCTCTCTGCCTTACAGGGATGTCGCTGCCTAGAGCCCAACTCTCCGGCACGCTCAAGCCCGGAGCCCAGCTCTCCGATACATTCAAGCCCAAAGCCCAGCTCTCTGGCACACTCAAGCCCGGAGCCCAGCTCTCCGGCATCTAAGCCCGGATCCCACGATTCTCCGACACCAAAGCTCGGGGCCCAGCTCTCCGGCATCAACAGTGTAAGGTCCTTCCTCACTAATAATGAAGATTCCCCTTGTGCAAACTCTTTTTGCCTTGTAGGAGAATCATCACCCGACCCTAGGTCTAGCATCAAAGCCTGGATCCCATGATTCTCCGGCACCAAGTCCTGGAGCCCAGCTTCCAGGCATCAAAGCCCGGATCCCACGACTCTCCGGCACCAAGTCCTGGAGCCCAGCTCCCAGGCATTAAAGCTCGGATCCCATGACTCTTCGGCACCAAATCCTGGAGCCCAGCTCCCAGGCATCAAAGCCCAGATCCCACGACTATTCGGCACCAAGTCCTGAAGCCCAGCTCTCAGGCCATCAAAGCCCGGATCCCACGACTCTCCGGCACCAAGTCCTGAAGCCCAGTTCTCAGGCCATCAAAGCCCGGATCCCATGACTCTCCGGCACCAAGTCCTAGAGCCCAGCTCCCAGGCATCAAAGCTAAGATCCCACGACTCTCCGGCACCAAGTCATGGAGCCCAGCTCCCAGGCATCAAAGCCTGGATCCCATGACTCTCCGGTACCAAGTCATGGAGCCCAGCTCCTAGGCATCAAAGCCCGGATCCCACGACTCTCCGGCACCAAGTCCTGAAGCCCAGCTCTCAGGTCATCGAGCCCGGAGCTCAGCTCTCCGGCACTGAAGCTTGAAGCCCAGCTCTTAGGCCACCAAGCCCGGAGCCCAGCTCTCCGGCACTGAAGCTTGAAGCCCAGCGCTCCGGCACTCGGGAACACTCATCCACCGCTAAAACACTCAGAGACATAGTGGAAGCCTCCTCTCTAATCTCATTACATGCCCAAAAAAAAAAGAGGAAAAAAGAAAAAAAAGAGAAAAGGAGGGGAGAGGTAAGGTAGTTTCAAGCCAAGATAGTTAAAAACTTCCACTTCATTAAAAATTTGTTGGTTACAAGTGTCCCCAAGCCCCCAACATGCCGGGCAGCCCAGGCCAAAAATAGAAGTAAAGAAAAAATAGAAAGGGAAGTCTACCCTACTCAGGCAGTCCCTCGCCGGGGCTATATGGCTGTAAGACGTCATCTCCCGAAACCTCGGACTCTGCAGCTCTGGCTTTAGCAACCACTGCCGGCAAGGAAGATTCGGAGATGGCCACTAACTCCTTAGCAGCGCCCGAGTCTGGGGCCGGCTCCGCGTCTGAAGCTCTGGGATAGCTAAGAAAAGCCCAGCCCTTCTCAAAAATGAACTCCTAGACCTTGGAGCGCAGGTACATGAAGCCTTTGAAGAAGGAGTCCGACACCGTTTCATGAAACTCGACAGTGAACTCCTTTGAGGCCCTGTACCTTGTCACGGCCTCCTCAACCCCCTTCTTCGCCTAGGCGGCTTGCTCCTTTGCCACCTCTGCCAACTTGGCTGCCGCTGCTGCCTCCTTCTCGGCAGCTGTGGCCCTCTTCTCGGCGGCAACCAGCCTCTCTTTCACCGCATCTAGTTCGGCCTGGAGGGACTGAGCACGCCCCTTCTGCCAGACCGCCTCGGCGTTGAACTCGGTCAGCCTCTTCTCGGTGGCAGTGAGCTCCTCGACCTTGCTCCTTGATTGGCCTCGCTCCTGGTCAAGGTTCTCCTGGAGCTCCTTCGAGTGCATCTTGGTGCTGGCAAGTTCTTTCTGGAGCTCCTCGTTCTTCAGGCCAAGCTCCCGTGAGCCGTCATTCTTCTCCTACAGCTCGATCCTCAAGGACTCGACCTCCACTGCTCGCTGCTGGTCATTCCTCAACTAGTTTTTGCACAATCTCTAATCAGGAGGGTCTCAGCACCGATCTACACCAAACCAGACATCAGCAACCAATGCACAAGAGAGAGAGGAGAAGAAAGAAATCAAGAAGACGAAATGACTTACCGAGAAGAGTTGGGGAAAGATACTGCTATTCGCATCCCCCAGCAGCTTTCCATCCATCTCCTGCCGGTCGCTTGATTGGATTGAAAAATCCATCATGCGCTCAGCCAGCCTCTGGTCCCAGAGGAACAAGACGTCAGGTGCTAGTCTGAATGGGACCCGGCGGTAGTCCCTCTCCCTCTTGCTTGCCCCCGAGGTAGAATCGCCTACTCCACCGGCAGAAGAGGTCTCGGGGGCAGGGTGGGAGCCTGGCACCCCTTCAAGCAGTGCCCCAGGTGTCGGCTCTGCTCCTCCTCGCACCTCCTCCCCCTCGACGACAATGAGCTCCGGGGGAGGAGGAGACATGATCGCAACAGCTGCGGTCGTGGCCCTGGCCCGGGTGACCACCTCAGGCTTCGGGGCAGAGGCTGTTCTCGTTGCCTCGACCACTCTGGCACAGGCCTGGCTACCCTCTGACCTGGTTTCGGTACCACGGCAATGACCCTCCTTGTGCGGGGGTGGCCTCGGCCTCTCTCCTACTCGGCTCGATCGGCATGGTGGGAGCGGCCGCCGATGCGCTCTCATCACGGGCCCTCTTCGAGGAGGACTCTTCAACCAATTCTGATGGAGGCCTCTTCCTAGTGATCGAGAGCAGGTCGTCCACCGAGAACTTCATACCTGCATACGAAGATGCATTATCAGTTCCAAGTCTGGAGAAACAGAGTAAGAGGCACCAGAAAGAGGAACTCGAGCCAAACTCACCCAACTCTCTCGTTGGGTTGACCCCGGCATCGACGAGGTTCTGCTCTGACAATAGAACCTCGAGGGAAGGAATCTGGGCGGTGCGGAGCTGCTCATAGACATCCAAGTCAGCTGCTTCGACCATGGAGTTTCGGTTAGGGGACCGATCTGGGTCACTCCGCACCTAGTCGACCCCCTCGACAGTAGCAAAGAAAAATTTGCTCTTCCACCCTTTGATGGAAGAGGGGAGTTCAAATCTAATGCCCTTCGGACGAGAAGAGATGGACCACCACCCATCCTCGGTAGGGTGGCGCTTCAGGGTGAAGAAGGCTTTGAACAAGGAAAAACTAGCGACAATCCTGTGGAAATGACAGAGCACTATGAAGCAAAAGATGGTCCTTATGGCGTTCGGGACAAGTTGAGCAGGGACCAGATGATAGTTGCTCAACATTGACAAGAAGAAAGGGTGGAAAGGGAAGCGGAGTCCTCTTGAGAAGGTCTCCTCATAGAAGGCGATCCGGCCCAGGCTACTCGAAGTAACCCGATCCCTTGGTCGAGGGATCAAAAGTCGGACGGAGTACGGGATGCCATAGACATCTCGGATGGTCCCCAGCTCCTCAGCAGAGATTGTCGAAGCAATCCTGCTTGACCTGTCGACCGAGCAAGTTCAAGGATGGGTTCAGGTGAAGGAGGAGGGCTAGACCTGGGCTCCCTAATGACTATCCCATCGGGGGGATGCGTCCTACTAAAATTAAAGTGTTCTTCCTCCCCCTCTTCATCAGAAGAAGAAGAAGGCGGTCTCGGCATAGAAGGACTCGCCTCAGCCTGGTTGGTTGAGGGACGGAAGCTAGGACCGAAGCGAGACATCTACGGAGATGGAGGAGGCTAAAACTCAAGAAAGGGAGGAAGATGGACTCTGTCCTAAGAAGACCCCAACCTCAGAAAGAAGAACTCTACTCTATTGGGGGAAGGAGGAAGAAAGAGACAAACCTGGTTCCTGGGGGAGCCTAGGGTGACCGGGGGAGAAGAGAAAGCCTGGGTACAATGGTGGGCACGCAAAAATGGAAAGGAAAGATGTTTTGGAAAAAATCTGCCTTTTATTTCAGAGTGACTCGATGCATCCATACCATTACAGCCTCCCCACCGATAGATTTGCACCACGTGCCGACCATCGACGAGTGGGACACTCCGCATCGATTGTAGCTGCTCTGAATTTCATGCCAGTAATAACTGCTCCTTGGACGTGGCCACGTGGCTCCTCCGTACTGGCTCAGGGAACCACCTCACGAAGCACCGGCGATTGTGGTCATTATTGCACCGGATCTTTGCCTTTCCACGTCAGCACCGCAATTACTCTCTTTGACCCTTGCATCGCGCACCAACGGGCCTCGGGAGTGGGGGGCAAATGATGTGGCAGGATCGTTGATGTGGAACACCTGTCAGATGCCACGTCGAATACTCTTCCTCGGACTCCTTTGCTGGGTCGAGCTCCCTCATAATGTCGGGGCGGCCTGTCAAAGCCGAGCTCCATCCTCCGCCAGCTCAGCTCCTGCAAGATTGGGACGCTTAGGTCGGAGCTGAGCGACCTCCCCCAGATCGAGCCCTTCGAAGTCGAGCCCCTTGGTTCGGAGGCGAGCTCAGCTCTCCTCTGCCATGTGGAGTCCCTTCAAGGTCGATCCCTCTGGGCTGGAGTCGCGTCCTGCCCTCCTCCGCCAGGTCAAGCCCCTTGGTCCGCAGTCGAGCCCAATCCTCCTCCGTCAAGTGGAGCCCCTTCGAGGTCGAGCCCCTCGGAGTCGAGCCCTGCCCTCCTTCATCAGGTCGAGCCCCCTCGAAGTCGAGCCCTTTGGTCCGGAGTCGAGCCCAGCCCTCCTCCACCAAGTGGAGCCCCTTCAAGGTCGAGCCCCTCGAAGTCAAGCCGCCTCCACCTCGGACGAAGGTGCCAGCAACCAAAGGGACGACACCGTCCTTCCCAGATGCCAGCCAGTCGCCCGAGGATCGCAAAGGAGTGCCCACCAGGCTGTAATAACTGCCCACAGCTACCACTTACACCAGAGAAGAAAGAAGTTCCATGATCGAGGCACCACGCTCTCTACCAACCGCCTGCACCACCCAAAAGAAGAAGTCAACCAGGAGATTCGAATCCTGTAGGCAGCGGCTCCATGTTCAAGGCACTGCCAAGTTTCCCGAAACGGAGCAACGGGAGGAATGTCAGAATGCATAGCAGGTTCTCCTATCACGAACCAAGAAAGACGTCCCGTTCCCGGCACGAAACACCGCTGCACGCGCCTACTGACACAGGGGAGATCCCGAGATAGGCATTTAGCAACCACCTGGACTTAAAAGGAGCCAGTGGCACCCCCAACGGGAGAGGTAACAACGAACATACTCAAGCAAGTAAGGGAGGTGAGGTCACATAGGAGAGCCACCTCTGATTCACCTTGGCCATCACCATTCCCAGCACACTTGCATTTTTACTCACACATCACTCACTCCTCCTAGCGTGGAGTCCATCTAAAGGGACTCGACCAGGAGGATCTGTTCCCCTGGATCGTCACTGACTTAACCTTCGGAGTGCCCTACCAGAATCCCCGGCACGGGTCTCTAACCCTGTTTTGTAGGTCCTGAAGCGCAGACAGTCCCGAAGAGACGAGGAGCGATCCGACGTCGACACCAGCTACGGGCCACGATGATCTTGGTGGCAACAGACTGTATTTCCTAGACCACTGCTATAACCTCTTCCACAATCACATGTCTTATTAGAATTGTATTTTACACTTGAGTAACAGTAGTACTACATAGAGGTAAAGCATCATCTTTTCATCTGCCCCTTGATTTTGTCACCATTTTGAAAATGAGAAAATAATATACTTCTTATATTTTCTTCATCCCTGACCTGGTTGCCATTTTGATCAATGAGGTGATGAATTCTATTTTGTTTTGTTCTTAGAATAGTAGAATAATAAAAAAACCTTGTATTTGAATCCCCTCCCTTAAGCCAAGTTATTCTAGATTTTTGTCTCCCGAAAACTTCTTGTGTATGAAGATGTCCTTGATATTGCTTTAACAGAGTCAATAGCTAGGTATAATCTTATTCAGCAAAACATGTAGAATCTATTTCCTTAAGTTGGAGTTTATACATATCATTATACAACCGTTAGCATTTCTAAAAAATATTTTCAATATATTTTTCTATCTCGCCCGTTCAACTTTAGTTTTATGTAGTAGTTTGGATAATTTGACCTGTGGTGAACCTATAACTTTGGATTTCCATGCCTTTAATATTGTTTATCTTGTGCCATCATATCTGAGCCACGTCTTTTCAAATCTGAAAGGTATCTTCCTTCTTTTGATGTAGATAGATGCAGATAACAGAATGGGACAATGTTAGAGGCAAATCTAGTTAGGTGCTGGAGCATAGAGTCCGGAAATAAATAGATCCAGCTTCGAGAAGCAAAAGTGCGATCAAGCTTTTTCCAAACTCTGGCATTTCCAAGCCTATTATTACACTAGGTATATAAAGGCCCTACAAATCCTAAATTAGTAAGCCCTGCCGTACGGATGCAATTGCAAAATTCTCTAATGTCTTTGGTAACTTGAAAATATTTACCTCCTTTTTTAATCTTTTTTATTTAGAATACAATTAAAATTACCAATGATAATGAGAGACAAGTTAACAGAGTTTGCAGAGAAAATTTGGTCCCAAAACAATCTTTTTTCAATTCCACAAGCACTAGCATAGACAAAGGCTATCATCCAAGATTGACCGATAAAAGATGAAATAATTTCATAAGCAACTTATCTGTTAGTATTCATAAAATTAACTTGACCGATATCAAGATTCCAAGTGATAATACCCCACTAGAAAGGCCATTAGACGATATTATATAAACCCCCCACTTTGGTCACATCATTCATTTCACACGTTCAAGAGCTCGAGAGGACTACCGGTTTCCAAGAAGGAGTATATATGAGGTTGATATTGCGGCATCATATTTTATCTCATTTAAAGTTATTGGATTGGGGCATGGAGGTACATCATGGAGAAGAGTGCACAAAGAACGTGGACACGCTTTAGTTTACAAGTTCCTAAGAACCATCTCCTCAGCCTCTATGCAGGGATCCAAGAACCTCCATAGATTATGCTCCCATCGACTCGCATGCAAGCGTTAATCACTGGCCATAATTATATGAGTCATATAAGGCTGTGTGATGCTTGATTTCTTAGCAGAACCTGCATAATTCTGCATGAAACATGACATCCATGCATACAAAAATATACATGCCAGTGACTTGAAGTAAGATGAAAGGAAAACTAATTGTTAAATGAGGATCAAATTAAAGTCCAGGAATTTTATCATCCAGCCCAGTCTGTAATCATATCACCGGCTGTCCAATGAGGTAGATGCATGATCCTGGCATAACTTTGTTTAAATACCGCAAATTCCTCCAAATGATCTTGGCTTATTACTAATTATCCTAAATTATCCTCATCAATCACAACTAAGACCAAGCTAATTAACCAGAATCAAACCTTCTAAGAAAAATCCAACTGGTCAAGTTTTAAGGAAGCCCACCAAGTGAAGTCAGTCCAGAAGCCAATCACCGAGATTCTGAAGATATTGCTGGCCAAGCCCATATGATACCGCCTTTTGGTATCATTTCTTTTAAATATGATACCTCTCATTCGTAGCAAAAATATTTATGTTCAGCTTAAAGAAGGGTACCAAGTTCTGATCTAAACTTATGGCTCGACCAAATCGAGTGGCTTCGAGTCTGTCTGGATCCAGCAAGCTTCCACTTATGCTGGGCTCTGTTTCGCGGCCCAATTTTTTTTTATCAAGTCAAATAGCTCGACTTGATAAGGTTATATGATATGCTTATTCAAATGATATGGAAACCAATTGGAGAACCATTGCATGTCTTAAAAAAGCTATATGAATTATTTTATGGATAAGCCATCCGGACATCCAAACAGATCCTAAATTTGCATGCGAGTGCTAATCATAATACTCTAATGTAATTTATGTTATCACAAGCAAAAAATAGGGAGTTAAACTTGTGCTCATAGAGCACATATAAATCAAAACATTTAGTGTACTTAAAATACATGGTGAGGAGTAAATGGGTATATTGATTATTGAGTAGAAATTAAACGTACCAGCAAACGAAATGAGCATAAGTTAAGAGATAGTCGATAATGGTCATTGCACTTGATATCAATGCTTATGAGAATTGGTAACACCACCCTCGATCTCGTGGGTCCCCCAAAAACATTTATCCAGATAAACAGATACCAACCGTTAAATTGCGATCAGGGTCAAAGAATCAGGCGGTTAAATTTTACCATCCAGCACGTTGAAACACATCACCAACCATCCAACGAAGCGGTCGGTGATCCCGGATCCGTATTGCTGGAGCTTTCAGCGCCCCTTTACCTCCGTTTCCCTTTGCTCTTACTCACCTTCGTCCCCTCGGCGTCGGCGAAGCCAAGCTCTTATAGCCGTGGATCTGCTCCTCTTTGACGCCAGGACGAGGAGGAGAACCGGGGGAGATGGGAGGAGAGATGCTGGTTTTTTATTCGATCTTCCTATCGAGGAACGAGACACATCCGCTCTCATCGTGGAGGTGTGCCCCCATGGAAGGAATCTCATCAAGAAAGGATTGGGGCACACCATCTGCTCTCATCGTGAAGGTGTGCCCCCATGGGATTGTCAACCATAGAGAGAACCAGAGAGAGGGAGAGAAAAAAATCAAGAATGGAAAGAAAGAGACTTGGCTCTTTTCTTGTAACTCTATCGACTACCGGCTCTACACATACAAGATATATATATAGCCCTGAGTCAACATGACTCAGCCCAACAAAACTTTCTCTCTCCCCCAGGCCAACACATGAGCTCTAAATCCATCAGAAGAGTCGACTCGAACAGACCTCGAGCCGACTCGACCAGACCATGAGTCGACTCGAATAGACCTCGAGCCGACTCGATCAGAATTCCCACCTGCTGTCGACCTGCAGGAATCGACTTCTCCATAGTCCAAGCCGACTCCAACCTCAAGATATCCAAACCCAGATCTCGAGCCTCCTGGAACACCTCCAGGAAATGCTTGGCACGCCTCCAAGCACCCAGGGATCGTCTCCAGCATCCCTGCCATGCCATGGTCTCCAAAGTCTCTCCAAAGCTTGGGAGTACCATGCAAATCCCAACAATCTCCATCTTGGTGCCCCAAAGCTTTGGCAAACTTGGTGTTGCCGCCAAGATCGTCGTGGCCTGTAGCCGCTGCCGGTGCCGGAGTGCGCTCCCTTTGCTGCCTGGCGGTCCTGCAAAACAGGAGTTAGTGATTCGGGCCGGGGTTTCCGGCGGGGGCACTCCAACGATCAAGTCAGTGACGACCCAGGGGAACAGATCCTCCTGGGCGGGCCCCTCTTGATGGACTCCATGCTAGGAGTAAAAGATGTGTAAGAAAGCGAAAACGTTGCAGGGGGAGAACGATGCAGGAACAGAGGGGTTCCCTGTTCCTCCGCCTCTCCTTGTATCCCTGGTTTTCCTTCAATTGCGATTGTGGTGGTGGCGCTTTGCCCTCTTGGACGAGCTTGCGCTTGTGTTGGTGGTTGATTGCTGTTACCTTTCCCCTCTCGGGGGTGTCGATCATTCTTTGTAGTTGAAAACTGGTTGTTGGGCGCTCGCCTCGGGATCTTCGCTGGGCTGGCAGGTGCGTGCGGCAGGATTCCGTGCCGTGGACGGGACATCTTTCCTGACAGGTGGTAGGGGAAGCTTCCATTCGTTCTGACATCCCTTTCGGTCGCCCCATTCCGGGAAGCTTGGCAGAGCCTCGATTCGGGGGTCGCCGCCCTAGGGATTTGTGCTCTCTGGCTGGCCCATCCCCATGGAAGTATGGCCGACAGATAGTTATGAAGGTATGGGGGGCGCCGTTCCGTAGTTCTCAAGCGGTTCGTCGATCTTCCGGGATGGCAGGGCTTGCTCCGGTCTGGACGCTCCGAGCTCGTGTGGCCACCTTGATGGAAGAGGGAAGAGTGTGGGCCTGGTCCAGAGGGCGCGCGCTCAGAGAGGCTCCACATTGGCGGGTGAGAGCTGAGCTCGACCTCGACTACAGGGCACTAGCCTCCGAGGGTCTCGCTTTGGAGGGCGGAAGGCGGACCCGGTCCAGAGGGCGCGCGCTCGGAGAGGCTCCACATTGGTGGGTAAGTGCTGAGCTCGACCTCAACCACAGGGCACTAACCTCCGAGGGTCTCGCTCTGGAGGGCGGAAGGCAGACCCGGTCCAGAGGGTGCGCGCTCGGAGAGGCTTCACATTGGCAGGTGAGCACTGAGCTCGACCTTGACCAAAGGGCACTAACCTCCGAGGGTCTCGCTCTGGAGGGCGGAAGGCAGACCCGGTCCAGAGGGCGCACGCTCGGAGAGGCTCCACATTGGCGGGTGAGCGCTGAGCTCGACCTCGACCACAGGGCACTAACCTCCGAGGGTCTCGCTCTGGAGGGCGGAAGGCAGACCCGGTCCAGAGGGCGCGCGCTCGGAGAGGCTCCACATTGGCAAGTGAGCGCTGAGCTCGACCTCGACCACAGGGCACTAACCTCCGAGGGTCTCGCTCTGGAGGGCGAAAGGTGGACCCGGTCCAGAGGGCGCGCGCTCGGAGAGGCTCCATATTGGCAGGTGAGCGTTAAGCTCGACCTCGACCATAGGGCACTAACCTCCGAGGTCTCGCTCTGGAGGGCGGAAGGCGGCTCCGACCTAGGCGCCCCGAACTCGCGGGCCCGACCTGGTGGAGGACAGAGCTCGGCTCGCTATCTTGAGGGAGCTCAGCTCAGCGCGATAGGGCAATCCGGGCTGAAGTGTCGCCTTGGCGGCCGACGTGGCGGTCTCCTTTGATGTGGCACATGTTAGCTACCCACGTCAGCGGTCTCGCCACATCATTTGCCCCCCACTCCCGAGGCTCGTTAGTGCGCGGTGCTCGGGCCGAAGGGAGTAATGGTGGTGCTAACGTGGAAAGGCAGAAATTTGGTGCGGTGAAGGCCGTGATTGCTTGCGCCTCGAGGGACGGCCATGCCAGCCAGTGCGGAGTTGCCACACGGCCACGTCCGAGGAGTAGTTAATGTGGGTGCAGAATTCTGAGCGGCTGGGGCGCCTTTGTCACCGATGGGCAGCACGTGGCGCGGATCCGTTGGGAGGGGGTCATGTTAGCGCGGATTTAATGGGCCCTTCCGAAATGAAAGGAAAAAAAGTTTTTACTCAAAATTTCTATCCTTTCAAATCCTTCGCGCTTGTTGCAGTACCCGGACCCTTTCTTCTCCGTGATCTACTTTCATTCTTCTCTTCTCCAGGGAACTAGATTGGCCCTGTCCTTCTTCTTATGAGTCTAGGCTTCCTTCTTCTTAGGTTATCTTTGCAGCATGTCTTGTCCCGATCCTTCCATCCAAGGGATAGTGCTATCCTTCTCCGATGAAGAGTTGGAGGGGACATAGTTTAGGATTAGCAGTAGACTGGCTCTTCCTGCCCTCCCGAGTTTAGGGAGTCGGGGGCGGCTTCTCCTCGTCCCACCTATCTTCTTTTCTTGCTCGAACCAGCTCCTGAGTCCGTCCGGTCAACAGGTCCAAGCGAGGTCGCTTCGACGATTTCCACCGCGGAACTGGGGGCCATCGAGAATACCTATGGCATCCCACCTTCTGTCTGGCTCATGATCCCCCGTCCCGAGGAGCGGGTCACTTCCAGTGGTCCGGGCCGCCTCGCCTTCTATGAGGAGACCTTTTACGGGGGTCTCCGATTTCCCTTTCACCCCTTCTTCCTGTCTGTTCTGAGCAACTACCATCTGGTTCCTGCACTGTTAGTGCCGAACGCCATCAGGGTCATCTTTTCCTTCATCGTCCTCTGCCATGTCCACGGGTTCATTGCCCGGTTCTCCTTGTTCAGGGCATTCTTCATCCTGAAACACCACATGATTGAGGATGGGTGGTGGTCCTTGTCTTCCCGCCCGAAGGGCATAATGTTCGAGCTCCCCTCTTCCATCAAAGGGTGGAAGAGAAAATTTTTCTTCGCGGACGTCGAGGGGGTTGATTGGGCCTGGAGCGAGCCGGATCGGTCCACTAACCGGGTCTCCATGGTTGATGCAACTGATTAGGATGACTACGAGCAGCTTCGCATCGCCCAAATCCCCTCCCTGGAGGTCCTGCTGTTGGAGCAGAACCTTTTTGATGCCAGGGTCGACCCATCGACGGGGTCGGGTGAGTCCAATTCCTTTCTCCATGAGTGTTTTTCCTTTTCTTCGCTTTAGGCTAACCCATTTGGCTTCTGTGCATAGGGATGATCCTCCCGGAGGGTGACCCGTTGCCACTCTCCCGGAAGAGGCCGCCCACCGGGGTGGCTGTAGAGCATCTCATGAGGCGGGCCCGGGTTGAGGGCCTGTCGATGTTTGCCCCCACCGTGCCTGCCGCCCCGAAGGAGAAGGAGGTCGAGGGACGGACGGGTTCGCAGGCCGAACCTCCCATTTTGGAGCCTGAGGCGACTGTCTAGGTTGATGCTGCTGCCACCATCGCACCGCCCCGCCCTCCGGGCCCCAGGATGATTGAGGCCGAGGGGGGAGAGGCCCGTACTGGAGCTCCTCCCGCGATGGGGGCTCCGACCGTGACGGCGCTGAGTCCCCGACCGCTTCCTGGGGGTCCTTCCACCGGAGGAATAGGCGCACCTGCTCCCTGAGAGAGCAGGAGGGACGAGGTTAGGCGCCTCCTCCTGTTCAAGTTGGGGCCAGAGAATTCCCTGGCTGACAACCGCGCCCTAGCCGCTCGCATGATGGATTTCTCCATCCAGCCATGCGATCAGGAGGAGATGGATGGGCTGCCGATTGGAGCTATAATCGACAACATCTTCCCCCATCTCTACATGGTAAGCAACCTCATCTTCTTTCTCTCTTTCTTCTTTTTTTTAACTTCCCATGTGATGCAGATGGGTATCAAGGTCCTTTTCATCAGGAGCTACTGCCGAAACTAGGAGCGAGCTGAGCAGTAACAGGCGACCGAGATCGCGTCGTTGAAGGCTGACCTGAAGGGGAGGACCGACTCCGAAGGGGCGCTTGACCGATGGGTCAAGGACCTTGAGAAGCAGCTCGCCGACACTGAGGGGCGAGCGAAGGAGCTCCAGGAGCGCCTCGACCGCGAGCAGGGGCAGTCGAGGAAAAAGGCCGAGGAGCTTGCCGACGTCGAGTGGCGATTGGGTGTGTTCGACGTCGAGGTGGCCCGGCAGAAGGGGATCGCCTAGTCCCTCCAAGCCCAGCTGGCAACGGAGGAGGAGAAGTCGACCGTGACCCAGAGGGCAGCCGAGGAGGCGACCAGGTCAGCTATGGACACCAGGCACGAGGCGGCCGTAGCGAGGAAGGAAGCCGAGGAGGCGGTTGCAAGGTACAGGGCCTCGGAGGAGTTCCTCGCCGAGATCCATCAGACGGTGTCGGACTCCTTCTTTAAGGGCTTCATGTACCTGCATCGCTTGGTCAAGGAGTTCGTCTCGGTCGAGGGTCGTAACCGCCTCGAATATCCTGGCACTTCAGATCAGGAGGCGGGCGCTGAAGAGGTCGCTGCTCCCGAATCTCCTGTGCCAGCCGAGGTCGGGGCCGTGCCATCTAAACCTGGAACCATGCAGTCGGAAGTCCCTGCTGATGGAGATTCCCAGCCTGGCGGTCCGGCCGGGTAGTAGTTGTTTTTATTTTCTTTGCATTTTACCTTTTCTTTTATGTACTTGGTAGGGCTACCCAGCCTATCGGGAGCCCACAGGATGCTTGTAACTGACACTCAATCAATGAAACTTAAGTTTTCTTACAATCATTTTCCTTGTCTGGCTCTTTCTATCTTTTGCTCCCCTTTTTCTTTCTTTTATGTGTAAGTGGGGAGATCAGAGAGAGAGAGAGAGGCCTCACCTTGCCTGGGGTTGAGTTATTAGACTTCACCGTGGGCAAGCCGGGTGTAGGTTCATGACACTTGAGTGCTGCTGTGCTCGCAGGTCCCTCGACCGGAGATCTGAGCTCCGATCTTGGGTTGGCATCCTGGAGCTGGGCTCGGGGACGTCGATGACCGAGAGCTGCTTGGCTCGAAGTTTTCTTGGCCGGAGATCTGAGCTCCGGTCTTGGGTGAGCATCCTGGAGCTGGGCTCGGGGACGTTGATGGCTGAGAGCTGCTTGGCTCGTTCCTCTCTCGTTCTCTTTCTTTCCTTCCCCACTCCTTTTTTCTTCTCTCTTTTTTTTTTTTGGAGTGGGGAGATCAGAGAAAAGAGTTCTTGCTGTGTTCCCCTCTCGTTCTCTTTCTTTCCTTCTCCTCTCGTCTTCTTTTCGAGTGGGAAGATGAGAGAAGAGGGTTCTTGCTGTGTTCCCCTCTCGTTCTCTTTCTTTCTTTTCCCTCTCGTTTTCTTTTTGAGTGGGGAGATCAGAGAAGAGGGTTCTTGCCGGGCTCCCCTCTTGTTCTATTTCTTTCCTTCCCCTCTCGTCTTCTTTTCGAGTGGGGAGATCAGAGAAGAAGGTTATCAGACTTGATTGCCTTGGAGCTAGGCTCGAGGCCTTCCTGGACGTGGAGCTAGGCTCGGGCCCAGGGGTTGCCTGAGGACTTGGCTCAGGTCTTCGGTGCCTTGGAGCTAAGCTCGAGGCGTTGATGGGAGCTACTTGGCCCCATGATCCCTTAGCATCTCGGAGCTGGGCTCGGAGGCGTTTGAGATTGAGAGCGGCTTGGCTCGGTGACCCCTTGGCCGGAGGTCTGAGCTCCGGTCTTGGGTCGACATCCTTGAGTTGGACTCGGGGACGTTGCTAGTTGAGAGCTGCATGGCTCTGTAGTCCCTTAGTCGGAGATCTGAGCTTCGGTCTTGGGTCGACATCCTGGAGCTGGGCTCGGTGATGTTGCTAGTTGAGAGCTGCATGGCTCGGTAGTCCCTTGGCCGGAGATCTGAGCTCCGGTCTTGGGTCGACGCCCTAAAGCTGGTCTCGGGGACGTTGCTAGTTGAGAGCTGCATGGCTCGGTAGTCCCTTGGCCGGAGATCTGAGCTCCGGTCTTGGGTCGACGTCCTAGAACTGGGCTCGGGGACGTTGCTATTTAAGAGCTGCATGGCTCGGTAGTCCCTTGGCCGGAGATCTGAGCTCTGGTCTTGGGTCGATGTCCTAAAGCTGGGCTCGGGGACGTTGCTAGTTGAGAGCTGCATGGCTCGGTAGTCCCTTGGTCGGAGACCTGAGCTTCGATCTTGGGTCGACGTCCTGGAGCTAGGCTCGGGGACGTTGATAGTTGAGAGCTGCATGGCTCGGTAGTCCCTTGGCCGGATGTTGCCCAGAAATGGAGTCCAAGAGGGGGGGTGAATTGGGTCTTTTAAAAAATAAAACAATAATGTGATGGTCTAGTGGTGTTTATGAGTAATAAATTCAATGCACAAGATTGAATGCAGCGGAAAACAATAAGAGAATAGCAATAACCAAAGAGCAAGAGAGAAAGAGAGCAATCACATACAAACACAATGTTTATAGTGGTTCGGTGCAAACCTAGCACCTACATCCACTTCCCAAGCCATCCTTGGGAATTTCACTATAATCCAAACAAGATTATAGCTGACTTGTTTTTCACAAGGCTCACAAGTCAAAACCTAAGTTAGTTTTATCACCTAGGCTCACCAACAAACCTTAACACTTGTTTTGTCTTCGGGCTCACAAGTTAACCCTAGTTGGTTTTATCCCTTTGGCTCACCAACAAACCACAACAACCTTCTTTCAAGACACTCTTGAAAGAAAGATCAAATCACATGATAAAAACAGATATACAACTTTAAAACTAAGACAAACTCTCTTCAAGAGTATAATGGAATCTTTGAAGCTCAAGTTGATGCTTTGTCTTGACTCTTCCTTGGAATATCCTTCAAAATGCCTCTTTTGGAATGATGTAAGGATGAGCTTGTAGGCTTTTTCAGGGAATCAAACTATAAAAGACTTTTGATGTGGAATATTTGAGAGAATATAGGCTTTTGGCTTTTGAATGGACTTCAATACACTTCCATGCCTTTAGAATAAGGTTGGTGGAGGTTAAATACACCAAGAAACTTTCAAAAAATGGTTTGTGACCATTGGAGCCTCGGATCTAGCTGTTGGGAGCTTGAAAAGCAAGTTCTGCAAGTCAGAAAAATAGATCCGTTAGAGCTGTCAAGCTTCAAGTATCGACACTTGGCTGTCAGGTGTCGACACTTGGCTGTCAGGTGTCGACACTTGATTTTTAGGTGTCGACACTTGAACTTTCAAGTGTCGACACTTGATGCACAGGTGTCGACACTTGATACAAAAATCCTCAAATGGCAAAGTTCTGTATTTTCAAAAATCTCAGGCCTTGAGTCGACACTTGGAAACCTAAGTATCGACACTTGGTGTCGACACTTGAGTGCTGGGTGTCGACACTTGGTATGCCAAGGATTTTTGTTCGTGGCAAATGCTGAAGTATCGACACTTGGCTTCCCAGGTGTCGACACTTGAGACTGAAAAGCTTAGATTCAAGTGTAAATTAGCCCAAAAACATAAATATAAATTTTGAAACTTAAATGGATCGTAAACAAATAATAATTAAACATGTAGATGCCCTTTTTTCATGAAGAGGAAGTCCAGATTTGCGAAAAATGCTCCATGCCATGGCATGCTATAATACATAAGTTTTTGAGATTTTGAGATGCTTTCTTCCTGAAAACTCATAACTTGAAATATACATTAGTATACAATATGCACTCAATATTTTGTTATTCATCAAAATCACTGGGTGGAGCCAACATCGGAGATCTGAGCTTCGATCTTGGGTCGACATCCTAGAGCTGGGCTCGGGGACGTTGCCAGTATTTTCCTGCAAGACAGATAGACACTTGCACAAGGAGAAAACCATTGTCATTATTATTATGGCTGGGAAGCCTTACACTATTGATAGTATTTCTGTAAGTTGCAGGCATTCCATGTTCTAGGGAACCTGACGCCGCCGAGATCTTCAAGGTAATAAGCTTCTTATGAGAGGGCCTCGGCCACTTTGTAGGGGCCTTCCCAGTTCGGTGAAAACTTGCCGCACTCTCAGGGCTGAGATGCCTCTGCCCACCGTAGCACCAAGTCTCCGAGCTTGAAAGCTTTTGGCTTGACACGGGCGTTGTAGTACCGTGCCACTTGTTGCTGGTAGGCCGCCATCCACAGGCGAGCTTTGTCCCTTGCCTCTTCAAGAAGGTCTAGGTTGAGCAGGAGGTGTGTCGAGTTCCGTGCTTTATCGTATTGCTGCACCCGCAACGTGGGCACGCCAAGTTCGACCAGGATGATCGCCTCGGCACCGAAGACAAGGCTGAAAGGCATCTCGTTGGTTGCCATTCTGGACATCGTGTGGTAGGCCCACAGGATACTTGGAAGTTCTTCTGCCCACCTGCCCTTGGCTTGGTCCAGCCTGGTCCTGAGTCCTTGAAGGATGGTCCGGTTAGTCACCTCGGCTTCTCCGTTTGTTTGAGGGTGAGCCACCAAGGTGAACCGGTGTTGGATGCCATGCTCGGCGCAGAATCCTTCGAACTCGCGATTGTCGAACTGTCGCTCGTTATCGGTGATGATGCAACGGGGAAGCCCGAAGCGGCAAATGACTGACTTCCAGAAGAGCTGGCGGACATTGGCTTCCGCGATCCGAGCTAGTAGCTTTGCTTCGACCCACTTGGTGAAGTAGTCGATTGCCACCAGCAGGAACTTTCGTTGCCCTGGTGCCGGGGGAAATGGTCCCAAGATATCCATTCCTCACTGGGCAAAGGGCCAAGGGGCTGAGAGTTGGGAGATCGGTGCCTCCGGTTGACGCAGTATGTTGGCGTAGCGCTGGCATTTATCGCACCTTTTAACAAAGTCGGCGACGTCCTCCCTCATAGTCTCCCAAAAGTACCCCTGGCGGAGGGCTTTATAAGCCAGTGTCTCCCTCCCACGTGGTTCCTACAGAGGCCTTCAAATATCTTTTGGAGTACGAAGGTTGCCTCGGCGGGCCTGAGGCATCTCAGGAGTGGATAAGAGTAAGATCGGCGGTAAAGCTGGCCATCCATCAGAACGAACTGGGAGGCTTTCCTCTTGATGAGGGCAGCTTATACGCGATCTTCGGGCAAGGTGCCGTCAGCGATGTACCAGGCGTACTTGTCCATCCAGCTCGGTTCGGGGGTGACTTGATGTACCTCTACCGAGCTCTCGTAGCTGGGGCTTTCAAGGTACTTGATGTAGGCACGTCCCAGCGACGAGTCCGGCAAGGTCGCGAGCCTGGACAACGCATCCACATGCGCATTTTCTCCTCGGGGGATGTGGGAGATGCTGAAGCATCGGAGGCCTGCCATGCTTGCACGGACCTGCTCCAAGTACTTCATCATCTGGGCATCCCTCGCTTCATATTCTCCAGAGACTTGTCTGGCAACTAGTTGGGAGTCGGTGAAGACTTTCAAGTCCCGCACACCCAGCCCACGGGAGACTCTCAGGCCCGCAAGGAGTGCCTCGTACTCCGCCTGGTTATTAGTTGCGGCGAACTTGAAGCAGAGGGCGCATTCCACCACAACCCCATCGCTATTGGTTAGGATGAGGCCTGCTCCGCTCCCGCCGTAATTGGATGCTCTATCTACGTGGAGGATCTAGGGCTCTTCTCCTAGCCCGAGCTCCGTTGCTGTTTGCTCTGGCTCCTCGGCGAATCCAGTGCACTTAACCACGAAGTCGGCTAGGACTTGGGCCTTTTGTGAAGACCTCAGTCGGTATGCTATGTCGAATTCGCTGAGCAGCAGGGACCACTTAGCCAACCTCCCGGATGTCTATGTCGGGTGAGGATGGTCCTCAGCGGCTGGTCCGTCATGACCACTATTGGGTGTGCTTGAAAGTAGGGCCTGAGGTGCTTAGCAGACATTATTAGTGCAAAAATGAGTTTCTTGGAGCGAGTATACCTGATCTTCGCATCGTGGAGAATTTTGCTGGTGTAGTACACCGGCTTCTGAGATTTGTCCTCGTCTGTGCGGACGAGGACCGAGCTGACAGCTCCCGGTGTAACCGCCAGGTACAGCAAGAGCTCTTCTCCCTCCTTCGGCCTGGAGAGCAACGGGGGGGAGGCGAGGAAGTTTTTCAGCTCCTCGAAGGCTATCTTGCACTCCTCGGTCCAGGCGAAGTCGTGCATCTTGCGCAGCGCCTTGAAAAATGGTAGGCAATGATCAGCCGACCTCAAGATGAATCTGCTGAGGGCGGCGACACGTCTCGTTAGGCGCTAGACCTGCTTCTTGGAGGTCGAGTGTTCCATGTCGACGATGGCTTGAACCTTTTTCGGGTTTGGTTCGATGCCCCTCTGGGTGACCATAAAGCTGAGAAATTTTCCTGCAGCCACTCCAAAGGCGCACTTCACCGGGTTCAGCTTCATCTGATGTTGCCGCAGGTTATGGAAGGACTTGGCGAGGTCAGCTACATGGCTCGAGCCCGACCTGCTCGTAATGAGCATGTCATCCACATACACCTGCATGTTGCGATCGATTTGGTCCTTGAAGACCTTGCTGACCAGGCGCTGATAGGTGGCCCCTGCATTTTTTAGACCAAAAGGCATCATCTTGTAATGGTATGTTCCTTGGTCAGTGACGAAGGTGGTGTGCTCCTCATCTTCTGGATGCATGCGAATTTGGTTGTACCCGGAGAACGCATCCATGAAGGAGAGTGCCGGTGGCCAGAGGTGGCATCCACTAGTTGGTTGATCTTCAGGAGAGGGAAGCTGTCCTTCGGGCAAGCTTTATTGAGGTCAGTATAGTCGACACAGATCCTTCACTTGCCATTGTTCTTCCTGACCATCACTACGTTCACCAGCCAGCTCGGATATTGGACCTCTCAAACGAAACCGGCAGCTAGGAGTTTATCAACTTCCTCATTGATAGTTGCCTGTCTCTCCGGGGCAAAACATCTTTTCTTCTGCCGAACTGGTTTGTGCTTTGGGTCAACACTCAGCTTATGGGTAATGATGTCAGGAGGGATACCCGGCATGTCCGCCGCCGTCCAGGCGAACACATTTGCATTCCCCCACAGGAATTCCAGTAGTTGGACCCTCTCCTCTTCGGGTAGCTGGGCTCTGATCTGTACCGTCTTCGTAGGGTCATCCCCGAGCGGGTAGGAAAGTAGGCGCTCGACCGGGCCTCCCCTAGGGTCTTGGGCCCTTTAGTCGAGGTCATCCGCACTAGGGTCG
The DNA here is from genome assembly GCA_021397845.1 of Areca catechu. Taxonomy (NCBI): domain Eukaryota; kingdom Viridiplantae; phylum Streptophyta; class Magnoliopsida; order Arecales; family Arecaceae; genus Areca; species Areca catechu. The sequence continues at coordinate 31,858,084 of CM038041.1, forward strand.
TCCTGAGGAATCTTGGCCCCAGGGAGGGTTTGGAAACAATGCTGCACCGGCTGGGGTGCTCCCCTCATCTCCCTGACACCGTAGGGGGTCTGGAACTGCACAAGTAGCCTCTTGGTGGAGACAACGGCGTCGAGCAAATTGAGCCCAGGTCGACCCAATATCACGTTGTAGGCAGAAGGGAGCCTTACAACTGTGAAAGTTATCATGACGGTGCTTTGCTGGGGTGGGGTTTCGGTAGTGACCGGGAGAGTGATTTCTCCTTCTACCCTCATGGAATCGACCGCGAAACCCACAAGGGGGGTGTTCACGGGCTTAAGCTGACATGAGAGAGATTCATTCTGGAGAATGTATCGTAAAAAAACACATCTGTGGAGCTTCCACTATCAATCATGATGCACTTTACAGGGTGCTTCGCGATCATCATCTCGACGACCACGACATCATTATTTACATTTTTTTTCCCGTCTTCCCCTTCCCTCATAAAGGGGAGTACATTCTCAGAGTCCCCTTCCCCCCGGGTCCTCTTGGATGCATGCGTAGCTCCCCAGGAGATCATGCCTATCGGCTTCTCGATGGGGCGGTTGTCGATGGTTGGAGCTGGCGGAAGAGCGACGAGCGCCTGGGACTCCGCTTGAGGTATGCCCTCCACGAACCTTTTGAGGTAGCCTCTCTTGATAAGTTCCTCAATCTCCCACTTGAGGTTGCGGCATTCCTCGGTGTCATGGCCGTGGTCGCGGTAAAAGCGACAGTACTTTGTTTTGTCACGGCCGATGAAGGGCTTCAGCGGAGGAGGGCATCTCAGGTAGTCCTCGCTTTCGATCTCCATAAGGATCTTCATTCTCGGGGCAAGGAGAGGAGTGTAACCTCCCTCGGGAACGGGGGCCTCTCTCGATCTTGGTCGGTCCCTTTTGGAGCTCGGAGCCTGGGATGCTGGCTTCCGGGTTTCGGATGCTTCGGTGGGGGCCGACTTCTTCAGGGGTCCTCCGTCGAGCTCCCGCCTCGTACGATGCACCTCCTCGGTGTGGATGTACTTCTGGGCCTAGAGAAGGAGCTCGGAGTAGGCCTTGGGGGGCTTCTTATCCAATGAATAGGTCAGGCGAGAGGTCTTGAGCCCTCGCTTCAGTGCCAACATGGCGACTGGCTCTTCGAGATTGTAGATCTCCAACGCAGCGGCCTTGAAGCGGGCCACGTAGTCCTGAAGGGGCTTGCGGTCCTGCTGCCGGATGGAGAAGAGGCTGTCTGCCTCTCATGGTAACTTCCTGCAAGCGTCGAAGTGAGCCATGAACTTCTGCCCTAGTTGGACGAAGGAGCTGATGCTCTCCGGCTCCAAACGGGTGAACCACACCCGGGCTACCTTCCGGAGAGTAGCAGGAAAGGCGATGCAGAGAAGAGCGTTGGTGGCCCCCTGGACCCTCATGAGGGTCCGGTAGCTTTCCAAATGGTCCAGGGGGTCGATGGTCCCATCGTAAGGATCCACCTGCGGAATCCGGAACCGGTGTGGAATCGACTCTGCTTGGATTTCTTGGGAGAACAGGGGATGGACGTCATAGCCCGTTGGCTCACTAGCGGAGCCCTGCATGCTGGCAAACCGATGAGCAAACTCTGGCAGTTTGCGTTCATGTTCCTCCAGGCGCCTTTCCGCCGCGTGCCTGATGGCTTCATCAGTGGACCCCTCCGCCGAAGGAGACGGAGAAGGTGTCATGGATGCATGGCATCCGTGATGGGAGGTCTTGCTTTTCTTGCCTCGGTGGGGTCTGGGCGCCTCCCGCCCGAGGTTTGGAGAGCGGCTCTCCCCGTCGGTAGAGCCAGCTCGTTGCCTCTTCGCCAGAGCTTGATGGCTGCCCCAGTTGTCGGTGGTGGCCCGCGGCTGCGATGGCATTCCTTGAAAGGAGCGCAGGCTCTCACGGGGAGCTGCGGCATGGGCCGTTGGAGTCCCTGGCTGCTGGTAGGTAGCCACGGACCGGTGTTGGTGCTGAAGCTGGTGCACTGCCATAGCAAGGACTTGCATTTGCTGGGCGAGTGCAGCCAGCTGGGCTTCTTGCGGAGGTGGCTGAACCGGCACAGGTGGCTCCACTTCCTGGCGGTGTGGGTTCCCCCGGGAGGGGGAATCCCTCACGCGACTGGTGGAGGCCTCCCTTGCCTTAGTTGTCACCATCCTCCCGCCTGGCTTGCTTGTGAATGGAAGGCTCACCGCCCCCCTTCCTGACATGCCAATCTGTTGCTGCCAAGATCATCGTGGCCTGTAGCCGCTGCCAGTGTCGGAGTGCGCTCCCTTTGCTGCCCGGCGGTCCTCTGCTCCTAGACCTATGAAATAGGGGTTAGTGACCTGGGCTGGGGTTTCCGGTGGGGGCACTCCGATGATTAAGTCAGTGACGACCCTGGGGAACAAATCCTCCTGGACGGACCCTTCTTGATGGACTCTGTGCTAGGAGGAGTAAAAAATGTGTAAGAAAGCGAAAATGTTACAGGGGGAGAACGATAGCGGGGACAGAGGGGTTTCCTGTTCCTCCGCCTCTCCTTGTATCCCTGGTTTTCCTTCAATTGCGACTGTGGTGGTGGCGCTTTGTCCTCTTGGACGAGCTTGCGCTTGTGTTGGTGGTTGATTGTTGTTACCTTTCCCCTCTCGGGGGTGTCGATCGTTCTTTGTAGTTGAAAACTAGCCGTTGGGCGCTCGCCTTGGGATCTTCGCTGGGCTGGCAGGCGCGTGCGGCACGATTCCGTGCCGTGGACGGGACGTCTTTTCTGACAGGTGGTAGGGCAAGCTTCCATTCGTTTTGACATCCCTTCCAGTCGTCCCATTCCGGGAAGCTTGGCAGAGCCTTGATCCGGGGGTCACCGCCCTAGGGGTTTGTGCTCTCTGGCTAGCCCATCCCCTTGGAAGTATGGCCGGACAGGTAGTTATGGAGGTATGGGGGGCGTTGTTCCGTAGTCCTCGGATGGTTCGCCGGTGTTCCGGGATGGCTGGGCTTGCTCCGGTTTGGACGCTCCGAGCTTGTGTGGCCACCTTGATGGAAGAGGGAAGAGTGCGGGCCCGACCTAGGTGGCCCGAACTCGCGGGCCCGACCTAGGCGCCCCGAACTCGCGGGCCCGACCTGGCAGAGGACAGAGCTCGGCTCGCTATCTTGAGGGAGCTCAGCTCAGCGCGATAGGGCAGTCCGGGCTGAAGTGTCGCCTTGGCGGCCGACGCGGCGGTCTCCTTTGACGTGGCGCCTATCAGCTACCCATGTCAGCGGTCTCGTCACATCACCTGGTAATGTCCTCAACGCACACCCTGCTATAAATGTGTGTCCTGATAGCACTGTGCGGATATCCATGCCTCTGCCAATATCCTCCAGTTGCTGATATCACTTGGAGACCTCTGGGATGACCGCCTCCACAGCTGAAGATCCTAGCTCGTATCCTGGCACCACAGATTGTTGCTTTCCTTCTATCTGGCAGCTGCATCAGTCTGTTCCTTTGGGATGATCGCCTCCACAGCTGAAGATCCTAGCTCGTATCCTGGCACCACAAATTGTTGCTTTCCTTCTGTCTGGCAACTGCATCAGTATGTTCTTGGACTTCCCTGGAGAGAACCCAGCAAACTTGAACCGGCATGCACTGTTACTGGAACTCTACCTGACATAATCTTCACAGAGCCATGCCATACTCTGCACTCTCAGCTCTACCTGGCTAACTGCACCCCTGACGTCCGTGCAAGGATATGGTCCTCCATGCACCTCCCACTCTGAACATGTGTCAAAACTTTCTCCACCCGTGAAGCCACCTGCCACCGGTGCTCCACCTAAAACTGAAATCCCCCTGATGCCACAGAATGAAACCCCGAGGCTAGCATCTCAACGCTGCCCTGCTGAGCATGACCTGAACCTCGTACCCAGTCGCTATCTTCTCGAACCCTCTGCACATTGCGGACCTCTCCAAGACTATCTCGGATACTCTGCAGCCCCGCAAGAACCTCCGAAACTCAGGAGCTCATCCAAACTCCTCAAATACAGCAATTGAACATAGCAACCATCGCAAGTGGCTGCTCCATCACGTCCCAGCCTGTCCATAAGCTGCATGAAGTCCGTCATGTCCCAGCCTGTCTCTAGGCTGCATGATGTCTACTCCATCACATCCCAACCTATCAATAGGCCGCATGATGTCTACTCCATCACGTCCCAGCCCGTCCATAGGCTGCATGACATCCCTGGCACTCCCTGAGACTGTCTCCTGTCTCCTTGAGCTGCCAGCCTCCATTAGCTCCAGTGACTGCATCATCACGTCCCAGCCTGTCCATAGACTGCATGATAATGTCCCAGCCTCTACTGATGTACCCGGGTCTCCCTGAGCTACCAACCTCCATCAACCTCTGCTGATGTACCTCTCTGGTGCTCCATGAGACCATCTCCACCTCCAGTCATGTGGGATACCACACCCATGTATAGCTCCATCATGATCATCACGATCAAGATAGTTAGAGACCTACCGATCGCTCTCCTCTACAGTGACCAAGAACCTGGTCCATTACCGATGGAGCTACCACTCATGCTCTGAAGATCTCCGGTGTGTGTCGCTCTACCTATGCCGAACCACAGATAACCCGACCTGTCAATGCTCCCCAGCACAGAACCCGCAGCTCTGCTCCACCGTCGCGAGTTCCTGCACCACAGGATCCATCATCCTCGGTGAGATCCACACAACCAACAAACCTCCACATTGCTCCCAACACCACGAACCTCTGTTCGCCTGGGAGAGCCAAAGATGGAACCAACCTGCTCAAGCTGCTCGCATACATGGCCGCTGCACCGCGATCTCCACATCACCTATGATCTCCATCACTGAATCCAACCTAGCTTAACACGAAGAGCTCGAAATATGAAATCCAACAACGCAGACAGGACTCAAATCGGAGTTCGATTGAGCCTGAAATCGTCGAAAAAATGAGTCAGCACATAATTCAGAGCATAGCAAATATAATCCGCCGGTCCACCGTGAACCAACCCACCGGTTCACGTAAATCTCCTTGGTCCACCGCTGCCATTGCTGCTGGTCCATGGAAAAACTCGTGGACCACAGCATTTCCCAGCCGCCGTCGTTGCCTCCAGCCACCGTGCGCCACCTCCGGCGACCGCCCGTGGTCATGCCGAGCCACCGGCGACCACCCGCGCACTGCCTCGTGCCATCCGCGCGATCGGGAAACCACCAGCACGCCGCGTCCTCGTGCCTGCACCGTGTCCGCACCTGCGACCGGTGAGCCGCTGCGACGCCGCCGTTTGCTCCCCGCGATGCCCTGCACCGCCGTCTGCGCCCCACACCATGCTCGCGGCTGCTCCGCTCCTGCGACGCCCCGCACCTAGCGACACCGTTCCGCCATCTGCGCCCTGCGCCGTCGCTCCTCGCTGCCACTGATAGACCCTGCGCTCTCCGTCGAAGTTGCGTCCGGCGAGCCCGTGCTTGAGTCCTGCACCACGCCCAGCTGCCGGTGAGTCTGCGTTCGCTATCGGCGTCACCCGTGCCAATGCCGTGCCCAAGCCGGCTCTGCTATTCTGCACTGGCGACCTCTTTGGAGGAGTCGACTCCGTGACGGCCGAGCCTGCTCTGCGATGCCCAAGTCGGCTCTGCAACCTGCACCGCTCCAGCATCCTCTGTCCGAGCTAGCTCTGTGAAGACCGAGTTAGCTCTGTGAAGACCGAGCTAGCTCCCTGTGACAGCTTACACATCTTCCTCTTCTTGTTAGTCATGCTTTCTTCCTGGCAGCCATGCCCCTGATTGGGCATTTTCTCATCCATCTCGGCCCATTGCGTTCCGGCACATAGGAAGACCGAAACTCCCTCCGATCCATGCCAACACAATCTGGATTTTCATCCATCACCGCCGAGCCATCCAGATCTGATGAAAACATCTCCATCTCCATCTCCATCGGAGATCCACAGATCCAGACCCATGACCCCCCTCAGGTCGACGATCCTCCATAGCTTTCAGATCCAAGAATCTGAACTCCAGCCATGCCATCGCGATCTTAATCACGTTTGTCGCCATCCGCCAGATCTCCTTTGTGGCACGATGAAGAATTCTCTTCTAGTGAGGGCAACAGTCCCTCACTTCCGATCTTATCTCTCCGACGAGATCTCCGGCAGATCCACCATGCTTCCGATCTGCTCACCTCTGCGAGATCTTCGGCATATCCATGGTGCTTCCGATTTGCACCACTGCAGCCTTCTCCATATCTCACAACCAGAGATCTGATTCTTCTTCCCTTCTTCCTTCATGCCATCGCATCAAGAAGCTCTGATACCAAATGTTGAGGAACGAGATACATCGCTCAACTCCGCGGAATGCCCGGGATCTCATCGATGCTGCCATGGCCATGAAAGGAATCTCACCAGGGAAGGATTGGGGCACACCATCCGCTCCCGTCGTGGAGGTGTGCCTCCATAGGGCTGTCAACGATAGAGAGAACCAGAGAGAGGGAGAGATAGAAATCAAGAATGGGGAGAAAGAGACTTAGGCTCTCTTCTTGCAACTCTATGTCGACTACCGGCTCTACACATACAAGATATATATATAGTCCTAAGTCAACATAACTCAGCCCAACAAAACTATCTCTCCCAGGCCAACACATGAGCTCTAAACCCGTCAGAAGAGTCGACTTGAACAGACCTCGAGACGACTCGATCAGACCTCGAGACGACTCGATCAGACCATGAGTTGACTCGAACAGACTTCAAGCCGACTCGACCAGAACTCCTGCCTACCATTGACGTGCAAGAATCGACTCCTCCATAGTTCAAACCGATTCCAACCTCAAGATATCCAAAGTTAAATCTCGAGCCTCCTGGAACACCTCCAGAAAATGGTTGGCATATCTTCAAGCATGTAGAGATCGTCTGTATTTCTATTATGATCTTCTAAATCTCTCCAAAATTTGGTTGCACCGTATAAATCCCATCTTTCGCTCGAGCTTGGGATGATGATGGTCACGCTGCGGTACTTCGCCGGGCCGGACGTGCCGAGATATGTGCCCTTCTCCGTCGCGTACGCATGATTCTGCTCCCTCTCCATCATCGTTCTCGTGCCCGCCGACATCTGGACGGTGAGATCTTTCTTCTTTTCTCTCTGATTTTGATTTTTTTTTTTAACATTCTGTTCTTGAATTTATTTGTTCTTGTTAATTGAATTGGAGTTTTGTCGATTGGTTTGGTGTTTTGGTGAGGCGGGGCGACCCAGGGATTATGGTAATCGGGATGGTTTTCGCAAAGAAATGATGTTAAAAGGCTTCGATTTGGGTGGGAATTTGATGTTTTGACGGCTTGGAATTCGTAGTTGTTCCCATAATTCTTGTTCGGGGATTCTCCGGATAACTTTTACCTGTGAAAGAACTTGCTTAACTTGTGTAATTGATGGAATTTGATCCCTTGTTGAGGGGTTCTATTTGTTTTAACGTGGGGTGAAGAAGAACGGCGAGGTGATTGATGAGAATGTCCGGAGTTGATGGTGGAACCTAAAAAGAGGTTGGTGGTTAGGTTAAGAAAATTCGCTTCAAGAAAAATTAAAGAAAAATTTTATGCTCATTGAATGATTGTATGAGACGCAACTTCAAATATGGTAATTCCTTAGGAACATTTAGTCTTCGGTCATGCTATGGAGGATAGACCACATTGAAAAAGTACAATCTTTTTAAGGAGAATCTGCTATGGAACTCTGCACTTGAAGTACCAGAACATGATTAGTATATCTTAAATGGAATTTATAGCCTTTAACTATTTACCAGTGAAAATTTGTTATCTAATCAAATACAATGGGCAAATATTGGAACTGAACCATGCTTGAATACCTTATCATTAATTGTTACAGTAAACAACCCAGAAACAGGTTAAAACTACACACTTAACATCAAAGATACTAAAAGCAGTAAGAGTTAAACATCCTGACACAATGGAGTTGAGAAACTGATAATCCCTGTCAGAAAAACTTATGCATTATGAGTTGATAATCTTTCTCAGGGTGCTCCATGTAAAACTTGTAAACCAAACCATATGATGCTGCTTTTTCCTTCTGTTATAGTGTGTGCTTGTAGATGTGAAGTTTATTAATACGTGAATATCTAAATAAGCCTGGTCTTGATGAAAATAACTGGATATGATTTCCTGAAGGGCCCAACAAGAAGAAATGATGGAGTTGAGGAATTGATATTGCCCTGGAGGGAAAAAAAACATGCTCAATGCCCTGGAGGCAAAAAACATGCTCAATAAGTTAAACTTGTTCAAAATGCTTATCTGTAAAAGCAGCATGGCACATCATTTGTTATCAAGTAATTATTGAAGTGGAATATATATGTAATGCCACTGTTGGCTGGATATACTTAAATTGTTTTCTATGTGTTAGGCTATTCTAGCTTGATACTGCAGCTACTTTGCTGAAATCCTGGAATCCAAGATAATATTGTGCTTCTTGTTTTCCCAAAGTATGATGCACCAGCCAAAAAAAAAAAAGGAAAAGAAATGTAAAGTGCCATTTGCCAACATTTCCTACTTAATTAAAAATCATTGCAGGTCAGAGGCTCCGAGCTCAAGTCAATGTGGGAGGTGGCCTGAGTGGTAATTCTGGAGGTACTAGATTATTCTTAAAATTATCACCTAGCAAATGAACTTAGCAACAAGCGAATTTTATAAGGGCTCATTCCTAAGTAATTGAAGCTACTGAAGTCTATTGGAGTATCACAAATGTGGTCATCAGTTAACTGAGCATGATAAATCAATTAAATAGTGTACTTTTGTCAAGAGAGCATACTAAAAGAGTCCACAATCAACCTTGTGAAACAAAAAAAAAAAGAGAAAAAAGAAAAAAGAAGACTAACCTTGATGGGCAACAAAAGTATGATTTGTACTATTATGTTGATGTGCAATGCCCAACTCCTCTCTCTATGCAGCTTAAAAGTTAGATTTGAATGAAATTTGAGAGCATAGAGATTTAACCATTAAAATGAGACATATGAATTCTACTTCTTAATTGTTCTTCCACTTACTTTCAAGCCACACTATCATCTTTTCTCAATCGTACATTAGACAAAGTGCTCCGCTTACCTCATTCACTCTTGGTTCAACCTTTTCAGTCATTCCTACACCTTGATTCTCTAAATGTATGTATCTTCTACGTCAAAATCTGGCTTGCATCATTGAGTTTTTTTGTCAATATTGCACCTTTTTGTTTTCATTGACTAATTGATGAATGAAAATTACTGCTCTATCTTCCTCGTGCCTTTCATCTTTGAAACTTGAATTGTTAGGGAGGAAGATGAGGTAGGTCAGATATATCTAAATTTCGTGGTCAAGAAATTTATCACAGAATATTGTTAGAAATTAGATTGATCCTTTTGTCTTGGTGAAATACTATTGGGCCTTATGTGCATATAGAAATTATTTAAGTTCCTCGTGATCAAATGAATAGTGAACTTGTTGGTTGAAAATGTCAGGCTTCCCATCACTTGTAACCAAATAGTTGGAAATGAGGAGCATTCGACAAGGGCATATGTTAGCAGTTTGACAATATGTTAGGAGTGTAGGAAAAAAAAAACGAGATTTTACCCTAAATAAGAGGGATATATTGTAAATAAAATAACTTGCAAATAGAGAGAATTGCAAGGACAAAATTAAAGGAAAGGGGATTTTTCCATGTGATCCTCCATCTATTCCATGTATTGCTGGTTGATACTATTGTCTATATATTTTCTATTTGAGAGTATTATTTCTAGGTTTTTGTGTTTTTGAAAACACAATGTGTGATAGCTTCATCAATTAAACGAAGAAGAATATTCTCTATTCATGTTGCTGGTAGATGTTTAATCTTGGAAGTCTTGAAAAAAAAAGTTCTCCTTTTCTTATCCATAAATGCCTTGGCCAAGAACATGGAGCCAGGGATTTAGGTCCCGGCGGGATATCCCACGGGACACCGGGACGAGGTATTATTTTATGTGTCGGGACAGGACATCACACTAGCGTCCCAGTGTCCCAATCGGAATATCTTGGAACATCCCCTACCCCGAGTATCGGGATGGGGCGGGACACCGACGCGTCCCGTTCCAGGAAAAAACCGGGATAGTCCTGTTCCACGGGATTTAAAACCTTGCATGGAGCAACTCTAGAAGATTGATGTTGGTTGACAGTAAAACAGAGAATTTTCTCAAAGACCTGAACATACCTTAAATTTTAAAGGAACACTCAAATACACAGGACAAGGCTTGTTGATTGAGGTCAAGGAATAGTTTAAATTTCTTTATCTACTGTCTTATTATAGAAAAAGCTCTCCTCATTCTATTTGTTTTCAAATTTTATTTTCTAATCCATGCATATTTTACCTCAATTGTTTTTCTTGTAGTCTAGGATGAAATGGTCAAAAATAACTTTCCCATGCCATTATGTATTCTATACGAACTCTTGGTTTCAAAAGGAGTGTTGGTGTTTCAGTCCTCCAAGGACATGCAATATCACCTTAATGTTATGTTGTTTGAAAGTAGTACTAATTTTTTGGTGTGGGGGGGGACATGTTGGACAATGTTCCCAGATGAATTAAATTTATGTAAAGACCCATTCTTAATAAGGACTATCGCTCGCTCCTTTTCCCATGCAACAGTCATCTGGCAATAAGCACAAGAAACCTAAAGATGTACAGCCATAGGTAATTATTTGGATGAAAATTATGGACCCATCGAAGAGTCATCCTCTACTACCATATCCACTTTTCCTTCAAGATACTCTGCTGGCATGCATTTCAGATTACCACCATTTGCAATGGGATGCAAAACTGTATTCAATGTTGAGTAGCTGGCTGGTGGAAAGGTTGCAGAGATTATGGCAACTTCTTGAGTATAAAAGATAAAGTTACGAACTTTTTGATGAAGTGGAATGATATTGTATTAAATGAAAATAGGAAGATTTATGTTTCTTATTCTGTAATTTGATGGGTGGTACAGAAGAAGTCTTTTAAATGGACATTGTTGGCATAAAACAAGATTAATGGACTCCTAATGATTGCAATTTAAGTTTCCAAATTGGATGCCCGTTGCCATTTTTTGGTTGGAGGTGTGATGGTGGATTAGGTCTGGATTTCTTGAAAGTTTCATTTGCCAACTCATTTTACCACTTTGTTATTAATTGGTCGTCTTCTTGAGGTGCTCATCCATACTATATTATATTGGTAAATATAGATCCTCTTCTGAAAAACAAACATGCTTGATTTGTTACATTATTTGATGATATTTTCTGCAGTTACTTGAATGAGAAAAGTAGTCCATCACTCTCTCTCTCTTTTGTGTGTGTGTGTGTATTCGAATTTTTTAATATCCTTGTATGCATGCAGACAATAATAGGTCATCAGCAGGGTGGCATTGCTTTCTTCTGGACCTGGTCATATTGGAGCACATTTCTGCTAACATGGTAATGTTGATGAGTCTTGATATTAAAATATATTCTACATAGCAAGATTTTCAATCATAATGAAATGGCTGTCTGGACTCTAGAGCATAAAATGTTGAGATTTATTTATCCAATTTTTATACAGTAGAATTTCATATATGTTTTATTTTACAAAAATAATTGTTTTATAATAAAAATTATCAAGGATCGTTGAACCGATATCGGGATTCATATCAGTCAACGACCGGTACAGTATGGTACGGTTCTATATCAATCGGTGTATGTACCGACCTCAGTGAAAGTGAGAAAAAATTTCTCTCCCCCAAAGCTACATTGCCCAACCCGAACCAGACCCGAATCGAGCCCTAATTGGATTGAACCGGATGAAATGCACCGATATGGTACCGTACCATACCATATCGGTCTGGTTCGGGTGTTTTTGGACTATCCAGGATCCCGAATTATTTTCTAGGGCTGAACCGTACCAGTTCTTGGTTGGTATGGTTTGGTATGCCCCGAATCATGCGGTTCGGGATGGTTCTGAAAATCCTAAAAATTATCTTCTTTTTTTTTTAATTCTTTCTTATATTTGTGCAACATTTTTCCTATTAAGTGCTCTATGCATAAGTTGAGCTAGAATAACTGATAAATATTGCAGCATACCTCAGTAAGTTTGTAGTATCGCCTATCTCCTCTCTATGATTGCCTTCTAAATGGCTGATAATGTTCTGCTTATTGCACTTGATGTTGGAACCAAACTTTATCTCCAAAATTTAATTGTAGATTTAATGAAATTGATTTAAAGGTTGGCAGAGTTTTCAAAACCATTTTTCATTAGTAATTGTCACAAAAAGAGAACAATTAACATCATTATGTTCTACCTTCTGATCATGGTCGTCAAATTTATTCACCTCCTAATTTGGAAAGGAAAATCATAATAAATGATGTAATCACCTGCCTTAAAGCTTCTAGAGTCATGCACTTCAGCAAATAATTGATGATGCGATATGGCTGATGTAATCAAGGTTCGTCATATGGGTTGGCACCATACTGTATTGGGTTTACTGTACTAGTACAGAACTAGTACATAGTCTTGTACCATGCCAATTATGCCTTGCTATGTCATTCCGTTTTGTGTATTGATATTGTAAGGGTCTAGTACCAAAATGGCACACTTTGGATGTAATGCATATGGAGTGCATATCCCAAACTTTTTTTATGATGGTGTTGAAAACTATCAGCATGCTGCAGTTGTGTTTGATGTCTTGGGATATTGTTCACATATTTGATGCAATTCTTTGGCTATCAATTGTTGCAGGAAATATGTTTCAAGTATCGGAGGAAGTCGAAGAGGCAATATAGGATCCTTTCTTGATATTATGGGTATTCTTCTGGTACTTTAAGAAATATTTACTAACTTGCTTCGTTGATGCTTGATACTTCAAGTGGAGATGCATGATTATTGGAAATATTTTCAATTTTTTCAGTATATTTTGAATGGTCAACAAAGAATCTTTATCAACAAAGAATCTTTATTGTGTGATATAGTTTTTGCGAAGTAAGGTACATCAGTTCCATGTGACTGCAAAATAATTATTGGAACCATCTGTGGCTTTTGCAGGGTTCTTATGGTTCTGTATACTAAGCATGCAACTCCAGAAAGCCTTGGCTGTGATTCTTGGTTGCAGGTCAGCTGCTATTCTATTGGCTGAGGCCACTTTGTTACCAAGTGGAGTTGATTTATCTCTTTTCTCCATTCTTGTAAGTGCTGTGAGAAAACAAGAAGTGTTAGCCCAGGCAAGTTTTTGGAAGATACATTGAATAATTCTGTTGGCTCTGTGTAGGTTTGCTCTAAGTTTATTTCCTATTTGCACCCAAAATATAAATACTATTTTTAGCAGGCTGTCTGATTCTGCACTAAGATTTTTTTTTGGTTTGTAATACTCAGAAGGATCATGTTCCATTTCAGAAATTCCATCAGCAAATTTATGTTTATCACTTACTTTTCTGGAAAAGCTCTTATGCATTATTTTTGTCCGACATAAAAAATTATAAGTCATACGACTTGTATCTCTCTATATGTCTTGGTTTATAGACAAAACTAGTATTTGATAGATGCCTGGATGAAGCATTATAGATTTTAATTGCATTTTATGAGTTATAGCATCACACACTCAATATGTTCGCATTTTCACACAATTCTTCAGACCTATGGTTGTACATCTATTAATCCTTAGTATAACAAAATGAGTTGAAATAATAAGTTGGCAACTTTTCATTTACTTATTGAAGCTTAATGAAAAACATTCGAAATGTTTTAATGTTCAAATGATTGATGAATATGGCAGATGTCCCATATGAGGGTTGGGGTCCTCCATGTTGGTCTTTGAGTAAAATAAACATATTATAATTTACAAGAAAGAGAATTCAATGGGCATAAACATCAATTTCTCTGGTCAGTCCCCCCTAGCAAATTAGTCACCAAGACTTTGTTGAATACATGCTGAAGACAGAATGCATGATGCATGTAACAGTTTGATTCTTGGTGACATTCTCATTGTTGCTAGGTAGATCATTCATGGAAAGCCAAATTAATAATAATCTGGAAAAGATTTCCATTGTCATGGTAAGCAGTGGTGAATAAATATTTGATATCGATTAATTTTTATAAATTTCATACCAAGATTATGCAAATCCAACTATTTTTATTTTGTTATGTGCATTATGTATGATTCACTTATCATATGTCTGTTCAAAATGTCTGCATGGCATCCAACATTCTTCTTGCTTCTACTTATTTAGATTTTCCTGCTATCTTGTTACTTTCCTCGCTTTACTAATTACAAACATGCTTTGCAGATAGCTGCATTTGTTCCACTAATGTACATGTGTATTTGTACATATTATTCCTTGTTCAAGATTGGAATGCTAATGTTCTATTCATCAACGCCAAGACAAACAAGCTCAGTCAGCATGCTTATGATATGTTCGTAAGTTTTTCTTTCTGGCTTGATTTTTTTGATTAGTGTTCATTGAGTTGCACGAAAGTTACTTTTGAGAAATTTAACAGTTGAAACTCAATCTAATTTTCACCATAATGGTTGTGCGATATGCACCTCCCATTTCTTACAATTTTCTTAATCTCATTCGTCTTGGTGGTGATATCAAAACTATTTTTGAAAAGGTAACTTCTCTCATAATGTTTGCAGTTTTTCTTCTTCTTCTTCTCTCTTGATTATCATGCAGGTTAGACTGTACCTCTATGTTTTTTTTGATTCACACATTTGTTATGAGTTGAACAACAACTAGATCATGAGACCCCATTATGGGTTGCATCATGTATCATACCAAATGAACATAAATTTATCCAAGAAACTCCTTGGAATATAATCATTAATGTCTTAAAAGTGAACCACAAGGATTCTAGATCTTTCTTTTGCTTCAGTCAAATTCTTAACCCCAATTGAGCATAGAAATGCCAGTTGGCTTTACGTGTTCTCTTGTATGTATTCTTTTACCTTGAATTGTTGCTACAAAAAATTTTTCATCATCTTATTGCGTGGATTTATCTCCACTTTTTTTACTCCTATGCTTAATAAAACCTTCACACCCTTTTATTGAGTAAAAGTTTGGTTCTAACTAGTCAAGTTTTTGTATGTTAAATAATTTTTTTTATTACCTTAAACAATGTGGTTTTAGGGGTGAAAGTGGACTAGATAATATCCGTTCAGGTCCATTTTTGTATTCAAATTTATCCGGATATGGATAGAAATTTGAGCATCTGACTAATATGTAGATCCATTCCATATTAATCAAAGAAAAATGGATATGGATATGGATAGATAACTATCCAATCCGTATCCAAATATCTAATTATACTTATAATTCTATTTAATTTTATATGGTACTAATTAAATTTTAGGATAAATGTATAACCACATTGATGTGCTCTTAATTTGATTTACCATCTATTTAGTAATATCTTTCATTCCATGGTCATAAAATTTAATTATCCAATTTATATTCATATTTTTATTCATACTTCTATCATCCAATTTGTATTCATATCCATTTAAAACAAATATGGTTATAAATTTTTGCATCTGACTCATATCCATAGATGTATTTGTATTAATGAGACAAAATAAATGTGGATATGTATATACTAGTATCTGATCCGGTTTCAGCTCTATGTGGTTTATATTTAAAATTGAAGAAGTTTATCTTAAGTTCTTAGATGCTTAACAACCCATTTAACTACTAGAACAATTTAAATGGTTAAAATTTGAGAGTTGTAAGACTGCTTATGTCAGCTAAGGCAACAATGTCTTTTATGTCAGGGTCAGTTAGAGGTGGCAACATAAATTAAGGAGAAAGGCCATTTCTGTATCCACATTGGTTTTTATTCTGTTAAACTTTTGATCCAAGGTTGAATTTAGGTATTCTCTTTAGTATAATGATTTCTCCATTTATTTCTGCTTCATATGTTGTTGTTCACTTAAATAGATTTATATAAAAATAAATTTTGTCCTCACAATTATATCCAATATAGGTTATCATCTTACTCCTCAAGAAATGTCTACAAATGTTTTTAATGATATTATCTGACTTGTGATAATCTTCGTACCGTGTCATGCAGAGGATGGTGAATATTGATGATGCTGTCCCCTTTTTTGGAAAAGGATTTAATAAAATCTACCCACTTGTTATGGTTATCTACATCCTTCTGGTTGCGATCAATTTCTTAGGCCGAGTAATTGATTACTTTGGAAGCAGGAAATGGTTCAAGTTTCAAAGTGAGCAAGAAGACATGGATGGGTTTGATCCCTCTGGTATGATTATCCTTCAGAAAGGTGAGAAATATATTTTTCATTTCTTCATATGATTTTGTTTTTCATAGTGTCACTTCGTCCGCTCTTTTCTATCTTTCTTTTGTTATGCATTTGTTTCCTGTATGTTATGCATGGACGTCACAGGGGTTTTGGCTACTCCATTTGAGCTTGTTGCCCCAAATTTGGGGTTTAGAGGCTTTTGCTTTACACGCCCATAATTTGAAATCAAGCTACCATTCGTTCGGTTTTGAAATAATAAGGTTTAGGCCTAGATCACTTGCCTGTTTGATTCATATTAAATTAAATTACGCTGTTTTAGAATTATGCAAGCTAATTTAAGTGAGTTTTATTTAGCTATATTGCCACGATGATTGGGATTGTCTGGGCCTGCCAAAGAGCTTGTCTAATTTTCAAGTATGGGTTTAAATTAGGTTTGGGCTTAAAAACTTGTTCCTGCACCCTGCGTGACGAGCCCTGGACAAACCTACGTAGGTTTTGTGGCACTGGAATGTTTCTTGCAAGACATTATCTATTCATTTAGCTGTACATGAGTCGGTAGGTAATTGATATATTTTGGTACTCTATATCTCCGTAGAGGTGTTGACACGATTAGAGGCAGTAGGATGGCTGTAGCAGACCATTATTTATATTTTATACATTACCTGTGGAGATAGAAAACTAATATTTGCAGGCATTTCATATCACTGCAGAGAGGTCTTGGCTTGAGCAAGGGTGTAAAGTCAGTGAGCAAGTTATACCTTCAGCAAGAAATTTTAACAGTACAAGTGTGGATGTTGAATCTGCCACTGCACCACTGGTATGTCATCTTGTTTGTTGCATTGCAATCATATTACACCATACCACTTATTTATGTGAGGTAGGGAGCATGTCAGATTCATAGATCAGAGATAATATAAACACTTTTTTCAGTTGAGAATCAGCCAGTTCTATTCCATTTACCATTTTCCTCTAGGAATGTGGTATGGGTCATTTCCAGACATCTCACCATGATTTCTTATTGGGCTTTATGTTTGAGGAATGTTGTGTCCCTTTTTTTAGTTGTGGTTTGGTGTCTGGGTAAAGTTAAAGCAACAATACAAGGAAAGATTGGTGATCGGATAGCAAGACAAACCTCATATACTGAACATCCATCTCCCACAAAAATTGCTTGTTCATACCCATAAATCTCATGTTTTATTTGCAATTCTGTTTGTCCATTTCTTTTTTCAAGCTACTTGTTAAATTGTTCTATCCAGGATAGAAGCAAAGTGGAGATGAGACCAGTGGCAACTCAAACCATAGGAAGTGGAAAAGGAAGTCAATCAAAACCTCTAAAAGAAGAGGGTCATAGATTTCGAGCAAGCCTTGAAAACATAGCAAGCAAGTATCCAATGATTAGACGGCGGCAAGGCTGGCAGTCATCCGTGTCAAAAGAAAATGATGCATCACCAGCTTCAGTATCTTTGCTTCAGCAATGCTGAAAAGCAGTCTGATGGCTTGCCAATGGGTCCGTCGGCTGGGTTAGCCTCTACATGGGCGTCTATAAAGACTGGATTACAGAATTTCAAGGCCAACATAGGGGCAAGGAAGTTTTTTGCACTGCATCAAACTCGTCTTCATTCCCGTGTCTCCTCTTCAGAGTCCCTCGATAAAAATCTTTCAAAGATTGAAGCAACATCCAAAGGGAGACCAAGATTTACACTTAGATTTTGATGATGATGATGATATATGTAGATAACAAGTTCAGGGTTCACCAGATAGTACAAGACATTCATCTAGAAAAGCAGACATAAATGGTAAATTGGTGCGGATGTCACAGGGTGGAATTCCGGACAAATGTACAGGTTCAATAGCTGGTTAGCATGAAAGAAATGTTTTTTTTTTTTTTAATTTTATTCCTTTAATCTTTTTGGTTGACCAGATCGCCTGCAGGTCATGCAGGATATTTTGGATTACATAGGAAAAGCTGTATACGTTTACAGATGGTCTATGCACAGGCAGAGCGTCCAAGGATCACACATGGTCGAAATCCATGAGATCTACGATTATCTCCAACTCCAGCGTGCCTTTTGGAGATATGTAACTTCGTACGTCAATGACTGTATCAATGGCTCTAGGCCAGCCGTGGCCTTGTTACTTGGATTTGAACATTTAATTCAACGAAATATAGATTTCTTCTTTTATTTGTGTTCTATATGGGGTGTTGCCTGGAAGATTCCTATTTTTGAATTCTAGTGTAAGCTAGTTTCTTGGAAGTTTTCCATTGGCCCGAATATATGATAATGGTAACGTTTGCTGTTTGACCGGTAGTCTCTCTGATTGCTCATTGCTGAATGTGACGTGTGATTTCACAAGTGTAGTTTTTGGGCTTTGACCAAAAATCAGTTGTGTCATGCATGCAAATCTGATCATACACCATCATATCCTACGGCTAAAATCACTGCAAATTAATCAGAGCATTCGGATAAAATCAAAATGGTCTTTTATTTGGATATCGGACAGAAGCTTATCGGTTGGGAAGGTACAGTACTAAATTCCATATATTGAAGTCCGCAAAGTGCTCACTTAGCAGATTGGCTTTGTAAATAATTAGTTTCATATTATATATATATATAAAGCCACAGAGGCTTCAAGTAAAATTAAAGGATTCTTGAAGCAGCCTTTCAGCCTTATTTGTAAATAATTCTACTTGAAGCCTCTGTGGCTTTATATATATATAATATATATATATATATGCTTCAAGTAAAATTGAAGGATTCTTGAAGCAGCCTTTCAGCCTTATTTGTTCTTTCCTAGTTCAGTATTTCTATCCCTTATCTTTATTTTTACTCACATTTACTGGCCATGTGCGAAATAGGGAATATGATCTAGTCCGATTTGTTTAAGAGTTTTATGAAAGAGATCCAATCTGATCAGAAAATGAGAGAATACATGTGAGTGTTCACAGAGAGAAAGTTTTAATGTATATTTTAAAAATAAATTGGAAGAGTATCCTTGGTGTAGAAAAACTCATAATTAAAATTAAGAGAGATATGCCTTGATTTTAAAACTTTCATTTTATATTTTATATAAATTAGATTATCTTGGATGAGGTCTCCTTTATGGACTTCGTCATTGCATATGCGTGCCCGTGATCCATGAAGAAGGGAAAAAATTTATTGTCCTAGAAAACTGCAAAGAAGATACCGACATCTCAGAAATATCAGGAAATTTGCAGATGCATCCCTTCGACGTATTGTTTAGCCGTTGTAATTTGTCAATCTTAAAAAATAACAACGCTATTAAGCAGAGAAAAAAAAAAAGGAACTCTATTTAACGAACATTGTTCACCAATCCATTTTTTCCCCAGACGGCAGAGTTTTCGATCTAAAAATATTATTTCATGTGGATAAACTGTGAAAATGTCAAATAGCGGCTCTTATTCGAACTACATGATGACATCCATAGAGTAAGGGGACGAAGAGACCCGAATAATATCTATTTCTTCCATGATGACATATTATTAGTACACAAATAATATCTATTTCTTCGATTCCAAATATTAATATAAAATAATATCCAGGTACGCATCCATTAACACTATTATACACCATTATTTTAGATATCGATCATCCCATCACCACCCCCTCACCCCACCCCCCAACCCACCCCCAAAAAAAAAAAAAAAAGAAAAAAAGAAAAATCAAACAAATATATTGATCTTTCCTTGATCTGTACACTGATGGCAGCCTGTGTTATGTAATCAAATGAAAAAATTAAAACAAATGAAATTGAAAAGCCTGTCACACGAACGAGAAGGACTTCTCCTTGATGGTCCTGGAGTGCAACGAAACACCACCATGCTCTCTTGACCTCCAGGACCAGGAAGCACCAAACAACTTAGACCAAAACTTTCTTTTATTCTTCTTCTCCTTCCCTTTCTCCTTCTCTTCTTGCTCCTTGTGCTTGTCTTCCTTGTTGCGGTTACCGCCCAGCGCAAAAGCTAAAGATCGGCTCTTCGTCAGCGGCTCGCTGATACCGACCAACCGACCTCCATCACCTCTTGGCTTGAACAGAAGAGAAAGCTTTGCTCTCTTAAGACCATGGTAGGGAGGAGTGGTGGCCGAAGACGAGAGGTCGGAGTCCGTAGAGTAAGGGGACGAAGAGACCGACGATGAACAGGCGTAGGTCCCGGAAGATGAGGCGGCGAGGAGGCCCGAGAGCCTCTCTCGGACGCAGAAGGGGCACACCCCCTTGGATTGGTGCTTTGGGTGCCTCTTGCACCTTGTCTCCTCCATCCTTGACCTGCCCATCTCTATCTCTTTCTCGGAAAATTGTTCTCTGTTCTCCTTCGTAGCCGGGCATGGGGTTGGAGGCGTGATATATAGATATGGACAAGGGGTTGGAGAGCTTCCTGGATGCTTCTTGATTCCCCAGTCCACAGGTTGGCGTTGGCGTTCGGGTTGGCCCTGGATTCGACCGAGCGGGATTGGCTGGCGGACCTGACCAAATCCAAGAGGGTGACCGGACCCCACCTGGGCCTATCGTTCGCCAAAAACTCCTCGCGATCCAACCCGATCTCGCATAGCCGACGCTGACGGCTTCGAGGAAATGTAAAAAGCCCGCCTTTGGAGGGCAAAAACTAATCCGATTTTTTTCGATAAAAAAATAATTTATTTATACATTTTTATGTATTAAAAAACTATTTCTGGAATTCATTATCCATATATTTTTTATAACTTTTTTTCTCAAAATAAATTACTAAAATTTATCCTTTTTTTTTTTTTTGTAATACCCTTATATTATATTATAACATACTATTTTATATTACGGTAACGATATAATATATTATTATAATAATATTGAATATTCTATTACAATATAATATATCATTATATTATTATATTTTTAGGGTTAGGGTATTTTAGGATTAAAATAAAAAAAAAAAAAACCTTTTTATCTGATGAGTATGATTTGCCTACCTTTTACATGGATAAAAAATATTTTATTTTATAGATAAATATTTTTCCATGGCATTTACCTACTGAAAAACAGGTTCAGAAGATAAAAGGAACCATATTGGAGAAAGTTTTATGAGTAATTAGAATTTGACATGGAAGTGCGAATGGTATTATAGATTAATTTGACATGTTTGTATGATACGTATGTAACTAAAAATAAGAATTTTTAGAAATAAAATTATTGCAAAAATTAATGACCATGTGATTCTAATAAAATTTGTATTTATGTTTTTAGCTTCACGAATTTCATATTATGCTCTAGAACAGTGAAATCAAATCCACACATAAAAGATAAAAAAAATTGCTTTGCACCGCTACAATCATTGCACCTAATGCCTAGAAAACCTATCTTGTAATTAAAGATCTTTGTGAAAGAAGCTTGGCATAGCTTATTAGGCTTGATTTATAACCGAGTCAAATTTAAACTAGCTTGTTTATTTTGGAACCAAACTGAAGCTGCCCGAGAAAATCTTGGTAAGAGATCACTAAAAGCTCAAGATCCTTAAATGCTTTCAAAATATATTTATTTTATTATCATATCTTAGTAATTAGCTAAAATTTATTTATTTATATGTAAATTATATTATTATTTAAAAAAATCATAATATAGTAAACATTATATTTATAAATAATAACTACATGGAGATGGAATAATTTTCATCTATGTTTTCTTGTCTACCACCGCAGTGCATGAATTTTGATTTTCAGGTATTTTTACTGATCTAAATCATGATCGATGGTGTGGATATATGATATGGAGAATCAAGAGGAGCATATATCCTTTCCTCTCGAGTAAGACCAATTTAGCTCTAGCTTGACTTATTTACTAACCGTAGAAGCTAGAATTTAGCTGAAGAATATTTAGCTCAATATAAAAAACTCATAAACAACCTGCTCATTGGATTTTGATTTATTCACAAATTTGAGAAATCAAATAAGCCTCGGTTCATTTTTTTTTTAAAAAAAATCCTTCGTTCTCTATCAAAAAAACAGTAGATGACGATATAAGATCTGTCTATTTCCATCATTGTTTGTCCCTTAGCAAGACTACTACTAATTCAATCTTGGAAACCTATATCATCCAAACTTGATAAAATTTAATGGCCGTGATTCATATAACCTATCTTATGTGTACAAATATTGGGCTATGCATGGAGCAATGGTCGAATCAATAACTCTTTGCTATAATAACATTCACCAACCTTCACCACCAAAACAAGAGAAAATCCATGGCAAAAGCAAGTAAGAAAGTGAATCAGGTGACAAGGTTTTCAAAAATAAGAGAGGAAAATGAGGATAAAGGCTCCAGCTTTCCGTTTGAATAATATTATAGAATGGATTAAGTTGCGTCCCGTGCTCGTCTCTATCGGCAAAAGATCGCTGTGCTTTGCGCCGACTCTCGTCGTGTCATGTTTCGTTCCGTGCCCGTGTTTCTCGGCAAACGCTCGATGAAATTTACTCGAGTCTCCCATCCCACTCTTTTCTTGATCTCGTGGTTTGACGGGGTAAAAAGAGCACCGACAAAAAATCGGCGAGCTGCGCGGGCGTCAAGTGGTCAATCCTCGGGCACGCGCGCGGAAGCTGCACTCCGCCCCAAAAAGTCCTTCCACGTGTGCCAATGAGCCCGTTCTCACTCATGTGCCGATCGTTTCACCGAGGCCCGCATGGTTGAAGAAAATAAGATCCCATATTAAATTATCAAATTTGATGAAAAATAAATAAAAAATAATAAATAAATAAGGAATTCCATGTCATGTCAAAAAAAAATAAAACAAATATCATAAAAAATAATATTTAATTACCAAGTGGTTGTAATATGAAAATATCATTTCATGATGCAGATATCAAATTTTATATTATATTAATATTACAGTAGTTATGTCAATATAATTGATATTAATTCTATTAATAGTACAAATATATTGATGAATAGTATTTATAAATAATAATGTATTTAATATACTAATATATTTATTGACAAATATTAATTATTAATAAATAATTAACAAATTCTTATGAATTATCTATAAATTTAACATAGGATTTATTAATAATTAATATGTTTATTTATATATATCAAATATAATAATTTTTTTTTATGATAAAAACTATTTTTAATGTATGTATGATTGACTTAAAAATATTATTAATTCGTGTAAGTATATTTCAATGCTTGAAAAAGTCAATATTGATAATGTTTATATAAGTAGACTATAAATGGACAATAAATGGACCGAGAAAAAAATGTATGATCTAAATTCTTTATTTAAAAATATTATTAAAATTTTGGTAATATTTTATTAAATTATTTTCAATCAGACATAGTAAAATTTTTTTGATCGCATTTTTTCAAGTAATTTTTCATCAA
Source organism: Areca catechu (assembly GCA_021397845.1). Taxonomy (NCBI): domain Eukaryota; kingdom Viridiplantae; phylum Streptophyta; class Magnoliopsida; order Arecales; family Arecaceae; genus Areca; species Areca catechu. Next base: position 31,881,674 of record CM038041.1, read on the forward strand.
CTAAAGATGGTAAAATTTATTTTCCTTGCAATCTTTCTAAATAAATACTTTTTAGAAATTATCTAATTATCCCATAATCTAATGTATCCCTGCCAAACGAATTTTAAGAGTTAATCTAGGTGGAGGTAAATTGGAATATAAGATTATTATATGTGGTACGAAAAGTAGATGATAAAGGAGTTTAGATTGTATCTTACATGAGGAAGAAATTATTGATTGTTGATATAAGTATTGATTTTAATTAATAACAAAATATTTGAGTGTATAAAGAAATTAATGAGTTGATAAGATAAATATTTCAGGAAGCTTTCTGGCCTTAAAAGAATAGAAATAAAAGAATATCTTGAATCTTGTAAGGCACTTTTGAAATCTTTTCTCATGCATAAAAGTTCAAGAAGTTTGAGGATATCTGATTTAATGAAGGAACGGTTAGTTGTAATGTACAGAAAATAAATATATATTTATATATTTTAAATTATTTTAAAAATAACTTTTCATGGTATGTGTGGTAGAATAAATTTTGATATAATAAAATAATTTAAAATATAACAAAACAAGATCAGGAAATCTAGCCTGGGAGGAAAATAGAATTACTATCCTAAAAAAAAATTGGTCTCATCGTGTGAAGAACAATTAGACCATACACTCTCCTCCAATGTTTAATCTGGAAGCCAACACTCCAGCGTCCATCGGTGGCACGATCTCAAATGGACACCATCAGCTCTCTTCAGTCTATATTTTCAAAGTAAAAAAAATGTAGGAGAGAGAGAATTTTATAAATTTTTGGAACATAGGAAAGTATGAGAGGGAGAGCTTGGGATTCTTGAATGCATTATAGTGCTGGGATAGAGATCTATTTATAGGTTCAAAACTCTAGAAAAAATCTCAAAAAAGTCTTCAAACTAGTCGTTATGGTATTAAATAAGAAAATGACTATCAAAAAATTAATTTCAGAATTAATTAATTATAAAAATAAAAAATGCACGAAAACATGCGGACCCGCACATGGCGTGCATGCGGATTGTGTGCACGTTGCGTGCGGGAGAGGGGAAGGTTTTTATTTTTTTCTTGATAATGTCTAATCAACAATCCCCTATAAAAAATAAAATTAAATTAAAATTTAATATTATTAAACTCGATAAATAATTTAAAATAAGATATCTTTGGGCTTTTACTGTGCTTAGTGCAAGTACCTTTTAGGTTTAAACTTGTATTTAGTATAAAATATACACAGTATGAAGATAAACTTATTATAATGCATGATAGTGCTATCTTGGCCATGCGCTTCCCTAATTTTCATGAAAGTTACTAGGAATTGCCCTAATCTTATAGTCACGGCCTCACGACTATTCTTACTAAGGTAGATCCTTCAAAGATACATGCAATGAAATCATACTTCACTGAACTCACAGCCTTGGATCTAATAAGGGCTATGCTCAACCTAACTGTTATAATAGAGACCACATAATGGGGATGGGATGGAGACAGATTCCAAATCGATGCTCCTAAACGTCATCTTAGAGGTCATTTCTCTTTAAACCTTAACTATGGGGTTGCTATGATGGTAGGGGTCCGCTCTAGTGACTAATATATGGACTTAAGACTCATCCCGCTCGATATCTTAAATACTGTAGCCTTCAAAAGGCTTTTGGTTAAAAGATCTACCAGATTATTTTTTGATCTTATAAATTGTAGTGATATCATTTCTTTTATTTTATTTTTTATAGCTTTATACTTGATCGGGATATGATTATTTATCTTTTTATTAGTTGTCTGTTGATTTAACAAATCAATTAGAGCTCTACAATCATAATTTAAAAAAATTTTAAAGATTTTTGGTGAAAGAATTTTTATATCATTCATTAAATTTTTAGCCACTGTGCTTCATTATATGTAGTGTCAAGAGCAGTTAATTCAAATTTTAATATACTTTTAATAATTATTATTCATTTACAAAAGTCCCAGAATACTATAGCTCCTCCTAACAAGAAGAGATACTTAGTGATGGATTTAACATCTAAGTTATCTGTTACCTAATTGGCATCACTATAACTCTCAAGTACTTCTGGATCTATAGCTCTACAGGAAGATGGTTCACATTCTAAGGATCTAGAAATTCTAATCTTAAAAGAAAATATATCCTCGAAGAAAGAGGCATATCTAGCTTTTAAGATTGAGTTGTCTGCTATATTACTAACCTCTGATTTTATTATTGTGGATCTATAGGCATTGCTATTTTGGGCATAATCTATAAATACAGCATTTATAGTCTTAGATTCTAGTTTTCTCTTTTGGATTCAGGGATATTAACTTTAGCTAGGCACCCCATATTTTGAGAAAATCTAGGTTATGAGTCCTCCTTTTTTAAAGTTCATAAGGAGTTTGCCATTATCCTTAATAGGTATCCTATTTAGGATGAAGCAAGAAAGTAGAAGAGCTTCTCTCCATAAGTTCTCGGGTAAGCCATATTGATGCCAAAATTATTAAAAATTAGGCTACAAATCAATCCATAAAATTGTTTTCACCTTAGCATAGAGAAGATCATGGAAATAATTCATGCACGGGCTGATCTTGATTTGGCCTTCCATTTCTATATTTATAAGAGAAGATATTTTAAAGATTCTTTTTTTTGATTTGATCTTCTACTTTCTAGAATTGTAGAAGAAAATATTATGAAGATTGGTCTTCCATTCCATAATTGTAAGAAGAGATACTGTAGAGAGTTTTTCTCTTGATTTAGTTTTTCATTTCTAGAATTATTGAAGGAGATATTCTCTCGATTTTATCTTCCATTCCATAATTATAGGAAGAGATATTCTCTCGATTTGGTCTTCCATTCCATAATTATAGGAAGAGATATTATAGAAAATTTTCTTTCTACAATTATGGAAATCCATCAATGACCAGCTTCACCAATCCAAGAGTACCTTAGAAAATCTCAAGCCAATGAAAATAAATTCTCAGAAGGATTTAAGATCTCTAGCCTTCTAGATAAAATGCCTCCTTCTTGGAATAACTTTGTCAAAAGTCAACTGTTGACTTCGTTATTGATTTTGATGATAAGCAAAATGCTCAAGTATAAGTTGAGTACTAATGATTTCTTTGAAGTGTGTTTTTATAGAAAAAGGTGCTCATCAATTTGACAAATATTGTTTGATAAAAAAGTCAAAATTTAGATGAAAGATCTGCAAGAAGACTTCGACAGAGAAAAATTGCTTGACAGTTCAACACAGACTGATTCAGTACAAGTTCAATGTGAAGATCAGTGAAGTATCGACTCAAAGTGTCGATACATGATACCAAGTGTTGACATATGCAAAAGACGCAAGAAAGTCTCAGATAGCACTGTTGAAATGTCAACACATGGACTTGAAGTGTCAACTTAAAGTGTCGATACATGGATCAGCTCATCGCCTGAGATTTTTGGATGACAGAACTTACTGAAGTTGAAGATCTGGTGAAGTGTCGACACATGAATACCAAGTATCGACTCACAGTGTCGACTCACCTAAAGAAGTGTCGACACATCTGAGATTTCCAGAAAGCTACATTGAAGATATTTGAACTAGGTGTCGACTCAAAAAGTTCAAGTGTCAACCTGAAATATCGACTCACAGCCTGAAGTGTTGACACATGGAGTTCTGGGAACAGTAACGGCTAGTTTTCAAATGCAGAACTCGTCTCTCTTGGCTCCCAACGACTAGTTTTTCATGTCTAATGGCTAGAAACCAGATTTGAAGCCTTGGGAAGGTATTTATATGATTCAAATCAAATCAAAATACATGGGGAATGAAAAAGGAATAACCAATAGAGAAGAAAAGAGAGCATTCACTCATATTCATTGAGTTCAACTACTTTCAAGCAAGAAGAAGCCTTCAAGCATTCAAGAGCCTTCAAGAGCATTAAAGATCAATCATTCTTCAGCAATTAAAGAGGCTTCATCAAGTTGAAAGCATCACAACAACAAGCTTCAAAGAGATACTCGCTTTTTATTAGAAAGCTTTCATTATTTCTTTACTTCAAACTATATTTGTTGTAAGGGTTCTTGGTTAACCTATTGAAAAATCAAGGGAGGTTATTGGTGATCCTTTGAAAACCAATTAGGTTCTTGGTTAGCCCGTAAAACTAAGGGAGGTGGTGGTGAGCCTTGAAACCATTCAGGTTCTTGGTTAGCCTGTAAAACCAAGTGAGGTTTTAACTTGTGAGCCTTGTGAAAACAAGTCGGGTTTTGATTAGTAAGCCCAGAAAACTAATCGGCTGTAATCGGTTGAGATTATAGTGAATTTTCAAAGAGATCTTGGAGAGTGGATGTAGGTGTATTGGATAGCACCGAACCACTATACTTCCTTATGTTTGTGATTGCTTGTCTCCTCTATTTACTCTTATTTTTATTGCTTTATATTTTCGCTGCACACTTACTTAAGAGCACTTTATTTGCATTCATAGTACTTGGTTTAATTGTTGGATTGGATCATACATTCTTGCATTACATCAAATAATTTTTAGAGACCCGATTCATCTCCCCTCTTGGGTTGCTTACTGGGCAACAGGTGGTATCAGAGCCTTGTTCTCAATTTATAGGTCTAACCATCTTGAGTAAAGATCTATGGCAGCCCCTATTGGTACTAGTGTAGTTGAGGGACAAGCCTCAAATAGACCTCCATTTTTTAATGGATCAAATTATACTTATTAGAAGACTAGAATGAAAATATACATGCATTCTATTGATTATAACTTGTGGAAGGTAGTTGATAAAGGTCCACATATTCCTTCGATCGTGGTTAATGGTGTTTCCATCCAAAAGCTCGAAGAGGATTGGGATGAAAATGACATTAAACAATCCGAGATCAATGTGAAAGCAATGAATCTCCTTTATTATGCATTAGATCCTAGTGAATTCAATAGGATATCTACTTGCACATCCGCCAAGAAAATATGGGACACACTTGAAGTTACCCATGAGGGTACCGATCAAGTGAAAAATACTAAAGTGAACAAGTTAGTGCACACATATGAAATATTCCGAATGGAACCTAATGAGTCTATCACTGATATGTACACTAGACTTATAAATATTGTAAATGGAATAAGAAGTTTAGAAAAAATAATGTCTAATGCTGATCTTGTCAACAAAATTCTCAGGTCACTTCCAACATTATGGGATCCGAAGGTGACTGACATCCAAGAAGCTAAAGATGTTGACAAGCTACCATTGGAGAGTTGGTAGGATCGCTCATGACTTATGAGCTAAATTTGAAGCAAAAATCTATGGATATGGATAAGAAGAAAAAGGGGATCGCATTCAAATCTACCATACAAGAAGAATCCTCAATTGATGAATCCAAAGAAGAAGAAGAAGATGAAAGTGAAGAAGCACTTCTTGCAAGAAAATTTAGAAGGTTCATGAAGAGAAGAAAGTTCCATTACAAGAAGAAGTTCCAATCAACTAAAGAGAAGGGAAAAGAGAAAGAAAAAGAAAAGGAAAAGGAGAAGGAGATACCTACATGCTTCGAGTGTAAGAAGCCGAGACACTATAAATTTAACTGCCCTCTCCTAAAGAAGTTAAAGAAGAAGCTAAGGAAGAAGGCAATGATGGTCACCTAGAGTGATAGTGAGGACTCCAGTTTAGAAGAAGAACAAGCTGAAATTGCAAATCTTTGTCTCATGGCACATCAAGAGCAAGAAGAGGTAAATTCGGATACAGAAATAGATTATACTTTTGCTGAATTAAAGAATGCTTTTGATGAATTAGTTCATGATTATAAACTAATTTTATCTGAAAATAGAAAACTGAAAAAGCATGCAAATAGTTTTTCTCATGAAAATAATTCTTTATTAAATGAAGTTAGTGATTTGAAAACTAAACTGGATGTTTTAGAAAAGAAAAATAATACTTTAACAATGGAAAATGATGTTTTAAAAAGATCAAAAACTATCATTTCAAATGGTGATCTTTTGAAGAAATATAAAGATTTAGAATTGAAAAATGAAAAGTACAAAAATAAGCTTGACAAAATAAAACCTTTTGTTGAAAATTTTTTTTATAGTTCAAAAAAACTAAATCTTCTTTTAAATAGCTAAAGAGCAGTTTTTAACAAAGCAGGATTAGGTTATAGACCCTAAAGACAACAAAAGTATTTCAAAAACTTTTTTGTACCTACATCATCTAGCATAACATGTTTTTCATGCAAAAAATAAGGTCATAAATCTTTTCAATGTAATATGAAAAAAATTAATACTTATGAAAAAGTTTGGGTTCCAAAAGGAATCATTTTAAGTGCTAACCCTAAAGGACCCAAGTTGGCTTGGGTACCTAAAAACAAAGCTTGATTTGTATTGCAGGTGTGTCTTGCAACCAAGAAAAATAAAGACTATGGTATCTTGATAGTGGTTGCTCAAGGCACATGACGGGAGCTTTGAAGCAATTCACCTCTCTTAAAGAAATGAATGGAAGGAGTGTGACCTTCGGGGATAATGGTAAAAGAAAAATCATTGGTATTGGTAAGGTTCACATTACTCCTTTTACTTGTATTAGCAATATACTTTTTGTTGAAGGTTTGAAGCATAATCTTTTAAGCATTAGTCAATTTTGTGATAAAGGTTTTCAAGTTATTTTTAAATCATCTTATTGTATGATTGCTAGTCCGGATAAAAATAGAGTACAATTCATTGAAAAAAGACATAGTAATATTTATTTGGTAGATTTAGATGATCTATCTTTGCCTAATGGAGAATGCCTAGTTGCAATGAATTCTACTAAAGATGAGACTAGTTAGCTTTGGCATAGAAGACTAGGTCATGCTAGTATGTATTTACTTTCAAAACTTTGCAAAAAGAATTTAGTAAGAGATTTACCGGAACTTAGTTTTGAAAAAGATAGAGTTTGCCAAGCATGTCAATTTGGAAAATAAGTTAAAACTTCTTTCAAACCTAAAGGTTTTGTTACTACTAGTAGGCCACTAGAACTACATTATATGGATCTCTTTGGACCAATTAGAACATCCAGTCTAGGAGGCAAGAGATATGGATTGGTTATAGTAGATGATTTTTTAAGATTTACTTGGATTTTCTTTCTTGCTCATAAAGATGAATCATTTTCTGCATTTCTAAAGTTTTACCAAAAAGTTTCAAATGAAAAAGGTGTTTCAATTATTTGTATACATAGTGATCATGGCTCTGAATTTGAAAATCAAGATTTTGAAAGCTTTTGAATGAGAAAGGTATAGAACACAATTTTTCTGTACGTAAGACACATCAGCAGAATGGGGTAGTAGAAAGAAAAAAATTATACTTTAGAAGAAATGGCACGCATTATGCTTTGTGAAAACGATTTGCCAAGATATTTTTGGGCTGAAGCTATTAATACTGCATGTTATATTTTGAATCGAGTTTTAATCTGCCCTATTTTGAAGAAAACCCCTTATGAACTTTGGAATCAAAGAAAATCAACTTTAAAATATTTTTGAATTTTTGGTTGTCAATGCTTTATCTTAAATAATGGCAAAGACAATATTAGAAAATTTGATGCCAAGTCTGATGAATGTATCTTTTAGGATACTCTACATCAAGCAGAGCATACAGAGTTTTTTACAAAAGAATCCTAGTTGTAGAGGAGTATGTACATATTATTTTTGAAGAGTCTGCTAACAAATCCTCCAAAAAAGAGGATACTTCTGATGCATGTGTAGGTGCTGATAAGCTTCAAAAGTTGACATTGAATGATCAACCCTCTCAGCAAAGCGAAGAAAATCAAGATAAAGATAAAAAAGGTGAAACACTCCAAAGCACTAAGATCTACCTAAGGAGTGGAGGTATGCTCATGGACATCCTAAGGAATTAATCTTAGGTGATCCATTTAAAGGGATAAGAACTCGAGCTTTAATTAGAAATGAATGTGATTATATAGTGTTTGTTTCTCAAGTAGAGCCTAAATATTTTGAAGATGCTGAAAAAGATCCTAACTGGATAAATGCTATGCAAGTGAATTAATTCAATTTGATAGAAATAATGTTTGGACATTAATAGAAAGACCATCTAATATTTTTATTATTGGCACTAAATGGGTGTTTAGGAATAAGTTAGATAAAAATGGAATTGTTGTTAGAAATAAAGCTAGGCTAGTTGCCAAATGCTACAATCAGGAGAAAGAAATTGATTTTGATGAAACATTTGCTCCTGTAGCTAGACTTGAGGCAATTAGACTACTATTAGCATTTGCTTGTTTTATGAATTTCAAACTCTTCCAAATGGATGTTAAAAGTGCTTTTCTGAATGATTTTATAGTAGAAGAAGTTTTCGTTGTACAACTACCTGGATTTGAAAATCACGCACAACCTGATCATGTTTTTAAATTGTACAAGGCACTTTATGATTTAAAACAAGCACCCCGAGCATGGTATGAAAGACTCAGCAAATTTCTGATTAAAAATGAATTCTCTAGAGACCATGTTGATAAAACTTTATTTCTAAAGAAGAAAGATGATGATTTATTAGTAGTGCAAATCTATGTTGATAATATTATTTTCAATGCTATTAATGAAATTCTTTATCGAGAGTTTGCTAAGCTAATACAGGGTGAGTTCGAGATGAGCATGATAGGAGAACTCAATTTCTTTCTCGGACTCCAAATCAAGCAAACTAAAGATGGAATCTTCATCAACCAAGCTAAGTATATAAGAGAAATTTTAAAGAAGTTTGGGATTAAGACTACTGAGTCAATAGGTAGACCTATGAGCCCCTCTTGTAAACTTGACAAAGATGAGCATGGTAAATATGTAGATCAAAAATTATACAGAGGTATGATTGGCTCTTTACTGTACTTAACGTTAGTAGACCATATATAATGTTCAGTGTATGCATGTGTGCTACATATCAGTCTGAACCTAAGGAATCACATCTATTGGCTGTTAAGCACATTATTAGATATCTATCTGGTACAATTGATATTGGCTTATGATATTCTAGAGACCCATCTGCTGAATTAATTGGATATTTTGATGCTGATTTTGTTGGATATAAATTAGATAGAAAAAATACTAGTAGAACTTGCCAATTTCTTGGACTTAACTTAATCTCCTAGTTTAGTAAGAAACAGACTTCAGTTGCACTATCCATAGCTAAAGCTGAGTATATTGCAGCAGGAAGTTGTTGTGCTCAAATCTTGTAGATTAAGAAACAACTTGAAGATTTTGGAATCAAATTAACTAGTACACATATAAAATGTGATAATACCAGTGCTATTTGCTTGACTAAAAATCCTATTCAACATTCTATGAGTAAACACAATGAAATTAGGCATTATTTTATTAGAGATCATGTTGAAAATAATGATGTTGTGCTTGAATTTATTTGTATTGAATTGCAATTAGCTGATATTTTGACTAAGCCTCTCCAAGAAGATCGATTCAGTATGATTAGAAGAGAACTTGGGATCATTAATCATTTTGATTGAGAATTTTCCTCTCTTTGACCCATAGAAGATCAAATTTGACATCATCAATCATATTCAATTATCTTTAATTTCATTGAATTTCCAGTGATTTTGATCTGCCTATCATTTTCTTTTTTTTCAGTTTTAAGTCGTTGTGTCGACACCTATATGTGTCGACACCTTCATGTGTCGACACATGGACCTGTGTCATGAGTCGACACATGAACGGCAAAAGATCAAGAATAAAGACAGTTTCGATCATTTTCTTTGGCATTTTCCTCTTAAAATTATGACGACACTTGCCCTAGAACAGTTCCAACCACCGTTTCCCTCCAAATCTCGCCAAAAACCCTCTCAAATTCATGTTCTAGACAATCTTGGTTCAGTTTTGCTACATTTCCCCCTTGGATTTTCCATTTTGGGCTGTTGAAGCCCTAGTTCCCTCATTTTAGTGTTCAATTCATGATTTAGAGGAATGGGACCCAGAAAGCAGGTTGTTCGTCGCCCTCGACCATCTATCCAGGAAGAAGAGAGAAGGATGAAAGCTAGACATGAAGCTAGAGCTCATGATCCACCGGTTCGTCCACTTTTTCCAGCTTCTAGTCGCATGAGTTTGAAGATGGTTGTTGGAGGATGCCGTGTGGACTTTGGATTCATCGACCAGTAACACTTCAGGATTGGACAATTGATTATATATGCTGGTTTAGTTTCATTCTGTTCATTATCTGAGAGATTCTACCCAGGGCTCATACGAGAGTTCTATGGGTCTTTAGCCCTTGGGAGTGATGCTGGATAGCTCAGGTCAGAGGTAGGGATATCCCCATGACTTCAAAGATATTGAGTAGAGTATGGGATATACCCTTGACCGATTCAGTAGTTGATAGTCTGATTGACAGAGTGAGTGGACTCCAGTGCATATTTGAGTCAGATATTTTGCCTGAGGGAGCCACTGTTCCTGCATCCCGTCTCTCTGCTGAGATGAGACTTCTACATCACATTGTTGCCCGGATTCTTCTATCGAAGATCGAACGTTTTGATTATATCACAAAGAGAGAGCTGCTTGTCATGGTCTCTTTAGTTCAACACACACCCGTCTGCCTTCCGGTGCTCATGATACATCAGATGACAGAGGCTTCGACTAGTCAATGACTTTGCTTACCCTACGGGATGGGGTTGACACTGCTATTCAGAGAGTATGGTGTGACTTTTGATGATAAGCCCTTCCAGATGCTTCTACATACTGATGTTTATGACATCAGGTCACTACAACATATGGGATATCAGCTGTTTAGAGGCCAGTGCAGATGTAGAGTATCAGGACAGGCCGATGACAGAGATAATGATGCTGTAGAGGAAAAGCGTATACTTTCCGATGAGGCAGGACCTTCGGAGGCACCTCTTCCAGAGAGTCAACCTGAGCTAGTAGCGTAGCCAGAGTCTACTTCTTAGTCTGAGCCTACACCTTAGCCTCAGCTAGCTCAGTCAGATGCTCCAGGAGCTTCAAGGAGTCTTATGGATAGAGTCGCTCATGAGGAGACAGAGGTTATGACTATTAGGCAGTGACTTGACAGTTCACTGCGGAGACCAGAGAGAGCCATAGAGGTTTGAGTGATGGCATCTCCGCTATCTTGACTGCACTGTCCAGACCTTCTTCTGGGAGTGTTCCAGATTCTGCTCCAACTCCACCTGCTCCAGCACCAGTTATGGATGATACTGATGATGATGATGAGGAGACTGACTCTTACGGTTTCGACTTTCCAGACTTGATGTCAAAGCCAGTGGCAGAGGTGATAGTAGACTTGCCTAGGAGTCCCATTCGAGATCCTTCCAGTTCACCTATTCAGACTCCTGTTCTATCTACTCCACCATCTAGATCTGATGATCATACCGCTATACCTATCCTTTCACCTATTATTGATTCACCTATCATTGATACCCCTATTATTGATACTCCCATTGTTGACTGACCGATTACAGATACACCTATTGATTCTTCAGCTGATACGCTTATCGTCAATATGCCTATCATTTCTTCAGCTGATACACTGGTTTTTGACACACCCACAATTGATACACCTACCCTACATACATCCTCTCTTATTCGAGAGCTAGGTTTTTACACACCTGGCTTTCATTATCTTGATTACGGTTTATCATTTGATCATACACCACATCCGATAGTTGTAGAGACTGTCACTTTGATCTGCTCTATTCCTGTGATGACATAGCCTCCACCTCTTCTGCTTCAGCTAGAGGTAGGATATATGTTCGACGCAGAGGACGTGGTTGTCGTACTCCTTCACGACCGATCAGGACCCATCTTTGTGATCTCAGATCGATGTGGCCCCGAGCTCGTGCTTTCACTGATACTGGATCGATTGAGATCGGATCTTCAGAGGATGAGGATTAGGACAACTTTTTATGTTTAGTTAGTTTGCTTTTCTGTATTTTTTTTATATGTTTTGATGTTCTCTTTATGTACAAAATTCTAACTTTGAATGAAATTTTATGTTGTATTTCATGTTATGAATTCAAATGAATGAAATGCATTAATTTCCTTCAGTACTTCATTGTCTTTGTTTATGAATGAACGAATGAATTTTTATATTGTACTTCAATGTTTTATCTTGAATGACTTACTTATTCTTCCTTCATTCCTTTTTAATGATAACAAAAAGGGGGAGTAATAAGTGTAGGGTTCGGGAACCAGTGCGGAAGTGTGGATTTCAAAACTTTATGAAATCAGGTCCGAACCCTAATCCCAAAATCTCCTTATTAGCAATTAAAACTTATGACTACATGCATGTCCAAATTTAAACATAGTTTAGATACTAACCTCAGATCGCTATATCCAATCTGATGTAGAAATAAACTCCAAATAGAGTAACCTTTTGAACACACCAGGCATCCACTTGTCCGCCCTCCGATGGTGATCCACACGGGCAGATGATCAAGACAGTGACTCCTCAATTGGGTTCCTTCCAATCAAGTTCTACCCCAAGAACTTGATATATGGGCTATTGGCTAGGACACCTCTAGCCAAACGGGGACTAAAACTTTCTCTCTTACCCTTCTCCTAGTTTTTAGCAACTTTGGCCCCTTAAGACACTCTTGTCTTAAGAATAAGCCCTTGTCCTAAAATGAGACAAGGCTTGTCTTGGAGGGAGAAGAAAATTAAGACAAAGTTGTCTTAATGTAAGAAAGAAAGAAAAAGAGGCGCCTTCTTCCTTTACCGTCGGAGAGTTTCTCTCTCTGACTCTCCTTCTGTTCTGAGATTCGACAGAGCCTAGGCTCTGTAAAGGAATCAAAGAGGAAAGAGAGGAGGGGGAAACAATCTTCTGGAGAGGGAGAAGGAAAGAGAAGCAAGGCTTCGCCGTAGAAAATCTGGAATATTATTTTACGGTGAAGCCTTCTTCTTAAATAGGCGACAGAGAGGCGCCTTCTCATCTGAAAACATCCTCTCACGTCCCTCTCTCCCTTCTCACGTCTTTTGTCTTTATCTCATGGCCCTTGGGATTAATCTCACGACCTTTGGGATGGGAAGACGCGAAGAAGGATCGTGAAAAACACAGAAGGGCGCGCGCAGAAAGAAGAGTCGCGCCCCTTCGGTGTTTCTCTTTTCTTTTTCACGGTATTTTTCCCCTTTTTGAAGAGTCCACGCCTAGGTGGACTCTCTTCCACGCCTCTTCAAAAATCACCGGCCTTTTTTTCTTTCTTTTCATGCAAAGACGCGTCTTGGAAAGAGTCCACGCGCGCGTGGACTCTTCTCCTTGCACGCGCGCGTGGGAAAAGAAGCGGAGGGACTTAGGCGATGTGGGAAAGGGGTTTAGCCTCTTAGGTTAGCCCAATTGCTAGCCTACTGTTAGCCCAACATTTTGAATCTTCAATTAGATTCAAATCGGAATGAATTTGGATCTAAAAAAGACCAAATCGGAACCCTAACTCGAATCCGATTCAAGTAGAAGCCATGGTTTGCAACACATGCTAGTGTGTTCATCTGCAAACGAGATTTAATTCCAAATTAAATCCTTGATTATCTATCCTAAGTGTGTGACCCATTGGGTTCCATACTTAGCCAGCAGTGGGTCCGAGTGCAAGTTGACCTAATCTGATCAGAACTCATTCTAATCGATTTAGGTCAAGTCGAGCTAACTCGAGTCAGTCAATTAGGACTCCTCCTAATTAGTGATCCAATTAAACCATTTAATTTGATCAACCCACAAGACAAGATTGATGTCTAGCAACGTGTCATGTCTACCCGGAAGATATGGAAATTCTGGTGTAATTCCAAAACTACCCTTCAGTGGAAAGTTCCCGTACAATTCGATCCTTCAATCATCTTGCATCCCGAATATAACTATGGATATGGAATCATGTCAAATCCAGTTTATACTCATTCCCAGCTCAGTCATACACTAATGATTCAATTAATTCGATATTAGAAATCATTTCTAATATCTGTACTTTGATCAAAGATTTCCTGAATCATCATCTGACCTAATTTGGCTGGATGCAATCTCCTCCTACTAGGAGTGATCAATTCCTTGTTGACCTACTCATTACCTTCATATACAATTCACCATACCCAGCATCAACCTCGTGCATGACCCAGTGTCATGATTGAGATTGAACCAAAGCATGGGTTCATGTACATAAGGTATTATGGCAGTCTCAGGTCATAGGACTACTTGTACAACTCCCACTATGTGAAACATCTATTGACATGCAGCTAAGGCTCCATTAGATGTTCTCAAACTAGATCTATTCAGTGAACTCATTCACTAATGAGCACCCACATCCTTGTATTAGTGTCCTACACAAATGACTGTGAGAGCAGTCACCCTTTTCAGCATACATAGGATGTGCCAGTCTTACCGGAAACCCTGATCCCCAACTCAGGGTTCCTATGACTAGGAATATTCTAGATTAGGGTTTTAAGGCCTTAGATCTCACTGGTATGATCTCATCATAGCCCTACAACCATAGCCCTAATCTATGGGGTTCATCATATAATGACACAGCGAATGATGAAAAAATTATTGCCTTTATTAATTTGTCAATTTACAATGGTCTGGGAGATACAGATATTGGCTTATAGGGCATAATCCTTTCAATAAGAATATGACTAAAGTATAAATGTGCTTGAAAATTCATGTTTAAAAATTCTTTTGAGAATTCCTTGAGCTTAAATTGAAAATTCTTTACAAATTCATTAAGTAAGGGGGGGCAATACTTCCTTTGTATTGAAAATCAATTTTGAATTGAATTTCATGTCAAATCTTTTTTTTAGATGTTTAAAAAGATGTTTACAAATTCTTTTACAAATCATCTATTCAGGGGGAGTCTAGTCTATTGCTGAATTTGTCTCTCCTAAGCATGTTTTCTTTTAGAGTATCACGATACATGAATTTATGTCTTACATATTCCAAGCTCTGATACTCTTAGCCATTATAATACTCTTGCTCTGATACATCCTTTCAATATTGTAATTGCTCTGATACACCTATTGCAATTAGCTCTTCGCACCTTGAAAAGTTCTTTTGAAATCTTTTTATGCAATTTATACTTAAAGGTTTTGTCATCATCAAAAAGGGAAAGATTATTGACTCCGTTATTGATTTTGATGATAAGCAAAACACTTAAGTATAAGTTGAGTACTAATGATTTCTTTGAAGTATGTTTTTATAGAAAAATGTGCTCATCAATTTGATAAATATTGTTTCATTAAAGAAGTCAAAATTTAGATGAAAGATCTGGTCAAAGAAGACTTCGACAGAGAAAAATTGCTTGAATGGATACTTGAGTTTAACACAGTCTTGATTCAGCACAAGTTCAACTGTTTATGTGAAGATCTTAGTGAAGTGTCAACTCAAAGTGTCGACACATGACACCAAGTGTTGATACATGACAGTGAAGTGTCGACTTAAGCCGGTATGCAAAGAAAGTTTCAGATGACATGGCTGAAGTGTCAACACATGGACTTGAAATGTCGACTCAAAGTATCGACACATGGATCAGCTCATCGTCTGAGATTTTTGGATCACAGAACTTGCTGAAATTAAATATCTGGTGAAGTGTCGACACATGAATACCAAGTGTTGACTCACAGTGTCGACTCACCTGAAGAAGTGTCGACACATTTGAGATTTTCAGAAAGCTACATTGAAGATATTTGAACTAGGTGTTGACTCAAGAAGTTCAAGTGTCGACCTGAAGTGTCGACTCACAGCTTGAAGTGTCGATACATGGAGTTCTAGGAACAGTAACGGCTAGTTTTTCAAACACAGAACTCATCCCTCTTGGCTCCCAATGACTAGTTTTCATGTCAATGGCTAGAAACCGGATTTAAGGCCTTGGAAAGGTATTTATATGATTCAAATCAAATCAAAATACATGGGGAATGAAAAAAAAATAATCAAGAGAGAAGAAAAGAGAGCATTCACTCCTATTCATTGAGTTCAACTACTTTCAAGCAAGAAGAAGCCTTCAAGCATTCAAGAGCCTTCAAGAGCATTAAAGATCAATCATTCTTCAGCAATTAAAGAGGCTTCATCAAGTTGAAAGCATCAAAACAACGAGCTTCAAAGAGATACCCGCTTTTTATTAGAAAGCTTTCATTGTTTCTTTACTTCAAACTATATTTGTTGTAAGGGTTCTTGGTTAGCCTATTGAAAAATCAAGGGAGATTATTGGTAAGCCTTTGAAAACCAATTAGGTTCTTGGTTAGCCCGCAAAACTAAGGAAGGTTGGTGGTGAGCCTTAAAACCATTTACGAAGATACTGAAGAGCTCTAATGAGACTTCAATAGTATGAAAGATCATTATACGATTGATCACCATGTTTGAGTGGTGAAAGTTTGTTAGCTATGGGAGTGGCAATCGATTTACACTACTCCATGGAAGCCCGAGCTAAGAGATCAAAAGTATATTTTCTTTGAGAAAGAAAAAGTTTGTCGGAGTGACTGACTTCGATCCCTAAGAAATAATTAAGTTGGTCGAGATCTTTCATGAAAAATACCTAACTGAGGGCATGAATAAGACGATCCAAAAGTTGTGGACAATCACTAGTGAGGACAATGTCATCAATATAGAGTAATAGGATGAAGTATGACCATTGTGGTGAAAAATAATGATGGATCAGCATTGTTGTAGAAGAAACTATACCCAATAAGAAAGGTGCTGAACTTATCGAACGATGCTCGAGAGGCTTGCTTGAGCCCATATAAAGCATGTCGAAGTAAGCAAATATGATCAGAATAGGATGGGTTGTTAATAGGTCACGATGTTGTTGTTAAGATATCGTGGCTATCAGTTTAAGTTAACCGACTTTTAGTAAATTAAAAATAGGTAGATAGGATGAGTTGGGTCAAATTCATGGAGAAGGAAGTATTTAGAGTAGTTTGAAATCTTTGATTTTAAAAAGAAAAGAAAAATATTTCGAAGTCGGGATTACAAAAAATTAAAAGTATGAAAGAAAAGCAAAACTCATGTATGGTTGATCTTCTAATCAGATCTTAGCATCTACTTGCAATAAAATTAAAAACATGAATTTAAAGTGCAGAAAAATAAATATTGCATTAAAAATTTAATTACAAGAAATTGAAAATAATTAAATAAACTAAAAAAACTAGAACAAGGATTGGAAGTAGATTGGCACAGCCTCGTCGAAAAGATGGTCGGCGAACTTCCTTCTTCCTTCGTACTCCTCAAAGCAAACTTGATGGGGACATCGGCCCAGAATCTGAAGCAGTCCAGATCAAACCTGAAGCCCAGCCCAGCCCAAACCTAGAAGCCAGCCCAGAACCTGAAGCCAAGCCCAGCCTAAACCCTGAGGCCCAAGATCTTGGAGTCGATAAGCACACATCCCGGAGCAGCACTGATCCTAGAGCATATCTAAGTTATTTTTATGAATTCATTTTTATGTTACGGTTGCTTAGTTCATTTTAGGATTTACTTTATCCCTATTGGATTAGTTTATTTTTTTAAAAATAAGTAGTTTGAATTTGTTAGGGATATCTGATCAGGATTTCGGATATCTTAGATTTGTCTATTTAAGATTGGTTATTCAATAAAAATTAGCAAAGCGATGAAGAATATTTGAGAAAAAAATCTGGGTGTGTCCCGACTTTCCTCCCTTCTCCTCTTCTCTCTTCTGGTTCTCCCCTTCTTCTTTCTGGGTTTTCTTTCCTCTCTCTGGTGTTTCTTCTTCCTGGACCTTCCTTCTTCCTCTCTCTGAGTTCTCCTCCCTGGGCTCTTTTATTCTTCCCCCCATTCCTCTTCTTCCTTTCCGAACCACTCAATCAAAGCAACACATCAGAACCCTTCCTTGCTCCATCCGAGCAATTGACGAAGTCATCTCCTGGATCCTGGATCCACTGTCGACCCATCGTCCGTCACTTTCTCCCATGCCATCCGATTCCCAAGACTGTCAACTCTCTTCCGTTCGGAGAGATCCATCGCCAAACCAATGATCGGAAAGCCATCAGTCCTCCCTCTCTCTGACGACTAATCTTCCCCAAGGCCATCGGCGAACCTTGCAGCCCTGCCGCCTCAGATCTTCGCCAATCCTGAGAACCATCTCTCATTCCCCGACCGCGACTACGAGCACATCTCCTCCGCTTGGAGTCACCCATAGCTAGACTGATGCCGCACTGCTTGAGACCGAGTGCGCCACCGCCTCCTTCCTCCTGTCCAGCGCCCATCGGCCACTGAGCATCTCCCTCCCTCTAGCAGATCCCTCCAAATGCCCCGCCGTCGACTCCACCATGGCCATCGCCGCCCTCGTCGATGGCGAGTCCCACCGGATTTCCCTCCTGAAAGCTAGTTCTCTGTTCCACCTGGCATTAGACCGAGGGAAGAAGCCTCCCCTCGCACGATCGTAAAAGCAAGAAAAAGGGGCCGCATGCTTCTTAAAGCAAGACGCCCCCTACCGATTTTATTTTAGTTGGAAAATAAGGAAGGAAATAAAAAAAAGAAAAACCGTGAGAAAAAAAAAAGAGTGAAAAAAAGAAAAGAAATAGAAAATGAAAGAAAAAAAAAATATGGAAAAAAGGGGTTTCATTTGAATAAAAAATTGGGGAAAAATAATTGGTTTTGATTTAACCAAGCCTAGGGTCGTTTCTTAACGACCAACGGTCCGTTTTCCTAGAATAAAAATTTGATCAGGGTCCGTCCCGCTCCAACTTTAGTATCAGAGCAAGTTTAGATTAGGTTAGTCATTTTTTTTAATTACACTATTTGTAAAAAAAAAATTTTAGTCTACAGATGATGCATCGAGGAGCCTATCTTTTGAAGCCTGACTCGACAGAGTCGAGTTCTCCCTACCTTAGGAGAAATGATGGGGACTGTTGTCGATCTCGCCACCATGGCCGTGCCTCGGAACCGCCGATCCTACTAGACCGTCTCGCTCCTGGGACCTCCTGGCTGGACCGAACCTGCAAGGCAAGGTCAGAAGACCCTGGCCGGGGATTCCGGCGAGGGAGCTCCGACGATCAAGTCAGTAGACGGCAAGAGAGAACAGACTCTCTAGGACGGGCCCCCGAAGGAGTCCCAGACTCAGAGAATATGCTAGCAAGAAAAGTGCTAGGGAGACCAGAAACCCGGCTGGGTTCCTCTGCCGAGCTCACGCCAAGCGATCCCCTCTTGGGACCTTGGATCTTGCTCTTGGAGCGGAGTCTTCCAGTCTCTGTTTCTGACTTGTCTCACTTACCTTGTCATCTCTTTTCTCCTTCCTTTTATCTCCTCCCATCGCCCTCTCGTTTTTCGCTCCTGGGAGGCTCCCTTGTCGCTTTCATCTCCTTCCCTCTGCCCCTTTCTCTTTCCCCTTCTGGTTCAGAGGGCCGGGTGGCTTTCCGGTCTCGTTTGCCGAGCCTAGCGGGGAAAGAGTAAGGGAGGGGGGCGCTGGGCAGGCCGCCGACCAGACCTCGGGCCGAGCGTGAGTGCTCTCCTTCCCAGGCACCGGCGCTGTCCGTTATCAGGTCCTGTTTTGTCAGAGCCGCGTCTCTCGACTGCGGAACCTGTCGGGCTGACGTAAGTGATGTTTCGCGTGCCGCCGCCATCCGTACGGGGCGCCTTTCTTGGGGTGCGGCGCGCATGGCTCGAGGGTCAACCTCGGAGCCCGCGCCTCCGCTCTTCAGGACCTTCTCTGTTCGAGCTGGCCTGCTTCGGCCGAGGTGGACCCCTCCTGGGCGGACACCTAGCGGGTGGCAAAAGGGGTGCCCGGCTTCGGCCGAGGTGGTCCCGTCCCTGGGCGCCACCTGGAGAAGGAGCGAAGGGGCCCGGCTCGACCTCGACTGAGGTGGGACCGTCTCAGGGTGCCACCTGGCGAGGGAGCGGGGGAGCAGCCCACCTCGGTCGAGGTGGACCCCTCCTGGGTGGACACCTGGCGGGGCGGCAGAAGGATGCTCGGCTTCGGCCGAGGTGGTCCCGTCTCCGGGGGCCACCTGGCGAAGGAGCGAAGGGGCCCGGCTCGACCTCGGCCGAGGTGGGACCGTCTCAGGGTGCCACATGGTGAGGGAGCGGGGCAGCAGCCGACCTCGGCCGAGGTGGACCCCTCCTGGGTGGACACCTGGCGGGGCGGCAGAAGGACGCTCGGCTTCGGTCGAGGTGGTCCCGTCTCCGGGGGCCACCTGGCGAAGGAGCGAAGGGGCCTGCCTCGACCTCGATCGAGGTGGGACCGTCTCAGGGTGCCACCTGGCGAGGGAGCAGGGGAGCCGCCGGCCTCGACCGAGGTGGACCCCTCCTGGGTGGACACCTGGTGGAGCGGCAGGAGGGCCCGGGCCGAGCTCGACTTCGGCCAGGGCGGTACGTCTCAGGGTGCCACCTGGCGAAGCGGCCGGGGAGCCCGGGCCGAGCTCGACTTCGGACGTGTGGGAGCCACAGCTGACTTGGCCGAAAAACCTCCATGTGGCTCGAATCACGCCCGACGGAATCTGAGACCGGCCATGTCATTATTACAGCCGTAACAGTTACCCCCCAACCCAACGTTCTGTTGGGGCGTCGTGGAACGGAACGTTGGGATTAAATACGGATATGACGTGGGGAGGCGAAGATCTTGCATCATAATTGCTACGATCCTCATCGTCGTTTCTCGGTGCGCCCGAAGCCCTATAGGAGGCCTTCACGCGTCACCTATTCGCCCGCAATAAATGCATCGCTTCGAAGCAGAGGCCATTTTCCTGCTAACGAGGCGTCGGTGTCGGGCGTGCATCCACGCGGCGATCATCTGATGGCCCGGAGCGGAATGATGGGTACGGCTGCTGTCGATTGAGTTTGAAAAGGAGGGGACTTTCCAGAATGAGGCCTTTTCCCTTGCTCCGTGGGCGGTTTGCTGCAGGCTATCTCCCTCTTCCCCGCGCTGCACAGTGCATTTTCGGTGAGTGCCCTCATTCTCTTCTTCGCCCTTCTCTTCTCCTCTAGTGAATTTTTCTCCCCCTCTTCTTTGTCATGGCGCACCATCACCATGTTTCCTCTAACCCGGACGAGGCCGGTCCGTCCCGACCGAGGACTCCATCGTCCTCCTCCTCGGAGGAGGAAGTAATCCCGGAGGAGACCCGCAGGCGACTGCAGCCTGGGGGTATCACCATAGGCATCCCCAGGGGTGTCAGGTCTCCTGCAGTCATGTCTGCACTTCCCATTTCTTCTCTTCCTCCTCCGACCCTTCTTTCTGCCGGTCCCTCCAATCATACTTCCACAATGACCGAAGGTGACCTTTCTTTGCTCCGGGAGGTCTATGGCATCCCGGGGTCAATCCGTCTCTTTGTCCCGCGGCCCGGGGATCGCGTCACCATGAGTGGCCTCGGTCGCATAGCCTTCTACGAGGGCTTCCTTCTCGGGGGTCTTCGGTTCCCTCTGCACCCTTTCTTCCTTTCCTTCCTTAGCCACTTCCGTTTAGTCCCGGTCCAGTTGGCTTCCAATGCCATCCGGGTCATCTTTTCTTTCATTGTCTTTTGTCACTTCCACGGGTTTGTTGCCTGTTTCTCCCTCTTCAGGGCTCTGTTCACCCTGAAGAGGTACTCCACTGACGATGGCTGGTGGCACATTTTGCCCCGGCCCAGGTGTCTCCGGTTCGACCTCCCTTCTTCCATCAAGGGCTGGAAGAACCGGTTCTTTTTTGCCTCGGTCGAGGACGTCGACTGGGCCTGGAGTGAACCGGATCGGTCCCTGAACCGGAACTCCCAGGTCGAGTCGGTGGACCAAGAGGCCTACTCCCAACTCCTGAGCGATGTGGTCCCAGCGCTCGAGGTTCTGCTCTCGGAGCAGAACTTGTTCGAGGTGGGGATCAGTCCCATCCGAGAGCCGGGTGAGACTCAGTCTTCCTCTTACTTTTGCATTCTTCTTTTTTAGCCGAGTTGACTGACTCTTTTTGTGTTGCAGGCATGAAATTCTCGTTGGAGAACCTTCTGGAGGGCGCGGCCCAGAGAGACGCCACCGAGGTGGACGAGCCCGTGGCGAAGAGGGCTCGCACCGAGGTGAGCCAAGAGGTCGTGCCGACGCCCGCGCCCAGTCCGGTGGCTGCTGCTCCCCCGCCCAGGCCACCTCGGGCCGGGGCCACTGACGCTCCAGCCATTAGACCTGGAGGTGCTGCCGACGAGAGAGGTTCGCCATCCGCAGTTCCACCCCGCGCCGGCCCCATCATTACCGCAGAGCCGATGGCGCCGCCCGCGACTTCAGCCGCTCCGTCGACGACGGTTCCTCCCGGGGGGTCAGTCGCCATCGCAGTCGACCTGACAGCTCCGTCGCCGGTGATCACCAACCGGTGTTCGGTGATCCGCGACAAGGGGCTCGCGGAGAAAGTGATGGAGTACGCCTCTACCTCCCGGGACCGTCGATCTCGAGGCGGCCGAGACTACACCGACGCCTTGCTCGGGATCCTCCCACAGCTTTTCTCGGTGAGTCCGAACTCAGAGTCCTCTGTTCTTTGCTACTTCGGTTAGCCTGTCTACTAACCTGTTCTTCTTGCTGTGCAGATTGGGACCGACGTGCTCCTGCTGAGGAACTTCCTCGCAGGGTACGCGAAGAAGGATGCCGAGAAGGAGGAGAAGCTCGGCAAGCTCGCAGCTGATGTCAAAGACCTCATGGAGAAGGGGGTCGAGCTACAAGGGAGCAACCAGGCCCTCCAGGCGGGTCTGGCATGCACCGAGGAGCGCATCAAGGACCTGGAGTCCTCTCTGTTCGAGGAGAGGATCTCCCACCAGCATCGCGCGGAGGAGGATGCTGCTGAGAGGGCCCGTCTCCAGGCCCATTCTCAGTGGCTAGAGCGTCAGCTGGAGGAGGCCAGGCGGGAGGCTAGTGTGGCAAAGGAGCGGAGCGCCTACATCAACGGACTCCTGAAAGCCACGAAGCGGGAGGCACAGGAAGCCATCCCGAGGTTCCGGGCCTCCGACGAGTACATCTCGGAGGTCCGGGAGGCCGCTGTGGACTCCTTCTTGAAGGGGTTCCAAGTGTGCCGCGAGAAGGTGGGGTCCTTCTACCCCGAGCTCGACCTCAGCGGGGTGGTGCTCGGGGGCAGGAGACAGGGGCCCGCCAGTGGAGCTTCCGGCGTGGCAGGCGACGCAGCAGCGCCCCCAGCGGGCGACACGGCCTTAGCTCTGGAACGACCGTCGGAGCCAGCAGCCGCCGATGGCGAGGACGCGGAGCGCGCGACCCAGGCTGAGGACCCTACCACCGCGCCAAACTAAGCCGTTGATGTATCTCTTTTTCTCTTTTGTTTTTTGGGGACTCCCGGCCTGTCGGGACTCCCTTGCTGTAATCCTTTTCTTAAATTAATGAAGACCTAGTTTTGCCAAGTCTCGACCTTGCCTTCCTCGTTCACCTTTTCTTCTTTCTCTTCTCTTTTTTTTTTTTTTGAGATGTTGGTGTGGAGTGCCGAGAAGAGGGTGGACCTGCCCCGGGCTGAGTCCGCGGGTGGACCTGGTCCCATCCAGCATTCAGATCAAAGTTCGGAGCATTCCGGACTGGGTGGCAGTAGAGCAGGCCTTGCGCGGGCCCTTCTTTCTTTGGGCTTGCCTTCATGATCGCGTGGGTGAACTAGGTTCTGCTCCGCCTTCCAGACCGAAGTCCAGGACTTCCGGACTGAACCCTGGGGCCGCAGGCTTTGTTCAAGCCTTGCGCGGCTTGCCGAGCTGTTCTCCGTGCTCGCATGGGCGAACTGGGTTCTGCCCCGCCTTCCAGACCGAAGTCCGGGACTTCCGGACTGAACCCCGGGGCCGCAGGCTTTTTCAAGCCTTGCGCGGCTTGCCGAGCTGTTCTCCGTGCTCGCGTGGGCGAACTGGGTTCTTCCCCGCCTTCCAGGCCGAAGTCCGGGACTTCCGGACTGAACCCCGGGACCGCAGGCTTTTTCAAGCCTTGCGCGGCTTGCCGAGCTGTTCTCCGTGCTTGCGTGGGTGAACTGGGTTCTGCCCCGCCTTCTAGACCGAAGCCCGGAACTTCCGGACTGAACCCCGGGGCCACAGGCTTTTTCAAGCCTTGCGCGGTTTGCCGAGCTGTTCTCCGTGCTCGCGTGGGCGAACTAGGTTCTGCCCCGCCTTCCTGATCGAAGTCCGGGACTTCTCGCTTTCTCGGGTCTTCAGCCACAGTCGTGTTTGCCGAACCCAGAGCTATGCTCCCGTTTCCCTATGAGGTGAGAAAGAGTGTTTGAAGCAAAGAAACTTTATTGCAGGAGTTGGGGGAACCTTACATCATTGATAATACATCCTTAGGTTCGAGGCGTTCCACGTCCGAGGGAACCTGGACCCTCCCAATTCTTCCAAATAGTAGGCCCCGTGAGGAAGGGCTTCCGCTACCCTGTACGGGCCTTCCCAGTTCGGGGAGAGCTTTCCGCACTCTCGCGGCTGAGAAGCTTCGGCGCGCCGGAGCACCAGATCTCCGGGATGAAAGGACTTCGGCCGCACCCGAGAGTTGTAATACCTGGCCACTAGCTGCCTGTATGCCACCATCCGGACTCGGGCCTTGTCCCTCGTCTCTTCAAGATGGTCCAGGTTGAGCATCATTCTGGCGGGGTTCTCCGCCTCGTCGTATTGTTCCACACGTAGTGTGGGTAGACTGAGCTCAATCGGGATAACCGTCTCGGCTCCGAAGATGAGGTTGAATGGGGTCTCGTCGGTCGCCGTCCTCGGGGTGGTGTGGTAGGCCCAGAGGATGCTGGGGAGCTCTTCCGCCCACCTGCCCTTGGCCTGTTCCAGCCGCGTGCGGAGGCCCTGCAAAATAGTCCTGTTCATGACCTCGGCTTCTCCATTGGTCTGAGGGGGTGCCACCGAGGTAAAGCGATGATGGATGCCGAGGTCGCTGCAGAACTCTTCAAACTCGTGGCAGTCGAACTGACGCCCATTGTCGGTGATCACGGTATGGGGGAGGCCGAAACGACAGACGATTGACTTCCAGAAGAACTTGGCGACGTTTGCTTCGGTGATCCGCGCCAAGGGTTCGGCCTCGACCCACTTCGTGAAGTAGTCGATGGCCACAATCAGGAATTTCTGTTGTCCAGACGCCGGTGGGAATGGTCCTAGAAGGTCCATTCCCCATTGGGCGAATGGCCACGGAGCTGAGAGCTGGGAGATTGGAGTGGAGGGTTGCCGTTGCACCACGGCGTGCCGCTGGCATCGATCACACCTCTTCACGAAATTGGCGGCGTCCTCCTTCATCGTCTCCTAAAAGTAGCCTTGACGGAGGGCCTTGTAGGCTAGCGTTCTGCCCCCCACATGGTTCCCACAGATACCCTCATGAATCTCCTGGAGCACGAGTGTGGCATCCGCGGGTCCCAGGCACTTCAGGAGGGGGTAGGAATAGGACCTTCGATACAGTTGCCCGTCCATCAGAATGAACCGCGCGGCCTTCTTTCTGATAAGGCGGGCCGCTGCACGGTCCTCTGGCAGGGTACCGCTGTTGATGTACTCGGTGTACTTGTCCATCCAGCTGGGCTCACGGCTGACTTGATGGACCTCTACTGGGATCTCATAGCTTGGGGCCTTGAGGCGCTCCACATGAGCGGGGCCCAGCATTGAGTCCGGCAGGGTCGCCAGCTGGGATAGAGTGTCTGCACGGGCATTTTCCCTGCGGGGGATGTGGAAGATGTTGAAGCGCCGAAACCCGGCCGTGCCCATTTTGACCAGCTCCAAATACTTCTCCATCTGAGGGTCGTGCGCGGCGTATTCTCCGGAGACCTGTCCCGCCACCAGCTAGGAGTCAGTGAAGGCTTTGAGGTTAGCCACGCCCAGCTCGTGGGAGACTCTCAGCCTGGCGAGGAGCGCCTCGTATTCCGCCTGATTGTTGGTTGCGGTGAACTGGAAACGGAGGGCGCATTCGGTGACGATCCCACCGCTGTTGGCGAGAATGAGTCCGGCTCCGCTCCTGCCAAAGTTCGAGGCTCCATCCACATGAAGGATCCACACGTCCTCTCCGAGCTCCTCGGGGCCCGTTTTCAGCTGCTGGTGCGAGGAGTCCTCCTCGGGCTCCTTGCCTAGGCTCGCACATTCGACCAAGAAGTCGGCCAATACTTGCGCTTTCATGGCCGACCTCGGCCTGTACGCGATGTCGAACTCGCTGAGCTTCAGCGCCCACTTCGCCAATCGCCCCGATGTGTCGGGTCGGCTGAGCACTGCTTTCAGCGGCTGATCCGTCAGGACGGCAATGGGATGCGCTTGGAAATAGGGCCTAAGATGCTGAGCAGACACTATTAACACAAAAACGAGCTTCTCGGGCCGGGAATACCTGAGCTCCACATCGCGGAGAAGTTTGCTGGTATAGTACACCGGCCACTGGACTCCTTGGTCGTCGGTCCAAACTAGGACCGAACTGACGGCCTCCGGGGTGACCCCCAGGTAGAGGATGAGCTCCTCTCCTTCCTCGGGCCTGGAAAGTAGTGGGGGCGATGCGAGCGTCTTCTTCAGTTCTTCGAAGGCCTCCTGGCACTCCTCGGTCCAGGCGAAGTCGTTCATCTTCCTCAACACCTTGAAGAAGGGTCGGCAGTGGTCGGCTGATCTGGAGATGAACCAGCTCAGGGCCGCTATCCGGCCGGTGAGTTGTTGCACTTGCTTCTTGGAGGCGGGCCGCTCCATGTCCAGGATGGCCTGGACCTTCTCCGGGTTGGCTTCAATCCCTCTCTGGGTTACCATGAACCCCGGGAACTTCCCGGCGGAGATGCCGAAGGCACACTTCACCGGGTTCAGCTTCATCTGATGACGTCAGAGGTTGTCGAAGGTCTCCGCCAGGTCGGCCATGTGGTCCGAATGGGGCTTGCTCATCACCAGCATATCATCCACGTACACTTGCATGTTGCGGCCGATCTGATCTTTGAAGATTCTGTTGACCAGACGCTGGTACGTGGCCCCGGTGTTCTTGAGACCAAACGGCATCTCCTGTAATAGAAAGTTCCACGGTCGGTGATGAAGGCAGTGTGCTCTTCATCCTCCGGGTTCATTCGGATCTGGTTGAAGCCGGAGAAGACGTCCATGAAGGACAGGAGGTGGTGCCCCGAGGTGGTGTCGACCAGCTGGTCAATCTTCGGAAGGGGGAAGCTGTCCTTCGGGCAAGCTCGATTGAGGTTGGTGTAGTCTACACAGATCCTCCACTTACCACTGATTTTCTTCACCATGACCACATTCGCCAGCCAGCTGGGATACTGGACTTCCCGCACGAAGCCGGCGGCGATGAGTTTCTCCACCTCCTCGTTGATGGCCCTCTGCCTCTCCACAGCGAAGCTCCTCTTCTTCTGGCGGACCGGACGGCAGCTCGGGTCCACGTTCAGCTTGTGCATGATGACCTCGGGGGGAATGCCAGCATGTCGGCCGCTGACCAGGCGAACACATCCGCGTTCATGCGGAGGAACTCCAGCAGGCGGGTCTGCTCTTCTTCTGGGAGCTGCGCTCCAACCTGCACTGTCTTCAATGGGTCCGAACCGAGGGGATAAGTCAATAGGCACTCTACGGGCCCTCTCCTGGGTTCCTTCTCCCTCAGGTCGAGGTCGTCGACGTCGGGGGCGAGCTCAGCACCCCGGGCGCCCGGGACCGCCTGGAGGCAATGCGAGACCGGCTGGGTCATCCCCCTCATTACCCCGAGTCCGGAGGCCGTGGGGAATTGCACCAACAACCGCTTCGTGGAAATCATGGCATCCAGTTGGTTGAGCCCGGGATGCCCGAGAATCGCGTTGTAAGGCGAAGGGAGCTTGACGACGGCAAACATCATCAGGACGGTCGTCTGCCGAGGTGGGGATCCAGCGGCGACCAGGAGAGTGATCTCCCCCTCGACCCCCATCGAGTCCCCAGTAAAGCCTACTAGGGGGGTGTGCACCGGTCTCAGCTGATCATGGGACAAATTCATTCGAGAGAAAGCATCATAAAAAAGCACGTCACCCGAGCTTCCACTATCTACCATAATCCGGTGTACAGGATGCTTCGCGATGGTCATCTCGACCACCACAGCATCATTGTTTACATTCTCATTTTCATTCCCCTTCTCAGAAGGGGGTACATTCTCCGGGTTTCCGACCTCCCGTGCTCTCTTTGCCGCCCGCCCGACCCCAAGTGAGATCATGCCCACCGGCTTCTCCGTCGGGCGGTTGTCGATTGCAGGAACCGGGGGTAAGGTCGCGAGCGGTTGTCCCTCCGCCGGGACCTCATTCCTGACGAACTTCCTGAGGTATCCCCTCTTGATCAGCTCCTCGATCTCCCGCTTCAGGTTGCGACACTCCTCCGTGTCATGGCCATGCTCGCGGTGGAACTGGCAGTACTTTGATTTGTCCCGGGTACCTCTTGGGTTCTGAGGAGGAGGTCGGCGGAGGTAGTGCTCGCCCTCAATTTCCATGAGGATCTTTGTTCGGGGAGCGAGGAGAGGAGTGAACCTTCGCTCCAGAGTGGCCTCACCCCTCGACCTCGGATTCGGGCGAGGGTCGGCAAACGACCCAGGCTTCCGAGCTCCTGGAACGTCCCTCGGGGATGGCTTCTTCGGAGTCTTCCCGTCCAGCTCTCGGCGAGTGCGGTCGGCCTCCTCCGCTCGGATGTACTTGTGGGCACGGAGGAGGAGCTCGGAGTACATCTTGGGGGGCTTTTTATCCAGGGAGTAGGTCAGGCAGGACGTCTTGAGCCCGCGCTTCAAAGCCAGCATGGCGACGGGCTCGTCCAGGCTGTAGATTTCCAGGGCTGTGGTCTTGAACCGGGTGATGTAGTCCCGGAGCAGCTCCTGGTCCTGCTGGCGGATGGAGAAGAGGCTATCCACCTCTCTCGGCACCTTCTGACAAGCGTCGAAGTGTGCCACAAACTTTCCTTCCAGCTGATGGAAGGAGCAAATATATCCGGGCTCGAGGCGGGTGAACTAGACTCGAGCGGCCTTCCGGAGGGTAGCGGGGAAGGCGATGTACAAAAGGGCGTCCGTGGCCCCCTGGACCCTCATGAAAGCCTTGTAGCTCTCCAGATGGTCCAGAGGGTCGGTGGTCCCATCGTAGAGATCCACCTGCGGCATGCGGAACCGGCTCGGAATCGGCTCCGCCTGGATTTCTTCAGAGAAGGGGGGACGAGAGTCGTAGCCCGCCGGGTCCGCCGATGAGTTCTGCAGGTCGGCAAATCGGCGGGCGAACTCCGCCAACTTGTGCTCGTGCTCCTCCAGGCGCCTCTCAGCCTGGCGTCTGATGGCCTCGTCGGTGGAATCTTCCACCGAGGCCGCTGGTGAAGGGGCCGCCGATCGGTCTCGGTGCAGGGTCATGCCACGGCGTCGCTTGCTGCGATGCACCGTCTCGGCTTCATCGGCCGGGGATCGACTCTCGTGATCCGCCGAACCGGAGTAGTTTCTCTTCGCTGGAGTTTGATGGCTCCCGCGGGGGTTGGAGACTGCCCGCGGCTGGAATGGCCTGTCTTGAATGGAGCGCAGGCTCCCACGTGGCCCCGCGGCCCGAGCTGCGGGGGTCCCTGGCTGAGGCTGCGTGGCCAGGGAGCGCTGCTGGTGTTGTAGCTGCCGGACCGCCGAGGTCAAGGTCTGCAGCTATTGGATGACGGCTACAAGAGGTCCGTCCGCTGAGGTCGGCTGTGGTGGAAGAAAAGGGGGAGCTAGGAGCTCCCTCTCCGGGATGTGGGCCCCCTCGGGGGAGGGAACCTCCCCCACACGGCTGGTGGATGCCTCGCGTCCACGAGTGACCACCATTGTCAGAGAGCGCTTTGCTTGCAGAAAGCTAGCTCCCACTAGGGGTGTTGTCCTGCCCCCCTACCTGGCGCGCCAATCTGTTGTCGATCTTGCCACCGCGCCCGTGCCTCGGAACCGTCGATCCTACTAGACCGTCTCGCTCCTAGGGCCTCCTGGCTGGACCGAACCTGCAAGGCAAGGTCAGAAGACCTTGGCCGGGGATTCCGGCGAGGGAGCTCCGATGATCAAGTCAGTAGACGACGAGAGGGAACAGACTCTCTGGGACTGGCCCCCGAAGGAGTCCCAGACTCAGAGAATATGCTAGCAAGAAAAGTGCTAGGGAGACCAGAAACTCGGCTGGGTTCCTCTGCCGAGCTCACGCCAAGCGATCCCCTCTTGGGACCTTGGATCTTGCGCTTGGAGCGGAGTCTTCCAGCCTCTGTTTCTGACTTGTCTCACTTACCTTGTCATCTCTTTTCTCCTTCCTTTTATCTCCTCCTGTCGCCCTCTCATTTTTCGCTCCTGGGAGGCTCCCTTGTCGCTTTCATCTCCTTCCCTCCGCCCCTTTCTCTTTCCCCTTCTGGTTCAGACGGCCGAGCGGCTTTCCGATCTCGTTTGCCGAGCCTAGAGGGGAAAGAGTAAGGGAGGGGGTGCTGGGCAGGCTGCCGACCAGACCTCGGGCCGAGCATGAGCGCTCTCCTTCCCAGGCACCGGTGTTGTCCGTTATCGGGTCCTGTTTTGTCAGAGCCGCTTCTCTCGACTGCGGAACCTGTTGGGCTGACGTAAGTGATGTTTCGCATGCCGCCGCCATCCATACGGGGCGCCTTTCTCGGGGTGCGGCGCGCACGGCTCGAGGGTCAACCTCGGAGCCCACACCTCCGCTCTTCGGGACCTTCTCTGTCCGAGCTGGCTTGGTTTGGCTGAGGTGGACCCCTCCTGGGCGGACACCTGGCGGGTGGCAAAAGGGGTGCCCGGCTTCGGCCGAGGTGGTCCTGTCCCCGGGCGCCACCTGGCGAAGGAGCGAAGGGGTCGAGGTGGATCCCTCCTGGGTGGACACCTGGCGGGGCGGCAGAAGGATGCTCGGCTTCGGCCGAGGTGGTCCCGTCTCCGGGGGCCACCTGGCGAAGGAGCGAAGGGGCCCGGCTCGACCTCGGCCGAGGTGGGACCGTCTTAGGATGCCACCTGGCGAGGGAGCGGGGGAGCAGCCGACCTCGGTCGAGGTGGACCCCTCCTGGGTGGACACCTGGCGGGGCGGCAGAAGGATGCTCGGCTTCGGCCGAGGTGGTCCCGTCTCCGGGGGCCACCTGGCGAAGGAGCGAAGGGGCCTGCCTCGACCTCGGCCGAGGTGGGACCGTCTCAGGGTGCCACCTGGCGAGGGAGCAGGGGAGCTGCCGGCCTCGACCGAGATGGACCCCTCCTGGGTGGACACCTGGCGGAGCGGCAGGAGGGCCCGGGCTTAGCTCGACTTCGGCCAGGGCGGTATGTCTCAAGGTGACACCTGGCGAAGCGGCCGGGGAGCCCGGGCCGAGCTCGACTTCGGACGTGTGGGAGCCGCAGCTGACTTGGCCGAAAAATCTCCACGTGGCTCGAATCACGCCCGACGGAATCTGAGACCGGCCACGTCATTATTACGACCGTAACAGGGACATCGGCCCAGAATTTGAAGCGGTCCAGATCAAACCTGAAGCCCAGCCCAGAACCTGAAGCCCAGCCCAGCTCAAACCCAGAAGCCAGCCCAACCCAGAAGCCAGCCCAGAACCTGAAGCCAATCCTAACCTAAACCCTGGGGCCCAAGATCCTGGAGTCGATGAGCACATATCCTGGAGTAGCACAGATCCTAGAGCATATCTAAGTTATTTTTAGGAATTCATTTTTATGTTTTGGTTGCTTAGTTTGCTTTAGGATTTACTTTATCCCTATTGGATTAATTTATTTTTTTTAAAATAAGTAGTTTGAATTTGTTAGGGGTATCTGATCAGGATATCATATATCTTAGATTAGTCTATTTAAGATTTGTTATTCAATAAAAATTAGCGAAGCGATGAAGATTATTTGAGAAAAAAATCTGGGTGTGTCCCAACTTTCCTCCATTCTCCTCTTCTCTCTTCAGTTCTCCCCTTCTTCTTCTTTCTGGGTTTTCTTTCCTCTCTCTGGGGTGTTTCTTCTTCCTGGACTTTCCTTCTTCCTCTCTCTGAGTTCTCCTTCCTGGACTCTCTTCTTGGATTCCTCCATCTTCCCTTCAAAGCTATTCAACCGAAGCAACCCATTGTGTCTCTCGTGCTCATCATCTCTCCACTGAAACCCACTGGTTCCACTGCTGCCAATCACCGGAAACCATCGACAGACAACCAAACACCACTCGATCCGCCGACCTCACCGAAGAGCCAACTGCTGAAGCCCCTAAGTCTCCAACACCTCCGTACGGTCCACCTCCACCCGTCGATCGCCCGTAGCCTTCGTCGTCCATCAGAACAAGTCCACTGGCCAAGCCAAGAGAGCGCCGCCATCTCCCTCCTATCACTGCCAATCACCAGAACCCCGCAGATCCGCGATGCCGCTCCCACCTTTCATCTCCCCAGATTCGTTTGAGCAAACCACCTCGCCGATCAGAAAACTCCTCCGCTCCCAGCCAGCCGTCCAACTCCTATGCTCGGCTTTTTGTTACCATGATGCCCACTACTCGCCGGAGAGGCCACGCCGCCAACTTCTGAGCCACTGCCATCATGCCCGAGCCGTCGTCTTCCTTCCCCGCTTCCGTCGCTGGTGGAGAGCCCGTCGGAATCCACGCCGAAGACCTCCCGTCTCTGGCTTTCGTTCATGGGGAAGTAGCATCCCGCACGAATGTGAATGCAAGGGGGGATAATGCACGGGTCTCAAAGCAGAGTCGTTTCCCCAATGCCGACTTTAGGCATAGGTTGCAAATAAAAAAAAAAAAAATCATGAGAAAAAAAAGGTGAAAAAAAGAAGGAAAAGAAAGAAAAAAAGCAAATATGAAAAAAAAAGGTTTCATTTGAATAAAAAAATTGGAGAAAATAATTTTGGCCTGTTTGACCTAGCCTAGGGTCATTTCTTAATGACCAACAGTCCGATCTCCTTGGAATAATTCTTAATTCGGGGTCGTGTCCCTAGTCAAACTTGGTATCAGAGCTGGCACGTTCCGCACCAACTTTGGTATCAGAGCTGCCGATTTCTGAACTACACGGATCTCAAAGAAATTTCAAGGATCTCAGAGCAAGTTTAGGTTAGGTTAGTCATTTTTATTTAATTGCACTATTTGTATACAAAAAAAAAATTCAGTTTGTAGATCACGTGCAAAGTTGATGCGGGACACCAGCCCGAATCAAAACTAGTTTCCTCTGCTTCTTCCTCGTTGGATCTTGATCTTGGAGATGGAGCAGGCTTGAAGATGGTGTAGGGGGCAGAACTCTCCTTTAAGAAACCTCGGTCTTAGAGGCCAACCCGCAACCCAAAATTAAACCCTCTATCCTGTACAGTACCTTCTCTCTAGAATGCCTTCTAGTGTAACCTAGAGGTCCTTTAAATAGAGCTCATTGAGGACTTCATCCTGGTCAAATTTGAACTCAATCAAACTCCAGATTGGCTGAATATCATATGAAGAATTCTCGACTGTCTAATCGACTGCTTGATGGGCTGATCAACTCCTTTCATCCTTCTTTGGCTACCCAGAGTCTGATCCGGGATCTTGCAACATTGAATCCTGATCTCCTTCTCCTGATTGAACTTGAATTCTTCTCCTGATCGAACTCGGATTCTTATCCCGCTTCATGGCGATGGTTGAAGACGGCAGCCGGCGGTGGCAAAAGGTGGTGACCGGTAGCTGGTGAAGAGGGAAAAACACTGACTATGATTGAAAACGGGATGAAGATTGGAAAAAGACGATGGGGGAGAGAGGCAGCAAGGGATGGCTTGGTCGCCGACGGGATGGCTTCTGGCATGGTGAGTTGGTGGCAAGGGCGGTCGTTGGCTGGTGATTAGATGGGCAGTGGGTGGTTTTATGGTGGAGAACAGAGAGAGAGAGGGTGGCAATTTTTTTGGTGGCGCCGAGTAGCATCTTTGGTTGGCGAGGGGTTGGGCGGTGGCTCAGTGCGGCAAGGCAGCTGGATGGCGGTGAGGAAGGAGGTGCATGGCAATGGCGGAAGATGGTAGATCAAAGGAAGAGGATGGTGGTGACTGGTCCAAAAATGGGCTTTCTGGCAGTTCTCCGGCCATGGCGGCCTTCCTAGCATCTCCTCCGACGATGGACAGCGACCAAACGTTGTCTCCGACAATCAGTTGCTCAAAATGGCACCGGCGATCCATAGGAATGGGTCATGGACCGGCAGTAATGGTTGTCAGTGGACCAACTCACAGTCTGTAATTGTTGCTGGTGGACCAACTCGCAATCTATAGACCGAGCGGCCGATCCATGATAACTGGCTACTTCAAAAATCGTGCACTCCATGTATTAATTTTCAAAAATTCAATTTCGAGCCCGTCTGAACTCCGATTTAAGAGCCGTTTGCATCGTTGGACTCTAAAAATTAAGCTATTTATAATGACAGTCTTCTTTCCTAAAAATGATGTATAAAAATATTAATTTAATATAAATAAAGATAATTTAATTATTAAATGAATATTTTTATATGTGTATATAATATGATTATCACACCTCCTAACTTGAACTTTGCTCATTCTCGAGTAAAGCAGATGAATTAGCTATGTATATAGACTCATCCTTGAATTGAGAGTTGACTTAGATAGTCTTAAAGGTAGTTGATACCCGGCCAGACCATTAAAGTGGTACTTTATTAGATCACTGAGTCAACCCAATTAGTGATTTAGTGTTGATCATAGAAATCTTTAGAGGTCTTCCTTACATCTCCCCAACTTACTCTTTAAATCCTCTAACTTAATTTGAGTCAGGTTTGTTGCATTTTTATACTTTAGTCCTTTTATTCTTTCTCTTTTTTTTCTCTTTTTTTTAGAAGTCTAGTACAATGTCTTGACCTCTTAAGTATTAGCATCCTCACCTTTTGACACAAACCACAATGCTTACTTAGATGAAGGGGTTCGGTTACTCAGTGAGGTGCCATTACTTAACAAATCTCTTGACCTTCTCACCTTTTGACGTGAACCACAATGCTTACTTAGACTAAGGGACCCGGTTACTCAGTAATAGTTCAAGAAGAGCTGTGAGATTAGACTGACTTCTTTTTTTTTTTGGAGGACTTTTCGACATTTCCACGTTAACTCTTAATAAGCAGATTCTTTATTAAGATACGAAGGGAGAGAGTTCTGGAATCACTTTCAAAATTTAACTTGATCAACACCTTACCATTTTTCAGGTTTTTTTAATGATTTGCCCCTTAGTATCTCTAAAGCTATCTAGGCCGTTAATCAATCATTAATTAGGGTGTCTAATTAACTTCAAATCGAGACAAAATTTGAATACAAAACTAATTACTTCTGGTCATGCTTGAGGACTTAATTAGATTAGTTATTCTTCCCCCCAACTTAATTGACATTGTCCTTAATGGAGAAAGAAAATAAAGGATGCAATATGTAAAAAGGAATATGAAAGAGTACACCTAGGATGAATGTGCTTTAGGAGTTGAAGAAGGCTTCATGAAATAGTGGGCTCGTGAAGTAGTGGGCTATTATACTTCCATCTAAGTTCCTATAATTATACTAAAGAAAAAAAAAGAGATTATTGGGTTGCCTCCCAACCAACTCTAAGTTTAGTATCTCCAGCCGGACATTATGAGAGAGTCCAATATATAATTAACTTTAGTGTGTCCCTCATAATATCAAAAGGTCAGGACCAATCAGGAGGCCTTGTCATCATAGCAGAAAACCGTTCATGACTATGATGATTAGCCCGAATCAATAAAATATACTGGGCAAGCATGTTATTTCAAGATTTACGGTTTATAAAAAACTTAGGAAGGGATTATGTTTACTGGTCTGAGATTGGAGGTGGTAGTTTAAACTCCTCTCAAATTTTGATTTGAAACGACCGGCTTCTTACATCAAATTTAAGAGACGGCGATGGGATGGCAATGGTGGTGGGGGATTGGAAGCCGACGGTGATGAGGAGGCTATGGCATGGTGGCCAGCTTCAACGGAGGCTTCCTGGAGACTCTCTGGTGGCTTTTTCGATGAAGGGTGGCTTCCGGCAATGAGGGGGACAGCTCCGGTAGCTTCTCCGATGAAGATAGGGCTCGAGAAGGATGATGGTCCACAAACAGGGTCTGTGGATCGACAGCCATGGCTGCCTGTGGACAAGACACGCTCCCGTAGACCAAGCGGCTGGTCCATGGTGGACCAGCTCTTCAAAAATCATGCAATCCCTTTATTAATTTTTAAAATATAATTCCAGGCCCGTCTGAACTCTGATTCGCGTGCTGTTTGCACCATTGGACTTCAGAAATTGATCTCTTTGTAATGATGATCTCTTCTTTCCTATAAATGATGTATAAAAGTATTAATTTGATATAAATAAAATGATTTAATTATTAAATTAATACTTTTATATGTTTATAAATTGTAATTATCATAATATAAGAAAGCAGGAACAAAGACTTTGAAGTCGATTGGTGTAGCCTCATCGAGAAGCCGGTTGATGTCATGTCACCTCCTTCCATCATACTTCATGGAGCAAACTGGGCTTCTTCTTTTTCCTCCTTTTTGGGTCTTGATCATGGAGATGAAGTAGGCTTGAAGATGGTGTAGGGGCAAAACTCTCCTTAAAGAAACCTCACTCTTAGAGGCTAACCAGCAACCCAAAGTTAAACCCTCTACCCTGTACCATACACTCTCTCCAGGATGCTCTCTTCTATGTCCCAGGGGTCCTTTAAATAGAGCTCATTGAGGGCTTTGTCCCTATCAAATCTAGACTCAATCGGGCTCAAGATCGGGCAAATATCATATGAAGAATTCTCAGCCATCCGATGTGTGGCCAGACGAGGTGATCGGCGTTGTTCTTCCTTTCCTGGCACCTAGAGTCTGAAAGGGACTCTTGCTGCATTCCAATCCTGGACTGTTGCTAGATCTCCGAGTCCCCGACTCTATGGGACTCCCACTTGGATTGGAACTCCTCTCCATGGATGGTGACGAGAGACGGACACAGTGGCCGGCGGTGGTGGAAAGTGGGAAGACGGCGGTGGTGATAATGGCCGAACAGAGAGCACGGGCTTTGGGAGTGGCAACTATGGTGGCTGTGATAAAGACCGGGCAGAGCAAGGAATGGGGACTTCTCCAGCCGGCGAGGAGGCGGCGGGTGGCTCGGGGTGACGGGAGAAGGTGGCAGGAGGTGGTTTTCATGGCAAAAAGGAGGAGAAACCATGGTTGCTCCAGCAATTTTTGGTGCTTCTCAAGCGAAGTTGGGCGATGGCTGATAACTCGGGAGATGGTCGATGATGGGAGAGGCGCTCGACGATGAGGGAAGGTGGCAGGAGGCGGCACTCTGGCGAACGGTGGAGGGCGATGTGGAGGAGAGGAAAATCCGAGGAAGATGGTGGCCGGTGGCCGGCAGCTTCTCGGTGACTTCTCTGGCAATGGGCGGTGACGGGGGATGTCTTCGATGAACTGGGGGCTTGAAACGGCGATGGTGGTCCATGGAATGGTCCCATGGACTTGCAACAATGGCTGCCTGTGGACCTATTCATGTTCGATAGATCGAGCGATCGGTCCTGTAAGGAACTGTTCATAGGGGCGATGCATGCACTTTAAAACTTTTCTAAGAGCATGCAGCAAGGAAAAGTGATAAAATATTTTATCAAGATGTTAATCTAATTAATATAACCCCTTTAGCAGGATCTAGATGCATCTAGAGTAATATAAATATGAAATCATGCATCCATTGTATAAAACATAACAGTTTCTAGAAGTCATATAATGATGCAATATACACAATTATGTCATACATAAAACAAGTTCATACCTCGATGACGTTCACCCGGATGAATCGGAAGATGGAAGAACCCCCACCTCTCAATCACAATCGCAAGGACAATGCAAACTTGTAGAAAAATGTGACTCTAGAAGTAGTACTCCTGTACTACCTCTACAGGTGGTTCACACCGTGTAGCGCAATTCCTTTGTCTTTCTTTAAGGTGCTAGCCTCTACGGAAGCTTTGTCGGGTGGACTCTTTCTTCTTCAACTCCTTGAAGACAAGTGGGACACCTTTAACTCCTTGAAGTACTGATTGCTGTAGTAGTGCTGGAACAGAACGAGGACTCTCCCAGTTCTCTCTATCCCAAACCTTCAAAAATCCCACCCAAAACTCACTTTAACCTGAAGATCTAATCTTTCAATCTTTCAAGGATCAATCAAGATCTCTAACCAAGAAATGTGGCAAAGTCTAGACCTTGATCCAGATTTCTGGGTGTGGAATATGTATATGAACCATTCACTTTCTGCTGCCCACCCATTTAAATAATAGCAGCAGCCCTCAAAACACTTAAGAAGAATGAATGAGAGATTATGGGGGAGTTATGGGGTCTTTAGAAATTCTAGGGAGGTTAGAAGTCCCTTGGAATTCAGTAAAAGCAATAATTAAAACTCGAAACTCCCAGCATTAAACCCCATAACAATTACATCATTTAATGAAGAGTTTTCAAATTTCATCAGTCCATCATTCGAGTCGACTCGGCTCGAGTCGACTCGACCAAGAAGAGTCAGCTCGATTAAAAGTTTGACAGCACCTTGTCAAATGACTCGAGTCGACTTATTCAAAAAGAGTTGACTCGAACAGAAATTTGACAACAACTTGTCAAACGAGCCCGGAACGATTCCCAATCGTTTGCATGCCAACAAAACAAGAAGAAACCCTCAGTGTGTGACCCCATAGGTTCAAACACTAAACAGTAGCACATGAACATTTTCAGTACTAGCCAAAGTCTCCATCAAGCAATGACACTCGGCATCCGGATAGGTTGAATGTTGTAGAGCAACAAGAACCTGTCGAATATGGAATAGCATTGAACAAATTTCCTGCACCTCCTAATACTCCGGATGGCATAGGGTTAAACTACCCAATCCTAAGCAGTCCATCTGAATATGTCTCAAAGAATCCCTGCAACTCATTACAAGGAATGCCCTGGCCAAGGTCATACTAAATTGCGGCATATAAAGCATTCAATCCAAATTATTTGGAGATGTCAAACCTATCTTGATCCTACTACCGCTACACAAGTACTTGACTGTACCTAGCAACCTTCAGTCACCAGATTAGAAATCTGGGTAGTCCGACATCAAAGCACAGTGAGTTGCTTGCAAGCTGCCATAGTGATCTCAAGTCAAAGGAATAATTCAAGTCTACATTCTAATGCAAGACTCCTCTTCGGTAGCAAGAGAATCCCGCATAAGAGTCACATTCAGTGAAGTATCAAATACAACACCCGATGTCATACCAGCATCTTCATGCTCCTTGGTTAATAGGACAACCAATAGACATGACATCAATGACCTACTCTTGATACACTATCATCCCAAAATAGCGTATCTTTTAGTCGCAAACTAATTTATGAACTACATGATGCATCCTCTCTACATCACATACAAGGTAGCTCAAAGGACATCATCACAAAAGAGTTTAAATTAAGAAAAATGAACCTGTGATGAACAGCTAAAAGATATCTTTTATTTATATCAAAATTAAAATATAAATAGCACAACCATTTACAGCCTAGACGATTGGCTTTAGGACATAATTCCCAACAACTCCTACTTGGACTAAAGCCAATCAAAACAGAATCGCATTCCCATTTTCCAATTTCAATCTTTAAACTCTTGAATTCCGACTGCTTTAGTGAAGGGGTTGGCCAGATTTTCTTTTTCATTGATCTTCTGAAGGTCGATGTCTCCTCGTGCCACAATCTCACG
This sequence comes from Areca catechu, assembly GCA_021397845.1. Classification (NCBI taxonomy): domain Eukaryota; kingdom Viridiplantae; phylum Streptophyta; class Magnoliopsida; order Arecales; family Arecaceae; genus Areca; species Areca catechu. The sequence continues at coordinate 31,921,095 of CM038041.1, forward strand.
CACGAGATGGTAGCGGTGCAGAATGTGCTGGTGCGCTGATGGAACTTAGGCTCTTTGGCTTGAGCAATGGCTCTAGTGCTGTCACAAAATACTGGAACAGGGCCATCCAGGGAGGGTGCCACTCCTAGCTTGCCTAGGAACTTTCATGGCCACACAGCTTTCTTCGCTGTATCAAATGCTGTAATATATTCTGCTTCACAAATTGAGTCCGTCACAGTATGTTGCTTGGAACTTTTCTAGTAAATGGCTCCTCCATTTAGGGTAAATACAAAACCCGACATACTTTTGCTATCATCTTTATTTGACTGAAAACTTGAATCGGTATAACCAACAAGTTTTAAGTCAGGCTCTCCATAGATAAACCATTGGCCTTTAGTATTTCTCAAATACTTTAGGATAGTTTTTATCACCTTCCAATGCGCTTCACTTGGGTCAGACTAGTATCTGCTCACTACTCCTAGTGAGTATGCCACGTCTGGTCTAGTACATGTCATTGCATACATAATAGATCCCACTACAGAAGCATATGGGACTCTACTCATACACTCTCTCTCCTCAGGAGTTGATGCACAATCCTTTTTGGAGAGAGTAATTCCATGGCCTATCGGAAGATAGCCTTTCTTGAGATTTTTCATGCTTAACCGTTTCAGCACGGTATCAATGTACGTTGACTATGACAATCCCAGAAGCCTCTTAGATTTATCTTTATAGATATTCATACCTAATATGAATAAGGCTTCACCCAAGTCTTTCATAGAGAATTGAGATGAAAGCCAGACCTTTATTCCTTGTAATGCTGGAACGTCATTCTTGACTAGGAGAATGTCATCCACATACAATACAAGGAATACAACAACATAACCATTAGCCCACTTATAAATACAAGGTTCTTTTCTGTTCTTAACGAAGCCATATGACTTGATACACTTATCAAATCGTATGTTCCAACTCCGAGATGCCTGCTTCAGTCCATAGATGGACTTTTGAAGTTTGCAAACCTTTGACTCATCTGTGGATGTGAACCCTTCAGGTTGTATCATATACATTTTCTCTTCTAGCTCACCATTTAGAAAGGCTGTTCGGACATCCATTTGCCATATTTCATAGTCGAAGTATATAGCTAAAGCAAGCATAATCCGAATGGATTTGAGCATTGCCATAGGGGAGAACGTCTCGTCATAGTCAATACCATAATGCTGACGATATCCCTTGGCAACCAGATGGGCTTTATAGGTCTCTACCTTCCCGTCTATGCCCCATTTCCTTTTGAAAATCCATCTACACTCAATGAGTTTTATCCCTTCAGGTGGATCAACTAATGTCCATACATTATTGATCTCCATGGACTCCATTTCAGATTTCATGGCTTCTAGCCACTTATCAGAGTCAGACCTTTATAAAGAATCCATATAGGTGACTGGATCCTCATTATTTTTATCAAGTTCAATGGGAACCCCGTCCTGGACCAAGAAACCATAGTATCTGTCCGGTTGACGCGGTACTCTACCAGATCTCCTTAATGGGTGCTCAATGGGCTCTGGATTTGAATTAGTCAAATCCTATTCTGAGGTGTCCCCTAAATATGTCGATTCTTCTACCTGTTGAACTTCATTAAGTTCAATCTTAGTGGCTATAGTTCCTTTACTAAGGAACTCATTTTCTAAAAAGTAGCCCTAAGACCAACAAACACTCTTTGTTCATCAGGCAGGTAAAAAAAATATCCTTTAGATTCTTTCAGATACCCAACGAATAGGCACCGGTCATACCTAGGTCCCAGTTTATTAGTCTGCAAACATTTAACATACGCTGGACACCCCCAGACCTTAAGGTGTGAGAGTATCGGTTTCCGTTCAAACCACATCTTATATGGAGTCCTGTCCACAGACTTACTAGGAGACTTATTAAGAAGATAATAAGCAGACTCCAGGGCATAACCCCAGAAAGAGATAGGCAGAGTAGCAAACCCCATAATGGACCGACCATGTCCAACAAAGTCCTATTCCTCCTTTCGGACACACCATTCAGTTGGGGTGTCCCCGAAGGTGTCCATTGAGAGAGAATCCCATTCTCTTGAAGATAAGCCAGAAACTCACTAGAAATATATTCCCCTTCTCGATAAGATCGAAGAGTATTTATACGCTTTCCAGTTTTCTTTTCAACTTCATTACGATATTGTTTGAACATTTCAAACGACTCAGACTTATGTCTCATAAGATAGACATAACCGAACCTAGATAGGTCGTTTGTAAAAGTAATGAAATAATTATATCCACCTCTAGCACTGACATTCATAGGTCCATATACATCTGTATGTACTAGACTTAGAATTTCTTTGGCTCTTTCATCTTTTCCAGAAAAAGATGATTTGGTCATTTTCCCAAGTAAGCAAGATTCACAGGTAGGTAATAATTCAAAATCATTTACTTATAAAAGACCTTGTCTTAACCTATTTATTCTGTTCTTGTTTATATGACCAGCCTACAGTGCCAGAGATAAGCATCGCTGACATTATCTATTCTAGGGCATTTGTTAGCTGTGTACATTACACTCACAGGCTGTGATAGTATATAAATGCCATTTACCAGATTTCCACTCATTACAACTGAACCATTCAAAGTAATGTTGCAATCATTTCTCTTTATTGAAAGTTCAAAACATTCATTGGCTAACAAGCCTACAGAGATAATGTTTACAAGAAATGTAGGACAATAATGGCAATCATATAAAATGACTTTACAAGATTCAAAAATAAGAGAAAAATCTCCTAATGCCAGAACTGGAACTCGTCTTCCATCTCCAACGTTCAAAAATCTTTCTCCATCCTCAAACCTCCTACTAATTCGAAGTCCCTACAATTTATTGCAAATATGGTAAGGACTCCCAGTATCAAGTACCCAATTAGTAGTATCACAAAAAGAATAGGTACAGGGATTTATCATATAAATACCTTGAACAGCAGCATCTTGCTGCTTCCTCTTTCTCGGCTTATTTGGGTCAAGGGAAGCAATATATAGAGGACAATTTTTTTTCCAGTGACCCTGCTTCTTACAGTAGAAGCACTCCGCCCGACTCTGGTCCACCTTTTTCTTCCCAGCCTGACTGGGCCCACCAACACTCTGCACCTTTTTGATCTTTTTATTTTTATTTTCTTCTTCCTCTTCCCAAGAGGATGATGCACTGCCTTGTTTCCTCCCACCAAGTACACCAACCCCTTATTGAGGTTGTGGTCCTTCTCATAGTTCTGTAGTAACCCCAACAAACCGTGGTAGTTAACTACAGGCCTATGCATCCGGAAATAATCAAGGAAACTAAGGTAAGAAGGGGGCAGAGAATTCAGTATAGCATCCTTTCCCAGTTGTTCATGGAGGGGACAACCGAGTTTGGCCAAGCATTCAAATAACTCGGTCATGTACAATACATGATCAGTTACTGATGCCCCATCTCGCATATGGGCGTTATAGATGGCACATGAAGTCCTGTACCGCTCTACATTGTCATGCATCCTGAAGGATTCCCGCTACTTTTGCAAGATTTTCTTCGGTTGGGCCTCCTTGAATTTGTGACTGAACTCGTCATTCATAGCCGCCGGCATAATGCAATGTACAGTAGTTCTATCAGAAACCCACTTCTGATAAGTATCCCTGACAAATGTAGGAGCATTAGCTACGGGGACCTCAGGTGCTGGATCCGATACAACATACAGGATCCTTTCATGCTCTAAGACAATCTTAAGCCTTCGATACCAATTATCAAGGTTTGGGCCAGAAAGTTTTTCATTATCAAGTAATGAACGGAGGGACAAGTTGGCATACATTTTTTTGAAAAGAAAATCATAAGACCAATTAGTATATGAAATTCAATTTTAATTCTAAAGACATGGACTTTAGTCTAAAGATTTTCCCATATATTTTATTCAGATTAGTATCCTCTACCTCTAATCCGAGGAATTACACTTAATTCCTTAGTGGGTACTAGAATCCTAAAGGTGCCACATGAGCCCGACTTTGGCCGGCTCACCCGACCACTATTAAGAGAGTTGCACTGAGCCATCATATTATGAATGGCAATTCCAATAACCTGATGACCACCCGTACTTTGGTACTGTCGATGATCACCCAACAAAAGGACACATTACCATCCAACTTAATGGGAGACTAAGACTCAATTATCCCTATAACTTCATCTTTTTAAGGATCTAATAATTTTAAAGGATTTAAAAATGTGACATATGAAGAATACATGGACCATGATCAAGAATCCTTCCACTAACTTGTAGAAGGTTCATGAACATCTTGGTCCATAGGCACATAAAATCAGACAAATCTGATTAGCCTTAGGTGACATGGGTTAATCCAATTCAAAGAGCTTCTCATGAGTCAATTCCAGTTAGCCGAATTGGCTAGGTAAGCACGATCAAGGAATGAGTTGCGGCATTAACCATCTTTCCTTAGGCACTAGCTACAAAGGAGCTAGCTAGGAAAGAGGTACCCTCAAAACTATAGACCATAAGGCTGCTTGCCTAGACACCAATTCGGTTCACCTTCCTCAACCAGTTTAGACTTAAAGAACCAGATAAATCACTGAGCCACAATAGATCCTTTTAGATGTTTGGATCACACTTTCTAACTATTAGAAACTATAGAGAAATGAAACCTAATTCAACTTTTGATTAGTTTCTTATCTCTAATTAATCCAATTTATCTAAACATAGGTCTAACCCAAATAAGGATCTATTCCTAGCCCATCCCTTATAATCCATGATTTATGAATCATGACTTAAGATTAGAATCATATCCTATATCTTAAAATTATACATCTTAATTCATAATTAAGTGCATCACACTATTTGAAACATTTTCAAAGTGAAATGAAATAATTTCATAAAAGTTTGAAGCTTAAAATCACTATTTTTCAATTTTCTGGTCGAGCCAGCCTTGCAGATCGAGTCAGCTCTTCCAGAACACTCATTTCTAGTCGAGTCAACTCTTTTGTCAGTTCTGCTGCTCGAGCTGACTCTTCAATCAGCTCTGCTGCTCGAGCTGACTCTTCCAGAACATAAATTTCTGGTCGAGTCAGCTCTAATAAAATGAGCCAGCTCTTCTACAGCTCGAGCCAGCTCTTCTGTAGCTCTGCTGAAATGAGCCAGCTCTTCCAATCAGCCCTTCTGAATGAACCAGCTCTTCCAGTCAGCTCTAATGAAAAAGCCAGCTCTTCAAGAACATAGTTTTTCTAAACTTTCAAACATTTTCACATAAACTTTTCAAGGTTTTAGATCAAATTTCTTTTAGATCTCATATAAACATAATTATGATCTACAAATCAAAGATTAGCACAATTTTAATCAATTAAATTCCTTACTTTCTTTTTCATAAGATCATGATGCATCGGCACCCCTACACGCCATAGGAGAACCCCTTGGAATGGGAAGAGATGGTCTTTAAACTATACTTCTCCCCTATGACCAGACGGCCATGGCGAATCCATCTTAATCCGAGTACTACGTAAAGGAAATTAAATTGATTTCATATGAAACATTAAACTAGATGTATACAGAAAACCTGGCTCTGATATCAATGTAAGGAACCATTCCTAGGGGCAATGCATGCATTTTAAAACTTTTCTAAGGGCATGCAGCAGTGGAAAGCGATAAAATTATTTTATCAAGATGTTAATCTAATTAACATAACCCTTTTAGCAGGATCTAGATGCATTTAGAGTAATATAAATATGAAATCATGCATCCATTGTATAAAATAGAACAGTTTCTATAAATCATACAATGATGCAATATACATAATTATGTCATACGTAAAACAAGCTCATACCTCGATGACGTTCACCGGGATGAATCGGAAGATGGAAGAACCCCCACCTCTCAATCGCAATCGGAAGGACAGCGGAAACCTGTAGAAAAATGTGACTCTACAAGTAGTACTCGTATACTACCTCTACGGGCGGTTCACACCGTGAGCGCAATTCCTTCATCTTCCTTTAAGGTGCTAGCCTCTACGGAAGCTTTGTCAGGTGGACTCTTTCTTCTTCAACTCCTTGAAGACAAGTGGGACACCTTCAACTCCTTGAAGTGCTGATTGCTGCAGTAGTGCTGGAACATAACGAAGACTCTCCCAGTTCTCTCTATCCCAAACCTTCAAAAATCCCATCCAAAACTCACTTTAACCTGAAGATCTAATCTTTCAATCTCTCAAGGATCAATCAAGATCTCTAACCAAGAAATGTGGCAGAGTCTAGACCTTGATCCAAATTTCTGGATATGGAATATGTATGTGAACCATTCACTTTCTGCTGCCCACCCATTTAAATAATAGCAGCATCCCTCAAAATACTTAAGAGGAATGAATGAGAGATTATGGGAGAGTTATGGGGTCTGTAGAAATTCCAGGGAGGTTAGAAGTCCCTTGGAATTCAGCAATGGCAATAATTAAAACTCGAAACTTCCAGCATTAAATCCCATAACAATTACAACATTTAATGAAGAATTTTTGAATTTTAGTAGTCCGTCATTCGAGTCGACTCGACCAAGAAGAGTCGGCTCGATTAGAAGTTTGACAACACCTTGTCAAATGACTCGAGTCGACTCGTTCAAAAAGAGTCGGCTCGAACAGAAATTTGATAATAACTTGTCAAACGAGTCTGGAACGATTCTCAATCATTCGCATGCCAACAAAATAAGAAGAAACCCTCGGTGTGTGACTCCATAGGTTCAAACACTAAACGGTAGCATAGGAACATTTCCAGTGCTAGCCAAAGTCGCTATCTAGCAATGACACCCGGCATCTGGATAGGTTGAAGGTTGCAGAGCAACAAGAACCTGTCGAATATAGAATAGCATTGAACTAATTCCGTGCACCTCCTAATGCTCCGGATGGCAAAGGGTTAAACTATCTAACCCTAAGCAGTCCATTTGAATATGTCTCAAAGAATTCCTGCAACTCATTACAAGGAATGCCCTGGCCAAGGTCATACTAAATTGAGGCATATAAAGCATTCAATCCAAATTATTTGGAGAGGTCAATCCTATCTCGATCCTACTACCGCTATACAAGTACTTGACTATACCCAGGAACCTTTCATCACCGGATTAGAAATTCGAGTAGTCTGGCACCAAAGCATAGTGAGTTGCTTGCAAGCTGCCATAGTGATCTCAAGTCAAAGGAATAATTCAAATCCACATTCTAATGCAAGACTCTTCTTCGGTAGCAAGAGAATCCCGCATGAGAGTCACATTCAGTGAAGTGTCAAACACAACACCCGATGTCATACCAGCATCTCCATGCTCCTTGGTTAAAAGGACAACCAACAGACATGACATCAGTGACCTACTCTCGATACACTATCATCCCGAAATAGCGTATCCTTTGGTCGTGAACTAATTTATGAACTACATGATGCATTCTCTCTACATCACATACAAGGTAGCTCAAAGGACATCATCATAAAAGAGTTTAAATTAAGGAAAATGAACCTGTGATGAACAGCCAAAAGATATCTTTTATTTATATCAAAATTAAAACACAAATAGCACAACTATCTATAGCCTAGATAATTGACTTTGGGACACAATTCCCAACAGGTCCATGGTGGACCAGTTACTCCAAAAATTGTACAATCCCTTAATAAATCTTCAAAATTAAATTATGGGCTCGTTTGGACTCTGATTTGAGAGCCATTTGTATCGTTGGACTTCAAAAATTAATCTCTTCATGATGACAATCCTATTTCCTACAAATGATATATAAAAAATATTAATTTGATATAAATAAAGATAATTTAATTATTAAATTAATAATTTTATATGTTTATAAAATATAATTATCACACCTCCCAACTTGAACTTTGCTCGTCTTCGAGTAAAGCAGATGAATTAGTTATGTATACAGACTCATCCTTGAATTGAGAGTTAACTTAGGCAGTCCTAAAGTGATGCAGAACAATGAACAAAGAAGCGTATGCGGAAGTAAAATTAAGATTAATCCTTTTTTTTCTTTTATATCTTTTTTTCTCTTTTTTTTTTTTTATATTTCAGAAATTGGCTTTGACTCAAAGTAAAGCTAAACTAAGTTGAAGGAAACTAGGTAAGGATTGAAAGCACAGTTTAGAAGAAACTAAATTATCAGAGTAGTTCAGAAGCAACGGATCGCTGGGGGTTGAGAAACTCCCAGACCTAGGGTTTCGCTCTGAACTTTCAACAGAACAGAAATAGAGAGGAGAGATGGTTTACTAACTAGACAGTGATCTTCTCAGGAATTTGGTGGAAGAACTCTCTCGAGCAGATTGTGGGATCCTCGGAGTCGGCTATCTTCGCAATGGATCCTCCAATACTGGTCTTGTGGTTTGGTCGGCTTCTCCTGGACTCAAGATCTGGGAAAAAAGAGGAACAAGTGATGGAATTCAGATACTCAAGAAAAGATTTACCAGGTTGAAGAACTTGAAAGCTGAAGTTGTTGAAAGCAGGATTCTCCTGGAGGCCGATCTGACTTCCTCTTAGAATTGCTGTAGATCTGAAGTATCTGGACTGGAGCTGGATGCTGGTGGTCAGCCTGGACTTGGAGAGGGTGGCCGTGAGAAGAGGAATAGACTAGGGCTTGGTGGAAGGAAAAGGGTGATGGCGGCTAGGGTTTGGGAGTGGAGTGGCTAACCTAGGGTTTGGGTTATGGAGATCTCACACCTCCTCAAGGTTCCTGGGGAACCCGGATTTACTCCCTCATGGAGCTCAACACCTGGATGCAAGTGCGGAAGAGAGAAAACACAAAGTTTGCTCACAAAAAAAAATTAGGTTTCATTCATCTGATTGATTTAAACTTATAAGAGGGGTTTAATTTATAAGGCTTTACAAGGGAGTAGGGTTTTACATCTTCCCATGTGGGACTAAAGGAGGGGATCTACAAATCAGGATAAATCATACACATATGGTCGGCCAAGGTACCAAAAAAATTTGATTTGGGTTATAAAAGGCAGGTAGATGGCGCCTCCTTGCTTGGATCTTCAAGAGAATTTTTTTCCTTCCATGGATCAACTCTTTTGGACTCCTCCTTTTCTTCCTCCCTAAGTCAAGGTCCTTCCCATCTTTGTTTTGGATTTTTTTGGCAGGTAGTGGGCGCCTCCTTGAAGTTCTCTCCAAGAGAATTTCTTCCCATCTTTACTTTGGTTCTCTTGGGAAAGTCTTGGCCGCCCCCTTGATTTGTGGACTCTTGGTGGATTTCTCCTCATCTGGCGCATGAGAGAAGGAAGCTGCTATCTGTGGAGTGGGGACCAAAGGCTGCTGGATGTAGATATGGCACCCCCTGGACTCAGGCGTATGGCTGGGAGTGTGGCTGGGAGTGTGGTGTCCACTTGCTTGGTCTTGGGAGAAAATGTAACACCCCAGGTTGAAACCCTAGTCCACTACTGAGTCAACATGACTCAACAGAATAAAATGCAGGTAATGTAGACTCAAGCTAAATTGAGTTGATCTAGTCAACTCTTATTACAAACCAAAAACCCTAATTCTTCGGGCAAGGTTAATCAGAGATCCAGATGGAGCTCTGAAGTCTTCTTCTGAGTCTGGTGCCCGCACCATAAAGGCAGTTGATACCCGCCATACTATTAAAGAGATACTTCATTGGATCACTGAATCAACCTAATTAGTAATTGAATGTTGACCATAGAAATCTTTAGAGGTCTTCCTTACTATCTTCCCAACTTACTCTTTAAATTCTCTAATTTGATTTGAGTCGGGTTTATTATCTTTTTATACTTTAATCCTTTTATTCTTATTTTCTCTCTTTTTTTCATTTAAAAAAAGAAAAAAAAAGAAAGAAAGAAAGAAAGAAAAAGAAAAAAAAAAAAAAAAAAAAAGAAGAAAAGAAAAGAAAAGAAAGAAGAAGAAAGGAAAAAAACTAGCTGGCAAAAAGGTACTTCACTAAACCCCTAGAAAGTTAGAGGATTCAAAGAGTAAGGTAAAAAGTTGGTGAAAGAAGAACTCTAGAAATTTCTATGGGCTCTACCTGATCACTGATTGGGTTGAATTAATAATCTGATGAAGTATCTCAGTAATGGTCTGGCCAGGTATCAACTGCCTTTAGGACTATCTAAGTTAACATCCAATTCAAGGTTGGGTTGTGTTGCCGCCATGATCGTCGTGGCCCGTAGCTGCATCGGCGCCGGAGTGCGCTCCTCTTGTTGCCTGTGGCTCTCGGTTCCTGGATCTCCTCGCTGGGTGCGGTCGCCTTGTTACCCGGTGGTCCTGCACTCCTGGACCTGCGAGACAACAGTTAGAGACTCGGGCCGGGGTTTCCGGCGGGGGCACTCCGACGATCAAGTCAATGACGATCCAGGAAAACAGATCCTCCTGGTCGGGCCCCTCTTGATGGACTCCGCTCTAGGAGGAGTGTAAATGTGGGCGAAGGTGAAAACGTTGCCAAGGGAGAATGATGGCGGGGATAGAGAGATGCTCTATTCTTCCGCCTTTCCTTGTATCCCTCGCTTTCCCCTCCACTGTGGTGGTAGTGGCGCTTCGCCCTCTTGGTCGGGCTTGTGCTTTGCTTGTGGTGATGGTGGTGGTGCCGTCCCCTCTTGCTGGTGGGGGTTGCACTTCTTTTTTTTTCTCTTCTCTATCTCTTGGAGTTGTTGTGTGTGTTACCTCTGGGTTTACTGTGAACCAGGTTACCGTTCGGCGCTTGTCTCGGGATCCCCGTCGGGCTGTCAGGCACATGCGGCGGTGTCCCGAGGGACCTTTCCTTATTCATGATAGGGGGTGTTGTCAGGCGCTCCGACACTCCTTTTGGTTGCCTCATTCCAAAAAATTTAGGGGTACTTCGAATGGCGGGCCACCGCTCGCGGGGTTCGAATCCCCGGATTGGTGTAACTGGCAGTCATAAATGGTCAGTACGGCCTAGAATGTGCTTCAGTGCAATCCTCGGGCGGCTCGCCGATGTTCTAGGCTGGTGAAGACCTTGTCCGGACTGGGGCAGAGCTGGGGCGGCATGACTCGCTCCGACCTCAACATTCCGAGCTCGCGGGGGTGCCTCGATGGAGGAGGGCGGATGGCGGACCCGGTCCAGAGGGCGCGTGCTCGGAAAGGCTCCACATCGGCGGGAGAGCTCGTGGCTCAACCTCAACCGCAGGGCACTAGCCTCCTAGGGTCTCCCTCTAGAGGGCGGAGGGCGAACTCGGTCCAGAGGGCGCGTGCTCGGAGAGGCTCCATATTGGCGGGTGAGCTCTTGGCTTGACCTCGACTACAGGGCACTAGCCTTCGAGGGTCTCGCTCTAGAGGGTGGAAGGCGGATCCAGTCCAGAGGGTGCGCGCTCGGAGAAGCTCCACATCGGTGGGTGAGCTCTTGGCTCGACCTTGACCGCAGGGCACTAGCCTTCGAGGGTCTCGCTGTGGAGGGCGGAGGGCGGACCCGGTCCAGAGGGCGCACGCTCGGAGAGGCTCCACATCGGCGGGTGAGCTCTTGGCTCGACGTCGACCTCAGGGCACTAGCCTTCGAGGGTCTCGCTCTGGAGGGCGGAAGGCGGACCCGATCCAGAGGGCGCGTGCTCGGAGAGGCTCCACATCGACAGGTGAGCTCTTGGCTCGACCTCGACCGCAGGGCACTAGCCTCCGAGGGTCTCGCTTTGGAGGGCGGAAGGCAGCTCCGACCTAAGTGTCGAGCTCATGAGCTCGACCTAGCGGAGGACTGAGCTCGGCCTGCTATTCTGAAAGAGCTCAGCTCAGCTCAGTAGTGGAATATGGGCTAGAGAGTTGACACGGCATCTTTTCTCGACGTGGCACCCGCCGGTTCCTCCATGTCAGCGATCCTGCCATATCATTTGCCCCCCACTCCCGAGGCTAGTTAGTGTGTGGCTCTCGGGTCAAAGAGAGTAATTATAGTGCTGACATGGAAAGGAGAAAATCTGGCATGATGATGGCTATGATTGCTGGCGCTTCGGGGGCCGGCCCTGCAATCCAATGCGGGGATGCCATGTGGCCACGTCCGAGGAGCAGTTAATGTGGGTGTGGAATTCAGAGTGGACTGGACACCATTCTCATCGATGGCGGCACATGGCACGGTTCTGTTGGCGGAGAGTCTGAACCGGTATGACTCCATCAGGTCATTTCAAAATGAAAAGAGGGCCTTACCCGAACTATCTATTCTTTTTGAATTCTCTATGCCTGCTGCCGCTGCGCCCAAGCTTCCTCCTTCTTCCAGTTCCCCCGAGTTTTCTAAAGGAACAGGCTAGCTTCTTCTTCCTCCTCCTCCCCCTGCTAGGATAGAGTTTTTTCTTTCGGGCCTGAGGTCTTCTCTTGGGTTGAGTCTTCTTCCCGGTCTTCCATTTTGTGTTCTTCCTTTCCTTTGTCCTTGAGGATGTCCCGTTTCAGTCCGGGCTTCCGCCCCTTTACTGATCAGGGCGAGGCCGGTCCTTCCGAGTGGAGGCCGGCATCTTCTTCTTCGTCTTCTGATGGAAAGGGAGGCGTAACCGGCTTCGAGCTTAGTAGGAGGCATCCTACAGGTCCAGTAGTCATCAGGGAACCGGGATCTAGCCCTTCTTCGCCTCCTTCTTCTTCTTCTATTCCTGTCCCTGAGTCAATCCGGTCCACAGGTCCTGGTGGGGTTGCTTCGATGATCACTGCCAGGGACTTGAGGACCATCCGAAATATCTATGGCATCCCGGCTTCCGTCCGGCTTACGATCCCTCATCCGGGGGAACGGGTCACTTCTAGTGGCCCGGGCCGTCTTGCCTTCTATGAGGAGACCTTCTCCGGGGGTCTCCAGTTTCCCTTCCATAATTTCTTTCTGTCAGTCCTAGACAATTATCGTCTAGTCCCAGCGCAGCTGGTGCCAAATGCTATTAGGGTCATTTTCTCCTTCGTTGTGTTTTGTCACCTCCATGGGTTCGTAGCCCGATTTTCTTTGTTCAGGGCTTTCTTTGCCCTAAAGCGCCACCCAACCGAGGATTGGTGGTGGTCCTTGTCTTTTAGCCCGAAGGGCATCAGTTTGAGCTTCCCTCTTCCATCAGGGGATGGAAGAGCAAGTTTTTCTTTGTTGAGGTCGAGGGGGTCGATTGGGTCTTGAGCGATCCGGATCAGTCCCCTAACCGAAATTCTATGGTCGATTCGGCTAACCGGGATGATTACGAGTAGCTCCGCACTGCCCAGATTCCTTCCCTCGAGGTCCTGTTGTCTGAGCAGAACCTTGCTGACTCCGGGGTCAACCCGACGGATGGGTTGGGTGAGTTCGACCTGAACTTTTTCTTATCTTTTATTCTTGCACCTCTTGCATTGTTTCTCCCAGGCTCTAACTATTGTGTAATTTGTATGCAGGTATGATCTTCTCTGAGAGTGATCTTCTGACCATCACCAAGAAGAGGCTGCCGACCGGGCTGGCCAGGGAGCCTGCTTCTAGGCAGGTCTGGAGTGAGAGCGCATCTGCAGCCGCTCCCACGGTGGTGATCGGTTTGAGCTCGACCACCCCAGCTGGTCTGAGTTCAGAGGTGCCACGCGCTGCTCCCATACCAGTGGAGAGGGTAGCTTCCGCGGTGCCAAGGCCAGTCCAACAGGCCTCCTCTCCAAAGCCTGAGGTGATAGTCCGGGCGAGGGCTGCCACTGCACTCCGCGATCCTCCGAGTCCACCCGTCGCCACTGTCAAGGATGAGGAGACTCGGGCTGCGCCCAGCACCTTGATAGAGGTGCCACCTGCACCGACACCGACCTCCCAGCCTGCCCCCCGGGATCCTTCAGCCAGCGGTGCAAGGCCGCCAGCTCACGGAGAGAGCCGGAGGGAGGATGCACGGTGCCATCTTCCCTTCAGGATGGGGTCGGAGAGCTCATTACTTCGGAGCCCCGAGCTAGCCGAACGCATGATGAATTTCTCCATCCAGGCATGCGATCGACAGGAGATGGTTGGGATGCGGGTGACCGATGTCATCCGCACCCTCTTCTCTCAGCTATACTCGGTAAGCCACCTTTACTTCTCTTTCTCTTCTCTTTTCTCTTTCTCTCTTTTTTTTTTCTTTTTTTTCTTTTTTTGGTGACTTCTTTTCATGGTGCAGATCGGTGCCGAGGCCCTATTCATCAAGGGCCACTACCATAGCTGGGAGCGTCTCAAGTGGCAACAGGTCATCGAGATCGAGTCTCTTAAAGCTGACCTGAAGGGGAAGGTCGGGGTATACGGGGTACTCCTGCAAAAGGTCAAGGACCTTGAGAGGGAGCTCGCCGATGCTGAGGGATGAGCAAAGGGACTCCTGACGGCTCGTGACATGGAGCGAAGTCGTTCAAAGAAGGCGATCGACGACCTCTCCGTCGTCGAGAAAAAGCTCAACTGGTGTAGTGCCGAGGCCGACCGGCACAAGGAGACCACCCAAGCTGCTCAGGCAGAACTGGCAGCTGTGAAGGAGAAGCTTGCCGTGGCTGAGAAGGTGGTAGAGACGGCTGCCAACTCGACGGAAACAACCAGGCTGGAGGCCGCCAAGTCGAAGAGGGTGGCCGCTGAGGCCACAAAAGGTGCTGAGGATGCCGTCGCTCGGTTCAAGGCTTCGGAGGACTTTGTCGCTGAAATCCAGCAGATGATGTCGGATTCCTTTTATAAGGGATTCATGTACCTGTGCGGTCGGGTCGAGGCGATTATTCTTGACAAGAATCACAGTAGCCTCAGGTACCCTTCGGCCACGAAGGAGGATGCTGATGAGGAGGTCGTCGCGGGAGGCACGGATTCAGAGCCTTCAAGACCAGCCGAGGGTGATCCTACCGAGGTCGGGGCATTCCAATCGCGGACTTCTGAGGGCGAGAGCTCCCAGCCTCAGGACCCAATGGGGAGGCTAGCCGGGGTGGAGTGACCCTTTTTACACCTTGCTTCATTTTATACTTTCATTTTTGATACTCAGTCTAGGTCACCCGATATGTCGGGGGCCTAGAAGACACTTGTACTTTGTGTTTGATCAATGAAGTGAAACCTGAGTTTCTTTATCATTTGTTCTCTTTGCTTTTCTCTCTTTCATCTCCTCTCTTCTTCTCTCCCTTTTCTCTCTCTTCCTTTTTTTTTATATGGAGAGATCAGAGAGAAGGACTGCACCTTGCTTAGGGGGACAAGTTGTAACACCTGAGAGCTGCTGGGCTCGAAGATGTAGTTGACTAAGGGCCATGCGGCTCGAAGGTCCCTTGGCCGGGGATCTGAACTCCGATCTTGGGTTAGCATCCTAGAGCTGGGCTCGGGGATGTCGATGACTGAGAGCTGCTTGGCTCGAAGTTCTCTTGGCCGGAGATCTGAGCTCCGGTCTTGAGAAGGGGCGTCCTAGAGCTGGCTCGGGGATGTTGATGATTGAGAGCTACTTGGCTCAAAGTTCTCTTGGTCGGAGATCTGAGCTCCAGTCTTGAAAAGGGGCATCCTGGAGCTGGGCTCGGGGATGTTGATGACTGAGAGCAGCTTGGCTCGAAGTTCTCTTGGCCAGAGATCTGAGCTCCGATCTTGAGAGGGGCATCCTGGAGCTGGGCTCGGGGACGTTGATGACTGAGAGCTACGTGGCTCGAAGTTCTCTTGGCCGGAGATCTGAGCTTCGGTCTTGAGAGAGGCATCCTAGAGCTGGGCTCGGGGACGTTGATGAATAAGAGCTACTTGGCTCGAAGTTCTCTTGGCTGGAGATATGAGCTCCAGTCTTGAGAAGGGGCATCCTGGAGCTGGGCTCGGGGACGTTGATGACTGAGAGCTGCTTGGCTCGAAGCTCTCTTGGCCGAAGATCTGAGATCCGGTCTTGAGAGGGGCATCCTGGAGATGGGCTCGAACATTGATGACTGAGAGCTGCTTGGCTCGAAGTTCTCTTGGCCAGAGATCTGAGCTCCGGTCTTGAGAAGGGACATCCTGGAGCTGGGCTCGGGGATGTTGATGACTGAGAGCTGCTTGGCTCGAAGCTCTCTTGGCCAGAGATCTGAGCTCTGGTCTTGAGAGGGGCATCCCGGAGCTGGGCTCGGGGATGTTGATGATTGAGAGCTGCTTCAATGATGCTATATTTCCTTCTTGTTCTCTCTTTCTTTCCTTCCCCACTCTTCTTCTTTCTCTTTTTTCTTTTTGTTGTTGTTTGTTTTTTGTTCTCTTTTTTTTTTTTCTTTTGGAGTGGGGAGATCAGAGGAGAGGATGCTGGTTGTACCCTCATTTTGTTCTCTTTCTTTCCTTCCCCTCTCATCTTCTTTTCGAGTGGGGAGATCAGAGAGGAGGGCTGCCGGGCTTCCCCCTTTGTTCTCTTTCTTTTCTTTCCCTCTCGTCTTCTTTTCGAGTGGGGAGATCAGAGAAAGGGGGTTACCGGTCTTGATTGCCTTGGAGCTAGGCTCGAGGCCTTCCTGGATGTAGAGCTAGGCTCGGGCCCAGGGGGTTGCCTGAGATCTTGGCCCAGGTCTTTGGTGCCTTGGAGCTAGGCTCGAGGCATTGATGGGAGCTACGTGGCCCCATGATCTCTTGGCATCTCGAAGCTGGGCTCGGAGATGTTTGAGATAGAGAGCTGCTTGGCTCGGAGTTCTCTTGGCCGGAGGTCTGAGCTCCGGTCTTGAGAGGGGCATCCTGAAGCTGGGCTCGGGGACGTTGATGACTATGAGCTGCTTGGCTCGAACATTTTCTGACGTCTTGGAGCTGGGCTCGGGGATGCTTGGGATTGAGGAGCTATGTGGCTCGAACATTCTTCGACGTCCTGGAGCTAGGATCGAGGATGCTTGGAATTATGGAGCTACATGGCTCGAACATTCTTCGATGTCCTGGAGTCGGGCTCGAGGATGCTTGGAATTATGGAGCTACGTGGCTCGAACATTCTTTGACGTCCTGGAGCCGAGCTCGAGGATGCTTGGAATTGTGGAGCTATGTGGCTCGAACATTCTTCGACATCCTGGAGCTGAGCTCGAGGATGCTTGGAATTGTGGAGCTACGTGGCTCGAACATTCTTCGACGTCCTGGAGCTGGGCTCGGGGATGCTTGGAATTGAGGAGCTACGTGGCTCGAACATTCTTCGATGTCCTGGAGCTGGGCTCGGGGATGCTTGGAATTGTGGAGCTACATGGCTCGAACATTCTTTGACGTCCTGGAGTTGGGCTCGGGGATGCTTAGAATTATGGAGCTACGTGGCTTATTGGAGGCATCTTTGTAGGCTACAGGCCCTCCTCCCTCGGGGGAGCCAGATGCCACCAAACTCTTCGAGGTAATAGACCCCTCACGTTGGAGCTTCGACCGCCTCGCGGGGACCTCCCCATGGTGATCCGCGACTGTCGTCCCGACATCCGCGGCAGCTTTATTTACCTTCCTCCTTCACTTTCTCCTCCCCTCATGGTGGGGAAATGACTCTCGGGTGCCCCTGCCCCCCGAGCCTTCTTAGACGCATGCACGACCCTCCAGGTGGCGATGCCCGCCGGTTTCATGGTGAGGTAGCCGTCGGTGGTTGAAGCCGATGGAAAAGTGGCGAGCACTTGGGGCCCACTCGAGGCCTGCCCCCCGCAAACCTTCGGAAGTGGGCCTCCTTGACGAGCTTCTCGATCTCTTATTCACGGTTGCGACATTTTTTGATGCCTTGGCCATGATCATGGTGGAAGTGATGATACTCTGCCTCACCGCGATCGGTGAAGGGCTCCACAGGTGGTGGGCATTGCAGTCCGGTGGCTCGCCGGTCGAACCTCGCATGCCAATGAACTGGCGAAAGAATCCCACCATTTTGTGCTCACGCTTCTCCAGGCACACTTTCGCTGTGTGCCTGATGGTTTCGTCAGTGGGTTCCCCGTCGAAAGGGACTGAGGAGGTGATGTCCTGGAGAGGCCTAGGGGAGATTGCCACTCTGCTGGCCTTTCTAGCTTGTGTCGTCACCGTCCTTCTGCGGTATATTGACTTGGAGAGTAATGAAGGACTTTGTCATGCCCGTCTTCGCCCCTACCTGGCACGCCAATCTGTTGCCGCCAAGATTGTCGTGGCCCGTAGCTGCATCAGCGCCGGAGTGCACTCCTCCTGCCGCCCGCGGCTCTCGATTCCCGGATCTCCTCGCTGGGTGCGGTCGCCTTGTGCCCGGCGATCCTGCGCTCCTAGACCTGCTAGACAACGGTTAGAGACCCGGGCTGGGGTTTCCAGCGGGGGTACTCTGACAATCAAGTCAGTGACGATCCAGGGAAACAGATCCTCCTAGTCGGGCCCCTCTTGATGGACTCCACTCTAGGAGGAGTGTAAAATGTGGGCGAAGGTGAAAATGTTGCCGGGGGAGAATGATGGCGGGGACAGAGGGATGCTCTGTTCCTTCGCCTCTCCTTGTATCCATCGCTTTCCCCTCCACTATGGTGGGAGTGGCGCTTCATGGTCGACAGGCTCCTTTCCGCCTACAACGTGATCTTGGGCCGGCCTGGGCTCAACTTGCTCGACGCCATTGTCTCCACTAAGAGACAACGAGGATCTGTGTAGACTACACCAATCTCAACAAAGCTCACCGACAGCGAGCAGCCCAAAACTGCAACGCCTGGGCCAGGCCAAAAGCCTTCAAACTCGGGGACTTGGTGCTGCGCCGGGTAGAGGCATCTCAACCCCGGGAGTGCAGCAAGCTCTCACCAAACTGGGAAGGCCCCTACAAAGTGACTGAAGCCCCCTCACAAGGGGCCTATTTTTTCAAAGATCTCGACGGCGTCAGGCTCCCTTGAACATGGAATGCCTGCAATCTGTGAAGATACCATCAATAATGTAAGGTTTCCCATCAATAGTAATGATAATGACTTTTTCCTTGCACGGATATCTATTTGTTTTGCAGGAAAGCATCATCAACATCTTCGAGCCTAGCTTCGAGATGCCAGCCCAAGACCGGGACTCAGCTCTCCGGCTAAGGGACCTTCAAGCCACGTCGCTCGCAATCATCAACCATTTTCGAGCCCAGCTTCGAGATGCCAGCCCAAGACTGGGACTCAGCTCTCCGATTAAGGGACCTTCGAGCCACGCCGCTCGCAATCATCAACCGTCTTCAAGCCCAACTCCGAGATGCCAGCCCAAGACCGGAGCTCAGATCTCCGGCCAAGGGACCTTCGAGCCACGCCGCTCGCAATCATCAACCGTCTTCGAGCCCAGCTCCGAGATGCCAATCCAAGACCGGAGCTCAGATATCCGGCCAAGGGATCTTCGAGCCAAGCTGCTCTCAATCATCAACCATCTTCGAGCCCAGCTCCGAGATGCCAGCCCAAGATCGGGACTCAGCTCTCCGGCCAAGGGACCTTTGAGCCACGCCGCTCACAATCATCAACCATCTTCGAGCCCAGCTCCGAGATGCCAGCCCAAGACCGGCGCTCAGATGTCCGGCCAAGGGACCTACGAGCCACGCCGCTCGCAATCATCAACCATCTTTGAGACCAGCTCCGAGATGCCAACCCAAGACCGGAGCTCAGATCTCTGGCCAAGGGACCTTCGAGCCACCCCGCTCGCAATCATCAACCGTCTTCGAGCCCAGCTCCGAGATGCCAACCCAAGACCGGGACTCAGATCTCCGGCCAAGGGATCCTTGAGCCAAGCTGCTCTTAATCTTAACCGTCTTCAATCCCAGCTCCGAGATGCCAACCCAAGACCGGAGCTCATATCTCTGGCCAAGGGACCTTCGAGCCATGCCACTCGCAATCATCAACCGTCTTCGAGCCCAGCTCCGAGATGCCAACCCAAGACCGGAGCTCAGATCTCCAGCCAAGGGACCTTCGAGCCACGCCGCTCACAATCATCAACCATCTTCGAGTCCAGCTCCGAGACGTCAGCCCAAGACCGGGACTCAGCTCTCCGGCCAAGGGAACTTCGAGCCACGCCGCTGGCAATCATCAACCATCTTCGAGCCCAACTCCGAGATGCCAACCCAAGACCGGGACTCAGCTCTCCGACCAAGGGACCTTTGAGCCATGCCACTCGCAATCATCAACCGTCTTCGAGCCTAGCTCCGAGATGCCAACCCAAGACCGGAGCTCAGAACTCCGGCCAAGGAACCTTCGAGCCATGCCACTCGGAATCATCAACCGTCTTCGAGCCTAGCTCCGAGATGCCAACCCAAGACCGGAGCTCAGATCTCTGGCCAAGGGACCTTCGAGCCATGCCACTCAAAATCATCAACCATCTTCGAGCCCAGCTCCAAGATGCTAACCCAAGACCGGGACTCAGCTCTCCGGCTAAGGGACCTTCGAGCCACGCTGCTCGCAATCATCAACCATCTTCGAGCCCAGCTCCGAGATGCCAACCCAAGACCGGAGCTCAGATCTCCGGCCAAGGGACCTTCGATCCACGCCGCTCGCAATCATCAACCATCTTCGAGCCCAACTCTGAGACACCAACCCAAGATCGGAGCTCAGATCTCCAGCCAAGGGACCTTCGAGCCACGTCGCTCGCAATCATCAACATCTCCGAGCCCAGCTCCAAGATGCCAACCTAAGACCGGAACCCAACTCTCCGACTAAAGGATCTTTGAGCCAAGCAGCTCCTATCAACACCTCGAGCCTAGCTCCAAGGTGCCAAAGACCCGAGTCCAGCTCTCAGGCAATCCCTGGACCGGGGCCCAGTGCTCCGGCCAGGAAGGCCTCAATCCTAGCTCCAAGGCATCCAAGACCTGAGACCAACCCTCAAGCACCTTGGACCAGGGCCCAGCTCTCCGATCAAGGAACCACCGAGCCCAGTTGCTCACAACTACTAGAATCTTGCACCCAACTCGCTGGCACAAAAGCCTGGTAATAAAGCCCCAGGCAAGGTGGGACCCTCTTCTCTGATCTCCCCACTCATCTAAAAAAAAAAAGCAGAAAGAAAAAAGAAAAAAGAAGAAAGAAAAAAGAGAGAAGAAGAAGAAAAAGAGAAAGAACAAAGAAAGAGAGGGAGGGGAGGGAAAGAAAGAGAAAAAGAGGGAAGGACGGGTTGCAAGAAAGTTCAAATTTTATTGATTAAGAGCCAGTTACAAACATTTTACGGGCCCTCGACATGCCAGGTGACCCCGACCAAGCACAAAAAGAAAATAAAGTACAAAATAAAAGAGAAAGGACTACTCTGTATCGGTCGGCCCCCTATTGAGCCTTGAGGCTGAGAGGTCCCGCCTTCAGGGACCTCTGGCTGGACGGCTCCGACCTCGGATGGCTCGGCCTCGGCTGGCATCGGAGGCTCGGAAGCCACAGTTTTCTTGACGACGACCTCCTCATCAGGCTCTGCATCCAAGGCCGAGGGGTACTTGAGATGATCGTGGTCTTTGTCGGGAACAGACACCTTGATCCGACCGTGCAAGAACATGAAGCCTTTGTAAAAGGAGTCTGACGCCATCTGATGAATCTCGATGATGACCTCCTCCGAGGCCGTGAACTTGGCAACAGCCTTCTCAGCATCCTTTTTGGCCTCGGCGGCCCCCCTCTTTGCCTCGGCGACCTCCAACCTGGCAGCCTCCGTCGACTTGGCCGCCTTCTCTGCCGCCTTCTCAACCATGGCCAACCTCTCTTTTCTTGCCGCCAGCTCTGCCTGGACAGTTTGGGAGGCCACCTTGTGCCGATCAGCCTTGACACTATACGACTTCAACTTCTTCTCAATGGTGGAGAGATTGTCGACAGCCTTCTTTGAGTGATTCCACTCCAGGTCAAGGGCCTCCAGGAGTCTCCTCGCTCATCCCTCAGCGTCGGCGAGCTGCTTCTCCAGGTCCTCGACTTTCTGCTCGAGCGCCCCGTTCTCCCTGGCCTTCTCCTTCAGGTCGGTCTTCAGAGACTCGATCTCGGTCGCTTGTTGTCGCTCGATACGCTCCCAGTTCTGATAGCAGCCCTTAATGAAGAGGACCTAGACACCGATTTGCACCATGAAAAAAGGTCAGCTAAAAAAAAAAGAGAAAAAAGAGAAAAAAGAGAAAAGAAAGAAAGAAGAGATAACTCACCGAGTAAAACTGGAGGAAGATGGCATTGAGGACATCGTTCAGCCGCAGTCCGGCGATCTCATGTAGATCGTATGTCTGGATTGAGAAATCCATCATGCGCTCGGCCAGTATGGGGCTCCGGAGGACCAAGCTCTCCGGCCCCATCTTGAAAGGGAGTTGACGTCGCGCCTCCTCCCTCCTGCTCTCTCCTGCAGTAGGTGGCCTTGCCCCACTAACCGCAGGACCCCCGGGGGCAGGCTGAGGAGCTGGTACCCGTGCAGGCAGCGCCTCAGTGGCAACCTCGGTCCTAGCTCGAACCTCCTTGTCCCCGATCTCGATCATAGATGGACTTGGAGGACTGGGAGACGTAGCGACAGCAGCTGCGGCCCTTGCCAGGGGTACCACCTCGGGCTCCGCGGTGGGGGCCGCCCCCTGACGACCGAGCCGCTCTAGAAATTCTTGGGCCCCCTGCTGGACTGGCCCTGGTGCCATGGCTGCCACCTTCTCCATTGGTGCAGGGGCAGCTCGGGTCACCCCTGAGCTCTGACCGATCGGTGTAGCAGAAGCGGTCTCGGTCATCGACCGGCTCAGGTCAGCCGCCATGGCGGGAACGGTCGTAGATGCGCTCTCGCCCCTAACTCACCTCGACGGAGGCTCCTCAACCAACCCGGTTGGTGGCCGCTTCCGGGTGATCGCCAGCATGTCACTTTCTGTAAAAACCATCCCTGCATGCAAGTCACATAACGGTCAGAGCCCGTAAGAAGCAATGTAAGAAATGCAAAAAACAAAAATAAAAGTTCAGATCGAACTCACCCAACCCATTTGTTGGGTCAACCCCGGCGTTCGAGAGGTTCTGCTCTGATAACAGGACCTCGAGAGAAGGGATCTGGATGGTAAGGAACTGCTCGTAGTCATCATGGTCAGCCGCATCGACCAAAGAGTTATGGTTGGGGGACTGATCTGGATCACTCCAGACCCAATCGACCCCCTCAACCATAGCAAAGAAGAACTTACTCTTCCATCCTTTGATTGAAGAGAGGAGCTCAAACTTAATGCCCTTCAGGCGGGAAGACAAAGACCACCACCCATCCTCAGTCGGGTGGCTCTTTAGGGCAAAGAAAGCCCTGAACAAAGAAAACCGGGCAACAAACCCATGGAGGTGGCAGAGCATAATAAAGGAGAAGATGACCTATCCAAGACGGACATGAAGAAGGGATGGAAAGGAAAGCGGAGACCCCCTGAGAAGGTCTCCTCGTAAAAAGTAATGCGGCCCGGGCCACTAGAGGTGACCCATTTTCCTAGACGAGGGATCAAAAGCTGAACAGAATGTGGGATGCCATAGACATCTCAAACGATCCCCAGTTCCTCGGTGGTGATCGTCGAGGTGACCTTGCCAGGACCTGTGGACCAAGTAGACTCAGAAATAGGTATAGAAGAAGGAGGAAGGAGAGAAGGACCGGACCCCGGTTCCTTGATGAGCACCGGACCGGGAGAACGCCTCCTATTAAACTCAAAGCGAGCCGCATCCTCCTCCTCACCGGAGGAAGAAGAAGATGCCGGCCTGTTGCCCAGAAATGGAGCCCAAGAGGGGGGGTGAATTGGGTCTTTTAAAAAACTTAACACAATATAGTGAAGGTCAGTGGTGCTTGTGAGCAATAATAAATTTGATGCAAGATGATAGCAATAATTAAAGAGTACGAGAGGAAAAGAGCAATCACACACAAACACAAAATTTATAGTGGTTCGGTGCAAACCTAGCACCTACATCCACTCCCCAAGCCACCCTTGGGAATTCCACTATAATCCACACCAGATTACAGTTGACTTGTTTTTCACAAGGCTCACAAGTCAAAACCTAAGTTGGTTTTGTCACTTAGGCTTACCAACAAACCTAAATACTTGTTTTGTCTTCGGGCTCACAAGTTAACCCTAGTTGGTTTTAACACTTTGGCTCACCAACAAACCACAATAACCTTCTTTCAAGACATCCTTGAAAGCAAGGTCAAATCATAATAAAACAGATATGAAATTTAAAAGCTACAACAAACTCTCTTCAAGAGTAGATTGGAATCTTTGAAGCCCAAAAGGATGCTTTGACTTCACTCTTCTTCAAGTTGCCTCTTTTTGGAATGTAGTAAGGTTGAGCTAGTAGGCTTTTCAGTGGAATCAAGCTAGAAGAGACTTTTGATATGAAGTTTGGAGAGAATATTGGCTTTTTGGCTTTTGAGTGGACTTGAATGCTCTTGAATTGACTTCTCTCTTGCTTTCTCTTCTTTCTCTTGCTTTAAAATGAGGTTGGTAGAGATTAAATACACCAAAAACCTTCTAAAAATGGTTTGTGACCGTTGGAGCATTGGAAATAGCCGTTTGAAGCTTGAAAACCAACTTCTGCAAGCCAGAAAAATAGATCCGTTAGAGCTGTCAGGCTGCAAGTATCGACACTTGGCTGTCAAGTGTCGACACTTGGCTGTCAGGTGTCGACACTTGATTTCTGGGAGTCGACACTTGAACATTCAAGTGTCGACACTTGATGCACAGGTGTCGACACTTGACACAAAAATCCTCGAACTAACAAAGTTCTGTATTTTCAAAAATCTCAGGCCTTGAGTCGATACTTGGAACCTATGTATCGACACTTGGTATCGACACTTGAATATAGGTGTCGACACTTGGCGTGCCAAGGATTTTTGTCCGTGCGAAATGCTGAAGTGTCGACACTTGACTGTCCAGGTGTCGACACTTAAGACTGAAAACATCCAGATTCAAGTGTAAATGCCTCGAAATCAAAAATAAAATTCATGAATGCATAAACACATAATAGTTAAACAATTATAAGCCCTTTTTTAATGAAGAGGATGCCCGGATATGTGAGAATTGCTCCGTGCCATTGCGTGCCATACACCATAAGTTTTTGGAATTTTGAGGTGCTTTCTTCCTAAAAACTCACAACTTGAAATCCTCATTAGAATACAATATGCACTCAATATTTTGTTATTCATCAAAATCACTGGGTGGAGCCAACAATCTCCCCCTTTTTGATGATGATAAAACCTTGAGAAAAAGAGGCAATATAGTTCAAACTTTAACCATTTAATTTATACATATAAATTTTAGTCACAATAGAGGCAAAAATTTTATAGATAGGAGGAAACAATCTTTCCCTTAATTAGATACTTCTTATTAAGGTAAACTTCAAAGATTCTTGCAAGGTGAAATCAATATAATACACCTTTTTCTTAATAAAATCAAAATCAATACTTGTTCTCAAAAACAATACTTGTTCTCCTCCTTTTTGTCAATCATAAGAAAGGAAAATAACCTCCCCCTCACAATGAGCATAGATACAAAAAGATAGTAGAGAAACAAATAACATAGATATTAGAGCTGAAATTATGCTAATACCAAAGAGTATCAGAGTTAAAATATACCATTGTAAAGAGTATCAGAGCCAAAGAATAGTAAACTGAAGCACATAATTTTCAAGATAACAAAGTACTGAACAAAAACACATATATATAAGATAAATTTTCAGTACAAAAGAGCTGAAACATACATATTTCATTAGAGTCAAATAGGTTTCAAACATACAAAATAAGATCTGAAACAGACATCTGTGAGGCTAATCCTCATCAGATGGAACATCAAGACTGAAAGGAGCACTAATCCTAGATATGGTGGCTAATTCCCTAGGAGGTGCTAAAGCTCTAAGACTCCTGGTACGGCCGGCAGGACCAAATGCGGGTACAACCCTAGAAGATCTAGTAGAAGGAGGTGAAAGACGATCAGCTGGCATAATAGGATCCGGTGCGAGATCAACCAATGCAGTAGTAGGAGCAGGTGTAGTAGGAGGATCTCGACTAGACCACCTCATAAGCATCTGCACCACCCACACTATCACTGTCATTGCCCACTACCTCAGTAGCTCTGTCAATATCCTGATCACCGCCGTCAGCAAAATCAGCATGGTCGCTCTGGTGATCGTCGCCATCATCATCATCATCATCGTCATCGTCAGATCGAGCAAGTGCAGGTGCTGCAGGAGGTATAAATGATCTCAATAGACTCTCAATGCGGGTAAATCCCTCCTCCATGGATCTGCGAATCTCAGCATGCTCCGAGGTAGTCTGTGCTCGTAGAAGCTCGACCTCGCTATGCAGCTGAGTCACCTCACCTCCGATCTGTGAGAACTGTGCTCTAGCATGCTCCTCAAAAGATAATCCTGTAGATGGTGGTGGAGGAGCTGAAGCATCAGGCGATAGGTGCTCTGCCTGTGTCGATGGCACATCTACTGGAGGAAGAACTGCTGGCTCAGATGGTCCAACCTCAGCCTCTCAAAACTCATCCTCCTCATCTGGCTCCTGGCCAGACTCTCTCCGAACCCATCGACCTCCAACCATCCTGTAACCCATCCGGTGCAATGACCTCTCATCGTACACATCCGTGTGTAGTATCTCTTTGGGGATCTCCCCCTCCAATGATACTCCACAAGCTCTGAAAAGATGGGTCAGTGCCATGCCGTATGACAAACAGTGTCGGCGCTGAGTGGCAGCATCATGCATCTGTGATAGCATCAAGGTGGGTATATCAACCTGTCTCCTCTCGATCAGACTGGTCATCACCATCAGCTCTCTCTCGTTGATGAAATCGAATCTGCCAGTCTTCGGTAGAAGGATCCGTGCAGTAATATGGTGCAGCAGGCGCATCTCTAAAGATAACTGGTTCACGGTAACCACTGAAATACCGCGAACATCTTCTCGCTCAAGGATGCACCTGAAAGCTGCCTCTCTATCATCAACAGAAAATGCACAGACTCCTCTCCGGGGTATCTCCCATACTCGGCTCAGCAGCTCATCAGTCAAAGAGATCTGAACACCCCTGACGGATGTCGTTCATAAAAGTCGTCGACAGTCCAGTGCACCGTAGAACTCCCTCACCAGGTGAGGATAGTATCTCTCCTGCATGGTGCAGAAGGGTACTAGTCCTGCATCTGTGAGTATCTCCCTAATGCCAAAGTGGTGCCTGTCGAAGCACTGCAAGTCTACTCTCCTCCCAGAAGCTACAGACTTCCCTGCCATCCTCTCTGCAGGGGGGAGCTCAGAGTGGCTGTACTGCTCGGCTGTGCGGGATCAAATCTGGCCTTCGACCTCCTCTCAGTACCCTGACTAGGCCTCGCCCTAACTGCAAGTCTCTTCCTAGGATCCATTACAGCCAACTGACCAGGAAGAATGAAGAAGGGTTTAGAACAAAGGACTGGCCATAGGTTGATATTAGAGTTCAGATAGGTTTTGAAAACCAGAATCAATAAATTTTGATCAAATGACAAAATTTTTTAAGCAAAATTTGTAAGTAAAAATTTTGTTAGGTAGAACACATTTGAATCTTTGGAAAAATAATTTTTGTAAGGTCTAAAAATCAAAAACCATGGGATTTGGATTTTAATCACTTAGGGTTTTAGCAAATAGGCGAAAATGTTACAAATGTATCGCGAAAAACCTTTCTAAGTCATCAATAAATGGATTTAGTATGCTTAAATTAGATGAAAATCCAATTTATTTTGCCCAAAATTGATGAAACAGTGATTTTTGTGAAAAAGGGTTGAAAAACACCCAAAAGATTAGGAAAATCCGAGAAAAACAAATCTAAAACATTATTCCCTCAAATGGAGTTTTAGAAATTCACTAAAACATGCAAAAATCCTGTTAGATTCAAGAAAAATATTTGGAAAACCCAAAACACGGTTGTTTGGTTCGAAAACAATAAAATTAAAAAACAAAGAAAAATAAAACGAAATTAGAAAGGAGAAATACCTGATTTGTGAAGGATTGAGGGGTGAAAGGACGGATTTGGACAGGGGGGACCACTGTTCCAAGAAATCTAGGGGGAAGAAAATTTCAAAAAACCTTTGTTCGGTCCGTTTAAAAATAGTATCAGATTCGCAAGTGTCGACACTTCGGGTTTGTCAAGTGTCGACACTTGGTCAGGTGTTGACACTTGACACTTTCCAAGTGTCGACACTTGGCCAAAAAAATTCGAGAAAATCCGGAAAAAATAGGAAAAATTTTGACAAAGTTTTGGGGTTTCAATCAAAAGGTTTTGAGCTTTAGGACTTAGGTAAAATGATACTAAGAGAGTTCTAGGAGAATGGATCAATGACACCTAACTCTCTTCTAATCAGACAGAACCTATCCTCACTCAAAGGCTTTGTAAACACATCAGCTAACTGATCATTAGTACAAACAAAATCAAGAATTACATTAGAGTTTTGTACATGATCTCTTATGAAATGATGTCTTATTTCAATGTGTTTACTTCTTGAATGTTGCACAGGATTTTTAGATAGGTTGATTGAATGTTGCACAGGATTTTTAGATAGGTTGATTGCACTAGTATTGTCACATCTTATAGGCATCTTAGTTAGTTTAATGCCAAAATCTTCGAGTTATTATTTTATCCAGAGGATTTGAGCACAACAGCTCCCAGCTGCTATATATTCGACTTCCGCCGTAGATAGAGCAACTGAGTTCTGTTTCTTGCCACTCCAGGAGATCAAATTTACTCCAAGAAACTGACAGGTTCCATTAGTACTTTTACGATCAAGTTTACACCCAGCAAAATCAGCATCAGAATAAGCAATTAAATCAAATGAAGAATCTCTAGAGTACCATAAACCAATTTCAATTGAGCCAGATAGATATCTAAGTATGCGTTTAACAACCAAAAGATGAGACTCTTTAGGATTGGACTGATATCTAGCACACATACAGACACTAAACATGATATCTGGCCTACTGGCAGTAAGATATAACAATGAACCAATCATGCCACGATATAGTTTTTGGTCTATGGACTTACCTGATTCATCCTTGTCAAGTCTACATGTAGAGCTCATAGGGGTACCTAATGGCTTAGTGTTCTCCATCCCAAACTTCTTGAGTATTTTTCTTGTGTATTTTGTTTAGTTGATGAAGATCCCCTCTTTGGTTTGCCTTATCTGGAGTCCGAGGAAGAAATTCAGTTCTCCCATCATGCTTATCTCGAACTCACCCTGCATTAATCTTGCAAAATCTTGACAAAGAGATTCATTAGTAGCACCAAATATTATATCATCAACATAGATTTGTACTACTAAGAGATCATCATTCTTTTTCTTTAAAAATAATGTCTTATCTACATTACCTCTAGTAAAATCATTTTTCAGCAAAAAAGAGCTTAAACGATCATACCAAGCTCTTGGAGCTTGTTTTAATCCATATAAAGCTTTATGAAGTTTATAAACATGATTTGGAAATTCAGAACTTTCAAAACCAGGGGGTTGTTCAACATAAACTTCTTCTTCAATTAATCCATTTAAAAAAGCACTTTTAACATCCATCTGATATATTTTAAAATTCATGAAACAAGAAAAAGCCAACAATAGCCTAATTGCCTCAAGTCTAGCCACAGGAGCAAAGGTTTCATCAAAATCTATCCTTTCCTCCTGATTGTATCCTTTGACAACTAGTCTAGCTTTATTTCTAATTACTATTCCATTTTCATCAAATTTATTTCAAAAAACCCATTTTGTACCAATAATTGATGTGTTAGAAGGTCTATCCACTAGTGTCCAAACATTGTTCCTTTTAAATTGATTAAGTTCATCTTGCATAGCATTTATCCAATTACTATCACATTCAGCTTCCTCAATAGTTTTAGGTTCAATTTGAGACACAAAAGCTAAGTAATCACAAATATTTCTAAGAGATGATCGAGTACTTACACCTTTAGATGGATCACCTATAATTAGTTCTTTTGGGTGTCCATGAGCATACCTCCATTCTTTTGGTAATGGATCAACAGTTGATGTATTTTCATCACCTTGTGCTTGAACTCCGTCAGTGTTTTGATCATCATTCTGTTCCTTGGTAAGTCCTTCATTGTTGTTTATTTCTTCAGTCTTCTTGCTACCTGATTCATCAAAAAGTACATCTTCTTTTCTTGAAGATTTTTGGTTAGTTTCATCAAATACCACATGAATGGATTCTTCAACAACAAGTGTCCTTCTGTTGAAGACCCTGTATGCCTTACTAGATGTGGAGTAGCCTAGAAAGACTCCCTCATCTGATTTGGCATCAAATTTACTTAGATTATCTTTACCATTGTTTAAGATGAAACAACGGCATCCAAAAATATGAAAATAATGGATTGAAGGTTTTCTACCCTTCCAAAGCTCATAAGGGGTTTTCTTTAAAATCGGTCGAATTAAAACTCGGTTTAAAATATAGCATGCAGTATTTATGGCTTCCACCCAAAAGTATCTAGGTAAATCATTTTCACAAAGCATGGTGCGTGCCATTTCTTCAAGAGTTCTATTTTTTCTTTCTACTACCCCATTTTGTTGAGGTGTCCTAGGTGCAGAAAAATTGTGATGAATTCCATTTTCAATACAGAATTTATTAAAATTGGCATTTTCAAATTCAGTTCTATGATCACTTCTTAAAGAAATTACTGAAACACCTTTTTCATTTAAAACTCTTTTGTGAAATCTAATAAATTCAGAAAATGTTTCATCTTTATGTGCTAAAAACATGACCCAAGTAAAACGTGAGAAATCATCTACAATGACTAGACCAAACTTCTTACCTCCCAAACTAGATGTTCTAGTAGGCCCAAAGAGGTCCATATGAAGCAATTCCAAAGGTCTAGATGTAGAGATTACTCCTTTAGGTTTGAAAGAAGATTTTGTTTGTTTTCCAAGTTGACATGCACTGCAAATCTTATCTTTTTCAAAATTGAGTTTAGGCAAATCTTTTACTAAATTCTTTTTGCTAAGTTTTGAAATTAAATGCATGCTTGCATGTCCTAGTCTACGATGCCAAAGCCAACTAGTTTCATCGATCTTGGATTCCATTGCCACTAGACATTGACCTTTCTGAATAGGGAGATCATCAAGATCAACCATATAAATATTGCCATGCCTATGACCGATGAACTTAATGCCATTGTCATCTAGACTAGAAACAATGCACAAAGAAGATTCAAAAACAACTTTAAAATTTGTCACAAAATTGACTAATACTAAGCAAGTTATGTTTTAATCATCAACATATAAAACATTATCAATATAAGAGGTAGGGGTGATATGGATTTTACCAATACCGATAATTTTGCCCTTCCATTATCACCAAAAGTTACATTGCCACCATTTTGATATGTGAGCGATGAGAACTGCTCCACATCTCCTGTCATATGCCTTGAGCAACCGCTATCAAGGTACCACATTCTTTTCTTGTTGGTTGCAAGGCATACCTGCAATAAAGATCAAGTGGAGACTTTAGGTACCCAAGCCATCTTGGGTCCTTTTTGGTTAGTGGCATTGGTTCCTTTTGGAACCCAAACTTTCTTAGTGTTATTTAATTTTCTTTTGTTACACATATAAGATTTATGTCCTCTAATACCACAAGTATAGCATGTAATGAATGAAGATGCAGGCACAAAAAAATTTTTAAAGAGTTTCTGTTTCTTATGAGTTCTGAATCCAAATCCAGATTTATCAAAAACTGCTCTTTGGTTATTTAATAGTAGATTTAATTTTTCAGAACTGTAAGTAAATTTTTCAACAAAAGGTTTTAGTTTTTCGATTTCTTCTTTATATCTTTTGTTTTCTATTAAAATTTCTTTGCTTTGTCTTTGACAATTTTTCATTTGAAAGGAAGTTACTTTTCTTTTCAAATATATCCTTTTCTTTTTCAAGAGCCATAATCTTGTCATTTAAATTCTTATTTTGTATTAGAAGGTATTCATTTTCATTTGAAAGGTTGTTATTTGTTTTAGCTAGTTCCAGATTTTGCTTCTTTAAGTCTTTATGTTTTGACTTTAATTTTTGAAATTCTATGACTAGTTCATTAAAAATTTCATGAAGCTCATCAAAAGATAATTCATTTTCGGTTTCAGAACATACCTCTTCTTGATCGGCCATCAGACAGAAATTTGCCACTTCCTGCTGTTCTTCCTCAGAGCTGGAGTCTTCACTTTCACTCCAGGTTGCCATCATGGCCTTCTTTCTTAGTTTTCTTCTGCTTTTCTTTAATAAGGGGCAGTCTACCTTGAAATGCCCGGGCTTCTTACACTCAAAACATGTGGGCTGCTCCTCCTTCTTTTCCTTATCTTTTTCTTTACTCGGCTCACCTTTCAGAGGTTTCTTTTTGTAATTGAACTTCTTCTTCCTCATAAACGTTCTGAATTTCCTTGCTAACATAGCCGTTTCATCTTCTTCGTCATCCTCTTCAGAGTCTTCGCTTGAGTCTTCTCTAGTAGTAGATTTGAACGCGATTGTCTTTTTCTTTTTATCCACCTCTCCATTCTTCTATTTGAGGGATAGTTCATAAGTCATCAAGGAACCCAACAGTTGTTCCAGCGGGAGAGTGTTGACATCTTTGCTTCTTCAATTGCAGTGACCTTTGCATCCCATGAAGCTGGTAGAGACCTGAGAAGTTTATTCACAAGTTCACCGTTAGAAATTATTTTTCCTAAACTTCTCATGCCATTCACAATATTTGTGAACCTAGTATACATCTCACTGATAGACTCAGTAGGCTCCATTTTAAACATCTCATATGTGTGAATTAGCATGTTAACCTTGGTGGTCTTTACTTGGTGTGTACCCTCATGGGTAACCTTAAGTGTATCCCAAATCTTCTTTGCGGAGAGACAGTTTGATATTCTATTAAACTCACTAGGATCAAGAGAGCAAAATAAAAGGTTCATTGCCTTAGCATTGAGATCAATTTGCTTAATGTCATTCTCATCCCAATCATCTTCCATTTTTGGAGTGAGAATGCCATTAATCATCATTGTAGGCTGATGAGGACCTTTTACTATTGTTCTCCATAAATTATAATCAAGAGCTTGTATAAATATGTGCATGCGTGTCTTCCAATATGTGTAATTTGTGCCATTAAAAAGTGGGGGTCGGTTTGAAGCTTGACCTTCAATAATACCCATGCCTATTAGGGCTGCCATGATCTTTTACTCAAGATCCTTGGACCTACAAGAGAGTACCAATGCTCTGATACCACTTCTTGCCCAGAAATGGAGCCCAAGGGGGGGTGAATTGGATCTTTTAAAAAATTTAACACAATATAGTGAAGGTTAGTGGTGCTTGTGAGCAATAATAAATTTGATGCAAGATGATAGAAATAATTAAAGAGTACGAGAGGAAAAGAGCAATCACACACAAACACAAAATTTATAGTGGTTCGGTGTAAACCTAGCACCTACATCCACTCCCCAAGCCACCCTTGGGAATTCTACTATAATCCACACCAGATTACAGTTGACTTGTTTTTCACAAGGCTCACAAGTCAAAACCTAAGTTGGTTTTGTCACTTAGGCTTACCAACAAACCTAAATATTTGTTTTGTCTTCGGGCTCACAAGTTAACCCTAGTTGGTTTTAACACTTTGGCTCACCAACAAACCACAATAACCTTCTTTCAAGATACCCTTGAAAGCAAGGTCAAATCACAATAAAACAGATATGAAATTTAAAAGCTATAACAAACTCTCTTCAAGAGTAGATTGGAATCTTTGAAGTCCAAAAGGATGCTTTGACTTCACTCTTCTTCAAGTTACCTCTTTTTGGAATGTAGTAAGGTTGAGCTAGTAGGCTTTTCAGTGGAATCAAGCTAGAAGAGACTTTTGATATGAAGTTTGGAGAGAATATTGGCTTTTTGGCTTTTGAGTGGACTTGAATGCTCTTGAATAGACTTCTCTCTTGCTTTCTCTTCTTTCTCTTGCTTTAAAATGAGGTTGGTGGAGATTAAATACACCAAAAACCTTCTAAAAATGGTTTGTGACCGTTGGAGCATTGGAAATAGCCGTTTGGAGCTTGAAAACCAACTTCTGCAAGCCAGAAAAATAGATCCGTTAGAGCTGTCAGGCTGCAAGTGTCGACACTTGGCTGTCAGGTGTCGACACTTGGCTGTCAGGTGTCGACACTTGATTTCTGGGAGTCGACACTTGAACATTCAAGTGTCGACACTTGATGCACAGGTGTCGACACTTGACACAAAAATCCTCGAACCAACAAAGTTCTGTATTTTCAAAAATCTCAGGCCTTGAGTCGACACTTAGAACCTAAGTGTCGACACTTGAATATAGGTGTCGACACTTGGCGTGCCAAGGATTGTTGTCCGTGCCAAATGCTGAAGTGTCGACACTTGACTGTCCAGGTGTCGACACTTAAGACTGAAAACATCCAGATTCAAGTGTAAATGCCTCGAAATCAAAAATAAAATTCATGAATGCATAAACACATAATAGTTAAACAATTATAAGCCCTTTTTCAATGAAGAGGATGCCCGGATATGTGATAATTGCTCCATGCCATTGCGTGCCATACACCATAAGTTTTTAGAATTTTGAGATGCTTTCTTCCTGAAAACTCATAACTTGAAATTCTCATTAGAATACAATATGCACTCAATGTTTTGTTATTCATCAAAATCATTGGGTGGAGCCAACACGGCCTCCGCTCGGAGGGACCGGCCTCACCCTGATCGATGGAGGGGTCGAAGCCCGGGCCAAAGCGGGACATCCTCAAGAACAAGAGAAGTGAAGGACTCGAGGTAAAGGATGAAAGAACGGACTCGACTCGAAGGAGATCCTAGACCCGGAGGAAAGACCCTACTCTGGCGAAGAAAGAAGACAAAGAGGACTAACTTGGTACCTTAGAAGATCTGAGGCAACTGGGAGGAAGAAGAAGGCTCGAACACAGTAGAGGTGTGGAGAATTCAAAAAAATGGATATTTCGGGTAAGGCCCTCTTTTCATTTCAAAATGACCCGATGGATCCGTACCGCTGACCCCTCCGCCAATGGATCCATGCCACGTGTTGCCCATCGACAAAAACGGCATCCCGGTCGCTTTAAATTCTGCGCCAACATTAACTACTCCTCGGACGTGGCCACGTGGTGCCCCCTTATTGGCCTGCAGGACCGTCTCACGAAGTGCTAGCAATCATGGCCATCATTGAGCCAGATCTTCGTCTTTCCATGTCAGCATCACAATTACTCCCTTCGGCCCGAGCGCCATGCACTAACGAGCCTCGGAAGTGGGGGGAAAATGATGTGGTGGGATCGTTGTCAGGCACCACGTCAAAGGAAGCCACCACGTTAGATGCCATGTCAATTCTCCTGCCCGGACTCCTCTGCTGAGCTAAGCTCTCTCAAGACAACAAGCCGAGCTCCATCCTCTGCCAGGTCGGTCCCGCGAGCTCGGGATGCCTAGGCCGGAGCCGCACTCTGCCCTCCAGAGCAAGACCCTCGGAGATCGAGCCCTATGGTCAGAGTCAAGCTTAGCCCTCCTCCACCACATGGAGCCTCTCCGAGGCCGAGCCCTTTGGACCGGGCCCACACTCTGCCCTCCAGAGCAAGACCCTCGGAGATCGAGCCCTGTGGTCGGAGTCGAGCTCAGCCCTCCTCCACCACATGGAGCCTCTCCGAGGCTGAGTCCTCTGGACCAGGCCCGCACTCTGCCCTCCAGAGCGAGACCCTCGAAGATCGAGCCTTGTGGTCGGAGTCGAGCTCAGCCCTCCTCTACCACGTGGAGCCTCTCTGAGGCTGAGCCCTCTGGACCGGGCCTGCACTCTGCCCTCCTCCACCGAGGCGATCCCGCAAGCTCGGGGCATCTAGGTTGGAGCTAGCCCTACCATTCCAGCATAACCCAGCTCAGACGTGAGCACCGCCATCCCAAGACACCGGCGAGCTGCCCGAGGACTACACTAGAACACCTGCCAGACTGTACTGACCGCCAGCGGCCACCGGTTACACCAGAAAGGGGAGAAACCCACTGATCAAGGTGCCACGCTCCTTACCAACTGCCTGAACCACCCGAGAGAGGAAGTCAACCAGGAGATTCGAACCCTAGGGGTGGCGGCCCACCGATTGAGGTACTACCAGGTTTTCCAGAATGAGGTGACCAAGGGGAATGTCAGAGCATGTGACAGCTTCCCTTATCATGGATTGGGAAAGGCTCCTCGGGACACCGGCGCACGCGCCTGATAGCCCGGTGGAGATCCCAAGATGAATGCCCAACGGTAACCTAATCTGCAAAACTTGGAGGTAACAACCACAATATAAGAGAGGCACAAGCCATACCACTGAAACACAAGTGCAAGCTCCACCAAGAAGAGCAGGGCACCACCAGCATCTTTGAGCAAGGTCGGGCGGAAGGGCCACATAGAGACTCCCTCTAGCCAGGTCACTCTTACCCCGACATACTTGCATTCCACTCTCACACAACACACTCCTCCTCGTATGGAGTCCATCAAGAGGGGCTCGACCAGGATGATCTGTTCCCCTGGGTCGTCACTGAATTGATCGTGGAGTGCCCCCACCGGAAACCCCGGCCTGGGTCACTAACCCCTATTTTGTAGGTCCAGGACCACCGAACGGCGAGATAGCGAAGGAGGTGCGCTCCGACGCCGACAGCAGCTACAGGCCACAGCGATCTTGGCGGCAACACCAGGGATTTAAAGAGAGCTCACAATGACGGTTATCAGGGTAGGCAGAACTCTCCTCTAAGAAACCTCAATCTTAGAGGCCAACTCATAATCCAAAGTTAAACCCTCTATCCTATACCGTACCCTCTCTCCAAGATGCCTTCTACTGTAACTCAGGGGTCCTTTAAATAGAGCTCATTAAGGACTTCATCCCGATCAAATTCGAACTCAGTCAGACTCCAAATTGGTTGAATATCATATGAAGAATTCTCGGCCGTTAGATCGATTGCTTGATGGGCTGATCAACTCCCTTCTTCCTTCTTTGGCTACCCAGAGTCCGATCCAGGCTCTTGCAACACCGAATCCTGATCTCCTTCTCCCGATTGAACTTGAATTCTTCTCCTAATCGAACTCGGATTCTTCTCCCACTCCATGGCGATGGCGAAAGATGGCGGCCGGCAGTGGTGGAAGGTGGTGACCGGTGGCTGGTGAAGAGGGAAAAACACTGACTGTGATTGAAAAAGGGCCGAAGATTAGAAGAAGATGGTGGGGGAGAGTGTCACACCCCAACTCCAAACCCGAGCCGGATGCGCAACAGACGGTCGTATGCCCTTAGATTTATTTTTTCCTCGGACACACAAGGCTTGTATCAAATCATAATTCTAGCAATAATTATTCAACCAGGCATATGCATAAGTTTTTATTGGATAACTAATTCAAATGTTCATATAACTAACAGCCACACACTTAATTTTACTAAATATTAAATATAAAAGCAACAATGTCTGCTATATCCTAAGTTCCTCACTAACTGGTTCCTAAGCCCACATATTCCTCTAGTCCTGAAAAAAATGTAAGAGAATAAAGTGAGTTCCCTAAACCAAGTAAATTATCATAAATCTCAAGTACAAATCTACCATGAATCAAGAATAAGATAACTTGAATAATTCAGTGCATACTAATAAACTAAACAAATGATAAAATTAAGCTAATTCAGTTAAGTTTTTATTATTAACCTCCTTTACTATTTTTCTGATAACTCACTATTTAGGATGGGCATCCACATTCACTCACCTAGTCCTTCTGACTATGGCCACGATCGGTCCATGGCTAGCCTCGAAAGAGATTAGATCCTGTGTACATATACTGCTCATCGGTCATGCACAAGTGATAGCCAGGGGCGGACCACACCAACTTTTCCAGGGGGCCAAAAAAATATTAATAAATAATGAATAAAAAAATATTATTTTTTATAAATATTATTTGAATTGAACTCGACATTGTTTTACAGAACTAAATTAATCAATAATAGAATCTATTATAAAACTTTCTGCTATCTCCTTCTTAATATAAGTAACTAAATAATCGGCAAAAAAGTCCTCTTCCATCTTGTTGCACAATCTAGTTTTGACAATCTTCATTACTGAAAATGCTCTCTCTGTAGTAGCAGTTGAAACTGGAAGAGTCAATACTAGACGAATCAGTCTATCAATGAGTAGATAAATATCTGATTTTCTTGTTCTCACCAATTCTTGACATAATTCTGAAATTGTCGACATATTCTGAAACTCTGGATTCTTTGAAATATCAATATGATAATGTTGTGATTGATTTCTCAAAAGTCTTCTTTCATTCTCACTGAAGTCTTCTGGATAAAATTTCTCTGCAAGCTGATATATACTCTCTAAATTGAATAACCTATAACCATCTCTAGGGTCCAAAGCACTGCTAAAAATTAATAATTCACTGCATCATCACTGAATCTACTATGTAATTCATGTAATTGAGTATCAATAGTAGCATTAAATATATCAACCCGAAAATGATGCTCATTTATAATATTACTTTGTCGATGACCTCGACCACCACGCTTATAAGTAGCGGTCATATATGGAACATCAATCTTATATTTCTCACAAAATAGTATCACATTATCTAATAAACTCATCCATTCATCTTCTCTTAATTGTTGAAGTAAAATCTTTGTACTTTTTATCAAATGCATTGCATTGAGAATATCTTGAGACTTTCTTTGTAAAGTTTGACAAAGATCATTAGTTATCTCTAAAATCTCTATCATCAAATGCAATAAAAAAATAAATTGAAATGATGTCAAGCAATGTAATGCACCATCGGCATCTCCACGTTGAACATAACCAACTCCATCACGAGTAATATCCTCAAGAACAGAACAAGTAACCGAGAAAAGTTTTTTCAAGCTATGAACAGAATTCAAATATGAACTCCATCTAGTCTCACCAGGTCTTTGTAAACTGCTAATCTGATTTAGCCCGCTTCCAGATTCAAGCTCATCAATCGCTAATGAATTTGCAATATCGACTACTTGTCTTGCTCTCAATTTATCATGACATTTTGTAAATGCATTTACAATATTAACAATATTCAGCAAATCGTTGAAAAATTGATGAATAATAATAACCTCTCTTGATGCAGCTACCAGTGCTAATTGAAATCTATGAGCCAAGCAGTGGATATAATAAGCATATGGACAATCATTATTAATCAAAGCTTTCAAACCATTCCATTCACCACGCATATTGCTAGCCCCATCATAACCTTGACCTCTGATATTTTTAATGCTTAAATTATTTCTTGAGAGAACATTATAAATAGCATCTCTAAGAGTCGAAGAAGCTATATCTGAAACATGGACAATATCAAAGAATCTTTCTCTTATAAATCCATTATTGTCAACAAATATCAAAACAATAGCCATTTGTTCTTTTCTTGATTCATCTCGAGCTTCATCAACTATTATACAATATTTGGCATCACCAATTTCATCTTTTATGGCTCTTCTTACTTTTCTTGAAAAAATTTGTAGAATTTCCTTTTATATCTTTGGTGAAGTATAAGAAGCATAACTAGAAGCATTTTCCAAAATAACTTTTCCAACATCCTCATTATAATATGCCAAAATCTTGAGCAATTCAAGAAAATTACCTCGATTTTTTGAACTTGGACATTCATCGTGTCCTCGAAAAGCACAAGCCTGAAATGTAAGCCATCTAATTGCATCCACTGAGATCTTGAGCTGTAAACGATTTTGAGCAATTTGTTTAGAAGTTTGCTTGTCAATTACTTTTTGAATATGTTGCTTCGCATTTATCAGATCATGATAGCTCTTCATAGCAATATTATGTGAGAAATTAAGATTTTTTCCCACATGTCCAAGAAATGCACAATTATCTCCATCATTTACTTTTTTCCAGTTTTGAAATCCACCTTCTACAAATTTTCTTTTTCTTTCACCTGGCTTTGAAAAGAGATAACAAACAAAACAATAAGCAACATTTGTAGTTGGAGAATATTTGAGCCAACTAGGATGCTGATTGAACCAATATGATTAAAAATATCTACGATGATTTTCTGAACCAATGGGATCATACTTGTCCAATATTGGCTGATAAGGACCAAAATTAATATAGGCACGTTGAGTTTCATCACGTTGATTCACTGGATATTCCTAAATTTGTTTGCACATTCCAGGATCTCTTTCCAATTCATTGATATCAATATAATTGGTTCCAATATTTATTTTTTTAGATGGCCTTTCTTTTGTAGGAATAGTGTCTGTTCTTGAAATTAGTTGATGAAGTTCAATTTCATCCTCAATCTGATCAGCTACAGGCTGCATAGCTCCACCATCAATTTTTTCTGCTACTTCTTTTTTCTTGAAAAAATCACTAATTTTTCTACTCATGATGAACCTATAATATGAAGCAGATATCAATTCTTTTCCAATAAGAAATATAACATCCCAAAGAGCAAGATGCAAAATTTGCAATTGAATACCCATTAACCAAAGAAAATTATCTTCTCTATGATGCAAAAATTAGTATCTTTGCAATCCAAACTCACTAATCATTATCAAGAAATTAAAAAGTAGAATGATAGAAAAATATTTATTCAGGATAATGTTGTACATACTGCACAAATTTTTAAAGTCATTTACTTATTTATAATATTTCTCGAAGATATTAATTACCATATGATTGTAAAGTAATGGGAGATACTGGAATAAAATTAATATTTATTTTATACTCAATGATAATAATTGGGGAATGGGATTTAGATTTAACTAACTAGAATATAATCACATTATAAGCCCATTGGGCCATTGGCCACAGCCCAACAATAAATCAATAATAATCATAAAAGGTATAGCCACCCGTATAAGAAAAGTATCAGCATATTACCTTTTCTTTTTTGTTTTTTTGGTTTCGCTCAGTGCCTCAGGAGTCCGGGCTCACCCCCTCAGACTCTCACTCAGTCACCGATCAGGATCACGGAGGCGAGACCGCGGGGCGGGAGGGAGGGCTTCGCCTTTGCTAGTTCTTTGGACTTCAGGTCAACGGTGGCCCAGTCGCCCGGACCATCTCCGACGGAGCGATAGTCCGGCCATCGGCAAAGCAACGAAGAAGACACAGGTGGCGGGTGGGTTTGGGGTGATGGCGGCCGGCGGGTGCCTCGGGTGCCCTGTCGCCTATCGAGGATGGCGGCGGCCGGCGGTGCTGGGTGGGTTTGGGGCGATGACGGTCGACGGGTCCCGGGTGGGTGTGGGGCGACGGCGACCGGCGGGTGCCTTGGGCTTCCGAATCTTGGAGGCGGAGATGGCTGCCCTGCCACTGCCAGTGCCCGGCCATCAGTGGTGTCGCGACGGGTGGGGCCGTGGGGGCAGCAGATGCTAGATGCCCTGTCGGCTGTTGGGGATGGCGATGGCCGACGGCTGCGGGGTGGATTTGGGCTTCCGGATTTTGGTGGAGAAGGAGACCCAGGTGAGTTGTTCCCTGGGTTTA
Organism: Areca catechu; assembly: GCA_021397845.1. Lineage (NCBI taxonomy): Eukaryota > Viridiplantae > Streptophyta > Magnoliopsida > Arecales > Arecaceae > Areca > Areca catechu. Next base: position 31,962,211 of record CM038041.1, read on the forward strand.
GATTTTTTTTTTTAACAACGCTTGTTAGAAAATCTTTCCACTATTTTTTTTTTATAAGACTGAGTCCATAGATTTTTACCGAATTTATGTGGGATTGATTTTGAGAAATTTGAGGGGAGTTGGGAAATTCTTACCCGATTTATGTGGGATTAGTTTTGAAAAATTTGAGGGGGGCCAAATACCTATTTTATAAGGATTTATCTAGATATTGAATGATTTACAAAAAAAATTAGGAGTGATTTACGAAAAACTTAGGGGGGCCAAGGCCCCCCTTGCCCCCCCGGCGGTTCACCTCTGGTGATATCCCAACTGGAGGCCCAAAAGGAAAACAAGTTCTAAAATTACACGAGAAATATGCATCCTTTACATGTACCAGCGATCGTCCCGTTGGCTAGGCCCACAAGGGAAACTAGCTCCTGTGTACACATATTGCTCAACTGTCATGCACCATTGATAGCCCCACTAGAGGCCCAAAAGGAGATTAGATCCTAACTTATGTAATCATAGTCGGACTAGAGAGTATCAAAAATCAACTCAACCCATGACATAGAGCATTCTAAACATATTTGTTTAACCTCATATCATGTCAAGTCATCGAAGTATAGCATATAATGTATACAGTATAATTCAATAATATAATAAATATTAAGCTCACATGATGCATGGCAAAATATACTAGAGAGGGATAACTTATCGAAGAGTATCCATCAACTAAGTACAGTTCAATACTAGACCCAGTCTTCCAAAGACAATGACGATCCAGTACAATAATTTTTTTATCATATAATTAATTTCTATATAATATATGTATAAACTAAAAAGAAAACTAAATTTTCTAGGAGACCCTCATACATCAGTTCTTTTTCTCCCTTCCCCCTTTCCTTTCTCTCTCCAAAATTTGCTTCCACCGAGCGACCCATCCCTGTTAATCGAGCCGACCCATCCCTCCCTAAAGAAGGCTGAAAGGAGGAAGGGACCGGCAGTGATCATAACGATCGTCCGGCCATCTACCAAAAATCTCAAGGAATACGAGATGAACCCCTCCCTTTTGCCGGTTGTCTCTGCTCATGTCCACGCCCGAGAGGAGACGAAGAAAAAGGAACTTACCGGTGATGTTGGCATCAAATTTTGGAGGCCACCAGAGGAAGACAGGTTCTTAAAAGGGCTGAGGCATGCTAGGGGATCGTCTAGCAAAATCGGTGTTAGATTTTGGCATCCATCGGAGGAAGACGAGTTCGGATTGGTCGAGGCTTGCGAGGAACCCACCCTTAATAGGGAAGGATCTCTATTCCCCACACCGTCGACCTCCCTCTCCGACTCCACTACCGAACAATCTGGCAGTTCGGTGCCTCGCTTAATTTGAACTAAAGTCGGCAACTCAGTTGCTGGTTTCAGCCTGAATTTAGCATGGGCCAGGCCGGCTAAAAATTTTGGGTTGGGCCTCACAGAGAGGTAGCAAGGGATGGCTTGGTCACTGGTGAGACGACTTCCGACATGGTGAGCTGGTGGCGGGGCGGTGGTAGGCCGGTGATTAGATGGGCGGCAGGTGGTTTCATGGTGGAGAACAGAGAGGGAGAGGGTGGTAGTTTTTTTTGGTGGCTTCGAGTAGCTTCTTTGGTTGGCGAGGGGTTGGGCGGCGGCTCGGTGCGACGGGGCAGCTAGACGGCAGTGAGAAAGGAGGTGCATGGTGATAATTATTAAAAATATATATATTAATTAATTAAATTTTATCAGATTAATGCTTTAATGTAATATTTTGTAGAAAAGAATCCCAACAACGTGAAGAGCTCAATTTTAGGAGTCCAACGGTGCATACAATACTCAATTAGGACTTCAAACGGGCTCAAAATAAATTTTTTAAGAAATTATCTACAATTTCATGAAGTTTAAAGCAGCTAGTCCACAGTAAACTGATCGCTTGGTTCATGAACTACCCTGTGGACCACGATCCGCCATGACCGCCGGTCCACGAAATAGAACTGTGGACCGTATGGCCCCATTTGAGCCGAAACTCATCAGAGAGGTTGCCCCGTCGCCGCCCAAGCCACCGGCACCTCCCTTGTCGGCTAGAGAAGTTTCCCATGGCCTGAAAAATGGCCAGAAAAATTCAAGCTCCACACGGTCATGATCCCCTCTCCTTCCAAGCCATCGGTGCGCATCAACACCGCCCCGGCCACCGGAAGCTGCTGGAGACCTCTCTACTGCCGGGTGTCATCCCTCATCGAAAAGATCACCGGAGAGGCTTCCAAAGCACCGGTAGACCTCTGATCGGCCATCATCTCCTTCCCCTCTTCTCCGCGATCAACACCACCAAAAAATCTTAGGAACCGCCCATTCCACCATTGCTCTACCTTCCATCCTCCTCTTGCCGCTGTCGATTGCAAGAACATCACCAGAGTTAGCCCCCGTAAGACACCCTCCACCATTGCATGGTCTTCTTCTTCGCTGGTTTTTTTTTTGGACACTACCATTCACCGTGAAATCACTAGCTTATTATTGGGATGTCCAAATGGGATAAGGAGATCGGTAGTGTGACCGGATAACTGGATTTTGAGTTTGATTTTTGAACAGAGATAGGATCTCGGAAGGAGAAACAAACCCAAGGAAGGATATGCGGAGCGAAGCAGCGGTGCATTGGAACAGAACCGGAGATCGTGCGATGGCAGGTGCGGGGATAAGATCTGAACAGAAAGCGGGTGCGAGGATATTGGAGAGATCGCGATGAGAAACCACCACATTCCCACGTGAGTCCGACGCGGTGTTCCCCATCTATAAAATCAGGACTTCTCCGGACTTCCGGGACACTTTTTGATTCGATCGACTTCCTATTCCACTATTATCTCCGCTCCATTCCACTCCACCTCTCCATCACTCTCCGCATTCCATCTCATTCCCATCCACGTCCATTTATCCAATTTAATTCTCGTATTCTGAACCATCAACCCGTATTTTGAACCATCAACCATCTGTGAAACTGATGTCCAGGTCGAAGATGCTGGCCAAAGGATCAATGGAAGGCTGATTCATACTTCTCAGGATTTCACTGTAGTACTTGGAATAGGGAGAATTTCAATGTACTTGACTTTCTATGAAATAAAAAAACTGAGTTTTTTTTCAACATTTTTATGTCTTTATATAATTCTTATTAAGCATAGTTTATTTTTGTAGGACAAGCTGTATTCAATAGGTATAGTTTGTACTCTTGGAATAAATTATCTCTAAAAAGAATTTTTATAATTTGTATGTATCTGATTTCTGACTAATCTATATTTCAAGAGAACGGGCAGAGCCGTGATAGGACAGGTACGGGTCGTGATCGCCAAGAATAGATTATATCTAGATCGGAACATACAGATCATTTACATAGAAGTGGAGTGCCAATAACCTAGCAAGTAACCAGTTGGAATTCCGAGATTCTAATATATTACATTTATACTCTTTCATTATCTGTCTTAGTTAGTTATAGTTTCATGATAGGATTTATACTCTTATATTATTAATAAATATTAGCATTCATGTTGGAAAGTTCTTTTTGAAATAATCATAAAGTCCATGTGGATTCAACCCTTACTCCCGCTATTCTACCTAGAATAGTAGAATTAAGATAATTTAAATCGGTGCGTAGCGACACGCATCAAATTTTGGCATCGTTGCTGAGGACTTTTGGCATTATTTTGAAAAAAAATTCAAAAATTTGAAATTCAAAATTCAAAAGAATATTCAAAAATCAAAAAAATTAAAATCTCAAAAATTAAAATTTCAAATTTCAAATTTTAAAAATTTAAAAATTTTTTAAAAATTATTAAAATTAAAAAAATTAGTAGTTCGTATTTTCCAATCTTGAGTGCCCTAATATAAGGTTGCCTTGGCATAACTGGAAAGTTATGTTGAATGGTTGTCCTAGGATACAAAAAAAGGGTTGAATAATAATAAAAAAATTGTGCTATTTGCTTCTAATTTTTTTTTAGATTGACTTAGGTAAATTTATTTTTTTGCAAAATTAAAAAAAATTTTACCCTGACATCTCATAATTTATTAGGATTAGAACTTAATCACCAAACTTAAAAAAATAATTAGTTGAATTTTGTTTGTCTATAACTTTAAATTTTAGACATCTTACTTGTTGCATTTCATTATTCCATAATTCATTTTAAGGGCATAACCCAATTAATCAGATAAGGTGGGGAATTTATCACCCATCCTTAGCCCATAAATCACCACCCAACATTTGCATTGACCCAAACATTAATTTTAAAATCAATTAGATGTCAACCCTAGGAATTTTGAGCTCAATAGGACAAGGGAATCCCAGAGTTGGACTGAGTTCAGGTCAGTTAATTGCTTGGTGTCTAAGAAAAGTGGTTCAGGGACAAGAGCCCGAAGGAAGGTGGTTCTTTAATTGATTCCATTCGCTTACCTGGCCAATTTCAATTAGTGTTTAAGGCAAGCAACGGGGGGACCCCCACCAACCTTACACTTATCTGGCCAAGTCAGTTAGTTGATCTTGGGCTTGGAGTGCTCGAAGGTAACCTTGGATCAGTTAGGAGCTGTCTAGATCCAGGTTAACCCTAGTGATTTTGATTGTGTAACTTGTTTAAAAAATATATAAAAAAATTAATTAAAATAACTTTTTCTTCTCTTTAGTCTAGGACTCTCTTAGAAGTCTTTCCTTTAGACCTTTTCTCTCCTTCCCCCTTCTCCTCTTTTAAAATAATAATAATAATAAAAATAGATAAATAAAATACCCAATAATGTACCAATTTTTTGAGTCTAGGTATGACCAAATTTATCAAGACTGAACTCATATGGCCTATAGACCAGGAGAAAATTTAAATTTTGATGCTTACAACCCAGGTTGGGGGTTCAATTAAATTTTTCGTGGCAACTACACCCAGTAGTTACCCCAGTATCCCAAAGACTTTCATTCGCAGATGCTTCTTATTACGATCTGCCCTATTTAGATTGTCAACCTTCTCCTACTCCTTATAGCCTATCTTTTCAAAAAAAGGTTTTACAAGCAATATACCGGATTGGAAAAATTAGTCAGAACCCACCTCTTCCTCAGACTAACCCAGAAGTCAATAGATTTGCCCAATATCAATAACCAATCATGCCTCAGCAGTAATCTATCGATGAGCTTAATATATATGATTCGATTGAGGCAGAAAAACCAAACTGGTGGGATGAACTACTTCCATCATCATCCTACTCATCGATGACCCCCTTCCCAAGTGTCCTAAAATCATCACTTCCTTTTTCTGGAATAGAAGAAGAAATTGATGATATGATGGAATTAATTGAGGCTCCCCAGGAACCACAACAAAATGACATAATAGGGAAAGCCATATCTCCAAGTTGTCCCCAGAAGTCATTAGATCCCTTTATGGCTCATTGTAAAGTAGATGAATATATCACGGGGAGGGATAACCTATTCGATACACCACATTACAAACCCACCCCGTTCTGGATGGAATAATATGAGCCAACACCTAGCCCTCTAATAGCTCCTCCGTTAGAATCACCACTAGATCTAGAATTGAACCTACTTCCCGTTACACCTCCTAACACTCCATCGGTGGTCTCTCCACCAGTGATCTCTAACCAGGAAGACCAAATAATCGGTATTCTAAATATACATAAAAAGATTATTGGATGGGATATTTGTAAAATGAGAGATAATGATGTTAAAGAGTTTATAGATAATTTTTCTATATTTGGCACTACTTTCGAAGATCGCCTCCAAAATCTATCTTTTATTTTGAAAAGATGTATGGAGACAGACCTACAATTAACTTGGACAAAGTGCCATCAAGAAGGGATGATGTCAAGACATATCATACCTGAGAATGGGATTAGGGTAAACCTTTCTAAAGATAGAAAAATTTTCAAGCCTCCACCCCCACTCTCGGCCCAACACACACAATCCCTTCCTAATCTTCAACAAAATTATTATACAATTTTTCAATCTTGGTCTAGCATGCTTACCTCCTGTACTTTATGGATTAGGGATAATTATCGTAGAGTACTTTATGAACATTTTTCTATCATGTTGACAAGGCCTCCTGATTGGTCCTGTCTTCTTAAAGTCTTCTTGAGGGATGTACCTAAGTTCAATATCAGTAACACTCTCTCTTAGCATCTGGTTGAAGATGCTAAACTTAGCGCTCCTGGGAGGCAACCCAGTTTATGCTTTTAACCATGCATTTTTCTTTTTTTAGAAAAACCCAAAAAAAAGAATAATAAAGATGAATTAGGAGTATGGTGACACAGGAATTTCTAGTCTTCGAGTTCCCTTCCAGGTGGTATCTTTCCTTGTCGCATATTTTTTGTACCTCTTCCATTGGAGATAATGGAAATTAAGTTGGGGGTGAATATCATCAAATTAATAAAATCCTCGAGTAAAATTTTAATCATTTTTTGTGTACCAAGCTTTGTCTCGATTTGGAAATAATCAAGCTTGCTAAACAATGAATGTTTAACGATTTAGACTATTTTAGAGATATTGAGGGATAAATTATCAAGGAAACCCTATAAATGATAGAGTGTAGACCAGAATTTTTTTTTGAGTAATTCTAGACCCTTCCGCCTATTGATCTTGATAGAGAATCTACCTTATAATGGTATAGGTGAAAATATCAAAAAAAAAGAAAGTCTTTAAAAATCAAATAAAAAGGTTTTCACACTGAGTAACTGGGCCCCTTTGCCTAAGTAAGCGTTGTTGTTCGTATCAAAAAGTGGGGATATAAAGAAACCTTTAGTTGGTCAGTCCTAATACGTAGCCTTTTTGACTCGAGTCAGTAAGACTGAAGGGTGTTTTACACCTAATGCCCTAAAGCCAACTGGTTTGGGAGTCATTGGCCTAAAGCTCGCTACAAGGGTCATCTAGAAAGCAAGTTGTTAAGACATTGCACTGACTCTACATTATAAAAATAATTTTAAAAAAAAGAAAAAAAAGAAAAAAAGAGAGACTAATAAACTGATACTACATGAAAACCAAACTAAGCTGGAGGATTTAGACAGTGAGATAAAAAGTTGGGAAAAGAAGAACTCTTGAAAACTTCTATGGACTTCATTTGACCACTAAATGGGTGGAATTGATAATCCAATGAAGTATTTCTTCAATGGTCTAACCAGGTTTCAACTGATTTTAGAGTTAGTAAGATAATTTTCACTTCATGGACAATTTAGTATGCATAGCTAATTCATTTGCTTTACTCGAGGACGAGCAAAAGTTCAAGGTGGGGTGTGTGATAATTATTAAATATATATATTAGTTAATCAAATTTTATTAAAATTAATACTTTAATGTAATATTTTGCAGAAAAGAAATCCAACAACGTGAAGAGCTTAATTTTAGGAGTCTAACTGTACAAATGACACTTAATTCGGACTTCAAACGGGCTCGCAATGAGTTTTTTAAGAAATTATCTATAATTTCATAAAGTTTAAAGCGGCCAGTCCACAGTAAACTGACTGCTTGGTTCATGAACTACCCTGTGGACCGTGATCTGCCATGACCGCCAGTCCACGAAACAGAACTATGGACCGCATGACCCCATTTGAGCCGAAACTCGCCAGAGAGGTCGCCCCGTCTCGCCCAAGCCGCCGACACCTCCCTTGCCAGCCGGAGAAGCTTCCCATGGCCTGAAAAATGGTCAAAAAAATTCAAGCTCCCCACGGTCATGATCCACTCTCCTTCTAAGCCATCGGTGCATGTCAATGTCGCCCCGGCCATCGAAAGCTGCTGGAGACCTCTTTGTCGTCGGGTGTCATCCCTTGTCGAAAAGATCACTGGAGAGGCTTCCAAAGCACCGGTAGCCCTCTAATCGGCCATCATCTCCTTCCCCTCTTCTCCATGATCAACACCACCATAAAATCCTAGGAATCGCTCGTTCCACTGTTGCTCTGCCTTCCATCCTTCTCTTGCCATTGTAAAAGCATCACCAGAGTTCGCCCCCGTAAGACACCCTCCATCGTTCCGTGGTCTTCTTCTTCGCTGGTTTTTTTTTGGACATTACCATTCATCGCAAAGTCACTAGCTTATTATCGAGATGTCCGAATGGGATAAGGAGATCGGTAGTATGACCAGATAACTAGATTTTGAGTTTGATTTTTGAATGGAGATAGGATCATGGAAGGAGAAACAAACCCAAGGAAGGATATGCGGAGCGAAGCAGCAATGCATTGGAGCAGAACCGAAGATCATGCAATGGCAGGTGCGGGGATAAGATCTGAACATAATGTGGGTGCGAGGATGTTGGGGAGATCGCGATGAGAAACCATCATGGTTCCCACGTGGGTCCGACGTGGTGTTCCCCATCTATAAAATCTAGACTTCTCCGGACTTACGGGACACTTTTTGATTCGATCGACTTCCTATTCCACTACTATCTCCACTCCATTCCACTCTGCCTCTCCATCACTCTCCGCATTCCATCTCATTCCCATCCGCGTCCATTTGTCCAATCCAATTCGCGTATTTTGAACCATCAACCCGTATGCTGAACCATCAACCATCTATAAAACTGATGTCCAGGTTGAAGATGCTGGTCAAAGGATCAATGGAAGGCTGAATCATACTTCTCGGGATTTCACTGCAGTGCTTAGCACAGGGGATTTAGTTTTATTTTAATCTTTTGTACTTGACTTTCTATGAAATAAAAGACTGAGTTTCTTTTCAACATTTTTATGAGTCTTTATTTAATTCTTATTAGGCATAGTTTATTTTCTTGGGACAAGCTATATTCAATAGGTACAGTTTATATTCTTGGAATAAATTATCTCTAAAAAGGATTTTTATAATTTGTATGTATCTGATTTCTGACTAATCTATATTTCAAGAGAACAGACCAGGTCGTGATAGGACAGGTACCTATCGTGATCGCCAAGAATAGATTATATCTGGATCGAAACATACAGATCATTTACATAGAAGTGGAGTGCCAGTAACCTAGCAAGTAACTAGTTGGAATTCCGAGATTCTAATCTATTGCATTTATGCTCTTTCGTTATCTGTCTTAGTTAGTTAGTTGTAGTTTCATGATAGGATTTATACTCTTATGTTATCAATAAATATTAGCATTCATGTTGGAAAGTTCTTTTTGAAATAACCCTAATGTCCCTGTGGATTCGACCCTTACTCCCACTATTCTATCTAGAATAGTGAAATTAAGGTAATTTAAATCGGTGCGTAGTGATGCACATCACATGGTAATGGAGGAAGATGGTAGATCGAAGGAAGAGAACGATGGTGACCGGTCCAAAAATGGGCTTTTTGGCGGTTCTCTGGCGATGGCGGCCTTCCCGGCGTCTCCTCCGTTGATGGACGGTGACTAAATGTTGTCTCCAGTGATCAGCAGCTCAAAATGGCACCTGCGGTCCATGGGAATGGGTCGTGGACCGGCAGCAATGGCTACCGATGGACCAACTCATAGTTTGTAAACCGAGTGGCCGCTCCATGGTGGACCGGCTGCTCTAAAAATCATGCACTTTATGTATTAATTTTCAAAATTCAATATCGAGCCCGTCTAAACTTCGATTTGAGAGTCGTTTGCATCGTTGAACTCCAAAAATCGAGCTCTTTATAATGATAATCTTGTTTACTAAAAATAATATATAAAAATATTAATTTGATATAAATAAAGATAATTTAATTATTAAATTAATACTTTTATATGTGTATATAATATGATTATCAGTTGTGGAAGCCAAACCACTCCATATACATAGGAACATCAAGATTGCCATGCAAGAAAGCATTCTTAACATCTAGTTGGGCAGTCGGCCAATTTTGAATAGTGGTAACTAATAGAATAATATGAATACTGCCCGATTTAATTACTGGACTAAAAGTTTTTAGAAAGTCAACACCTTCCTCTTGGTGGAAGCCTTTTGCCACAAGTCAGGCTTTTAGTCGGTCAAGTATCCCATCTACACAAAGCTTTGATTTGAACACCCATTTGCAACCGACAATGTTCATCAAGAGGTGATGCAGGACAAGTCCCAGGTTTGATTTGCTGAAGAGCATTAACTCCTCATGCATAGTAGCTGTCCAATTGGGTGTTTTAAAGCAGAACAAACAGTCCGAGGTTCAGGAAGAATAGATGATGATGCATTATTAGTATACCTCATATTAGACTTGGAGATGCCAGCCTTGGAGTGGGTGACCATGGGATGTGATGAGAAAGTGGTAGCCACGGACTGCGATGGACTATGGTCATAGATGTCACCCTCTTCCAGTGATGTTGGTTGGTCAGATGTTGCGATTACTAGGTCAGGCATGATTGGTGTATCTTCGATGAATAGGTGTGCACATTCTCATGTAGAATCAAACTCAACATGTGAAAGATTGGGTAGCTAAGTTATTATCGGAGCAAGTACAAAGCTAGATTGGGCTTCAGCCAATCGTTCAGTGGATGCTGGATTATGGTTTGGACTTGAAGTAGCATGTGGAGCACAGCAAGGGTTGGGGGGATGTTTTCTTGTTATCATTAGAGGCTTGGTTATGAGTTGGACTAGAAGTTATGATCCAACGTAGTAGCTCCCAGTAGTGACATGAGAAGAGGCAGTAAATGAAAAATTATACTTATAAAAAATAATGTCGAGATATATAAATACAGCCAGTTGATTGATGAAGATAACAGTAGCTCGTGTTTGTAACTATATCCCAAAAACATACATGGTAGAGAGCGCTTGTCAAATTTGTTCATCATATAATTTTGAAGGTATGGATAACAATGAGATCCAAAAATCTAGAGCAAAGAGTAGTCGACAGGGTTTATGGTACCATCTCGAACCATTTAGTTTAGGGCATACCATATCGTATTGGTCAAGAACCGATATAGTTCAGTCCTAAAAAATGGTTCGAGACTCGAACCATAAAAAATGGCCTGAACTGGATCGATACTTATTAGTTCGGTAGGTACAAGTAGATTCGGACTGGTATGGCCCGATTCAGTTCGGTTCAGGCTCGGTCCGACTTGATTCAGGTCTGGTTCAGGTTTGGTTTAGCGATTTTTGCTTAAAAAGGGAGAGAAAGATAGTTTTTCCTCAATTTACCAAGGCTGGTACATGTACCAGTATAAATTGGTACTACCGTATCGGTCGCTGATCGGTACGAGTCCTGATACCGATTCAACGATTCTGGTAGTTAGGGTCTTTCTTGAATAAGATCGAATATGGACTTTAACTTCTTAGAGCCATAGATGGGAGTCGGTTTATCGAATAATTTATAGTTGTAAATGCTTCTACCCAATAGCAGAGAGGTACAAAAGTTTCAAAGAGTGTAGCAAGCCTATGTTCAACAATATGTCGATGTTTCTTTTCAGCAACACCGTTTTGTTCTAGTGTACCTAGATAAGAAAGCTGGTGTTGTATACCACAATCACAAAGATGTTCAAGAAACATGTTGCTAGAAAACTCACCCCCTCCATCAGATTGAAAGATTTTAATCTTACGATCAAATTGATTTTCAACCAATTTCTGAAATGAGAGAAAAATATCAAAGAAACTTAATTTCTACTTCAAGGGATATAACTAGCAGTAATGAAAAAAATCATCAATGAATATCACATAGTAATGGAATTTTTGTAATGAAGAAACTGAGATGGGTCCCCAAAGATCATAGTGTATTCTTTTTAATGGATCAGAGCAAGGAGAGTCATATAGATAAAATGGTAATTTTAGATTTTTGCTAATCTAGCAACTGGTACATAGATGCCAATTGACTTATTTACTAAAATAAAATTGTTGCTCCGTAGATATAGCAAAACATAACTATTTGGGTGGCCTAGTCAGTGATGCAAAGTCAGTTCATCCACCACCTTAGTCCTCTGAGAAGAAAATGCAACAAAATGTGGATCTTTATTAATATATAGTCCTTGATGATTAATTCCCGACATCATCACCTGGTGTATCTTGGAGTCCTTGATAGAAAAACCAAAAGAATTAAATTCAAAGTAACATGGATAATTGCTTGTTAGTTGAGATACGGAGAGTAAGTTTTTCTTCATTTTTGGTACAACCAAAATATTATAAAGTAAAAAATGACACGTGTCACTACCAATTTGACCGGTACCAACATGAGTAATTTGCAGAGGCATACCATTTCCAACCATCACACTATTAGAGTCATGGTAAGGAACTAAATTCACAAGATTACCTGGCTTATCAATGATGTGAGCATTGGCACCAGTGTCGAGATGCCACTCATCATCCTGAGGATCTGAGATATATAGAGCTACTAGACCTTGTGGTATGCCACCACTCTGATAACTATTGTCAAAGTGATACCAACATTTTAGTGAATCATGCTCATTTTTCTTGTAAATTTGATAAATGAGAAGCTCAGCCCATGTGCTTGAGCTCGGTGTGGAGCTGACCAAATTGGACTATTGGGTAACGCTACTATTACCCAAGAAATGTCTACCACTTTGTTTCACCTGAGCAAATCCTTGACCTTTTGAGTTAAAAAAGTGTGGTCTACCTCTACCCCTATATTATTCCTGTTGCCACCATATTTTGCTGTGAGATAAAGGCTATGGATATGTTTGGGAGAGTGCTCATGTTTCACTTATTATGTAGTTCGTAGCTTTGGAGTTGTGGGACCACTTCTGTATATGATAGAAGAGGAGGTTTAAACATAGTCATTTTAAATGACTCATAGCTATCATCAAGGCCTTCAAGCAACTTGAAAACCTTATTAGCATCTGACACAGATTTACCAATAGCATGTAATTGATCATAAATAGATTTAAATTCACGAAGATAAGTAGCTAAACACTTATTCCCATTTCGGATGTGTTGCAGTTGAGCAAGAAAATTGAACTCTCGGGCAATTGATCTTTGCTTAAAATGATCAGTTAGGGCTTTCTATATCTCTATTGCCGTTTGGAGTCCGATGGCATATCCAAGGACTTCTTCTAAAAGTGTGCCCACGATCCATGATTTCATGAGGCGGTCAGTACAAATCCATGATGTATAGTCTAGATTGATCATTTTGGCTTCATTTTCTAGAATCAAAATTTGTGATGGTGCACATTTCTCTCTTGTAAGGAAGCCGAGTAAGTTTTAACTTTCAATCAGAGACAGTACGTATATCTCCTAGAGTAAAAAATTATTATCATTTGTTTTAATATGATAAAGTTTTCCATATTGATGGTTGAAGGGAATGAAAACTTCGAGTTTGAGAAGGTGGACGACATGGTGAAAGGACTTTATGACCTAACTTGGCTCTAATACCAAAAAAAATTAAAAAGAAATTATTTAGGAATTCATTTTTTCACTTTCATTAATCTCATGTTTAAAATTTATACATGAAAAATCAAGAATATCTCCATCTATACTTTTGAAAATCAAATCAAGAAAAATTATGTATGATATCTCTTCCTATAATTATGGCATGGAAGGTAAAATCAAGAGAATATCTCTTTCTACAATTATGGAATAGAAGATAAAATCAAAATAATATCTCCTCATACAATTCTGGAAACGAGAGACTTAATCAAGAGAGAAATTTTCTATAGTATCTCTTCTTATAATTATGGAATGGAAGACCAATCTTCATAATATCTCCTCTTACAATTCTGCAAGTAGAAGGTCAAATAAAAAGAAAAGAATCTTCAAAATATCTCCTCTCACAGTTATAGAAATGGAAGACCAAATCAAGATCAGCCCGAGCATGAATTGTTTCCATGATATTCTCTATGCTGAAATGGAAAGACTTTTGCGAGTTGATTTATAGCCCGATTTTTAATGATTTTGGCTTCAATATGTCCTAAATAAAACCTTTCACTTGGACCTTGGATAGGCTTACTGGATCTAGTATTATTGGCTTTAAAGGTTTTACCCTTGGTTTGAACTTATATAGGTTATGATGGTAAGGTTGGCTTGATTGATATTATTGGTTTGATTGAAATCTAGGCTTTGATTTTGATTTGGTGTTGTTGTTGGTCTAGTATTATTGGGTTAGGTTAGCTTGGATACTTGAAATTCTAGTTTGCTAGATTTTAGACCTATGTTGGTCTTCTATCCTGATTGAGTTCAAAAGTTAAGCTAGGATTAGATCTCCTTGATTTTGGAGTTGATTTTTGATAAAGCTATTCTAGGAAGGAGGCATTTTATCTAGAAGGCTAGAGATCTTAAGTTCTAAGAATTTATCTTCATTAGCTTGAAGTTTTCTAAGGTACTCTTGGAATTGGTGGAGCTGGTCATTGATGGGTTTATTTTCTACCATATTTTACCTAAGGAATGATGTAGTATTAAATTGTTTAACCCCATCATCATCAAGGCCATACTCAAACTCTAAGGTATGACATAATTCCTTCGCACTTTTAGTTGATAGGTAAATATCATAGAGTGAGTTGGAAGGGTACTAAGGATTCTACCTTTGTATAGGTAATCCTCTTCTAGGATAGTAGGTGTAGTTTAACTAAAGAAACTGGTGGACTGATCGATCATAGACCAAAGTCTTAAGATGGTTAGCCAAAACTTTATTTGGCATTACCACTCCTAAAATGGGATCCATCAAATTTTTCAGATTTTAAGCTAATGATGTCAAGGATTTCCATTGGGTCCATGTCAGGTTCAGAGAGAAATATCTGAAAAATAAAAAATATTAAAGATTTATTTAAATAATCTAAATATTATTTATTTATTTATTTATTTTATTTTTCTTGTATATGTTTCTAAAAATATCTTCTATTTTTTAGAAATTAAAGTTTTATTAAAATAATTACCAATGTGATCAGACTTCTGGTTTGTTAAGATTTTTATTTAAGTTATTTGTCTCTATATCCTAAAGGTTTGATTAGTTTGTTTGTGTAGTCTTTTAAAAATTAATTTATATGCTATAGTACAGATTTAGTAGGGATCTTCAATTAATTTTTATGCAATACAAAAGGAATAGATATTATGCAAAATAAATAAACTATAATTAAATAAAAATAATTATGCATACACTACAAACTATTTACAAATCTCTTTTAGATTATTAGTCGTAATGTATGAAAAATAAATATATATTTATATATTTTTAAAATATTTTAAAAATAATTTTTCATGGTATGTGTGACAAAATAAATTTTGGTGTAACAAAATAAATTAAAATATAATAGAATAAGATTAGGAGGTCTGACCTAAGAGGCGGATAGAACCAATGTCCTAAAGGAGATTTGCCCCCTTCTCATGCAAAGAACAATTGGATCATACATTCTCATCTAAGGTACAACTCGGAAGCCAATACTCCAATATCTGCCGGTGGCACGGTCTCGAACGGATGTCGATCAGCTCGTCTTCAGTCCAAATTTTCAAAGTAAAAAAATGTAGGAGAGCAAAAGAATTTAAAAAATTTTTGGAATAGAGGAAGTATGAGAGGGAGAGCTTGGAATTCTTGGATATATTGTAGTGCTGAGGTAGATGTCTATTTATAAGCTCAAAACTCAAGAAAAAATCCTAAAAAAGTCCTCAAACTAGCCGTTATGGTATTAAATAAAAAATGGCCACTAAAAACTAATTTTAGAATTAATTAATTAAAAAAATGAAAAATGCATTAATCTGCACGTGGATCGAATGCGCACTGCATGTGGGGGGGAGGTTTTCTTTTTTTCTTAGAAATGTCCGGTGAATAGGAACAAGATACAAAAATCATCCTTCTCTCAAAAAATTTAGAACTTGACATGCAAAAATTTAGATAGCATGCATCTAAGTTGACTTCAATTGTGACTAAATCAACTCTAGAGGAAAAATAGAAGAAAGCACAAAAAACTAGCATGCAAAATTTTTTAGCTGGCATGCAACTGAGCCAACTCAATGAAAAATTCAAGTTGACCCCTTTGGGTGCACAAAAAATACAAAAAGATAGTTTTTCAAGGCTAAAACTCGAGTAGGCTTGATTGTCATTTGAGTTGACTTGAAGGGGAATTGAGTCGACTTAAGGTATTCAAGTCGATGTCTTAGTGAAAGATAGAGGGATAAATTTTTAGAAGAAAGAGCTCGAGCAGACTCGATTAGAGGTCTAGTCGACAAGTAAAATCTGAGTTGACTCAAGACCTGCTTTAGCCTAATGATTAGTTCTGCAGGCTATTTAGAAAAGGTCTAGAACATCTTGAACAGCTAGTGTCTGCCCCTCAGTGGCTACAATTTTTTTGAGGTTTAAGGCTCTTAAATTTCTACCAAACTTATTGAAGAATAAGAAGAACAAGATAAGAATACAAGAAAAACCTACAAATTCCTAGTGAGAACTATGAGTCAAAAAAAAGTTCACAATCATTATGTGTGTGTGCAATTATTATTCAACCATATGAGAAAATATAAGCTCTTCAATTGAAAAGCTTCTCCAGAGATTCCTCAAGCTTCATCGAATTCCTTTTTCCATTCATTTAAGGAGATTTGTTATTTTATTGTTAAATCTTCTTTTTAAGAATTGTAACCGGCTTCAATTGAAGATTGAAGCTAGGAAAAATGCTATTCAAACTTAGGAATTGGATTGTATGTTAAAGGGTTGGCTTGGGATAAGGTTTTGATTAGTTATCCTGTGCAAAACCAACTAGGATTTGGATCGTGAGCCCGAGAAAACAATTCGACTATAATCTTGTTGAGATTATAGTGAATTCTTAATAGGCACTTGGAGAGTGTGTAGATGCTGGGGTTGCACCGAACCATTACAAAATATTGGTATGTTCATGGCTTGGTTAAATTATTTTACTCTTTCCTCTTGGTACTTAGGTTATTTCAGTTTAGTATATATTTCTACCGCATGTTTATTGTTTTCACCATCAACATATACTTATTTAAATTTGCTACAATTTTGAAAAAAAATCTAATTCATTTCTCTTTCTTGGGTTATCTCACTGGGCAACATCTACTCTCTTTTGTGACATCAATGGTTGAATCAGCATGACCATTTCGAGATTTATATAGATGGATGAAAGATAGATATTTGAATATTTTGAAAACCGTGCAAAATATGATCTAATAATTGACATAGTAAAAGAAAATGAATCATTCTTTTACATAAAAAATATAACCCAAACATATGAGAGGGATAGTAAAATAAATGGTGGGCCCCATATATATTTTCTGAGATTGAAAATAAAACAAATATCACTAGGAAATGATATATGCTTTCAGAGTAGAGGTAATATGAAAATACCATTTTTTAATAGAAATACCTTCATATTTTATTAATATTATATTAATTATATTTATATATTATAAATATATTTAATATATTAGTATATTTATCAACAAATATTAATTATTAATAAATAATTAATGAATATTTTTTAACTTTCAATAAATCTAATATAGGATTTATTAAATAATAGTATATTTATTTACATACCAAAACATACTAAACTTTGTTTACAATAAAAATATATATTTTTTAATGCATGCATGGTTAAGTTAACAATAGTTTTTAATTCATGCAAATATATTTCAATACTTGAAATAACCAATACTGATATTATTTACGTAAATACACCTTAAATGGCCAGTAAATCGACCAAGAAAAAACTATTATTTAAATTTGTTGGGATATGACAAGATTGATCTGTTTATACTGATCAATTGAAAGCTTGAAATTGAAATTGACTGATCAATGCCAAAAAGGCACGAATATGATCAATTTCTCTTCCGAAAGGTATAAAGCTGATCAATGCCCGAAAGGCATGAGGCTGATCAACATCTAAAAGGTGTAAAGTTGATCAACGTTCAACATGCATAAGATTGACCGACTTTCAGGTAATTGGCTAACTTTTATGAAAGGTAAAGTTTATTAATATTCAAATAATGCAGGGATCGCCCAACCTTTGGAGGTAGGCCGATCAACTTAAGGGACCGATCAACTTTGGAGATAGGCTGATCAACTTTGGAGATAGGCCGATTAACTGTGGATAAAGAGTTGATCTATTATGGATGGCTTTCGATGCACGTGCTCACATCCTGGATTAACTATTTAACAATTAGATGCCAGCTGTAAGCAGTTAATTCCGTGGTCTATAAATACCTCCAAGCACGATGATGAGGGGACCTTTTTTTCGGCTACTCTTTCTTTTCCATACCATTCTTCACCTGCTTTTCCTTCAGATCGCATATGTTCCGATCTAGACACCGTCAACAAGCTTGAGAATCATATCAATACCAGATTTTCCAAGAAAATGATAGGAAGCTAGATCAAATCAACTTGATCTACTTTTCTTTTAATTCAAGCTTGCTGTATTTTGTTTTGACATAACAGATTGGCGCGCCAGGTAGGAGTACTCTGTGAAGGAGTCTCGAAAAATCTGACAGGAAGCATGGTGAAAGGTAGGAAGAAGAATCTGCCAGCAGAAGATGTTCTTTGTTCTTCAAAAGGGATTGATCATGTTCTTAACAACAATGAGAACGATCCTGTTCTTGGCAACAATGGGAACGATCCTGTTCTTGGCATAAATGGAAACGATCCCATTCTTGGCAGCAAAAGGGATAATTCTGGTCTTGGGAAAGGATGGAAGCTTTTCCTGTAGGATTTTTGATAAAGAAAAGTTGAATACTCTATTCGACAAGATAGAGGTGCTTACTACAGCGATGCGAAACCTCCAAGAAATTGCTGCAAGGGAGTCAATGTGACCTGTTGTATCAAGAACCAGCCGGCAACCTTCCCTCCAGGTTAGTAAACATCTCGGTCCAAGAAGGCACTTATCTTACCAATGTTCTTCAGGTCAACAACCCCCTTTGAGGCATCATCACTGATCCCACCATCACTCTAAGAAGCGAAATAAGGAGAAACGCCCACGATCCCGTTCAACCTCATCTAGAGAATTGATCCCTGACAGCATCCGAGCTCAAAACTTTATGAGAGAAAATGATTTTGATAGAAAGTTTAAAAGGCTGGAGTTGCAGGTTGCTAAAGTTCTAGAATAGAGGAAAGCAGAGGATGCAACACCGAGCTGTAGTATCTTGCCTCCTTTTTCCAAGAAGGTTATGGAAGAAAGAATCCGGCATCATTTCAAAGTTTCGCCGATCGAGCTATATGATGGGTCGTCTAATCCTTTGGACCATTTGGGTAGTTTTAAAGCCCATATGCTGATCCAAGGGATGTCAGATGCATTGCATTGTCTTGCCTTTCCTGCGACCTTGAAGAAGTCAGCGAGAATATGGTACTCAAGTTTGCAGCCATACACCATTCATTCATTCGGTCAGCTAGAGAATATGTTCATCTCCCACTTCAGAATAAGCAGAAAAATGCCCATAAATCTTAATAGCTTGTTCTTTATTCAACAGTCAGAAGGGGAATCTTTAAGGGATTACATCAAGAGGTTTAACTCTACCACGTTGGAGATACCGGACCTCAATGAGTATGTGGCAATGTCTTCTATGAAGAAAGGCTTGCGAGCCTCCATATTTACATTTTTCTTGGATAAGAAATTCCCGACCAATTATTTCAAATTACTGGCCCGTGCTCAAAAGTATGCCCAAGCTGAAGAACAGGCCTTGAGTCAGCGATAGGTGGAGAAAAAATTGGTGCCAAGTAGGAAGAAAGCCAAGGAAGATGAATCCCGATTCTCTGGAGTCCGATCTATTCAATGGCAAGGCCAGAGGCCGAGGGAATTGATCGATAGAAGTTATGTCAATCGGTTTGATGCTTATACTCTGCTGACTCATCCGAGAGAGCAAATTCTAATATAAATTGAGAAAGAAAACTTTGTTCAAAGGCCAAGGTCAATGAGAGCTCCACCAGTTGTGCGAAATAAGGCCAAATACTGTCATTACCATCGTGACCATAGGCATACGACAGAAGAATGTATTCAACTGTGGGATGAAATTGAAGCTCTGATTAAGCAAGGTTATCTGGGCAGATATATCCGGAATCAAAATCAGAGCCGACAGAGTGAAGTGGCAGTGCCAAGGCCAGCCATTCCAAGAATGATCACTGATGGGATGGAGCTCCCGAATCAACAATCGACTGATGGATCAGTCAGGATGATTTGTCATGACTGCTTTGAAGATGATCGGAGTCCTAGGAGGCTTCGAGGAAGTGTCATTTTTTCTGATGAAGATTTACAAGGTGCTCAGACGTCTCATAATGACCATGTAGTAATTTTTGCTATTATTGCAAACTATGATGTACATCGAATTTTGGTTGATAATGGAAGTTCCACAGAGGTCTTGCTTTATGATGCATTTGTCAAGATGAGTTTATCAATTAATAAGTTACGAAGAATTCCTGTACCATTAATTGGATTTGGTGGAAATTCCGTAGGAGTAGAGGAAGAAATCACCCTTCCTGTAACTCTCAGAACGGTGCCGGAGCAAAGGACTTACCTTCTTACCTTTATGGTTGTTCGAATCCCTTCTGCTCATAATGCTATTTTGGGGAGGCCTGCTCTGAATAAGTTCCAAGCTGTTGTATCGACATACCATTTTTTGATAAAATTCCCAACTCCAAATGGGATCGGAGTAGTAAGGGAAAACCAACAGATGGCTCGTCAATGCTTGACAATGCAGAATCAACAGTCAGTTAACAAACCCACCTCCGAACAAATGGATCCACGTGATCTGATTGATGGAGTTAGTATATCAATAGAAAAAACCATTCATATTCCTTTGACAAAGGATGATCCCACCAAAATAGTTCAAATCTGAAGTTTACTTGCTGAAGATCAGAGGAAGAAGCTGATCGATTTTTTGCATACAAATGCTGATATATTTGCATGGAAAGCTGCTAACATGTTGGAGATTCCTATCAAAGTAATTAGGCATGAACTTAAGGTTGATCCATCCAGTCGGCCTGTTCGACAAAAGAAGCGAAACTTTGCCCCAAAAAGATAGAGTGTTATCAATGAAAAGGTCACCAAACTGCTCGATGCTGGATTTATCAGGGAGGTTCATTATCCTGATTGGCTTGCCAATGTAGTGATGGTCAGGAAGGAAAATAGAAAATGGAGGATATGTATAGATTATACCGATCTTAACAAGGCATGTCCGAAAGACAGTTTTTCCTTGCCAAAGATTGATCAGTTGGTTGATGCAACGGCTGGACATAAGTTTTTAAGTTTTATAGATGCTTTCTCTGGATACAATCAAATACGAATGAGTCCAGAAGATGAAGAAAAGACATCTTTCGTAACAAATGGAGGGATATATTGTTATAAAGTGATGCCATTTGGTCTTAAAAATGTTGGGGCCACTTATCAGAGATTAGTAAACAAAATCTTCGAAGACAAATTGGGAAGACTGTGGAGGTATATGTGGATGATATGATTGTTAAGAGCAATCAGTTTGATGATCATATAAAAGATTTGCAGATAGCCTTTGATATTTTGTGGCGTAATCATATGAAGTTAAATCCGACCAAATGTGTCTTTGGTGTAACTTCTGGAAAATTTTTGGGTTTCATGGTTACACAACGAGAAATTGAAGCCAACCCAGAAAAAATCCGAGCCATCTTGGATATGAGGCATCCAGCTAATAAGAAAGAGATTCAACAGTTGACCGGACGAATTACCTCATTTTTCCAGTTTATCTCTCGTTCAGCTGAGAGGTGTTTGCCTTTCTTTAAGGCGTTATGGCAAACCAAGGAGTTCAATAGGTCGGATGATTGTCAATCAGCATTCAAAGAACTGAAGAGGTATTTGATGAACCCAATCATACTGTCTAAACCTCAAGAAGGGGAAGATTTGTATCTTTATCTGGCTGCATCAGACGAAGCAATTAGTTCTATATTGGTCAAGAAGGACTCTGATGGATCACATAAGCCCATTTATTATATCAGCAAAGTTTTTCATGATACGGAGATAAGGTACCCAAAACTTCAGAAGATTATTTATACCTTGGTGATATCGGCCAAACGTCTCAAGCCATATTTTCAGTCCCATCGTATTGTTGTATTGACCGATCAACCCCTGAAGATTGTCTTACAATGCCCCGATACTTCTGGCCGAATGGCGAAGTGGGCAGTCAAATTAAGTGAATATGACATTACTTATCGGCCTCGATCTGCAATGAAGGCCAAAGTATTGGCTAACTTTATAGCTGAATGTACCTGGGATGACAGTGAGAAAGAAATTCAACCGTCTGATGAAATGGAAATGACCGATGCACCCTGGGTATTACATGTAGATGGAGCTTCAAATTCTTCTGGTTGTGGAGCAGGATTAATCTTATCTAGCCCCAATGGAGATGTTATGGAGTATGCACTCCGATTTTCTTTCAAGGCCTCTAATAATCAGGCCGAATATGAAGCTCTACTAGCTGGTTTAAAAATTGCAAAGGAGGTAAATGCCAGAAGATTGAAGGCATTATCTGATTCAAAATTGGTCGTCAATCAAGTAAAAGGAGATTTTGAAGTTCGTGACGCTACTTTAGCTTTATATCTGAAAAAGGTTCAAAAGTTGGGAGCTTTATTTGATTCATGGGATATCAGCCACATCCCTAGAATCAAAAATTCTCGGGCCGATTCATTGTTCGGATTGGCTACTTCTGCATCTGACCAAATGGGTCGTACCTTTGTGGAACATTTAGAGATTCCGAGTATCTCAGCAACTGAAAAAGAAAAGGTTCTTTAAATAGAACCAAAAATAAGTTGGATGAATCCGATAGTCAAATACCAGACTGAAGGGATACTGCCTGAAAATAACACAGAAGCTAAACATATTCGAAAATTTGCTGCTCAGTATGTCGTTCTAGATGGTTTGTTATACAAAAAGTCATTTTCCCGGCCATTGCTGAAGTGCTTATCTCCTTCGGATGCTGATTATGCTCTTAAAGAAGTGCATGAGGGAATATGCGGTGATCATTTGGGAGGAAAGCATTTAGCCTATAAAATTATAAGGCAGGGATATTACTGGCCGACTATGCAGAAGGATGCTATAGATTTTGTAAGAAAATGTGATTCTTGTCAGAGGTATGCAAATATCCAAAGGCATCCTGCCAGTCAGTTAACACAATTAATAGCTCCTTGGCCATTTGCTCAATGGGGGATGGATATACTCGGTCCGTTTCCTCCAGCCTCTGGATAACGGAAATTTTTGATCGTTGCTATTGATTATTTTACAAAATGGATAGAAGCTAAGCCTCTAGCTTTAATCACTGAAGCAAAAGTTGAAATATTTGTCAGAAATTCTATTATATATAGATTTGGAATTCCTCATGCGATCATTACGGATAATGGAAGACAGTTTGATAACCAGAAGTTTAAGGATTTCTGTGCCCAATATGGTATTCTTCACAAATTAACATCCATCGGACATCCTCAAGCCAATGGAGAAGCTGAGGTAACTAATCGAATGATTCTTCATGGATTGAAAATCTGATTAAATGAAACCAAAGGATCTTGGACTGATAAACTTAATTCTGTTCTATGGGCTTACCGAACAACTCCTCGATCTACCATTGGTGAATCTCCGTTTAATCTTGCTTATGGGAGTGAAGCAATATTACCTGTAGAGATTGTCCTTCATTCCAGAAGAACTGATGGTTTTGAAAGAAAACGGTGCAGGTGGTTTGACATGATCCTACACTAGGCATGCAAACAGCTATGGGAGCAGAATGGATTTTAAAACATTTTTAAAAATCACCGCAGCGGAAAACTGCTCCGCCCAGAACCTAACCTATTCATGTTGCATGTAGGCATGTAACGAGGCATAAAATATTTGTAAAAAAAATATAAATAAATACATCTATTTATGCATGATTAAAATAAAATTTTTCATACCTTTATTCCACTTGGAATAACTCTGGAATAAAGCTGGAATAGGCTGGAATAAGTGGGATAAACTTATTCCAGTCTTCTTCCTCCTTGGACCGTTGAGATGCTCTGTTTTTGGCTTTCAAAACAACGATCAAACGGCGGCTTCCGCACCTCCTTTTCCTCCCAAATCGAAGCAGCAGCAAGGAGGTTGGATCTTCTTCGATTTTCAACCAAAATCTGCAAAGAAAAAATCACTAAAAGACCTCTACCAATTCACCGAAAGCTTACTGCCAAAAATCTACTGCAGGAAAAACAGCAGGCTTCTTCTTTGGATTTTAAGCAGAAGCAACAAACGGGGTTCGATTCTCTTGCTCCCAGGAGTAAAGGGATACTCCCTCTAGAGGGGAGATACGCCCGGGGCTCTCGGATCCTCCTTCTCGCGCGGTGCTAGCCGCTGGAAGGGAGTAGCACGGTCACAAGTAGCAGCAGGTCTCTTTGCTGCAGAGCTGAGTTTGAGCAACTCAAAAGGCAATGAAAAGGCCTTGCTCACACTCCCAAAAAAAACACCCTACAAGCACCCAGTGGAAGCAAGAAGAAAAAAAATCTCTCAAAGAACCCCCAGAAATTTTTTCTTCTCACGGTGAAAAGGAATCAGCACACATGAAACAGAGCAGTGGCTGGGTTTAAATATAGGCAGCAGGGAGAAGATAAAAGGGCTGGGAAACGATGAGGTCTCTACAGCCATTAAAACAGGGATTAAGGTAGCCGATGGGGGAGAGGAAGGGACGGCCACCTAGCGAAAACAATTCGGTCGTTTGGCCTTCAACCGGATGCAAGGATTTCTCCCAGCGTCGTTCGATTAAGACGTTTGGGTTTCTCCTAACGTAAGGAAAAAATCCAACATGGAAACCGGTCCAAGGGAGAAAACACCAGTTCAAAAACTGGTCCAAACCAATTTTGATTCAATCCCATTAAACCTCTTGGTTCAATCTAATTTAATTTGGTTCAATTGGTTCACAACCAATTGGAGGCCGAAACGAACTCCGAATCAGTTCAAAACTGATTCAAAAAAATCCTGGCGCAGTCCTGGTTAGCCCGGAACAATTTTTGGTTGACACGGACAAGGGCAAGATGAGAAAAAGAGTGCTCAAAATTACTGTGACCATAAAATCGAGATGATTCCCAATCATAATCGGTATCCGGATCAGAGAGTAATCCTCTGTGGCGTGTGACCTCATAGGTTCGAACCTAAACGGTAGCACTAGAACAATTCTAGTACCAGCACAGGAAACCATCTAGCAATGGGTCCCGGCGTCCGGATAGGTCGAAGATGCGGGAGAAAACTATCGAACCTCTGGTATATGGTTACCGTATAATTTATCCCTTTGACCTCTAATGCTCAGGACGACTGAGATTGGGCTGCCAACCCAGACAGAGTCAGTCGACTACGTGTCTCAACCTCGCAAGCCCGATGACTCTTCACTAGGACTACCCCGGCTGAGGATTTGCTAAATTGAGATACTGCGAGACATTCAATCCAAACTGTTTGGACAGGTCAATTCCATCTTGGTCCATCACTGCTCCACAAGTACTTGCCTGTACCCAGAAACCTTCCGTCACCAGATTAAAAATCCGGGTAATCCGGCACCAAAGCACATGGAGTTGCTTGCAAGCTACCGTGATGACCTCAGGTCGGAGGGACACATGTACCCATATCCAATCATGAGTATCCCTTTGGAAGAAAGGGGCTGCACGGAGTCATGTTCAATAAGATATCACATATCCCACTTGTAGATCACATCAGTGTCACCACACTCATTTGGTCAAGAGGACAACCAAACGATGTGAACTACAACAACCTATACTTGATATATTGCCGTCCAGTACAATATATCCTTTGGTTGTGAACAGGGTTTAAGGACCACTTGATACATCCTCTCTGTATCGAAGTCAGTGTAGTCCTAAGGACTTCATCACATGGAAAGAGTTCATTTCAGAGAAATATAAAATGTGATGAGCTACCAAAAAAAATATATTTTATTAATTCAAAGAAAGAGTACAATACTGAGCCCAACCGCCTACAACCCAGGCGATTGGCTTTGGGACACAATTCCCAACAACTCCCACTTGTACTAAAGCCAATCAGAAGAATATCTAATACCCATTTCTCATTTACAATAGTCGAACTCTTTTATTCCGAGGGCTTTAGTGAAGGGGTCGGCAAGATTTTCTTTTCCATCGATCTTCAGAAGATTGATGTCGCCTCGTTCTACGATCTCTCGTACGAGGTGGTAGCGCCGCAGTATGTGCTTGGTGCGGTGATGAGCTTTAGGCTCCTTAGCTTGATCAATGGCTCCAGTGCTATCACAGTACACCGGAACAAGGCCATCTAGGGAAGGTGCCACCCCTAGCTCTCCAAGGAACTTCCGCAACCACACAGCTTCCTTTGCTGCATCTGATGCTGCAATGTATTCTACTTCGCATACCGAGTCTGCAACAGTTGCCTGCTTGGAACTTTTCCAGCAGATCGCTCCTCCATTCAGGGTAAATACAAACCCTGACACACACTTGCTATCATCTCTATCCGACTGGAAACTGGAGTCAGAGTACCCCACAAGTTTCAAGTCAGGTTCTCCATAAATCAGCCATTGATCTTTAGTATTTCTCAAATATTTAAGGATGGACTTAACCACCTTCCAATGCACCTCACCTGGGTCAGACTGGTATCTGCTCACTACTCCCAGTGAGTATGCCATGTCTGGTCTAGTACAAGTCATAGCATACATGATAGAGCCTACTGTAGAAGCATAAGGTACTCTACTCATGCGCTCTCTTTCCTCTGGAGTTGTTGCACAATCCTTCTTGGAAAGAGTAATTCCAGAACCTATCGGGAGATAGCCTTCCTTGGAATTTTCCATGCTGAACCATTTCAGCATGGTGTCAATGTACGTAGACTGGGACAATCCCAAAAGCTTCTTAGATCTATCTTTATAGATCTTCATACCTAGTATGTAAGAAGCTTCACCCAAGTCCTTCATGGAGAACTGAGATGATAACCAGACCTTTATTCCTTGTAATGCTGCGACATCATTCCTGATTAAGAGAATGTCGTCAACATAGAGTACTAGGAATACAATCACAGAACCATTAACCCATTTATAGATGCACGATTCTTCTCCGTTCTTAACGAAGCCATATGATTTGATACACTTATCAAACCGTAAGTTCCAACTTCGAGATGCTTGCTTGAGTCCATAGATGGACCTCTGCAACTTGCATACTTTTGATTCATCTGTGGATGTAAACCCTTCAGACTGTATCATATACACCTCCTCTTCCAGCTCCCCACTTAGGAAAGCGGTTCGGACATCCATCTGCCAGATATCGTAATCAAAATATGCTGCCAAAGCAAGCATGATCCGAATGGACTTGAGCATTGCCATAGGGGAGAAAGTCTCATCATAATCGATACCATATCGCTGACGATACCCCTTGGCAACCAGACGGGCTTTATAGGTCTCTAACTTTCCATTCGCGCCCCTTTTCCACTTGAAGATCCATTTACACCCGATGGATTTTATTCCTTCAGGCGGATCAACCAATGTCCATACATTATTGATTTCCATGGACTCCATTTCGGATCGCATGGCTCCAAGCCATGCCTCAGAGTCAGATCTCTGAAGTGCATCCATATAGGTGATCAGATCCTCATTGTTCTCATCGAGCTCAATGGGATCGCCGTCCCGGACCAAGAAACCATAGTATCTGTCTGGCTGACATGGTATTCTACCGGATCTCCTAATGGGTTCTAGGTGTGATTCAATCACAGCTGGTTCTACGATGTCCTTAGAGTGTGCAGGTTCTTCTATTGGCTGAACTTCATCAAGTTCAATCTTAGAGGCTATAGTTCCTTCTCCAAGGAACTCCTTTTCCAAAAAGATAGCTCTAAGAGCAACGAACACCTTTTGTTCATTCTCCAAAAAGAAGAAATACCCTTTGGTTTCCTTAGGATAACCAATGAATAAACACCGATCAGACCTTGGACCAAGTTTGTCTGAGTCTAAACGCTTTACGTAAGCCGGACAACCCCAGACCCGAAGGTGTGAGATTGAGGGTTTACGCCCATTCCACATCTCATATGGAGTGGAGACAACAGACTTACTTGGAACATTATTTAATAAGTAACAGGCTGTCTGAAGCGCATATCCCCAAAAGGATAGCAGCAGAGTTGCAAAGCCCATCATAGATCAAACCATGTCCAACAAGGTTTGATTCCTCCTTTCGGACACACCATTCAATTGTGGTGTTCCTGGAGGAGTCCACTGAGAGAGAATTCCATTCTCCTCAAGATTATGTCAAAAATGCACCAGATAAGTATTCACCACCTCGATCAGATCGAAGGGTTTTAATACTTTTTCCAGTTTGCTTTTCTACTTCATTACGGTATCGTTTGAACATTTCAAACGACTCAGACTTATGTCTCATTAAAAAGACATAACCGAACCTTGAAAAGTCGTTTGTAAAAGTAATGAAATATTTGTATCCTCCTCTGGCACTTACTGTGATCGGTCCACATACATCAGTATGTATTAGACTTAGAAGTTCTGTAGCTCGTTCACCTTTTCCAGTAAAAGGTGACTTGGTCATTTTACCAAGTAAACAGGATTCATAAGTGGGCAGTGATTCAGAATCACTGACCTCGAGGAGTCCATCTCCTCGCATCTTGTTTATCCTATTTTGGTTAATATGACCTAGCCTACAGTGCCAAAGATACAAATCGTTGACATTATCTAATCTTGGGTGTTTGCTAGATGTGTATATTACACTAACAGGCCTTGATAGTACGTATATGCCATTATTTAATCTAGCTTTCATTATCACAGAGTTATTCAAAATAACATTGCAAAAATCTTCTTTTATTGATAGTTCAAAACCATAATTGGCCAAAAGGCCTACAGAGATTATGCTCATAATGAAACTAGGACAATAGTGACAGTCGACTAGTTCGACAGTACAAGACTCAAAGACAAGACACAGGACTCCGACCGCCAATATTGGAACACGATTTTCATTCCCGACGCTCAGAAACTGTTCTCCATCTTCAAATCTTCTGCTAACTTGAAGTCCCTGTAACGAATTACAAACGTGAATTGGACTACCAGTATCCAATACCCAGTTAGCAGTATCAACAATAGAGTAATTACAAGGTTTTATCATATAAATACCTTGTTCAGCAGACTTCTGCATTCTCAGCCTGTTCGGATCAAGGGACGCAATATAAAGAGGACAGTTCCTCTTCCAATGTCCCTTCTTCTTGCAGTAGAAACACTCTGTCGAAGATTGATCAGCCTTATACTTCCTGGTCTGACTAGGGCCAGGAGCATTCTGCACCTTCTTTCCCTTTTTATTCATTTTCTTCTTCCCTTTCTTAAAGGGACGACGACCTCTACTACCTCCCACTAAATTCACCATCCCCTTATTAAGTTGGTAGTCTTTCTCGAAAGTCTGCAGCAACCCCAAAAGACCATGGTAGTTAATGAAAGAAAAAGAAGAACGCGGTTGCAGGTGCCTACGCTAAGCAGGCAAAGCAGGGAGCAGGCTTGAATTTTAAAATTTTAAATTCACAACGGAAAATAACCTGCTCCGCACAGGAACTAACAAATTCCGGATGCATGTATAGGCAATACAAGGCATGTACTAGAGCATGTAATATTTATAAACAGTTAAAAAACCTAGATCTATACATGCATGAAAAATAAAACAAGAAATTATACCTTATTCCTGCCTAGAATAGCCTTGGTATAAAGCTGGAATTACTGGGATAACAGGAATAACTTTATTCCTGTTGTCTTCTACTTCCAGCACGTTAACAGGGCTATTCTTTTCTCCAAAAGCTGCTGCAAAACAACAGGGAATTTGCCAACGTTTTGATCTCCCTTCCAGCACCAAAAAGCAAGGGAATAAGAAGGTTGGGCTTCCTTCAAAGGGGAGATTATTATGCAACGTTTGGTGCCCTTCGTTTCAACCAAAAACTGCACCAGAAAAATCAGCAACCTGAAAACCTGCAACCTGAAAACAGAGCACAAAAACAGCAGCAAAGAGGTTGATCCGGCTTCCAAATGCTCAATCGAACACTCTCAAGAGGGGGAACATGCCAGGGGCTAGCTCTGATCCGTCTCTCGGGCGATGCTAGTCGCCGGAAGACTTGGAACGGTGGGAGGGAAGAAGGAAGGAAACATAATTTCAGAAGTCTGAAAATGTTTTCAGCAAAACAGAGTTCCTTCTTCCAGCTTTTGAGCACCAGAAAATCAGGGATTAAAAGGCTGTTCTCTCTTCCTTTCACTCACCAAAACCCAGCCCTCAAATTCAGCGGTGGAATGAAAAAGAATTTTTCCAAGGAAGAAGA
Organism: Areca catechu; assembly: GCA_021397845.1. NCBI lineage: Eukaryota > Viridiplantae > Streptophyta > Magnoliopsida > Arecales > Arecaceae > Areca > Areca catechu. Next base: position 31,992,288 of record CM038041.1, read on the forward strand.
CTTCACACACTATTTCTCAGCCTCTCACACACGGTCACGTCTCAGCAATTTTGAACCAAGGGACTGCAGGGTATTATAAGAAGCAGCAGCGGAAGAGAAAAGGAAAAGGCTGGGAGGCCAAACGACGCCGGTGGCATAAACACCAAATAACAGCCATTAAACCAATAAAAAGGGGTTTAAGGCTATCAGGTGGAGGGAGAGGAGAAGACGTCGATTGGGCTTCCATCGCTAGGAATTCATCCAGCGAGAAAACACCGTGAAAACGGTCGGGAGAATTTAAAAGGAAACCGGTTCAACCAAAAATCGGTCCAAGCCAATAAACCAGATTGGTTCAATCCCAAAAAAAATAATTTTTGGTTCAATCTAATTGAACCGGTCCAAGCCCAATTAAATTGGGTTCAATTGGTTCACAACCAATTGGAGGCCGAAACAAGCTCCGAATCAGTTCAAAACTGATTCAGAAAAATCCTGGCACAGTCTTGGTCAGCCTGGAACAATTTCCGGTTGACTCAGTCAAGGGCAAGACCGGGAAAAGTGTGCTCAAAAAATATCGTGACCATAAAACCGAGATGATTCCCAATCGTAATCGGTATCAAGATCAAAGAGTTATCCTCTGTGGCGTGTGACCTCATAGGTTCAAACCTAAACGGTAGCACTGGAACAATTCCAGTACCAGCACAGGAAACCATCTAGCAATGGGTCCCGGCATCCAGATAGGTCGAAGATGCGGGAGCATATTATCGAACCTCTGGCATATAGTTACTGTATAATTCATCCCTTTGACTTCTAATGCTCAGGATGACTGATATTGGGCTGCCAACCCAGACTAAGTCAGTCGACTACGTGTCTCAACCTCGCAAGCCCAGTGACTCTTCACTAGGGCTACCCCGGTCGAGGATTTGCTAAATTGAGATACTGCGAGACATTCAATCCAAACTGTTCGGACAGGTCAATTCCATCTTGGTCCATCACTGCTCCACAAGTACTTGCCTGTACCCAGAAACCTTCCGTCATCGGATTAAAAATCCGGATAGTCCGGCACCAAAGCACAGGGAGTTGCTTGCAAGCTACCGTGATGACCTCAGGTCAGAGGGACACATATACCCATATCCTATCGTGAGTATCCCTTTGGCATAAAGGGGTTTCACGGAGTCACGTTCAATGAGATATTATATATCCCACTTGCAGATCACATCAGTGTCACCACACTCATTTGGTCAAGAGGACAACGATGTGAACTGCAACAACCTATACTTGATATATTGCTGTCCAGTACAATATATCCTTTGGTTGTGAACAGGGTTTAAGGACCAGTCGATACATCCTCTCTGTATCGAAATCAGAGTAGCCCTAAGGACTTCATCACATGGAAAGAGTTCATTTTTAGGGAAATACAATATGTGATGAGCTGCCATAAATAATAATTTTATTAATTCATAAAATGAATACAATACTCAGCACAACCGCTTACAACCCAGGCGATTGGCTTTGGGACACAATTCCCAACAGTTAACTGCAAGCTTGTTCATTTTATAATGATCGAGAAAATCAAGATAGGAGGAGGGAAGAGAATTCAGGATCGCATCCTTGCTGAGCTGCTCGTGCAAGGGGCATCTGAGTTTGCCCAACTTTTCGATCAGCTCGATCATGTACAATACATGATCAGTGACTGAACCACCATTCGGCATCTTAGAGTTGTAGATGGCACAAGACACTTTGTACCGTTCTACATCATCTGGGGTGCCGAAGGATTCCTTCAACTTTTGAAGAATTTCATCAGGTTGGGCCTCCTCGAATTTGCAATTAAACTCATCGTTCATCGCCACTAATATAATGCATCGGACAGTAGTTCGATCAGAGACCCACTTCAGATAAGCGTCTCTGACCGCACTCCGTGCATTAGCGGGAGGGATTTCAGGTGCCGGATCCGTTATCACATAGATGATCCGTTCATGCTTTAGAACGATTCTCAATCTTCAATACCAACTATCGAAGTTGTGACCCTTTAACTTCTCGTTATCGAGAAGTGACCGGAGCGATAAATTTGAAGACATCTGAAAAGAAAATAAGACCAAATTAGTGTATGAATTAATAACTTAACCAAAAGACTTGGACTTTAGTCTAAAGATTTCTCCCACTAATTTTTCAGATTGGTAGCCTCTAACTCCAATCCGTGAAAACACTTTTTCAAGTGGGCACTAAAATCCAATAGGCCTCGCATGAGCCCGACTATGGCCAGCTCACCCATACGAGCCTAAAGGTAGGTTCGTAAACCAATTGTTTCCCTAAACAATTTTCAGTATTTTATTTTGCCCCAGAGAACACCCCAATCGGCCTAGGGGCCTCCTATTGCGGGTCTCTGGTTAGGTCCAACCATTAAAATGACAAATCCAATGCTTCCAACTAACTAAAGACCAAGCCCGACTATGGCCGGCCCACCTGGTCCCGTTAAGGAGGTTGCACTGAACCATCATCAATCAGATAGAAATTCCAATCGCCGGATGTACACCCATTCTATGGAACTGTCGATGCACACAAAGCTAGTGGACACATTTCTATCCAACTTAATGGGAGGCTAAGACACTATCAACTCTTTGACTTAGTCTTTTTAAGGACCTAATAATTTTAGAGGATTTTTTTAGTTATGACAGAAGAAAAAGACAAGGACATGGATCATCCTCCCACTGAATCAATCAGATTCCAGGAGGGTTGAAATAAATCAACAATTTGATCCATGGGCACCTATAGATCAGTCAGACCGATCAACCTGGGTGACATGGGTTAACTCGAGTCATTGAGCTTTTCCAATCAGTTCTGGTCGACTCGACTAGCCAGGTTGGTGAGATCATGGGTGAGTATCCGTCATTAACCATCTTTCCTAGACACCAACCAAGTTGGCCAGGAAAGAGGTAGCCTCATACAACCATGATCACAATGCCAAACCTACCTCGACACCAGTCGGTTTACCAGACTCGATCAGACTAGCCTAAAAACTCGGGCATCCACTGAGCCACTAATTGGATCCATTTTAGATGAACGGATCAACTAATCTAACTATTAGATAGTTCTAAAGAAGGGTCTTAAACAACTTTTGTTTAATCTTTTTGTTATCCAGTTCAACTAAACTTAGGTCTAACCCAATGATGAACCCAACTAGTCAGCTAACCCAATTTAACCCAAAATGGCTTATGCAATGTTTTAGATTTCATAAACCTAAAATTTTTAATAAGCCAAACACTTAATTAAAATATTGTTTAATTAAGTCACAATGTAAAACAATTTTACATAACTAAAAATCATGCATCTAGATTCAAAATTTTACAAATATTTTATATCCGATAAAACATGCCTAAAATCATGTATCATCAAATTAAAATATTTTAAATTTTAAAAATTCTTTAAGGATCCTTTTGAAGAGGCCAACACAGACGATCCACATCGTGTCAAAGACACACGGTCATGGTGAAGGTCTCAACTAGGTTCCAAAAAGAAATCAGGATACATATTTAGATTAAACAATTTTTAATCTATAAACATGTATACAGGAATAGATTACACATGCAACCTGGCTCTAATACCACTGAAAGAAAATGGTGCAGGTGGTTTGACATGATCCTACACTAGGCATGCAAACAGCTACGGGAGCAGAATGGATTTCATAACATTTTTAAAAATCACCGCAGCGAAAAACTGCTCCGCTCAGAACCTAACTTATTCATGTTGCATGTAGGCATGTAACGAGGCATAAAATATTTGTAAAAAAAATATAAATAAATACATCTATTTATGCATGATTAAAATAAAATTTTTCATACCTTTATTCCACCTAGAATAACTCTGGAATAAAGCTGGAATAAGTGGGATAAACTTATTCCAGTCTTCTTCCTCATTGGACCGTTGAGATGCTCTGTTTTTGGCTTTCAAAACAGCGATCAAACGGCGGCTTCCGCACCTCCTTTTACTCCCAAATCGAAGCAGCAGCAAGGAGGTTGGATCTTCTTCGATTTTCAACCAAAATCTGCAAAGAAAAAATCACTAAAAGACCTCTACCAATTCACCGAAAGCTTACTGCCAAAAATCTACTGCAGGAAAAACAGCAGGCTTCTTCTTTGGATTTTGAGCAGCAGCAACAAACGGGGTTCGATTCTCTTGCTCCCAGGAGTAAAGGGATACTCCCTCTAGAGGGGAGATACGCCCGGGGCTCTCGGATCCTCCTTCTCGCGCGGTGCTAGCCGCTGGAAGGGAGTAGCACGGTCACAAGTAGCAGCAGGTCTCTTTGCTACAGAGCTGAGTTTGAGCACCTCAAAAGGCAATGAAAAGGCCTTGCTCACACTCCCAAAAAAAACACCCTAAAAGCACCCAGTGGAAGCAAGAAGAAAAAAAATCTCTCAAAGAACCCCCAGAAATTTTTTCTTCTCACGGTGAAAAGGAATCAACACACATGAAACAGAGCAGTGGCTGGGTTTAAATATAGGCAGCAGGGAGAAGATAAAAGGGATGGGAAACGATGAGGTCTCTACAGCCATTAAAACAGGGATTAAGGCAGCCGATGGGGGAGAGGAAGGGACGGCCACCCAGCAAAAACAATTCGGTTGTTTGGCCTTCAACCGGATGCAAGGATTTCTCCCAGCGTCGTTCGATTAAGATGTTTGGGTTTCTCCTAACGTAAGGAAAAAATCCAACATGGAAACCGGTCCAAGGGAGAAAACACCAGTTCAAAAACTGGTCCAAACCAATTTTGATTCAATCCCATTAAACCTCTTGGTTCAATCTAATTTAATTTGGTTCAATTGGTTCACAACCAATTGGAGGCCGAAACGAACTCCGAATCAGTTCAAAACTGATTCAAAAAAATCCTGGCGCAGTCCTGGTCAGCCCGGAACAATTTTCGGTTGACACAGACAAGGGCAAGATGAGGAAAAGAGTGCTCAAAAATACTGTGACCATAAAATCGAGACGATTCCCAATCGTAATCGGTATCCGGATCAGAGAGTAATCCTCTGTGGCGTGTGACCTCATAGGTTCGAACCTAAATGGTAGCACTAGAATAATTCTAGTACCAGCACAGGAAACCATCTAGCAATGGGTCCCGGCGTCCGGATAGGTCGAAGATGCGGGAGCAAACTATCGAACCTCTGGTATATGGTTACCATATAATTTATCCCTTTGACCTCTAATGCTCAGGACGACTGAGATTGGGCTGCCAACCCAGACAGAGTCAGTCGACTACGTGTCTCAACCTCGCAAGCCCGATGACTCTTCACTAGGACTACCCCGGCCGAGGATTTGCTAAATTGAGATACTGCGAGATATTCAATCCAAACTATTTGGATAGGTCAATTCCATCTTGGTCCATCACTGCTCCACAAGTACTTGCTTGTACCCAGAAACCTTCCATCACCGAATTAAAAATCTGGGTAATCCGGCACCAAAGCACAGGGATTTGCTTGCAAGCTACTGTAATGACCTTAGGTCGGAAGAACACATATACCCATATCCAATCGTGAGTATCCCTTTAGCAGAAAGGGGCTGCACGGAGTCACATTCAATAAGATATCACATATCCCACTTGCAGATCACATCAGTGTCACCACGCTCATTTGGTCAAGAGGACAACCAAACGATGTAAACTACAACAATCTATACTTGATATATTGCCATCCAGTATAATATATCCTTTAGTTGTGAACAGGGTTTAAGGACAACTTGATACATCCTCTCTGTATTGAAGTCAGTGTAGTCCTAAGGACTTCATCACATGGAAAGAGTTCATTTCAAGAAAATATAAAATGTGATGAGCTGCCAAAAAAAAATATATTTTATTAATTCAAAGAAAGAGTACAATACTGAGTCCAACCGCCTACAACCCAGGCGATTGGCTTTGGGACATAATTCCCAACAGGTTTTATAGATTCCGATAATGATAACCGAAGGGGAGTTGATCTTGATATGATTGAAAACTCCAGGTTACAGGCACAACTGAAAATGATAGCCTACCGACAAAGGGTGGTGCGATATTATAATTTAAGAGTAAAAGCTCGAATCTTTCGGACTGGAGACCTTGTTCTGCACCGAACTACTGTATCCAGACCAACTGAACAGGGCAAACTTGCCCTAAATTGGGAAGGCCCCTATTGTATCACTGAGGTTGTGCGATCAGGGACCTATCGACTTGAAAGTCTAGATGGTTATCCATTGGCAAGGCCATGGAATATAGAAAATCTATGCCAATACCACCAATAAAGATATCCTCTTTTTCTTCCTCCTTTTATATGAAGGAAATCTATAATATTAAAATATTCTCTGAAAAATAGAGAAAATAAAGGTTGGCCTGATAAGCTGACCACAATCCAACAAATAGAGTTAGTCTGACCCACTAACTCAATCGGTGTTTAATGATCAGAATAACTGATCCAAAGGTTGGCCTGATAAGCTGACCATAATAATCTGACAAATAGAGTTAGTCTGACCCACTAACTCAATCGGTGTTTAATGATCAGAGTAACTGATCCAAAGATTGGCCTGATAAGCTGATTACAATTCGACAAGTCGAGTTAGCCTGATCCACTAACTCATCAGTACTTGATGATCAGAGTAACTGATCAAAAGATCGTATTGATAAATATCACAACCCAACAAATCTGATTGATCTGATCTATTAGCTCATTTGTACTCAATGATTCGCTGATCAATTAGAAAGTTAATCATATGACATCTGATAGTGAACAATGTGGTTTATTATTTTATCAATAATGTTATCTTAGAAAATCTAAAAATATGATCTGGTATATTGATGGAAAATATAAAATTTCATTGATATTCTGTTACAAAAAGGGAAAGGAAAAGGCAGCAGTAAAATTACCGCCGGTTCTCTATTACACATACTATTCGGCTTCTTTCTGGGTGATATGATCAATTGAGACTTTCTCTTATTCAGGTGTTTCCTTGATAATCGACATTATCGTATCATGGTTTGGCTGTCCCTCTCATTTCTCTGTAGAATAATCTATGAAAATAGAAGAAAAGTCAAGATCATGATATAACTTTTTGACCTTGTCGATACAGTCCTTAAAATCGAGATCGTAGCCTTTGGCTCCTACTTTTTCTATTCCTTTGTAGAAGCTGTCAGATTTTGTAAACTCTTCAATTACAAGAGAATTCCGTTGAATCAACGAAGCATTTTCTTGTTCAGTTTGCTTCAATTTCTCTTCAAGAAGCGATATCCTCTTCTTCATCAGGAGATTTTGACTTAATACCTCTTCATATGCTCAAGTCTTTTCTTCTATGGCTTTGTCTGCCTGATGAAGTATTTTTCTTCTTCTGGCTCCATCTTCCACAAGCTATTGAGCATATGTTTCGGTCTGTTTTAATTGTTTCTGCAGAGACATGACCTTCACAGTTAGAAAAAGAACCTGTGATCCAAGGATCTTCCGATCGGTGATGGCTTTGTTTTTTTCTTCCTTAGCTGCCACTAGTTGCTTCTAAAGATCTTCTTGAAGGTTACTTACTTGATCCCAACTCTTTTCAATCATGGATATATCATTGACAAACTATAAAAAAAAAAAAATGTCGTTAAGATACAAGCAGTTTGCCATAAAAAGAAAAGAAGCATTACTTACCTTTGTGATTTTTGGATAAATGGAAGATAAAGTTTCATTCACTCCCTGCTTAATCGTCATCTCCCAATCCTTCCGAAGGATAGTGGATTGTAGTATGGTTTTTGCTAATTTTGAATTGTCGATACTTGTATCAGTTTTTAATACTTGAACGGCTTTGTTATCAGTCGGATCAACTGATTCCTCCATAGGAGCCTTTCCTTTCTCCATTGAAGTATGCTTGGTAGATGGATCTTGATTTGTTTCTTTTGAAAGGCGGATTGAGGGATTCTGTTCTTCTTCCTCAGATGAAGAAACGATATATTCGGGAATTGCTGATTTGTCAGAGATGATCTTGACAAACGTCTTCTTCTTACACACGACCTTTCTTCTCTGAACTGTAGTGGTCCGGCTTTTCTCTTTGGCATCTGATGAGGTTTCTTATTGCCTGGCCTCATTTTTTGAATACGATGAAGATCTCTTTTCAAAGACTATACCTTGGAACAAAAAGTTTCAAAAAAAAAATACTTGAGACAAAATTGGTTCAAAGCCCTGGGCCTGAGATCCCTTTATATAGAGAACACCAATGGTCATGATTCATGGTTCAAGTTTCTAGATATCAGGAGATTTTGACACATTTCGGATTTTTATTTGGTGGGAATTTATGCGCCATTTCTAATTCTTGGAAAGTTAGTTATAAATATATATATATATATATATATATAGGCATGTGATTTGAATTTCAAATCTTATATAGCCTCTTGAGTTCTGACAAATGCGGTTATATAGCTCTCCGAACGACTGCACTTCTGATAGAAAGATAATATCTGGCGAAGTTGGTATGATTACTTACTTCATTTGGAAAAGTTTTTCACGAAAGGAAAAATGAGAGGATAGTTAGCAAGTTAAACTAAAATATTATAATTAGATTGAAAGTTTGGACAACTTAAAGATTATTGTTAACTACATTTTTAAAAGGAATTGAAGTTCATATTTTTCAATTGACTTGTTCTATCAAAAATTATTGATTCAATGAACTTGTTCGAAATTGTTTAAACTGGATTTTTTCAAATAAAAGTTAGTGTTGGAGATGGTGTCATAATTAGAATGGTTTTCCTTGAAGATTTACTCATTTAATCCGATTGTCTTATACTTAAAAGATTTTTTTTATTCATGAAAGGTGGAATTTTCATAATCCGACAAACATTGAGAAGAAGAATTTTTCATTTCTCATTAAAAAGCAAGGTAAATTTTTGCATCATCAGTCTGTTACATTTATTCCAACAGAACTTTCCTCTATTTTGCTTTGGTTTACAGAAGGAACTGGTAAAGGTTCTTCCGGGATTTGAAAAGATGGTACCGGTCCTTTGATTTGATCTCTAATTAATTTTTCGGTTTGATCTCCGATTGATTTTTCGGTTAGGTCAGTAACTGGCTCTCCAACTTGATCTTCTCCATCCGAATTTTCTTCATCGAAATCCTCTTCATCGGAGTCTTCTTCTATCTTCGAAGTGTCAAGATTTGGATAAAATTTCTTTACTTTTCTCAAGCAATCGGCAAGACCATGGTTGTAACTTTCAATTCCTGCCTCATGGAGTTTGTCATCGAAAGCTTTCGATTGAATATATTTTTTGACGGCTCCATTGACAGCCTCTTCAACGGCTTGTTCAATTCTTTTGGTAGCCATTAAAACTCTCTCTTCAGCAGCTAAAACTTTTTTCTCGGCTGTTCCAATCTTTTCTTCAGCTCCCTTCAGCTTGAGGGATATCGATCGAATTTTCTTATTCTTCTTCTTCAATTTTGATTCCATATCGTTCATCTTCGATCATGCCTCTTTTAGTTCTGCCTCTAACACCGAAGTTTTGGTCATCGCTTCTTCCAATTTTTTCTCCATGGAATTCTTTAATTCTTCCGCGACTTCTTTCTCTGCCTTTGCAACATTTACTTCGTTACTCATGGCTTTGCGAAATTATCAAAGTTTTTTAAACTTTCATCCATGATACTGATTCCATGTATGAGCTATTATTTCATATTTCGTGTTAGTCAGATTTAACAAAAATGAAAAAGATGATCAAATTTTTACTTAGAATACAAATATATCTCGTACCTTTAACAATGTCGGATGAAGCAGCAAGATAGTGTCATCGATCTGCTGGAACTTAGTTGTTTCCCAGTCTCTCGGAATTATTATGGATTTCAGAAGTCGACGGGCCAGCATTGGGTCATTCAGGCTCGAATCATCGGCATATACAGAGAAATCAGCCAAAATATTTGCGGTTGGAATTTTTTCTTCTTCTTCCATCATTGGAGCTTTGCCCTTATCTGGTTGGTCAGTAGGGCAAGATAATGGGTCATCTCTTGGAATATTTGTCGGTTGTTTTTGTATTGGAGGTTGAAGGGATGCTGATAGAGGGACTTCATCATCCTCCGACACACTAGCTATTAGAATCGGAGAGTCAAGTCCCGCTGCAACTGTTGAAGCTGTTGGATTTATCGGATTTGATTTTTTCAGCTTCTTAATTCTTCTCTATTCCTGAATTGAAGAAGTAGCTTCTAATTTTCTTTTCTTCGAAAGCTTCTGAAGCTTTCGAATATCCACCATGACAGATGAATCTGCGGCAATTAATAAGTCAGAGATTAAGATGAATTGATAGAAGATAATAACGAAGCAATGTCAGCAATGAAAATACCTAAAGAAGGTTTAGGGCTTATTTTTGCTGAAAAAAGTCCTCCTTCATCAAGGAGTTCTTTAATAGGAAGTGTTGCCGATCTTACCACGGTGGCCTGCAGTTTGTGAGAGGGCACCGATTTTCGGATTCTCCTACCTCCAGATCTCCAAGCTTCCGGTCCTGCAAAATAAGGTAAGAGACCCGGGCCAGGAGTTCCGATGGGAGCACTCAGACGATCAAGTTAGAGAACGACAAGATGGAACATGTCCATTAAGGCGGGTTCCCGAAGGACCCCCATTCTTAGAGGAGATTTAAATGAAAGAAGTGTGAGAAAGAGAGGGGTTGAAGCCTAGCTTCCTGCGCTGGATTCACCGAGCTCGCGCTTGAGGACTTCTGGGGTCCCAAGATCGTTCTCTCGGTACTCTTCCCTCTTGTCTGCTTACCTTTTCGTTTGCTTTTACCGTCTCTTTTATATCGCCGGACCACCTTCGGCCCCCATCCCCTCCCTGGAGATTTTCGGGGATCTCTCGATCTTTCCCCCTTCTCCTTCAAGTTCGGGAGTTAAGTGGCCAGCATGCCTCGTCCACCGTGTGTCACGAAAGAGGGAAAACCAACGGGACCTCGAGCCAAGCACGGGAGCCCTCCTTGCGGGGCGTTGATGGTGGGCTTCCTATGTTTCATGCCCCTACCCGCGAGGATCTTATTCCTCGATTACGGGGGCCCTACTTAACTGATGTAAATGAGGTTCCGCGTACCACTGCAGGCCATACTGGCACCCTATACGGGAAGCGACGCACGTCGATTCTAGTGGTGACCTCGTGAACTGTGCCTCTGCCTCCCCTAGGCTTTGTAGAGTAAGGCTGACATCGGCCGAGGTGGACCCATCAGGGGGTGCCACCTGGTGGAAGAGCAGGGGCTGCTAGCTTCGACCGAGGTGGACCCCTCCTGGGTGGACACCTGGCAACGTGGCAGAGAGAGGCTTGGCTTTGGCCAAGGTGGACCCATCATGGGGTGCCACCTGGCGAAGGAGTAGGAGAGCCCGGCTCGACCTCGACAGAGGTGGACCCATCTTGGGGTGCCACCTGGCGAGGGAGCAGGGGGCCACCAGCTTCGACCAAGGTGGGCCCCTCCTGGGTGGACACCTGGCGAAGTGGCAGAGAGAGGCTCGACTTCGATCGAGGTGGACCCGTCTTGGGGTGCCACCTGGCGAAGGAGCAGGAGAGCCCGGCTCGACCTCTACAGAGGTGGACCCATCTTGGGGTGCCACCTGGCAAGGGAGCAGGGGGCCGCCAGCTTCGACCGAGGTGGACCCTCCTGGGTGGACACCTTGCGAAGTGGCAGAGAGAGGCTCGACTTCGGTCGAGGTGGACCCATCTTGGGGTGCTACCTGGCGAAGGAGCAGGAGAGCCCGGCTTGAACTCAGTAGAGGTGGACTCGTCTTGGGGTGCCACCTAGCGAGGGAGTAGGGGACCACCAGCTTCGGCCAAGTTGGACCCCTCCTGGATGGACACCTGGCGAAGTGGCAGAGAGAGGCTCAACTTCAGCCGAGGTGGACCCCTCTTGGGGTGCCACCTGGCGAAAGAGCAGGAGAGCCCGGCTCGACCTCGGCAGAGGTGGACCCATCTTGGGGTGCCACTTGGCGAGGAAGCAAGGGGCCGCCAGCTTCGGTTGAGGTAGACCCCTCCTGGGTGGACACCTGGCGAAGGAGTAGGAGAGCCTGGCTCGACCTCGACAGAGGTGGACCCATCTTGGGGTGCCACCTGGAGAAGGAGCAGGAGAGCCTGGCTCGACCTCAACAGAGGTGGACCCATCTTGGGGTGCCACCTGGCGAGGGAGCAAGGGCTGCCAGCTTCGATCGAGGTGGACCCCTCCTGGGTGGACACCTGGCGACGTGGCAGAGAGAGGCTCGGCTTTGGCTGAGGTGGACCCATCTTGGGGTGCCACTTGGCGAAGGAGCAGGAGAGCCCGGCTTGACCTCGTAGAGGTGGACCCATCTTGGGGCGCCACCTGACGAAGGAGCAGGGGGACGCCTGCTTCGACCAAGGTGGACCCTTCCTGGGTGGACACCTGGTGAAGTGGCAGAGAGAGGCTCGACTTCGGTCGAGGTGGACTCGTCTTGGGGTGCTACCTGGCGAAGGAGCAGGAGAGCCCGGCTCGACCTCGGTAGAGGTAGACCCGTCTTGGGGTGCCATCAAGCAAGGGAGCAGGGGGCCGCCAGCTTCAGCCGAGGTGGACCCCTCCTGGGTGGACACCTAGCGAAGTGGCAGAGAGGGGCTCGACTTCGGCCGAGGTGGACCCGTCTTGTGGTGCCACCTGGCGGAGGAGCAGGAGAGCCCGGCTCAACCTCAGCAGAGGTGGATGATGCGTGTCGTAATGCACTGATTTAGAACCTTAATTCCACTACTCTAAAGGATAGAATAGCGGGAGTAAGGGTCGATCGCACAGAGACTTTGGCGTTATCTTGAAAAAGAATTTTCTTTTGATTTAAAATAAACTAAAATAAACTGTAACCAATGCAAGAAATAGATGCTAATAATAAATTTATGAAAATAATTCAGATATGACCTATCTCAAGAGTACGACCCGTACCCATGGATCACGGCCCGTCCCTTAGGTATAGGTCAGTCAAAATTAATTCACTTCGACTTACCTTAAACGCTAATCCAACATGACTCCAGCATTACTTCAAAATAAAAATAAACAATCATGGATTAATATGAAGCAAATAAATATTTATTACATAAAAATTGGGGTACAGAGAAAATAAAAGAAAAGTAAGGGAACAAGGGTCCCTTTCTTCCTTTTTATCCGACTCTGACTCTCTGTGACAGCAACAGGAACTGGAACTACGGACAGCAAGTGGAACCTCCCCGAAAATTCCTCCTTTTGCAGAAGAGAATCACCGAGGTATTTATAGATGAAAAATACTATGTCGGGTCCGTGTGGGAAGCGCGGTGATTTCCTCATCTCAATCTGATTTTCAAACTCTGCACTATCTCCTTATCTGATATTTTTTTACGATCATCCCCATCTCAAAAATCAAACTCAAAAATTCTATCGCACAATCCCGCGTCCATCCAGCGTCGTTCGACATGTCTTCTCGTTCCGATGCTTCCTTGGACATCCCGGTCTGAACAGCAGGGATGGTGATAAGCAGCTTCAGGAGCTTGGAAATGGAGGGGCGGCAGGGGCGGACACGGCTGGGCGGCGTGGCTTCGGACGGTGGCTGTCGTGGAAGGGTTGGGCGGAGACGGTGGCTGCAACAGGGGCGGACGACAGCGGACTAGCGACGGTAGCAGGCTGGATAGATGGTGTTTGGACGGTGGCTCACAGTTGCAGGAGACGGCGACGTGGCCGCACGGTGGCTGCAGCAGGCTGGGCGGCGTGGCTCGCGGTGAAGACGGAATGGCGGAGGGAGCATGCTGGATGGTGTAGCTGTGGGCGGACACGGCTGGAGGGGATGGCGGACGGCAGCATATGCTGGGCGGACGACGGAGGCGGACACGGCTGGGCGGCGTGGCTTCGGACGATGGCTGCCGGTGAAAGGGATGGTGGCGATGGCTTCGGTGCGGAAGAGGGCGGAGATGACTTCCGGCCATTTTTCTGGCCGAACGGAGACTCTCCGGCCGGCGGGAAGGTTGGCGGCGGCTTCAGCGATGCCGGGGGAAACTCTCCGACGAATTTCGGAGCAAACGGTGCACGGTGGTCCACGACTCTACCCGTGGACCGGCAACAATGGCTGCCGTGGACCAAGAGGTCATGCGGTGGACCATTGAGCCGGTCTACCGTGAGCCAGCAAAAAGCTTTAGGGCCGCTCCAAAAATCATGTAGCTTTGAAATCTGTGCTAAAATCTTCTAAATTCCATTTCAGGCCCGTTCGAAGTCCGAGTTACATTCCGTTTGCATCGTTGGACTCCTAAAATCAAGATCTACACGTTTATGGAGTCAATTCCTGCAAAGTATCATAAAAAGTATCAATTTTAATCAAATAAAGTTGGGTTAATTTTCATTATTCTAATGTCTAACACACCCCCCAACTTAAACTTTGCTCGTCCTCGAGTAAAGGAAATGGATGAGTCTTGTGTACTAAGATGGTCCATGAAATGAAAATTATCATACTAACCCTAAAATCAAAGGATACCTGGTTAGGCTATTAAAAAGGTACTTCATTGGATTACCAATTCCACCCATTTAGTAGTAGAATAAAGTCCATAGAAGTTTTAAGTGTTTTTTTCTTTTCCCAACTTTCTATTTCACTATCTAAATCTTTCAACTTACTTTGGTTTTGGTGCAATATGTATTTAGTCCCCACTTTTTCTTTTCTTTTTCTTCCTTTTTTTTTTTTTTTTTTTTAATGTAAAGTCAGTGTAATGTCCTGACACCTTGCTTTCTAATTAACCCTTATAGCGAGCTTTAAGCCAATGACTCCCAAACCAGTTGGCTTTAAGGCATTAGGTATAAAACACCCCTCGGGCTTACTGACTCGAGTCCAAACGGGCTAAGTCAAGACTAACTCTACAAAAGATTTCGTTACATCCCCACCTTTTGACGCGAACAACAACGCTTACTTAGGCGAAGGGGTCCGGTTACTCAGTGAGAGATGCTAAAAATCTTTATTAACCTCAGGAAATTTTTTTTTTAACTGGGAACTTTTTATAATGCCTATACCAAAATAAGTAAGATTCATTATTAAGATCAATGGGCCGAAGGGTCTGGAATTACTCTTCTAAAATTTTCTGGAGTACATTCTACCACTTATAGAGTTTTCTTGATAAATCATCCCTCAGTATCTCTAAAGTTTTCTAAACCATTAATCACTCCTCATTTAGTGAGCTTGATTATTTTCAATTCGAGACAAATTTTTGTACACATAAAATGATTAAAATTTTACTCGAGGATTAGATTTAATTAATTAAATTACACCCCCCAACTTAATTTCCATTGTCCCCAATGGAAGAGGATACTAAAAACATAATGGCAAAGAAGGATACAACCTGGTAGGGTATGGAATTGGATGTCCCTGAATCACCATGTTCCCGCAATCTTCTTTTATTACTCCATTTATTCTAAAAATAAAAGAACTAGAAGTTAAAATATGAACTAAGGAAAGAGCTGGGCTGCCTCCAAGGAGCGCTAAGTTTATAGTCTTCAGCCAGACTAAGTTGATCTTCACAACAACACTGGGTGTTCAAGATCAAGAGTTTCAACAACTTCTCCATCATTGATTCCTTCAATATACGGTTTCAAACGCTGGCCATTCACCTTAAAAACATTCCCTTGCTTAGGATCCTTAAGTTTAACAGCTCCATGGGAAAATACTTGAGTTACTACAAAAGATCCATCCCATCGTGCGCGGAGTTTTTTGGGAAAAAGATGTAACCTAGAGTTGTAGAGCCACACTTTTTGATTAGGCTCAAATGATTTTCTATTAATGAATTTGTCATGATACGCCTTTGTTCGAGCCTTGTAAATTTTTGAACTCTCATAAGCCTCATTTCGTAACTCTTCCAACTCACTTAACTGAAGTTTTCTATGGGAACCTGCATTCTTCATGTCAAAATTAAATTACTTGATAGCCCAAAATGTACGGTGTTCCAATTCAACGGGTAGGTGACAAGCCTTTCCAAACACTAACCAGTATGGAGACATTCCTAGAGGGGTCTTGAAAGTAGTTCGGTAAGCCCATAAAGCGTCATCCAAACGTTCTGACCAATCTTTCCTATCGGGTCTTACCGTTTTCTCAAGAATGTGCTTGATCTCTCTATTCGAAACTTCAACCTGACCACTAGTCTGGGGATGATATGGCGTGGCTACTTTAAGTGTAATTCCATACTTTTTCATCAGTCCATCAGAGTGTCTATTTGTAAAATGCGCACCCCCATCACTAATAATGGCCCTTGGGCACCCAAACCGACTAAAGATGTTATGCTGAATGAACTTGATTACAACTTTGTTATCATTAGTTCGAGTTGCCACAGCTTCAATCCATTTCGAAACATAATCCACTGCTACCAAAATGTACTCAAATCCAAAGGAAAGAGGAAATGGTCCCATAAAGTCAATACCCCATACATCAAAAATTTCAACAACTAAAATGGGGTTTAGGGGAATCATATCTTTTCATGAAATATTCCCCCTTTGTTGACATTTGAGATAATTACGGCCAAATTCATGTGCATCTTTAAAGAGAGTTGGCCAATAAAATCCACTTTGCAGCACCTTTGCTGTAATTTTTCTCCCACTAAAGTGTCCCCCACATGCAAGAGAATGACAAAAATTGAGTATACTCTTGAATTCACTCTCAGGGACACATTGCCTGATCACTTGATCTGAACAGTATTTAAACAATTCAGGTTCCTCCCAAAGTAATATTTGATTTGTGAAAAGAACCTATCTTTTTCTTGTTGTGACCAGTATGGAGGAACTTGCCCTATTACCAGATAATTCACAATATGGGCAAACCAGGGGAGATTGCTGGTAGAAGAAATTGAGAATAGCTGCTCATCAGGAAACCTATATCCAATAATTTTCTTGTTGTATTCTACTAAGATCCTAGAAATGTGATATGCTACCATATTTTCGGAACCTTTCTTATCCAAAATCTCTAAGTCAAATTCCTGTAACAAAAGGATCCATGGAATCAATCTAGGCTTTGTATCCTTTTTAGATAGCAGATGTCTTAATACAGCATGATCAGAGTAAACTAGGACCTTAGACCCTAATAAATATGATCGAAATTTTTTTAGGGCGAATACAACTGCTAGTAACTCTTTTTCAGTAGTGGTATAGTTCATTTGTGCATCTGAAAGAGTTTTACTAGCATAGTAAATTACATGGGGTTCCCTATTGAGCTTCTATCCTAAAATAGCTCCTACAGCAAAATCAGAAGCATCACACATGATTTCAAATGGCAGAGTCCAATCTGGAGGCTTTATGATAGGTGCAGTGGTCAAAGCAGTTCGAAGAATGTCAAAAGCAGCCAAACATTCTTTACTAAAATCAAAGGACTTGTCTTTGGCAAGTAAATCACACAATGGTCAAGAGATTTTGCTGAAATCCTTGATGAATCGTCTATAAAAACCAGCATGGCCAAGGAAGGATCGTACTTGCCTAACCGAGGTCGGGGAAGGTAATTTCGAAATTAATTCTAACTTAGCTTTGTCAACCTCAATCCCTCGCTCAGAAATAATGTGTCCGAGTACAATTCCCTCATGAACCATAAAATGGCTCTTCTCCCAACTTAAGACTAAGTTGGTTTCTATACAGCATTTCAATACCTTAGCCAAATTATGGAGACAGTCCTCAAATGAAGATCCAAAGACAGAAAAATCATCCATAAACACTTCAAGGAAATGTCCAACCATATCGGAGAATAAAGCCAACATACATCGTTGAAATGTGGCTGGTGCATTACAGAGACCAAAAGGCATGCGCCTGAATGCAAACGTTCCAAAAGGGCAAGTAAAGGTGGTCTTTTCTTGGTCTGCAGGAAATACTGGAACCTGGTTGTATCCTGAATATCCATCCAGAAAATAAAAGAAACTCTGCCCTGCTAGTCGCTCTAGAATTTGATCAATAAAAGGCAGAGGGAAATGATCTTTTCTAGTAATAGCATTCAGTTTCCGGTAATCTATACACACTCTCCAACTAGTGGTTGCTCGGGTAGAAATTGACTCACCCTTTTCATTTTGAATGACAGTAATTCCTGACTTTTTAGGTACTACCTGAGTTGGACTGACCCATTGGCTATCCGAAATTGGATAAATAATGCCGGCATCCAACCATTTAACCACTTCTTTTTTAACAATTTCCCGCATGTTTGGATTTAGCCTCCGTTGCATGTCCCTATGTGGTTTAGCTTCTGCTTCACAGTGAATGTGGTGCATGCAAACAGAAGGGTCAATTCCCTTAAGATCAGCTATTGTCCATCCTATTGCCTCTTTATGTTTCCTGAGTACATCCATCAATTTTTGTTCCTGATCAGAGGTCAACGTATATGCAATGATTACCGGAAGGGTATCATTGGATCCAAGAAAAGAATACTTCAACTTGTTAGGAAGAGGCTTCAATTCCAGATTGGGTGGTGCTTCTAAGGATGGCACTAAAGGGCTTGATTGAGTCGATAATGATTCATATTTCATAGTCCAAGGAGGAATGGTGCTAAACTTGGGTGGCTCTAACAAAGCATTCACTTCATTTGCATATTCATCAACATCAAAATTGTCAGTTCCAAAATGTGTCAAACATGCTTGCAAAGGATCCGAATCAAGCAACACAGGAAGATTCCTATTTACTACTTCTTCTATCATGCTTACTTTGTTATGATCATAAGAGGGTGGTCCTTGGCATGCATTAAAAATATTCAACCACATTTTCTTATTCCCAAAAGAGACATCCATAATCCCTGTTCTGCAATTTATGCAAGCATTAGCGGTAGCTAGGAAAGGTCTTCCAAGAATGATGGGTATCTGACTAGGGTTACCGCTAGATTCCATGTCCAAAACAAGAAAATCAACCGGGAAGTAAAACTCATCTACTTTTACCAATACATCCTCGAGCATTCCACGGGGTGCCTTGACAGATCGATCAGCTAACTGTAAAGTCACCGTCATGGGTTTTAATTCTCTGAATTTAAATAGATCATACACTGAGCCTGGGAGAAGGTTTACACTCGCACCTAAATCTAACAAGGCTTTCTTGATTGTTAGGTCCCCTATGACACAAGAGATAATTGGGGTACCTGGGTCTTTGAGTTTGGGTGGAGCTATCTGCTGAAAAACTGAGCTGGCTTGCTTAGTTAAGAGGATTTTCTTAGGGATATGTGCCTTAGATTTCCGTTTTTGAGTGCACAAATCTTTAAGAAATTTGGCATAAGCCGGTACTTGCTTGATGGCATCGAGGAGAAGTAAATTGATTTGGACTTGCTTGAATAATTCAAGCATCTCATTCATTTTCAAATTTTTCTTATCCAATAGTAAAGGTGACTCCAAAGCACTAGGGAATGGAGCCTTAGGTACAGATGCTTGACCAATGGATTCCTTCTCCTCTTCATTCTTTTTCTCTGGCTTAGCCGCCTCTACTTCTTGGGTCAGGTCAGATTGGTCCAATATTTTTCCACTTCTTAAGGTTATAATCGATTTAGCGTGTTCAGAAAAATTTTTGGGTCCAGTGGAACTCTCAGCCATATATTGACCTTTGGGATTGATAATGGGCTGGCTAGGCAACTTACCTTCTTCTCTCCGATTGAAAGCTGTAGCTAGCTGACCTATCTGAGTCTCTAGCTTGGCAATGGATTGGGTATGGGAGTGAAGGATTTGGATATTCATGTTCAGCCCCTCCTTCAAAGTTTGAAGGATCTTCTCTTGAAAGGAAGGATCAAGATTGCTTGGCGGAGGTTGTGGAGGCTGTGGGGCATTTTGATATTATGGAAATGGCATGCTTTGAAATTTGGTCTCCTGATAGTTGGGCCTAACGGATGAATTGATTCCGGGTTGGGGTTTCCAAGAAAAATTCGGGTGATTGCGCCAGCCGGGATTATATGTGTTCGAATAAGGGTCGTTTCCTGGTCTAGGAGCCATTCGGGTTTGAGCTTGATGAGCTTGCTCCTGAAGAAGCTCAGGAAATTGGTAAGCTGAAGGACAATCACCTAAGGTGTGGGTGGAACTCGAGCATATAATACAGACTTCATGAGTAGGATGAGATGAGGAGGAATTATTTCTAGCTTGCAAAAGTTGGTCGAGCTTCTGAGATAGCTCATCAACCTTGCTGTAGATGTCTACAGCACGACCAACTTCATACATACCTCCTCTCTTGGGTTCTACAGGTCCTGTGGGAGGATCTCTACGGGCAGCTGACATATGATGTAAAGAATTTTCACTTAAAGTTTCAAACAACTGCCATGCCTCATGTTCATTTTTAAGCATGAACGTTCCTCCACATGAGGCATCTACCATTTGCTGGTGCCTTTCTGACAAACCATCATAGAAGCATTGGACTAATTGCCATTTGGGTATGGCATGGTGAGGACATTTTTTAATTAGCTCTTTCAATCTCTCCCAGGTTTCATGAAACATTTCTCCATCTAATTGGGAAAAACTAGTAATGGCTTTTCTAATTTGATTCGTCTTTCCTATGGGAAAATATTTCTTAAGGAACTCCCTCTGAAGTTGATGCCAAGTTGAAATTGTCACAGTGTCTAGGGAATTCAACCAATATTTGGCTTTATCTTTCAGGGAAAAAGGGAATAACCTAAGCCTTAAAGCATCGTCGGAGAAATTTTGTATCTTAACAGTGGAACAGATTTCTAGAAATTCATCTAAATGTTTATATGGATCTTCAGTCGCAAGTCCGTAAAAAGAGGGTAACATCTGAATCACACTGGACTTAATTTCGTACTGGATGGCATCTACAGGGGGTACTTGGATACAAGGTGAATAAGTGTATTTTGAAGGAGTGAAGTACTCCTTCAGCGAAAGGTCAATTCCTTGATTAGGATCCATAGTACCTAGGCTGGTTGCTCTACTTGAGCTTTCGATTTTCGGTTCTAGGGATATATGTTTAGGTTCTCGAAGTCGACGCCTAGAATACACTAACATACACCCTCCCTCCTAAAGGAAATAGCAATCAAAGATTTTTTTAATTTTTTTTTTTTAATTGGAAAGTGGAAGAATGAGAAGAGGTCTAAAGAAAAAGTTCCTAAGAGAGTCCTAAGCTAGAGAGAAGAAAGTTAATTTAATTATATATATATTTTTTTTTTCAAACAAGTGAAACAAATCAAAATCACTAACCTAGGGTTAACCTGAATCTAGACAGCTCCTAACTGATCCAAGGTTACCTTCGAGCACTCCAAGCCCAAGATCAATTAACTGACTTGGCCAGGTAAGTGTAAGGTTGGTGAAGGTTTCCTTATCGCTTGCCTTAGACACCAATTAAAAATTGGCCAGGTAAGCGGAACCAACTCACCTCCCTTCGGGCTCTAGTCCCTGAACCACTTTCCTTAGACACCAAGGAATTAAATGATCTGAACCCGGTCTAACTCTAGGGTTTCCTTGTCCTATTGAGCTCGAAATCCTTAGGGTTGATGTCTAATTAATTTTAAAATTAGAGGCTTGGGTCAATGCAGATGCTAGATTGATGATTTGTGGGCTAAGGAAGGGTATTGATCTCCCCACCTTATCTGGTTAATGGGTTGTGCCCTTAAGTATATTATGAAATTATGAAATGCAACAGCTAAGGTATCCAAAAAGTTATATACAAACAAAATTAAACTTAATTTTTTTTTTTTTTTGATGATTAAGTCTCTGATCCTAACAATTTATGAAATGTCTGGGTAATTTTTTTTTTTTTGGTTTAGCAAAAAAAAATAAATTTACCTAAGTAAATCTAAACAAAATTTTTTTGTTCAACCTTTTTGTACCCTAGGACAACCATTCAACATAACCTCCCAGTTATGCCAGGGCAACCTTATGTCAGGGCACTCAAGATTGGAATTTGATTTTTTTTTTTTTTGTGGATTTTTATATTGTTGATTATATTTTTTTTTTTTTCAGAATAACGCCGAAAGTCCCCGGCAACGGTGCCAAAAATCTGATGCGTGTCGTAATGCACTGATTTAGAACCTTAATTCCACTACTCTAAAGGGTAGAATAGCGGGAGTAAGGATCGATCCCACAGAGACTTTGGGGTTATCTTAAAAAAAATTTTCTTTTGATTTAAAATAAACTAAAATAAATTGGAACCAATGCAAGAAATAGATGCTAATAATAAATTTATGAAAATAATTCAGATATGACCTATCTCAAGAGTACGGCCCGTACCCGTGGATCACGGCCCGTCCCTTAGGTATAGGTCAGTCAAAATTAATTCACTTTGACTTACCTTAAATGCTAATCCAACATGACTCCAGCATTACTTATAAATAAAAATAAACAATCATGGATTAATATGAAGCAAATAAATATTTATTGCATAAAAATTGGGGTACAGAGAAAATAAAAGAAAAGTAAGGGAACAAGGGTCCCTTTCTCCCTTTTTATCCAACTCTGACTCTCTATGACAGCAACAGGAACTGGAACTACGGACAGCAAGTGGAACCCCCCCAAAAATTCCTCCTTTTGCAGAAGAGAATCATCGAGGTATTTATAGATGAAAAATACCATGTCGGGTCTGTGTGGGAAGTGCGATGATTTCCTCATCTCAATCTGATTTTCAAACTCTGCGCTATCTCCTTATCTGATATTTTTTTACGATCATCCCCATCTCAAAAATCAAACTCAAAAATTCTATCGCACAATACCGCGTCCATCCAGCGTCGTCCGACATCTCTTCTCATTCCGATGCTTCCTTGGACATCCCGGTCTGAACAGCAGGGACGGTGACAAGCAGCTTCAGGAGCTTGGAAACGAAGGGGCGGCAGGGGCGGACATGGCTGGGCGGCGTGGCTTCGGACGGTGGTTGCCGTGGAAGGGCTGGGCAGAGATAGTGGCTGCAGCAGGGGCGGACGGCAGCGGACTAGCGACGGCAGCAGGCTAGACAGACGGTGTTCGGACGGTGGCTAACGGTTGCAGGAGACGACGGCGTGGCCGCACGGTGGCTGCAGCAGGCTGGGCAGCGTGGCTCGCGGTGAAGACGGAACGGCGGAGGGAGCACGCTGGACGGCATAGCTATGGGCGGAATGGCTGGAGGGGATGGCGGACGGCAGTAGGTGCTGGGCGGACGGCGGAGGCGGACACGGCTGGGCGGCGTGGCTTCGAACGGTGGCTGTCGGGGAAAGGGACAGCGGCGACAGCTTCGGTGCGGAAGAGGGCGGAGACGACTTCTGGCCATTTTTTCGGCCGAACAGCGACTCTCCGGCCGGTGGGAAGGTTGGCGGCAGCTTCGGCAGTGCCGAGGGAAACTCTCCGACGAATTTCGGAGTAAACGGTGCACGGTGATCCACGGCTCTGCCCGTGGACCGGCAGTAATGGCTGCCATGGATCAAGAGGTCGTGCGGTGGACCATTGAGCCGGTCCACCGTGAGCCAGCAAAAAGCTTTAGGGCCGCTCCAAAAATCATGCAGCTTTGAAATCTGTGCTAAAATCTTCTAAATTCCATTTTGGGCCCGTTCGAAGTCCGAATTACATTCTGTTTATGTCGTTGGACTCCTAAAATAAAGATCAACACATTTATGGAGTCAATTCCTGCAAAGTATCATAAAAATTATAAATTTTAATCAAATAAAGTTGGGTTAATTTTTATTATTCTAATATCTAACAGTGGACCCATCTTGGGGTGCCACCTAGCGAGGGAGCAGGGGCTGGCAGCTTCGACCAAGGTGGACCCCACCTGGGTGGACACCTGACGAAGTGGCAGAGGAAGGCACGACTTCGGCCAAGGTGGACCCGTCTTTTGGTGCCACCTAGAGGAGCAGGAGAGCCCGGCTCGACCTCGGCAGAGGTGGACCCGTCTTGGGGTGCCACCTGGCGAGAGAGCAGGGGGCCGCCAGCTTCGGTCGAGGTGGACCCCTCCTGGGTGGACACCTGGCAAAGTGGCAGAGAGGGGCTCGACTTCGACCATGGTGGACCCATCTTGGGGTGCCCCCTGATGGAGGAGCAGGAGAGCCCAGCTCGACCTCGGCATAGGTGGACCCATCTTGGGGTACCACCTGGCAAAGGAGCAGGGGGTCGCCAGCTTCGACCGAGGTGGACCCCTCCTGGGAGGACACCTGGCAAAGTGGCAGAGGGGCTTGACTTCGGCCGAGGTGGACACGTCTTGGGGTGCTACCTGGCGAAGGAGTAGGAGAGCCCGGCTCGACCTCGACAGAGGTGGACCCGTCTTGGGGTGCCACCTGGCGAGGGAGCAGGGGGCCGCCAGCTTCGGTCGAGGTGGACCCCTCCTGGGTGGACACCTGGCGAAGTGGCAGAGGAAGGCTCGACTTCGGTCGAGGTGGACCCATCTTAGGGTGCCACCTGATGAAGGAGCAGGAGAGTCCGGCTCGACCTCGGCAGAGGTGGACCCATCTTGGGGCGCCACCTGGCGAAGGAGTAGGAGAGCCCAGCTCGACCTCGGCAGAGGTGGACCCATCTTGGGGTGCCACCTGGCGAGGGAGCGAGGGCGCCACTTCCCGAACAGGAAATTTTGAAAGAAAAACCCACGTGACACTAGCAGCATCCAGCTGGATCTGACACACATTCCACGTCAGCGATGTAGCCATATCAGTTGCCCCCCATCCCCAGGTCCTATCAAAGCGTCGTGGCTTGGGGCATGGGGAGTTAATGCGGAGATGACGTGGAAAAGGCAAAAATCTCGCACCATAATTATCGTGATCGCTGTCGCCGCTTCTGTTGCACCCGAGACCCTGTGGGAGGCTGCCACGTGCATGCGTCTGATGGGCCATTAATATGTCATTTTGAAACTGAGGCAGTTTCCATCGGACTGAATCGTCGATGTTGGGCGTGCCTCCATGTGGCGGTCATCTGATGGCTCAGGACGGAAAGAGGCGTACGGCTGCTGTTGATTGAGTTTGAAAAGGAGGGGGCTTTTCGGAAACGAGGTCTCTCAACTTTCTCACACCTTGCCAGCAGTTGCAGCGATCTCTCTTCATCTCCCTGGGGTTGCCAACCTTTCGATACAAAACATCCCGGTGAGTGCCTGCGACATCTTCTCCTCTTCTTTTATCTCCCGACTCTGCATCACTACGAATCTCATCTTCTTCTTGCTTCTTCTTTCTCGATGGCGCATCGCCATCATGTTTCTTCAAACTCGGACGACGTCGGTCCTTCCCGGCTGAGGACTCCATCGTCTTCATCCTCAAAGGGGGAAGAGATTCTGGTCAAGGTCCGGAGGCAGCTTCGGCCGGGGGCCGTGACCATAGGCATCTCTAGGAGTCCTAGGTCTCCCCCTGTAGTTTTCGCATGTCCCATTTCCTCTCTTCCTCCTTCGGTGGCGGAGGTCTCTTCTTTTGGTCCCTCCGGTTATGCCTCGACGATGACCGGAGACGACCTTTCCTGGATTCGGGATACCTATGGAGTCCCGGATTCAATCCATCTTTCACTCCCAAGACCCAAGGACCACATAACCACGAGTGGCCCTGCGAGGGTCGCCTTCTATGAAGACTTCCTTGTTGGGGGTCTTCGTTTCCCCTTTCATCCCTTCTTTCTTTCCTTTCTCAGTCACTTTCGCCTTGTCCCGGCCTAGTTGGCTCCTAATGCCATCCGGGTCATCTTCGCCATCATCATCTTCTGTCATTTTCACTTGTTTGTTGCTCGTTTCTCCCTGTTCAGGGCCCTCTTCATCCTGAAGCGCTTTTCTACCGATGATGGCTGGTGGTATATTTCGCCCCAGCCTAGGTGCCTTAGGTTCGACCTCCCCTCATCAATCAAGGGTTAGAAGAACTGCTTCTTCTTCGCCTCAGTTGAGGATGTCGACTGGGCCTGGAGTGAGCTGGACCGATCCCCGAACCGGAACTCCCAGGTTGAGCTGGCGGACCAAGAGGTCTACACGCAGATGCTAGGTGACGTGGTCCCGGCTCTTGATGTTCTACTTTCGGAGCAGAATTTATTCGAGGCAGGAATCAGTCCCATCTAGGAGTTGGGTTAGACCCCCGGATCTCCTTCTTCTGCCTTCATTTTCTGCTCTGCGCTTCTTTTCTTTCAAACCAGCCTAACCGTTTCTTTCCTCCAGGTATGAAGTTCTATGTCGAAAGCTTGATGGAGGGCGCCCGGAAGAGGGACGCTGCTGAGGGGACCCAGGAGGCTCCAGCGAAGAGGGCTCGTACTGAGGCGAGCCAGGGGCCCGCGCCCACTTCTGTTGCTACCGGCCCTGGGGCAACAGGTCTGCTTCAGTCTCACATGCCCGATGTCCCTGTCATCGAGCTCGACAGGGTCGGGGGAGAGAGGAGACCGGAACCCCCTCGGGCGACACCTGCTTCGGCCACTACACCGATCGTCTCCACGGTGGCCACCAGGGTGACAGCAGCTTCACTGACGGCCGCACCGCCCAGCGGAAGGATGGCCACCCAGCCTACTATCAATGCTCGTGTTCCACCCCCGGATCTCACCGCCAGCTCCTCTATTATTCGTGATCAAGGGCTCGCGGAGAGGATAATAGAGTTCGCGAGCATGCTCCGGGACCGCCGTCTGAGGGGTGGCCGGGACTATGCCGATGCGCTGTTAAGGATCCTCCCTCTCCTTTTCACGATAAGTCCCGAGCTCTCCTCTTTTAAAGTTTCAGTTGGATCCTTCTAACATCCCATCTCTTTATCTGACGCAGATCGGGACAGACGTTCTGTTGCTAAGGAACTTCCTCTCGGGCTACGCCAAGAAGGATGCCGAGAAGGAGAAGAGGCTCGGCAAACTCGCAGCTGACGTCAAGGACCTCATGGAAAAGGGGGTCGAACTGTGGGAGAACAACCAGGCCCTTCGGATGGACCTGGGTCGCGCCGAGGGGAGCGTGAGGGAGCTCGAGACCTGTTTGTCGGAGGAGAGGACCTCGAACCAGCGCCGTGCTGAGGACGACGCGGTGGAGGTGTTATGCCCCAGGGCCCAATCCCGGTCGCAGGAGCGTCGGGTCAAAGAGGTCCTCAAGGAGCTGAGCGCGGCCAAGGTGAAGAACTCCTACATCAACGGGCTGCTGAAGGCATCCAAGAGGGAGGCACAGGAGGCCGTGCCAAAGTTCCGGGCATCTGAGAAGTTCACGGCCGAGATGCACGAGGCGGCTGTTGACTCTTTCCTGAAGGGCTTCGAGGTGTGCCGGGAAAAGTTGAGTTCCTTCTTCCCCAAGCTCGAGCTCAGCAGAGTCGTCCTGGGCAGCCGGAGGGAGGAGCCCACCGAGGGAGCTTCAATTGCGATGGTTGCTGAGGTGACGATCCCCGAATAGCCTTCTGACGATGCCGCCAGCGAAGAGGGTGCCCCCCAGCCGGAGGAGGACACGGCTGCAGCAAAGTAGCCCTGCGGCTCCATTTGTTTTGTTTCTATCATGAACACATTTCCTATTTCTTTGGGTCACCCAGCCTGTCGGGGCCCTCTTTTGTAAGAAACTTTTTAATAGAAATGAAGATCTTCTTCCATTAATTTGTTCCTTCTTTTTCTCACTTCTGTTTTCTTCTCCCTTTTTTTTGTGCATATTCCGGACTGAACCCTGGCACCAACCACCGGGGCTAAGTCCCGTGGTGCATTCCGGGCTGAACTCCGGGATTGCATGGGTGAAATGGGTTCTGCTCCACCTTCCATATCGAGGTATGGGACTTCGCTTTGGAACCAGGTTCCATGCGAACTTTCGGACTGAACCCCGGGCCCGCAGGCTAGAATTGAGCCTTGCACGACCTACCGAGCTGTTCTCCAGGATTTTGTAGGACCGGGACCTAAGTCTCCGGGACCTCTTCTGGACTGAATTTCGGGGCTGCATGTCGGAATTTAATTCCGTGCGACATTCCGGACTGAACTCTGGGATTTTTGAGAGAGGGGACTTCGTGCCTTAGCGGATCTTTCACCTTGCCCTTGCTCATCGAAACTAGAGCTGAATGGCCATTGTCCTACGAGACAAGAATAGGCATTTGGTGAAAAAAGATTTTATTGCTAAAGTTTAGGGAGTCTTACACTATTGGTAGTACATCCTCAAGTTTGAGATGTTCCAGGTCCGCGGGAACTGGGATCCGCCTAGCTCTTCCAGGTAGTATGCCCCGTGGGGAAGTGCCTCCACCACTCTATAAGGGCCTTCCCAATTTGAGAAGAGCTTACCTCACTCCCGTGGCTGGGAAGCTTCAGCGCAACGTAGCACTAAGTCTCCCTGGCAGAAGGACTTCGGTCGCACCCTGGAGTTGTAGTATCTAGCCACTCGTTGTCGATAAGCCACCATCCAAACTCGAGCCCTATCCCTCGTTTCTTCAAGAAGGTCCAGGTTCAGTAGCAGTTGCCCGGGTTCTTTGCCTCGTCGTACTGTTCCACATGCAAGGTCGGCAGGCTTAGCTCTATTGGAATAACTGCTTCTGGTCCAAAGATGAGGTTGAAAGGGATCTCATCTGTGGCCATCCTCGAGGTAGTATGGTATGCCCACAGGACGCTCGGGAGCTCTTCAGCCCACCTCCCCTTGGCCTGGTCAAATCTTGTCCGGAGGCCTTGCAAGATGGTCCTGTTTGTTACCTCGGCTTCTCCATTTGTCTGAGGGTGCGCCACCAAGATGAAACGATGATGGATTTCGAGGTTGTCGCAAAACTCCTTGAACTCTCGATAATCAAACTGGCATCCGTTGTCGGTGATGATGGTGTGGGACAAGCCGAAGCGGCAGATAATAGACTTCCAAAGGAACTTGGTGACATTTGCCTCCATGATCCGGGCCAAGGGCTCGGCCTCGACCCACTTCGTGAAGTAGTCGATAGCCACAATTAGGAACTTCTGTTACCCGGACGCCGGGGGGGAAAGGTCCGAGGAGATCCATGCCCCACTGAGCGAACGGCCACGGGGCGGAGAGTTGGGAGAGCGGAGCAGCAAATTGACGTTGCACCACAACGTGTCGCTGGCATCGATCACACCTTTTTACGAAGTTAGCAGCGTCTTCTCTCATTGTTTCCCAGAAATAATCTCGATGGAGGGCCTTATATGCCAGTGTCCTGCCCCCCACATTGTTCCCGTAGATGCCCTCGTGGATCTCCTAGAGCACGAGTGCGGCTTCGATGGGTCTCGGGCACTTGAGGAGCAAGTAGGAGTAGGACCTCCGATACAATAGCCCATCCATCAATATGAACCGTGCGGCCTTCCTCTTAATGAGATCGGTCGCCACGCAATCCTTTGGCAAGGTGTCGTTGGTGATGTACTTGATGTACTTATCCATCCAGATGGGCTCTAGGTTGACCTGCTGGACTTCCATGGGTGTCTCATAGCTCGGGGCTTTAAGATGCTCGATGTAAGCGCGGCCCAGTGATGAGTCTGGCAGGGTTGCCAGGCAGGAGAGAGCGTCTGCATGAGCATTTTCCCCGTGAAGAATATGGGAGATGCTGAAGCGCCTAAAACCTGCTGCGCTCGTTCATACGAGCTCCAGGTATCTCGCCATTTGGGGGTCCCGTGCCTCGTACTCCCCAGAGACCTGCCCGGCCACCAGCTATGAGTCGGTGAAGACCCTGAGGCAGGCCATGCCCAGCTCGTGGGAAACTCTTAGCCCCGCGAGGAGCGCCTCGTACTCTACCTGGTTATTGGTGGCGACGAACTAGAAGCGGAGCGCACACTCGGTGATGACCCCTTCACCGTTGGCAAGGATGAGGCCGGCTCCACTCCCACCGGAGTTCGAGGCTCTATCTACGTGAAGGATCCAGACGTCTTCCTTCAGTCCAGGCTCTGGCTGCCGGTCTTGGGGCCTCTCTTCCGGTCCCTCGCCCAAGCCTGCACACTCAACCAAGAAATCAACGAGTTCCAGTGCCTTCATGGCCAACCTCGACCGGTAGGCGATGTCGAACTCGCTGAGCTTGAGCGCCCACTTTGCTAGGGGTCCAGACGTGTCAGATCGGCTTAGCACCGCTTTCAGTGGTTGATCCGTCAGGACCGCAATGGGGTGCGCTTAGAAATAAGGCCTGAGATGCTGGGTGGACACGATTAGCGCAAAAATCAGTTTCTTGGATCGAGAATACCTGAGCTCTGCATTACGGAGAAGTTTGCTTGTGTAATACACCGGCCTCTGCATTCCTCTGTCATCTGTCCGAATCAGGATCGAACTGACGGCCTCCGATGTGACCGCCAGGTACAGGAGGAGCTCCTCTCCCTCTTCCGGTCGGGAAAGCAATGGCGGCGGCGCCAACATCTTCTTCAGCTCTTCAAATGCCTCCTGGCACTTCTTCGTCCAGGCGAAGTCGTACATCTTCCTTAGCGCCTTGAAGAAGGGTCGGCAGCAGTCAACGGACCTTGAGATAAACTGGCTTAGGGCGGCTACCCGGCCAGTGAGTCGCTGCACTTGCTTCTTGGAGGTGGGCTGCTCCATGTCCAGGATCGCCTGAACCTTCTTCGGGTTGGCCTCTATTCCTCTTTGGGTCACCATGAAGCCCAGGAACTTCCCCGCGGATACGCCAAAAGCACACTTCACGGGGTTCAACTTCATTTGGTGAAGATGGAGGTTACTGAAGGTCTCGCCAGGTCGCCGACGTGGTCCGAAGTTGGCTTGCTCATCACCAGCATGTCATCCACGTACACCTGCATGTTGCGGCCAATTTGGTCTTTGAAGACCTTGTTGACCAGATGTTGGTACGTGGAACCTACGTTCTTGAGGCTGAACAGAATCATCTTATAGCAGTAGGTCCCACGATCGATGATGAAGGCGGTGTGCTCCTCGTCCTCAGGATGCATTCGAATTTGGTTGTACCCGGAGAAAGCGTCCATGAAAGAGAGGAGGCGATGCCCCGAGGTAGTGTCCATGAGTTGGTCGATCTTAGGAAGGGAGAAACTATCCTTCGGGCAAGCTCGATTGAGGTCGGTCTAGTCCACACAGATCCTCCACTTGTCGTTGCTCTTCTTCACCATTACCACGTTCACCAGCCAACTAGGATACTACACTTCTCGTACAAAGACGGTGGCGAGAAGCTTTTCCACTTCCTCATTGATGGTCTTCTGTCTCTCTGCAGCAAAACTTCTCTTCTTTTGGTGCACTGGGCAGCACCTTGGGTCAATCTTCAGTTGGTGGGCGATAACCTCCGAGGGGATACCTGGCATGTCTACAGTAGACCAGGCAAACACATCAGCGTTCATCCAGAGAAAATCTAGCAGGCGAGCCTGCTCATCTTCCAGGAGCTGGGCTCCTATCTGCACCATTTTTTGAGGGTCCGATCCGAGGGGGTACGTCAATAAGCACTCCACGGGGGCCCCTTGGGATCTTGCGCTCTTAGGTTGAGATCGTCAACATTGGAGCTGAGCTCGGCACTCTGGGCCGCTAGGACCGTCTGCAGGCAATGTAGGACAGGTTGGGCCATCCCACTCATCACTCCTGTCCCAGAAGCGGTAGGGAACTGCACCAGCAACCTCTTGGTGGAAATGACCGCATCCAGCTAGTTGAGCCCTGGAAGGTCCAGGATAGCATTGTAAGGTGATGAGAGCCTGACGACGGTAAACATCATCATGACCATGCTCTGCTGGGGTGGGGATCCGGCGATAACAAGGAGAGTGATCTCTCCTTCGACCCCCACAGAATCTCCGGTGAAGCCCACAAGAGGGGTGTGCACCGGCTTCAGCTGATCATGAGACAAATTCATTCGGAAGAAAGCATCATAAAAAAGTACGTCAGTAGAGCTCCCACTATCCACCATAATACGATATACAGGATGCTTTGCGATGGTCATCTCGACCACCACTGCATCATTGTTTACATTTTCACTTTCATTCCCCTTTTCAAAGGGGAGTACATTCTCCAGGACTCCCGCCTCCCGGGCTCTCTTCGACGCACACCCTATCCCCCAAGAGATCATGCCCACCGGCTTCTCTGATGGATGGTTGTCAATCGCAGGGATGGGGGGAAGGGCCGTGAGTGGCTGGTGCTCCGCTGGGGCTTCACTCCTCATGAACTTCCTGAGGTAGCCTCTCTTGATCAGCTCCTTGATCTCCCGTTTTAGATTATGACACTTTTCCGTGTCGTGGCCGTGCTCACGGTGAAATTGGCAATACTTCGTCTTGTCACGGGTGTTCCTAGGGTTCTGAGGAGGAGGTCGGCAGAGGTAGTTCTCATCCTCAATTTTCATGAGGATCTTTGTCCTAGGAGTGAGGAGAGGGGTGAAGGCTTGCTCCGGGGCAGCACCATTCTTCGGCTTCAGACCCGGATGAAAGTCTGCAGGTGGTCCAGGCCTCCGGGTCCACATCCCTTAGGGCAGGCTTCTTCGAAGGCTTCCCGTCCAGCTCTCGCCTGGTGCAGTCGGCCTCCTCAACGCGGATGTACTTGTAGACATGGAGGAGGAGCTCGAAATACGTCTTGGGGGGCTTCTTGTCCAGGGAATACGTCATACGGGAGGTCTTAAGCCCGTGCTTCAACACCAACATAGCGACAGGCTCGTTTAGGCTATAAATCTCCAGGGCGGCAGTCTTGAAGCGGGTGACGTAGTCCCGCAGTAGCTCCTGGTCTTGCTGGTGGATAGAGAAGAGGCTATCCACCTCCCGCGGCACCTTTCGGCAGGCGTCGAAGTGTGCCACAAACTTTCCTTCCAGCTGCTGGAAGGAGCTGATAGATTCTGGCTCGAGATAGGTGAACCACACTCGAGCGGCCTTCCGGAGGGTGGTTGGGAAGGCAATGCATAGAAGAGCGTACGTCGCCCCTTGGACCCGCATGAGGGCCTTATAGCTCTCTAAGTGGTCCAAGGGATCAGTAGTCCCATCATAGGGATCCACCTGAGGCATGCAGAACTGATTCGGGATCGGCTCCTCTTGGATTTCCCGGGAGAAGGGTGGATGGGCATTATAGCCCACTGGCTCGGTTGGGGAGCTCTGCATGTTGGCGAAACGACGGGAAAGCTCCACCAACTTGCCGCTCGTGCTCCTCCAGATGCCTCTCGGCCAGGCACCTGATGGCCTCATCGGTGGAACCTTCCATCGAGGCCATTGGAGAAGGAGATGCCAATCGATCATGGCGAGGGGCCTTGCCCTGATGGCACCTACTGCGCCGTACTGCTTCAGCATCATCGGCCGGGGATCGACTCTCGTGATCCGCCGAACCGGTGTGGTTTCTCTTCATAAGAGTTTGATGGCTCCCACGGGGATTGGTTACTGCTCGCGGATGGGAAGGCCTGCCTTGGATGGAGCGCAGGCTTCCACGGAGGCCCATGGCTCAGGCCGCGGGGGTCCCCGGCTGGGGCTGGGTGACCAAGGAGTGCTGCTGGTGCTGCAGCTACCGCACGGTCGTAGTCAGTGTTTGCAGCTGCTGGACGACGGTTGTGAAAGGACCGTCCACCGAGGATGGCTGAGGAGGATGAAGTGGAGCAGGAAGTTCCCTCTCTGGGCTGCGCAGGCCCGAGGGAGAGGGAACCTCTCCTGCTCGGCTGATGGATGCTTCGCGCCCATGCGTCACCACCATGGTTGATGTACAGTCTTGCTTACGGAGAGCTTGCTTGTACAGGGGTTGCTGTTCTGCCCCCTTACCTGGCACGCCAATCTGTTGCCGATCTTACCGCAGTGGCCTGTAGCTTGTGAGCGGGCACCGATTTTTGGATTCTCCTACCTCGAGATATCCGAGTCTCCGGTCTTGCAAAACAAGATCAGAGACCCGGGTCGGGGGTTCCGGCGGGGGCACTCCGATGATCAAGTTAAAGAATGGCAAGATGGAACAGGTCCACTAAGGTGGGTTCCCGAAGGATCCCCGTGCTTAGAGGAGATTTTGATGAAAGAAGTGTGAGAAAGAGAGGGGTTGAAGCCCAGCTTCCTGCGCTGGGTTCACCGAGCTCTCGCCTGAGGACTTCCGGGGTCCTAGGATCGTTCTCTCGGTATCCTTCCCTATTGTCCGCTTACCTTTTCGTTTGCTTTTACCGTCTCTTTTATACCGCGGGACCGCCTTCCACCCCCGTCCCCTCCCCGGAGACTTTCGGAGATCTCTCGATCCTTCCCCCTTCTCCATCAAGTCCGGGAGTTAAGTGACCGGCACGCCTCGTCCTCCGTGTATCACGAAAGGGGGAAAACCGGGGGGACCTCGAGCCAAGCGCGGGAGCCCACCTTTCGGGGCATTGATGGTGGACTTCCAGTATTTCAGGCCCCTGCTCGCGAGGATCTTATTCCTCGATTGTGGGGCCCTGCTTAACTGATGTAAACGAGGTTCCGCGTACCGCTGCAGGCCATACTGGCGCCCTATATGGGACGCGGTGCATGCCGATTCTAGTGGGACCTCGTGAACCGTGCCTCTACCTCCCCGAGGCTTTGCAGAGTAAGGCTGACTTCGATCGAGGTGGACCCATCAGGGGGTGCCACCTGGCGGAGGAGCAGGGGCTGCCAGCTTCGGCCGATGTGGACCCCTCCTAGGTGGGCACCTGGTGACATAGCAGAGAGAGGCTCGGCTTCGGCCGAGGTGGACCCGTCTTGGGGTGCCACCTAACGAAGCAGCAGGAGAGCCCGGCTCGACCTCGACAGAGGTGGACCCATCTTGGGGTGACACCTGGCGAGGGAGCAGGGGACTGCCAACTTCGACCGAGGTGGAACCCTCCTGGGTGGACACCTGGCGAAGTGGCGGAGAGAGGCTCGACTTCGACCGAGGTGGACCCATCTTCGGAGAGCCCGGCTCGACCTCGGTAGAGGTGGACCCGTCTTGGGGTGCCACCTAGCGAGAGAGCAGGGGCTGCCAGCTTCGGCCGAGGTGGACCCCTCATGGGTGGACACCTGGCGAAGTGGCAGAGAGAGGCTCGACTTCGACCGAGGTGGACCCGTCTTGGGGTGCCACCTAGCAAAAAATCAGGAGAGCCTGGCTCGACCTCGACAAAGGTGGACCCGTCTTGGGGTGCCACCTAGCGATGGAGCAGGGGATGGAAGCTTCGGCAGAGGTGGACCCCTCCTGGGTGGACACCTGGCGAAGTGGCAGAGAGAGGCTCGACTTCGACCGAGGTGGACCCATCTTGGGGTGCCACCTAGCAAAGGAGCAGGAGAGCCCGGCTCGACCTCGGCAGAGGTGGACCCATCTTGGGGTGCCACCTGGTGAGGGAGCAGGGGCTGGAAGCTTCGGCCGAGATGGACCCCTCCTGGTTGGACACCTGGCGAAGTGGCAGAAGAAGGTTCGACTTCGGCCGAGGTGGACCCGTCTTAGGGTGCCTCCTGGCGAAGGAGCAAGAGAGCCCGGTTCGACCTCGGCAGAGGTAGACCCGTCTTAGGGTGCCACCTGGCAAGGGAGCAGGGGGTCGCCTGCTTCGACCGAGGTGGACCCCTCCCAGGTGGACACCTGGCGAAGTGGCAGAGAGGGGCTTGACTTTGTTCGAAGTGGACCCGTCTTGTGGTGCCACCTGGCGGAGGAGCAAGAGAGCCCGGCTCGACCTCGGTAGAGGTGGACCTGTCTTGGGTTGCCACCTGGCGAGGGAGCAGGGGCTAGCAGCTTCGGCCGAGGTGGACCCCTCCTGGGTGGACACCTGGCGAAGTGGCAGAGGAAGGCTTGACTTCGACCGAGGTGGACCCGTCTTGGGGTGCCACCTGGTGAAGGAGCAGGAGAGCACGGCTCGACGTCGGTAGAGGTGGACCCATCTTGGGGTGC
Source organism: Areca catechu (assembly GCA_021397845.1). Taxonomy (NCBI): domain Eukaryota; kingdom Viridiplantae; phylum Streptophyta; class Magnoliopsida; order Arecales; family Arecaceae; genus Areca; species Areca catechu. Next base: position 32,027,707 of record CM038041.1, read on the forward strand.
CACCTATCGAGGGAGCAGGGGGCCGCCAGCTTCGACCGAGGTGGACCCCTCCTGGTTGGACACCTGGCGAAGTGGTAGAGAGGGGCTCGACTTCGGGCGAGGTGGACCCGTCTTGGGGTGCCACCTGGTGAAGGAGCAGGAGAGCCCGACTTGACCTCGATAGAGGTGGACCCATCTTGGGGTGCCACCTGGCGAGGGAGCAGGGGGCCGCCAGCTTCGACCGAGTTGGACCCCTCCTGGAAGGAAACCTGGCAAAGTGGCAGAGAGGGGCTCGACTTCGGTCAAGGTGGACCCGTCTTGGGGTGCCACCTGGCGAAGGAGCAGGAGAGCCCGGCTCGACCTCGGCAGAGGTAGACCCATCTTGAGGTGCCACCTGGCAAGGGAGCAGGGGGTCGCCAGCTTCGATCGAGGTGGATCCCTCTTGGGTGGACACCTGATGAAGTGGCGGAGAGAGGCTCGACTTCGGTCGAGGTGGACCCATCTTGGGGTGCCACTTGGCGAAGGAGCAGGAGAGCCCGGCTCGACCTCGGCAGAGGTGGACCCGTCTTGGGGTGCTACCTGGCGAGACAGCAGGGGCTGCCAGCTTCGGTCGAGGTGGACCCCTCCTAGGTGGACACCTGGCGACATGGCAGAGAGAGGCTCGGCTTCAGTCGAGGTGGACCCATCTTGGGGTGCCACCTAGCGAAGTAGCAGGAGAGCCCGGCTCGACCTCGGCAGAGATGGACCAATCTTGGGGCGCCACCTGGCGAGGGAGCAGGGGGCCGCCAGCTTCGACCGATGTGGACCCCTCCTGGTTGGACACCTGATGAAGTGGCAGAGAGAGGCTCGACTTCGACCGAGGTGGACCCGTCTTGGGATGCCACCTAGCAAAGGAGCAGGAGAGCCCTGCTCGACCTCGACAGAGATGGACCCATCTTGGGGTGCCACCTGGCGAGGGAGCAGGGGCTGGATGCTTCGGTCGAGGTGGATCCCTCCTCGGTGGACACCTGGCGAAGTGGTAGAAGAAGGCTCGACTTCGACCGAGGTGGACCCGTCTTGGGGTGCCTCCTGAAAAAGGAGCAGGAGAGCCCGGCTCGACCTCGGTAGAGGTGGACCCGTCTTGGGGTGCCACCTGGCGAGCGAGCAAGGGGCCGCCAGCTTCGACCGAGGTGGACCCCTCCTAGATGGACACCTGGCGAAGTGGCAGAGAGGGGTTCGACTTCGACCGAGGTGGACCCGTCTTGGGGTGCCACCTAGCGGAGGAGCAGGAGAGCCCGGCTCGATCTCGGCAGAGGTGGACCCGTCTTGGGGTGCCACCTGGCGAGGGAGCAGGGGCTGGCAACTTCGGCCGAGGTGGACCCCTCCTGGGTGGACACCTGGCGAAGTGGCAGAGGAAGGCTCAACTTCGGCTGAGCTGGACCCGTCTTGGGGTGCCACCTGGCGAAGGAGCAGGAGAGCCCGGCTCCACCTCGGCAGAGGTGGACCCGTCTTGGGGTGCCACCTGGCGAGGAAGCAGGGGGCCGTCAGCTTCGGCCGAGGTGGACCCCTCTTGGGTGGACACCTAGCAAAGTGGCAGAGAGGGGCTCGACTTCGATCGAGGTGGACCCGTCTTGGTATGCCACCTGGCGGAGGAGCAGGAGAGCCCGTCTCGACCTCGACAGAGGTGGACCCGTCTTGGGGTGCCACCTGGTGAGGGAGTAGGGGGCCGCCAGCTTCGACCGAGGTGGACCCCTCCTGGGAGGACACTTGGCGAAGTGGCAGAGAGTGGCTCGACCTCGGCAGAGGTGGACCCATCTTGGGGTGCCACCTGGTGAGGGAGCAGGGGCTGGAAGCTTCGGCCGAGATGGACCCCTCCTGGTTGGACACCTGGCGAAGTGGCAGAAGAAGGTTCGACTTCGGCCGAGGTGGACCCGTCTTAGGGTGCCTCCTGGCGAAGGAGCAAGAGAGCCCGGTTCGACCTCGGCAGAGGTAGACCCGTCTTAGGGTGCCACCTGGCAAGGGAGCAGGGGGTCGCCTGCTTCGACCGAGGTGGACCCCTCCCAGGTGGACACCTGGCGAAGTGGCAGAGAGGGGCTTGACTTTGTTCGAAGTGGACCCGTCTTGTGGTGCCACCTGGCGGAGGAGCAAGAGAGCCCGGCTCGACCTCGGTAGAGGTGGACCTGTCTTGGGTTGCCACCTGGCGAGGGAGCAGGGGCTGGCAGCTTCGGCCGAGGTGGACCCCTCCTGGGTGGACACCTGGCGAAGTGGCAGAGGAAGGCTTGACTTCGACCGAGGTGGACCCGTCTTGGGGTGCCACCTGGTGAAGGAGCAGGAGAGCACGGCTCGACGTCGGTAGAGGTGGACCCATCTTGGGGTGCCACCTATCGAGGGAGCAGGGGGCCGCCAGCTTCGGCCGAGGTGGACCCCTCCTGGTTGGACACCTGGCGAAGTGGTAGAGAGGGGCTCGACTTCGGGCGAGGTGGACCCGTCTTGGGGTGCCACCTGGTGAAGGAGCAGGAGAGCCCGACTTGACCTCGATAGAGGTGGACCCATCTTGGGGTGCCACCTGGCGAGGGAGCAGGGGGCCGCCAGCTTCGACCGAGTTGGACCCCTCCTGGAAGGAAACCTGGCGAAGTGGCAGAGAGGGGCTCGACTTCGGTCAAGGTGGACCCGTCTTGGGGTGCCACCTGGCGAAGGAGCAGGAGAGCCCGGCTCGACCTCGGCAGAGGTAGACCCATCTTGAGGTGCCACCTGGCAAGGGAGCAGGGGGTCGCCAGCTTCGATCGAGGTGGATCCCTCTTGGGTGGACACCTGATGAAGTGGCGGAGAGAGGCTCGACTTCGGTCGAGGTGGACCCATCTTGGGGTGCCACTTGGCGAAGGAGCAGGAGAGCCCGGCTCGACCTCGGCAGAGGTGGACCCGTCTTGGGGTGCTACCTGGCGAGACAGCAGGGGCTGCCAGCTTCGGCCGAGGTGGACCCCTCCTAGGTGGACACCTGGCGATATAGCAGAGAGAGGCTCGGCTTCGGCCGAGGTGGACCCGTCTTGGGGTGCCACCTAACGAAGCAGCAGGAGAGCCCGGCTCGACCTCGGCAGAGGTGGACCCATCTTGAGGTGCCACCCGGCAAGGGAACAGGGGGTCGCCAGCTTCGGTCGAGGTGGACCCCTCCTGGGTGGACACCTGATGAAGTGGCAGAGAGAGGCTCGACTTCGACCGAGGTGGACCCGTCTTGGGATGCCACCTAGCAAAGGAGCAGGAGAGCCCTGCTCGACCTCGACAGAGATGGACCCATCTTGGGGTGCCACCTGGCGAGGGAGCAGGGGCTGGATGCTTCGGTCGAGGTGGATCCCTCCTCGGTGGACACCTGGCGAAGTGGCAGAAGAAGGCTCGACTTCGACCGAGGTGGACCCGTCTTGGGGTGCCTCCTGAAAAAGGAGCAGGAGAGCCCGGCTCGACCTCGGTAGAGGTGGACCCGTCTTGGGGTGCCACCTGGCGAGCGAGCAAGGGGCCGCCAGCTTCGACCGAGGTGGACCCCTCCTAGATGGACACCTGGCGAAGTGGCAGAGAGGGGTTCGACTTCGACCGAGGTGGACCCGTCTTGGGGTGCCACCTAGCGGAGGAGCAGGAGAGCCCGGCTCGATCTCGGCAGAGGTGGACCCGTCTTGGGGTGCCACCTGGCGAGGGAGCAGGGGCTGGCAACTTCGGCCGAGGTGGACCCCTCCTGGGTGGACACCTGGCGAAGTGGCAGAGGAAGGCTCAACTTCGACTGAGCTGGACCCGTCTTGGGGTGCCACCTGGCGAAGGAGCAGGAGAGCCCGGCTCCACCTCGGCAGAGGTGGACCCGTCTTGGGGTGCCACCTGGCGAGGAAGCAGGGGGCCGTCAGCTTCGGTCGAGGTGGACCCCTCTTGGGTGGACACCTAGCAAAGTGGCAGAGAGGGGCTCGACTTCGACCGAGGTGGACCCGTCTTGGTATGCCACCTGGCGGAGGAGCAGGAGAGCCCGTCTCGACCTCGACAGAGGTGGACCCATCTTGGGGTGCCACCTGGTGAGGGAGTAGGGGGCTGCCAGCTTCGACCGAGGTGGACCCCTCCTGGGAGGACACTTGGCGAAGTGGCAGAGAGTGGCTCGACTTCGGTCGAGGTGGACCCGTCTTGGGGTGCCACCTGGCAAAGGAGCAGGAGAGCCCAACTCGACCTCGACAGAGGTGGACCCGTCTTGGGGTGCCACCTTGCGAGGGAGCAGGGAGCTGCCAGCTTCGGCCGAGGTGGACCCCTCCTGGGTAGACACCTGGCGAAGTAGCAGAGGAAGGCTCAACTTCGACCGAGAAGGACCCGTCTTGGGGTGCTATTTGGCAAAGGAGCAGGAGAGCCCGGCTCGACCTCGGCAGAGGTGGACCCGTCTTGGGGCACCACCTGGCGAAGGAGCAGGAGAGCCCGGCTCGACCTCGGCAGAGGTGGACCGGTCTTGGGGTTCCATCTGGCGAGGGAGTGGGGGTGCCACTTCCCGAGCGAGGAATTTTGAAAGAAAAATCCATGTGGCACCGGCGGCATCCAGCTGGATCTGATACACGTTCCATGTCAACGATGTAGCCATATCAGGAGGTATCTCCATCCCTGTAAGCTTCTCGTAGTCTTCTTGATCGGAAGCCAAAACTCTTTTTGCCATTATTAGGAGTCAGTCGGGGTTCTCTATGGCTAATAGTAAAGTTCCAGGAAATTTTGGAGATAATATAAAAGAAATAGGGTTTCCAGTCATGAATGGCCGAAGGAAGCCCCGTATTGAATTTCCGACCATGGCGTGGATTGATTACCCACCATCCATGGCTATGAAAATCCTGTTTTAGTACAAATAAAGTAGTAAAAAGAGAAATTTTTGGAATTATATCTGCATCCTTGCAAAAGATCAAGAACGCATAAATGATTCGGATACTATTAGGGATCAACTGAGATGGTAGTACCCGATACAATCTGAAAATTGTAAGGAAAAAGGGTTGGATCGGAAATCTAAGACCGACCCTTAGATGTTCCTCGTAAATGGTCAGATTGCCGGGTGGAGGTTGATCTATTTGTTCTTCAGGACTAGGGAGGATTACAGCATAATCATCCGAAATGTTGTAGTGTTGTTTTAATGCTAAGATTCGATGTTCGGTTAAGGAAGACCTAATATCTCCTATTTTCATTGGCTCAGCTTGTTTTTTATGCTGTTGAGATGAGGATTCTTCAAGGTGTTCAGGGTTTTTTATATGACTGATTTCTAAGATCCTAGCCATGATGAAGGAAGGAAATAAAGGAAGATTAACTTGAAAGAGGAGAAGAGAAATAAGAAGCAAACCTGTAGAGTTTCCTTTCGCTCCTAAAGCAAAGAGGCAAAAATGGTGGAAAACCTATTTTTTTGAGAAGGGCGGTGTTTATATAATACATTTCAACGGTCCAAGATTTCTTCATGAATAACGAGATTGAACCAGATTTAGCCACCTGTCCACAGATATTTAATAAAAATCAGGTTTCTCGAAGGATCGAAATGGCCTTTTATGATCCGGCGGTAGCAATCTGTTGACAGGATGGGTACCTTTATTCTTTACGAAGATATTTCGACTTTCTCGGATTTTGAAAAAATTATAATGATGAGAAGAAGATATGGCAGTTCGTTTTTATAACCGCTCTCCCAATTAGAATTCGACACGTCATCCAAGCATGCTATCCCAAAATTGAAGCTTCTGATAATTTCTGATTTCCAATTAATGAACTCAGAAACTGAGGAAACTAGTGTTGGGATACGACAAGATTGGTCTGTTTATACTGATCTATTGAAAGCCTGAAATTGAAATTGGCTGATCAATGCCAGAAAGGCACGAATATGATCAATTTCTCTTCCGAAAGGTATAAGGCTGATCAATGCCTGAAAGGCACGAGGCTGATCAACATCTAAAAGGTGTAAAGCCGATCAACGTTCAACAAACATAAGATTGACCGACTTTCAGGTAATTGGCTAACTTTTATGAAAGGTAAGGTTTATTAATATTTAAATAATGCAGGGATCGCCCAACCTTTGGAGGTAGGGCGATCAACTTAAGGGACCGATCAACTTTGGAGATAGGCTGATCAACTTTGGAGATAGGCCGATTAACTGTGGATAAAGAATTGATCTATTATGGATGGCTTACGATGCACGTGCTCACATCCTGGATTAACCGTTTAATAGCTAGAAGCCAGCTGTAAGCGGTTAATTCCGTGGTCTATAAATACCTCCAAGTGCGATGATGAGAGGACCTTTTTTTTTGCTACTCTTTCTTTTCCACACCATTCTTCACCTGATTTTCCTTCAGATCGCATCTGTTCCAATCTAGACGCTGTCAACAAGCTTGAGAATCACGACAACACCAGATTTTCCAAGAAGATGACAGGAAGCTATATCGAATCAACTTGATCTACTTTTCTTTTAATTCAAGCTTGCTTTATTTTGTTTGGACACAACAAAATTATTTATTTTTTAAAAAAAAATATTATTAATACTTTTTTATATAAATTTATCTCTAATCAAATAGAGATATTTTTTATAATAAATTTTCTATCAACCAAACGTGATGAATGAATTTTAAGAATCGTTAGGTTACCCGCTATAATTTGATCACAAACGTCAACAAAACGAGTCCCGTGCGCACGTGCGGTGTTCCCCGTCTACCTGACGGAACTACAATCGACCACCGTATGTTACGTGCCCCTTTATCTCATGACATTATTCCAAGCCCAGTTTGATTTTATTTAGCGACCACCGTATGTTCCGTGCTTCTTTAATTATCTCATGACATTTTTCCAAGCCCATTTTGCTTTTATTTTATTAAGGTTCAACTACTATATATATATATATAATATATATTGGATTCACCTAATCTACTGGGATGTACCATATTGGTGCAACCGACACGTACGGCTCTAGTGTTGGCTCTAAGGAAGACATGGTAATGCACAGGTATTGGTTTAGGTGAGGTTTGTATGACCAAGTGTAAACACTGGCATTGGGACTTGGAAATTACAAGCTATTGGATGTTTAGCAACAATGATAAGAAGACAAAGTGGATTTGGATTTCCAAGGTGGATCCATGTGTTCGAAGCTTGGGGCTTTGCTTCGGTATGTTCATGCTCGATCAAGATTAACATTTCCCATTGTCATGTATCTGAGGGGAAAGGGTATGAAGGGGGAATTTGATGTTGCCGACATTGGTTTGATTAAGTTTTTTTTAACCACTCCATTTGTCACTTACCATATATAAATTTCTTATCACGGCTTTCTTATCATTCCACAGAATCTATCAATATATCAAGCTTTCACATAGGCCTTAGAGTTGATCACTAATCAAACATAAAATGCTGATGCATTAAGTTTAGTTTGTTTAATTAAGCACTGATAGATGAACTATGCACCTTATCAATGCTATAAATAGTCCGGTTAATTAAGTTTATGCATGGTCTAGGAACTGTGCTTTTAACCAGTTCCTGCATGAAACTTGGCACTCTTGATATAGAAAGGATGGATGGTTTAATTAACTCTTACTAAGTATTATTAATCTAAAGAAAAACAATGAAACCAAACCTTTGTCATTTTGTCTCCTATATTAAATTTGACAATTTTCACATAAGTTTTTCTGATTTACCAGGATCAATTTTCCTTGGTAAGGAATATGTCAAGAGGCAACAATAACCTTGTTATATATCTTATCTCAAAAAAAAAAAAAAAAAAAAAAAAAAAAAAAAAAAAATCGTGATCTTAAATGATGTGCCAAGATCTGATTATAGGTGTCATATATTAGGCCATTCGACTCTAAATTTTAGGCCCCATACTTAATAAGCAATTCATGTATGTCCTATGTTTCCCAATATTAATTATTTCAAATGTATGGAACCATGGGCATTTAATATGGGATTGAGATGGAGAGAATATGAGAGATCCTGTGCAGGATGTATATATATATGTAGAAAGAAATAATATACCCTAAAGCTTCAATTAAGCCAAGTGTTCTATGCCCCAAAGGCAAATTATTACCTAATAATGATGGGATAACCTTACTAAAGAAAGTAGATGATAATAAAAGTTATGATCATCGTGATCGCATCAAGAGATGACAGTATATGCGAAATCATTCATTATATCATATGGAATCACTAATCACCATATCATTGTTTTGATATCTTGATCGATCATGATGACCATGATATTTTATTGCCATCTCCTTTTCCTGAATCAATGCATGGCAATCTTGGCATCATACCAGTGCCTAAACTGCTCTCATCATTATATAATCTTTCAGATCTCGACTCAAGAAAGTTAAATGGTAAAACCAAACATATTTTCATGAATCCAACCAAGTATTTCTTCTTTGCTCCGTGCACATACAAAGATATATATACCAATCTTTTAATAAATCCAACACAAATAAAAGGCACCACTGATATATAACAACAGAGAAGAAGACATTAATTATAATCCAACCACTTCCTTTATTGAAAAAATAAAAAGAAAAAAGAAATAAAGGCCTGGTAGAACTAATCAAACCTACTTGGTAGAAGGCTTCTCCCTGAAAGCCTTGGAGTGCAACAAGGCAGCACCCTCCTCCTTCCTCTTGCATGAACCACTCCACAACTTGAACCAAAACCAACCTTTCTTGTCTTTCTTCTCCTTCTTCCCTTGCTTTTCCTTCTCGTTATTCCCATTCTTCCGGCCTCTGGCGAAGACCAATGACTGGCTCCTTGTCACCGGCTCCTTCAAACCGGCAAAGTCTGGGTCCTCCACGCAACTTTCGAAGTGAAAAGATGACCTTGGCCTCTTCAGATCAATGTAGGATGGAGACACGGCAACAGAAAAGAGGGAAGAGTAGGGAGACGAACAGGTGGTGGAAGAAGGAGCAGCATAGATTCCAAAGGAGGAGGCCCAGAGGAGGCGAGAGAGAGCCTCTCGGAGGCAGTAGGGGCAAACTCCTATTGACTTCAAGTGCTCTGGGTGCCGTTCGCACCGGTCTTCCTCCGTCTCCGGCCAAACCATATTTCCTCTCTCTCTCTCTCTCTCTCTATATGTGATTCTCTCTTTAAGGTCGAGCACTTCTCTCGCTGTTTAATTCTGATGGGTTCTTGGGATTTCTCTTGCGTGGGGGCTGGAAGTATTTATAGGGTGGGAATTTTATAAACTAAAGTGGGTGTTGGAAATTTTTATCATTGGGTGCGTTGCAAGGATTCCTTTAATCAAGGAGAGAATTTTATATACCAACTTTGGCATTCATCTCATTTAGCGGAAAGCTTCCTGTAAATAGGGAGAAAATTCCATGTATAATATATTTTTTTTGGGCCCATGAAATCGGCGGAGAATGAATATAGTAGGAATTTCCTATAATTTAGGTTGGAGAGGATCCATTGCTCTCTTTATTGGTTAGTGTTGGTAAGCTTCTAGGAAGCTTATTATCGTTTGAAAAATCAAAGGTGTATGGTGAATATGTAATCTTTGCCTATTAAATTGGTATGGGTGGGGATTTTAGGTTGGAACAAATTGCTAGAAGTCCAAAATTATAAAAGGGCTTGCCCTGGTGGTCACAAAGGTTTGGGTTGGATTTTTGAATGGTTCTTTTCATTAAAAAAAAAAAGAAAAAAAAAAATCTTAGACCAGTTGTGAGACCCACGAATCAAAATTATAGTGGGGCTTTAAATAGAAGGTTTGTATTCTGTTGTGGCCAAATCCTCACTCCGATTCTTTGGACGAAGCTTGATGGTTCTCGCTACAATTTTTGTCAGGATGTAATCCTAATAAGTTATGTTTGGATGGCACTTGGCATTTTCTGTGGGAGATGTCCTGCTTGAACAGGAGTTTTTTAATAGGAAATCCTTCGATATTTAAATTAGTTGGATATTTGGATAATAATAGAGAGCTAAGAAGAGTGGGGAGTAGTATTTGTCAATTAAGATAATCATTTTCTATTAAGATAAGGTTAAGATAATCATTTTTTATTAAAATAAGATTAAGGTAACGTTTTTTAATTAAGATACCATTTTCTATTATCATGTTCGGATATAATTACTTTCCGTTTCCTCATGCTTCATGTTCGAGTGCTTTGGATCAGTGGCATTCTTGTGCCTTGGCTATTATCTCGAATCGTAGTGGTATTCATTCCTTTGATCATATTAGCATACATGCCTCGGTTATTGCCTCTAATCGTAGTGGCATATGTGCTTTCGATCGTAGTAGCATCCATGTCTCGATTATTGATTATTGTTTCAGATCATAATGGCATACGTACTTTCGATTATAGTGGCATACATATCTTGGATATTTTCATAGATCGTAGTGGCGTACGTGCCTCCGATGATAATGGCACACATGCTTGGATCATGGTGTATCTTGGTTTTATCAATAATTTATACTTTTTGATTCAGTTTCGATGAGGACATTCTTTGAGATTGAGTTTTTAGATAATTATTAACATATTCAATTTTTAGATGGTGCATCTCTAAAAAAAAAAAAAAAAAATTCAGGCTGGTCCGAGGCGTTGATTCTTTGATGCATGCATGGCATATTTTTTAAAAGATTTCTATACGTGGGTATTATAATGCACCGAACCTTTCTTTTATTTTTTACCTACTAGTATATCCTTTTTTTATTAAATTAGAGCAAGTACATCTATGGATTTCAATCCGATGCTAAGATTTGTCTACATTAATGTAAATGAATGCACATGAATATGAATAAGATGTTAAAGAAAATGGGAATAAGGGTGAATATAAATTTGTGAGGAGGATATTATACCACTTTCTATTTTAATAAATAGGCAAGCAGTTTTCTTTACTTATATATGATTTTAAAACAAAAGATGATCTTACAAATAAATAAATAAATAAATAAATAAATTTTTTTATCCACCTAACCACATGACATTTTAGATGGATGCTAATAGCTTTGCTATGCTACACAATTTAGTTAAAGAGGGCTAGTTGTTAAGGTTGCAACTTAGAAAACCAAACATATTATGCGTTGCAATTGGAATAGAAACTCCAGATGCTGCCACAGCACCATGATGAATGCTACATTATCTTTGCAAACCTCCAGGCATTAATTGTGCTCCCTCCAATCTATCAAACCTAATTTCTTCCTGCGATTAAAAGTTATTGGAAAACCCAGCACGATTGTGCCTGATTTCCTGTTGGATTTGGTGATTGTACATCCTATTTAAATGACTCATATCAATGCAACACCTTTAGCTTGAATTCAATCGGAAGAAAAATGTTTTCTTCTTGCAGACCAACAAGTCCATGGGCTGGAATTTAGCCGGAGACTTGGATAGCCTCTTAGAAGATGCAGACTGGGATGGGCCGACAAGCTTGGTTCTTCCAAGATCTTCCTAGCTCTAAGAATATCTAAACAAGCCTTGAGTCTTTAATAGGAAAAGAATGCACATAAAATCAGATCTACTCAATTACTTCGCACAAAATTCAGTAGTAGTTTTAGATTGATAGAGTTTTTTTTTTTGAAACTTTTTTTAAGAGAAGGAGAGGCTCACAACCCATCGATGGATTAATTAGAGATACTGAGATACGCCGTCGCAATGCTCATCCCTACCAGTACCTCTGGAAATATCCCAGATCTTTCCTTCATAAAAATTGACCTTAGCCATGGTGGTTCGGCACCATATACGTCCTCCCTCCATGTTCATGGGCACGAATTATTCTATAGGGCCTCTTCCAAAATCATCTCATCCCTTTCCAACGTAGCATTGGCCTTGTTGGGAATGTGGTGCGCAACGGGATGCCAGAAAACTGGTAGAAGAAGCGAAAAAAAAAAAAAAAAAAAAAAAAAAAAAAAAAAAAAAGCCTGAAAAATAAATAAACATGCAAGTACATGCAACACACAGGGAATACATGGTTAAGAGTTTGATGCTCCTACGTCCACGGCCGTACAGAATCAGATCTCCACTATGAAGAATAAATACATGAAGTTATTACACAAGAGAACCCTCCCTGATGCAAATCACAGTCCAATAGAAAGAAAGAAGAAGAATAAATCAATATAGGAGGAACCCTTGCCCTCTCTCTACCTTTCTCTCTCTCTTCTCTTTGTTTTCTCTCTTGAAAAGCCCTTCTCTTCTAGTTGCAAAATCTCTTTTTTGGCTCTCTTCTTCCACTCTGTTGGCTGCTATTGGCCCTTCTCGGCTGCCTCCTATTGAAAAGAGAATGACAAACAGTCCCAATCGGAGTCCAAAACGCGTATTTAGGTAGATGTAGAATACTAATTGAACTAGGAAGTATTCCAGCCATCCGATCTACGATCAGCATCTCAGATCGTGTCAAAAAACTCCATCAAAAGCCCCTTGATCAAGCCATAATCAATCTCAACTATTCGATCAATGCTCTCACAGCCCAGAATAATCAGAAATGCCCGTGGATCGTGTGAACCACGCGCGGTCCACGATGAGCCATGTGAAACGTAGGGGAAATGCCCCTTGCATCCGCCGCATCCACCTGGGCCGAGCCCACGCGCCCGCATGCCTGCGCTAGGCCGATCCGATTTGGTAGACCGACCCCTTTTTTTCTTCCTTTTTTGTGATTTTTCTACTGGGCTTGGGTCTTGGCTGGATATGGCTCCACACCCAACAACTTTCCCACTTGGAGACTTAGACATCTAATCTTGCATCCACCTGAAACATTAAAAGCAAACTTTTAAAGAAAAAAATATATATCAGTGTCCTTTGCAGCGCCTCCAATCAACTAGCTCTGGAGGTCAATTGAGACCATGCATAGCTCCAATTTCTCTGCAATGACTGTCTTTGTCAGCATATCCGTCTCGATGGTAGAAAGAGCCATGATCTTCTGCAACTGTGAGACCCAGCAGATCGTTGTCCCGTCAATGGTGTACACGTACCCTGTCGTGCTCCTCTCAGTGTCGACATCATTACTTGGATCTTATTTCTGTTGGAAGCCTTTTATAACTAACCCTACCTTGTACCTTTTGCTGTCGTTGTGCTCTTCCTTGATCTTGTAGACCCACTTGTTGTGCAGTGCTTTCTTTCCTTCCGGTAGTGTGCTGAGCTCCCATGCCTTGTTCTTTATCAAGGACTGCATCTCGTCCTTCATCGCCAGCACCCACTTGACCAAATCTTTGCTCTCCATGGCTTCATCAAAGCACTTGAGCTCCCCTCTATCTATCAACAGCAAATAGTACAACAAGGGTGAATACCTTACACGTGGTTTCAGGGTCCTTATAGATCTCCTCATATGAGGTATCTTTGGCTCAGGTTCAGGATCCTTGCCCCCTAGGTAATGTCCTCTTCCGTGATCTCTTTCAACTCTACTTGTTATGCTCTGTCTGGAACACTCTGGTCCTTGTACAGGCTTCTTTCGTTGAACACCACGTCTTTGCTCCTGATGATCTTCCTGTCCTTTGATAATTATTAAAAGAATAACAATTAACCCAACTTTATTTGATTAAAATTAATAGTTTTATATGGTATTTTGTAGAAATTGACTTTATAAATGTGTAGAGCTCTATTTTAGGAGTCCAATGGCACAAACGGCACTCAATTCAGACTTTGAATGAATTCGAAATGGAATTTTGAAGAATTGTATAACAATTGCATGAAATTTAAAGCGGCCGGTCCACCAAGGACCGACCGCTCGGTCTACAGAGCTGCCTGTGGACCACGATCCGCCATTACCGCTGGTCCACGGAGCAGAACCATGGACCACCTTCCACCATTTGCTTCGAAACTTGCCGAGATCAGAGATGCTGCCCCTCGGTCGCCGGAGTCGGCGGAGCACCTCACTGCCGGCCGGAGAAGCTCTCAACGGCCGCAAAATGGCCGGAAAAAGAGCTGCTGCCCTCCATCTTCTTCACCACCGTCCCAATGTCGCCCAAGCTGCTGGAGCCACCCCCTTCGCCCGGAGAAGATGCCAGCGCCGGTTCTCGCACCGCCAAGAGCCTCCCATGGCCGGAGAAGTTGCCGGAAAAGCTCCTGCCACCAATTCCCTTTTCCAATGCCACCGGCCCACTCTCCCATCTTCCCCAGTCCTCTCCATCTTCTTATCCCATCACAACCGAACCTCCTCTTCCACGGTTTCTCCCTCTTTGGCTAGTCTCCACTGTTCACCACAGAAATCTTTGGTCTTTTGTCGGAAGGAAGAAGTGTGTGCCGGGAGAAGAGGTTCGTGGTCGGACGATGCTTGGTGGACGCGAAGAAGTCCATTCGGATGAGGAAGGAAGTGAGTGATCGATGGAATCGTTGCTGGGATCGCGCGAACGGATGCGAGGATAGGGAGATTGAATCGAGATTGATGAGCAGATTGAAATAAGAAATCACCGCGGTTCCCATGCGGGCCCGACACGGTGTTTTCCCATCTATAAAGTCCTCGACCATTCTCCGCTCCGGGGATTACTCGGCAGACTTCCATTCTACGTCCCATTCCACTCTCCACTCTACTCCGCCTCTCCTTGTATTCCATACCACTCCCATCCACTTGTCCAATCCAATTGCTGTATTTCTTTTTTGCGAAGCGATGTCCAGGATGGAAGGCTGAATCATCAAGAATGATTCCACTTTAGTGCTTGGCACAGGGGCTTTATTTTATTTTTAATCTTTTGTATTTACTTTTTATGAAATAAAAGAGTTTATTTTTAATATTATCATAAGTCTTTATTTAATTTTTATTAGGCATAGTTTATGTTCTTGGGACAAGCTGTATTCAATAGGAACAGTTTGTGCTCTTGAAATAAATTATCTCTAAAAAAGAATTTTATAATTTGTATATATCTGATTTCTGATTAATCTATATTTCAGGTGAACGGGTCATGATCGAACAGGTACGGGTCGTGATCGCCAAGAAAGATTATATCTGGATCGGATCATATAGATCATTTACATAGAAGGAGTGCCAGCCCACCTAGCAAGTAATCAGTTGGGATTTCGAGATTCTTATCTTTTGCATTTATATTTTTTTGATAATCTATCTTGGTTAGTTAGTTGATTTATATTTTTCTATTATTATTAAATATTTTAGTATTGGTGTTGAAAAGTTCTTTTTCAGAATAACCCAAAGTCCCTGTGGATTCGACCCTTACTCCCAATATTCTACTCTTAAGAGTAGTGGATTTAAGGTTTCAAATCGGTGCATAGCGATGCGCACTAGATTTTTGGCATCGTTGCCGGGGACTTTTGGCGATATTTTGAAAAAAAAATCAAAAAACAAAAATAAAAAAAATTCAAATTTCAAAATTTTAAATTTCAAAATTCAAAATTTATAAAATTCAAAAAAATAAAAAATTAATTGTTAGTAATTTTCGATCTTGAGTGCCCTGATATAAGGTTGGCATAATTGGGAAGTTATGTTGAATGGTTGTGCTAGGGTACAAAAAAGTTGAGTTAAAAAAAAAATTATGATTTTTGCTTTCCATTTTTAGATTGACTTAGATAAATTTACTTTTCTGCAAAATCCAAAAAAATTTACCCCGACATCTCATAATTTATTAGGAAATTAGAAACTTAATCATCAAATTTTTTTAAAAAAAAGTAATTAGATTAATTTTGTTTGTGTAATAACTTGGATACCTTGTTTGCTGCATTCCATAAACTTAAGGGCATAACCCAATTAATCAGATAAGGTGGGGAGTTCAATACCCTTCCTTAGCCCACAAACCACCACTCAGCATTTGCATTGACCTAAGCCTTAATTCTAAAATCAATTAGACGTCAACCTTAGGAATTTTGAGCTCAATAGGATAAGGAAACCTTAGAGTTTGACCGGGTTTAGATCATTTAGCTACTTGGTATCTAAGAAAAGTGGTTTAGGGATAAGAGCCCGAAGGAAGGTGATTCTTTAATTGGTTCCGTTTGCTTACCTGGCCAATTTCAATTGGTGCTAAGGCAACCAACGGGGGGACCCCCCAACCTTACACTTACCTGGCCGAGTCAGTTAATTGATCTTGGGCTTGGAGTTCTCGAAGATAATCTTGGATCAGTTAGGAGCTGTCTAGATCTAGGTTAATCCTAGGATAGTGATTTTGATTATTTTACTTGTTAAAAAAAAAGTTAATTAAAATAATTTCTTTTCTTCTTTCTAGTCTAGGACTCTCTTAGGAGTTTTTCCTTTAAACATTTTCTCTCTTTCCCCCTTCTCCTCTTTTTAATAAATAAATTAAAAAAATAATAATAAAATAAAATACCCAATCATGTACCAATTTCGTGAGTCTAGGTATGACCAAATTTATCAAGATAGAACTCATATGGCCTATAGACCAGGAGAAAATTTAAATTTTGATGTTTACAACCCATGTTGGGGGACTTAATTAGATTTTTCGTGGCAACTACACCTAGTAGATATCCCGGTACCCTAAAGAACTTCGTTCGCAGATGCTTCTTATTACGATCCACCCTATTCAGATTGTCAACCTTCTCCTACTCCTTATAGCCTATCTTTTCAAGAAACGGTTTTACAAGAAATAGACCGGATTGGAAAAATTAGTCAGAACCCACCTCTTCCTCATCCTCAGACTAACCCAAAATTCGATAGATTTGCCCAATATCGACAACCAATCATGCCTCAACAGCAATCTATTGATGAGCTTAATATATATGATTCGAGTGAGGCAGAGAAACCAAACTGGTGGGATGAACTACTTTCATCATCATCTTACTGACCGATGACTCCCTTTGATAATATAATGGAATTAATTGAGACTCCCCAGGAACCACAACAGAATAACACAATAGGGGAAGCCATACCTCCTAGTTATCCCCAAAACTCATTAGATCCCTATATGGCTCAGTGTGAGGTAGATAATTTTAATGAAGATGACGATATCATAGGGAGGGATAATCCACTTTTCAAACCCACCCCACTTTTGATGGAACAAGTTGAGCTAACACCTAGCCATCCAATAGCTCCTCCGTTAAAATCATCACTAGATTTAGAATTGACACCGCTTCCTGTCATACCTACTGACACCCTATCAGTGATCTCTAATCAGGAAGACCTAATAGTTTGTGTTCGTTAGAATCACCACTAGAATTAGAATTGACACCACTTCCTGTCACACCTACTGACACCCTACCAGTGATCTCTAATTAGAAAGACCTAATAGTTGGTGTTCTAAGGATCACCACTATATTTAGAATTGACACTGCTTCCTGTCACACCTATTGACACCCTACCAGTGATCTCTAATAAGGAAGACCTAATAGTTGGTGTTCTAAGGATGCATAGACAAGCTGTTGGATGGGATGTTTATGAAATGAGGGATAATGATCTTAAAGAGTTTATCGCTAATTTTTCTATATTTGGCACTACTTTCGAAGATTACCTCCAAAATCGATCTTTTATTCTGAAACGATGTATGGGGACAGACCTCCAATCAACTTGGATAAAGTACCGTCAGGAAGAGATGATGTCAAGATATATCATACCCAAGAATGGGATTAGGATAGACCTTTCTAGAGATAGAAAAATTTTCAAGCCCCCACCCCCACTCTCGGCCCAACACACAATTCCTTCCTAATCTTCAACAAAATTGTTATAGGATTTTTCAATCTTGGTCTAGCAAGCTTACCTCCTGTATTTTATGAATCAGGGATAATCGTCGTAGAATACTCTATGAACTTTTTTCTGCCATGTTGACAAAGCCTCCTGATCGGCCTATCTTCTAAAAATTTTCTTGAGGGATGTACCTAAGTTCAATATAAGTAACACTCCCTGAAGACTTTAAACTTAGCGCTCCTGGAAGGCAGCCCAGTTTTTGCCCCAGTTGCTTTTAGTTTTACCCTTGTGTTCTTTCTTTTTAGAATAAAGATGAGTGATCAAGGAAGATTGCGAGGAACATGGTGACAAAAGGGCATCCAATGTTCATACCCTATCAGGTGGTATCCTTCCGTGCCATTACATTACTAGTATCATCTTTCATTAGGGACAATGAAAATTAAGTTAGGGGGATAATTAAATTAATATAATCCTCGAGTAAAACTTTAATTAGTTGTTATGTACAAGCTTTGTCTCGAATTGAAAATAATCAAGCTCGCTAAATGTAGAGTGATTAACGGTGTAGATAATTTTAGAGAGATAATTTTAGAGATACTGAGGGATGATTTATCAAGGAAACCCTATAAATGGTAGAGTGTAGACCAGAAATTTTTTTGAGTAATTCCAGACCCTTCTGCTTATTGATCTCGATAAAGAATCCTACTTATAATGGTATAAGCATCATAAAAAGCCCCCAAGTTTAATAATTAAGATTTTTAGCATCTCTCACTGAGTAACCGGGCTTCTTCGCCTAAGTAAGCATTGTTGTTCGCATCAAAAGATGGGGATGTAAAGGAATCTTTTGTAGAGTCAGTCTTGACTTGAAGCCTTTTTTACTCGAGTCAGTAAGCCTGAGGGGTGTTTTATACCTAATACCCTAAATCCAACTGGTTTGGGAGTTATTGGCCTAAAGCTCGTTACAAGGGTTAACTAGAAAGCAAGATGTCAGGACATTGCACTGACTATACATTTCATTTTTTTTGATAAAAAAAAGAAAAGAAAAAAAAGAAGAAAAAAAGTGGGGACTAAATAAATATTACACCAAAATCAAAGTAAGTTGGAAGATTAGAGAGTGAGATAGAAAGTTGGGAAAAGAAAAACTCTTAAAACTTCTATGGACTTCACTCTACCACTAAATGGATGGAATTAGTAATCCAATGAAGTATATTTTTAATGGTCTAACAGGGTATCCTCTGAATTTAGAGTTAGTAAGATAATTTTCACTTCTTGGATAGGTTAGTACACAAGACTAATTCATCTTCTTTACTCGAGGACGAGCAAAGTTCAAGTTAGGGGATATCATCGTTATTAAAATAATAATAATTAACCCAACTTTATTTGGTTGAAATTAATAGTTTTATATGGTATTTTGTAGAAATTGACTTCATAAATGTGCAGAGCTCGATTTTAGGAGTCCAATGGCGCAAACGACATTCAATTCGAACTTCGAACGAGCTCAAAATGGAATTTTGAAGAATTGTATAACAATTACACGAAATTTAAAGCAGCCGGTCCACCAAGGACTGATCGCTCAGTCTACAGAGCTGCCTGTGGACCGCAATCCACCATTACCGCCGGTCCATGAAGCAGAACCGTGGACCACCTTCCACCGTTTACTCCGAAACTTGCCAAGATGCTGCCCCACAATCGTCGGAGTCGGCGGAGCACCTCACCGTCGGCCGAAGAAGCTTTCAACGACCAGAAAATGGCCGAAGAAAGAGCAGATGCCCTCCATCATCTTCACCACCGTCCCGACGTCACCCAAGCTGTCAGAGCCACCCCTTCGCCCGGAGAAGATGCCAGCATCGGTTCTCGCACCGCCAAGAGCCTCCCATGGCCGGAGAAGTTGCCGGAAAAGCTCCTGCCACCAATTTCCTCCTCCAATGCCACCGGCCCACTCTCCCATCTTCCCCGGTCCTCTCCATCTTCTTCTCCCATCACCGGCGAATCGAACCTCCTCTTCCACGGTTTCTCCCTCTTCAACTAGTCTCCACTATTCACCCCAGAAATCTTTGGTCTTTTGTCGGAAAAAAGAAGTGCATGTTAGGAGAAGAGGTTCGTGGTCGGACGACGTTGGGTGGATGCGGAGAAGTCCGTTTGGATGAGGAAGGAAGTGCATGATCGATGGAATCATTGCTGGGATCGCGCGAACGGGTGTGAGGATAGGGAGATAGAATTGAGATTGAGGAGCAGATTGAGATAAGAAATCATCGCGGTTCCCACGCGAGTCCGACACGGTGTTTTCCCATCTATAAAGTCCTCGACCATTCTTCGCTCCGGGGATTATTCGGCAGACTTCCATTCTGTGTCCCATTCTACTCTTCGCTCCACTCCACCCTTATATTCCATACCACTCCCATCCACTTGTCCAATCCAATTCCTTTATTTCGTTTCTGCGAAGCTGATGTCCAGGATGGAAGGCTAAATCATCGGGAATGATTCCACTGTAGTGCTTGGCACAAGGGATTTATTTTATTTTTAATCTTTTGTACTTACTTTCTATGAAATAAAAGAGTTTATTTTTAATATTATCATAAGTCTTTATTTAATTCTTATTAGGCATAGTTTATGTTCTTGGGACAAGCTGTATTCAATAGGAATAGTTTATGCTTTTGGAATAAATTATCTCTAAAAAGAAATTTTATAATTTGTATGTATCCGATTTCTGACTAATCTATATTTCAGGAAAACGGGCTGTGATCGAACAGGTATGGGTTGTGATCGTCAAGAATAGATTATATCTGGATCGGATCATACAGATCATTTACATAGAAGGAATGTCAGCCCACCTAGCAAGTAACCAGTTGGAATTTTGAGATTCTTATCTTTTGCATTTATATTTTTTTTAAAATCTATCTTGGTTAGTTAGTTGATTTATATTTTTCTATTATTAGTAAATATTTTAGTATTGGTGTTGAAAAGTTCTTTTTTAGAATAACCCAAAGTCCCTGTGGATTCAACCCTTACTCCCACTATTCTACTCTTAAGAGTAGTGGATTTAAGGTTTCAAATCGGTGCGTAGAGACGCGCACCATCCTTCTCACTCCAGAGCTTGTAACCGAACTCATCAGTGCCATACCCAATGAAGAAGTACCTCTCTGACTTTGCATCGAGCTTGTCTCTCTTCTCTGCATTGACGTGTACATAGGAGACATAGCCGAAAACCTTCAGGTGAGATAAGCTTGCTAACTTCCCTGTCCACTCTTCTTCTGGTAGCTTGTACTCAAGGGGGACTGTGGGACTCTGTTGATTAGATAGGCAGCAGTGCTAACTACCTTTACCCAAAATATCTTAGGCAATCCAGCATGGAGCCTCATACTCCTAGCTCTCTCGTTCAAGATCCTGTTCATGTGCTCGGCTACCCCATTCTGTTATGGCATACTTGGAATCATCTTCTCTATCTTGATCCCATTGGTTGCACAGAACTTCTTGAACTCGATGCTGTCGTACTTGCCTCCACTATCCAATCTTAGGCATTTTATCTTCTGTCCAGACTCATCCTCCACCAGACTTTTTTACTTCCTGAAAGTGTCAAATGCATCATATTTATTTTATAAAAAATAAATCCATACCTTTCTGATGGAGTCATCGATGAAGGTCATATAGTATCACGAAACTTCAAAGGATACAACCGGGAAGGGACCCCACACGTCAGTGTATACAAGCTCCAGCTTTCTCGATCTTAGTGCCCTGCCAATCTTGGAGAAGCTGACTTTCTTCTGCTTTCCAAGAACATAATTCTCACAGAAACCAATATCTGTCATCTTCAAACCCGATAGCTTATCCTTCTTCAGCAGTACTTATATTCCTTTCTCGCTCATGTGACCCAGCCTGTAGTGCCTCAACTTCGAGTCTGTCAGTGCCAGTGCCACTGCATCTCTGGTGTTACTAGTCATATATAGGGTACCCAACTTGCTTCCTCATGCTATCACCATCGTACCTTTGGTGATCTTCCAAGAGCCACTAACAAAAGTTGTAATATACCCCTGAGTCTAGCTACCGACTGATATCAAGTTTCTCTTCAATCCTGGAACATGTCTGACATTCTTGAGCTTTCAAACTGATTAATCTGGCATCTTGATGTGTACATCACTCTTTTTCATAATATCCAAATTCTCTTCATCTTCAAGATAGACCTTTTCGAAGTCTCCAGTAATGTAGTTGCGCATAGACTCCTTTTATATGGTAGAGTAAAACGAAGCTCCGGAGTCTAGAATCCAAGACTCTATCGAACTGTCCATGCTGAGAACCAATGCATCTTAAATTATCTCGATCGCTACATTGACTGACTCTTCATTCTGTCCCTTGTCCTTCCTTGCCCAGCAGTTCTTTCTGATGTGCCCCTTCTATCGCAGTGCCAACAGCCATCACCCTTTGGTCTTGACTGGCTCCTCTCCTTGGACTTGAATCTCCCATGGCCTTTGTTGTATTGTGTAGTTCTTCCTCTGCCTTCTTGAATGACCAAGGCAGAATCAGAGCTCCTTTGGATTTATTTCCTCCTGATATCTTCACTGAGAATTAGGTTCCGGACCTCTTCAAATTTCAGCTTGCTCAAGTTGCACGAACTACTCACCGCTATCACAGTTGCATCCCAGCTCTCGGGCAAAGAGAATAACATGATTAGAGCACGGACTTCATCCTTGAAGCTTATGTTAACTGAACTCAACTGACTAGTGATCAAATATAATTTATTGATGTGATCGATTACAGACGTACCTTCGTTCATCTTTAAGTTGAACAGACGATGCATAAGATAAACCTTGTTAGAGATCGAAGATTTCTCGTACATATTGATAGTGCCTGCATCAATCCAGCTATCGTCTTCTCCTTCAGGATATTGAACGCGACATTCCTAGCCAACGTCAGACGGATAACTCTCAAAGCCTGGCGGTCCAGCAAATCCCAGTTTGCTTGTGACATCTCAACAGGTTTCTTCTCCAGTAGCAATAGGTGAAGCTTTTTTTGGTACAGATAATCCTTGATCTGCATCTTCTAAAATTTGAAATCTTTCCCGTCAAACCTATCGATCTTTATTTCATTTCGCCTCTTGCCATCACTTTCACTCGAACTCGATGCTCTGATACCAGTTGTTGGGAATGTGGTGCACAGTAGGATGCAAAAAAACTCATAGAAGAAATAAAAAAGAAAGCTTGAAAGATAAATAAACATACAAGCACAAGCAACACACAAGGATTATGTGGTTCGGAGCCTGTTGCTCTTACATCCACGGCTGTACAAGATCAAATCTCCACTATGAAGAACAAATACATGAAGTTATTATACAAGAAAACCCTCATTGGATGAAAATCCCAGCCCAATAGAAAGAAAGAAAACGAATAAATCAATACAGGAGGAACCCATGCCCTCTCTCTACCTTTCTCTCTCTTCCCCTTATTTTCTCTCTTGGAAAACCTTTAGGTTGTATTTGGTGGATCGCCAGGAAATCCAGAATGATAATCTGGATTACTTACAAGATAGATTACCACTAGATAGATTGTCAGTAATGCTGATTACTGTATTTGGTATACATAGGTAATCTATCAGTAAGATTGATTACTATGTTTGGTATGATAAATAGATTATCGATAATCTAAATTCAAATTTTCAAAATATCCCTAAATCAAATTTATTAAAAATATATTATAATATAATATAGTAATGTAATATAATATTGCATTAATATAATATATTATTTGATATTTTGTAATGTAATATAGTATTATGTTATTTGATATTTTATAATGTAACTATTTATAAAATGATATAGTTAATAATGTATAATATAATTTTATTATATATTATAATATATTTAAATATATTATACTATATTTAATATAATATAATATATGTTATGTTATGTTATAAAATGTAATATATAATTTAAATTATATTATATTACACTCTATTGTTATATAATATATATTTTAAAATATTCTATTTTCTAATATTATAAATAAAATAAAATAAAAAATTATATATTATTTTAAATTTAATAATATAATATATATAAATTTAATATATCACTTAGTATATTTAAAAAATTATATATAATTTTTTTACATTTATTTAGTATAAAAAATAATTTTTAAATTTTAAATTTCAATATAAACATATTAAATATTTTATATTTAATAATATATAATATTTAAAAATTATAATTTTAATAAATAGCTAAAATATAAAAAATATTTTTTTATAAATAAAATATAGATTTAAGAAGAGATCCCAACCAACACCTAGAGGACCTAGATGAGAGGGAGAAAGGAAATGTTTCGTTCTCATCGAAGCGAAAGGGACGGAATAATTTTATAAAAATAAAAAATACCAGATTACCACATCTCCGGTAATCTAGATAGCCACCTCTCCCTGAGGTAATCTGGATTGCCACATGAGAGGTAATCCAGATTATCACTATAACATAGGTTATCGGTTTAAAAAAATACCAAACATGGTTATCTGGTGGGTCTAGTTTAAAATTATCGGTAATCTGGATAGATTACCATCTACCAAATGCAACCTTAGACTTCTCTTCTAGTTGCAAAATCTCTCTTCTAGCTCTCTTCTTCTTCTCTGTTGGCTAAAATGCATATCTAGGTAGCTGTCTTGGAAAAAAGAATGACAAACAGTCCCAATCGGAGTCCAAAATGTGTATCTAGGTAGCTGTAAAAGACTAATTGAATCATAAGTGTTCCGGCCATTCGATCTGTGATCAACACATTAGATGCATCAAAAAACTCCATCAAAAGCCCCTTGATCAAGCCTGAATCAATCTCAGCCATCTGATCAGCGATATGATAGCCCACAATGATCAGAAATGCCCATGGACCGCGTGAACCACGTGCGGTCCATGGTGAGTTGCATGAAATGCTGGGGAAACGCCCCCTACATCTGCTGCATCTTCCTGGGCCGAGCCCATGCACCTGCATGTGCCCATGCGTTGGTCTAGGCTGCGCGCCTGCGTGCCCGTGCACTAGGCTGGGCCACGTTCTTGCATGCCTGGGTCAGGCCGAGCCACGCATGTGTCTGGGCCGGTCCGATCTGGTGTGCCGACTCCTTTTTTTTCTTCCTTTTTTCTGGTTTTTTTGCTGGGCTTCTAGGATAGGATCTTGGATGGATATGGCTCCACACCCAACAGACCTCTCACATCAATCCAAGTTCATGCGAGAGAAATGTTCTTATTCTCGTTGTTATGGAGAAAGCCATGTGTTGCCACCTAGATTGACATGGCCTGTAGCTCGACGTGTCATGGAAGCGTTGGGCTCCCTCTGGATGCTTGGTCCACCTTTCCGGTGAGCTCCCTGATCGGCTTATCCTATAAAAAAGATGAGACCCGG
The DNA here is from genome assembly GCA_021397845.1 of Areca catechu. Lineage (NCBI taxonomy): Eukaryota > Viridiplantae > Streptophyta > Magnoliopsida > Arecales > Arecaceae > Areca > Areca catechu. Next base: position 32,052,537 of record CM038041.1, read on the forward strand.
GCCAGGAATTCCGGTGGGGACATGATGGGGACATCAATAATAAGAATATATACTTTGATTAACTAATTTTATTTTTGCATTTATAGTTAATAAAATCTTGAGCCATGAAACAAGTCCCAAATTCTCTTGAAGCATACTCATGAGTCAACACATAGAAGAAGACAATTTTTCATGAGTCAACTCAAGCTCAAAGCATGATGGAAAGCCACCTCTTCAAAGCCCAATTCAAGTTATTCAAGCCCAATTCAAGCCAAGACTTGAAGCCAAAATTTTTACATGGGGGGACACCTCATCAAGAAACCTTGGGAAAGAAGAAATTATATTATATCAAGACTTTTATGGGAAACATAAAGATACCTTCCAACAAGTGACATGTGGGGCGCCACCTCTAATGACATCTAGGCCTCCACATCAGCATTTGATAACCACATGAAGACCTTCTAGAATGCCACATGTCAAGTGGTTGTAACATTCTACCAATAATTTATTTTTAGTTAAAACCACTTACCTAAAAATTGTTGGAGCCAACTAAGCCATCCTTATCCCCTCCTCTCCACCCTTGGACAAAATTCCTAGCATTAGAGCCTATAAATAGGGCCCTTAGGCTCTCATTGTATTCATTCTATGCTATGATTTGAATTAATGAAATGATTATTTTCTTGTGTTCTAGTGTTCTTGAGTTTTTGTTTGAAGTGAAAGTTTTCTAGCTAGTTTAAGTGTGTAGGTCCTTATCCAAGGAGAGAATGAGAGTTTTTTTAAGTTTGAGTTTGAGAGTGAAGAGTGCTTTTGCAAGGAGTAAAGGATGGAATGCCCATTGATGGATCTATGATCAAGCTCCAAGTCCCAAGCCACTGGCCACTTTCTTCTTCTTCCTTTTTTTCTTTGTTTCCATTCCAACTCCAATTCTTCTTCCATGTCTAATCCCAAATTTTTTTGCAGGTTCTATCAGGTTTCTAGGTCAATGATGAAGGTCTCCATGCCATGGATCAAGGTAAGGTGAGTCTCAAAGTAGAGAGTGCCAATCTTGACTTCTAGGCCTCAATCCTTGAGTGATGAGAGCTCCTTCTTCCATCAAATAATTAGCCATCATTGTTGGTAGAAAAACTCTTCCTAAGCTTCATTAGATCTTATCATTTAAAGGTTAACTTGCCCTAGTAGTGATGTTTTCCTTGCCATGAAGATCCTAATTTTTATTTTGAACTAGATGTACATTGCGGGTCTTAAAAATTAGATCAACTAGTCTCCTTATGAAAATTCTTTTCTTGGATTAATTTAGTCAATTTATTTGATAATTAATTACTCAAGTTTGCTTGCTGGTTAGCTTGCTAAAACTCTTCATTCATCATTTCATTTTCGTCCCCCATTAGGATACTCCGATAATTAAGTCAGTTGGGACGATCAAGGAAAATAGAGCCTTTATGGCAGAGGATTGGGATACTCCCACGTAGAGGAGTAAATGAAGTGGAGTAAAGAGAAATGGAGTGAATGGGAGCTAAAGAGCAGGGAGGTTCTCTTCTTTGGTTCCTTATCCATTTTCTCTCTTTGTCTTACCAGCTGCCTCCCCCCCTTTTTTGCCGGAGGTCCCTTCTTCTGTTTATATGAGAGAAATGGCCCAGACCAGGTCTAAGGCTTTATCAGGACATCACTTTCCCGGTATCCTTTTATGGTGGGATTTTTCTTTATCAGTGACCTTCACCCTGTCAGACCGGTCCTTAGGAGGAGATATTTCTATTGGGGGTGTTTGCCGGTGTAATACAGGTCCTATCTCTCTGGTGGAGCAGTTTTCCGTGGGAGGCGTGGGCGCCGTGCCATTGAACCCCGAGCCATAGTGGTGCATTTCTATTCCAGGAGGGACCATTGGAGTGTTGTAGGGCCTGGGGCCTTGATAGGATACTCCTCTTGGAGGACGCACAGGTGTCGTGTCGTGGAAACTAGAGTCCCGGTTGCATGACAGTGGATGTGGGCGGCGTGCTACAAGGCCGGAGCCTGGTGGAGTACACGTCATACAGAGTGTGCAGGCGGCGTGTTGCAAAGCCTGGAACCTTCGGTAGGGTACGCACCACCCTCTGAAGGTCGTAAGTGGTCTGGAATTCCTGGTCCATAGCTTGAATTCCTTCTGGTCTTCTTCTCCTTATACCTAGTTGTTCCCCTATCAGTCGATGATGCCTCTTGGTCTTAGATAGTGATTCTATCTTGGAAAATGGGAGCTCTATCTCAGGAGCTCGATCTCAGATGGCAGGAGCGTGACCTCGGCTAGGAGCTCAATCTCAGATGGTGAGAGCACGACCTCGGATGGTGGGAGCATGACCTCGGATGGTGGGAGCACGACCTCGGATGGGAGCTAACCTCGACTAGGGGCTTGACCTCGAATGGCGGGAGCACGACCTCGATCGGGGGCTCGACCTCGGATGGCGGGAGCACGACCTTGGTCAGGAGCTCGACCTCGGATGGGAGCTGATCTCGACCGGATGCTCAACCTCAAATGGCGGGAGCATGACCTCGGTCGGGAGCTCGACCTCAGATGGGAGCTGATCTCGACCAGGGGCTCGACCTCGAATGGCGGGAGCATGACCTCGGCCAGGAGCTCGACCTCGGATGGGAGCTGATCTCGATTGGGGGCTCGACCTTGGATGGCGGGAGCATGACCTCGACTAGGAGCTCGACCTCGGATGGGAGCTGACCTCGGTTGGGGGCTCGACCTGGGATGGCAAAAGCATGACCTCTACCAGGAGCTCGACCTCGGATGGCGAGAGCACGATCTCGACCGGAGGCTCGACCTCGGATGGGAGCTGACCTCGACCGGGGGCTCTACCTCGGATGACCGGAGCACGGCCTCGGCCGGGAGCTCAACCTTGGATGGAAGCTGACCTCGGCCGGGGGCTCGACTTCGGATGCTCACTAGCTGCTACATCCAGGTGGCATCTTCTGTCAGCATGGTTGCTGCTGGGTCCGACGCGGGTTCCATATCAGTGATTATGCCATATCACCATGATACTTAGTTAGCTGGAAAGGGATGCGTGTCCAATCTTCCATGAATCCATCTCCTAATCTAATTTAGTTTCCAATTGATTTTTGTTTCATATTAATGACTCGATATTAGAAAGAACCAATGTTTTGGGCAGTGCATTGCTTTAAGATGGGTAATAATGAGTTGCTGCTCATCATTACGAGGAGCAACACATTGCTCATCTTGGAAATGGGTTGTGGGTGTATCATTCACGCGGAAGAAGAATTCTCTTTTCCTTTGTGTGAATCCATTATTGGATCATCTATTGATCAATTTAAGATATGTGCAAGGGATGAATGATGTAGCTCGGAGCAGTGCTTTGAGATCTATGTTTGTAGTGAGCGATCCAATGGTGGATTTGCACAAAAGAAGGATTTAGAAGGAGAAACCAGCTTCTCGCACCCAAATATGGATCCTCCTTGGAAATAGACGGCCACTACCCATCATGTTGCCTGGAAAAATATGCATAGCTCTTTGCAGTGCAAAACGAGCATGCAGAGGATCCTGACTCTAAAAGCAACAACTCGGGCTGCTATCCCAGTCATAAATAAAAACATATCAATATCGTCTCTCATCAACCTTCAAAGTTCATTAGAGACTTATGAGACTGAATAATAAAATATATTTGGATACAAATTGTGATCTTTGTATTTGGTTTTTGTTATGATATATCAATGCAACACGGACTAATCATCGATTCAACTGCACGTCAAACTCCTTCTGAACTAGGCATCTAAATCGGAGCACCTAGAGGGAGTCACATGGAATCAGTCTTCGGCCTAGCCGAAGGTATTAGTTTCGAAGACTACCACCACCAGCTCCTGACCAGTCTTCTGTACATCAACCAAAGAGGGCTGGTCCAAAGAATACTGATCCGAAAACAACATCAGCTTCGTTTCACAACCCACTCTGAAGGGATGAACACCGATGCAAATGACGGAGGTGTCTTCAACTTATTTTGTGGAAGATAAGCTTGAAGACAGCCCGCTGATTCAACGCCAGCCCTTCTTGAAGAAGAAGCTCGGAAGCGAATCTCTGGTTGATCCCAAATCTTTGAAAGTGGGTATGGTTGTTATGATCAACCGCATGGTTACTACCTCCAATCGTAACCATATCGAGGTGGCCACGTGGCTACTAACTTCAACTCCAATAACTCCAGACTGGCCAGGACCAGTTGGCAACCATCTATGGTTATATGCGGGGTAAAGTTAATTAATCCCGTCCTAGCCATAGATAGGTGAGCCTAACCACACTATGGCACGACAACTATAAATACTGGTAAGAGGGGATACCCAAGGTATGCTACGCAAGCCTGGAAAAGAGAATACTTTCATTATCTTCCTCTTCAGAAACTCTCTATTCTGTTACTGGAATCTCCCTCTCTAACTTAGGCATTGGAGTGTCCCCCATCGGAGAAAATCTGGTCAGGGACCTATTTTGCAAGCATCCAGGAGAGCGAACCGGCAATCCAGCGGCTCCACCTGGTCGACGAAGGTTCCACGTCAACAGATTGGTGCGCCAGGAAGGGGAAGGGCCTTGCAAGCGAGTGGGTGTTGATAGTTTGCAGTAGCTCGGACTTACCACCTACTGCTAGCTTTCCTTCTTGAGAAAGGAGAGTGTGAAGAAATCCTGATAGTGAAAGGAAAAACTCAAAATACTTCGACAAGCAGGGGCTGTCCTTCGTCTCAGAGGAACGACCCCCGGTGGAGAACAATATTCCACCTCCCACACTTGTGGTGGGGCAACAACAATTCGAGGCTCTTTTGAACCGGGTTAACGCTCTGACAACCATGGTTCAGAATTTTTAGGATGCAGCTTTTCAGGTGGGGCACCACCAACCACCTCCAAACACAGTTATCGGTCTCGAGGGAAGGGAGACCAGCATCATGAGTCTACCCACTTTCCCCCCGTGATTGACTTTCTCCCGAAGGTCGAAGCTATCGGTATCTGAAGTCGACCGATGCCCCGTGGAGGGGAAAGAGATCTAGACAATCTCTTTCCATCTCCTCCGAAGACTTCACTCCCGAAAGGGATGTACTGAAAGAAGCCCGCCTTGATTACGATGAAAAGATCACGACCCTTAAGTCCCAGGTTGCGAGGCTCAATGATCAGAAGAAGGACAGCGAGTTCGTGATGAAAAGATCAAGGCCCTTGAGTCCCAGATTATTATTTTTATTTTTTTAAAAATTATCAGCAAACCAAAACTATAAATCAAAACTAGCTAATTATTTTTTTTAATACAAAAGAAATTAATCTATAATCAAAATTTTTTTTATTAACTACAAGCAATAATTAAAAACCTTAGATCAAAAAAAAATTAGGATCGTGGGCAATTGAAAAACTACCCATAAGTTTAGACTAAGCATAATCAATTAATATATTAATCCAATAAAACTAAAGAAAAAACTCACTACTAATATCAATTTAAATATTTAAAGTGGAAAGGGTGCTCACAAATCAGGTCATGGTTGAAACTGGAAAAGGAGGCATTGACCAAGTCAAGCCAAGATTCCGGTTGATTGGCGAGTCTGTTAAAGTCTTTAGACCTAGAATACCAAAAAATATCATGCACAGTTAGGATTTTCCAAATAAAATAATTTTAGATCCAGTTCGATAAATCCAATTTTATGAGTTGGAGTAGGGCTTCGGGATTGCTTTAAATTATGTGCAGATAAAGATGCATTGATTAGGTTGCTTGGGATTTCAATGGTGGAGCCCAAATTGATTGTCTTAAAATCAATTTATCATTTTCTTTTTTTTTCGGGAAATAAAATTTCTTATTCAATATATCGATGCTTCAATTAATACATGGGACTTTTTTAAATAAACCCTGGTCCTCCATGAATTAGAGATCAAAACTCTGGGACTCTCCAACAAATTGAAGACCAGACAAACTAACATACTAAGATTCAAGTCAAACTGAAATAATTGGCCTAATCTAAGAACAGACTCCATACTAATCTAGTATTCATGCTCTGAGATCCTTGCATGATTTGGATACAAGAATAATAAAATAAAATAAAATTTTCAATCCCAATACATCCAAATAAAATAAAAATATAAATGTTTGCTCAGATATGTGCATCAGGATCTGTGCTGGATAATGTCCTCATCATTCTCCTAGGATGGGGAGAACTCGACTCCATCGAGTTAGGCTCCATATTGCTCTGGTAATGCTCAAGAATATCTGGATCAATCCACTGCAGCTCTTCTTGGGTAATCCATGTGTCCTCAGACTCAGGACGGCCTTGCCATCTCACAAGATATCTCTGATATCCACGACTCCTAGTAGAAATGACCTGCTCATCCAGAATCTTCTCAATCCGATCATGTCTTCGAGAAACTCTTGGTTGTGGACACTCGGGTGAGGGATCACTCTCATCAAAGGAATTAGGCTCAAAAGGATCACTAGGTATTGATATTTTAAAATAAAATAAAATTTTCAATCCCAATACATCCAAATAAAATAAAAATATAAATGTTTGCTCAGATATGTGCATCAGGATCTGTGCTGGATGATGTCCTCATCATTCTCCTAGGATGGGGAGAACTCGACTCCATCGAGTCAGGCTCCATATTGCTCTGGTAATGCTCAAGAATATCTGGATCAATCCACTGCAGCTCCTCTTGGGTAATCCATGTGTCCTCAGACTCAGGGCGGCCTTGCCATCTCACAAGATATCTCTGATATCCACGACTCCTAGTAGAAACGACCTGCTCATCCAGAATCTTCTCAATCCGATCATGTCTTCGAGAAACTCTTGGTTGTGGACACTCGGGTGGGGGATCACTCTCATCAAAGGAGTTAGGCTCAAAAGGATCACTAGGTATTGATATTGGTTCTTTATATTTTATTTGATTTGATACATTCAATGTAGTGTTAATGCCATAATCACATGGTAGATCCATAATATATGCATTTGATCCCAATTTCTTTAAGATCTTAAAAGGGCCTGCTCCTCGAGCATGTAGTTTCTTAATGGTTCCAGAGGGAAACTGCTCTGGTCTAATCCGAATCATAACATAATCCCCTATTGTAAATTCATAAGCTCGTCTATGTGAATCAACTAATTGTTTATAGATATGGTTGCTGACATTAATTTTATTAATAATTTCTTTATGCAAATCTTTTACATGTTATGCAAATGATTCGATTGAATCAGATATCCTAATGTGCATAGGTAATAGGTATAATAATATTATTATTATTTTATATATTATATTATTTTATTTTATTTTATTTTATTTTATTTTTTTGAGTATAGGCATTCATTATATATATATATATTTTAAAGCCCATAACTTTTATAATTACTAATTATAAGACATCTACATCAGCTTCAGCATCTACATCTACTTCATACCATATGATAAAGGTAAAGACCTGAAATAATTCAATCCACTTTCCAGGTTTCGGACTTAAATTTTTCTGTGAATTATAGAACCTGAAAGTCTCGTGATCTGAGTATAGGACAAACTTTCGTGGAAGTAGATAATGCCTCCAGAACTTTAGGACATGTACTACAGCATAGAATTCTTTAAGATAGACATGATTTAATAGACTTCTATACTTAAGAAAAATAGATGGAGAACTTATCCTAGCCATATTATAGAATCTCGAGTGGTCTACATGTACTAAATCTAGATGCGAAATATTATCAGGAGAAATAGTATCACTGCAGGTATTACTATTGATTTGTTCCATGCATATGTTTTCATTTTGACTATCAAGGGTATGTAGATTAGCAGTGTTGTTCTCTTCTTCGGTATCATTAGATTGGTTCAATATGTTTTTATCTTCTACTACTTCTAGTTGCTCCTCAAGTATAATATCAATCTGTATAGGCTTATAGCTATCATAAATATTTGCTAATTCAGGATCTGCTATATAAACTTCTTCTTTATAGCTATCATAGATATCCGCTAATTCTAGATTTGCTATATAAATTTCTTCTTCAAGATTATTTTTAAGATCTTCATTTTTAGGTTTTAGTATGATTGGGAACTTACTGGCAGTATGGTCTAGTTCCTTGCATAAAAAACATTGAATTTTAAAATCTACCTTTTTAATTGACTGTGTCGTAGGTCTAAAAGAAGTATGCCTAATTTGGACTTTACTGGCTCTATTTTTCAAATTTTGTATCCTTAATCCATACTCTTGATAAATGCTAGCCAGATTATCAATTTTCTCATTAAAGGCTTGTAAGGATGCAGCTAATTGATTTGGATCCATCTTGCCATCTGATTTTAAAAATTCAAAATGGTATTTTGCTCCTGGCTAGGTAATCACACAAGGGTTACTACAAGGATCACAATCAAGCTCTTTAATAAATTTTCAAAATATAATGACTAGTCTTCCCTAGAAATCTGGTATCAATCTAAAATTTGATTCTAAAATTTTTCAACAAAGTTTTCTTCCTTTTCAAGTCTAGTTTTCACATCTACAAATTTCATGATTTTTCAATAATTCTATCAACATGAATTATCAAAAGAATAGGTATGGTGCAATTATGCAAATTACAATTTTTTGCATGCACAATTAGAAGTTCCCATCAAACTGGTACAAATATTAAAGTAGTTTTTTAAATTTGCACATTAGAAATTTTTCAATTTGAGTCTAGTATCTGGAGGCACTAATTTTGTAATTTTTTGACTCTCCTAGAAATGGGACTTTAGGTTTAAATAGAGGTTGCTCAAAATTTCAGGTCGCAGAATTTTAGAACAGAGGCAAAGAGTTAAACTCAAAATCTGGCATGAATTCTAAAGAAGATTCAAGAATCCGCAACCGTAGATTTGTTCAGCTATGAGTCTATTTTCTAATGTTGTAAATTTTATAATTTTTAGAGTTTCATACGAATGGGACTCTCTAAAATAGTAAAGGGTATGCAGGGTATGTTAAATGCTAAGATATGTAAATTTTTTTTATTAAATGCAATGTAAATATGCTTAACCTAAACTAAACTATACTCTGATACCAAAAATTGATGCGGAATGATATGATCTAGAGATGCAATGCAAGTTATTATTATTATTATTTTAATTATCAGCAAACCAAAACTATAAATCAAAACTAGCTAATTATTCTTTTAATATAGAAGGGATTAAGCTATAATCAAGATTTTTTTTATTAACTACAAGCAATAATTAAAAACCCTAGATCAAAAAGAAATCAAGATCGTAGGCAATTGAGAAACTACCCGTAAGTTTAGACTAAGCACAATCAATTAATATATTAATCTAATAAAATTTTAAAAAAAAACTCATTACCAATATCAATTTAAATATTTTAAGTGGAAAGGGTGCTCACAAATCAGATTATGGTCAAAACTAGAAAAGGAGGTGTTGACCAAGTCGGGCCGAGATTCCAGTTGAATGGCGAGTCTGATAAAGTCTTTAGACCTAGAATACCAAAAAATATCATGCACGATTAGGATTTTCCAAATAAAAAAATTTTAGATCCAGTCCATAAATCCATTTTTATGAGTTGGAGCATGGCTTCGGGATCACTTTGAATTGTGTGTAGATTAGGATGTGTTGATCAAGTTGCTTGGGATTTCAATGGTGGAGCCCAAATTGATTGTCTTAAAATCAATTTATTCTTTTATATTTTTTTTTGGGAAACAAAATTCCTTATTCAATATATCGATGCTTCAATTGATACATGGAACTCCTTTAAATAAACCCTGGTCCTCTATGAATTGGAGACCAAAACTCTGGGACTCTATAACAATTTGAAGACCAGACAAACTAACATACTAAGATTTAAGTCAAACTAAAATAATTAGCCTAATCTAAGAACATACTCCATACTAATCCAGTATTCATGTTCTGAGATCCATGCATGATCTAGATACAAGAATAATAAAATAAAATAATTTCTCAATCCCAATACACTCAAATAAAATAAAAATATAAATGTCTTCTTAGATATGTGCATCAAGATCTGTGCTGGGTGATGTCCTCATCACTAATGGAACTGTATCAGTCAGTTAAGGTGAAGGAAGTACCGACATATGTATACTGAAATTAGGGTTTCTAAAACTCTAGCAGAAGTAATTTACAAAGTGATTTCATAAAAGCATGCAAAATTATTTAAAAATAATATCTAAGGACCTATATAATATGTTGATTAATATATCATCACATGATATCAAATCTAAAAATAAAATAAAATAACAAGGATAGATCAACTTACCTTTGTTGCTACCCTTATTTTTCTTGATTCAGGTCAGATCGATTGATCATCGGGACTATTGTCAGAGCCACACAAGCACCCGGCCTCTGCTGGTATCCATATGCAGATAACACTGATCGACTCCCTGAGACCTTCGAAGTGCAGCTCTTTGCAGGCCTCTCTTTTAGCTTGAATATGGAATCTTTCTCGACGATCTTGACGGGCCAAGGCTGCAACCCATATAGCTTTCGCATAAACTCTTCCAACAATTGGATGAGATGACTTCCTGGACATGAGGGCAGGAGAAAACCCTTTCTTCTCCCCTTCTCTCTCTTAACTCTTTTCTCTAAGAAGTTTGTTAGGAAATGTATCATAAAGCCAATTATATAGGTTGTAAATAGTTGAGCTCTTTATAATTTATACATAAATCATTAATAAAATAAAAGTTATTTTTGATAATTCATCTCTTTTTACATTCTTTTGAGTTCTTTTGAAATGAAATTCTTAGAACTACTTTAATTCAATAAAAGAAGATTTATTAAGTAGTTTTTAAATATGTTCGTGATCAAATGATATGTTGTTATCTATAATGATAATATTTATAGAGCATAGGTCATTGTATACCATATGGGTTAGTTGTCCTCATAATTAAGGAGTGTGGAGATACTGGTATGGCATGTACGTGAGTGTCAGAGTACATTGCATTGAATGTGACTAACTCTGCAGAGTACTCTTGTCAAGAATATTTCTTAGAAGGATATGGGTATAAGTATCCCTTCTATCTGAGATCACTATGGTAACCTATAAGCAACTCATTATATTTAAGTACGGGACTACCTGGATTCCTAATCCAGTGATGAAAGATTACTGGATATAGTCAAGTACTTGTTAAGTTAGTGATGAGTCAAGATAGGATTGACCACTCCAAGGTATTAAAGAAAATGCTCTATTGTATTTTAATTTAGCAAGACTTTGGCCAAAACAATCTTTATGAGAAGTCAAAGGATTTGTTAGGTTAAGATACATATGATGTACTATTCAGGAGTTGGCAATTGACTCTGAAACCATCCTAAGCATTAGATCAGAGGAATGAATTAAATGAAAACTATATGCCTGGGTTCTTGAATGTTGCTTCACGAATATTCGACCTATCCAGACATCATGCACCATTATTAAATGATTGTATCGATTAATTCAGGAATTGGTTCTTGGACTACCGGCTTAGTGTTCGAATCTATGGGATCACACATATAAAAAATTTCTGACCGATCATGATGGATGATTAATGATTAAAAATCATTCAGTGACAAAATATAAATATAATTAATAATTAACCCTATATAAATATTATAAATTAATAATTAATTATAGATGGATTGATTAGTTATTAAATTACTAATTAGCTCAATTTGATTAAGCAAAGAGGTTTAGGTCAAACCTAATTGAATCTGGTTCAATTAGGTTTTACCCGATTAGCTTATTCGATGACCTAATTAATAAGGATTTCTAGTTTTGGTTTGATTCAGACTTAAGCTCGGTTAATTATAGATTTAATTAGAATTTAATTAAGCCTAATTAAAATCTAATTAAATTAGGTTCAATTTGGTTAAATTAGTTATAACCAAATTAATTTTAGTTCCTAACTAATTTTGTCAAATCTTGGTCAGATCCTAACCTAGTCTAATTTGTTTTCTTTCCTAAAAATTCTTGATGCCTTTCTAGAATTTTTTTCATGAATTATCTATGAAAAATATCAAATTTTTTTATCCTTTATCATTTTAATTTAGATTAGGATTGGTTTAAATTAAATTTAGATTTATTTAAATTTAATTAGTGGAGTTCTTTTGGGAATAAAACTCCTTAGAACTCTTGGTCCTATTTAAACTACATTACCTTATCCTCATCTAAATCCTCTTTTAATCAATGCAATTTCAACTTAAATTCTAATTATATGTACTACATTAAGCGGCCTATTACATGGTGAAATCTGAAGTGAAATTATCCAAAAAATAAGAGGTAGGGGGCATGAGAATCAAGGGAGTCATGAAGGGGTTTTTCTTGGATCTGGTGCTAGGTCTTCTAAGAAGAGGGGAAAAAAAAAGTCTTTTAGATTTTGTTTTTCCTCCACCCTTAATTCTCTTTGTCCTCTAATTCTTGTTCTTCTTAGAGGGTTCAAGAAGATCCAAGAAATATTTTTTATTCAGCCATCTAGTGGCCTTCGCATGGATCTAGCTATCTAAGAAAGTTGATTGCATCGAGGCTTTGTATGGACGATTCATAGAGGCCGAACATCCTATGTGGCTGGGAAGTGACATGAAGAGCCTTTACCATATGCTATTAGCAATGGCAATCATGGATCCATGATCAGGTATAAAATTAGATTTAATATTATTTGTAAAATTGATCTACAATGTGCATCGGTTAGATTGATACATGCTATTTTTGTTTTCTATGTTGCATATCATGCTCACAATCCTTGTAGGATTTATTAGATATGATTTATATGCATATTTTTTTGTTGAAAATATTTTTAAAATAGATATACTTTCACTATAAATTAAAAAAATCATATATGAAATTCTAAATGATTTCTAGTAGTGGTATCAGAGCGATCGATTTTTATAACATGATATATAAATGTAGAACCTTATATATTAGTTAATCTGAGTAACTACTTCAGATTGGATTGATCATCATGGCTATCCAGTCATAGGAGAAAAATAGGATTTAAAGGCTCTCTCTTTCCATTCCATGGGGTCTTTTATGGCATATAGGGGTGCCGCTTATGGTTATATATCCTATGAACAAGGAGGTAAAAGAAAAATCATTAAAATTATTTCGATAAATCTACTTTTTAGTAATTTAATCTTCATTAATTTATAGTTTTTTATTTGAAGTTAATGTATTAAAATTTATTTTATATTTAGAACATGAAATATAAAATTAATTTTAGCATATGACTATATCATATAGTTGAGATCTAAAAGTATTTAATGTACATGTGATGCATGTAAATTATTTAGATCTAAAATTTAGGAAATTTAATCTTGATTAATTGCTATAACTAAGAGGTCTAAGATTAGATCTAAAATTATGAATTAAAGATCTAATTATATTTCATAAATCATGGACTTTGGGTTAGCTTGAATCAGGTCAAATAACCGGTTAGACCTAGAATTAGAATTTTGAATAATATAAACTTAATAAAGAATTAAATTTAATCTAACCAAATGTTGATTAGGATTAGATCTTTTTTTAAAAATCAAATCTATAATAATAGTTTGATCAAGTCCATATTATAACAAATAGACCTAATTATGGCTCAGTGATCAGACCCAAGTCCTTAGGCTAGTTTAATCGAATTTGAAGAACCAATTGATGTATAAGGTAAATTTGGCATTTGATCATGGTCATTAATTGGGGCTACCTCTTATCTGGCCAACTTGATTGGTGTCTAAGAAAAGAAGTTGATGGTGGAACCCTCCCATTGATTCACTTACCTGGTCAATGTGGTTAGTTAGTTTTTGATTAGACAGCTCATTAATTCAAGTTAACCCATGCCAATAAGGATGATCAACTTGACAGATCTAGGTGCCCTTGGACTAATTATGTCTTAGAATCTCGTCACAGACTTGGTGAACTCGATGGAAGGATTGGTTTATGTCTTCTTCTCTCTTTCAAATTTTTAATAAAAATCTCTAAATATTAGATCCCTAATATGACTAAGTTATGGAGATAACCGAGTCATAGCCTCCCATTAAGAAGATGGTAATGGGTTCAATAGTTAAGATGATCATTAGAGATCTAAAGACTTGGTGCTTATATGGTTATTGGAATTATCATTCATATTATGATGGTTCAATGCAACTTTCTTAATGGTGGTTAGGTGAGCTGGCCAAAGTTAGGCTTGACCATTCATGTGTTGGAAGCACTGAGTCTGGTCATGTTAATGGTTGGACCTAACCAGAACTTTCAGTGAAGGTTCAAAGACATGCTGAAGAGGTGCCTGAGATAAAATTAATACTAGAAATTGTTCAGAAAAATAATTAGTTAGAAACCTACCTTTGGACGTGCATGGGTGGACCGACCAAAGTCGGGCTCATGTGTAGTCTATTAGATTCTAGTACCTGCTAAGGATTTAATATAATTCCTTGAATTGGCGGTAAAGGCTACCAATTTGAATAAGATAGTGATAGAACCTTTAGACTAAATTTCAAGTCTTTAGGATTAAATGATTCATGTACTAATAGGTCTTGTTCTCTTTTTTTTTTTTAAACATGGCCAATACATTGTCGCTCTGTTCATTGTTAGATAATAAAAAATTGACGGGATCTAATTTTGATAATTGGTATTGAAAGCTAAAAATTATCTTGGAGCACAAACTGATCTTGTTCATGCTGACAGATCTGACATCTAAGGAGCCCGCTCCTAATGCTCAAGATCCAGTCCATGACACTTACTAGAAGTTGCTCAATGACCGAACCACAGTTCGATGCATAATGTGGGCATCTATGAATGACGAACTCAATCGCATATTCGAGGATATTTAGTTGGAGGATATACTTCAAGTGTTGAGAGAATCTCTCAGCACTCTCAATGATATTGAAAGGTATAAAATGTTTTATACCATTTTCAATGCCAAGAAAAGGTAAGGGGCATTGAACATTGATCATGTATTACATCAAACTGATCGAGTGCCTCAGCAAACTTAGGTTTTCCTTGCATGAGCAACTTGGAAAGGATGTGATCTTGAATTCCTTATCAAAGTCTTACCTCAACTTTTTTAGTCTATTCAGAATGGCTAAGCTTGCAGTCAACTACCATGGTCTACTGGGATTTATGAGAAGGATCATCAACTCTATAAGGGGCTCGTGAATGAGTAGGTGGATCTACTTCGACAAGGCATCAACCCTTTAAAAAATGAAAGAAGAAAAATAAAAAGAAGGTGCAACATGCGCAGCCAAGTCAGACCAAGAAGATGAAGTTCGATCTGAGTCAGGTAAAGTGCTTCTTCTATAAGAAGTAGGGACATTAGAAGAGAAATTGTCCTCTTTACATTACCTTGCTGAAACCGAACAAGCTAAGGAAGATGAAGAACCAGCAAGTAGATGCTGGACAAGGTACTTATATAATAATACCTTGTAATTTTGTTATTTGTGATACTACTACCTAAGTATTAGATACCAGAAGTCCTATTAATATTTGTAGTTCATTGCAGGAACTTCATGTTAGAAGAAGATTTGAAAACGATGAGAGATTCCTGCATATTGGAGATGGAAGAGGAGTTCTAGTTCTAGCTTTAGGAATTGTCAAACTTGAATTCAATGAAAATATCATTATTTTAGATGATTGTCATTATTATCTTAGTTTTATGATGAATGTTATTTCTGTAGGCCTTTTGGCCAAGAATAATTTTTATTTTCAATAAAAGGTGATTATTATGATATCATTTTGAATGATGTTACTATCATGCATGGATAATTAAAAAATGATATTTATATTTTATCATAACCCGTTAGTATAGTGTACACGTCTAACAAACATCATAGATTAGATAATGTATCTGATCTTTCTTTGGCATTATAGGCTAGGTCATATTAACAAGAATAAGATAAACGGGTTGAGACAAGAAGGTCTCCTTAAGGTTAATGATTGTGAATCATTGCCAACCTATGAATCTTACCTTCTTGGAAAGATGACTAAGTCATCTTTTACCAGAAAAGGTGAAAGAGCCACTAAGATTTTGAGTCTAGTATATAGTGATATATGTGGACCCATGATCACTTCAGCCTTAGGTGGATACCACTACTTCATCAGTTCACAGATGACCTATCGAGATATGGGTATGTCTACCTTATGAAGCATAAGTTAGAATCATTTAAAATGTTCAAACAATTTCAAAATAAAGTAGAAAAATAAACTGGAAAGAGTATTAAAACTCTTCGATCTAATCGAGGAGGTGAATATTTTACAAGTAAGATTTTGGCATATTTAGAAGAAAATAGGATTCTCTCGTAATTAGACACCTCCTGGGATACCTTAGCATAATGGAGTGTCTAAAAGGAGGAATCAAACCCTTGTGGATAGTTATTGTATATGTGAGGTCCTCCGCATAGCTCGCACTCCATCACTATAGTTGATGCCTGTGGTTGAGATACTGCCAGAGCGTCAATCTTTTTGTTCATTGCATCTAGCTAAGCTGAAAGTGTTGCCACAGCATCCACTCCAAACACACCACTGGGTCTCCTATGATTCTGTCTTTCTAAGTTCCAATTCATATTGCTATTTTCCATATCTTCCAATAGGCTATAAGCTTCATGGCTATACTTCTTTTAAAATGAACCACTTACAGCTGCATCTAAAATTGCTCTCGCAGTAGGAAGTAAGCCATGATAAAATGCATGTACTTGTTCCCATATTTCAAGACCATGGTGGGGACACTTTCTACATAATTCCTTAAACCTCTCCCATGCCTCACTAAAGCTCTCAGTCTCATACTGTGTAAATGTGGAGATGTCTAATCTAAACTTTGTTGTTTTGGAGAGGGAAAAATATTTATTTAAGAACTTATCAGCTAAGTCATCCCATGTAGTTATGGATTCAGTTGGAAAAGAGTTTAACCAACTTTTTGCTCTGTCTCTCAGTGAAAATGGGAATAGCCTAAGTCTAATGGCATTTTCAAAAACCTCATTATGTTTAAAAGTGTTACATAACTCAAGAAATTGACTTAAATGCTCGTGAGGGTCATCAGAAGGCAAACCTGAAAATTGGAGCGAGTTCTGGATCATCTAGATAAAGGCGAGCTTTATCTCAAAATTGTTCGCCTGAACTGGTGGCCTTCTAATGCTTGGTTTTGCTCCCATGACTCTAGGCCTAATGTACTCAAAAAATGGTCTGTCTCCATGTGGGTTTTGCACCTCCTCATTGGGTACGTGTGGGAGATTCTGAGGGTTATGTCACAAACATCTTCTATGGTTATGTTGTTGGTATCTACCAAATCTGTCCTTAACTCTTCCAGTAGTTGTCTGAGTCCACATTGTCTTTCCCTAAGCGTTCTTTTTATTTTAGGATCAAAGTCTTCCAAAGTGTCTATAGTTCTCCGGGACATAAAAAGTTAATAATACAATAAAAAAATCCAAGTCAATTAGTAGATAAGAATTTGAATGTTGTCCGTTGCTAATCCCCGGCAACGGTGCCAAAGACTTGACACGTGTTCGGCAAGCATACCGGTCGTGCAAGTAATACAGGGTAGTAACCCAATGTCGTCCTCTAGGATCAGAGACAATCACCCAAATTATAATACTTACTTATACTGTTTGGATAATTGATTTCAAGTAAAAAAAAATTAAATTGAAAATTAAACAAACTATCAAACTAAGATGGCAGCAAACTTTCAAAAAGAGATAAATTATAAAATAGCTAAGGCATCGGGAATTTAACTAAATTGATGCGATAATTTCTTCTGAATATGCTAATTTGATTTTCTGGTTTTACAAGCCAGCAGGTTTTCTTAATTGATTAATGCACTTTCATTCAAGTTGTATTAATCCTATCCAAAATTATTAACCACGGTGGTTAAGACGTGATTTAAATAATTCAGATGCATTAAATTTTTATAATCCTAATCACTGCATAGATCAGTCCAAGTAATTCAGATAGGATTTAAATCTATGGATTTCTTTTACTTTTCAACCTAGAAATTTAATAGATCAATTAAACTCTAGATGAAATTCATTAAGGAATTAATCAAATCTTCCAAAGCATTATGATCACAAAAGAAATTTCAAGTAAAAGAAGGAAATCAAATTAACCATTGAAATCCATAATCACCATATCAATTAAATCCCTAAGCCTTAGCTAAGAAGAAATTAGTTGCATATATTTCGATTGAAAACAAAATAAAGGCAGGGAGAATATAAATCAAATAACATCATGCAATCTCTAATTTCTTCCCTGCATCCGTGCAATCTCCAGTTTCTTCCCTCGTCCTGCATCCGCGCGTTTTTCACAATGGACTGGAACCCAGGGCGAGCGAGGCCGAGCCCTCTGTTGCTTTATTTTTTTTCCTCCGCACGTCCGCCTTTTTTTCTTTATTGCCCTCACGCATTGCTCTCTTTTCTTTCTCTCTACTACGCATCTCCCTTCTCCACACATTACTTTTTCTCCTCCTTTTCACTTTTTCATGTTCTGGATTTCTGCGTGTCCCAATATTTTCGCCGCCCTCTCTGTTGCCAATCTTCCACGCATTGGTTCTATTCCGTTCTCCACAAATTTCGCTACCCTCCTACTCTTCCTTTTTTTTTGTTTTGTTTTCTGTTGCTTCTTGGTTAGATACTTTCCTGGCATGCCTAGCACGCATACCTTTGGGTTGAACTGACCCCAAAAATAATAATGATGAGTGGACTTGGCTAGACCAATTATTTTCCTCCAATTGAGATCATTCTTCTGTATATAACCTTGACAATTCCATGGCAAATTAGATGTACGAGCTTGCAAGCATCCTCTTGGTATGCATACATGAATCAAATAACATAATTAAGCATAAATAGGCTGCAAATGCTACTAAATTAATAACAATTAAACCAAATTTTTATACAATTTAGACCCAAGTATTTCTATATGAATTGCATTCATCAAATACCCCCTAGCTTAAACCTTTGTCGTCCGCAGCAAAGCATAAATAAAAATCAATATCAATTTTAAATAAACAATCAACCGGGTAACAACTGAAATCTTCTCCAGTAACTTTTCCTTTAAGACTATCAACTCATAAGATCTCAAAACATCAATAATAAAATTGCAATTCCTTATCAAGGCATATTATAATGAAATCAACTCAAGATTACTTTCTGTCAACTTAAAACATTAATCAATATTTGTCACTTTTTTCTTCAAGCTATTACCAACATAATAAGACTAAGACAACACCTTTCAATTGGATTTTTTTTTCAAGTGTTGGCGGTTCTCAACTGTGTAATTATTATAAACTTGTCTTTTACTGCAAAAGTTTCAAAATTGGCTTTTATCAAAAAACAACACATCAGTTGAGTGCTTTGCATACTCATGCATTGGGTTACCGTTTTACACGAATGTTGACATTGCCAGTGCCAAACCTCTAGTTACTAAGTTATCCCAACACAGCGGAGTAGAGTGCATAGGTTAGTAATTGCAGTTAACATCTACTCGGTGTGTCTAAATTTTATTATGCATAGCTATTACCTTCGGAGTCAACTTTCTTAACATTTGATTTAAGCTGACATAAATAATCCTTAATTTAAATCAATTAAAACATGCCTATCAAAGTTCAAGCATTCTCATATTCTCAATTCTAAGCTTCTAATCCTATCAAGTCTTCAATTCCAAGTCACTTTTGATTCATTCAATCAGTACATGAGTAGACTCCTTATTTAAAAGATGGTCTAAAGTCTCATACACTTACTCAGTTCAAACAAAGATTCAAATTGATTGATGAAAGGTTTTTTTTATAAAAAAAAGAGGATCAAAATGAATCAAAATAATTTCTTATCTCAGAATTCTACTAAATAAATACCCCTCAACTTAATAGCAGACATTGTCCCTAATGTTTGAAGACAATAAAGCAAGCTAATACAGAAGAAAGGGAAAAAGATAGCTGATACTCCCTTGGTTGCAAGACAAAATTGGAGATAAGTAATATGTGATCATGCCTCTGTTTGTTCACTCTATCCTTGCATGTTTCAGTTGCACTTTTGATCACCAACTTAAATGGCAGCCACATCTAACAAGAAAACAAACAAAATCAATAGATTGAAGTAGAAAACATAAAACAAACTAAAGCAAAAAGATGAGGAAAGACTGTTGGGTTGCCTCTCAACCAACGCTATATTTAGAGTCTATAGCTAGACTGTCCTCTCTTTATGGGTCTCTCATCATAATGATGGCTTTGAAAGATTCCGAGCCACCACTAACATATGGTTTCAGTCTCTGTCCATTTATCTTGAAAGTGATACCTTTTTGATCCTTCACCTCCACTGCTCCATAGAGAAAAACTTGTGTCACAGTATATGATCCATACCATTTAGATCGAAGCTTACCTGGAAATAGCTTTAGTCTGGAATTAAAGAGCAAAACCTATTGTCCCACCTCAAACTCCTTTCTCATGATGTGTTTGTCATACCATCTCTTGGTTCGTTCTTTATAGATCTTGGCATTCTCTTAAGCTTGCTCTCTAAACTCATCCATCTCATTTAGTTGCAATGCTCTTTTCTCACCTACAACAGTTAAATCAAAATTTAAGTATTTAATGGCCCAATAAGCTCTATGCTCTAACTCTACAGGCAAATGACAAGCTTTTCCAAATACTTATCTATATGGGGACATTCTAATTGGTGTTTTAAAAGCTGTTTTATAGTCCCACGGTGCATCATCAAGTTTTTCTGCCCAATCTCTCCTATGCAAACTGACAGTCTTTTGTAAAATTTGTTTCAGCTTACGGTTAGACACCTCAACTTGTCCGCTAGTTTGTGGATGATAGGCTGTAGCAATTTTATGAGTTACCCCATATTTCTTTAATAAGTTATCAACTTGTTTATTGCAAAAATGAGTTTCCTCATCACTAATCATAGTACGTGGTACACCAAACCTAGTAAAAATATTTTTTAAAAAAAAATTCATTACAGACTTGGCATTATTTTTCTGCAAAGCTACAGCCTCAACCCATTTTGAGACATAGTCAACTACCACTAAAATGTATTCTTTAGAAAAAGACTTTGGAATTGGTCACATAAAATCTATGCCCCACACATCAAAGACTTCACACACAAGTATATTATTAAAAGGCATCTCATGTTTTCTAGAAATATTACCTGTGCGTTGACATCTATCACATGCAGTGATATACCTTTGGGCATCTCTAAACAAGGTTGGCCAAAAGAAACCTGATTATAGGATCTTAGCAGCTATACGAGTAGGTCCAAAGTGTCCTCCTACCTCTCTGTTATGACAGTGCTGTAAGATAGAGTACATCTCCTCCTCTGTTACACATCTCCTGATTATGCCATCTGTACATACCTTAAACAGAAAAGGTTCATCCCAAAAATAGTGTTTAGTATTAGCAAAAAATTTCTTTTTCTATTGGTATGAAAGATCATGAGGTAATACTCCACAGGCAATAAAATTTGCAAGATCAGCATACCAAGGTTGAGTACTTACCTGCAGCTCGAATATATGTTAATCAGGAAAACACTCACCAATCTCATGTTCTTTACCATCCTCCATAGAATTTCTTTCTAGCCTCGATAGATGATCTGCCACTACATTTTCTGCTCCAGATTTATCCCTTATTTCTATGTCAAACTCTTGCAGCAGCAATATCCACCATATCAGCCTGGGCTTAGCATCCTGTTTAGTGAAAAGAATCTTCAAAACACTATGATCAGTGTAAAAAATCACTTTTGACAAAATCAAGTAAGATCTAAATTTATCAAAAGCAAACACTACAGCCAATAGTTCATTTTCAGTTGTGGTGTAATTCCTCTGAGTTGCAGTCAAGATCCCACTGGCGTAATATATTGGCTAAAATTTCTTTTCTCTCCTCTATCCCAACATAGCCCCTACAGCTTCATCACTAGCATCACACATTAATTCAAAAGGCTGTCCCCATTCGGGAGCAACCACTATAAGAGCATGGACCAGCTTCTATTTCAAACAATTAAAAGCAGATAAGCAGTCAGTAGTAAACATAAAAGGAGTATCTTTCATTAACAAATTAGATAATGAATGTGCAATTTTTGAAAAATCTTTAATGAATCTTCTATAAAAACTAGCATGTCCTTAAAATCTCCTAATTGCTCTCACTGATGTCAAGAGAGATAATTTTTCAATTACTTCCACCTTAGCTCTATCTGCTTCTATCCTCTTAGATGATATCCTGTGGCCTAAAACAATACCTTCTTGTACCATAAAATGGCACTTTTTCCAATTCAGCACTAAATTGATTTCCTCACACCTCTATAATACTAAATTCAAGTTATGCAAGCATTCATCAAATGATACACCAAACACAGAAAAATCATCCACAAATATTTCTATGAAGTGCTCAATCATATCATGAAAGATGGCCATCATGCAACGTTGAAACATTGCCGGTGCATTGCATAGCCCAAAAGGCATCCTACGATAGGCGAAGGTACCATAAGGACAAGTGAAGGTAGTCTTCTCTTGATCCTCAAGTGCTACAGGGATCTGGTTATATCTTGAATCCATCTAAGAAGCAATAATATGCATGCCCTGCCAGTCTTTCGAACATCTGGTCAATGAAAGGTAAAGGAAAGTGATCTTTCCTTGTAGCATCATTCAGCTTCCTATAATCAATGCAAACTCTCCATCCAGTCACTTTCCTAACATGGATTAATTCATGTTTTTCATTTTCAAGCATCGTAAAACCCCCCTTTATAGGAACTACTTGTACTGGACTAACCCAATTACTATCTGAGATGGGCTAGATAATACCTGCATCAAGCAATTTGATCACCTCTACATTAACTACCTCTTTCATGGCTGGGTTGAGTCTTCTTTGAGGCTGCACCGATGGTTTGAATTGCTCCTCCATGAGTATCTTGTGTGTGCATATTGTTGGGCTGATTCCATGTATATATGCTATTGTCCAACCAATGGCCCTTTTATGAGCTCTAAGCACCCTCAACAACTTCTCCTCCATCACATCTGTCAAAAGAGAAGTAATTATAACAGGAAACTGAGATGGAGGTAATAAAAATGCATATTTTAAATGTGAAGGAAGCTGTTTTAATTCTAATTCTGGTGGTTGGTCAATGGATGGTATGAGATGATTTATAGCTCTTCTCTTAAACTCTTCAAATGGTCTCCTTTGTATGTAAATTTGTTTGCTATCCATCACTGCTGCATATGGGCTTTGTTCTTCGTGTCCTCCTTCATTTCTGTGGTTTGAAATTAAGGTGTGTTGCAATTCATCTTCAGTCATCATCTCTCCAATCTTCTCCTGAACAAGATAATTAATGCAATCAATCTAAAAATATGATGCCACATCTTGTGGCTTTTTAATAGCTTTAAAAACATTGAATATTACTTGCTCATTGTGAATTCTTAACATCAATTTGCCTTCGTGCACATCTATTAATGCTTTACCTGTGTTAAGAAATGGTCATCCTAAAATGATAAGTACGACATGATCTTCTTCCATATGTAGGACTATAAAGTTAGTTGCCAAGATAAATTTATCTACTTTGACCAAAATATCTTCTACTATTCCTTTGGGGTAGGTTATAGATCTATCTGCCAATTGCAATGATACCATGGTTGGCTTAGGCTCACCAAGTCCTAGTTTCTTAAATATTGTGAGTGGCATTAAATTGATACTAGCTTCTAAATCGATTAATGCATTAAAAGTGCAACAACCGATTAAGCAAGGTATATTAAAGCTCCCTGGATCCTTAAGCTTCTGTGGTAGTTTATTCAATAGGATGGCTGAACATTCTTCATTGAGTGCCACCATCTCACAAACTTCCAACTTCCTTTTGTTTGATAGGGTCTCCTTGAAGAACTTGGCATAGTTGGGCATCAGAGAAATAACATCAACAAATGGAAGATTAATATGCAATTGTTTTAAAATTTCTAAAAATTTAGAAAATTGCTTATTCATTTGCTGCTGATGTTGTCTCTGGGGAAAATGCAGTCTTGGCTTATATGGAGCAACTGTAGGTGCTTTTGCTGGTGTCTCATCCTTTTTATTCTTGTCCCCCTCTTCATCAACAATCTTCTCTACATCAAGCTCTTTCTGTTGTTCTTTTGGCTCCTCTATTTCTCTTCCACTTTGTAGGCTAATAGCTTGCACATGCTCCCTGGGATTCTTTTCTATATTGCTTGACAAAGTTCCAAGTCCTCTGTTAGCCAACATATCAACTATCTTCCCAACTTATGTCTCCAAATTTTTCAATGTTGCCTCATTTGCTTGGAATCTAGCCTCATTTTGTTGCATGTATTTCCACATAATATCTTCCAAGCCAGGCCTCTTCTCTTCTTGAGTCGATTGTGATGGTGGTGGTGGTGGGCGTTGATGAAAACCAAGTGGTTGATATGGCCTTTGAAGTGGTGGTGGATTATGAATGTTCTGGCTTCTCCAAGATAAGTTGGGGTGATTGCGAAGTCCTGGATTGTATGTATTGCCCATCAGGTTGTTCTTAAAATTACCAGACACATAATTAGCATTTTCAGGTATTGAAGTTGAAAAGTTATCTTGTGGGCAGTTATTGTATGTGTGAGGTCCTCCGCATAGCTCGCACTCCATCATTGTAGTTGATGCCTGTAGTTAAGATACTGCCAGAGCGTCAATCTTTTTGTTCATTGCATCTAGCTGAGCTGAAAGTGTTGCCACAGCATCCACTTCAAACACACCACTAGGTCTCCTATGATTCTATCTTTCTAAGTTCCAATTCACATTGCTATCTATCATATCTTCCAATAGGCTATAAGCTTCATGGCTGTACTTCTTTGAAAATGAACCACCTGCAGCTGCATCTAAAACTGCTCTCGTAGAAGGAAGTAAGCCACGATAAAATGCATGTACTTGTTCCCATATTTCAAGACCATGGTGGGGACACTTTCTACATAATTCCTTAAACCTCTCACATGCCTCACTAAAGTTCTCAGTCTCATACTGTATAAATGTGGAGATGTCTAATCTAAACTTTGCTATTTTGGAGGGGGAAAAATATTTGTTTAAGAACTTATCAGCTAAGTCATCCCATGTAGTTATGGATTTAATTGGAAAAGAGTTTAACCAACTTTTTGCTCTATCTCTCAGTGATCATGGGAACAACCTAAGTCTAATGGCATCTTCAGATACCCCATTATGTTTAAAAGTGTCACATAACTCAAGAAATTGACTTAAATGCTCGTGAGGGTTATCAGAAGGTAAACCTGAAAATTGGAGCGAGTTCTGGATCATCTGGATAAAGACAGGCTTTATCTCAAAATTGTTCGCCTGAACTGGTGGCCTCCTATTGCTTGATTGTGCTCCCGTGACTCTAGGCCTGATGTACTCAAACAAAGGTCTGTCTCAATGTGGGTTTTGCACCTCCTCATTGGGTACGTGTAGGAGATTCTGAGAGTTATGTTCACCAACATCTTCCATGGTTATGCTGTAGATATTTACCAAATCTATCCTTAACTCTTCCAGTAGTTGTCTGTGTCCACGTCGTCTTTTCTTGAGCATTCTTTCTATTTCAAGATCAAAGTCTTCCAAAATGTTTGCAGTTCTCCAGGACATAAAAAGTTAATAACATAATAAAAAAAATCAAATCAATTAGCAGATAAGAATTTGAATGTTGTCCATTGCTGATCCCCGACAACGGCACCAAAGACTTGACATATGTTCAGCAAGCATACCGGTCGTGCAAGTAATATAGGGTAGTAACCCAATGTCATCCTCTAGGATCAGAGACAATCACCCAAATTATAATACATACTTATACTATTTGGACAATTGATTTCAAGTAAAAAAAATTAAATTGAAAATTAAACAAACTACCAAACTAAGATGGCAGCAAACTTTCAGAAAGAGACAAATTCTAAAATAGCTAAGGTGTCGAAAATTTAACTAAATCGATGCGATAATTTCTTTTGAATATGCTAATTTGATTTTCTGGTTTTACAAGCCAGCAAGTTTTCTTAATTAATTAATGCACTTTCATTCAAATTACATTAATCCTATCCGAAATTATTAACTAGGTGGTTAAGACGTGATTTAAATAATTCAAATACATTAAATTTTTATAATCCTAATCACTGCATAGATCAGTCCTAGTAATTCAGATAGGATTTAAATCTATGAATTTCTTTTACTTTTCAACCTAGAAATTTAATAGATCAATTAAACTCTAGATGAAATTTATTGAGGAATTAATCAAATCTCCCAAAGCATTATGATCACAAAAGAAATCTAAAATAAAAGAAGGAAATCAAATTAACCTTTGAAATCCATAATCACCATATCAGTTAAATCCCTAAGCCTTAGCTAAGAAGAAATTAGTTGCATATATTTCGATTGAAAATAAAATAAAGACGGAGAATACAAATCAAATAACATCATGCAATCTTTGATTTCTTCCCTACGTCCGTGCAATCTCCAATTTCTTCCCTCGTCTTGCATCCGCGCATTTTTCACAATGGACTGGAACCCGGGCGAGCGAGGCCGAGCCCTCTGTTGCTCTATTTTTTTTCCTCCGCGCGTCCGCCTTTTTTTCTTTGTTGCCCTCACGCATTGCCCTCTTTTCTTTCTCTCTGCTGCGCGTCTCCCTTCTCCACAAGTTACTTTTTCTCCTCCTTTTCACTTCTTCACGTTCTGGATTTCCGCGCGTCCCAATATTTTCGCCGCCCTCTCTTTTGCCAATCTTCCACGCGTTGGTTCTGTTCCGTTCTCCACGAATTTCGCTGCCCTCCTACTCTTCCAATTTTTTTTTTGTTTTATATTGCTTCTGGGTTAGATACTTTCCTGGCATGCATACCTTTGGGTTGAACTGACCCCAAAAAATAATAGTGATGGGTGGACTTGGCTGGACCAATTATTTTCCTCCAATTGAGATCATTCTTCCATATATAACCTTGACAATTCCGTGGCAAATTAGATGTACGAGCTTGCAAGCATCCTCTTGGCATGCATTCCTGAAACAAATAACATAATTAAGCATAAATAGGCTGCAAATGCTACTAAATTAATAACAATTAAACCAAATTTTTATACAATTTAGACCCAAGTATTTCTATGTGAATCGCATTGATCACCGTGCCTTTACATTAATGGGGCACTGCATTAGCTTTCCAACGAAGAGATCATCAATGCCTGGCTGGATCAAGGTGCCCGTCCCATGAACTGAAGCATCAGGGGGCACCAGGTGCTGACATGTGGTGGCTTCCGGTTGGCTACGTAGCTTTTAAAAGGCCTTCGGGCATAGGTGGCCAGGGTTCCGCAGAGCGATCGGCGACATTCAGAATTTCAGCCCAAGACCTAGAGGGCTAAATAAAGGCTCTCTAGGAGCGACCGGCCAGCATCAAGGCGAGGGTGTCTGGTTCGAAGAAGAAATTCACCGAGCTCAAAGCTTCCCCCATGGATGTAAAGGGGGGAGCCTCCGGTCGCACCAGTGGGCAGAGAAAGAGATCGCCTCAAAGGTGGAGGCATCTGGAGCCACCTCCCAGTTTACAAGACTAGAGATCTTATAGGAGAAGGTGGTGGCCTAGGTCGTGGTCGCTATGGAAGGGGCCATGGCCGTTGTGGTGCTGATAGGACCATCCTGATGTGGAGTTGCTGCAGCTGCCCTTAGAATCACGGGATCGATGAATTCCAAGGATGACAGTGTGGCAGAGGCGAAGCCAATGCCGGGCTCTAGAGATCTGGCAAACTCTTGAGGAAGGGCACCCCTCCATTCGGGCAGGAGGGATTGGCATGTCCCCAGCCACTCCTCGAGAGTAGAGTGCAGGGCCGACCTACCCTGTCGGTGCCTCCTACGCCAATCATGGAGGTTAAGGTCAGAGCCCTCCGGCGGGCACTGCGACAACGCTGAGGGGATCTACTCACCGACTAGGCACGGAGCGGAGATGGGGCTTCAGCCCATCCTCCCTTCATCTTGTATCTTAGAATTTTAAGAGGCCTCCCGGCCTGTCGAGAGCCTTCATAAGATATAAGAGACTTTTGATCAATGAAGGCACCTCTTCCATTATGTCTGCTACTCTCTCTTTCTTTCTTTCTTTCTTCTTCCTCTTTTTCTTTTTTCTCTTCTTTTTTTTTTGAGCTTGAATCTGCTACTCAACCTCCCATGCTGCTGGGGGCCTCTCTCCGAAGTGAGGGATGTTTTGATGAGAGTGATTTTTCTTTCCCTTTCAATCGGAATGCTTTGTGTTCCCTCCTCTTTGCTTGCTAGTTTTCTTTTCTTCGGCTCAGATTGCTTCTAGAGGGTCTCCTCAGTTTGCCAAGCCGTGAGTCAGATGGTTGACGATGGGAATTCAGGGATTTCTCACCGACATCCCTGGGCCGTGAGCAAGGCAATCAGATGCAGGGTTTCCAGAATATCTCGGCTCAGTTCACCATATTGTGAGTCAAGGAGCAAATGGTGGGACTTTTGGAGTTTCCCAGTAGACATTTCTGGACTGTGAGTAAGGCAATAGATGCGGGGCTTCTTGAGTTTCTCGACTTGTAGGTGCCAAACTGTAAGTTTCAGGATAGATGGCAGGGTTCCAGGAATCCCCAACTGTATCTCAAGACTATAAGCAGGGCGACTGAGCGCGGGCCTGTCGGAAGGACCCGGCTTGGAGATGGCCTAGCTACGGGCCTCTTGGTAGATGGCTGGTTGCCCTGTCATCACCTCAGGGTTGTGAGCCCGGCCAAAAAGTGCGGGCTCGATAGAGTGGGCTCGGCTTGAGAGTGTCGAATTGTGAGTCGCACCGTAGGTGGCGGGTTGCCCTGCCACCACCTCTAGGCTGTGAGTTGGGCCAAGGGCACTGAGCTTCTTGATTCACCATGCTGTGAGTCATGCGACAGACAGCATCTTGGTGCCGTCTCTGGGCTATGAGCGCAGCTATGAGGCTGTGGGGCACCGAACTTTCGGGTGAAGCCATGTTGTGAGTCTTGCGGTGGACGGTAGCTCGGTGCCACCTCTGGGCTGTGAGCATGGTTGGTGAAGGCGGGCCTGATGGAGGGCCTAGCTTGTTGATGAGTTGCCATGCTGTGAGTCTCGCGGTAAACCCATCTTGGTGCCGCCTCCAAGCTGTGAGCGCAGCTGAGGGCGTCGAGCTTCTCGATTTACCACACTATGAGTCACATAGTAGATGGCATCTTGGTGCCATCTCCAGGCTATGAGCACGGCCATGAGGCTATGGGGCACCGAACTTATGGGTGAAGCCATACTGTGAGTCTCGCGATAGATGGTAGCTTGGTGTCGCCTCCGGGCTATGAGCACGGTTGGTGAAGGTAGGCCCGATGAAGGAGCCCATGTTGTTGATGAGGATGCCGAACTATGAGTCACGCAGTAGGTGGCAGGTTGCCCTGTCGCCGCCTCCAGGCTGTGAGCTCGATTAAGGAGGACGGGCCTCATGGAGGGCCTAGCTTGCTGATGAGTCGCCACACTGAGTCTCGTGGTAGATGGCATCTTGGTGCCGCCTCCGGGCTGTGAGCGTGATTAGTGAAGCCGGGCCTGATAGAGGGCCCGGCTTGTTGATGCGACGCCGAACTATAAGTCACACGGTAGGTGGTGGGTTGCCCTGCCACCACCTCCGGGCTGTGAGCTCTGCTGGTGAATGCGGGTCTGATGGAGTGGGCCTGGCTCGTTGATGAGAATACCAAACTGTGAGTCACGTAGTAGGTGACAGGTTGCCCTACTACCACCTTCGTGCTGTGATTTTGGTTGAGGAGGGCGGGCCTGATGGAGGGCCCGGCTTGTTGATGAGTCACCATGCTATGAGTCTCGCAGTAGACGGCCTCTTGGTGTCACCTCCGGACTATGAGAGCGGTTGGTGAAGGCGGGCCAGATGGAGGGCCCGACTTGTTGATGAGGATGCCAAACTATGAGTCACACGGTAGGTGGCGGGTTGCCCTGCCACCACCTCTGGGCAGTGAGCTCGGCTGGTGGGCACCATGCTATAAGTCGAGCGATAGATGGCGGGTTGCCCTGCCGCCACCTCCGAACTGTGAGCACGGCGAGGAGTGCGGGTCTGGAGGAGGGCCTAGCTTGAGTCCGCCGGACTTTGAGTCGAACGGGGACGTCCCTGCACAGGTGAAAGATGAAGTTGTGTGAAAAAGGGACTTAGATAATTGAGAAGAGGTTTTACATCTCCAGTAGCGCTCTCTTAAGTTGCTAGTGTTCCAAGCCCACGAGCATCGGGAGGCGCCGGGACCGGTGAGGTAGTAGGCTTTGCCCGGCTGGGCTTTGACTTCTTTACTGGGGTCCTTTTCAAGGGTTGCAGTAGCACGCCAATCTATGATCAGTAGGCTGCCCCCCCGGGATCAGGCCCCGTCTCTTGTTGGTTTGCCCCGCTGCGAGCCACGTGGTGGGTGGCATCCTGCTACCATCTCCAAATCATGAGCGAGACTGTGGTGCTTGCCATTTATGGTGATGCAGGGGTTTTTCCTGTAAAACTGTAATACAATTTTCATGTTGCAAAGGTAGCGAAGAAGGGAGTTACCCATTAGGCTTGCATGAGATAACGAAAGCCCCACACATAGGGGCATGCTTGGATTCTGGGTCCAACCAGAGAGTGTCGCGAAAGGAGGCGAGAGTTTGAAGAGCCCAGGAACATGAGCCCCTCTCCTCGTTCTTTGGACGGGCCCCCAAGAGGGAGCTCTCGTGTCCCCCGCCTGCCCCCCAGGTAGGGCTAGAAATGGGCCGGCCCAAAGTATATATTTTAAAATTTTTTTGACTAAATCCGGGCATCCCTTTGGCCCAAAAATTAAATGGACTCTATTTTACAGCCCGAAGACTAGCCCGATATACTTAAAATTTGGTCCAAAGCCTGAACCAATTTCAGGTCGGCCTGAAGTTTATTGAGCTGGCCCAGCCCAACTCCAGACAATGGGCTTTGGGCCAGCCTATTTCCAACCCTACCTCCAGGGAGGCGGCTACGGTCATTCTGTCGGTTGGAGAGCCTGGATCCTCAGCCTTGGTCGAGGTCCTCTTGGCTCATGAATCGTCTGTCATGACTCCCCCCTACCTGGCGTACCAATCTGTTGCCGCCTAGATCATCATTGCCGGTAGCTTCGGCGTGTCGCCGTCATGTCAGGTGCCTCCTTCCGTCGGGAGTGCTCCCTCCTCCTCGGGGGTCGGCTCTTTGGCCCGCTCGGCTTGCAAAATAGAGGAGACCCGGGCCAAGGATTCCAGTGAGGACATTCCAATGATCAAGTCAGTGGAACGATCAAGGAGAATAGAACCTCTGAGATGGAGATCTTGGAGGACTCAGCCGCCTCAGGGGTGACATGATAAAGATGTTCAAATAATATAAAAAATAAGATAATAGTGTTTAAGTAGCAGAAAGAAGGAATGGAGAGCATGTAGCAGGGAGGTTCTCCGGCCCGTTCCTTGGTCGCTGAGCTCTCGGGAGGCTTGCTTGCTTACCTCTCCTCGCTCCCCTGCATCTATCCCTTACCTTTCTTACCTCATTCCTTGTGCGATGGCCCCGACCGGATCGAGGGCTTGGTCCCGGTGTCCTTCTTGAGGTGCCCTTTCATGGTATCTTCTCTGGAGAGGCTTGCCACTATTCACAACTTCTCTTTCTTTTCTCCCCCCTCTCGAAATGGTCCTTTCGAAGGAGGGGGTGATCCATCAGCTTCCCGGAGTCGTTCTCATTGGAAATCCTCCCCCCTCTCCCTTTGGAGAGCTCTTTGATAAGGACATAATTATATATTGTATTTCTCCTTATATTTAATTTATTTGATACATTTATTTCCTCATGATGATGATTAATGCATAATTTATGTTTGAAGATTAATTTTCAGAATTGTTTAATTTCATTCTTTTACTCCTCGTAGATTTTTTAAAAATCATAGAGTCAGAATTGGAAGAAATGATCTTCAATGAAGTTGTAGAGCGTGATTTTTGAAATCCAACGGCATAAACGATGTGCAATTTGGACTTCAATTGAGCCAGGAAATTTTTTTTTTTTTTTGAAGGAATTAGTAAGTTGTCATGAATTAGCACGATTTTTAAAGCATGGGATTTAAAGCCAATTGGTTCACGTAAGGGCAGATTGGTCCATAACCTCCATTGCTGCTGGTCCACGAGTACAGTCCGTGGACCACAGGCCAAACCGAGCTCCATCTTCGCCGGGGGAGCTGCCAGAGCCGCTCTCCTCATCGCCGGGACCCTCCTCGCCGGCCGTTGGACCCTCCTATGCCGGAAAATCCCATCTCGCCGCCTCCCATGGCCGTTCATCTTCTTTAATGTTGCTGCTGTCGCTCCCATGGTTCCTAAACCGCGGTGCATGGTCTTCTTCCCATTTTCTCCGCCCGTGCTCCATCCATGGTCGTCTTCTTTCGGATCTGTTCCAGATTATCACCAACCTCTTCCTCCCATGGCCGTTCAAGCTTCCAATGCACCGGTCATCACCTCCCTAATGCTTCCACCTGCTGATTTCCCACGGGATTCACCTGTGTCGACCATGCACAGTCTTCTTCCCATCTTCTCCGACCAATGAGTTGCTGTTCATCCCTTTGGTTGTCGGGAGCTTGGATGTCCGAAGATGAGAGATCGAATGAGTTAAACCACGGACTCCGGATAACACCGAATACACGGTGGTTGAATTGGCCACGAGATCGAAGACAGAGTACCGTAAAAAATTGATACTAGAGCCCAGCGCTGATTTCCCACGGGTCCGACACCTTTATAAATTAATGCCGTCGCCCAACATCGGAGGAGAAGGGGAGAACAGAGGATTTATTTTGTTGCTGAGCAGAGAGTTCGGTGCAGAGCAGCAGTGAATTATTTTTTTTAGCAGAGAAATCTTTACGGCATAAAAAAGAAAGTAAATTAAATTAATTTTATATAATTTTTTTTATGATTGAGTAATTTTTTTATTTCGATTTAAGGGATAGCTAGCTATATTAGTATGGTTATGAGATTTTGATATTAATTTAATATTATTGTTTTGCTGGATATATGTGTTTCCTAATTTTTATTGTTGATTTATTGTGTAGTTTAATTGATTAAGAGGCCTATTAATCGATTGTCTACATGATTGAATGCTAAGCTAAGTTTGTAATTCATAATTGTTATGCAACTTGATTAAAGTAGTACTTAGGCAAAATGATTATGATCCCAGTTTTAATCTGTCTAAAAAGAAATATATAATGAATTAAATAATTTACGCTTGTCTAATTGTTGCTCATCCTTAGCTTCATCATAGTATGTAATACTATCAATGAATGCATGAGGATTGCTTAATACCAAGTGGTTCATTGGTAAGAATTTAATTTGGACGCTCGACTTGAATTAATGAATGTAGGGATGATTAGATTTATCTAGCTCCTAGGTAAGTCATTGGCTAAGTATTCAGAGAAAAAATAATATATTTTTATACCGATGATCAATCTGCTAACTAGCGCAAAACTTCTTGAATCGAATTTAAGTTGAAACTGAAACAAATCTAAAGTTAATTAGAGTTTCTCCTTATTTGCGTAATTAGTTATTTTCATAATTATTCAAAACCCCCCGTTTAGTTACATAATTTGATTATCACATTTAATCTCTAGGATTCGACCTGGACTCACTAATATTACAAGAAAAATATTACAAGAATTAGTGAAACAAAAATTAATTTTGGTGAATTCGACAAACATCACTCTTCTTCCTCTCGAGATGCTCATCTATCTTCCGGGGATGCCCCTCTCTCCCCTCCCCCGAGCTCTCTTTGTTGGCGGGTGTTGTTTTTTGCTTAAGAGGGGCAAGCGTTGTGCCGCTGAGCTCCATGCCATCGCGGGAAGTTTCCATTCCTAGAGGGACCGCTCGGGCATTGCAGGGTCTATAGCTTTGGTAGGATTCTCCTTCTGGGAGAACTCTGGGCCTCGTGCCACGTGGGTCGACATCCTACGACCGTACGGTAGTCGACGTGGTGGCACGCTACGAGGCCCTAGGTCTGACGAGGCTTACCTCGTGCAGAGTATCGGCGTGTTGCAGAACTGGCATCGATGGCAGGACATGTGCCACCTTTCGGAGGTTGTAGGTGGACAGGAACCTCCATGCCGTGGTTTGAATTCTTGTTGATCTTTCCCTCCTTCATTGCTGGCAGGAATTCTGGCTTTCGTATGGCAGGGAAGGACCTCCCAAAGATGTTCGCCTTCGGCAGCATAAGCTTGACCCCTGCCGGGAGCTGACCTCGATAGGAGGGCTGACTTCGGCTGCATGAGCATGACCCCTACTGGGTGCTGACCTCAGACGGAGGGCTCATCTCGTGAGCCTGATCCCGGCTGGGAGCTGACCTTGTGAGCTCGACCCCGGCTAGGAGCTGACCTCGGTTGGAGGGCTAACTTTATGAGCTCTGCCTCGACCTGGAGCTGGCCTCAGGCGGAGGGCTCACTCAGCCTTCCATCCATGGGCCACGTCCAGGTGGCAAGCCCCACTCATGCGGCTATTGGCTGGCGGCTGTGTAGGCTCCATGTCAGCGGATGTTGCCATATCAGACACCATTGACTAAACCCTCAAAATCAAATTTGATTGGATCAAACCCAAAGTCCGTTGTAGATGCACGTTTAAGGAAATCTAGTAAAGTACTATATCAATCGGACAGATACTATGGTTTCTTAGTTTGGGATAGTGATATTGTTGAACTTGATAAAAACAATGAGGATCCAATCACCTATGTGAATATAATAAAGAGTGCTGCTCTAAGAAATGGCTTGAAGCCATGAAATCCAAAATGGAATCCATGAAAGTCAATGATGTATGGACACTCGTTGATCCACCTGAAGGGATAAAACCTATAGGATACAAGTAGATTTTCAAAAAAAAAAAGTGGCACAAATGAAAAATTTGGAGACCTATAAAACTTGTCTAGTTGCCAAGGGATATCGTCAACGTTATAAGTATTGATTATGATGAGACATTTTCTCCTGTGACAATGCTCAAGTCCATTCAGATTATGTTGCATTAGCAGCACATTTTGATTTTAAGATCTGGCAAATGGATGTGAAAACTACTTTTCTAAATAGAGAACTGGAAGAAGAGATGTATATAATACTACCTGAATGGTTCACATCCACAGATGAATCGAAGGTGTGCAAGTTTCAGAGATCCATTTATGAATTGAAATAGATATCTGGGAGTTAGAACATGCATTTTAATAAAGTGATCTGAATGTACGGCTTCGTTAGGAATGGAGAAGAGCCCTGTATATACAAATGGGCTAACGGTTATGTTATAGTATTTCTTGTTTTGTATGTATGTGACATTCTCTTGACGTGAATGATATTCTAGCATTACAAGGAATAAAAGTATGGCTATCTTCTCAATTTTTCATGAAGAACTTGAGAGAAGCATCCTACATCCTAGGGATAAAGATTTATAGGAATGTATATAAAAGGTTGCTAGGGTTAATCCAGTCTATGTATATTAAGACTGTGCTGAAATAGTTCAACATGGTGAATTCCAAGAAAGGCTATGTCACGCTTCAAATCCATCACCGGAATCGGCACGCAACCGACCGCACAAATCCTGGGTTTTACCCTAGAGATTATGCAAGGACTGGGTACACAAGAGTCACTTACCTCAAGAAAACCTCATTCATCACCAAGCCAAATATCTGCACAACTTTGTAAAAGAAGAAAGTAGGGTTGTGAGCTCTACAACCCAGTAACGTTCCCTCGTAATCACACCAGTATTAATATAAAAACTGAAAGCAGCAATATCTTAATCATATAATGGGAAATGATAAATTCTTCGATCATGCAATCCAAAAAAAACCAATCACGTATCAAGAATATCAAAAACCTTTCATAACATTATATTTCCTTTATATGTTTTAATTAACATTTCCTCTTCTTTAGGATTTTGGACTAACCATTGTCATGCGACGCCCATGACTGGCAACCACACTATCAACCATGTATTCTAAGCCCATGTCCAGGCTAGCTCACGTACAAAGCTCGTGACTCTGGCTGTCCCATGTTTTAAATGCCCATGGCCGGCTATTCTTCGTACGAAGCCCGAGGCTCTGGCAACTTCAGATCCGTGGCTAGTCCAAATACCATTATCACTTTAACCATCCACATCATCTTATCAAATCGTATCACGATGTTAAACCTAAAATCTCAAATCTTTCGATGACCGGCATCACGGTTCAATCCATCAAAAGTAATTTTTATCCGATAAAAACAATATCCAGAAATATAAAATAATAATAACCATAGTCATATTGTTCTTCATAAAAATCTAACTACACCATGCAACAATAAATCATGCATGCCAATGCTCATGTACTCGGATCAAAATCATGCCTTATAAAATAATATATAGACTGGTGATCATGTCCAGAATCCTTACCTTCTATCGCTAATCTCAGATATCCGGTATCAATCTATATCCGAAATTCGTCCAAATCCTTCATGCTCAAAAGATTGATCTCCTATAATAATAAAAAAATTCATTCAAACCAAATCCTACTTTCACAAATTTTGAGAAAGAAGGTTTCCCTTGATTTTCCCTTTCCTCATATTCTCTCTCCTTCCTCTTCTCTCTCATCTTTATCTCTCCTCTTTCTCTCTCTATCTTGAACTCTAGAATATCTCCAAAACTGATCACTATCCCACGCCATCATAGCATGACAGCCTTCCTCTTCTTTCAAACCAAGATCCCTTTCCTCTCCCCTTCTCTCTCTTCTCCTCTTTCTCTTTCTACCTTCTTCTCTCCTCTTTTCCCTTCTCTTTCTCTCTCTTCCCCTCTCTACAGGCTCTTCCCTACCTTCTGTCAATGTCCCCTAATAAAAAGAGAAAGAACTAGTCCAGAATCATATCAAACTCCTCTTAGAAAGTCCCTGAAACCACTTAAAACCTTCTAGGCCATTAGATCTGAGATCAACGTCTCAAACCATGTCCAAATCCGAATCCAAAAGCACCTAATCAAGCCTAAACTCCCTCGAATTATTCTCAGCCATTCGATCGGGTGATCGGACGGTCCAGATCGCTCAGAAACCCCATGGACTGTTGTGAACCATGCAAAACGGGCTGGGAAATGCCTGGGAAATGCATGGGAAACGCCCATGCAATGGCCGCTTCCAATTGGGCCGAGCCTAGCGCCCGCGCGCGCCACGCGCGTGGGCCAGGGCCATGCCTCACATGTGCCCGCAACGGGCCGGGCCACATCTCGTGCGCCCGCCCGTGCGTCGCCTGCGCTCGTGCCGCGTGTCGCCCGCACACCGTGCGCTCGCCCGCCACGTGTCGCCTCGCTCACCCGTGCCCGACTGCGCCCACGCTCCCTCGCGCCCCGCCTGGGCCACGTGCTGGGCCGCGCAATGGGTCTGGGTCGGTCCATTCCGATGGGCCGACCAAGCTTCAATTTTTTTTTTCTTTTCTTTTCTGGGTGTTACATTCTCCCCCCGTTAAAATAATTTCATCTTCGAAATTAGCTTGATTGAGATCTAAATCAATGCTTCCATCATAACACTTCAAAATCACTACGCTTCCACTACGCACTCTGATATAATTTACTAAACTATCTAGGTTCACTAATAAATCCTTCTAGAAATTTCTGTCATGTCTTACTAATCATCATATTAATTCCTTAATCTCTTATAGCATAATTTCAAATAATCATGACCTAAATTCAATACCACTTATATCTATCATAATCATTTTGCCATTGTCCCCAAATCATCATAACTAAGATCTATCACAATTCTTGTCATATCCTAACAACCATCATGTCATTATTATTATTATCTACTTGTATCACCATCCCAAGTGATCATAACCTAAGCTCTGATACCACTCTGTCACGCCCCGAATCTATCACCGGAATCGGCACGCGACCGGCCGTACAAACCCTAAGTTTTATCCTAGAGATTATGCAAGGCCTGGGTACACAAGAGTCACTTACCTCAAGAAAACCTCATTCATCACCAAGCAAATATCTGCACAACTCTGTAAAAGAAGAAAGTAGGGTTGTGAGCTCTACAGCCCAGTAACGTTCCCTCACAATCACACCGGTATTACTATAAAAACTGAAAGCAGCAATATCTTAATCATATAACGAGAAACGATAAATTCTTCGATCATGCAATCCAAAAAAAACCAATCACATATCAAAAATATCAAAAACCTTTCATAACATTATATTTCATTTATATGTTTTCATTAACTTTTCCTCTTCTTTAGGATTCTGGACTAGCCATTGTCATGGGATGCCCATGACTGGCAACCACACTATCAACCTTGTATTCTAAGTCCATGGCCAGGCTAGCTCACGTACAAAGCCCGTGACTCTGGCTGTCCCATGTTTTAAATGCCCATGGCCGGCTATTCTTCGTATGAAGCCCGAGGCTCCGGCAACTTCAAATCCATGACTAGTCCAAATACCGTTATCACTTTAACCATCCACATCATCTTATCAAATCGTATCACGATGTTAAACCTAAAATCTTAAATCTTTTGATGACCGGCATCACGGTCCAATCCATCAAAAATAATTTTTGTCCGATAAACACAATATCCAGAAATATAAAATAATAACAACCATAGTCATATTGTTCTTCATAAAAACCCAACTACACCATGCAACAATAAATCATGCATGCCAATGCTCATGTACTCAAATCAAAATCATGCCATGTAAAATAATATATAGACTGGTGATCACATCCAGAATCCTTACCTTCAATCGCTAATCCCAGATATCCGGTATCAATCTATACCCGAAATTCGTCCAAATCCTTCATGCTCAAAATATTGATCTCCTACAATAATAAATAAATTTATTCAAACCAAATTCTAGTTTCACAAATTTTGAGAAAGAAGGTTTCCCCTGATTTTTCCTTTCCTCACATTCTCACTCCTTCCTCTTCTCTCTCATCTTTATCTCTCCTCTTTCTCTCTCTATCTTGAACTCCAGAATATCCCCAAAACTGATCACTATTTCATGCCATCATAGCATGACAGCCTTCCTCTTCTTTCAAACCAAGATCCCTTTCCTCTCCCCTTCTCTCTCTTCTCCTCTTTCTCTTTCTTCCTTCTTCTCTCCTCTTTTCCCTTCTCTTTCTCTCTCTTTCCCTCTCTGCAGGCTCTTCCCTGCCTTCTGTCGACGTTCCCTAATAAAAAGAGAAAGAACTAGTCCAGAATCATATCAAACTCCTCTCAGAAAGTCCCTAAAGCCACTAAAAA
Organism: Areca catechu; assembly: GCA_021397845.1. Classification (NCBI taxonomy): domain Eukaryota; kingdom Viridiplantae; phylum Streptophyta; class Magnoliopsida; order Arecales; family Arecaceae; genus Areca; species Areca catechu. Next base: position 32,091,579 of record CM038041.1, read on the forward strand.
CCTTCAAGGCCGTTAGATCTGAGATCAATGCCTCAAACCATGTCCAAATCCGAATCCAAAAGCACCTAATCAAGCCTAAACTCCCTTGGATTATTCTCAGCCATTCGATCGGGCGATCGGATGGTCCAGATCACTCATAAATCCCATGGACCGCTGTGAACCGTGCGAAACGGGCTGGGAAATGCCCGGAAAATGCGTGGGAAACGTCCATGCGACGGTCGCTTTCGGCTGGGCCGAGCCCAGCGCCCACGCGTCGCCTGCGCTAGCACCGCGTCGCCTGCCCACCGCGCACTCGCTCGATCGTGCTCGCCCGCACGCGTCGCCAGCCATGCGAGGGAGGATTGTCCAACAAGTCCTTAAAAGAGAGCAAATGAGTAGGATTCCATATACCTCAGTAGTGGGATCTATTATGTACTCTATGACATGTACGAGACCAGATATGGTATACTTACTAGGAGTAGTGAGTAGATACCAATCTGATCCAAGTGAGAACCATAAAAGGTTATAAAAATAATTCTTAAGTATTTGAGAAATACTAAAGATCAGTGACTTATTTATGGAGATTCTGACTTGAAACAAGTTAGTTATGCTGACTTAAGTTTTCAGTTATATAGGAAAGACATCAAGAGTATATCGGGTTATGTCTTTACACTTAATGGAGGAGCTATTAACTGGAAAAGTTTCAAATAGCACATTATGGTCGATTCTATATCAAGCCAGAGATATTATGACATCCGATGCTGTAATAGAAGCTATTTGGCCACGAAAGTTTAGCGATGTGTATGAAGTGGCACTCTCCATTAATGGCTCAATTTTTTTATATTATGATAGTACTAGAGCCATAGCTCAAGCAAAGGAACCAAAGGCTTATCAACGGACCAAGCACATCTGCATCACTATTACCTTGTCCGGGAGATAGTGGATCGAGGTGATATTGATGATAAGTCTATTAATTATCTCAATTAACTGTTAAAATAAATATTAATTACTTTATATTTATTAAAAATTAATATTTTTTATTAATATTTTGTAAAAAGAGCTTATAGATTGGAAGAGCTTGATTTTTGGAGTCTAACAGTGCAAACAGCATTCAAATCAGAGTTTGAATGAACCCAAAACTAAAATTTGAAGTTATTAAGTTTTTGCATGATTTTTGGAGTAGCCACTCCACCATGGACTGGTCGCTTGGTCTACAAAAACTAGGCTAGTCTACTGGCAGCCATTGCTGCCGATCCATGAACTGTCCATGGACCAACCTTCTCTCGAGCAGCCGATCTTACTCGCCGGTCGCCACCTACTGCTAGAGAACCTCCCGAGAGCTTCATCATGGCCAGAGAGCTCACCAAAAGGTCATTTGTTTCTGTCAGCCACCCTCCTTCACCGTTCTTCCTTTTCTTCACCACCATGGACCACCATCGCCATCCTCCACATAGCCCTGTCGCCATCCGCCACCCACCGCTACCTCCTATCAACGTCTACTCCCTCGTCCGCCAGTGTTCGTCCACCATCGGTCACCCCTGTAGCCATTCCCCATCCATTTAGTTCTCTATGGATTGTTCTTCACGTCACCACCAGGTTTCCGCCATCTTCTGTCACTCGCATGTTGTCGCCAGCCAACCATTGTCCAGATGCCATCGCTACTTGCTTCTTCCCATCATACCACTAAATCGGAGTTCTCCGATGATCTTCCTCCCTGCCATCATGCCAACCACAGCCCATTGTTTGCTTGTTACCACTAGTCGACCATCGTTCGAGCCACTACCGAGCCATCAGGAAAGGATGGCGGTGGTGCTGGGCGATGGGACCAACCCAATCAGGGAAGGAAGAAGGAGCATGGATCTCAGAGCACTCAATGGCCTATGTTGGTTTTCATGACGTGACTGATTCCTGGACCTCTGATCAAGATTTGATGGCACTCAACCCTCAGCAGGTCAAGCATTGATTTGGAGCAAGACTCTACAATCTACTTCAACCAGGATTTGGGTTTACCATTCTACCATTAATTTTGTAAATAATATATCTTAGCCACCCATATGATCTTTATGTTTAGTCCCATACCGGAAAAACATGAAGACCTCTTCCCTGTTGAACCCTATAAAAAGGCTCCTGTACTTCTACATGGGGCCATCAATTTCTATAGTAATTCTTGTACTAATTTATTTTCTTGGTCTTGTTTTGATCACTGTATTAGGCTTGAAAAAGAGAAAAATTATGGAGGGGATGCTGGCGACGGCGATGTGCGGCTAGACTCCTTCAACCTGGAATAAAGATGAACCCTATAACTGTGTTCTATTTCTCTTTTTGTACTCAATTTATATGCAATAAAACTCTTATTCTTCTTTCCTCTATCTTTTGAGTTATTTTTCTGATCGGTGATTTGATCTGGCATGCACGGCCTACACCCTCTTTGACATGCCGTGATCTCAAGATATGGTATGTGCCTAAGAAAGGTAGATCGTAGTATGGTAGATTAGATCACTAACCTTATAAATTAGTTAGATAGTTTATACTCTAAGTAGATGTGTCATAATCTCTGAATATGGTCTATGCCCAATAAGAGATAAATTATTCTAACCCTGAAATTGTAAGAATTATTGATATTATAACATAAAAAAAAGAAGATAAAACCTGCTTGCATGGTGGATTCATATTCATGGGTTACTTTTCCTGTTGTCTTGATTTAATCAATTAATTAGTTGCTATCTTTTAATAACTACTGCTCTTAATCTAATCATCTACAACCAATTTTTTTATTTTTTTTTCATGAAATAATTATCCTTGGTTCCCGAGAATATGATCATGACTCACTACTAGCTATAGTAGTGAGACTTAGCTTAGGTTACAGGAGCATCTATAGAGCATATTTCTACTCAGCCAACTAGTCCGAGGATAGGACCTCTAGCTCTACCTACTTTTATTGGTCCATTAGCACAGCCTTCTGGGATTTCTATAGAGTAATTTATTCAATTTTCAGATGCTTTGTCTATGAGGATTAGCTCCATGTTTGGTGATCTGAGACATGATATTTCTTAGAGCTATCAGGAGATCAGAGAGGATCTCAAGGAGCTTACCCTCAGAGTCAAGGTTATGGAGTAGAGTCAGAGCTCAAGGAGCTCATCAATCTGATATGGAAGATCTCAAGTTGACCATGGTAGGATGAGTGGAGCCACTGACAAATTCATACAAGAGCTAACACAGACAATTACATCTATTCAGAAGGGTATTAAGAGGATTAAGATTGAGCTGGGGTTTGTTCTTCTAGGATTCACTGGATCTAGGTCTTCCTTTGGTCAGACTTCTAGCTAGCCTCCTGGACCTATACCTCAGCCTACAATGTGACCTCCCTTTTCTGCTACAATGCAATCTAGCACTAGATTTCCTCGACCACCCACATCTGGACCTGCTTCTCAGACCCGCAATGCTAGCAGTCCCTCACCACAGTTTGCTTTGACATCCAGGTCCTATGCTCCTCACACATAGTTGACATTCAGGATGATGATGATTAGAACATTAGATCATATTTTCTAGATCATATATATTAGGATATTTGTATATGTTCATATCACTAAGATCCATGCTTATCATTTTATTGTGATGAACATTTTGTTGTAACTAATATTATGCTTTGATACATGTGATGTATCATATTTTGTACTATGTATCATATGTATCAGTAATTTATATGAATAAAATAATATTTACTTTACTTCTTATGTTTGAGAAATGAGTTTGAAATGCATTTACTTTATCCCATACATTTACTCTATTTGTTGATGACAAAAAGGGGGAGTAGTATATGTGAAATTAAAAAAAAGAAAGGAGAAGAGAATATGAAATGAAATCAAAATCAAATGAAATAATCAAAAAAAGGAAAGTAGTATGGAAAAGAGAGAGCAAAAAGGAGTTAAAAGAGATGCTAAGAATGTTTAAATTAAGGGAGAGTATTGTTTTGATGCATTTTCAATGTTTACAAGCTCTGATACACTCCTCACTTTAAGTTTTGATACATATTTTAACAACTCTAATACATCTCCTTTAGCTCTATTATAAATTCATTAGCTCTGATCTATCCTATTTTGAGCTCTGGTACAAATTCATAAGCCTTGATACAAACTCTTTTTATGCTGATACATTATTAATACATCTTATATAACTCCGATACATGTAAATTTTTAAAGATATGATATATATACACATATATCAAAAGATTCTGATACATTCCACAAAATGATTTGATACATGTGATAAGATTCTGATACATTCTATAGAAAAGTCTGCTTTGATACATTATATATACTTTGATACATAACAAGTACTTTGATATTGTAACACTTTGATACTTCTAAAGCTCTAATACTTTTTATACTATAAAGTTTTTTTATAGATAAAGCTCTAATATATTCTAAAATGCAATTTTTAATCTCCATGCCTAGTATTTTGTCATCATCAAAAAGAAAAAGATTGTTAATTCTAGAAATAATTTTGATGATTACAAAGTATTAGACCATGAAAAGTATACTAATATCTTTCAAATTATTTAAGAATATTTTTGTAGAGATCATACCAATGGCTACATATCAATTGAAAACCTTAGAAGCCATTAGAATACTTTAAGAGACCCTATGTATCAGTGGAAGTCCCGTGTAAACCATTTTGTATGATTGGAGAGCTCATAAGAGTCATTGGTAGTCTTTTGGTTAAGAGCTTAATTGTACTTAATTTTGAGCGAAATAGATGTTAAAATTGATGTTTGGAATGAAGAGTTGAGTCACGAAAGCAAGAGCCAACTCTGGCACATTTTGGAAGTGGCACACCTATTTAGTATGTAGACAAGCTGACTCATGGGAAGGACGTGCCGATTCTCTCAGTTGAATAAAGAATGAGTTTTTTTGCATTAAAAAGGCAAGCCGGCTCCTATAAAACAAGAGCCAGCTCTCTCAGAAAAGAAAGAAAGCAAAAACTTCAAGTTACTTAGGCAAGCCGACTCTTATAGCAGAAGAGCCAACTCTCTTAGTGATAGGAAAGGATGTTTTTCCGGCACAAGCAAAAGAGTCGACTCAACTACTAAACGAGCCATCTCTCTTAGAGAACAGAAACTTGAAAATTTGAAATTATATAGATGAGATAACTTGTGGACCAGGCAAGTTGACTCGCAACCCTCTGATAGCACAATAATGGCTAGTTTTGCTAACTTTCGGATTTAGGTTTTTCATGATTCTAACGGTTATTTTCTGACTTTCAACAGCTAGAAATAGCTAGAAAAGCCTCTAAACCAATGGAAGAACATGGGAAGAAGTATAAAAGCATGGATTAAAGTCTGAAACAAATATTCCTTAAAAGATTCCTTGATAATCATTACAAATATAAAGAACTTTAAGTGTTGTCATCTGAAAACTCAAGAGAAACTTCACTACTTTCCACCCACTCTCTTAAAGCATTAAGTGAGCAACTAAGAGTTCATTGAAGACCTATCATTGAAGCTATCCAACCTTCTACTCTTTTAGAGTTTGTATTGTTGCTGTGTTTTGTTTGTATTTTCTATGTAACCAGTTTTAGTTGGATCTGAAACTTGATTTGTTTTGGTGTTTAAGATTTTGATTAGCAGGCTTTGGAAAGCCAATTGGATTATTTGTGAGCCCGTATAAAACAAATATTGCATTGGGTATTGAATTATGAGCTCGAGATAAAACAATACAGCTATATTCTTACGGGAATATAGTGGTAATCCCAAGAGATCCTTGAAAAGTAGATGTAGGAGCTGAGATTGCTTCGAACCACTATTAATTTACTATATTTGTGTGTGATTGTTTGTCTCTTTCTATCTTATTTAGCTTTTAGCACATTACATAATACTTGGCTCACATAATTTAAGTTTTCAAAAAGTATATATCTACCTTATTTTTTGAAAATCCAATTCATCCTCCCTCTTAGATTATCAGTCTGTACAACATAAATTAATGGTGTGCAGTATTAAATTAGCTATATGTAGAACTAATTTAACTATGTGCGATATTAAATTAACTATGTGCTAGCTTAATTTAACTATGCTACGGTGGTAATTTAATGGTATACCAGGTTTAGTTAATTATATGCAGAACTAAATTAATTATATATAGTGATAATTTAACTATGCACCATGTTTATTTTATTATGTGCAGTGGTAACTTAATCGTGTGTAGTATTTGTTTAATTATATAGGTAGTGAAATCAACTATGTATCATGTTTAGTTACATCGGCATGCAACACTATAGCATGTTCTAGTACTGGCATATACATTCTACCATGGTACACAATACTATAATATATTTTGACACAGGCACACATATTTTGGCACTAAAGCACATTTCCTAACTACTAATAGCATGCAATACTATAGCATATTATGGTACTAGCATGCAATACTATAGCACATTCCCTAACCGATACTAGCACGCAACACTATAGCACATTCTGGCACTGGCATGCAATACTACAACACAGTCTCTAACCGACACTAGCATGCAATACTGTTACACATTTTGGCACTATATGCAAGACTATAGTATATTTCCTAACTTGCACTAGTATGCAACACTATAGCACATTCTGGTATTAGCACGCAACAGTATCGTAAAATACAAAACTAGCACCAATATGCAATATTATAGCACATTCTAGCACTTGCACGCATATTCTGGCATCGCTATGCAATAGTATAGCACATTCCCTAACTGTCACTAGTATCCAGTACTATAGCACATTTTCTAACTATGTGTGCAGTGGTAATTTAAATATATACTATGTTTAGCTAATTATGTGCAATGGCAATTTAACTATGTAGTATTAAATTAACTGTATGCAGTGTTAAATTAAGTAAGTGCTAGCTCAATTTAACTATATGCAGTGGTAATTTAACTATATGCCAGATTTATATAATTGTGTGTAAAATTAAATTAATTATGTGCAATGGTAATTTAACTATATTAAGTAAGATATTAAAGCATACCAGTACCAGTACACAGCCCTAATTTGAATAATGTGCCAAATATAATTTTTTAATTAATTAGGATTCCTCTACTTCATTATTTCATTCAAAATTCAGTAAGATAAAGTACAATGTGCTAAATTTAATTTTTTTAATAAAGAAAAAATCAGAATTCAGAATTCATTAAGATAAGAACAAGCTGATATTAATAGCCTCATTAATATTGTGCCAAATTTAGGATTCAATAAGATAAAGTACAGTATACCAAGTTCAACAAGGTGCTGCATATTAACATTGTGACAAATTTACTTCTTTCAGTGAGATATTAGAGTATGCCAGTACACGGCTATGAACAATATGCTAAATTCAATTTTTTAATTAATTTGGATTCCTTTACTTCATTATTTCATTCAAAATTCAGTAAGATAAAGTACAATATGCTGAATTCATTTATTTCAGTAAAGAAAAATCAGAATTTAGAATTTATTAAGATAAGAACAAACTGATATTAATTGTCTCACTAACATTATGCTACATTCAGTTATTTCAGTAAAGAAAAATTTAAATTCAGAATTTATTAAGATAAGAATAAATTGGTATCAATATCCCCATTAACATTGTGCCAAATTCAGTTGTTTCAGAAAAAATATAAAATTCAGAATAAGAACAAATTAATACCAGCAGCCCCATTAACATTATGGCAAAATTAGTTATTTCAGTAAGAAAAAATATAAAATACAAAATAAGAGCAGATGTTACTCAAAACCCTCATTAACAATGTGCCAAATTTAATTGTTTTAGTAAAGAAAAATAAAAAACTCAAAATAAGAACAAACTAATATTAGTAGCCCCATTAACATTGTGCCAAATTTAGTTGTTTCAATAAGGAAAAATACAAAATGCAAAGTAAAAGCAAATGTTACTCAATATCCTCGTTAACAATGTGCCACATTCAGTTATTTTAGTAAAGAAAAACACAAAATTCAAAACAAGAACAAACTAATATCAGCAACCCTATTAACATTGTAACAAATTTAGTTATTTCAGTAAAAAAATATAAAGTACCGAACAAGAGTAGATGTTACTCAACAATCTCAATATAAGTCTTTCTATTGTGTCCTTTTTTGCATCATCCATATTTAGTAGTACTTGATGAATCTATTTGTGAAGCTTTTCTTTCCTTCCAGGCCAACTAGGATGAGTCTTTGTGATAGGATATAAAATATGCACCTCATCTGAATTGCAATGGCTCATCTCAATATCAGGAATTAGATTGATAGATTCTTCATATGCTACTCTATACATTTCAGTTTGTAAACAATTATCAGTGAAGTGATAATGACCTACTAGCCTTCTTAATGTATGCTTATGCATGCTTACATAGCATCCGGAAGGTTTGCCATTCACCACAAGAGCATATGCATTCTTGTAGGTCAACCTTATATGAGTACTTTGTATCCTTTATATCATAAATCATGATGCTTGATATAAACATGGATAACTTTTGACCATCTTTCGTATTTTTTTGCAATACTTTTTTAGGATTAGAACAAAGATGGGTTTGGATGCTATGTCCTTGATCGATCTAGCATGTATTAATTGCATAATTTAAAGTCTTATATGATCAACCATTTGAGGAATAAAGAGATATCGAGCCTCTAGTGATGCGGAACTAAAATGCATGCATAATTATTTTTTTATAATTTTTAAAGATTAAGTGATGTATTTAATCCCTGAAGAATAGACCAAGAACCTAAGTAGAGATTCTATGCAAGTAAGAAACTACAGCATGCAAAGTAGAACCTAAAAACCAATAAGAAAGAGGACCGCCAAGGTTGAGAAGTCTCGGTTGGGCTACTTTCCCTTTAATAAAGCTACTGGCAAGCAGGGGGGGTGTACCTGATAGCGGTTGATGCGCCCGATGAAGATCGTAAATGAAGGGATTGCTCTCGCTCCCGGATGCGGTCTGGATGATCAAGCTGGAGACCAACGGATTCTTGGCTTTCAACCCGGTGATCCAATTGCTGCCCGGCTGGAGTCGTTGGAATCATAGAAGTCGAGGGACCAACAAACAGCCTATCAAGGGTTAGAAAACAAAGTAAAGATGAAGAAATAAAATCAAAATAGCAAGGGGAAGAAGAGTTTGAGGTTGGGCGACCAGGGCTTGGAGAGGTGGATGGTGGCTGGAGACTAGGTGCAGGACACAAGGAAGAAGAAAAGGGATTCACACAGAATCCCCTTAGCACACAGTAGATGAAAAACTCAGTTGTATCAAAAAAGTTATCCAATTTTCATACAAGGGTCCCTTATATAGAGTCATGAGACTTAGGGCCCAAGCAAAAGAAAACAAGGAAAATAAGGGGTGCCCACTTTCTTCCTAAAGTATGGGGCTAAATACATGGAAGAAAATACTCTCATGCCATACATAATCCCTCCAAACAAGGTAGGTAGTGGGCAGCCAAAGGGGGGGACTAAGGGGTGCCAACTTCTTACTTCTCTTGGCTTGGGGTGGACCACTTCTTTTCTAAGCATGCTGGCATGATTCATGGGATTCATGTTTATATGTTTTGACTTTCCTTCTTGTCATGCTGGCATGTGGAGTTGGTGTGCTTGGGGTGTAGAAGGGGTGTGCCAGCATGTGGTCATCAACTCCTCATGCACGGGTCGACTTCATGATCCTCCAAGTAATCCTAGGTGGCAAAATCCAGGATATGACTGGGACTCCATGCGGCTGCTGAGGTGGCATGCTGGGTGGTGTTTTTCACATGCTTGAGTCTTCTTCGACTGGGCTTGACTCAATACAGACTCAATACAACCAGACATGATTACAAGACTCAGAATATGATTAGCTCAACAAGAGCTGACTTGACCGACTGATCCAAAACCCTAATGGTATGGATCAAATGCTACCTACAAGACTCAAGTGTGAAAAGACCAAAAACATGACTCAAAGGCCAAAGTGGGGACTCAAATAGGCTAAGCCCTTATTACAAATGGACTTAAACACTACTAAGTAATCCATAGAGGATTGAGAAGCCTTTGTCTTATTTTGGTACCTCTGGTGTCCCCTCCAATTCTCCCGGGATGGGAGGAACTCGATCCTGTCGAGTAAGGGTCACACTGGCTTACATATCTCTCGAGAATGTCTGGGTTGAGGCACTGCAGGTCCTCTTGAGAAATCCATGAATCATCCGATTCTGGCCGACCTTGCCATCGGACTAGGTAGCGTTGATAGCCGCGGCCCCGGGTCATGATGGCTTGATCGTCCAGGATATGCTCGATCCGTTCTCCTCTCTCCGGCCAAATAATTGATGGACACTCTAGGCTAGGGTCACTCACAATGGAAGGAGTGGGTCCAAAGGCCTCACTGGGTATCGTTGCCGGTTTCCTATACTCAACCAGGTCTGCGATATTGAAGGTAGAACTAATATCCAAATTCGGAGGCAAATCTAACAATAGGCATTTGGTCCAACCTTCTTTATCACTTTAAAAGGTCCGGCTCCGCGAGCATGAAGCTTCTTTTTAGGCCTAAGCCTAACCAAGATAGAATTCCCTACATTGAATCCATTGGCTCTTATTCGGGAATTAGCCAGTTTGTTAGATGTTTCATTACTTAAATTACTCTTATGGCTAATATCCTGATGTATATGCTGTGCGGTGTTCTGTGCAGGTGTGGACATGCTGGGCACATGCAGACTCCTAACAGGTGATGCAAAGGACTCAAACTAACACCTAACAGACTCGACTATGCATTCCTATCGAAGGAGGTTAATTAGGTCTTAACTACAACTTGGGCATGGGACATGAGTCATGGTTGATGGGTGATATGCAGATGAGAATTTGCCAGGAACTCCTAATAGATGCTAGAGGGTCTTCCAAAAGTAGGTGGCAAATGGGATAGGCTCTAAGGATTCATATAACTTGGTAATCCCAATAAAATGGAACCTAATGGTTCTAGACACATAAGACGGCTCAAGGAAGGGTAGGAAATAGGAAGGGGATTCAGAGACTAGTTTTGAACTAAAGAGACTGACCTTAATGTATGAGCATTGGGTTATGTCTCTAGGCAAGAAAAGGTCCACGCTATGGAAGGATGGGTCAACAATTTCTAGAAAGAAGTCCTCAATGGGAACTATGGAAGGGGGCTCATCCTGGGGGTACTGATTCAAAGAAATCAGGTCCTTAATAAATTATTTTGGTTCTTGTATTTTAGGACTGGACTCTATAATTTGGCTCTCCTCCGTGGTTTCCTCAGGTAAGGTTCTAGCAGCAGTATCTAAGTTCTCCTTCTCTAATTGTTCTTCCACTACAGGTTCCTCTACCAGACTTAACTCATAGGTGGCCTCTTTAGATTTCTCAGTAGGCTCAGGAGTTCCTTTCTCTAAATTTTTAAGGGGTTCATCCTCTTCAAAGTCTTCTCCTTCGTATTCGTCTACTAAACTAGGATCAGCCTCATACACTTCTACCTCAGGCTCATTAATGGGTTCTGGGATTTTTTCCTTACAAACTAATGGGATAGGAGTAGTAGGCTGGTCTAAAGGAAGTCGGCTAGGTTTGGACTTAGGTTCAAGGGAATTAACCTTGTTGGACTTAGATTGGCTAATCATGAGTTCCCTCTGATATAACTCGAATTTCCTAGCTAGGTGATAGGCTTCCTCTAAGTCCTGAATTTGCCAATGAAACAGCTCCCACTGGATATCCCTATGCATGCCATCTCGAAATCTAGCCATGATCTTAGACTCAGGTTCGACTGTGTTGCATCTCCTACTAAACTCGTTAAATTGGTCAATGTACTCAGACACAGTCATGTTCCCTTATTTCAATTTGTACCATTGGTCTAAAAGTTGGTACTCACAAGATTTACCTAGGTACTTCTCTCTCAATTTACTTCTCATGGCTTTCCAGGTACGAATTTCATCTCCTCTTTGATAATATTCATCCTTAATGTCTTCACAGTATCGCCTAGCATGTCGGATTAGCTTATATGTGGCAAATCTAACTTTTCCTAACTCTATCATCTGAGTGTACTCAAAATATTGATCCATTCTTTCTTCCCAATCAATATACATCTCAGGATCTAGGCTTCTATCAAAAGTTGGTGCATAGGGTTGGGTGTGTCTAACAGGTCTTTCCTCTGGGTCCACCAAGTATGGGTATGGGCTTCTAGGGTTAGACTCAGAGGCAAGATCATGACAATAGGCTCTTGGATCAAGGGAATTGGGCCTAGATGATCTACATTTAGCATGGGCCATACGGGCTTCTAATCTAGGCTTCAAGATTATCCATGGGTTTAGCCAAAGGTGGAAATGGAGGATGAAATGGGACTCCTGATTTAGTGCACATGCAAAACTCAACTACGACTGCCTAGACCTAGAGCCCAAACAGAATGGGTTGACTCAACTTATACACAACTCAACTCCTAGTCCTTCAACTGGCCAGGTAAGAGGTGGGATGGTATGAGGCCCCCTACTCTCGCAGGGACCCAATTAAGGAACCACCGATCTGCTTGGATCATTTGACACTGTACCTCTAGCCTGACACCAGCGTCCAATAATAGAAGATGAATTGGGTGCACTAGTCACCCCATAATGGTTGAACCCGACCGGTTGGTGTCCCTAGCCCACCAGGGCAAATTAAGTCTAGTTAATTTTAGATTAGGCTTGGGATTGAATGCAAGGGAGGTGGTTTTGGGTTAAGGAGAGGTTATCAACTCCTCCCCTTATCTGACATATAGAAAGTATCCTTAAAGTATTTTATGCAACGATGATAGGCAGATGAAAATATAAATTAGAGTTTAAGTGTTTTTGGTGTTTTATGAATATATGTATTTTTTTTGTTTTGGTATTTTCTTAAACAGAAAGATAATTTGCAAATAATGACTTAAAATGTAGGAAACATGCCAAAAATTTAAGATATACAAAAATTATACTAAAAGAACCCTAAACTTTCTGAAATTAGCTTTGCTGCCAAAACAGGGCAGAATTGTTCTCAGGCAGTATTTCGGCTAAGAGAAAATTCATAGACCATAATAATTCTTGAGAAAATTTTAAAAATTAATTTCAATTACAAGGAATTCAACAAAATAAATTTTAGATTTCTCTGAGTTCTATACTGGCAGAAATAATTAAAAGGGCAGGATATGTACTAAGAAGGCCAAGATGTAAAAAAAACCTAATGAACTCTTTGTTTTCTTCTTCAGAGGTCATATCACAGTGGTACCCCTACATGCCATAGGAGATCCCATAGATTGGAAAGAGAGGGTCTTGCAGCCCTACTAGTTTCTATGATCGGATGGCTATGGTGAAGCACCCGATCCGAATATCCAAAGAGAACCGAGCCCAAACAGGCTCTGATACCAAATAATGCGGAACTAAAATGCATCATAATTATTTTTTTGTAATTTTTAAAGATTAAGTGATGTATTTAATCCCCGAAGAATAGACCAAGAACCTAAGTAGAGAATTCTATGAAAGTAAGAAACTACAGCATGCAAAGTAGAACCTAAAAAGTAATAAGAAAGAGGACCGCCGAGGTTGAGAAGTCTCGGTTGGGCTAGTTCCCCTTCAATAAAGCTATTGGCAAGCAGAGGGGGTGTACCTGACAGCAGTTGATACACCCGATAAAGATCGTAGATGAAAGGATCGCTCTCGCTTCTGGATGCAGACTGGATGATTAAGCCGGAGACCCGTGGATTCTCGATTTTCAACCCGGTGATTCGATTGCTGCCCGGCTGGAATCGTTGGATTCATAGAAGTCGAGGGACCTGCAAATAGCCTATCAAGGGTTAGAAAACAAAGTAAAGATGAAGAAATAAAGTCAAAACAGCAAGGAAAAGAAGAGTTTGAGGTTGGGCGGCGAGGGCTTAGAGAGGTGTATGGTGGCTGGAGACTGGTTGCAGGACACAAGGAAGAAGAAGAGGGGTTCACATAGAATCCCCTTAGCACACAGCAGATGAAAAACTCAGTTGTATTCATTCAAAAAAGTTATCCAATTTTCATACAAGGGATCCTTTATATAGAGTCATGAGACTTAGGGCCCAAGCAAAAGAAAACAAGTAAAATAAGGGGTGCCCACTTTCTTCCTAAAGTGTGGGGCTGAATACATGGAAGAAAACACTCCCATGCCATACATAATCCCTCCAAACAAGGTAGGTAATGGGCAGCCAAAGGGGGGGACCAAGGGGTGTCAACTTCTTACTTCTCTTGGCTTGGGGTGGACCACTTCTTTCCTAAGCAAGCTGGCATGATTCATGGGATTCATGTTTATCTGTTTTGACTTTCCTTCTTATCATACTGGCGTGTGGAGTTGGTGTGCTTAGGGTGTAGAAGGGGCGTGCCATCGTGTGGTCATCAACTCCTCATGCATGAGCCGACTTCATGATCCTCCAAGTAATCCTAGGTGGCGAAATCCAGGGTGTGACTAGGACTCCATGTGGCTGCTGAGGTGGCATGCTGGGTGGTTTCCTTCACATGTTTGAATCTTCTTCGACTGGGCTTGACTCAATACAGACTCAATACAACTAGACATGATTACAAGACTCGGAATATGATTAGATCAACATGAGCTGACTTGACCGACTGATCCAAAATCCTAATGGTATGGATCGAATGCTACATACAGGACTCAATTATGAAAAGATCAAAAACATGACTCAGGGGCCAAAGTGGGGACTCAATTAGGCTAAGCCCTTATTACAAAAGGACTCAAACACTACTAAGTAATCCACAGAGGGTTGAGAAACCTCTGTCTTATTCTGGTACCTCTGGTGTCCTCACCATCTAGAATCCAACTATTAAAATACTCGACCATATTAGATGTCATAATATCCCAATGTGGACCTGGAAAGATTGAATTTGCCTAATACTTTGGCTTTGCATGTGTTATAAAGTTACTTACACCTGAGACTTGAGATAGAAGTTTACTCATTAATTTTTGAAAAACTTTCAACCTTGAAGTATATGCAGCAGCATTTAACAAATCAACTAACATCTTCCTTTCAACTACACGATAATGAATAAGCACTTGCACATATACAATTATTGCATGTTAACATAAATAATGATTTAAACATGAAATTTAAAAGTTCCAAAAAGGATGCTACATGCTTGATTTCTAAAATTATCTTTGACATGAGGATGCAGTAAAAGTGGTACTATCAAAAAAGTATTTCGACATTATTTTTATAAGATCTTGATGTCTATCTATCATTATTATGATGGTTAGCTATGGAAGTCAACACAAAACTCTATGGCTTTTTTTAAAATTTAACAAAACCAATTCCAATTATCATCATTTTCTATATCAACAATGGCGTATGCTATCGGGAATATATTATCATTCATATTTTAGCCCGTAGCACCTAGTAAAACTCCCCCATCCTTATACTTAATTAATATTTCATCCATGAATATTAGAGGCCTACAACCTTTTAGAAAATCATTGATTATGGCTTTAAATAAAATGAATAAATGTTTAAATCGATCTTCGAGGATTTCATACTCTACTTTGCTACCAAGGTTGGTCTCAAGAATGGCATTATAATACCATCATATCCGTTTGATAGCAATCTATTTTCCATGCCAAGCTTGATGATATGGTAATTCTATACCAAATTCTTGATAGATATCTTTTACAGTATCACTTGGCCTATACAAAGGCATATATTGAATTTTCTCCTTCATAATATTTGAAATCCAATAATTTGAAACCTTAGGATGAGATAAAACTTGTAACCCTACCCTACATGTATATTGATTGCTCATTATGTTAATTGCAAATTTATTTTGACTTGCAAGGTGAGAAATATGAATGCACCATCCACATCCTTTATATGCATATTCAACAGTAATACGTTGACGATCATTCTTTATAAACACAAAATGTCAATAATTTATAATGCAAAAAGTACAAATTATATTACGAAAGGTTTCGACATCCTTGAAATTTTGACCTATACCCTCTATAATTTTTTTCCAGGTATCCAAAATATTTCTCGGATTTGGTTCATCTTCAATAATACTCCTTATTTCTTTGACTATTCAAAGAAAATTACTCGAGCTACCAAATAAAGAAAAATGAGATGAACTACTCTTTTGACAATTCTTAGAATAATTTACATGTTCAGTATTTTCAGATGGGACACCATCCTTGTAAGTACAAAAGATTGGTTTTTCAACATATTACCTCATATTGAATATCATATTATATGACTTAGACTAATTATAAAAATATATATATTAAAATAAAATATAAATAGACTTTGAATTATCTCAACTTAATTATCACATAAGGTAATTCAATCATCGATACTGCATGATATACAACTATTTCAATTATTGTAGCTTTTAACGTTAGATATATTTCATAGATATTCCTAACATCCTTATCTGTTATGACTATAGCGAGCATTCTTGAATTGTTAGAAATATAGAATTTTATATCAATCATTGTAGGGGATAAATACTTTCATTTCTCTATTATTTTATTAAAAATATAATTGAGAGCTGTGTCTTTTGAAATTTAAATGATATGGGCTTCGTTACTATAGGAGCACATAGCCATACAAATTCAATTTTCAATGTCCTTAAGATCCATGACTATTAGAAACATTGATGAGAAGGAAAGGCAAGATTAGGAAGAATATCTAAATAACATAAGTTTGGTCAAAATTGAGTGCAACAAATGACTAGTTTTAGGGAAACACGAAGTTCACAAATGTTGAAACAAGACAATAAGGAACTCTTCGTCAATATGGCATACAGAAATCAGCAAATAGTATAAGATAAAATGGGAAACTATAAAATATTAGCAAATCTAGAAAGTTCGGTGAATATATCATGCAAGAAAATTCAAACAGATTTGCAAATTGTAGAAAAACTAGTAAACCGTGAAATGAAATTCCTGTATATGTAAAATTGGATTTCTATAGGGTGTGAAATGAGAAACTATAGAAAAATCAGTAAATCATATGAAATTGAATTGACATGTAGAAAGCAGCAAAAAGCATAAGATAAAACGGGAAACTAAAAAATATCAGCAAATACAGAAAGTTCTATGAATATAGCATGGAAGGGGATTCAATCAAATCTAGAAACTACAGAAAAATCAGCAAATCGTTAAATAAAATTTCTATATAGTGTGAAATGAGATTCTTATATAATGTGCTAGGGCTGGAAGTGGGTCGGGCCGGATCGGGCCACACCTCTATTCGAGCCCGACCCGAAAACAAATTTCGGGCTTCAGGCCGAGCTTAGGCCCGAACTTTTTTTAAAACCTCAGGCCCGAGCCCGATCGGGCTAGCCCAAATACAAGCCCAATAAATAAAAAAATGGTTCATCGACAGCCCGACTGGCCGGAGCACGGGGATGTGAGGGAGTCGAAACTATGAGATCGGAGTCGGGAAGGGTGGGCCGCGAGGTTGCACCGGGGGCAGTGGGCGTCGGATGGGGCATCGGGGTCGGGGGAGGCATATCGGAGCTGGAGACGGGCCATGGGGTCACATGGAGGGCGGGCTTATCGAGTGCATGCACCGAGGCCGAAGGAGGCAGATCGGAGCCGGGGAGGGAGGGCTGTGAGGTCGCGCTAGGGGCAGCGGGTGTCGGGTGGGGGGCCGGGGGCATTGGGGGTGAGCATCGGGGCTGTCGGGTGGGGTGGCTTGGAAACGAAGAGGGAGAACTGGAGAATGGAGGAGAACGTGAGTCTGAAAAAGAAACCGGAAGGAAAAGGAAAAACAATGGAGAAGGAGAGGGGGGCGTCGAGCTTAGCCTGGGCCAGGCTTCGGGCCTGTTCGGGCCAAGCCAAAGGGGTGCCTAAGCCCGGTCCAAAAATTGAATGGGCTCTAATATAAAGCCGAAGTCTAACCTAATTTATATAAAAATTGGCCCGAAACCAGACCCGATTTCGGGCCAGTTTGAAGCCCATCGGGCTGGCCTAACCTACTTCCATCCATATAATGTATAAATAAATATATAAATCATAAAATAAGGAATGTTTTCAATAAAAGAATTAATGATAAATAATAAGTTGAATAGTTTTTAGGAAATGATGATGCTATAAAGGATGTCTTATTATAATAAACCTTTTTTTTGATAAACCGGTATATTGTATTCATGGACGAGAGTGAATACAACCAAGGTAATCAGACAAGAGGAGATCACGAAGCGAGGAGCAGAATGCCAATCAGTCCACAAGACCGGACCAGAATGATTGGCGACATAAGAGGCAACCTAGTTAGCAGTTGAGTTTGCCTCTCTAAACACATGCCTGACTGAAATAAACACACAGCCCTGCAAAAGATGGGCGATGTCTCTGATAATGGCATTGGAAGCAGGCGCTGCCGAAGTCCGTGCAATCTAAGAAATAGCAGTGGTAGAGTCCCCCTCGATGAATAAGCGATCAAGATGAAGGATCTGACGAACATATCTGATCCCAGCCCAGGTCGCCAGCAACTCGGTCTAGGGGACAGAGGGGTCCCACAGTGGGAAACCCCTGCCACCAGGAAGCCCAGAGTAGAGTCTCGAATAATGAAGGCTGCCACTCCTCTATCCCGACGGAGGCTACCATCAAAGCTGACAGTAAAGAAAGTCGAGGGAGGGGGTTTCCAAGTGACAAACACCTGATGGGTCGCTCGAGGAGCAGAAAGAGAACCCCAGGTCTCCGAATTTGAGACAGTCGATCTCCAATACTCGGTAGCAGCTACCCTGGCTCTCTCCACCAACATCCTGGGAGAGCATATAGCCAAGGAGAAAATCCGATCATTCCTAGACAGCCAGATGTGGTAAGCCGTGTAGGCCATGAAGGAGACATCAAATGAAGAGGCCCGTTGCAATGAGAACAAGAAAGATTGATCAGCATCATGTGCATGAACAGGCAAGTCAAGGTATCCAGCCAATCTCCATATAGAAGCCACTCTATCACTGCTAAAAATAGCATGACTCTGAATCTCGCTATCAAAGGCACAAAAAGGACAGTTCGAAGGAATGGAGAGTCCCCTGGAGGAAAGGAGATGTCGGGTAGGAAGCTGATGCCAGGCGAGCTTCCAGATAAACAAAGAAAACCTGGGATGAACCGGTAAGGACCAGATCCAACCAAAAGTATGCAGAGAAGGAGTCATGGGAGCAAATAGCCTCGTGAGATCCGGGATTGATGCACGCGTGGATGCAGAATGCCTTCAAACCCTGGTATCCGGGTAGGGGTGAACTGGCAGAGGTATAGAGAGAACCCGAAGACTAAGGATCTCACCAAAAATAGAGAGCACTACTTGCCGATCCCAACTAGAACGATCATTCTACAAGATGTCAGGGATGGAAATGAAGATCAGAGTATGCACCGAAATAAATGTAGGCCATCACATAAGTAGAATATCCGAGATCCAGGGATCGGACATAAATCTGATAGAAGAGCCATCCTCGATCACCCAGGATAAGTGTGGAATAACCGTCGGGGCCCTGGTGATCATCTCCCTCCAGGTAATGGAGCAATTCCTGAGAGGCCCGAAGGAGGCAATGAAATCAGCTGGAATATCACCATACTTAGATCTCATAAGAGAGGACCACAGACCATTGGGACAGAGATAAAATCTGACCACATGCCTGGACAAGAAAGCTTCTCGATGAGCAAGGAGGGAGGGGATGCCAAGACCACCCCCATCCCTAGGCTGGCAGACACGATCCCATCGTAAAAGATGAATCCTACGTCGAGCAGGCGAAGAATCCTAAAGGAAGGACCTTATCATCTGCTCAACGTCGAGAATGACCGGCTTCGGGATAACAACATTAGATAACATATATATGGGTAGAGAGGAGAGCACCGAGCGAATGAGCATAATCCTGCCCATTAAGGAGAGAACTCTACCTTGCCAGCCATTGATCCTCTGCCGGACAGCCTCAAGAAGGGGGGTGCACTCCACCCTAGTGAGTCTGGCTCTAGTAATAGGGATACCCAAATAATGCAAAGGCCCCTGACACTCCATAATCCCCAAAATATCGGCCACCCTGCACGAATTCTGGTGGAGGTTTTGGAGCTAAAGTAAATCCCAGACTTTTGCAGATTAACTCTCTGGCCCGAGGCGAAGCAGTGATCCTCCATAACTCTCCGCATACCCCGAGCATTAATAATAGAAGCCCAGCCGAGAAGTAAACAATCATCAGCAAACAATAGATGAGTTATCGGCGAAGCTCCAGGAGAAGGGAGATACGATTGAACAACTGCACTCCGCACAGCTGCAGATAAATATCTGGAGAGGTAATCAGCATATATAATAAATAGAGAGGGAGAGAGGGGGCAACCTTGACGAAGGCCCATAGAAGAGTGGAAGAACTCCATGGGGGAGCCATTAACCAGAATAGAAAATGAGGGCCGAGAAATACATGACATGATTCTGGATATCCATACAGGATGAAATCCAAAATCCTCCATGGCCCTGACTAAGAAGGTCCAGCTAACCCGGTCATAAGTTCTTTCCATATCGAGCTTGACTGCCATTAAGTTATGGTGCTGAGAGGCACGCCGAAGATCATGCATGAATTCATGTGCGATGAGAACATTATCTGATATACTTCAGGCAGCAACAAAAGCCCCCTACTCCGGGCTAATCAACTAGGGGAGAATAGACCTCATCCTGTTAGCCAAAAGCTTAGTACAGACTTTGTAAAGAGTAATACATAAACTTATCGGCTGAAAGTGAGAAGGCTCAGACGCATCAGGGTGCTTAGAGATGAGAACAATATAAGTTTGCTTCCACGATTGCAGCATCCTCCCATTATGAAAGAAGGATTGGATAGCAGCAACCATATCAATGAGCAAGATCTCCGAGCAAGATCGAAAGAAGAAGGGAGGGAACCCATCAAGACCTAGTGCTTTATCTTTCCTTGGAGACCAAAGAGCAGCTTTAACTTCCTCTTCGAGGACCTGAGTCAAAAGTAGGGAATTTTGGAAAGCAGTAACAGGAACCTCGGGGGACAAAGAAGATGAAGAAGAGGATATAGGATTGGGGGCAGTCCACCTGAAAGAGAAGAAGTGGAACAATTCCCTACTGATGCTAGCTTCATCCATAATCCACCCATCTTGATTGGAAAAGAGAGCCGGGATTCTGTTGGTATGCCTTCGAATCATAGTTGCATGATGAAAGAACCTGGTATTTCTGTCTCCCTCCTGTAACCATTGCACTCTGGATTTTTGCCTCCAGAGGACCTCCCGTCTCATTAATAAAGAATGGTGAAGAGAAAGATAATTGCGAAGGGCCTCCATATCATTAGCGGATAGAAGATCGTTAGAGTCTTCCCTCCTTTGCAATAAGTCGATAGAAGCTTCGACAGACTTCAGTTGACTGTGAATATTGCCGACCTCCATCTTGTTCCACCAAAGCAAACGATGCTTGAGAATGTCCAGTCTCTGAGAAATTCTATATGAAGCATCCCCTCTAACCGGCATCCTCCAGACCTCCTGAACAATGTCTTTGTACTTGGGGTAAGAAAGCCAGAATTTTTCAAATCTAAAGGATGTCGGTCCCCTGACGGACTGATCCATGGTTAAGAGAATGGGACAATGATCCGAGGCTATATGCTTAAGATGATGCACCCTGTGGTCGGGGAAGAGAGAAAGCCATGTCGGTATGGCATAGCTATTGGGAATTGTGTTCCAAAGCCAATCGTTTAGGCTATAGATGGTTGTGCTATCTTTGTATTTGTATATGAATTCTTTTTAATAATAAATAAAAGTTATATATTTTGGCTGTCCATCGTATTTACATTTTTCTGTAAATAACTCTTGTGTGATGGAGTCCTTAGAACTATATTGTTTGATATAGAGAGGATATATCAGGTAGTTCTTAAACTGGTTCACAACCAAAGGATACATTGTTATAGGACGACGATGTATCAAGTATAAATTGGTGTATATCACATTTGTTGGTTGTCCTCTTAACCAAGGAGTGTAGAGACACTGGTGTGACATACAAGTGAAATGTGTGACATTTCACTGAATGTGATCATTTGCAGTGCTCCCTTCTGCCAAAGGGTTGCTCGTGAAGGGATATGGATATATGTGTCCCTCAGACCTAAGGTCACCATGGCAGCTTGCAAGCAACTCACTATACTTTGGTACCGGACTACCTGGATTTATAATCCAGTGACAGAAGGTTTCTGGGTACAGTCAAGTAGTTGTGGAGTGGTGATGGATCAAGATGGAATTGACCTCTCCAAATAGTTTGGAGTGAATGACTCACTATGTCTCAATTCAGTAAAACCTTGGCTAGAGTAGTTCTTGTGAGGAGTCACAGAACTTGTGAGGTTGAGACATAATCTGGATAAACCAAATTAGGGTTGGTAGTCTAACCCTAGGTCATCCCGAGCATTGTGAGGTCAAAGAGATGAATTATATGGTAATCATATGCCAGAGGTTCTTGTGAGGTGCTCTGCATCTTCGACCTATCCGGACGTCGGGTATCATTGCTAGATGAGGACTTTGACTGGTACTGGAAATGTTCTAGTGCTATTGGCTTAGTGTTCGAACCTGTGGGGTCACATACCATAGAAGATTTCTATATGATCTTTTGGCTAATCGATGATTGAGAATTGTTTAATGTCACCAGAGGTCAATTTGATTGACCAGGTTCCAAGTATCGACACTTGAAATTTTGCAGGTGTCGACACTTGGTGAAGTGTCGACACTTGACAATTTTTGAGTGTCGACACTTCCTGTGATGAATAGTTTTATGGGAGGATTTCATGGAGAAATTTTGGACAGGTTTTGACTTAGTTTGAATTTCGAATTCAAACCAGTTTTGGCTCCAAGGCTTTATGGTATGAAAGTCATACTTACCTTAATGGGTTGGATCCATTTGGAATGGCCTTGATCCTCTCCCTCATTCTCTCCCCTCATCTCTCCTCCTTCCTTCTTCTCCCTCTCATGGCTACACCTATAAATAAGGGTCATTCTAAAGGCTGCAGATGTTACAACAACAGCAAAAGAAAACTTTAAGAGAGATAGAGAAAGGTTGTGAGAGTTCTAGGGATTGGGTGCGAGCAACCTAGCACTCTAGCTAGGTCTTGGGAAAAGAGGTTTTAGGAAAGGGTTCCTGCTCTCCTCCTAGTCTTCCTGGAAGAAGAAGATCGGCCAAGGATCTCGAAGAGCTAGCACTCCGAGGGAGTTGATTAGAGTCGAGCCCGGGTGTGGATTTCCTGTAGAGGCCAGACGTGTGTGTGGCTCGAGCACCCTCCTCTTCCTCGCAGCTTCTCTCCAGCACTCTCAGAGGTACAAAAGTATGGTACTTTTATATATATTCTCATGCTTTTGATGTTATATGCATGCTAGATCTTTATACTAGTTCCTATTGCGGGCATATCGGTAGATCGTTTAGATCTATCTACGAGCTTTCCGCTGTGCATACTTTAAAATTGTTTTAAAATGCATATCCTTCTACCCTCTTTTCTTGCATATTGTATGCTTGTAGTAGGTGCTTTTCACCTTCAATAGCATCTGTCCAATCTTTCCCAAACTCTGGCTGGGCCCGTATAGTTATTACACCAAGTGTAGCGAGGCCCGAGAAACCCCAAATCAACCAAGCCATTATCCTGAATGAAGCTGGTGAATTCTTTGGAACCAGCATCTTGAACAAAGGGTCTGCCACCCCACTTATCGTCCAGCTGATTAATGGAATTAAAATCACCAGCGATGATAGTGGGAATACCCTGATTAATCAGCACCGAAGCCTCTTCCCAAGCCGTTCTTCTCTTTTTATACGACGTACTTGCATAGACGCCACATAGGAGCCAAGTGGGCTGATTAGGTTCGAAGACTACAATAGCAACAAGTTGAGGGGATCTGTGAAAGACATTCACTTTGACAATATCCCTGTTCTAAGTGACAATAATGCCCCCGGCTAGACCTTGGGATGGCATAGCATAAAATCCCCACTCCCGGGGGACATGACGTCTGATGACATCCACACTAGACCCAGAAACCCTAGTTTCCAACCACACACAAATTAGAGGATTATAAAGCTGTATATATCTGTAATAGGTAGAAACAAAGGATGGCTTTTTGGCCCCCCTCACATTCCATAGAAATATCTTCATTATAGAGAATTAGTGATAGGTGAGTTGGACCCCTGCAGATCCACCACCCCCTTCCCTTCATGCTGAATTTTCTTCTTCCCATCATCACTTTCCAAGGCACTTTCAGCAGCAGACAAAGCCCCAGCATTCATTAGGGTCCCTCCCACAGGACACAGGGCCTTCATAACAGTGTCACAGGCAGCCTCATGCCCCATTGTCCTCCCAGACGAGGACGATGACCCACCACCCTCTGACTTCCTCGATGGCATAGAGATAAAGGCAGCCTCATGCCCAACTGTCCTCCCAGACAAGGACAAAGATCCACCACCCTCTGACTTCCCCGCCACCACCGAGATACTGGCAGCCCCCCCAGAAACCCCCATACCAGCAGCGGCCCCAGAATGAACAGAGGATCCTATCACGGAGGCAGCAACCACAGACAGGCCAGGCTTTCCAGGACACCCCTGAATAGCCTCTTCACCCTTCAACCCCCCAGTCACCTTGCTCCCCTGAGTCCCCACTCCCCTATGCAACCCAGCACCCCTGGACTGACCTGTCCCCGTGAGACCACCCTCGGCGGCCCTCAAACCCCCCTCACGCCCAGCACCCTCTTCGACACTCCCCTGATCCACAGAAGACAAGGGGCTCCCCAAGCCAGACAGAGGCTTACCCTCCCCCACCTTGGCCACCGATTCCCAGGCCTCACCACTCTTCCCCTCCACCCTCCTCCACTCCAGTTTCTTATCCCCTTTCTTACCCAGAATCTCAAGGGAGCCAGACGACCGAGACAGAGAAGGTTTATGAGTTTTCTTAACATCCACTGAAGGGAGAGGAGAACTAACCTGGTCTGGAAGAGAAGGAACAGACTTAGAGGAAGAAGGAGAAGATGACCTTGCAGGGCTCCTACTCTTCTTCAGTGAGACAGTGCCATAGTCGATCATCAGGTGGTCCTTGTGCCCTCCTTCAACCGGAATCAGCTCCATGCAATCGGCTATGGGAGCAAAGACTCCTCCCCCAGCAATAAGGCCTCCACCTCCCCGTGATTAGTCCTCCCCCAAAGCATCAGGGGAGTGCCTCCGAGCCATCTTAGAGAGCTTTTGCCAGCCCTCAGAATCAGGAGGGGAGCTAGGGGTGGAGGATAGCCTATTAGAAGAAGAATGAGAAGGAGAAGAGGAAGGGGGCTCAGAGGAAGAAGCTGGAGCCTTCCCCTTCTCCGAACTCAGCCCACCCTTCACAGAGGCAACCATAGGTCGAGGTTGGCGTAACTTGGTGGTGACCAACCAAGGACCAAAATTGAGTTTCCCCTCAGCGGTCGAGGAACTGGAACCAGAGCCATCAGTGGCTTTTTTCATGTCTGTGGTCTCCATCTTATCCTCCACAAAATTCTCATGTGAGAGATCGAAGGACATAGCTGCTCCACTGAGATTGTTTTCCAAGAATTTGCAATCTCCCACAGTGTGTCCGATGCGACTGCAGAGGAAGCATACAGGGGGGACGCTTTCGAAGACAAACTGTTGCCAAAAAACCGCATCCTCCCCCTGGATAAGAACTCCCAGCAGCAGAGGTTTGGAAGCATCGATCTCCACTCGAACACGGGCGAATCCAGTTTTTTTCATCAAGTATGTAAAATTATCAAGGGAGAGAGGGATACCTGCTTCCCCTGTGACCGCCATTATTGCCGCTGGTTCCCAGTACTCCAACGAGAGCTCCGGCAGTTGCATCCAGACGACCGTCCTGTTTACAGATTTTCTTCCCGGGAGGAAATCGGAGTGCCAAGGAGCAAAGGCCATTAGTTGGCCAGCCACGTACCACGGTCCCCCTGCAATAACCCTAGCACAGTCCTCCTTGGAACCCACTCTCAAAACTATATGATCTTCACCTACCGGAAAAACTTCCGGCTCAGACGGCAGCTGCAACCTTTGCCGGACGTCTTTTGCCACCCGAGCAGGATGAACTCGGCGACCCAAGCTTCGGAAGATGATGGCCAAGCCCTTCCATTTCCGGCGAGCGTCATCGAGGACTGATCCTGGCAACACAAGAACTTTGGAGAAGTTCTGCTGCAGGCATTCGAGATCCTCCTTAGAGAGCTTATACGAGGACCAAACCGGCGTTTTTGGTAGCCCATGCCCCACCTCCGTCCACGATCGCTCAGCAAGACCTTTGACCTCAGGGTCAACAGCATCAGCACCTCGATTGACACCATCTTCCGTCATTGAGACACCCAAGCAAGGAGATGGAACTCCAAGAAAATCCTAAAATCCCGGGGAAACCCTAAATCCTAGAGAACTGTAGCACAAGCGGTGGGAGAGGACGACACGAAACACAAGTTACTCCGACCGCCAAAGCGAACACAATATCGTAATTCTTTGGAAGGTTATTATAATAAACCTTAAATGAAAGACCGGGTCTTACAGATTTAGTTGATGGGGATTATTTGTTAGATTTAGTTGATTGGGATTATTTATTATAAGTGGAGTCAAAATGGGGTCGTCAATTAATTTTTTTATTCCTCGACCAGTTATTTAAACAGTCAAGATAATAGGCTTCATTCGCTTTTATTCCCTGCATCAAAGGGCTTGTAAATTGGACGGATGGGGATGTCACCGAATTTGAGTTTAAATCTAGTCGACCTGACGAGCGTATCTACGCGCGGATTGGAACGGCGGCCTCGGGGATCGTTGAGGGGGCCGCCAAAAAGTTTTGCTACGTTGCAAATACCACCGCTGTCATGTACTTCTTTCCTGGACCCCTTCTTTCCCCTTCCCGCCAATCTCCCTCCCATCCCCCTCTCACCTATCACTTGCTAACCTGCCGGGGAATGTCGGCTTCCGGCAACGCTGAAGTCTATGTCAATGCCTTCGCCGCCTTTCTCATCCGCCACTACTCCTCCAATCTCCGTTCCATCCTCCTCTCCCCCGACTGCTCCCTCCACTACCCTCTCCTCGTCGAGTAAAACCCATCCAAATTCTCTCTCTCTCTCTGTCTCTCTTTCTCGCCCTTTCTAATTCTCTTTTGTTCTCTCCCAGTTTTGCGGAGCTGCTGGACTTCGATCCTCCCCTCGCCCACCTCCTCTTCTCCTGTCCCTCCGATCTCCTCTCCCTTTTCGATGAGGCCGCTTTCCGCGCCCAGGTTCGTTCTCTTCTCCTCGTCCATCAACCTCCCGTAAATTCCTCCTTCTTTATATCCCCATTTAATAATCGCATTTCTAGGGCGTCATTCTTGGTGCTTCCGAGGATCTGGGAGAAAGCGCCGGCAGGAAGGACCACGTCCATGTCCGGATCAACGTCTGCGGTTCCCCCTTGGAATGCCCGGGTGAGATCTTTATCTTTTATTGTTTTCCAATTTGATTGTTTGATTCTGACAGGGAAGATGGATATGTAATGGAAAAGACGGGTTTTTGGGGTTCTTCAATTTGTTCAGAGGCGTTCCCTAGCATCGGGAAGGTCAGGGTGAAGCACCGGGGGATTTTCCTCACTCTGAAGGGGACTGTCATTAGGTCTGGGGCCATCAAGATGATCGAACTGGAGCGCTTGTATGAGTGCAGAAAGTGCAAGCGCAGGCAAGAAGTCGTGTAGTTCTTTCAATTTTTGTTTGTCATTATTTTGATGAGTAGTTTGTACATATTTTTGGTTGGTTTTATCTAAGATTCGTGATTGATTTGTATAGTGATATTTTTTTAAAAAATAATAATTTGATGCCTTCATCAGTGGTAATCACTGATTCTTTAGAGAGTTTGGATCTCCTGTCGTGTGACTTTTGCACCGAAGTCCTGTACCACCATGGATAGCTGCCACGTCATCCATCTTTGAGATGGGTGGCTTTCAATTATCCCGGAAGATGTCCGCACACTTTTCAGTGTGATACACTGTGCATCGGGGAGCTAAGGAGAGCTCTAGGTCTCCAAGTTGGATGATGTGGCCGCCATCCATGATGGTACCGCATTGCAAAAGTTGCAGTGCAGAGGATCCTATTTCTTCTTTGGAATGTTTCATGCACATTAAGAGTGACAAATTTGTGGCGAAAAACATGATCTATGATTTGCATTCTAAATTTTGAATAGCTTTTATTGAGAAATGTATAATTTTATTTCCACATTTCGTGAAATTTTTGAATTCCGCCAGCTAGGCCAGGGTACTACCAGTGTTTATGCTAGGATATTGGTTGTTTGACATATGATATCTGATTTCATAGAGTCCAACGAGCAGTTGACTCAATGACACCCAAACAATGACCACTTTCTGCTAGTAGGACTCTACCGAATGGTTTGCATGCCAATTGTCATAGGATGACCTATGAGAGCAAGAAGAGTTTTAGAGAGGGGAAGGGCATAATCCGCCTACTCTGAAGCAAAATCCATCCTGAGCCATTGAACAGGACCTATGGAAGCTAATAAGCAGTCATATAGCTTTCTTGTGCCACTAGGAATGAAGAAGCTGCTCGCCTTCCATCATGTGATAACCTTTCTAGGATGTCCTTGTACAATGCTCCAGTGAAGATTTTTAGTTCATGAATTATCACCTCTGGATAATCCTTTTTTACTTGTAATTATTCAGTAGTGCCTTTAAGAAATTCCTTTAGCTACCTTTACAAATATCAACATGTAACTTGAAATCGATAAAATAAATGTATTGCTATGTTGTGTACTCTCTCAAGTTAACATAGTTTGTTTCCCGTAGACATATTCTTTGTTAAAAGTGAATTATGATTCAATATTTGCTTAATTTAGTACAGGTGGTGCTTTTTTTGTTGAGCACATTAGTATAGAAGAACCAAGAGAGTATGTGGTTATATAATGGGGAACTAAAAGGGCTAGGAGAATGTATGCTTAAGTTAGAATTGTTATCTTGCCTTCTGGTTTTTAGAATATGACAGAAAAGAACAGTCTTATTATCATCAGAAATTTGGGTGTGTGACAGACCTGCCTTATGTTTTTTACAATATAGTTAGGTTTAGGAAGGATGCCTTTGTATTCTGAAATTAAAGAAAAAAGGTTTGGTCTTCACTGGATATCAGATTTCAGGTTCCTTATCTGTGCAGGAAATCACAGCGAGTGAAGATTTTAATTGATTCTAGTCAGAATTAAGAGCTGAGAGGGGAAGAACAAAGTGTAGTCTTAATAATCCAACTAGGATCCTTTAGAATTCCTAAATGTTCAACTGTGGGTTAGAGAATGATTTCTGCTGTCAGATCTGACCAAGTTCATTTTCTGATCAGCCCCCAGAATGGTGGAACTAATCGAAGGTTATAACAAATAATAATCAATGAACAAAAGCAAGGATTCAGGTCCCGACGGGACATTTCACGGGACACCAGGACAGGGTATTATCCCATGTGTCGGGATAGAACATCCCGCCAGCATCCCAGTGTCCCAATTGGGACACCTTGGGACATTCCCTGTCCCGAGTGTTGGGACGGGGCGGGACATTGATGCGTCCCGTTCCAGGAAAAAACCGGAACAGCCCTGTCCCACAGGATTTAAAACCTTGAACAAAAGTATATGCAGCAGATTAAACAAAAAATAAACCTGATCAGGTTCAGACAGAGAAAAGCTTTGATGTGGATTATGCAGCAGTATAGGAAACAGAAATAATAAAAAAAGAAGAGAGATTAAGTTGAGATAGGAGATGGAAAAGAGTAAATACATTAGGGGAAATTGACTTTCCACCCCCTGGTCATTCTTCTTTCTTCTTCTTAAAGAAGCATTGAACATGCATGCCCTCCTCAACCAGCCATTTCAAGCCCTTCTTTTGACTCATCTGACACCCTGTATGTTTTCTAATTGAATCTCTCAACCACTCTTAGAGACTAATAAACAGGTTTTTATGGGGTACCCAAATTCCCCTGTTCATCCAAGGTACTGCAATGTAAGTAACCATGCTAAAGTCATGGGAAAAGTAACATTATAAGAAAAGAGAGAGAATCCCAGACAATCTCTGACAGTTGATTTTATTCAATCAGCACTTCAACTTTTACATAAGTAAATAACTTACTAAATGAGCAACTAATTTTGAGTCTTCAGATTGGGATCATACAAAGCATGGATGATTGTTCTTGCATGCTTCTTTCAGAAAGACAATGCCCCAAAACATCTCATTATTTTACAGAATTTGCAGTCTGAATCTCCATTACTTAAATAAAATAATAGGGTTGTTCTTCTGGTATTTTTGTTCTGTGTTTTATATCATGCTATCATTTATTCTCACTTAAGTGTGTTTGTTTGAACCTCCAGTAGAGTTACGAAATTCATAGTTAGAATATTTTAAGTATTCATTGGTACTGTTTCATATCTCTTCAGACTGGCATGGGGATAAGGTAAATTTGGAAGTGATTGGCACTACCAAGACAGCAGATTCTTCAAATCTTAGCTGGGTTTAAAAGATGGGTGATTGCAGTTACAACCTAATAACATTGTATTAGCAAGTATAAGGCAAATTTACCTCCTAACTTGCCTTTGGAACACAAACAAATATGCTACAAAGATGTTCTCCATTTTGCTTGTCAGGATGAAAAATTGGTCCTTAGAATTGTTCTATTAGAACCCTTGCTTCACAAGATCAGAGAGTAAAAATAATGTACACATGCTAAATATTTTCTGCTTCAGTTTAGTCTCCTTTATTCACAAAAAAGATCAAATGACTATAGGTCCCTGGTTTCAAAACCTATTGTTGGAAACTTTCACGTACATGTATCTGACAAGCATGCTGATGTCAAAGATACCATCAACATTGACAACAAGGTTTGTAATCTTGGTTCTCTATTGCTTAACAAAGTCTGATCGGCATGACATAAGTATGTGCAGGGCATGCTGGTGCACATCTTGCTGCTTCTTTCTGCTTGGATTTTTGGGCCTAGCAGTTTTTCTTAGTTGTGTTTGGTAGAGTTCAAGAAGTGACTGGCGAGAATGCTGTACTTAGGCAACCGTGGGACTTGCAATTTCATCTAGTAGTCTAGGCATATTCTTGCATATATTTTATGTTTTTAAACACCAGCTAAAGTATCCTGTTATCTTTTGTGGAGGATTGGTACAACTTATTGATTATCTTATCTTAGTGTATTTTTTTTTTGGGGTGGGTTGGGGTGGTGGGTACAGAATTATGGTTAAATGTAGCTTGATCTTTCCTTGATATTTTAAAAGTTATCCATCTCAGATCTTATATATCTTCTATGAGCATTAAAGAACTATTTTTTTACTTTCTAACTTGTATTAGGTTCAAAGTTCATCCAGAACTGGAAACTGGAAATAGTATAAGATTGCCTGCCTCTTGCCCATCTCGAGTATGGTCGTTTGCACTTCTTTGCTATATCGCTTATTGCTATTTTATTTTGCTATTTCTTGTTTCCATCCATCTTACTATTGAATGATTTTGTGGCAATTCTTTTATATTCATTGTCAGTTTTAAGTATGTGCTTTACATGTAACCTTCATCATCATAAGGCTCCATCCTACTGATGCTGCAAGGAGCTGATGAGAATTTTGCTAGAACTTTTCTCATCAGGGGTCTAAATCTTGTGAGGGGACACATTTCCAGTATGTAGAAGATAGTAAAGTTTGCCATGATTACCAAGAGATCAAAATCCAGGAAAGCACACGGCTTCTGGGCATTGGATCTATACCTCGTTCGATTCAAATTGTTTTAATGGATGATCTTGTTGATGTTGTCAAAGCTGGAGGTATTACACCACGTTTTCATTTGCTTCCTTTTTCTGAGTGATAATTGCCCTCTCATGCATCTGTGGCAGCTTTGTATTTATAATAGCTGCTGCATCCTATCTACAGGACTAGGTGCTTTTACTTGCTGATATTTATGTTTCCGCATATGATATGTATTTTTCATATGCAATTCCATGCATTGGCTGTTCAAAGATACAATGGAAGTATTTAAACTTGGAATTTTCTTTATGATTTCCTAGTTATCTTCCTCAACTTACAAGCAAGTAAATCACTCCAATCTTTTTCTTTTATTATTGGCCAATGTTTTACTTTCACCTTAATAGGGATATTCTGTCCCATGATTCTCATCAATATAGAGTTGAATTTTTATATTGACTTATGTTATAAAGTTATAATATATTGAAACTCTAAAAGTTTGAGAATGGTCTATTACTGTCTCCTACCTGAAACCATGCTCCCTCAGCAACACGTGCATGCATTCATACATGTTACAGGATGCACTTTTTGGTTGGGGACTAATTCCTAATATACATCTAATATCTAGATTTTGTTCTTGGGTTGTCAAGTTGACTTTGTTCTTATGGAGTTTAATTTTCTAACATGATTTTTTATTTCATTGATATTCATATAAATCAGGCTTATGTTTAGTATTTTGTCCGCCTATCTTTAGTTGTCTGCTTGACGGGTTATCTAACCTAGCCCACGAAAACCAATGGCTGACTCGGGGGAACATATTTAGGCAATAAACCCAGCTAGGTGGACAGGTTTATCTTGCTAATAAAAAGAGGCTAGGAGGGTAAGCCAAGCAAAAGGAAGTATCTAAGACTCAGAAATGCGCATGCACACACAGAAAGAGAGAGATATATAGAGAGAGAGTGGGAAGGTTGGACAAGGGTTTTTTGGGTATCATCGTCTTTAATGTTTTTGAGTGTATTTTTGTCTTGAAACTCTCGACCTTGCAATAATTTCGAGAGGCCTATGATCTCCTTTGTAGGCAATCCTTTCAAAAACCTAAGAAGTAGCCTTTTCCAACATCTTGAACTTAAGTTTTGCTTTTGTTCTTGAATGTTGGATTGAAAGCTTTTCTCTAAATCCTAAACTTTAGGATTCTTTCTGAAGCCTAAGTTTTATTATGGAATTTTGAGCTCAGTTTTAAAATCAATCATGATGTAGCATGCCATTGATGTGGTGTCCATGTCTAACGCAACTGGCTGATGAGGCGGCAGAGAGTGCCACTTGGCCCAGCCGAGGTCGAGCTCCCATCCAAGGTTGAGTTCCTAGTCAAGGTCGAGCTCCCATCCTAGGTGAGTTCCTAGTTAAGGTCGAGCTCCCGGTCGAAGTCGAGCTCCTGTCTGAGGTGAGCTCCTGTCCAAGGTCGAGCTCCAGTCCAAGGTCGAGCACTAGGCCGAGGTCGAGCTCCCGTTTGAGGCCGAGCTCCTTTTCAAGGTTAAGCTCCTATCCAAGGTGAGCTTTCGGCCGAGGTCGAGCTCCCGTCCGAGATCGAGCTCCCAGTCGAGGTCGACCTCCCAGTCGAGGTCTAGCTCTCGTTCGAGAAGAGCTCTTGGTCAAAGAGAGCTTCGGACCTGTCGAGCTCCCGATCGGACCAAGTCCTCAAGGGCAAGAAGACATTCCCCCCGACCATGGCAAGAGAAATAGTAGAAGGCGAGACACGACTCCCGGAGGACAGACACGAGAGAAGCCTTGATAATGACAAAAGGGCGTGACGTCGCCATCTCTGCTGGATTGGCAACAACTCTTGTGAAGGCATGTGCTCCACCAGGGCTCCAACCCTGTAGCACGCCGCCCGCACTTCCTGCAAAAGGGGTGCTCCACCAGGGCTCCGGCCTTGTAGCATGCTGCCTGCACTTCCTGCAAGAGGGGTGCTCCACCGGGGCTCTAGGTCCTGTAGCACTCCTGCATCTTCTGCAAGAGGGATGCTCCATCAGCGCTCTAGGCTTTATAGCATGTCGCCTGCATTTTCTACCAGGAGAGTGCTCTGCCGGGGCTCTAGGCCCTGTAGCATGCCATCTGCACCTCCTGTAAATGGAAGCACTCAGCCGTGGCTCCAAATCCTATGGCATGCCATCTGAATCTTTCGCAAGGGATTGCTCCACCAGGGGGAGGCTCTGTAGCATGCCGACTGCATCCCCTACAAGAAGACCTCCCGGGAACCTTGGACCTTGTCCAACGGGGCTCTGTATAGCTCGTATCCCTTCCACAGGGGATGCTCTAGGAGAGGCACCCAATCAAGGCTCCAGACCCGGTTTGGTTAAATCAATTCTTATGTAATGGTAGAAGGACCTCTACGATGGGGGGCGAACCAAGAGAGAGAAGGTAAAAGAGTAAGCAAGCAAAGGCAAATGGCTAAAACAGCGAACAACCCCCTAAACTCTAGTTTTTCCATTCTCTTCTATCTTCCTTTACTTGGTGGCATCCCAAGCCTCTGCCATAGAGGGTATGTTTCTCTTGGTTGCCTTACTGACTTGACCATCGAAGTATCTCTGTCAGGATCTTCGGCCCGGGCCTCCTTTTCTTGTAGGACTGACCAGCCACGAAGGCGCGAGGACGAAGAGCCTGATGCTCCCAGGGAGACCAGCTCAATCGGGCCCCATCAGAGTTATAGATCACGACAACTTGGACGGTAACAGATTGGCACGCTAGGAAGGGGGAGCGTTGACGACCTGACATCATCTGCTCTAGCCGGGAAGCTATACTAGCCACATGGGAGATTCATCCCACCATGGCGATCGACGCAGCCAGGAGGTGGAGCTTTCTATTCCTCCACCTTCGCCTCTAATTGATCAATCCATGCAGATCGCCGCACTCGTGCAGCAGGTCCAGACCCTGACTACGGTGGTGTGCCAGCTGCATCACCAGCACCGGTCCTTGGTAACACAGCAACAGCCGGGGATGCCTGCGGTCCATGCCGCCGATCCCCGTGCCAGTATAAGGTCCTTCCGAGAAGGGCTATCGCGTGTGCGGGTAGCTTCATATCCACGGGGGAGCTTGCGGGTGGCTGGGAAGAGGCATTGAGATGGTTCGGCTGGTCGGGAGAGCCACTCCTTGGTCTCAAACCATGGCACTGTATCGTGCTGACGATGCCAACATGGCAAGGAACTGAAGCATGAGTTCCTTTGGTCGGCACCCTCTTCTCCCCCGATGGCCTCTGCGGAGGGGTCAATAGATGAGGCCATCTGCTAGCGGGCTGAAAAGCGCTTCGAAGAGCAAGAGCGCAGATTGGCTGATCTAACTTGTTAGTTTATCGAAATTCAGGGCTCCCCACGTGAGCCCGTGGGCTACGATGCTTGCCAACCTCTCTCTCATAGAATATAAGAGGAACCTATCTCCAGCCGGTTTTGCATGCCCCAAGTGGATCCCTATGACTAGACCATAGATCCTATTGACTATCTTGAGAGCTACAAGGCTTTCATGCAGGTTCAAGGGACCACTGACGCCCTCCTCTGCATTGCCTTCCCAGCTACGCTCCGCAAGGCGGCCGGAGTCTGGTACTCCTGCCTCGAGCCAAGGAATATCAACTCCTTTGAGCAGCTAGAGAAGAAGTTTGTGGCACACTTGATGCTTGTTGGAAGGTGCCACGCGAGGCTGATAGCCTCTTCTCTATCCGACATCAGGATCATGGTCCCTTCGGGATTACATGTCTCGGTTCAAGGTGGCCACCCTAGAGATTTACAACCTTGACGAGCCTATCGCCATGTTGTTACTGAAGAGAGGGTTTAGGACCTCCCGCTTCACCTACTCCCTCGACAAGAAATCTTTGAAGTCCTACTCTGATCTCCTCTGCGCCCACAAGTACATCCGTGTGGAGGAGGTCGATCGCACCCGGAGGGAGTTGGATGGGATGCCCCTGAAGAGGCAGGCCCAGGGGGAGCCAAGCAGGCTGCCAGTGCCCAAGGCCGTCTCGACCCCCTGAACGGCCCCAAGTCAAGGGATGGTCCTGCCAAGGACGAGAAGTATACACCTCTCCTTATCCCAAGATCCAAGATCATAATGGAGATCGAGGGCAAGCGCTACCTTCATCTCCCTTCCTCACTGAAGCAGTTCGGTGGACACGACAAGTCCCGGTACTGTCAGTTCCACCGCGACCACAGCTACGACACCGAGGAATGCCATCACCTAAAGGAGATTGAGGAGTTGATCCAGTGAGGCTACCTCGGAAAGTTCATGGGAGGAAGAGCTCCGCTCGCGACTTAGGACGTCAAGACCCACCACGCTACCATCGATAACCAACCCACAGAGAAGTTGGTGGGGATGATTTCCTAGGTGGCAAGGCGAGAGCCAAAGAGGGCCAGGGGGAGGGAGAGGGCTGATGTTACACTCCCCAATGTGGGAGAGGACCTAGCTGGGGTAGAGAACCTAAATAATGATACTATTATCGTAGAAATGATGATAGCAAAGCATCCTGTAAAAAGAATTATGGTTGATAGTGGAAGCTCAATCGATATTCTTTTTTATGATGCCTTCGCAAGAATGAATTTGTCTCTTGACCTGTCGAAGCCGGTGATCACACCTGATATGTGTTGCTACGCACTGATTTAATACCTTAATTCTACTATTCTTATGTAGAGTAGTGAGAGTAAGGATCGAATCCACGGGGATCTTTGAGTTATTTCAAAAGTAAAATGCACAATAGAAATTAAACTAAAAGGAAATTAGTAGTGAAAATAATTTAGATATGATTTATCTTAACGAGAGCATGGCCTGTACCCGTAGATCATGGCCCGTCTCTTTTAGGAATATATCAGTCAAAATTATATTCACGTAGAGAAACTTATCTCAAAAGCTTATCACTGCTCATGAATCTGTTTCAAACAAGATAGAAAAATATAAATTAATCGAAAGGTCTTTTCATTTCATAAAATGAGTACATTAAATGAATACATTAAATGAATACATCTAAAATATAAGCCCCTTTTCCCAAATTTGATGGAGATCAGGCTTTCAGAGTGAAGCTGCAGCATATCCAAAGATATCAGAAGATGGAGTAGTCCGGAGATGTGGTGGAGAGCGGAGAGTGGGAACCAGGGCTAGTGCAGTGGGAGTAGGAACAAGTCAGGATGAAGAGGGTCAGAAAGATGGAAGAGAAGTTGAAGCAAGGAAGGAAAATGGAGAATACAGAGTACTTGGAGTGGAGCAGAGAAGGGATAGAAAGAAGAGGACTATGGACTCGATATTCTTCCCGTGATCGAGAGGTCGAAGGATTTTATAGGCAGTGAGCATCAACAACCCAACAACCTACGGTTTCTTCACCCGAATTCTGTTCCACCGATCCAATTGAGCTCCAACGATCCCAATGAACTCCAACTGCATTCCGTTCCAAACGATCCAACGATCTCCAACTGCATTTCGTTCCAACGTTCCCAATGATCCCATTGAGCTCCAATGGATGACTCGTAGCAGCCGTGGGATAGGGTGGTGGCGACCGCGACAAGCAGAGAGAATGGAAGGGTAGGGCCTGAGACATTTGGACTTGGCCAGTGAGGGAACGATGATCGGATTTTGGCTTGGCAGCAGAGAAGATGGTGACTATGGTGGCTCGGATCCATAGGGGAATGGCCGATGAGCAGAAGGCCAAACAGGGAGCAAAGAGGAGAGGGACCGTTATGGACGGCAATTGCAAGTGACCGATGGCTTGGGAGGTCGGATCCTGGATGGCTTGGATGGCGGCCGAAAGCCGGCTGCTTGGGAGGTGGATGACGGCTTTTCCGGCCGGTAAGGAAGGTGCTGGAGGCTTGGGCGGCGACAGGGCAGCAACTCC
The DNA here is from genome assembly GCA_021397845.1 of Areca catechu. Classification (NCBI taxonomy): domain Eukaryota; kingdom Viridiplantae; phylum Streptophyta; class Magnoliopsida; order Arecales; family Arecaceae; genus Areca; species Areca catechu. The sequence continues at coordinate 32,129,046 of CM038041.1, forward strand.
GGCGGTTTTGGCTCAAAATGGGCTTTGCGGTCCACGACTCTATTTCATGGATCATGGCCATGGCGTCTCGTAGGCTGTCGGGCGAACCGTAGACCAAGCAGCCGGTCCATGGGGGACTGGTGCTTTAAACTTAGTGCAACTCCAAATAATCTCTTTAAAATTCGATTTTGAGCTTGTTTTGAGTCTGATTTGAGTGCTGTTTGCACCGTTAGACTCCTAAAATCGAGCTCTTCGCATTAATGGAATCATTTTTAGCAAAACACCGTATAAGAATATCAGTTTTAATTAGATTAATTAAAGTATTTATAATAATTATTACACTCCCCAACTTGAACTTTGCTCGTCCTTGATTAAAGAAAATGAATTAGCTGTGTACTAACTTGTCCTACAAGTGAAAATTATCTTACTCATTCTAAAATCAGTTGATACCCAGTTAGACCATTGAAGAAGTATTTCATCGGCTTACCAATTCTACCCATTTAGTGGCTGAGTGAAGTCCATAGAAATTTCAAGAGTTCTTTTTCCATTGTTCTACCTCACTCTTTTAAATCCTTTAACTTACTTTGGTTTGATGTAGTATTTATTCAGTCCTTTTTTTTTGAATACTGTAGAGTCAGTGCAATGTCCTGACATCTTGCTTTCTAGATGATCTTGTAGTGAGCTTTAAACCAATGACTCTCAAACCAGTTGGCTTCAGGGTGTTAGGCGTAAAACACTCTTCAGGCTTACTAACTCGAGTAAAAAAGGCTACGTGTTAAGACTGTTTCTACTAATGATTTTTTTTTACATCTCACCTTTTGATGCGAACAACAATGCTTGCTTAGGCGAAGGGCCTAGTTACTCAGTGAGAGATGTCAGAAACCTTATACTTATTACACTTTAAACAGTACTTTTTAGATATTTCCACTTATACCAGTATAAGGTAGTCTTTTATGAGATCAATAGGCAGAAGGGTCTGGAATTACTTAAAAAACTTTCTGGTCTAAACTTTACCATTAATTGGGTTTCTTTGATAATTTATCTCTCAGTATCTCTAAAATTGTCTAAACCGTTAATCATTCATCATTTAGCAAGCTTGATTATTTTCAAATCGAGACAAAGTTTGGTACACAAAACTGATTAAAATTTTATTCGAGGATTTAATTATCCCCCAAACTTAATTTCCATTGTCCCTAATGGAAGGAGATATTAAAAATACATGACAAGGAAAGATACCACCTGGAAGGGTGCTTGAACTGGATGTTCCTTTGTCGCCATACTCCCCTCAATTTATTGTTCTTCTAAAAAAAAGGAAAGTAACTAGTTAAAAATAAAAGCATAAACTGGGTTGCTTTCCTGGAGTGCTAAGTTTAAAGTCTTCAGCCAGACTTGATTGATCATCATGGCAATACTGGGTTAACAAGATCAAGGGATTCAACAAATTCTCCATCATTGATTTTCTCAATATAAGGTTTCAAACGCTGGCCATTTACCTTAAAAGTATTTCCTTGTTTGGGATCTTTAAGTTCTACAGCTCCGTGAGAAAATACCTGAGTCACTATGAAAGGTCCATCCCATCGTGAGCGAAGTTTTCAAGGAAAAAGGCGTAATCTAGAATTGTAGAACCAAACTTTTTAATTAGGCTCAAACATTTTTCTATTGATAAATTTATAGTGATACGTCTTGGTTCGAGCCTTGTAAATTTTTGAACTCTCATATTCTTCATTTTGTAGCTCTTCCAACTCATTCAATTGGAGTTTCCTATTGGAACCTGCATTCTTCATGTCAAAATTAAATTGCTTGATAGCCCAAAATGCTTGATGTTTCAATTCCATAGGTAGATGACAAGCCTTTCCAAACACTAATCGGTAAGGAGACATTCCTAGAGGGGTCTTGAAAGCAGTTCGGTAAGCCCATAATGCATCATCCAAACATTCTAACTAGTCTTTTCTATCGGGTCTTACCGTTTTTTCAAGGATGTGTTTAATTTCTTTGTTTGATACCTTAACTTGGCCGCTAGTCTGGGGGTGGTAAGGTGTGGCTATTTTGTAAGTGATTCCATATTTTTTCATCAATCCTTCAAAGTGCCTATTCATGAAATGTGCACCTCCATCACAAATAATAGTCCTCGGTACCCAAACCGACTAAGGATGTTATGCTGAATAAACCTGATCATTACTTTATGGTTATTTATTCGAGTTGCCATGGCTTCAATCCATTTTGACACATAATCAACCGCTACCAGAATGTACTCAAATCCAAAGGAAGGGGGAAATGATCCTATGAAGTCAATACCCCATACATCAAAAATTTCAACAACCAAAATAAGGGTTAGGGGCATTATATCTTTCCGTGAAATATTCCCTGTTTGCTGACATTGAAGGCAATTACGGCCAAATTCGTGTGCATCTTTGAAAAGAGTTGGCCAGTAAAACCCACTCTGCAGCACTTTTGCTGCAGTTTTCCATCCACTAAAGTGTCCCTCACAGGTAAGAGAATGACAAAAAGTGAGTACTTTTAAATTCACTCTCAGGAACACATCATCTGATCACCTGATTCGAACAGTACTTAAACAATTGAGGTTTTTTCCAAAAATAATATTTGATTTATGAGAAAAATCTATCATTTTTTTTGTTTTGACTAGTGGGAAGGAATTTGTCCTGTTGCTAAGTAATTTATAATATGGGGAAACCAGGGAAGACTACTGAAAGAAATTAAGAACAGTTGCTCATCAGAGAACCTATTTCTGATTGTTTCTTTGTTGTATTCTACCAAGATCCTGGAAATATGGTCTGCTACCACATTTTCAGAACCCTTCTTATATAAGATTTCTAGATCAAATTCCTGTAGTAGAAGGATCTGTCTAATCAGTCTAGGTTTTGTATCCCTTTTTGATAGCAAATATTTCAATGTTGCATGATCAGAATAAACTAGAACCTTGGATCCTAACAGATATAATTGAAATTTTTCCAGGGCAAATACAACCGCTAGCAACTCTTTTTCAGTAGTGGTGTAATTCATTTTTGCATCTGAAAGAGTTTTGCTAGCATAATAAATTACATGAGGTTCCCGATTAAGCCTTTGTCCTAAAACTGCCCCTACAGCAAAATCAAAGGCATCACACATGATTTCAAAGGGGATGGTCCAATATGGAGGTTGAATAATTGGTGCAGTGGTCAAAGCAGTTCTAAGCATATATAGGCGGCCATACATTCTTTATTAAAATCAAAAGAATTGTCTTTGGCAAGCAAATTATACAAGGATCGAGAAATTTTACTGAAATCTTTGATGAAGCGTCTATAAAAACCAGCATGACCAAGGAAGAATCGTACTTGTCTCACCAAGGTTGGGGAGGCAGTTTTGAGATTAGTTCAACTTTAGCTTTGTCAATCTCAATCCCTCGCTCGGAAATAATGTGTCCGAGCACGATTCCCTCGCGAACCATAAAATGGCTCTTTTTCCAACTTAAGACTAAATTCATCTCTATACATCATTTCAGTATCTTAGTCAAGTTCCGGAGGCAATCATCAAATGAGGATCCAAACACTGAAAAATCATCCATAAATACTTCAAGAAATTGACCAACCATGCCAGAAAATATGGCCAACATACATTGTTGAAAGGTGGCTGGTGCATTACAGAGACTAAATGGCATGCATCTAAAGGCAAATGTTCCAAAGGGGCAGGTGTAGGTGGTCTTTTCTTGATCTGCAGGAAATAATGGGACTTGGTTATATCCTGAATATCCATCAGGGAACAAAAGAAATTCTGCCCTCCTAGCCGTTCTAAAATTTGGTCAATGAAAGGCAAAGAAAAGTGATCTTTTCTAGTAATAGCATTCAATTTCCGGTAATTTACACACTCCAACTAGTTGTTGCTTGGATAGAAATTGACTTGCCCTTTTCATTCTCTTTGATAGTAATACCTGACTTTTTAGGTACTACTTGGGTTGGACTGATCCATTGGCTATCTGAAATTGGGTAAATCATACCGGCATTAAGCTATTTTACCACTTCTTTCTTAACAACTTCCTGCATGTTTGGATTTAGCCTCTATTGCATGTCCTTCTGTGGTTTAGATTCAGCTTTACAATGAATATGATGTATGCAAATAAAAGGGTCAATTCCCTTAAGATCAGCTATTGTCCATCCAATTGCTTCTCTATGTTCTTTAAGTACATCCACCAATTTAGCTTCTTGATCAGAGGTTAGGATAGATCATGGTTCGCGGTACCATCCCATACCGCCCGGTACGGGGCGTACCGTACCCTACCGGCCAAGTGCCGGTACGGTTCGCCACCAAAAAACGGTCCGAACATCGGACCGTTGAAAAAAAATAAAAAAATTTTCTCATTACCGGTACGAACCACCCGGTTCGGTCGGTTCGGGCTCGGTTCAGCCTGGTTTGGCCCGGTTCGGGTCGGTTCGGGCTCGATTCAGTGAGAGGGGGGGAGAAAGATTATTATTATTTTTTAATTTGGCATGTCGGTACACATGCCGGTACGGTACGGATCGTACTGTACCGCCTGTTGACTGATACGGGTCCTGGTACCAGTTCAGCGGACCTTGGGATAGATGCAATGATTACCAGAAGGGTATCATTGGGTCCGAGAAAAGAATATTTCAACTTTTCAGGAAGAGGCTTTAACTCTAGCATGGGTGGTGCTTCTAAGGATGGTACTAAAGGGCTTGATTGACTCTGTAATTGTTCGTATTTTATAGTCCAGGGAGGAGTGGTGCTAAACTTGGACGGCTCTAACAAAACATTTACTTTGTATATTTGTCAACATCAAAATCATCTATTCCAAAATGTGTCAGACATGCTTTTAGAGAGTCCAAATCAAGCAAATTAGGGAGTTTCTCTTTTACAACTTCCTCTAGCATGTTTACCTCATTATGATCATACACGTGGTCTTTGGGATGTATTAAAAATATTCAACCTCATCTTCTTGTTTTCAAAAGATACATCCATAACTCCGTCCTGCAATTTATACAAGCATTAGCGGTTGCTAGGAAGGGTCTTCCAAGAATGATGGGTATTTGGCTAGGATTATCGCTATATTCCATATCCAAAATAAGAAAATCAATAGGAAAGTAGAATTCATGTACTTTCACCAACACATCCTCTAACATTCCACGAGGTACCTTAACTAATCGGTCTGCTAATTGTAATGTTACTGACGTGGGTTTCAATTCTCTGAATCCGAATAGATCATACATTGAGCTTGGAAGAAAGTTTACACTTGCACCCAAATCTAGTAAGGCTTTCTTGATTGTGAGATCCCCTATGATAGGATATAATCTGGGTACTAGGATCTTTAAGTTTGGGTGAGGCTATCTGCTGAAAAACTGAGCTGGGTTGCTCAGTCAATTAGATTTTTTTTGGTATGTGCCTTAGATTTTCGTTTCTGTATGCACAGATCCTTACGAAATTTGGCATAAGCCAGAACTTGTTTGATAGCATCGAGAAGTGGTAAGTTTATTTGGACTTGCTTGAATAGCTCAAGCATCTCATTCATTTTTAAATTCTTCTTATCCAAAGATAAAGGAGTTTCCAAAGTACTAGGGAATGGAGCCTTAAGTGTAGATGTCTGACTAATGGATTCTTTTTCCTCTTTACTATTCTTCTCTGGCTTAGCCAATTCTTGTTTTTGGGTCAGGTCAGGCTGGTTTAATGTTTTCTCACTTCTTAAAGTTATGACTGATTTAGCATGTTCCGGGAAAGTTTTAGGACCACTGGAGCTCAGCCATGTATTGTCCTTTTGGATTACTAATGGGCTGGCTGGGTAACTTACCTTCGTGCCTTTTATTGAAAGCTGTAGCTAGCTGACCTATCTGGGTCTCTAGCATGGCAATGGACTGAGTGTGGGAGTGAAGGAGTTGGGTGTTCATTTTTAGCCCTTTCAGTGCTTGGAGTACCTTCTCTTCGAAGGTAGGATCATGATTATTCGGTGGAGGTTGTGGGGCACTCAGGTATTGCAAATATGGCATGCTTCTAAAGTTGGTCTCCTGATAATTGGGCCTAACTAATGTTGGATTAATAATAGGTTGGGGTTTCCAAGAGAAATTTAGGTAATTTCGCTAGCCAGGATTGTAAATATTCGAAAATGGATCATTTTCTGATCTAAGAGCCATTCGGGTTTGTGCTTGATGGGCTTGCTCCTGAACGAGCTTAGGGAATTGATAAGTAGCTGGACAATCACCTATCAAATGGGTAGGACTTGAACAGATAATATAAACATCATGGTTTTGACGAGGTGAGGAGGAAGTATTTCCACTTTGCAAGATTCAGTCAAGCTTTTGGGATAGTTCATCTACCTTGCTGTAGATGTCTACAGAATGACCTACTTCATACATTCCACCTTTCTTAGGTCCTATGGGAGGATCTTTACATGTAGCAGACATGTGATGCAAGGAATTTTTACTAAGAGTTTCAAAGAGCTGCCAAGCCTCATGTTCATTTTTAAGCATGAATGTTCCTCCATATAGGCATCCACCATTTGTCGGTGCCTTTTTGACAGACCATCATAATAACACTGAACTAATTGCCATTTAGGTATAGCATGGTGCGGACATTTTTTAATCAATTCTTTCAATCTCTCCTATGTCTCATGAAATATTTGTCCGTCTAACGGGAAAAAACTGGTTATGGCTTTTCTAATTTGGTTCGTTTTTCCTATTGGGAAGTATTTCTTAAGAAATTTCCTATAGAGTTGATCCCAAGTCGAAATTGTTACAGTGCCTAGGGAGTTCAACCAATACATGGCTTTATCTTTTAGGGAAAAAAGGAACAACTTAAGCCTAAGGGCATCATCAGATTCATCTAAGTATTTGTAGGGGTCTTGACATAGATATACTTTGAAGGAGTGAAGTACTCCTTTAATTTTTGTGGAGGATCGATTTCTTGATTGGGGTCCATAGTACATGATCTGTTTGCTCTACAGGTTCTGTCTATTTCGGGATCTAGGGATATATTTCAGGTTCTAAAGACCAACAACCTAGCATACACCTTACAGTAATGCTCTAAAGCAAACAACAGTTCGATGTTTTTTTTTGAATTAATAGAAACTTGGAAGAATGAGAGGAGATCTAAAAGAAAGACTCCTAAGAGAATCCTAGGCTAGACAGAAGAGAGAGTTATGTTATTATTATTATTATTATTTTTTCAAACAATTAATACAAACAAAATCAAATCTATCCTAGGGTTAACCTGGATCTAGATAGCTCCTAACTGTTCCAAGGTTACCTTCGAGCACTCCAAGCCCAAGATCAATTAACTGACCCGGCCAGATAAGTGTAAGGTTGGTGGGGGTCCCCCTGTTGCTTGCCTTAGATACCAATTAAAATTGGCCAGGTAAGCGAATATAACCAATTAAAGAACCACCTTCTTCCGGGCCCTTGTTCCTGAACCACTACCTTAGACACCGAGCAACTAACTGATATGAACCCGGTTCAACTCTAGGATTCCCTTGTCCTATTGAGATCGAATTTTCTAGGGCTGGCATCTAATTAATTTTAGAGTTAAGGTCTGGGTCAATGCATATGCAGGGAAATGATTTGTGGGCTTAGGAAGAGTAATGAACTCTCCACCTTATCTGATTAATGAGGTTAAATGCCCTTAAGTCAGTTATAAAAAGATGAATGCAGCAAGCAAGGTGTCCAAATCTTGAAGTTATCAAACAAACAAAATTATACTAATTACTTTGTTTTGTTTAATTCGATGGTTAAGTTTCTAATCTCCTACCAAGTTATGAAGTTGTCAAGACTTAAAAAAAATATTTTAGATTTTCGTTTTTTTAAAACTTTTTTTAAAGTCTGTTCAATCGTATGTAGAAAAATACTAACTACCAATTTTTAATTTTGATTTTTTTAAAATAATGCCAAAAGGTTCCCGGCAACGATGCCAAAAATTTGATGCGCGTCGCTACACATTGATTAATTCCATTATTCTTATGTAGAGTAGTGAAAGTAAGAGTTGAATCCGTAGGGACCTTTGAGTTATTTCAAAAATAAAATGTACAATAGAAATTGAACTAAAAGGGAATTAGCAGTGAAAATAATCCATATATGATCTATCTTAATGAGAGTACGGCCTATACCCATAGATCACGGCCCGTCCCTTTTAGGAATAGATCAGTCAAAATTATATTCACGTAAAGAAACTTGCCTCAAAAGCTTATCACTGCTCATGAATCTGCTTCAAATAAGATAGAGAAAAATATGAATTAATCGAAAGCACTTTTCATTTCATAAAATAAGGAGTACATCAAATGACACATCTAAAATATAAATCCCTTTTTCCAAATTTGATGGAGATCAGGCTTCCAAAGTGAAGCTGCAGCATATCCGAAGATATCAGAAGATGGAGCAGTTCGGAGATGTGGAGAGAGGAGAGTGGGAATTAGGGCTAGTGCAATGGGAGTAGGAACCAGTTAGGATGAAGGGGGTCAGAAAGATGGAAGAGAAGTGGAAGCAAGGAAGGAAAATGGAGAAGACAGGGTACTTGGAGTGGAGTAGAGAATGGATTGAGAGAACAGGATTATGGACTCGATATTCTCCCTGTGATCGAGAGGTCGAAGGATTTTATAGGCAGTGAGCATCAATAACCCAACAAGCTACGGTTTCTTCACCTGAATTCTGTTCCACCGATCCAACCGAGCTCCAACGATCGCAACGAACTCCAACTGCATTTCGTTCCCTACGATCAATGATCTCCAACTGCATTCCGTTCCAACATTCCCAATGATCTTAATGATCCCACTGAGCTCCAATGAATGACTCGCAGTAGCCATGGGATAGGGCGGTGGCGACCGCGACAGGTAGAGAATGGAAGGGCAGGGGCTGAGACATTTGGACTTGGCCAGTGAGGGAACGATGATCAGATTTTGGCTTGGCAGCAGAGAAGAAGATGGCGACTCTGGTGGCTCGGGTCCACAAGGGAATGACCAGCAGCAGAAGACCGAACAGGGAATAGAGAGGAGAGGGACGGTTGTGGATGGCAACTGCAAGTGACCGATGGCTTGGGAGGTCAGATCTCAGATGGCTCGGATGATGGCCGAAAGCCGGCGGCTTGGGAGGTGGATGATGGCTTTTTTGGCCATTTTTTCGGCCATGGGAGGCTTCTTCGGCCGGCAAGGAAGGTGCCGGAGGCTTGGGTGGCACAGGATAGCAACTCCGACGGTTTTGGCTTAAGATGGGCTTCGCGGTCCACGATTCTGTTTTGTGGACCACGGCCATGGCGTCCTGTAGACTGTTGGGCGAACCGTAGACTAAGCAACCGGTCCATGATGGACCGGCACTTTAAACTTCGTGCAACTCCAAATAATCTCTTTAAAATTTGATTTCGAGCCCATTTTGAGTTTGATTTGAGTGCCGTGTGCACCGTTGGACTACTAAAATCAAGCTCTTTGCATTAATGGAATCATTTTTAGCAAAACACTGCATAAGAATATCAGTTTTAATTGGATTAATTAAAGTATTTTTAATAACTATCAACACCCCTCGTTGGCTTCACCGAAGATTCAGTTGGGGTTGAGGGACAGATTACCCTCCTGGTCACTGCTGGGACGCTGCCCTGGCAAAGTGCTATAATGGCGACCTTCACCATCATGAGGCTCCCTTCGGCCTGCAACGTGATCCTGGAGCGTCCTGGGCTCAACTTGCTCGATGCAACCATCTCAACCAAGTAGCTCCTCGTCCAGTTCCCAACTCCATATGGGATCGGGGAGATGAGGGGGTCCCGACAGTCGGTTCCATATTGCTTGCAAGCTATTCCTGGAGTCCAGGGGAGCGAGAAGGGGCTTACAGTTGATCAGTTGAGCCAAAGGGAGCAGGAGGTGAAGGGCGGGCCGGTTGAGTGCCTGATGTTGTTTCCTCTCGATAAGGATCCCTTGAAAATTGTGCAAGTGGGAGCCCTTCTAGCTGAAGAAGAGAGGGCTCGCCGTTGAGCTTCTTACGGGCAAATGCCAATGTTTTTGCTTGCACCGCGGCGGATATGCCTGGAATTCCTCCCGAGATGATCACCCACAAGCTGAATATCGATCTTAATTACTGTTCGACCCGGTAGAAGAAGAGAAGCTGTCCCGGAAAGGGAAAGAGCGATAGATGAGGAGATCAGAAAGCTCCTCGCTGCAGGCTTCATTTGAGAAGTACAGTACCCTAGCTGGCTAGTAAATGTGGTCATGATTAAGAAAGCCAGCAGGAAGTGGAGGATCTGTGGACTACACTGACCTCAACCGGGTATGCCCGAAGGATATCTTCATACTATCCAAGATCGACCAGCTTGTAGACATAACTTCAGGGCACTAGCTGCTCAGCTTCATGGATACGTTTTCCGGGTACAACCAGTCTACATGCACTTGGAGGACGAAGAGCACACGGCATTTGTGATAGATAGAAGCACATTTTGCTATAAAGTGATGCCGTTTAATCTCAAGAATGCTGGGATGATGTATCAGCACTTGGTCAGTAAGGTCTTCAAGGATTAGATAGGCCGTAATATGCAGGTCTATATGGATGACATGCTCGTCATGAGTGGCTAGGAATTGAATCACATTGTTGACCTGGTGGAGGCCTTCGATAACCTCTGTCTCCATCGGATGAAGCTGAACTCGGCGAAGTGCGCATTTGACATTGCGATGGGGAAATTCCTAGGCTTCATAGTCACCCAACATGGGATCGAGGCTAACCTAGAGAAGATCTAGGTGATCATGGACATGAGGCATCCCACATACAAGGAGGTCCAATGCTTGATTGATCGCATTGCCGTCCTCAGCCGGTTTATCTCGCACTCCGCCGAGCGCTGCTAACCATTCTTTAAGGCACTGTGCAAGATGCATTACTTCGCTTGTACGGAAGAATGTCGGGAGGTATTCAAGGGGTTGAAAAAGCTCCTCGCCTCCCCCCGTTGCTTTCTAGGCCGAAGGCTGGGGAGGAGCTCCTCCTCTACTTGGCGGTCTCGTTAGGAGCAGTCAGCTCAGTGCTAGTCTGTACCGACGGGGATAATCTTCAGAGGCTGGTCTATTATACCAGTAAGCTGCTCCACGACGCGGAAACTTGGTACACTTGATTTGAAAAGATTATTTTTCCATTTATTGTATCTGCTCAGTGCCTTAGGTCCTATTTTCAAGCTCATCCAATTGCAGTCCTCACCGACTAACCTTTGAGGGCCATCCTGAGCCACCCGGACACCTCAGGATGCCTGGCCAAGTGGGCGGTGAAGCTCAGTGAGTTTGACATCTCGTACCATCTGAGACTGTTCCATAAAGCCCAGGTCCTGGCCGACTTCTTGGTGGAATGCATCTGGACTGACGAGGATCCAGAGACCCCCACTGTGCCCAAGCAGGATCCAGCTGCAGGAGAGATGACGTGGATCCTCCACGTTGATGGTGCATCTAATTCTGGAGGGAGTGGAGCTGGGCTCATCCTCGCCTACTTTGATGGAGTGGTCGTCGAGTACGCACTGCGTTTCCTCTTTACGGCCACAAATAACCAGGCCGAGTATGAAGCGCTTCTCACGGGCCTAAGGGTGTCCCGTGAGCTAGGCATGACGAGCTTGAAGGTCTTATGGATTCGTAGCTCATGGCGGGCCAAGTTTCCAACGAGTATGAGGCCCGGAACCCTATAATGGTGAGGTACTTGAACCGAGTATGCTCGTACACAACAGGCTTCCGGCACTTCGACATCTTCCACATTCCCTGTGGAGAGAATGCTCGTGCTGACACCTTTTCCAAGCTCGCGACCTTGCCGGAGTCGTTGCTAGGGCGCACCTACATTGAATACTTGGAGGCCCTTAGCTACGAGGTCGCCAGTAAGGTCTAGCAGATCACCCCTAAGGTGACCTGGATGGATCCCTATGTCAGGTACATCATCGACGGCATCATGCTTGAGGATCGTACGGCGGCCAGCCTCCTAAAGCGAAAGGCCGCCCACTTCGTACTAATGGACGGGCGGCTTTATCGAAGGTCTTACTCCTATTCCCTGTTGAAGTGCCTGAGACCCTCGAAGGTCGCTTACATCCTCCAGGAGATACACAAAGGCGTCTGCAAAAACCATGTGGGGGGCAGGACTCTGGCCTACACGGCTCTCAGGCAGGGTTACTATTGGGAGACCATGTGGGAAGACACGGCCAAGTTCATGCGGAAGTGCGATTACTGCCAGTGGCACGCCCACTTCTAGCATCAGCCGGCTTCCTCGCTGTCCTAGCTCTCCTCCCTTTGGCCGTTCGCCCAGTGGGGGATTGACATCCTAGGGCCATTTCCTTCGACGATCGGTCAGTGGAAGTACCTAGTTGTTGTCATCGATTACTTCACAAAGTGGGTGGAGGCCGAGCCCTTGGCGTGGATCATCGAGAGTAAGGCAAGATCTTTCCTCTAGAAGCCGATGATTTGCCGCTTCGGACTCCTTCATACCATCATCACGGATAATGAGCGCTAGTTTGACAACCAGGCCTTCGAGGAGTTCTGCACTAACTTGAACATCCGCCACCGCTTCATGTCAGTGGCTCACTCGTAGACCAACGGAGAGGCCGAAGTGACGAACTAGACCATCCTCCAAGGGCTCTGCACCAGACTGGATGAGGCAAAGGGCCGGTGGGCCGAAGAGCTTCTCAGCGTACTGTGGGCCTATCACACGATGCCTCGGACGGCGACGGGTGAGACACCATTTAGCCTGGTTTTTAGCACAGAAGCCGTGATCCTGGTCGAGGTGGGCCTGCCCACGTTATGGGTGCAACAGTATGATAAAGCAAGCAATCCGCACGCCTCAACCTCGACCTGCTGGATGAGATGAGGGACAAGGCATAGCTCCGCATAATGGCGTATTGGCAGTGGGTGGCCCACTACTACAACTCTTGCATGAGGCCCAAAGCCTTCCACACGGGCGACCTTGACCTGAGACATGTGGAAGCCTCCTAACCTGGCCAGTGTGGCAAGCTGTCCCTGAACTAGGAAGGCCCTTACAGGGTGGTCGAAGCCCTGTCCCAGGGAGCCTACCAGATTGCCGGACTTGGTGGCACTCAGCTTCCCCGGACATGGAATGCCGCAAACTTGAGGACGTACTACCAATGATGTATGCCCCTTACTCAAGGATGAAATAGAATGCTCTTTTGGTGGCACGGTTCGATTTTAACTTTCTAAAGCTCCACACTTATTCGTTGTATCCCAGGTCCAGTGAGGAAAGCCGGAAGCTTCAAAGCCCCGCACTCATTAAGCTAGGAGCTCCAAAGCCCCGCACTTATTAAGCCGAGAGCTCCAAAGCCCCGCATTCATCCATTGAACCTTAGGTTCGGCGAGGAAAGCCGGGAGATCCAAAGCTCCGCACTCATTAAGCTGGGAGCTCCAAAGCCCCGCACTCATTAAGCCAGGAGCCCCAGAGCCCTGCACTCATTAAGCCGGGAGCTCCAAAGCCCCACACTCATTAAGCTGGGAGCTTCAGAGCCTCGCACCCATTAAGTCGGGAGCCCCAGAGCCTCGCACCTATTAAGTTGGGAGCTCCAAAGCCCCGCACTCATCCATCAGACCCCAGGTCCGGCGAGGAAAGCCGGGAGCTCCAAAGCCCCGCACTCATCCATCGGACTCCAGGTACGGCGAGGGAAGCCGGGAAGCTCCAAAGCCCCATGCTCATCCGCCGGCCCTTAGGTCTGGCAAAATATGACAAGAAGCTCGATAGTACCGTCTCTTCAGATGGCCTACTCCACGGCCTGCTGTCACACCAAGACAAAAAAAGAGGAGAAACAACACAACAATAAGAAGGCTTGGCAGAGAAGAGGATTTCATTCATTGAAGAACTTTTTACAAGACTTGGACCCCCCGACAGGTCGGAGGGCCCCAAGAAAAATACAAGGCAAAACAAAGAAATGAAGGAATAAACAAAAGAAAAAGGAAGGCTTTGAGCCGCTTTTATGGCCCTGGAGGCGGGGCTCCGCCGGACTTGTAGGCCTTCATGGTGGCATTGATCAACGCACCCATCTCGGCCATAACCTGGGTGACGGTCTCCTGCAGTGAGCTTGGAGCAGTGGACGGTGAGGTGGCTTTGTTGGTCGGTTCAAGGAGGGGGCCCTATGTCTCCTTTCCCCTTGGCATCGTCCGGCACGATGTCTTGTAGGTCCAGGTGGTTGAAAGTTAGTGCCACATTTTTCTTGCATTTTTCGAAGTTCTTGTAGAATGCATCGCAGACAGCTTTGCTGACATCGTTCTCGAAGTCTTCGAAGGTCTTGTACCGGACGATGGCCTCGATTGCTTTCGCTCGCACCGCCCCGATCACCATCTCGGAGGTGAGCGCTTTCTCTTCCGCGGTGGCAGTGCGAGATTCCGAGAGATCCAACTGCATCTGGAGGGTGCGAAACTCCTCATCCAGATGCAGAACCGTGGCAATGGAGTTTGCCAACCGGTTCTCCAGGTCATGGACGAGCTCCTCTTGCTTCGCGGCCTCGGCCTTGCGGTCCTCTGTCTGGTCCTCGAGTTCCTTGATGGTGTCCCGGGAGCTCTTGAGCTGGCCTCCAGTGACTTCACCCGCGCCTCCAAGTCCAGCACCAGGTTAGCCAGGGTTCGGGCCTTGGCCTCGGCGACCTTGAGCTTGACACGGAACTCCACGTCCTGCTTGCCTAGTGCCCAGCAGGGGTCCTTCACCAGCAGGACGTCCTGGGCCACTTTCAATCAAGATTGAAGGAAGTCAACATGGAGTCCCATTGCTCCCCGAACTCGAAGCTCAACCAAGCAACAATAGACTTATCGTGAGCAGTTGGGGGAGAATCCTGCCAATGGTTTCTCCCAGCATTCGATCGGACCTCTCCTGGCGATCCCGAGGCTGCAAAATGAAGTTGAGTAGCCTCTTTGCTAGACTCGCATTGACCGTCACCAACATGTTGGGCGGGATCATGGCGGTGGCCGTGAGCATCCCTGGCAGAGGTGTGGAGGATGTTGAGGGCCCGGCAGGTGCCGAACCTGGCACCTGGGTCTCAGTTGCCGCCGGGGGTGTTGCAGGAGGAGCTTCTATACCCCAGGCTCTACGACGATGCCTGCTTTGGGAGATGATGACACGACATGACCTCGATGATGGTGGCAGGGGGTTGTGTAGCCCCCTCCCTCGCTGTAGGGGCCTCACCAGTCGGTGGGACCATGTCTCTACCACCCTTACTACTAGCGCTGGGGCCTATCCCCTCTCTCCCTCCTCGGCTCGCCCCAATGGCTCCCTGCAGGGCCTCTTCTTCGGCTCCCTGTGTGCTCTTTTCTCCGACTCCGCGTGGGGCCCTTTCTCTAGCTCCCCACGGGGCACCTTCTCCTGCCCCTCGTGGGGCCCCCGGTCGACGCTCGTTTCCGGGACATCTAGCAGATCTGGTCCACAGAGAATTTCATGCCTGCACCAACTACGAGAAACTGGTTAATTGTCGGACGACATGCAGGAAGACAAACCATAGTCCTTATCTAAGGACCGGATTGGGCAGATGCCAGCATCGAACAAATTTTGCTCGGAGAGAAGGTCTCACCCGCAGGGAATCTTTGAGGTGACGAGCTGGTTGTACATCTCTCGATTAGCCAGCTCCACTGATGCATCCTGGTTGGAAGACTGGTCTGGATTGCTCCAGACCTAGTTGACACCTTCAAGGTAGGCGAAGAGGAATCGAGATTTCCATCTTCGATGGAAGAAGGAAGGTTGAATTGAAGGCCCTTGGGCTGGGGGGCAATGAACCACTAGCCCCTCTTTGTGGGGTGGCGCTTCAGGGTGAAGAGGGCTCTAAACAAAGAAAAGCGTGCCATTACATAGTGAAAATGGCACAGGACTTTGAAGGAGCAAATCGTCCTAATGGCGTTAGGGGTCAATTGGGTAGGGACCAGTCTATAATGGTCCAGAAAGGAAGAGATGAAGGGGTGAAGAGGCAGCCGGAAACTTGTAAGGAAAAAGTCTTCGTAGAGGGCGACTTCGCCTGGCCTGCTGGAGGTGACTCGATCCTCCGGGTTTGGGGCTGAGATCCGAATGGACTTAGGGATCCCAAAAATCTCTCGGAGGCGCAGGACATCCTCCCTGGTCATCGTTGAGGCTATGCTCGATGTACTCGCCGTGTCTTGGCTAGCAGAAGATGGTGGGAGAGGCAAAGCAAGCATGTCAGGGTCTGCCGCCTGTTGGGAACCCCGTCGAATTCTAAAGGGGATGTCCTCCTCCTTGCTATTCGAGGGAGGAGATCGAGGCAAGGACGGACCTGTGGCTTTAGGAGGATGCTCAGAAGGATGGCAATGGCTACCAGGAGAAGCCATTGAGGCAATAAGTGCCAGAAGGAGAAAGAGACCTAATGGGTTTGGCTGAAGACACTGGAAGGGAGGAAGAAGGCAAGGAAGAAGGACCAACCTGAATGAGACTCCCGATCAGGGTCTTCTCCATGTACGAAGGGGGATCTCCCTCTCTTTTCTCTCCTTCCCTCTCTAGAAATTTTGAAAGGATGCAGGGTGGTATCCTTCTGAAAGTTACACCGAAACCCTTTTTCAATCCTATCACCGATGGTCAGATGCCTCTTCTTCTTCCCCTCGGACCAATGGGATCACGACACGTGTCGACACCCATCGTGTTGGTCGCTTTGGGTCAGAACCGTCGCTCTGGGAGGAATGAAGGCGTTATTGCGGGTCATCATTTCCGTCCATATGGCAGCTCAGTGGTGGAAGATGGGGTCCGCGAATCATCACGGACTCGAATCGCGAACCGTCGCACCGAGAGAGATGAAGGCATTATTGTGGATCGCCGCCCTTCATCCATGTGGTGGCCCTTGGGGTGTGGACTGGCGATTCGTGAATCGCCAAGCGATTGCAGCAATTAATGAAGGGCCTGGAGGCCCTCCATGTCAGCGGCATCGGTCTACTCCCTTCGTCCCGAGTCCAAGAGTGCCCCGGGCTTGGGAGTGGAGGGCATCTAATGTGGCAAGCCGCTGACATGGCATCCATTCCAACGTAGCTGGCTGATGAGGTGGCAGAGAGTGCCACCTGGCCTAGTCGAAGTCAAGCTCCCGTCCAAGGTCGGGCTCCCGGTCGAAGAGAGCTTTGGGCTAGTCGAGCTCCTGGCCGGACCAAGTCCCTAAGGGCAAGAAGACATTTCCCCCGACCATGGCCGGAGGAACAGTAGAAGGCAAGACACGACTTTCGGAGGACAAACATGAGAGAGGCTCAGATAGTGACATAAGGGTGCGACGTTGCCGTCTCCGCCGGACCGGCAGCAACTCTTGCGGAGGCGTGTACTCTATCAGTGCTCCAGGCCTTGTAGCACGCCCCCCGCACTTCCTACAAGAGGGATGCTCCACCAGGGCTCCAAGCCCTGTAGTATATCACCTGCACTTCCTACAAGAGGGGTGCTCCACTTAGGCTCTAGGCCCTGTAGCATGTAACTTGTATCTCCTGCAAGAGGGGTGCTCCACTGGGGCTCTAGGCTCTGTAGCATGCCGCCTTCATCTCTTGCAAGGGGAGTGCTCTGCCGGGATTCCAGGCCCTTAGCACGCCATCTGCACTTCCTGCAAGAGAAATGCTCTGCCAGGGGTCCAGGCCTTGCAGCAACCATCTGTAGTTCCTATAAGTGGAAGCACTCAGTCGTGGCTCCAGACCCTGTGGCATGCCACCTGAAACTTCCGCAAGGGATCACTCCACCAGGGAGAGGCTCTGCAGCACGCCGACTATATCCCTGCAAGAAGACCTTCTTCCAGGAATCTCGGACCTTGACTAATTGGGTTCTGAAGAGATTGTATCCCTTCCATAGTGGACGCTTTGGGAGAGGCACCCAACCAAGGCTCCAGACCCGGTCTGGCTGAATCAATTCCTATATAACAGTAAGAGGGATCTCTAGGACCGGGGGCGAACCATGAGAGAGAAGGTAAGAGAGTAAACAAGCAAAGGCAAAGGGCTGAAACAGCGAACAACTCCCTAAACTCTAGTTTTTCCGTTCTCTTCTATCTCCCTCTACACGGTGGCATCCCAAGCCTCCGCCACAGAGGGTTTGTTTCCCTTGGTCGCCTTACTGACTTGACCGTTGGAGTGTCCCCGTCGGGATCCCCGGCCCGGGTCTCCTTTTTCTTGAAGGACCGACCGGCCGCGATTGTGCGAGGACAAAGAGCCCGATGCTTCCGGGAAGGCCAGCTCAACCTGGCCCCTTCAGAGCTACAGGCCACGGCGACTTGGGCGGCATCAAATCCGATTAGTGAAATGTATGATTAGTTGCAAGGAATATTGACATATTGTTCTCTATAAATTTTTGACTTATTCAAAAATTTTGAATAACAAGCTCCTAAATGATATTTCTGAATTTGTGTTAATGTGTTTGCATGTGAAATGCTGTATCTCTGGGAAATCTGAACATATATTGACATAATCATATATTACAGTTGCACCTCTAACCAGGAGGTATATTTGGTCTTATTTGAATTGTGAATAAACAGACATGTCTATCTCTAAATAGGTAAAATACATGTTTTAATTTGAGTTATTGATTTGGACATGTGAACCCCTTGGACAAGTGGCATATGTGGACCTCAAGGATATAGGTGGCCTCATCTGGTTAATTGGTGAGGATATGGTCACCTCATCTAAACTAATGCTGAGGATTTATGCGGCTGTAATAGTTGCAGGCGAACCTTGTAAGACAATTTAATCTATGTGAATATTAAAACTTTTTTGAATTGTAAAATGTGTCTGGTCATTCATAGTATCTCATTATTTAGTCTGAATTTTACAAAAATAATTTGATTGACATGTTAAGTTTTAGAGGTCATCTGTTTTTGATGAAAATTTAAATTATTTGAATATGGTTGAAGTTACTTGCTGAGCCATATAACTTCATCGATTATAAAATGTTTTCAAAATGATTAGTGAATGCTACAATCAACCTTTCTAAAGAAAGAGGACTCAACATTCTAAAGTTGTTTTTGGATCTAGTGATCATTGAAGCAATATCAGTACTACATTAGTGTGTTTTCCTTGTTGCTTGTGTTCTAGAGGTATAGTATTGTGTATATAGTCTATTTTTAAGGTTCTAACTTCTAAATGGATATTATCTGAATTCTGAAAGTTAGGCTCATATTATAGTTTAGCTATTCATCCCATGGTTTCTTTTAAGGATTGCTTTGATGTTATTTTTGATGAACTATGATGGTCACACCTTATGTGATTTCCTTTTTTTAAAAAAATATGATGAGTTGGAAATGATTGTGGAGTTTGAAGCTTAGTTCTCATATTTTACATTCCAAGATGTGTACAAAATCAATGTTCATTCATTCCTCATTTGAAATGATCCATTTGTTTTTGGTGCATAGTATGCATTTGTTGCGGTTATCTCTAACCCTGCTGAATTTTGTTTAGTTGCTGAATTTGTCATGATAAAGATAAATTTGATTCTTTTTGTCATAGTTAACATGATTTGTTCTTACTTTATTAGATGATGTCATAGTTACGGGAGTTTTATCAGCAAAATGGTCCTCAGATTTAAAAGATGTTCGTTGTGACCTTGATCCTATTTTACTTGCTAACTATGTGAGGTAAATGGTAGTATTTTCATCATTGTTATATTTGAAAGAAAATCTCAATTTTGATTATTTTTCCAACTTCACCTGTTTAACTAAAGCAAAGAAATTTTGTTCCTTTAGCCATCATTTGCAGTTTTTGACTTCTATCACTACCTATTATATAAAACAATCCTTCCCATAGCAATGTCTTTCATTGTCAAAAGAGGTTTCCCGAACCAGTATCAAGACTTGTGCTGGTTTGGAACTAGGTTGGGATGATATGGTATTGTGCTGTCTTGGCACAATATGCTTTGATTGTGATGGTCAAGCACTAATACACCCCAAAACCTTTCTTATTCTTGTTCTTATTCTTTTGTCAATTGAGAGCTCGGGGGTGTGGAAGAGAAAAGGGGGGAGGGAGGCAAGGGTACCTAGTGGTAGTGGCAGATTTGATGGAGTTGATAGGTAGTGAATTAGAGAGGGGCACCATGCTCGAGGAGGTCTTGGAAGGGTGATCAATGAGGGCAATTGCCTGGGGCAACTAGCATGGATGATTGATAAGAGGTGATTGGCAATCAAGGCCTCAAAGGAGAGTGATGAGTGAGAGAGGTGAGAAAAGAAAAGACAGATCGAGATCGAGGGCTAGGAGGATGGGTGGTGTTTTATAACAACAGTTGGTTCGGCAGAATAAATCGCATCAATATCACTCAAAAGTGGGTAGATTTGGATGGTTTGGCTTGGTTTAAACCTAATGGGCATGGTTCGCCCCTTGATCTTTTCAATCTCCCGAACTGCCCCAATTTTGGGCCATTTCAATATGATATGAGAGGAGGATTAGGATATAATATTCGCACCAATTTTATTCTACCTTTATTCACTTTTCTTCTTGAGTTTACTATGCTTTCCTTCTATACATGATATGAAATGACAACAAAAGGAGAGTAATGGTGCAAGCTCATACATAGATAACTAAGAGTTTTTTTGCCTTCAATTTGAGTGGTGTGAGGCCACGAATCTTTCTCTAAACGAGTCCAAGAAGTTAGAATGACCGCAAGATTCCCATCAATAACCTCTATCTTTCGACTTCTTCACCTCTCAACCTAAAGCCCAATATTTTAAGTAGTGGTATCGAACCCCGCATTATTTCTCCATTAGAATGGTATGGTATTGTTTATGGTGGTGATATCCAAGGTCTTATGTATTGGTGGGATGGGGTGTAGAACGTCGTGTCCTGCTCCTGTAAGAAAACAAGACTAGGATGGGATCAAGATTCCGAAACCTATCCATGCAGGGAAACAAGAGGAAAGAGGAAAGAAAGAAAGGAATATGAATAAAGGTAAAAAGTGAAAGGAAGGAATAAGAAGAAAAATGAAAGAAAGAAAAGATGGGAGATAAAAAAAGGAACAAAGGAAGAAAGAATAAGAAAAAGGAAGAAAGGAAAGAGGGATAAGAAAATGAAAGAAAAAGAAAACAAAAGAATGGAAGGTAGAAGAAAAGAAAAAAAAAAAAAAAAAGAAAGAAGGAGAGAGAGATGGAGGATACTATCGGAACCGCTGCTAAGATAGGATGGGATAATGGTGCATCCTGTCCTATGGAGATACTAGGACACCTCTGTCCCACAAGATTTAAAACCTTGGTAATAGTAACACTACACACCAAAATTGACAACCTTCAAAAATTGAAGGACCATTGGTATCAACCGGCAGTTTATGCACCAATATGAATTGGTAGGTATTAGTATGGCTGTTTGGCATCCTGGTGCTGGTTTCATTCCAGAATAGTATGGTATTGGCTCTACCATATGCTATCGGCTGTACCATATGCTACCATTCTAGTAATTTTTGAAATAATGCTAAAGCCACTGCATTTTATATCCCAAATTCTACCAGCAAATTCATTTCAGCATACTGTCCAAATCTGTGACCACATTCAACCACCCTTCTGTGAATTTTGTTACTCCATGCCATTCACCTCCAAACCCCTTGATCCACCATCCTTCCATTGACCCTTATAATGCCATATCGGAATCAGCGAGATAAATCTTAATTAGCCCCTAAACAAAAGAAATTGCTGACATTCATCCAAAGACTGTTGGCATCTGAGTTAGGCTAGTGGGGTGCCACATTAAGGACCAACAATAGCATGGTGTTGTGGATTGCAGCAACTCAACAATCCTCCCTTTGTTGTTCAATGATAGTGTTGTTCTAAACTAAGCTATTATGCATCTTCTCATGTGCTTGTTTACTTGTCCACTGTGAATTAAGCTGTTGGTAGTTTAATCTCCTTGTTTGTTCCTTAAATCCATTGATTGTTGCCTCTCCTTACCTACACCAGAAACCAAATCCCTCGTGTTCATGCTTATCAAGCAGTCCTGGCATCCCTCAGTTGGTTGTCCTGCACCAATTGGCTTGCTTGACTTTCAAATTTGTTTCATAACGTAACTCTTTGTTTAAAGCCTCCATTCCTGTTAATAAAACACGTTATTTATATTCTATTAATTTCTGGTAGTTTGTTTTTGTGATAAAAAATATATGCTGTCTTTATTTTTATTGCTAATTCGTGTTGTATTTGTTGTCAGAAGAACCAATGAATTGAAGTCAGAGATTGACATTCCTGATGATGTTATCAAGAAATTTGAGCAGTTCTGGTCAGACTACAGAGACACTCCATTGAAGGGTACTTACTGACCTGTCCATTATCTGTTTTGTGAGTGCTATATTGGATATTACTTATAAATTATGTATTTCAATTATGTACCAAGTGACTAGCAAGAGCCATCATGTTGAACCATTGTCAGTACCGAGGATTGCTGAATCAGTACCGGGATCCATACCGGTCAGCGACCGGTACGGTACGGTACAATACTGATATATGTATTGGTCTTGGTGACTTAAGAAAAAATTATCTTCCTCCCCCTCCTCAAGCAAGGATTGCTGAACTGGACTTGAATCGAGCCAAATTGAGCCTGAACCAGACCTGTACCATACCGAACCGACTTGTACCGGTCCGAACTGACTTGTACTATACTGAACCGACCCGTACCGGTTTGGTTCAGGTCAAATTTTATGATTCAAATCTCGAATCATTTTTTAGACTAAACTATACCGGTTCTTGACCAGTACGGTACAGTACACCCCAAACCGGTAGTTTCGGGATGGTACCGTAAATTCTGGTCAGTAGTACCTTCTTTTGCAGAACTATATGTATTTGAGGTTATTATTTTATTGTTTCTCTTTTTCTGAAGTTCATTATAATCATTTGTTGAACATATCAAAATTATTTGTTGGGCATTTATTCAAAGTTCTACACCAACCCAACATTGAAAAGGACACTACTGCATTTTTAGAGAGTCCATTCCTCTTCTTCCCTAAATAATGAAGTTTTTTGTTTTCCTTCATTTATTTATAGCAGAAAAGGTAAATTCACTGTTTTGTTCAGTAATCACTGTCTTTGATAATAGCCTTGTTATCCACTTATCGTTACAATTCTTCCTTGGGTATATTCCATCAACTTATTTTTGAATATGGAATTTACAGGGAGAAATGCCATTCTGCAAGGAATTTGCCCTCAAATCTTTGGTCTCTTCACGGTGAAACTTGCAGGTACGCCAAACTATGCATGCACCATGCAGCACTTCTGTTAGAGTAAATGATGTTCTAAATTGAAGTAGGTATTTCTCCCTCATTCAAGCATGGTATTTTTCCCTCACTCTCTCTGCATGCTTTCTTGCCAACTTTTCTTCTCCATCGTTTTTACTCTGATTAGATCGATAAGGTGTAACTGGTATTGATAATGATTTCTAATAAATCTTCAAATTTACAGTTGCTTTGACTCTGATTGGAGGTGTGCAACATGCTGATGCTTCTGGGACAAAGATTCGTGGAGAATCTCACCTTCTTCTTGTTGGTGACCCAGGTACTTCTAATAAATAACCATTTTGAAATTTGCATTCTAATGAAGGTTGGCTGCTGCTTTGCTATTTGCACCAGGAGTGATTTTTAATCAATAACACTGCTAGGAAATCTGCACTGAGCTTGATATGTTCACTTCTTTTGACTTTTTTTGGGGTAAAACTCTTAGTATTAAAGTCATATATTATGTTGGAGAAGAGGAGGAGAAGATCCAAGGAATCCAGATGAATGTGAAAAATTAATCTGGAAGACTTACACTGATAGCAGAGTTGGCCCTTAATACAAAGGAATGGTGGAAACTGGAAATGATTCATGAATTCTGCAAGATTAGCTGGGATAAGTCTTGTTAGTAAGGTCCAAAGTGAACCTACCACACCCAATTGTATTAGAGAATAGTGTCAAATGCAAAAAAAACTGTGCGGGTAGCCTATATTGCTACATCATGCAGCAATAAATTTGCACTTGTGTTTGGGCAATGACATGCATTATCTGAGACATTTTGTGATCTATATTTTTTAGTGATGAAAAGTATATTTTGTAGAGATGCTTAACCAAGATATTTTCTTCTTTTTTTTTTTTCATCATGCATTGCATTCCTTTGTACCTTTTATCGTGCTAACATAGTAAGAGCCAATTATCTTCAAAATCATGAAAATTCTTAAAGCGCAAAGCTAAATCATCTTGCAATTTTCCTTATATTTTTGAGATAGCAATAACAAATTACATTCATAAACAAGAAACATGGAGGAAAATGCTCTCCAATCTGGCTAATAGTTTCTTAGTTTGAATTTGTGATATGTCAAATTAATATGGTCAAGTCGATTTTTCCCTTTTAAAAATATGAAATTCATCGTTATTGTAACTTTGATATCTGTCCTACAATCTATTTTTTCCCAGTATGTTGTGTCAGCATGTGTACATACATCTATAGCATTGCTTTTTTCTAATTGAAAGTTGATGAAAGTTGACATAAAGCATAGGAATGGGTAATCACTGGGAGGGATATTTTATTGAAGCCTTCTCTTAAATTTTAGGTACTGGGAAGTCTCAGTTTTTGAAGTTCGCTGCCAAGTTGAGCAACAGATCTGTAATTACTACTGGGTTGGGGAGCACCAGTGCAGGCTTAACTGTCACTGCTATCAAGGATGGCGGTATTTTTTTTGGTTCTTGTTTATTCTATGTTCAAATTGAATGATCCGGAGCTTGATGATGTTTGGATTCGTACTGTACATTTTCTTGATTTTTTTTTTTAATTTCAAGTTTTTTCATCTATTTAAGAGTATATTAGAATTAAAATAGCATATATTTTCACTGCATCTGGCCTTCAACTTAATCAAGTTATGAAGTTTCAAATTTCAATGGTATGTAGCAAAGAAAAACTTTTAGGAATTTTAATTCTAAGCATAAAAAAGTTGAAGTCAAGGTTCGCGGAACCGTCTTGTACGGCCCGATACGGGGTGTACCAAACCATACCGGACAAGAGCTGATATGGTTCGTCTCAAAAAAACGGTCTGGCCTCCGGACCATTGAAAAAAAATAAAAAAAATATTTTCCGTACCGGTACGGTACTGTACCCGTGCGTACCGCCCAGTTCAGTCTGATTCGGGCTTGGTTTGGCTTGGTTCGGGTCTGGTTCAGGTTTGGTTCAAGATTCTTGCTTGAGAGGGGGGAGGAAGAGTTTGTTTTTCAATTTTTTAAGCCCGGTACAGAGTATGGTACGATACGGTATGGACCGTACCATACCGGTCGCTGACCGGTATAGATCCCGGTACTGGTTCAGTGATCCTTGGTTGAAGCTTTTAAAGGTTGTGTTGATGTTGCTTCCCGTCAGGATGCTGGAGGATGCTAGAGGAGAGGTGTTCATGGGTTGTACTTGCACGAAAAGTCTTGGCCAGAAGTTGCTTCGACAAAGGCCCTCCGACGGTTAAGTTAGTCAACAGGCAACAGGAGGAAGAAAGTAGAGTGGAGTGGAAAGAGAGTATTGTGTTGGAGAGAGATTGTATATGCGTACCTTGGGAGTTCCCAAGGAGCTCCCTTTTATAGGTGGGTGATGAGGGCATTTTCAAAATGCCAAAAGGTCTCGGCGGGGTTGGTGAGGATTGACAGGGTGTCAAATCTTGTTAGAAAATTTGACAGAGAATTATTTCATTTGTTTGGAATGTCTGCCTTTCATTAATGGAAACTTTGTCTTATTCGCATTGCTAGATGCTTTTCTTAATAGTGATAGGGACTGTGGTGTGGAACGAGTCATGTCCCCTTTAATTAAGAGGATTTACTAGAGATTATTGGATTGCCTCCTCATCTTGCCATCGAGTGTGTAGAAATGAGCGTAAGATGATTCCTCAAGTCGTCTAAAGACTTGCCTCCACGGGATTTTAACTTTCCTTGAGCACAAAGCATTTTGGGTCAGACTTAGTCCTCTGCTAGGGCCGAAGGTTGATTAAGACGAGGGTCTCAAGGGGTGACCTTGATGCACCGGAGCTTTGTTGCCAATGGCAAGGTGAACCTTCGCCAATGCCGAAGGTTAGTTGGGCCTAGGGTCCAGGAGGCAGAAGAACTTGAAACATTCTTGTCTCCTCTGCAAGTTGTGCTGGTGGAGTCATCTTCCACTAGCCTCGTGGGCTAGAGCTTTCCCTCGGTGATCGAGGGTTGACCTTTGATCCTTTATCGAGGGTCAGTAGAGCCGACAATTGTCAGAGGAGGCTACCAATGTTGGATGATCACTGGAGGTGGTTCTTTATCAGGATCGAAGGTCAATTAACCTGAAGGGCTTCGTGGCAGGACAGTTGGTCATGGATACTGGGGATGAGCCTCGGATATCAAACCTTTAGCATGTAACTGGTGTTGTTCCATCAGGAAACTTAAGAGTTAGTTCTGTTGATGCCTCTTGTGACCGCGTCATAGATGTTTGGTTGATGTTCTATTTGAGCAAATGCTTCGCATATAAGTATTCCAAGCCAATGCCGAGGATCAAGGAGGCTAAGGGGAACCTATGCGACTTTGCTTTGTCTAGGGGATGGCAAGTGACTGCCTGTGCCGATATCCAACTCAAGGACTTTCGGGATACTGGGGACGGGGGGTTAGCCCCCACATCATGTTGCACCATATTACTTGCTAGTAATGTGCTCAATAGGTGGTCTAATAGATTGCTTCTTGCAGCATCATAGTTTTAGCATGTGGTAGCCTCTTCCTGATTTCACAATTTTCTTTTCTAGCAAAGAGTTTAAGCAGGTCACTGAAGTTTCCCCTTTCCTCAGAAGTCATATTCTTTGGATGTGGTTATAGTTAAGCCGCTTAAACCTTTAGACAAAATAATGGTTGACAAATATAATTTTTTACGGTGGTTGAAATCATTGCACGCTAGGTGTAATGACTGATTTTATTACATATTTTCTACTAAATATTTATCCAAAGTTACATAACCAAGATTTTATACCGATCGGTGCATTGTAATCTTAGACACATCTCTCTCTCTCTCTGTATGCGCGTGCGCGTGCGCCCGCGCGCAACCCCCCTCCCATCCTATCAGTTTCACAATGCTTTAAAAGGACATTGTTAATTTCTGCTGAAGATGATTGATGCTACCTATAATCTATAATGATTCATTCATTCTGGATAAATAATCATGTATTTGGGCTTAGGCATATTATACTTGACTTTGATTGACTAGCAATAAAAATGGTCACTCCTATATAGGGACATGACTTAATGATATTATGTGTAATGGAATGATTGTATATGACATAGAAGAAGGCAATGTCTTCTTTTTATTAGCATGAAAAAAATTGACTTTTCTTCATTTAATCAGAGCAAACGTGGAAGACTTAGTGCCATGCCCTAAGATCCAAACTTATTTGAACCAAGGTTTTAAATCTCGTGGGACAAAGGTGTTATGGTTTCTTCATGGAACGGGATGCCCTATTGTCCAGTCCCATCTTGGTAATAGTCTCGGTCATGCATCATGATAGATATTTTGCAACTCTCTCCCCTTTTACTTTCCTTTTTTTTTTCTTTCTTTTTCTACCTTTCCTTTTTTTTCTTTCTTTTCTTCTCCCTTCCTTTCTTTTTTCCATTTTTCATCTTTTCTTTCACTTTTTCCTTTTCATCATTTTTCTTCCTTTCTTTCCTCTTTCTTCTCTCCTCCATGTGTTGATGGATTTTGGAGTCCCAAAACCATCCTAGTCCTATTTTCTCACAGGAACAAGATGGGACAGTTGGGATGCCCCCATCTTGCCAGATGTAAAACCTTTTATTTGAGCCTCAAAGTGTTACCGATGTAGTCAATCAAAAGTAAAATTAAAACTTAATCATCCTCAAGGAAAGCATATGATTGAGCATATCATAACTAAAAAAATATATTGTAATTAAAAACTTTCAGATACCACTTAGAAATTTACAATCTAGCATACTCAATACCATACCTTCAAACATATAAACAATTAGGCAAACTGAGATATTGTTTATGTAAGTTGGAAGAAAGCAATGCAAGAAAATATGAATTATCTTATTGATACTTGGGATGTGGTTTCTTTTGTAAAGGACTTGTAAGATGCTTATGGTTACATATCCTTAAACTATGTTTTAAAAGAGGTTTGCAATATTCAGGTGGTCAAGGGGTTGCATGGTGCCTACATGATATGGGTGCATATGTGATTAGTATTTTTAAATATTTTAAATGAATATAATATGCTAAGTGCAATAATAGAAATGCTTTTTAATTTTTATATATAATAGCAAGTGTTGAGAAAAAGAAAGGAAAATAGAGGCAAAATATTTTTTTTTATTATCATTCAATGGCAACTTTTTATACATTTATATACAAAACCTCCAAAAATAATCAATGTCTCTAATAACCTAAATTATATTCTACTAATTCAAAAAGGAAAGCACCCATCAAGATTTTTGTCAATACTTTTCTGATTTGATTTCTGTCAATAAGAAAAGAAAGCATCTATCAAGATTTCTGTCAACATTTTTCTGAATTAATTTCTGGCAACAAGAAAAGTATCCTCAATATTTCTATCAACACTCCCTCTCAAGATGATGCAAGGATCTCGGTACCGGTACCGAGACTCGTACTGGTATCGTACTGTACCGATATACGGTATGGTATGGCATGCCGGTTCAAACTGGCATACCCAGTTTTTTTTGTTCTTTTTAGGATTTATAAAATATTTTTAGGTCTAAATAGTTGTTTGTTGATGGTAATTGATATTGTATCACTTCAAATACTACAAAATGCTATCTAGCTCCAGCCATGATATTATTTTTTTTAAAAATTCTAATTAAAGTAAGATCACTAGTACTTAATTAAAGTGAAAGGTAAAATATACATAATACATATTGATATTTAGAATCGGGTCAAGTATCTGTCAAAGGAAATATCAGCTGAAGATCAGCTTGTATATATGGTAGGGGCTAAAGATCAGCTTATAATCACTGAAGATCAGTTTGTGATCGCTGAAGATCAGCTTGTATATTTGATAGGGGCTGAAGATCAGCTTGTAATCTGTCTATATAATGGGCAATTGTCAATGAAGAAAGGGACTTTCAAAAAAAAATTTGTCATGGTATCAGAGTCACAGCTCTAAATTGTCATTTGTCTCGTGTTCCCAAGTTTCTTAGTCTCGGTTATTCTTGTTCATGTTCCCTTGACCTCATGTCTTCCGATAGGTCTGATGCTTCTCTGATTCGTTTCAATGGCAAAAACTACTCTGCTTGGCGTTTCATTTCAGGATTTTCGTCAAAGGTAAGGAGCTGTGGGGACATATTGATGGCAGTAACCCAGCTCCTGACAAAAACAAAGACAGACCAACACGCCAAGTGGGAAGTCAAGGATGCACAAGTTATGGCATGGATTTTAGGATCTGTCGAACCCGGTATCATCTTGAATATTCGATCTTCTCAGACTGCGGCTTAGATGTGGACTTACTTGAAGAAGGTCTACAGTCAACAAAACACTGCTTGTCGGTTCCAGCTTGAACATGAATTGGCCACTCTTCAATAGGATAGTTTTTCTATCTCTGATTTTTATTCTAGATTCACTAATCTTTGGACTGAATACACTGATATAGTTTATGCTCACTTACCATCCGAAGGCCTTAGTTCGGTTCAATCTATCCATGAAACGATTCAGAGGGATCAATTTCTAATGAAACTAAGACTTGAATTTGAAGGCACTAAATCCAATCTTATGAACTGAGAATCAGTCCCCTCCTTGGATACATGTCTCAATGATCTTCTTCGTGAGGAACAACGCCTTCTCACTCAAACCACCATGGAACAACGACGACCTACATCTGTTCCTATGGCCTATGCTGCACAAGGTAGGCCATGAAGCAGGGATATGAGCACGGTTCAATGCTTTTGTTGCAAGGGATTTGGCCATTATGCTACAAACTGTCCGCGAAAATTCTGCAACTACTGCAAAAAGGATGGCCATATTATCAAGGAATGTCCAACTCGACCCCCCAAGAAATCGGAGGTAGCATATACTGTCTCAGTTGTCTCTTCTAGTGCTGGTAGTTTTGTGAATACAACACAAAGTACTCCTGCTCTTGTTTCTGTCCAACCCGTGACCTCTGAAACGATTCAACAAATGATCATTTCTGCATTTTCAGCTATAGGATTTTCAGGTAAACCCTTCTCTACATCATCTTCTTGGTACTTTGATTCTGGGACTTCTCATCATATGACAAACAATGCTGATTCTCTTACCAATGTAAACAAATATTTTGGAAATCTCAAAATTCATACTGCTGATGGCAATCATTTACCGATCACGGCCACTGGTGATGTTTCCTCCTCTCTCACTGATGTCTTTGTATCTCCCGGTCTTACCACCAATCTGGTGTCTGTCGGTCAGTTGGTTGATAATGATTATAAAGTAGAATTCTTTAAATCTGGTTATGTTATGCAGGATCAACAGTCAGGGCGGATGATCGCGAGGGGGCCTAAAGTGGGACATCTTTTTCCTCTTCAATTTTCTTTGTCTTCCTTTTCTTTGCCTTTTGTCGCTTGTAATTTTGCTCATGTTGATTACCGAGTGTGGCATAAACGTCTTGGACATCCAAACTCAAATGTACTTCATGCTTTATTGAAATATGGTTTTCTTGGGAATAATGAAACACCATCTTTTAGTGCTGTTCAGTTTGATTGCAATTCTTGCAGACTTGGCAAAAGTAAAACTCTACCCTTTCCTATTCACGCATCGCATGTTGTCAAACCATTCGATCTGATACATAGTGATGTGTGGGGTATAGCGCCAGTCACTTCGCATGCCAATTACATATACTGTCACTTTTATTGACGACTATAGTCGTTTCACATGGATTTATTTCTTTCATTCCAAAGACGAAGTATTTTCTGTTTTTAAATTTTTCATGCATATATTCAGACATAATTTTTGACCCATATCAAAATCTTTCATTCTGACAATGGGGGTGAGTATGTGTCATTTGTGTCTCATTTATTTCCGGACTTTTTATAGAATCATGGCATCATTTCTCAACGGTCTTGCCCTTCGACACCTCAATAAAATGGGGTGGCTGAAAAAAAGAATCGTCACCTTTTTGATGTGGTTCACACTCTTCTGTTAGAATCCTCCATGCCCTCTCAATTTTGGTGTGAAGCTCTTTCCACTGCTGTCCATCTCATCAACCGATTGCCTTCTCCCACATAAACCATGACTCACCTTTCACCAGATTATTTGGTTACCCTCTAACTTATTCTAACCTTCGTTCCTTCGGTTGTGTCTGTTATGTTCATCTTCCTGTCCATGAACGCACGAAACTCAGTTCAATCAGTTAAATGTGCTTTTCTAGGATACTCAGTATAACAAAAAGGTTTTCTTTGCTATGATCCAAATCTGTGTCGCATTCGAGTTTCTCGAAATGTTATTTTTTTCGAAAATCAGCATTTCTTTTCCACACATCAGGATCCCGTTTCTCCTTCATTTTCTGTTTTGCCTATGTTTACTAACTCTCATGCAGATCCAATCCCTTCTAACCCTCTCCTAGTGTATCAACGACGCACCACTACCACTTCCCACCAATCTTCAACACCTCCCGAGCCCCCTCAATCTTCTTCTTTGACTGCTGCTCCTGTTTCAGCACCTGCACCTCCCTCATACATAGTACTCGGATTCGTAGACCCCAGATAGGTTTGGTTTCTCTTCTCCTTCATCCTTCACAGCCACCTTGTCTCTATTTCTCTTCGTCTTATAAATAGGCAATGGAGCATGAGTGTTGGTGAAAAGCAATTGAAGTCGAACTTCTCGCACTTGAAGAAAACCAAACCTGGGATGTTGTTTCGTGTCCCTCCTACATGAAACCCCTTGGAAGCAAGTTCGTGTTTTCAATCAAGCTTCGTTCCGATGGGTCCATAGACCGTTACAAGGCTCGGTTAGGGGCACTTGGCAACAAACAAGAATATGGCTTAGACTATGATGAGACCTTCGCACCAGTCGCCAAAATGACCACTCTTCGAACTATACTCGGTCTTGCTACATCCCAATCATGGCCCTTACGTCAAATGGATGTCAAGAACGCATTTCTCCACGGTGATCTCAAGGAAGATGTTTACTTGAAACTTCCCTCTGGTATGCCCACTTCATCACCTAATGATGTTTGTAAGCTGAAACGTTCTTTGTATGGTTTGAAGCAGTCACCGAGAGTATGGTTCGAAAAGTTTCGATCCACTTTGCTTGCTTTTTCTTTCACCCAAAGTCAGTATGACTCCTTTTTTCTACAAAGGACATCCACAGGTATCGTTATCCTCGTTTACGTGGACGATATCATCACTGGCTCTGATTTGGAGGCAATCTCTGCAATTCAGACTTTGTTGCATTCTACATTCCACATGAAAGACCTTGGCCAGCTCACCTACTTCTTGGATTTAGAGGTGCATCATCAGGCTCACAGTCTCTTCTTAAATCAGCACAAGTATAGTCAGGATCTGGTTCAGCTAGCTGGTCTTACCAATGCCACTTCGGTTGACATTCCCATGAAACTTAATGTAAAATATCAACATGACGAAGGGGAGCTTCTTGAGGATCCTACTACCTATCGGAAGTTGGTTGATAGTCTTATCTATCTAACCATTACCCGACCAGACATCTCTTATGTTGTCCATACCATTAGCAAATATATGCAAGCATTGAGGCATCTCCATCTATCTACAATCCGCCGCATAATTCGCTACATTCTTGGAACACCTAGTCGTGGCTTATTCTTCCCTTTCGGTTCTTCACTTCAGCTACAAGCCTATTGTGACACTGACTGGGCCGGTTGCCCAAACACCAGGAAATTTACTACCGGCTGGTGTGTGTTTCTTGGTGATGCCCTTGTCTCTTGGAAATGCAAGAAGCAAGACCACGTCTCCAAATCATCTACTAAGGCCGAGTACCGAGCCATGTTTGCAGCATGCTCCGAGATCATTTGGCTACGTGGTCTCCTTACAAAGCTCAATTTCTCTCCCGTTCATCCTACTCCACTCCATGCTGACAACACTAGTGCCATACAAATTGCCGCCAACCCTGTCTATCACGAATGCACCCAGCATATCGATGTTGACTGTCACTCGATTAGAGAAGCCTATAATCATCAGGTCATCACCCATCCACATATCTCCACTACTTTGCAGATCGCTGATATCTTCACAATCCTTGCCACGTCAGTGCCATCATTTTCTCGTTGGCAAATTGATGCTTGTCGATTTACCAGCATCAATTTGAGGGAGGATGTCAAAGAAAATATCAGCAGAAGATCAGCTTATAATCGCTGAAGATCAGCTTGTGTATATGGTAGGGGCTGAAGATCAGTTTATAATCGTTGAAGATCAGCTTGTAATCGCTGAAGATCAGCTTGTATATTTGGTAGGGGCTGAAGATCAGCTTGTAATCTGTCTATCTAATGGGCAATTATCAATGAAGAAAGGGACTTCTTTCAAAAAAAAAAATTTGTTAGTATTAATGTTCATAAATATCGAGATCATTAATGTATTGAGTAGGAAGATCAATAAATTTCTCTAACCAGGTAGCATGATATTCCTATAAGCTCATCCCAAGAGGCAGCATGATACTCTACCGTCTATCAATGATCCGGATATACTCATTAGCATATATTGGATTTGCCTCTTGGATCTTTTCCTTTTTCTTTTGCATCATATAATATAGGAAGCCCATCTGAGCATCTCTCAGAGTCCACGGTCCGAAGTATCTCATATAGAGGCTTGATAGCCTCCACTATCCTCTCGATCTGTTGCCAGAATATCTGTCTCATTAATAAATTCTTTATAGTGCTCCCCTCAGTATTTGCCCTGGTATATATTCTCTGCTGCCACTCTTGACTGATAAACATCTGACGCAGCTCTACTTTCTTGCCAAGAAGACTATTAAGTACTATAAATTTGTAGCAAACCGTGTGATCCATGGTCTCAATATTTCTTTCCCAATAAAGCTCTTCATCAATGATAAGATCCATATATGATTATAGATGAATTTATGATAGTCTGTGCTAATTCAGCTATTTTCTGTACTCTACGAATTTCTTCGATATCCATCAACATGAGGTCAATACAATGTGCAACACAAGGGGCCTAGAAAATATGCGGTTGTCACTATATTAAGAGCTGCCCTACGGTCCTATATTGTGGTCCATTATTTGTGATGACCTGCACGGCATTTTACTCTTCTACTTGATCAATCATCTTCATCAATTTGAGGATATAACTGTTATTGTGAACCTAATTTGAAGCATTAATAGATTTATGAAAAAAATTTCCATCATAATAAGTCAAGAAGTTGATGATGCTCCGTCTAGTAGGACCAGTCCAACCATCATACGTCATTGTCAATCCATATATGGGTTACTTACTCTGATAGGAGGCAATCCAATTTTCAAGCTCCTTATTGCTATCCAGAAGCTGACCATAAATATTCCTTGATCCTGGAGGATCTACACCTGTACCAGCAGCCTGTATAGATGCAATAGCAGAGAGATAATATGGGTTGTCTGCTGCATGCACTGGGATATGACTGAAATGAAACCAGGATCCAATGGCCCGTCATATATCCTTCTTATCCTTTTTCAGTATACTATCAATCCTCTATTGTTTAGAATCTCTGCTAGGAAAGGCATTTGGATCAACATCATGGATAGTGGCTCCTACTAGAATGTTCCTGTAAGACTTCTTTTTACTGCCAAATACTTCCAACATGGATGTAATATGGCTGGTGCCTCTCCTGACGAGCTCTCTGACTGAGGTCCTCCTAAATTATATCTCAAATTCTCCTGCAATACTTTCAGAGCCCGATTTCGATCCTGACTCAAAAGTTGATGGTTCAAATTGCTATCTATGCTTGGCCATCTCTAGTTACCTTTGCTCATACAATCTCGCTTGAATGGCAGTCTCTATCTGTGCCTCATCATCGGAAGAAATAGATGCTCTTTCTGACTTCCTGGAGTAATACGAAGGTGGTTCTGCAGTTTTGCGGTCCATCTCTGCCTTTTTCTTTTATATTTTTTCATTTTCTGCTTTGAAATCAGTGAAATACTTTTTCATCAATTGATGGACCTCTTGTGGATACTGTCAGCATGCAGATATATCAAAATAGCCACCAGCCAAGTAGTGCTTCAATCTTGTTGTCCCACCACTTTTGAATTTTACATTGCATCATTTACACCTCCAATGATGTCGATCCGAGAGCATTTTTCCATGCAACCAACCAATGTTATGCTTCGGATCCTTCCTCTTCAATAGATCCATTCATGAATATTTAAAAAGCACATAAACTCAACGATTACATATATTAATTAGTATTTTATTTACATAAATTTTTTATTTTTTTATTTAATTATATAATTGTTTATATTTAAAAAATATAAAAAATTATAATATTATAAAAAAGTAATTTGATCTTAGACTCATGTAAGATCCTATTATAGATGCTACATATATTTTTTAAGATAGTGGACATACATGAAAGGTCACTTTTTTTTTCAATATTAGATTTAAGCACTATTCATAAGATGTATCAAAACTTGGATAAATCAACATGAAATTTATAGTGAAAGTAGCTTACGAGTCTTATAATAATGATCTATAATTATAATTTTTTAATTAATTATTTTATTAATTTTTTAATTTAAAAATATTTTTAAATTTTAAAAATCATATACTTAACAAAAAATCATCATTTTAGCATCATTGTGTAGATCTTTCATAGATCTACAATATACTCTAAAATCATTCCAAAAAAAATTTCGTGACAGCATTTTTCCTTGTTTTTTCATTTTCCATGAATTTTTTTAAAAAAAAGGGGGAAGAGGGAGAAAGAGAGAAGGGAAGCACATGTATACCTTGAATCCATCTTCTTTCTTGCTATTTTGGTATTTGATTAGCTTTGGATCCAGAAAAAATGGGTTCTTTTTCCTTCAAGGTTTTTACTCAAAACTGAGAGCTCTCGGGCTTTCAATTCTGTTATCAACCCCCTCCTAAATCGAATAGTAATAACCAAAAAAATTGAAAACTGGTTCAAATCGGTCCTTAATTTTTTATATTTATAAAGGGAAGAACTAATTTTTATAGCCAAACCGTGTCGGTTTGGTGCTGGTCCTGTTCGATACGGGCCGAACCGGCCAGTTCGGCATGGTTCGGCAAACCGTGAGATGGTGTATGCATATCCTTCATACCCATCTTGCATATAAAGGAATGAAAGTTGAAACAAATTTTTACAAGCCCTTTTGTGAAAACATCAGCTAACTGATTTTCGGAGTTCACATACACTATCTAATATTCCATCATTCAACTTTTCTTTGATAAAATTCCGAACAATCTCAAAATGTTTTGTACGATCGTGTTGAACTAGATTGTAAGCAATGTTAATGGCAGCCTTGTTATCACAATATAATAATAGTGTTTTTTCTTTAAGTAGTCGTAACCTTGCATTAGCTTCTGGAACCACAAAAGCTCACAAAACCTTATGCCATAGCTCCGTACTCTACTTTTATAATTGAGCTTGCTACTACACTTTGTTTCTTACTCCTCCAAGTAAGTAGATTGCTGTCAACAAATGAACAATATCCTGTTGTTGATTTTCTATCATCAGGGAATCTCGCCCAATTAGCTCAGTAAAAGCTTCTGTTTCTAAGTGGCCATGATTGGAAAAAAGTAAACCTTTTTTAGGAACAGATTTTAAGTATCTCAGAATATGGAAACTGCATCCAAATGAGCAGTCCGAGGATCATGCATCAATTGACTCACTAGGCTTATGGCATAAGCTATGTCAGGACGTGTACATGAAAGATAGATTAGCCTTCCAACCAATCTCTAATATTATCCCACATCTACTACTTCAATACCAACTTGTAGCTTATGATTAGCTTCAATAGGTGAATTAGTAGGTTTGCACCCTAACATGCTGGTTTCTTCAAGTAAATTCAGGACATACTTCCTTTGAGATATAAAGATGCCTTTCTTGGACCTTGCAACTTCTATTCCAAGAAAATACTGCAACCTATCCAAGTCTTTGATCTCAAATCCTTAGCTAAATAATGTTTTAAATTGGTCATTTTTTCTTGGTTGTTTCCTGTTACAACTATATCATTAACATACATAATGAGAATTGTAATCTTACCCATACAATGTTTGATGAATA
Source organism: Areca catechu (assembly GCA_021397845.1). Classification (NCBI taxonomy): domain Eukaryota; kingdom Viridiplantae; phylum Streptophyta; class Magnoliopsida; order Arecales; family Arecaceae; genus Areca; species Areca catechu. The sequence continues at coordinate 32,166,060 of CM038041.1, forward strand.
TAGTATAATCTATATTGCTTTTTTGAAAACCAAAAGCTATCATGGCTCTACTGAATCTATCAAATAATGCTCTAGGTGACTATTTTATGCCATATAAAGCTTTCTTCAACCAACAAACTTTTCCTTCAATTTTTTGATCTTTAAAACCTGGCAGAATCTCCTTAAAAATCTCTTCTTTTATATCACAATGTAAAAAGGCATTCTTTATATCAAATTGTTGCAACTCCCAATCAAGATTAGCTGCACATGATAAAAGAATATGAATGGAATTCATCTTTGCAATAGGTGCAAAGGTGTCCTGAGAATCTATTCATATGTCTGAGTGAACCCCTTGGCTACCAGTTGAGTTTTGAATCTTTTGATGGATCCATAAGCCTTGAGTTTAACAATATAGACCCATTTGCATCCTACTGGTTTCTTATCCAAAGGAAGAGTAGTAAGCTCTCAGGTTCAATTTTTGACTAAGGCTCTCATCTCTTTTATCATGGCTTCTTTCTACTTAGAGTCATTGATAGCTTCCTTCCAATTCTGTAGAATAGAAACTGAAGATAGAGAGGACACAAAAGCTCTATAGGAAGGAGACAAGAAGTTATATGAAACAAAGTTAGAGATAGGATATTTAGTGTAAGATCTAATTCCTTTCGCAATAGCAATTGGAAGATCAAGACTTGAATCATCAGAATTGGAAGTAGGAATTGAAACATGAGACTTACCACAAGATTTCATGGAATCTGAGTCGAGGATTGAAGTTTGACTAAGTAGAATATGTTCAATGGCCGTGTCTGTTTTTTTCCTGCGAGGATATTGCAACAAGTCTAGGTTATTCGATCTCATATTATCCTGAGTTGCATTACTTGTTCCTCCATTACCTTCACTCAAGTGTTGCTCATTCTACTCCAAAGACACTGTATTTTCTTCCTGGCTTATTTGATCCTCATCCTCTCCTTGTTTAATAGGATAGACTAGAGACACATGTGCTAGTAAATCTGGTAACACAATTTGGAATCACCTCTTCCTTTCCATTCTATCCCAGGGTTCCCGGTACCGGTACCGGGTGCCGTACCGGTCCAAACCGGTACGCCCAAAATTTTTTCTTTGGTTTTTTTTGGTTTTTTTTTAAGTTTAAGGTATTTATTTTAATTTTTAAGGGTTTAGGGTTTATGGTTTAGGGTTTATTTTTTAAGGGTTTAGGCCGGTTTAGGATTTAGGCCGGTTTAGGATTTAGGGTTTAGGCTGGTTTAGGATTTAGGATTTAGGATGGCGTACCGCTTTAGGGTTTAGGACTAAATACTAATATTTAGGACTATTTTCAATTGAAATAAAAAAAATTGATAATTAAACTAAGATTATCTGCAATTAATGAAAGTAAAATGTGTCATAAACATATAATTACATACCAATGCCTAGAATCGGGTAGAGTGACGATGTCCATAAATATAGGGATCATGTATGTACTCCGTAGGAAAGTCGGCGTGTCCCTCCTGCCAGGCAGCATGATACTCTTCTAAGCTCATCCCAGGAGGTATGCGTGACGGGTTATAACTAATCGCAGATCCCTCTCTGATGTCCCGACTCTGAGAGCTATCCAGAGACCGACGATATGGCAGTGCAGGTGCAGGGGGGAATCCAAATATACCAGCAACAAAATCAGATGCATAAGATGCTCCGGGATAATAACCACTGGATGCTGACGTTTCGGATGCACCATATGGATCATATGGACTATAAGCTGCCGGTAGCTGCAGATAAGAGGATCCTGAATATGAGGATGATCCAGATACATCCAAGGATCCTACTCTACGTGCAAGATCTGCAGCTGTATCGTGTCCCGAACGACCATGCGGAGCTCGTCGCCTATATGGAATCGTATCACCACGAGGTCTATCAGATAGTGCTCCATGATCTGTATCCTGCGTGGCATGGTAAAACTGCGACTCTCCAGTAATCGAATAGGATTAGGAGGCTGGGACTCCTGTCCTGCCCCTCCCTGATCACTAGATCCTTCACTATCTAAAGCACTATCATCAATATCTCTGGTATCTGAACTTGAGTGGACTGAGTGCTCCGATGGAGGTGCAACTGCCTTTCCTTTTCCTTTGTCTCCAGGTCTACTAGATGGTGGGGATGGACGATGTGCTGTATCTGTTGGAGCCCTGTGAGGAATATGACTTGTTGCCCACTGTCCAGCATCCACCCCAGCCTCACTAGCTACATAACTGGCTGGTCGAGGAGGCAATCCTGGCTCATCAAGCTATGGCTACTGCTGCTGCTGATCCATGACCCACCCAATCATTGGATCTTCATCCTCATTAATATATGAACTTGCAGTGGGATCAGGATATTTCAATTCTACTTCTTCCTGAATACATTTCAGCCTCAACCTTAAATTATAATATACATACACAAGATTGTTGAGGCGTTTCTGTTTCAGGCGGTTCCTCTGTTTGGAGTGGATAAGACCAAATGTAGACCAGTTACGCTCACATCCACTGGAGGACACCGTCTGGGAGAGGATCTTCACTGCAAGAACCTTCAAATTTTTAGCTGATCCACCAAAATGCACCCACCATTCAGTTGCAAAAGACATTACATCATTTAGAATTTTAGATTTGGCAAAATAAAAAATTTGATACTGATATTCAATTAAACTTACTCCTTAGTAGTACCTACCAGGATTCATCTTTGATTTACTTCTGACCGCTACAGTGGATCCAAACGAATTTGTGCCCTCCCTAAAAAATTTCGTCTGCCACAAAAAAATTTGTTAGCTTGTTGAAATTAATGCTATTAAAAATCATTCAATAATTTCAACATAACTTACTTTTTCAAGGAACATAGCAGCGATATCTGAATCGGGCTCCATCTTATATATAACATTGCGCAGGGCAGACATAAGATCCTCATCCATGGCAATGTCCGGTACGGAGTACTGAAATCTTGGATTTAGATAGTAAGCTGCACATATTTTTAGAATCAGTCAAACATACTTGTATGAATCTAATTGAAACTTAATTTTTAGGGACTTTATAAAATACTACGTACATGCTAGATGCAAATTCGAACTCATTTGATAACTCCACCATCCATCAATGATCTGGATATATTCATGTGCATGTGATGGATCTGCCTCCTGGATCTTTTCCTTTGCCTTTTGCATCATAAAATATAAGAAGCCCATCTGAGCATACCTCTCGGAGTCCACGGCACGAAGTACCTCATATAGAGGCTTGATAGCCTCCACTACCCTCTCAGCCTGCTGCCAGAATGTCTGTCTCGTCACCAAATTCTCCACATTGCTTCCCTCAGTATTTGCCCTGGCAAATCTGCTGTCCTGCCACTCCTGACTGACAAACATCTGATGCAGCTCTGCTTTCTTCTGAAGAAGACTATCAAGTGCAATATAATTAGTTGCAAACCGTGTGACCTCCGGTCTCAATATTTTTCCCTGTAAAGCTCCTCATCAATGATAAGACCCATGTATGGTTATATATAAATCTGGTGATAGACTGTGCTAGCTCAACAATCTTCTGTGCCCTGCGAATTTTACTAATATCCATCAACATGAGGTTTATACAATATGCAGCACAAGGGGTCCAAAAAATATGCGGCCGCTGCTCCATCAAGTTTTGCCCTGCGGCCCTGTACTGTGGTCCATTATCAGTGATGACCTGCACGACATTACGCTCTCCCACCTTATCAATCACCTTCTCCATCAATCTGAAGGATATAACTGGCGTCGTGCACCTGATATGAAGCATCAATAGACTTCTGAAAAAAAGTCTTCCCATCACAATAAGTCAAGAAATTGATGATGCTTCGTCTAGTAGGACCAGTCCAACCATCACACATCACCGTCAATCCATACACAGGCCACTTGCTCTGATATGAGGATATCCATCCTTCTAGCTCCTCCTTATTGCTGTCCAGAAGATGACCATGGATATCCCTCGATGCTGGAGGATCTACACCTGCACCAGCAGCCTGTATAGATGAAATAGCAGATCAATAATATAGATTGTCTGTTGCATGGGCTGGGATATGACTGAAATGAAACCAGGAGGAGATGGCCCGCCACATATCCTTCTTATCCTTTTTCAGCATTGTGTCAATCCTCTGTTGCTTAGAATCTCTACTGGAAAATGTATGTGGATCGACATCATGGATAGTGGCTCCCTCTGGAATGTCCCTGGAAGACTTTCTTCTACTGCTAAATGCTCATAACATGGATGCAATATGGCCGATGCCTCTCCTGACGGGCTCTCTGACTGAGGAGGTCCTAAACTGTCTCACTCTCCTGCAGCACTAGCAGAAGTGGATCCCGATCCTGACTCAAAAGCTGATGGCCTGAATCACTGTCTATGCCTGGCTGCTTCCTCCTGCTGCCTCTGCTTATACAAGCTCGCCTGAATAGCAGTCTCCATTTGTGCCTTTTCATCAGAAGGAATAGATGCTCCATTTGACTCCCTGAAGTGATAAGGTGGTTCTGCGGCTATGCGGTTCACCTCTGCCTTCTTCTTTGCTGCTCTTTCCTTTCTAGCTTTAAAATCAGTAAAGTGTTTCTTCATCAATTGATGGACCTCCTGTGGACATTGTGGGCATGCAGATACATCAGAATAGCTGCCAGCCAAGTACTGCTTCAACCTTGTTACCCTCCCTTTGAATTCAGTATTGCACCATTTACACCTTCAGTGATGCCGACCCGAGAGCATCTCTCCATGTAACCAGCCAATGTCCCGCTCCGGATCCTTCTTCCTCCTTGATGGATCCATACCTGAATATTTACATTACATATAAGGTTAATAATAATGTTTATAAATTAACACTTTATTAACCTAATTTTTAAAATTTAATTTATTTTTTTATTTTTTATTTAAAAAAAATCAAAAAATAAAGAAAAATAATTTTTTTTTAAATTTTAGATTCATGTAGGATTCTATCATACATGCTACATATATTTTTTTTAAATTTTAGAAATGCATTAAAAATCAATTTTTTTTTCAATTTAAAACCTATGGCACTATTCATGGATGCATCAAAACTTGAATAAATCGATATAAAATTTATAGTGAAAGTAGCTTACGTGCCCTAGATAATAATTTATAATTATAATTTTTTTCATTATTATTTTTTAATTAATTTATTAATCCGAAATTAATTTTTAATTTAAAAAATTATATACTTAACAAAAAATCAAGATTTTAGTATCATTGTGTAGATTTATCCTAGATCTACCATATACTCTAAAATCATAGCCAACAAATAAATTTTGATAGCTTTTCTTCTTAATTTTCTATTTTGCACATATTTTAATAAAAAAATGATACGAAAGAGGAAAATACGAAAAAGGAAAGGTATACGTACCTTGATTCTACCTTCCTTTTCGACTGTTGCAGGTTTGATTGGGTTGAAAATGATCAAGAAATTTTTTTTTCCATTGTTTTTCTTTTCGCGACTTTGCAGCAGAGAGCTCGTAACTTTTCTTCTCTTAAAATCCAAGGCAATCCTCCCTCTCAAAGCACGTCACATGGCTACAGTAGCCATGTGACAAAAACAAAAAAAAAGCCCCCACCTGCCCCCTCCCGGCTGTACCAACCCGAACCGGCCGGTTCGGGCCCGTTTCGACCAGTTCGACCCAGTTCGGGTTCGGTTCGGTGCGGTAAAGATTGTTTTTTTTGATTTTTATGGGGCTGTGCCGATTTATATGGCCGAACCGTGCCGGCCGGCCACCAGTTCGGTTCGATACGCCCCGAACCGGTCGGTTCGGCATGGTTCGGAAAACCCTGATATGAAGTGATGCTTTGAATAATTTCTAGATGAATTTTGAAGTTGAGTGTCTTCAGAGATATTCTATTGATTAGATAAGCTGCAGAAAGGACAACATCCTCCAATAAGACTTAGGAACATTCATAGTGAACATAAGATAATGGGTAACCTTTAACATATGCCTATTCTTTCATAATGTCATCCTATTCTGAGTAGCTGTATTAATACAACTGCTTTGATGCACAATCCCATGTCCCTCTAAATAGTTGGAAAAGGCACATTCCATATTTTTGTGCCATTATCAATTTGCAAAGTCTGAATTTTGGCAGCAAACTAAAGTACGAATTAGATATGAAAGGGCTGAAAACAAGAAAACATCTCATTTTTTGCATGCATCAAATAAAGCTAGGTCATCCGACTATAATAGTCAATAAATGAGATAAACCATATATAACTAGACAAAGACAGTAGGACTAGGACCCCGCATATCAGAGTAAATGGTTGCAAAAGGAACATACTCTTATTATTACTAGAAGGATAAGTTCTAGTATGCTTAGCAAATTCACAAGCATCATAAACCAAAGTCTTCAAATCACACTGTTTAATTAACTTAGGATATAACCTTTCCAAAACATAAAAGGATGGATGTCCTAACCATCTATGCCACTGTATTAAGTATTGGGAAGTAGATTTTGAGAAATCTAGTAAGGTTTAATAGTTACCAGGACTCGTATCAAGCAAATATAGACCATCTTGCATTCTACGATAAAGCCAATCGTCTTCTCAGTGCTCACGTCCTGAAGAACATAATGAGAAGAATAAAATTTAGCTTTACAATTCAAGTTGCATGTGAGAGCACTAACTGATAACATATTATGAGCAAAACTAGGAATATGAAGAGTAGAAGACAAAAAAAGTAAAGAGGTATAATGTATTGAACCTTTTCCTATTATGGAAGATAAAGAACCGTCGGCTACACAGACTTTATCTTTACCCGAGCAAGGAAAATATGTTAAGAAGTTGTTTGGAGACCCAGTCATATGATCAGAAGCCCTAGAAACAATAATCCAGGAATGATGTGAATTTGAAGAAATAGAGGTAAAAGCTGTATGAGATATACTTGACTAAGCAAGATTAGAGAAATAGGATAAAGCCATGGAGGGAGAATCAAGCTGAGCCATATGGTGCCAGAGAGTTTGCAATTCTTCAGTGGAAAAACCATCGGTATTTGTACTTTCATTAGGCCTAACTGTCTCCACTATACCTGATATATAAGCCTGTAATCGAGGATTTCCCATAATTGAGGATTTTCCATTTTTCGACCACCTCATCCCCTGATTGGCCGACCATGGAGTTTTCAACAACTTTTCTTGATATGTCTAGGTTTCTTGCAACAATCACAAGTGAGGTTATCTTTTGTTGAAGATTTTTGATTACTAATCCTCATTGGTTTCATTTTTGCAGGTTTAGAGAACAAGTTAGACACCATGCCCGAACGATCTATAGAAGCGGCATTCAACATAGCATTCCTCCGGCTCTCCTGCTGTGCATAACCATAAGTCTGCCTTAATGAAGAGAAAGGATCTTTACCCAAAACCTGGATCCGAATCTAGTCATATTCAGCATTTAGTTCGGCCAGGAAATTATACATGGTGTTTTTCCATTACTTTCTGATACTTAGCAGCATCCTTAGAGTTGGAGGGTAAATACTCATAGTGATCAAGTTCCTGCCATAAAGCACTATAATCTAAAAAATATTGTGTAATGGACATCTCCCCCTGCTTTATCACATGAACTTTCTTTCACAGTTCATATACCAATGAATCATTCCCTTGATGGGAATATGTTTAAGCAGCAACATCCCATATCTGTTTAGCTGTGGCAAGAAATAAATAGCCACGAGCAATCTGTGGTTGCATAGAATTATTAAACCAAGACATGATAAGAGAATTTTTAGATTCCCATTGGCTTAGGGTTCGATCAGTGGTTGGAGGTTTCTGTCTCTTACCTGTGATATAGTTGTGCAAACCCCAGGCTTGAATAAATAGTAAGCAAGATCTTGACCAAGCCAGATAATTAGACCCATCTAACTTAATAGGACTAATATTCAAGGAGGGTTTATCACCAAGGATTCCATTGCTCCTGTTGCTACTCTTGTCAATAGATTGCTTCCCTTCTGCTATTTTTTTTTTGTTCAAACAAATACCAGTTGGGTCATACATAGTACCCAAATCTCCACTAACAAATTTTCAAAGCCAAACTCGATCTTCGGTAGCCAAACAATCCTCAATGGCAACAACTAGAGATAGAGTCTACCTTTTCACAAACAAAGGAGACGACATGCAAGCAAGAGTAGCTAATAGGAATGGCAGATCTGCTAGTAGCATGGAATCGGCAACAAAGATCTTTCAATGCCAATATGCAAGTACAAGATGAAGAGATTTTCAATGCAGTGAATAGATGTATAGATTTGAAATGCAACTTGATGCAATATGGGAGATGAGGCTAGGCTGGAGGTAAGTAGGAAGAACAACTCAAATCCCTAAGGGATCTAGCTCTAATACCATGTTGAGAAAAAGAAGGGAAAATGGAGGCAAAATAATTTTTTTTGTTGTTGTTTTTATCATTCAATGGCCACCTTCTATACATTTATATACAAGACCTCCAAAAATAATCAATGTCTCTAATAAAGCAAATTCCTAAATTACCTTCTATTAATTCATGAAGGAAAGCACCCATCAAGATTTCTGTCAATACTTTTCTGATTTGATTTCTGTCAACACTTTTTTGATTTATTTTTGTCAATAAAAAAAGCACCCATCAAGATTTCTGTCAGCACTTTCTTGAATTGATTTCTATCAACAAGGAAAAGCATCCTCAAGATTTTTATCAACAGTGATATTAGTCATAATATCTAATAATTACCAATCTATTACTTAGTACTTAATATAATAATTATGGCATAATTAAGACATGTATATTATTAATATACATGCATTAGTTTTGCCTGGAACTAATATCTAACCTAAATGTTTGCTAGAACCCACCCCATTCCATGGGCTTGCATTAGCATGGGCCACGTGTGGTTGTCATGCTAAAAGAGCTGCATGTGATCACACAATGATAAGTAGGTCACAAATGTAGCTGCAAAATACTAATCTTGCCATATATGCTTCTGTAGAGTGTGAAGTGAACCATCCTTTTAGCCCCTTTGCAGCCTGACTGTATATGGGGGCTCCATATGGGGAATGCAATATGGTGAATGGGCCACTTATACTTATGATACTGCATATCTGGCCTCATGCACTGCATTTCAAAACATTGCTCTCAAGACCAGTAAGGTGAAAAGAGTTAAAAGAACATCTGATATGAAAGACTATACAAATGCATTTATTTTTGAAATCCTTTTCACCTACTGCACAACTTATTCTCTTGCAGCTATGTTAGCATCCTATAGCAAGTAGATGTGAAGAATGCTTATTTATTGAGGATTTCATAAAGTCAGTCTCACTTGAGCAGCAGCTAGGATTTATTTTTATCATGAAAATATTAAAGTTTTGCAATTGAAGTTTATTTCTGAAAGTTAAAGAAATCAATTTACATATTTAAAAATAATAATCTAGTGTTTGTTTTGAGAAATCTCCAAAATAGTCACCTAGCTTGGAAATATCATCAACCATGACTAGGATATTTCCTATGTCATTCAGAGTTTTAGACCTTATGACATATCCTGACACACCCTTGTTAACATAATAGGTATTATTACAATATACGTAATTCAAGGAAATCAATCTTGGAGAGACAAGGAAGCTAGATGGAGGGACTATGAAAGCATTGTTGAAATCTTGTGCAGTGAATAAAGATTAGAGGCAGCAAGGTTCGCTTTGTCAGTATTGGATCCCATGCTGGCACCCAATATTTTAAATACCATGGGACTGGGCTATCCTGATTTTTCTATTAGATGTGACACACCTCTATCCTACCTCATTGACACTTGGGACATAGGATATCCCAAGGTTCTTGGTACTGGTACCGGGACCCATACCTGCACTGGGCCGGTACGGTACGGTACCAGTACTGTACGTACCAACACTTGGTATGGTGGGCGTACTAGTATGAATCGACATGTCCAATTTTTTTTTGTTAATGGATTTTGGATTTTTTTTAGGGTTTAGGCCTTTAGGGTTTAGGATTCAAGGTTTAAAATATTGGATTTAAAAAATAATAATACATTAATTCTAATTAAAATAAGATATAAAATTATAATTAAAGTAAGATTATCAGTAATTAATGAAAGTGAAAGATAAAATATAAATATAATTATATACCGATATCTAGAATTGGGTAGAGTATCGATGTTCATAAATATTAGGATCATTTATATACTGTGGAGGAAGATCAGTAAATCCTTTTAGCCAGGTAGCGTGATACTCCTCCCTGGAGGTATGCGTGATGGATCGTAACTCATCGTAGATCCCTTAGGTCCCGACTTTGAGAGATATCCAGAGACTGATGATATGACTATGCAGGGGCTATCTGATTATACCAGCAATAAAATTAGATCCATAAGATGCTCTGGACTGCATGGGATAATAACCACTAGAAGATGTCTCGGATGTATCATATGGACCATATGGATCACAAGCTGCCGATACATCCATGGATCCTACTCTACGTGCAAGAGCTATAACTACATTATATCTCGAATGACCTCGCGGGGCCCGTCGCCTATATAAAATCGTATCACCACGGGGTTTACCAGCTAGTGCTCCATGGTCTGTATTCTGTGGCATGGCTAAACTACAACTTATCAGTGAGTCGAAGATGAATAGGTAGCTGCAACTCCTATCCTCCGACCCCTCCATGATTAGTAGATCCTCCACTATCTGAAGAAGTACTAGCACCACTCTCTCTAGTATCTGAATCTGAATGAACTGAGTGCTCTGATGGAGATGCAATTGCCTTTCCTTTTCCTCTATCTCTAGGATGAATAGATAGCGGGGAGGGATGATGTGATGTATCTGCTGGAGCCCTATGAGGAATATGCTTGTTGTCCATTGTTTAACATCCACCCAAGCCTCGCTAGCAGAAAACTGGCTAGTCGAAGCACAAAATTGGCTGGTCAAGGAGGCAATCCTGGCTCATCAAGCTCTGGTTTCTGCTGCTGACTCACGATCCATCAAATCATTGGATCTTCATCCTCATCAATATAAGTACTTATAGTGGGATTGGAGTATTTCAGTTCAACTTCCTCCAGAATGCACTTTAGTCTCAACCTTAAATTATAGTGTACATAAATAAGATCATTGAAGGATTTCTATTTTAGACGGTTCCTCTGCTTGGAGTGGATAAGGTCAAATGTAGACCAATTGCGCTCACATTCACTAGATGATACTATCTGGGAGAGGATCTTGACTGCAAGAACTTTTAGATGTTTTGTAAATAAACTAAAATGCACCCACCATTCAGCTATAAAAGATATTAAATCGTTTAGAATTTTAGATTTAGCAAAATTAAAAAATCAATGTGAATCTAATATTAGACTTAGTACTTAGTTGTATATACCATAATTCATCTTTGATTTATTTCTGATGGCTATAGTGGATTTAAAAGAATTTGCCCTCAACAAATTTGATCTGGAAAAAAAAGGTATTGTTATCATATACTACTTGTTGAAATTAGTGCTAATAAAAATCACTCAACAATTTTAACCTAACTTCTTCTAGGCACATGCTGTGACATCTGGATCGGGCTCCATCTTGTATATAACATTGCGTAGGGCAGACATAAGTTGTTCATCCATGGCAATGTCTGGTATGGAGTATTGAAATTTCGGATTTAGATTGTAAGCTACATATATATTTTAAAAATTAGTCAAGTATACTTGTACAAATATAAATTAATTTAAAATTTTAGGGAGCTCATAAATTACTGCATACCTGCTAGATGCAAATCCGAACTCATTTGATAACTCCACCATCTATTAATGATCCAGATATACTTTATAGCATGTGCTAGATCTGCCTCTTGGATCTTTTCCTTTGTCCTTTGCATCATGTAATACAAGAAGCCCATTTGAGTATATCTCTTAGAGTCCACGGTCCAAAGTACCTCATATAAAGGCTTGATATCTTCCACTATCTTCTCAACTTACTGCCAGAATGTCTGTCTCGTCACTAAATTATCAAGATTGCTCCCCTCAGTATTTGCCCTAGCATATCTACTCTGCTGCCACTCCTGACTGAAACATTTGACGCAGCTCTACTTTCTTTCGAAGAAGACTATCATGTGCTATATAATTTGTAGCAAACCATATGACCCTGGTCTCAATATTTTTCTTCTAGTAAAGCTCCTCATCAATGATAAGACCTATGTATGGGTTTATAGATGAATCTAGTGATAGTTTATGCCAACTCAACTATTTTTTACATCATATAGATTTTTTCAATATCCATTAACATGAGGTCAATACAATATGCAGCACAAGGAGTCTAGAAAATATATAGTCATCATTGCAATAAATCTACCCTACGGCCCTATACTGTGGTCCATAGCTGGATGACCTACACGACATTCTGCTCTCTCACCTGATCAATTATCTCCATCAATCGAGGATATAACTATTGTTGTGCACATGATTTGAAGCATCAACAGATTTATGAAAAAAAATATTCTATCATAATAAGTCAAGTTGATGATGCTTCATCTAGTAGGACCAATCCAACCATCACACATCACTGTTAATCCATACACGGGCCACTTGCTCTGATAGGAGGCAATCCAATTTTCTAGCCCATTATTATTCAGAAGCTGACCATAAATATCCCTCGATTCTGGAGGATCTACACTTGCACCAACCGCCTGTATAGATGTAATAGTAGAGCGATAGTATGGGTTGTCTGCTGCATGCACTGGGATATGATTGAAATGAAATCAGGATCCGATGGCCCGTCACATATCCTTCTTTTTATTCTTTTTTAGCATGCTGTCAATCCTCTGTTGCTTGGAATCTCTGCTAGCAAGGACATGTGAATTGACATAATGGATAGTGGCTCCTGCTAGAATATCCTTGGAAGACTTTCTTTTACTGCCAAATGCTTCCAACATGTATGTAATACGGCTGGTGCCTCCTAACGGGCTCTCTGATCAAGGAGGTCCTTTTAAACTGTCTTAAACTCTTCTGCAATACTTGCAGAGCTCGATCCCGATCCCGACTCAAAAGCTGATGGCCCAAATCGCTCTCTACCTGGCCATCTCCTCTAGTTGCCTCCACTCATACTAGCTCCCTGAATGGCAACCTCCAACTATGCCTCTTCATCAGAAGGAATATATGCTCATTCTGACTCCCTGGAGTAATAAGAAGGTGCTTCTGTGGCTCTGCGGTATACCTCTGCCTACTTTGATGTTCTTTTCTTTCTAGTTTTGAAATCAGCAAAATGCTTTTTTATTAACTAACGGATTTCCCGTGGACACTATTAGCATGCAGATATATCAGAATAGCCGTAGTTAAGTGCTGCTTCAACCTTGTTACTCCATTACTTTTGAATTCTATATTGCACCATTTATATCTCTAGTGATACCGATCCGAGAGCATTTTTTCATGCAATCAATCAATGTCATGCTCCGAATCCTTCTTCCTCCTCGATGGATCCATTTCTGAATATTTAAAAAGCACATAAGCTCAATAATTATGTTTACTATTTAATACTTTGTTAATCTATTTTTTTATTTTTTATTTAAATAAATATTTTTTTATTTTTTAGATTTAAAAATATATGAAAAATAAAAATATTATAAAAAAATTGATCTTAGATTCATGTAGGATCCTATCATAGATGTTACATATATTTTTTTAAGATACCGAAAATGCATTAAAGACCACTTTTTCTTCAATATTAAACCTAAAGCACTATTCATAAGATGCATCAAAATTTGGATAAATCGACACGAAATTTATAGTAAGAATAGCTTACGAGCCTCATAACAATAATCTATCATTACAGTTTTTTATTAATTATTTTATTTTTTATTAATTTTTTAATTTAAAATAAATTTTTAATTTAAAAAATTATATACTTAACAAAAGATCAAGATCTTAGTATCATTGTATAGATCTTTTTTAAATCTATAACATATTCTAAAATCATGCCCAATAAAAAAATTTGATAGCATTTTTTCTTAATTTTTTTAATTTTCATGAGTTTTAAAAAAAAGAGAGGGAAGAGGGAAAAAGAAAAAAAAGAAGCTATACATACCTTGAATCTACCTTCCTTTTGAATTACTTGGCATTTAATTGGCTTGAAATGAGAGAAAATGAATTTTTTTGGGTCGTTGAAGCGAATGAAGCAAAGAGAGCTCTCTTAGAGAGCTCTTTGCCTCTCTGTCTCGTTAAACCCCCCACCTACCTCCATAGTAACCAACAAAAAGACAAAAAACCTGGTTCAAACCGGACCGAACCAGTCACAAACCGGCCGAATCGATCGGTTCGATGCGGTTTGGGCCGGTTCCTTAAATCTTTTTTCTAAATGGGCTAAAACCATTTTAATTGGCTGAACCATGCCATTCGATCATCGATCTAGTTCGGTTTGCCCCGAACTGGTCGGTACGACACGGTTCGGCGAACCCTAGGATATCCTAAGATGTACTGATCCAGATGTTGGCACGATGGTGGGATGGTCATGTCTCATTCCAACCATGGGATAGTACCCTGTTTTAGTGTCTCATGGGATGCCCCACCAAGACTTGAATTCTTGTTAGTATCATTCTATTACAGTGTCGATACATGGATCGGTATGCGATGGCAAGACATACAAAGTATCCAAATGGTATGAGTAGATATCGGTTCAGTACTGCTATAGTATTGACTGGTACAACTTGGAGGCTAGAGATAGATGATGGTGGAGAGAGTGGGTGTCTCACAATCAAAGAAGACTAGAGGGAAATATAGTAGGATTATGCTAGGATCTGCGAGATTATTGTTAAGATACTGTGGCTATCAGTTTAATTAACCGATTTTTAAAGAAAATTGAAAATACATAGAAAGGATGAGTTGGGTCGAATCTACAGGAAGGAAATATGTTGGATGTTTTGAATCTTTGATCTAAGAAAATAAATGGATCGAAGTAGGGAAAATAGAAATTAAAAGTGCAAAAAATAAATAACTTGGTACTAGGTCTACTATTTAGCTCCTAGCATCTACTTGGAATAAAAATGAAGAACATGAATATAAACGTTCAGGAAAATAATTCTTTTATTAAATAAAAGTAGAATCCTATTACAAGAAATCAAAAAGTGCAAAAAAAAAAAATTGTAAAGAAAGCTGTAATAAAAGAAAACTTGTAACAAAGTTTCAGAAGCATATTAGTGCAGCCTCGTCGGGAAGGCGGTAGACAAGTATCCTTCCTTTGTACTTCTCAGAGCAAATCAGGCTTCTTTGCTTCTTTCTCTTTAGATCTTTGATCTTGAAGATGGAGTCGGCACAAGATGGCATAGGGACAGCTCTTCTTTAAGAGATCCCACTTTTAGAGGCCAACCCATAATCTAAGTAGTGCCCTCTATCCTGTACCCTGCTCTCTCCAAGATGATTTTTTCTATTGCCCAGGATTCTTTAAATAGAGGGAATTAGACAGACTCCTGCGCTTGTGTCCGTCGGGTGGTTTGAAATCATGGTGGATTGTGTTTCAACGGGCTGTAATAGATTGGAGTCTTCTTCAACCGTCGGATTAACTGTATTGGATGGCTGAGATCAATTGGATTCCATGGATCGCAGTGTTATGCCTTGGATTCCTTCTCAAGTCTGGAATCACTTGTCACCGTTGGATTAGATTTTTAATTACCTTTCAGCCCTGGATCATGCCTACAGATCTTCATTAGGTGGGGAGTCTCACCAGCCATCGGATCATGAGGATGGAGGCAATGGATGATAGTGATGGATGAAGACTGGTGGCTCGGGATCTTGGGACAAGGGGGATGGTTGAGGTTGAAGATGGGGAGGATGACCAGTAGACCGAGTGTCATGGGAAGGAGGTAGCGGTGGCTCTCAGTAGTGATAGGGGGTGTTTCTGGTGAAGAGGTGATGGGAGGAGAAATAAGGTAGCGGCTATGGCACTGGGTGGTGGCCATGGTGATGAAGAACAGAATGGGAGGCAAAGGAGAAGAGCAGCGGTAACGACGAATGGCGACGCGGTGAGGGGCACTGGGCAGCGATAGGCCAAGGAGCGACGAGCTGGGGAGACGGCGGCCATGGCAACGATGGTGGCAGGCGTCTCGGCTTGAGAGGAGGTGATGGTGGTGGTGGATTGGGCTGAAAGAGGGCCGGAATGGGGGGGTGGCATGTTCGGCGGCTTCTCCGATCAATGAAAGAGGATGAGACAGCAACCACGGCGACCAGACGGCAAGTGGCGGCTTAAAATTCCTCATGGTCCATGGCTTAGAGCTATGGACCGAAATCCTTGGCTACCGGTGGACCCTTTGCCATTTTGTAGACCAGGCGGCTAGTCCATGGTGGACCGGCTGCTTTAAAATGTGTGCAATATTTGATTGTTTTAGTTTTTATTTGATTCTGGGTCCATTTGAATTTCGATTCACATGCAGTTTGATCCGTTGGGTTCTACAAGTCGAGCTCTTTATGTTGGCAAGCTTTTTAATCAGTAAACCAACTAATTTTCTTAGATTTCAGAGTTTCAACAAATTCTATTATCTTAATATACTTATCAAAGAGGAAGAAACATGAGTTAAATTTTTCATTAAATATTTTAATGGGTGTGTGGTGCTTTGGCTCAACATCTACTTTTTATGATTATGCTCTAATTTCATCTTTTTTTCAAAGGTATTAAAATAGTTAATTTTGCAAGAATGTCTAGTTTAATTATGAAATTAGGATTTTTAGAAGATGTTATCACCAATAATTACTTAAAATACTTAAAATAAATATATAAATACGTGATTTATCGGATTCCTACTTTTAGTGATCTAGACATTTGATTCTTATGATTTGCTTTAAAAGGGTGTTTCTGATGGATCATTATGATCACATTAGTCAAGTTTGTTTTGGACTAATTTGATTAATTCACTGTTCTTTTAGTTTGTAAACTCATTTTACTCCTTTATTAAAGAATGATTTTTGGGCATGTTTACTAACAATTAGTGTAATTATATTGGAATTCCCCTCATGCAAACCAGAAGTACATCTGGAGAATAAACTTTTGACAACCAACATAGGGTCCGTAAACCTTAAAAACAGTTAACCAGGATCAGCACATAAAAGATTTGGATATTAGACCATGTCTATCATGTCCATATCAGGTTTTTCAATGCATTTTGATTTGGCTCATTTGGAGCTTGAATGATGAACCTATGGTGAAGGCATTGAAGATTTGCAGGGTTATCCCCATTAATGCCTGTTAATAGGCATTTATTTTCTTTGATAACTAAATTGCTGCCTTTGCTTGCATCTAATGCCAAGTTGCCAACATAACGCTGTACCATTTGCTACAGTTCTATCCAATAGGCATTCATGCCATGATGTCATCTTTTTTAATTGTCATTATTGTAGTTGATATTTTATTGAAGTTGTATTTCACATCCTTTCTTTCTATTATTAAGTTTTAATTCATTTAGATGTTCTCTCTTTGTTCATGTGATATTTCATTTGATGATGTCTTGCCCCATATGCTCATCAACAGGGGAATGGATGCTAGAGGCTGGGGCCCTTGTTTTAGCTGATGGTGGACTTTGTTGTATAGATGAATTTGATAGGTTCAAGATTCTTTATTTTCCTTAATCTCACAGTGCCATGATTTTCTTATTATAAATGCAAGTTTTCAATTCAAATTGCTTATTTGTTCTAGGTGAAGATGGTAACACTAGCTGCTTAATACACATACATGCAAGGTTTTAAATCCCGTGGAACAGGGCTGTCCTGGTTTTTTCCTGGAACGGGACGCATCAGCGTCCCGCCCCGTCCCAACACTCGGGACAGGGAATGTCCCAAGGTGTCCCAATTGGGACACTGGGATGCTGGCGGGATGTTTTATCCCGACACATGGGATAATACCCCGTCCTTGTGTCCCGTGGGATGTCTCGCCGGGATCTGAATCCTTGCATACATGTGTATATACATATATATGTACATACAGTGTACTACATGATCTAATCTAGTAATCATATAGTATGTTATTTTTTTTCTTTTTATCACGGTTGGTAATACTTGGTATATTGCCTGTTAGAATTACTTGGGTCAAATTGTTGGGAAACAACATTGCCAGGATTTGAACCTAGAACCTTGGATTTGAACCTAGATTGGGATGCAACCATTGTGCTATAGACCAATTTCCATTGCTAAGTTTTTACATCAATCATTATCAATTTACTATTGTTAGGGCCATTAGATATATCTAGACGAACCAAAAAAGTGAAGTTGGAAGAAAAATAATGGAAGAAACAAAGAAACATATTAAAATTCCAATTGTAGTATGTTAGAAAAGGATCAAAATCATATTGTAAAAGTGGTAGGAGTTGAGGGATTTGGATCTTAAGTGAAAAATTATTTTATTTTATGTTTTTTTTTCATATCCTGAAATCATCCATATTTGCTTATTAATCCCTGTAATTTTCATATTTTGTATAAAATCCTTGTAGAATTGTCCATTTGTATAAATTGATGCTTCTGCTTGTCTTAGTTGGCCAAACTCTGGTTAAGGTCACCAGGGTTACATAAGCTGGTTAAGGTTACCAGGGTTATAGAAGAATAAAATGCAAATCTTAGTAATGAATGAGGCTCTGGACTTGCCTCTTCTTGCTTGCAACTTGGTTGCTAGGGGCCCAATGGTGGAGGGCATGGTCAAGTGTTGGTTAAGTTTGAGGCTAGGAGCAAAAATATCTACAAGTTATGAATTAATGTCATTAGGAGAATAAAAGTATAATATATTGTTTTCAGCTAGTTAACTTGAGGAATGTACTAGCAATATGTTAAAAAATTCAAGGATTAAATATTTAAAATACAAATATGGAAAAGATAGAGTTTCATACACAAGTACTGATGACTTCAAAACCTAATCTGCAAAAAAAAAAAAATCCTTTATTTTATCCTTGAGGCATCTATGTTCTTTCACTAGACAAGAAAAACAAGCTCTAGAGGGGAAAATACAAGTTCTAGGGAAGTGTAGGAGAAAACAAATGCATAGATGATCTCAAATGAATCCTTTTTTTACATATATGGATTTTGTCATGTCTTTTGATTGTGGTTTAACTAAATTTAGATGAAATGGAGATCAAATGGTTCATATGTAAGAATTTCCCTGCATATAAATGGTAGATACAAAGGGCTTCAAAGCAATTAAAAGGGATGGTGTGAGATCACACATGAGACAAACGTTTAGGAACTTGTGTTATTAGCAAGAGTGATCGTTGTTGAACCATGTAAAGAGGGTGGGCATGCAATATTCTTAAGGGGGTCATGTGTTTATTTCTGGGTTCTAAATACATACTAGTGTATAAAGTTGGTGATAGATGGTAATAGGTGGTGATTTTGGTGGGTGGCAATCGACAAAAAATGTAATTGTGTTTAGGTGATTGTAGCTATCTGGTGGTGATTACAGCAAGTGATGATGTATGCAATTATTTGGTGGTTTTGGTATTATTGTTATTCGACATGATACCATTGTTATTTTGTTTTTGAGAAAATATTAATTTCTTGAGGAAAATATGTGGTTATTTTACTATTTATAAATTCAGGGCATGACAACCTGGAAAGTTTTGTTTTCTTTAATTCAATTTACCAAAAATTGAAACTTATATGGATGTTTTCTAAGACTATTATGTTTTGATTCATGAACTTTTCCTTTCCTTTGTTTTATTTTTTTTAATGATGTACTTTGTTTATTTTTCTTGTGTGTATGGGCTTTATATCAAACAAAACTACTAAAGATTCAAAACTCAGTGTTTTCTAATATGGCTTTCTAAAGATAATGAATCTTACATGTGGTGATGTGGATATATTGGTATAGCTGTTTTCATGCATGGTTAATGTTGTTGGCTTTGGGGCTGAAGCCCACTCATACTCTGGTCTTGGTCTGGGCCATTCAATGATTTTACATTTTAATTTTTGTTGTTCAGTTTAATATGAGTTTCTTCCCTAAAAGTTGCATCCTTCAAGAGAAATGATTTCTCTTTTGCAGAAGTGGCTTGAGAGAAACAGTGTCTTGTCCATTGAGGTTTCCTTTAGGGCTTTCCTTGAAGGTTGTCTTTGCACCCTTACTCTACAAAAGGGGATGTGATCTGATTTTTGGGGTCTCTGATTTGTCAATCCAAATGCCAATAGAGAGCACCCAATGATCATATTAGAGGATCCCAAACTCCAATTGTTGTGCCTTTTTCTGCATTCAAATCCTCTCAAAAGTAATTGGCTTGCATCCTTTGCTTCCTATGTAGGTGCACATCAAGGAACACTTGTCAGTGCAATTGTCATTGTGCCTTGGGTCATGACCTATCACATCACTCATTTAAGGAGAAGGTTAATAGTGGTTACACACCTTACCCTTGGGCCAACTAATTAGCTTTCTGAAAAATATTTTAAAATTTGAACTTGCAAATTCTGGGCATGGTTTTTTCTATAAGCCCACCCGACGGACTATATGCAAGTGTCAAAATCTACAGTAGGCCATCAACCATGCTTTAATAGTGGTGGTGAGAGGTAAATGTGGATACTTTGGTGCAGCTTTATGCTTTTACAATTGATCATTAATTTAAAAAGAAAATTACATTGTATCCATGTAGGGGTTATTTGGACTTAGAAAGTTACTAGAATGGTTGATTATCAACACTATATGTGAAAATTCCTATAACCTATCAGTAATTTACAAAAATGTCATCTTGCTATGGTTGGAAGCATCATGGTCTTAGGCTTGTATGAACATAAGAAAAATGCAATTTCTTTATTATGGTCACATTCAAATTTGCCTTTTAGATTAGCAAAGGTTTTTCCAAGAGTTCTTGTGGCTGTAATTAGGAATTGAGTCCCCTTGGTGGTGATCAAGGATTTATAACTGTGGTACATATCTATATTATTTGTCACTGGCTGGTACTATGTATCATTGTACAAGGTCACCATAGGCAATATGGGCCTGGTTCAAATGAGCAAACAAATAATAAAAAGTGGGTGTATTGAGTTTCAGGCAGTATGGTTTCAGTATGGGGCGATGTGATGTAGTTTAGTGCCATACAGTTTGATATGAGGCTGGTATGCAATCTAGGGGATGTATAACTGTTACCTTGTACCGATCCCTAGCCAATACTGAACACACTGGCTGATACAGCCAGTACCCCAGTCCTTACTGGTGATTACTATCAAAACAGGAGAACACTGATAAAGGATTCACAGTCTGTAAGGCTTAAACTGTTCTATAAAAGGAGACTTGTATAAAAGAAGAATATCTTTCCCTATTTTAAATTATTCATAGTTCAGAATTCAGATAAACATGTGAGAACTTATCCAGAAGTTTGGGGTTGCATGGAAGCCTTTCTTGCATGCTTGTGCATGCAGTCTTCATGTATAATCTTGAGAAATGAATTGTTATTTAGGATCCTCCTTGGACTTGGATTTTGCTAGAAACTGCATCAGTGATTAGTTGCAGGATTGTTATAGTATGTTTTTAAGATATCTACTTTGTAATATGCTAGATCTATAATGATTTTATTGATTCCTTCTTTTTCATATATGAGCTTTGAAATGAGGTTGAGCTGACAATTTTGTCAATATGAATAGCATGCGACAGCATGACAGGGCAACCATACACGAGGCGATGGAGCAACAAACAATAAGTGTTGCCAAGGTATCCTGTACCACCTTGTCTTCTCATATTTATTACCAAAGAAATTGGTATGTCTTTGCATCATTATCTACAAATGAATATGAAATCTTTAATTATAATACGTTCGTAGAACACTGTTGAATTGTTGCTTGGTATTGCTTTCGAAAAAACTGATTTTCATTTAGAAACATTAGGTGTTTTTAACAGGGAACACAATACTGTCTTCAAACTTCAACATTTTGGTGCATAGGAAACTACCAAAGTACCAATATTCCACATAGGCTAGGTTGGTCTTATTTAGCAAAAACACTACCTTGAATATGCTTAGCTTTCTGGTGCATGCATAAAGACTAAAGATAATTGTAACAGGAGCTGGTTTAGCTAGCATCTTCCAGTTTTAGAAACTAGATTCTTTTAAACGTTAAGAACTGACTATATGATGTTGAATTTGAAGAATAAGTAACTTACTAATTAAGGCAGCATTGGGACATCTTAAATTCAAGATAATGACCTTATTGTAGTCCTTCAATTTTTCTAGATTTTGATATTTGAGATTTTTTAGGTGTTTAGTTGTTTTTGAAAGGAGAAATTCAAGAAAGGGGAGTTGTCACATGACAGGGAGGGGAGAAAACATGAACTTCAGGAATTATCTGAGTTTCGTTGTGCTACAAATACCAGGTTATCCAAAATCATGGCCACACTTTCTAAGAAAAAACTAAATATCATGATTTTTTAGTATATCCAAACACACTGCAAGGATGCATTTTGGTTCATCAAAAAAATAGTTTTTTTGTGATTTTCAAACTTACAATTCATAATTAATTAATTATAGAATCTGTGTGCTTGGCAAAGTGGTGGAAATTCATAAAATTCCCAAAATCATTGAATTGTAATTTTCTACTTTCAGTAGAATTTCTAAAGTTTATAGATTTTTCCTCCCTATGCTCTTGTTAATTTCCATTTTATAATTTTATATGCTTCCCATTTCATCAATCTAACACCTTTGAACAAGAAAAATCTCAATATCTGAAAGCTATAAATTTTGAACAAGAAAAAAAGGGGGTAGAATCATGATTTTGAAATTAGAAACCTCTAAAAGAAGCTTAATTAAAAAAGAAAAACATACTTTGTGGTTGGGCATATTTTGAAACGATGCATTGATGCAGTGGTGCAATAAATTGAGATGGGTGGAACAGCTTAAATCGGTAAATTTTCAGTTGGCCATGTTCTGTCACTAAAAAAACACATATAGTGCATCATGATACAATGAGTAAGCATACATTGATAGAACATTCAATACAATCCATTAGCGATATATTCCCATCTTCAAACTGCTGACAAATTATAGGATAATTTTGCTGATTACATACTCAAAGTTCTCGGCAATTTAATGGTTCAGAAAAGGTGCTAATAGGAGTGGTAAGTAATTATGATGTGCTTCATTTTACTCTAGTTATCACAGAAAAGAGTGGGATTTCCAAGGCAACATAGCCAAATGATCTTCATGCAGTGTGAGGTGTCAAGTAGTTTTAATCTTTTTGCTATAGTGAGAGTCTATTTTGCTTTTGCACTTTAACGAGATTAATGAATCTTATATTAGGTTATGCTAGGACATCTAAGTGGTAAATTAATAGACAGTTTCTCTTCTTATCCCAATCTAGACAACCCAAGATAAACCTAGAACTTGCCTTTTTCCATGCATTTTCTATAAGCCACCCAACATACTCTATCATTTTATTATGGATATTTATTATTTTTAGCCTTGACCTGACAAGAATGAGATGACTAAAAAGTTTTAAAACATGCTCCTGTGTTTGCATGATCCCTTTTCATTGTTTAAGGTAATAATTGCTCTATGTATGACCAGACAATATCAAGTTATCAACTGATGTGGGGGCTAACCCCCCACCCTTGGTATCTTAAGGGTTCCTAAGCTGAGTCCCACTTCCGACAGTCATCCATCATCTACAACACCTTCTGACCATCTTTGATCCAACTGATCCGTGGTCACGGATCAACCCTTGGCCACCAAGGAAGAGCTCCTTGGTTCACAAGATTGATGGAGGCCGCGAAGACTCACTTCCTCCTTAACAGCATAACCTTCGGGGGAAGTCGAAACATGCCCCAAGTCCTTTGGTCCCATGAAGCATCAGTTACTCAGGCTTACCTTGAACCTTTATATCAAAGGGCAAATAATGTTCTTTAGCAGCATTCTACAAAGCAATCCAAGGAGGAACCAACCGATGCCCATTTCCACGCACCTTGTACAAATAGGCGGACAAATCCCGTAATCTATAGTAGATCTTTGCAATTAAGGGGAATGTGACTGGTTCCATGTAGCGGTCCACCTTACCATTAAAAAATGCATAGCTGGCAATACAGAAGAGACAAATTTCTAATTAATAGAAAATAGACAATTTGGGCACACGACGTGATTCTCTGATATCGCATGGGACAAAATCTACCAAGCTATTACTTGTCAAGCGCACCGAGGACTTTTCTTCCAAAAGTGCCCCTGTCCTGGTTTTATAAAAGGGGGTTCTTTGGAAACCCCCAAGGTAGATTCCCTTTCTCTCTCAACTCCGCTCACCTTTCTTCCTCCTGTTGCCTGCCACTTGCCTTGAGCATCAAGGATCCTCGTTGGACCCATCTCCGACAAGGGCTTCTTTTGTAGGTACAGTCCATGAGCGTCACTACTTTGCAACCTCTGACGTTCGAATGGGAGGTAGCACCATCAGATAGAGGGGTCTCAAACTTCACCCATTTTTTTGGAAGAAATACCAAGCATAATTGCTATGCTACCTAAAGGTGTGTCTACTCGGTGTTCTTGCACCACCGCCTCTCAGCAAGCTAGTCAACCTGCCGGAGGTCACATTCTAGAGCCACAAACTGGCACCATCCAGTAGGGGGTTCAAGCCAGACCTGATCGCCTGGAACATCTCTCCCAGCAGATTTAGGCATTAGCAACCATAGTCCAGGCAATTCAGCGCCAAGGCCTAGCAGTGTCGGTAGCACCACCGACAGCACCACAACCGGAGGTAGACCAGGCGACCCCACCCTAGACCCAATGGCTTTGGGGATGTTGCAGTTGGAATGACGGCGACTCCCCCTCCCACGAAGCCCCGAACAGGAGCATACTCATTAAAGTGCATCATAGTCCCAGATAGGCAAGAAGGCACTTCCTTTTGCCTCGGTCAAACGAGGGATCGATGCCATCCCCTTGACCGTCTGAGATGCATACCGCCATAGAAGCAAAGGTGGACCAAAAGTTTCGAGACCTGGACTAGTGTATTGAAACTCTATGAGACTTCGCCTCGGGTAGCGATGAGGGTCTCAATTTCACCGTCGATCTATCCTTCAGAGCTCATATCATGCAAGAACAATTGTCGAGACATTTTAAGATGCTGCAGTTCAAAATCTATAATGGATCTATGACCTGGTGGATCATTTGAAAAGTTTTGAGACCCTGATGTTTCTTCATGGGGCCACTGATGGAATCCTATGTCGGGCCTTTCCCTCTACCCTCAGCAAGGTAGCTCGATATTGGCAACCGATATTGGTATTCTAATCTAAAGCTATGCACTTTTTCGACTAGTTGAGTCGGTCCTGTTTCTCATTTTGCCAATAGTATAAGGTTATGCTAGGGTTTCGACTCTTTGATCAGCATCAAGCAGGAAGAACGGGAATCCCTCGGGTCTTACATGAGCTGATTCAATAAAGTGGCTTTGGAAGTATACAACTTGGACCATGCAGTCACTTTGATTGCCATGAAATGTGGTCTCAAGTAGTGTCCTCTCTTTAGAGAAGAGGTCGACAGTGGATTTTTTGAAATGCTAGCCAGAGTGAAGCGTATGTGCATGCCGAAAAGGTGCATAGTGCTCATGGTCCACCGTTTGCTTTAGTGACTAGGAAATAGCCCCTGGCCTAGGAATTTCAACCAAGGATGATCACATGAAAAGGCTGAGAAGTCGCTCCCCTCTGCGATGCCCGAGAACTCGGATCTAGCATCACCAAAGTCCTCCGAACTAATCAGATGTCCTACCATCATGAAAGTTTGGTTAGTATATTCTTCTGAATGCCCTGTGTGCCCAAATTTTAATGCAAGTCAGGAGGCAACTACTTGACACTAGGAGGCTGCGGAACAGGTCGGAGAAGTGCAATCCAAACAAGTACTATCTTTCAAGGATTCAGGTCCCAGCGGGACAGCCCACGGGATACCGGGACGGGGTATTATCCCATGTGTTGGGACAGGACATCCCGCCAGCATCCCAGTGTCCCAATCGGGACACCTTGGGACATCCCCTGTCCCGAGTGTCGGGACGGGGCGGGACGCCGATGCGTCCCGTTCCAGGAAAAAATCGGGATAGCCCTGTCCCACGAGATTTAAAACCTTGTTATCTTTATCACCGGGACCATGGCCATGATATGGAGTGCATACAACTTCAAGATGAAATTGAAGAGTTCATTCGCTGTGGCCAGTTGGACAAATTGTTCTGGGACCGAAGGGAGAAGTGCGATACCTAGGAGATCTCATGCTTGTTAGAACCACTGTCAAGACTAGAGGAGTTGCTGATTGACCTGTCAAAGGAATTGTCAACACCATCATTGGAGGGCCAAAGGAAGAACCCGAAGTAAGCAAAAAGCAGAGGCTCGAGAAAGTTACCTTCACTTGGGCCGATACTGAAGGAGTACAGTATCCCCATCATGATGCCATGGTTATAACCTTGAATATTGGTGATTATGATGTACACCATGTGCTTGTGATAGTGGAAGCTCGGTGGATGTGTTGTTTTATGATGCTCTCATAAAAATGAACATTTTTCTTAAATAGCTAGAAAGGCTAGACACACTAATAACTGGATTTTCAAAGGAGTCGGTTTCTGTTGAGGGAACCATTGCACTATCTGTGTAGCAGGAAGCGTCCCCTAGCAGTCCTAGATGCAGCTTACTTTCACAGTTGTAAAGACCTCAGCATATAATGCCATCTTCGGCCGATTTGGATTAAATGCCCTCTATGTAATAGTATCAACCTCCTATCTGCTCATGAGGTTCCCTACCTCGCATGGGGTCGGAGAGGTGCGAGGGAACTAGGCCTTGGTGAGGCAATGTTATCTAGTGGCCCGCTAGGTTAAACCCTTAAATGCCTTCCTGGTCGAAGGGCTAGACACTAGGGACAAGCTGGCCGAGGAAAGGGGGCGCATGTAGAGGATTTTGTGGTTATTCCCTTGCATGATGGGAGCCCCCAACATACAGTCCAAATCGATTCTAAACTACATGAGGCTACAAAGCAATAGCTTGTTGCATTTTTACAAAAAAATGCTGACGTTCTTGCCTAGTCCCCTGTAGATATGTCGAGCATCGAATTAGAGATGATCATGCATCATCACCTAAACATGGATCCTACCCACCAGCCGATAAAGCAGAAGAGTTGTCCCAGAGTGATAAAAAGCCATTGCTGAAGAAATATAGAAGTTAACCAATGCCGAGTTCATTAGAGAAGTCAACTATTCTGATTGGTTAACCAATGTGCTGCTGAAGAAAGCTAGTAGGAAGTAGTGGATGTGTATAGACTTCATAGACCTGAATAAAGTTTATCTAAAGGACAACTATCCGCTTTCTTGAATCGATCAGCTGGTAGATGCAATGGCGAGCCACGAGCTTCTTACCTTCATAAACCCATTCTCAGGATACAATCAGATCGCATGGCACCCGAGAACGAGGAGAAAATATCTTTTATTACTGACCATGGTTTGTTTTGTTATAGAATGATGCCATTTGGCCTAAAGAATGCACGAGTGACCTACCAGCAACTAGTGAATAAGGTTTTCAAGGATCAATTTGGTTGCAACATGGAGGTCTATGTTGATGATATGTTGGTCAAGAGCCATGCCTCTAGAACCATGTAGATTACTTAGAGAAGATCTTTGCCACCCTGCTCAAATACCAGATGAAGCTGAATCTAGCTAAATGCGTTTTGGAGTTACATCCGGAAAGTCTCGGGTTCATAGTATCCTATCGAGGGATTGAAGCTAACCCGAAGGAGGTACAGGCCATAAGAAAAATGGGCATACCAAAAATTATGGAGGTCTAGACTGTTACGGACTTCGCCATTGGCTCGTCGCAGGGGGTGCCAGTATGGGCGTGGCATGGTGCTGTGAAGGGTTGACTTGGCAAAGAATTTGCAATGCTTCTCGATACCTTGGAACCCCAGGGGTGGAGTTTAGCTAGATGCCTCGTTGGGGTAATGTGGGGAGTAATGGTTCGCCATGGAATGTCATAGTCGTGGCATGATATAGGGGGCTCGGGAAGCTTGATATTCAGCATGGCGATGGTTCGCCGAGATATATGTTGTGACTTGAGGAATCCTCTAGGTTTTGAGGGATGCGGGGCTTTGGCCGTATTCCAGACTCCCCCTGTTCCATAGGATATGGACCCGTCGTGGCACAGTTATAGGGCAAGGTGGTGCCACTCCCGGATGGTCTCGCATGGAGATATTCAGGGCAATGTTGGTCGGACGAGTTGGCCACATTATGCAGGGATGGGAATCTCCAAGAGGTTGAGCCTTGAGGAATTGTCCAGGCTACTCTATGCATTCTTGAGCTCTATGATGGAGCAAAGAGGCGATAGAGGATCAGTCGGGCAAGGGTTTGGCCTACCTAAACAGGCAAGTCTTGTGAGCATTGGCCAGGATGATGTCTCACAGGGATCCATGGGAGCCGGTCGGCCATGGAGTTAAAGTGTGGCTTATAGAAGTTTGATCGGATATATGCTTTGGAGCTGGGCCAAGGATTAAGGGTGACCAAGTGGGTCATGCCAAGGAGAGGATAGTGGGAAGCAAGAACCAGCCGGTCGAAGATATTTACTTGATGGGTAGACTTGGATGCCAATATCATGGCAGTGTATAGGATGCGAACAAGCCAAGGACAGAATGTTGGGCGGTATGGTCAAGGGTCGTTATAACCATGGCAATGCACAGTGATGTGCAAACAGGCCATGAACATTGTCGAGCGGTATGGCCATTGATGGAAAAGCATGCTGGGGATGCAAGATCGGGATCGGAGCATAAGAGCTTGTGGGGGAGTTAGGAAAGGCAGAACTCGGGAGAGCTTTGGAACATGTTTGATCATTCATGGCTCTACGGAGTATGTGGCATGTTGGCTTGGCGGGTTGGCTAGGCGACACTAGAGGTGGTTTACCTGAGCCTTATGCAGAGCAAAGGTGTTGCATGATCGTGTCATGTGAATTTGGTCTATGTATTCTTAAAGGGAAACATGGTGGCTTGCGGATCAATGGCACAGTGGTTATGTCATGGCATGAAAGTACTCAGAGATCAGGACATCTTGGGTGAGCAGTACTTGGCTTCAGGGGCAAAGCCATCAGGTTAGCACAAAGGTGTTGAGATAGCACTCTTGGGAAGAGTCTAATGTTATGGCACAGAGGTGCGCATGAGCGTTGCAGTTGACTTGAGGGTAGGTTGCTTGCAGGTACTTGAGAGTTGCATGGATTCAGTTCGACAGTATTGCTGGGCAAGAGCATGGAGGTGATGCTTGGCTATGCAGCTGGATTGCTGCGCGTTTATCTGTATGTCCAAGGGAAGGACTCAGGAGGGCTGGCCTTGGTGTGTGGCATGCCAGGGCGCCGCATGGGTGTTTGAGCAAGAAAACATCCCATGACAAGTGGTATCAGAGCAAAGGTTGCTCAGTCGATGATCAACATTGTGCTTATTGTAGCTGCTGATACAGGGATATCCAAAGCAAGAAAAGATCCAGAGAGAGCTGGAAGCTTAGTGTCAAAAGAGCTGGATGTCTGAGTCTGTTGTGGGTGTCAACGACTTAGAGTGGGGGAGCATGTTACGGTGGCGATATGCTCGATGCTGAATGCTCAAGGTTGCGCATCGATGGCATGTGTGGATGGGAACCCACAATTGTGAAAGTCCACCGATTGTGGCTACAGGATGGAATTCAGGGTGAAGAGTGCTTGTAATGCTAAAGCGACTGGGCTATATGCAAAGTGCAAGGTAGAGCATCTCGAGGGGCTAGAATGTTCACATAGGCAAAAGCTGGGGATATGGACTGAGGTACTAGGGTGTGTTTGGAGTGCAAAGGAGGATGTAGTATCCAAATTTTATAAGTGCAGGCTGAAGTGAAGACTTGGAGAGTTGAGGGACCCAGATGCACCAAAAATGTGGGACATTTGGAAAGAGCCATCTCTTGTGTGGGCAACTGTGGCGTGGAAGCATTTGAATGGCAAATTTGAATTGAACTTCAGTAGAATTACTCTCAGGGTGAAGGCATGGAAAGCCAAGGTACTAGAGACACTGGAATTATTTGCAAGGTGAAGGCAATGGTATTGGACATGCTGTGAGGCACTATCAGGCTCAGATGTCAGATGCAAGAGGGTGTCGAGGTACTGGAGTCAGAGGAGTGAGGTAGGCTAGTGGGGAAGCCTTATGGTGGTACTTTGGACTCGAGGTGAAGACACAAGAGGCAGTCAAGACAGTCTGAGTAGACCGGGAAGCAGCATGTACAGCAGTTCTACAATGGGGAAGTGGCCTTGATCGGAGTGAAAGACTGTTCGGAGTGAAGACTGTTTTGTCGAGGGACTCGAGCAACGGGGAAGTGGCCTTGATCGGATATCAGGGTCCCGCTTGGTAGCAGCTATGGATTTGCATTGGTATGGGACGGTGTAGAGAAATGGAAGCGACTTGTTAGGACTTGGCATCAGTGCGGTGTGGAAGGTTTGAAGGTATGATGCTAAACAAAAAGGTCGGAATTATCACAGGGCCACAAGGTGGGTATGAAGCAAGACTAAGCGTTTGAGGATGAGTTGCCAGGGGTGACTCATAGGGTTGGCGACTTCTAGATCCAGTTGGACAAGAGTTAAGCCTTGGAGGCAGTCCAAGGTATGCGATTTCATATTACTTGAAGTGAGCTTAGGATGGATGCTTTGGCAGAAGTAGTGGCCACTCTCAGATCAGGATAATCGGGAGTTAAGCCTTGGAAGAGTCCGAGTGCTGCAAGGATTTTCAGCCAAAGTTAATGGTAAAAAGACCATCGAAAGAGCTTAGTGGATGCAGTGGCCACTCTCAGATTGGGGCAATCGGGAGTCAAGCTTTGGAGGAGTCCGAGGAGTGCCAAGCAATTGGATGGACAGAGGATTGCAAAGTGCTTAGAAGATGCAACGGCCAACGGTCACTCTCAGACAATCAGGAGTCAAGCCTTGGAGGAGTCCGAGTGCCATGTAGTTTAGAAGGTTAGAGGATCGCGGGGACATCAAGGGCAGAGGTTGACAGCAGTTTATGGGTTCTATGGTAGAGTCAGTGTGGTGTGGATGATGGATTCTCAGTGGTGGAGAAAGGATCATGGACACCAAGACCGTGGGGCTCTGACTTAAGGAACCATGGTTGTAGTGGCTACAGAAGATTTTGGTTGTGGCAACCAATATTCCAAGCAGTGGCTTGGACGTCGACAATTTAAGTGGGGGAGAATTATCATGGACTTCGCCATTGGCTCGTTGTAGGGGGTGTCGGCATAAGCGTGGCGTGGTGCTGCGAAGGGTTGGCTTGGTAAATAATTTGCAATGCTCGCTATCTTGGAACCCCAGGAGTGGAGTTTAGCTATATCCTCGTTGGGGTAGCGTGGGGAGTAATGGTTCGCCATGGAATGGCATAGTCGTGGCATGATATTGGGGGGCTCGGGAAGCTTGATATTTGGCATGGCGATGGTTCGCCGAGATATATGTTGTGACTCGAGGAATCCTCTTGGTTTTGAGGAGGGATGTGGGGCTTTGGCCGTATTCCTAACTCCCCTTGGCTCGTAGGATACGAGCCCATCATGGCACAGTTATAGGGCAAGGTGGTGCCATGCCCGAATGGTCTCGCATGGAGACATTTGGGGCAATGTTGGTCGGACGAGTTGGCCACATTGTGTAGGGATGGGGATCTCCGAGAGCTTGAGCCTCGAGGAATTGTCCAGGCTACTCTATGCGTTCTTGAGCTTTATGATGGAGCAAAGAGGCGATAAAGGATCAGTCGGGCAAGGGTTTGGCTTGCCTGAACAAGCAAGTCTCGTGAGCATTGGCTAGGATGATGTCTCGCGGGGATCCATGGGAGCCAGTCGGCTATGGAGTTAAAGTGTGGCTTATAGAAGTTCGATTGGATATATGCCTTGGAGTTGGGCCAAAGATCAAGGGTGACCAAGTGGCTCATGCCGAGGAAAGGACAGCATGAAGCAAGGACCAGCCGGTCGAAAATATTTACTTGATGGGCGGACTTGGATGCCAATATCATGGCAGTGCACATGATGCGAATAGGCCGAGAACATAGAATGTTGGGCGGTATGGTCGCGGGTCATTAGAACCGTGGCAATGCACAATGATGTGCAAACAGGTCGTGAATATTGTCGAGCAGTATGACCATTGATGGGAAGGCATGTTG
This sequence comes from Areca catechu, assembly GCA_021397845.1. Lineage (NCBI taxonomy): Eukaryota > Viridiplantae > Streptophyta > Magnoliopsida > Arecales > Arecaceae > Areca > Areca catechu. Next base: position 32,198,067 of record CM038041.1, read on the forward strand.
GGGATGCAAGGCCGGGATCAGAGCACGAGCTTGTGGGGGAGCTGGGAAAGGCAAAACTCGGGAGAGCTTTGGAACTTGTCCGATCATTCATGGCTCTACAGAGTATGTGGCATGTCGGCTTGGCGGGTCGGCTAGGCAGCACTGGAGATGGTTTACCTGAGCCTCATGCAGAGCGAAGGTGTTGCATGATGCCATGATTGTGTCATGTGAATTTGGTATGTATATTCCTGAAGGGCAGCATGGTGGCTTGCGGATCAATGGCACAGTGGTTATGTCATGGCATGAAAGTACTAAGAGATCAGGACATCTTGGATGAGCAGTACCTGGCTTCAGGGGCAAAGCCATCAGGTTAGCATAGAGGTGCTAGTTACGGAGCACTCTTTGGTAGAGTCTAATGTTATGGCACGAAGGTGCGCATAAGCATTGCAGTTGACTTGAGGGTCAGGTTGCTTGCAGGCGCTTGAGAGTGTCACATGGATTCAGTTCGACAGTGTTGCTGGGTAGGAGCATGGAGGTGCATGTTTGGCTATATGGCTGGATTGCTGTGCATTTATCTGTATGTTCAAGGGAAGAACACAGGAGGGCTGGTCTTGGTGTGTGGCATGCCGGGGCGCCGCACGGGTGTTTGAGCAAGAAAACACTCACCCCATGACAAGATGCTCACGAGGCAGGTTGTTGCCCTTATCTAATTTGTTTTTAGATTGGTCGGGTGGTGTCTACCCTTCTTCCAAACACTGAAGAAGTCGAAGGATTTCCAATGGACCGAGGAATGCCAAAAGGCATTTGATGCACCTTAATGCCTATCTCAGCGCTTTTCTGCTCTTTAGTAAGCCTGAGCTGGCGAGGAGCTATTTCTGAACTTGGCGGTCTCTCCTTTAGCTATCGGCTCTGTTTTTGTCCAAGAAGAGGATCTAATACAAAGGCTGGTGTACTATCAGTCGAGTCTTACAAAATGTTGAAACCAGGTGTACTCGGCTAGAGAAGCTCATCTTCGCTCTTGTGATTTTGGCCAGGAAATTTCGTCCCTATTTTCAAGCTCATACAATGGCTATTCTAACGGTCAACCCCTCTGGACGACTTTGCATTGGTTGGACACTTCAGGTAGAATGGCCAAGTGGGCCTTCAAACTCTTTGAGTTTGACCTGGCATTTTGTCCAAGGCCCTCCATAAAAGCACATGTGTTGGTTGATTTTGTGACAGAATGCACCATCCCCGAGGGAGAATCTGAATGGGACGATTTGTCACTCAAATATCCGGAGTCAATGGGCCGTGCATGTGGATAGAGCCTCAAATGCCAATGGTTTAGGAGTAGGACTTATCTTAACCAGCCCTGAAGGGGAAGACATCCAGTATGCCCTCCGCTTCGGGCTTTCTTCCACCAACAACAAAGTAGAGTACGAGGCCCTGATTGCGGTCTTACAATAGTCAAAGAATTAGGGGTGCAAAATCTGAAGGCCTACAACGACTCGTAGCTTGTCACTTGCCATGTATTGAATGAATATGAAGGGAGGAGAGCATGAAGTACCTCCAAAGGGTAAAGGATTTGATCCCTACTTTCTACAGCTTTGGCATCTAACAAGTTCCTAAGAAAGAATGCTCGAGCCTATGCTTTGTCCAAACTTGCGGTGTCGGTCCTGCATGATGTACGCGCACAGGTTTTCTTTGAAGTATTAGAAACCTCAGCATCAGCAAATCAGTATATATGTTGTAGTTGGATGTTGAACCTTGCTGGATGGATCTGCTAGTCCAGTACCTTCGTGATGGGACCCTCCTTGCTGATAGGAGTGAAGCTCATAAGCTACGACACCTGTCCTTTAAGTTCATTTTTTATGAAGATAAGCTCTATAAGAAGTCTTTTTCCTTGCCATTACTCAAATGTTTGTGACCCTTGGAGGCAAAGTACGACTTGCAGGAGGTATACGAAGAAATTTGTGGCAACCACTTGGGGGGCAGGGTTTTGTCCTACAAAATCCTATGACAAGGATATTACTATCCCACCATGCAGCAGGATGCTATCAACATGGTCATGAGGTGTGATTGGTGTCAATGCCATTCGAGTGTGCAGCGATTGCTAATCGCTCCGCTTTAATAAACATGTTGTGGCCCTTTGCTCAGTGGGGCATGGACATATTTGAAGCATGTTTCCTAGCTTCTGGATAGCGAAAATTCTTGCTTGTGGCCATTGATTATTTCACAAAGTGGATAGAAACTAAGCCACTTGCTAAGATAATAGAGGTCAAGGTGAAGGACTTCATTTGGAAGTCCATTGTTTGTTGCTTTGGCTTCCCTAGATCATCATCACCGATAATGGCTGTCAATTTAGCAGCTTCAAACTAACCGAATTGTAAGAATCTGGGAATCATCCATTACTTCACTTCTGTTGGCCATCCTTAGCTAATAGGGAGGCTAAAGTGGCTAATAGAATTCTTTTACAAGGACTAAAGATGTGGCTCGATCGAGATAAGGGATTGTGGGCAGGCGAATTATACCATATCCTGTGGGCCGACCGAACTACTCAGAGAATCCCAAGGGGCGGAACACCTTTTAACCTCGCCTTCAAAATCAAGGCAATGATTTGCCTGGAGATAGGGCTCCCGTCCTCTGAAGTTGAGAGCTTTAATGAAGGCAACAACTCAGGGCTAATCTAAACCTACCGGAAGAAGTTCAAGAATGTGCTGCCACGAAAATGGCAACCTATTGATAAAAGGTTGCTCGATATCATAATGTGCACGTTTGTGCCAAATTTTTCAAGACTGGAGATTTGGTACGCGATAGGCTGAAATATCCCAGCCAACTAGCCAAAGGAAGCTTTTTCCAAATTGGAAAGGACCATATCGAGTAGAAGAAGTCATCCAACCCAGAACATATTGCCTGACGTAGTTGGACAAAACACCCTTGCCTCGCTTGTGGAATTCTGAAAACCTCCGGATGTACTATCAATTATAGTCTTTTTTATTTAAATATAAGATCTACAATTACTATGCATGCTCTCTAAATCAATAGGTTAAAGCAAGATCGTTGAACCGGTACCGGGACCCATACTAGTCAGCGGCTGGTACGGTATGGTACGGTCTGTACCGACCGTACTGGCATGTGTACCGGCATTGCTAAATTGAAAAAAAATCTTTCTTCCCCTCTCAAGCAAGAATCGCTTAACTTAACATGAAATGGACCTGAACCAGGCCGAATCGAGCTGAACTGGACGGTACATATCAGTACGGTACGATATTGGTATGAAATTGAATTTTTTTTATTTTTTTAGTGCTGGATCGATTTTAATAGGTGAATCATACTAGCTCTTGGCTGGTAAGTACGGTATGCCCTGTACCGGGTGGTACGGGATGGTTCTGTGAACCATGGGTTAAAGGCTCCTTTGTTCAGTGCTAAGGTCAATGGCCTTTGATTGGCTTATGTAAGCCTCTAATGGATTTTCGCTCAAATTCAGTATTAGAGCTAATTGCTGCATCTTTATTCTGACTCGGAAACCTTCCTTGCATTATGTGAATTATCCTGGCTCGACTCAACGGCGAGGGCTAACTTATAAGACCCCTGCTTGATACAGTATTGGGGACCAACCTATAGGACCCATGATGACGGGGGCTAACCTATAGGACCCTCGTTTGTCTAATGGATTTTTGCTCAAATTCAGTATTAGAGCTAATTGCTGCATCTTTATTCTGACTCGGAAACCTTCCTTGCATTATGTGAATTATCCTGGCTCGACTCAACGGCGAGGGCTAACTTATAAGACCCCTGCTTGTTACAGTATTGGGGACCAACCTATAGGACCCATGATGACGGGGGCTAACCTATAGGACCCTCGTTTGTCCATCCCTGAATATAGAGGCTAACTTATAATATTCCAGCTCAATGACGAGGGCTAACTTATAGGACTCTCGTCCGTTGCAGTGTCAGGGGCTAACCTATAGGACCCCCGGCTCAACGATGATGGGGGCTAACTTATGAGACCCTTGTTCGTTCGTCCCTGAATATCGGGGCTTACTTATAAGACCCCAACTCAACAGCAAAGGCTAACTTATAAGACCTTCGCTTGATGTAGCATCGGGGACAACCTATAGGACCCTCGGCTCAATGACAATGGGAGCTAACTTATATGACCCTCGTTCATCTATCCCTGAATATCGGTGATGCGGGTGCTAGATGGAGTTTTAAAACTTAGAACCTAGTAAATTAAAATGAGCAATGATTCTACCTCATACTAGCAAGATTCATGCATAAGAGGGAGCAAATAAATTCAATGTAAGAGACTACTAGATGAAAATTATATTACCCGTAATGTAGTTTCCATTCAATCAAAAGTAGAAAGGACCTAATGGTTGAGAAACCATTCTAACTAGGACTTGTACCTTCAAACAATAAGACCTAAGAGTCTAGGAAGGGTTCTCTTACCAACAATGAGCTCTCACACTTTTGGGTGGTGGTTTAATTTCAGCACTCCAAGGATTAGCGGTTGGACTTGAAGACTATCACTCTTTGGATGGAAGACTCATAACGTACATGGTTTCGAAGCAAAGCAAACTTCCTCTTCGGCTCGAGATCAAGGAGGATCCTATAATGGAGGGCATTAGTGGATGTTGGAAAGATGAGAGAAGTAAAGTAGAGATTTAGAAAGAGGAAAAGGAAATGGTTGTTGGCATCTTGGAGGAATATGTTGGCGTCTTGGATGAAGAGGTGGGTGTCTGGATGAAGAGGTGGGTGTCTTGGATGAAGAGATTGGTGTCTTGGATGTAGTGGTTGGGCCTCACACCCTCTCCCTCTCGGAGTGTCAAATGCAACAAAGCAAATGGAAGAAGAAAAGCTCTCATTCATTCATGATAATGACTTGATTACAAGAGGCTTAGGGGTATTTATAGACTTCCATAGCCCTTTCAAATTTGAATTATAAGCATAAAAAGTCGAGTGATAAGTGGGATTATATGCATGAAGGGTGGAGAGATAAGTGGAGTGCCCAACTTAAATTTATGTTTGAATTCTTCTTGGGCGCATATCTTGAGGTGATGTGGCACTCCCTTTTGGCGTGGAGGTGAGGTGGCATCCCATCTTGGCATGGTGAGGTGGTATTCCAACTTGGCATGGTGGTTGAGGTGGTTTGCTCCAATCTTGATGCTTTTCAAGCTTCATGGTCTTGACTAATTTGACTCAACTTGAACTTGCTGCTGCTGAATCTCCCGGACTGGGTTCCCTTGGCCTGGCTGGGGTGCTCCTCTCCCAGTTCTTACAAAAAAATTTCATGGGCCGGTGGTGTTCTGGCGGGGACACTTCGATGGCTAAGTCAATGGGATCCTTGGAGCAACAGATTGGAGGAATCCAAGGAGATAAGCTCATGGAGAAGGAAAAGCTCTCTTACCGTTCGGGGGTCCCCCTTTACCTTATATAGGCACAGAATTTTACCAGAATCTGTTAGGGGCCAGGCTGGGGATGATCAATCTGCCCCTAGAGGAATCTTAAACGTGGTCAAGTGGCACCAGATCGTGGGACATGCAGAGTAACGGCGCCGAGATCATGGAATCCGCAGGGTAATGGCACCGTGATGTCAGGATTCTGTCGCAACATAATTCTAGTACCAGCGGAGAGGGGCTTCTAAAGCCCACGGGCCATCCTTGGAACGGCTCACCTTGGGCCAATATGAGCCTTGCTGAAGTGGGTCGGTCGGACCTTTGCTGGAGTGGGTCGGTCGGACCGCTGATGAAGGGAGTCGGTCGGATCTCTGCTAGAGTGGGTCGGTCGGACCTCTGATGAAGGGGGTCGGTCGGACCTCCGCTGGAATGGATCGTTCGGACCTCCGATGGAGTGGGTCGTTCGGACCTCTGCTGGAGTGGGTCGGTCGGACCTTTGATGAAGAGGGTCGGTCGGACCTCCGTTGGAGTGGGTCGTCGGACCTCTGATGGAGTGGGTCGTTTGGACCTCCGATAGAGTGGGCCGGTTGGGTTTTTATTTCGACCGGGCCGAAGGATTGTTGGCGCCGGTATGATTCGAGGGTAAGCCGATTGGGTATAAGTATAACAGTTGCCCCCTTGCTCTTCGCCTTTGAGAGGACTTGTAGCTTCGAAGGACGAGAGCATCATTTTCGCATTTAATGCATCTGTTCTTGGGATGATCGTGGATCTGATCAGGCGTATTGTGTTTGATCGTTTCCCACTCCAAAATCATGCGCCCGAAACAGGTGTCAGCCTCGCATTGGAGGCGGGGGGGAGGCAGTTAATGCGGATGGGGTGCAATGATGAGCGGCCAGCCTGGCCCACTTGGCCGTTGGGCTTCGGATGCGACTTAAGTGACGTGGCGACATCTAGGTGGTTGGCGCCGCGTTCGGGGCGAGCTCTTCGCCGCTGGTCTGGCGATCATGCGGATCGCGGCTTAAATGTGCTTCCTTCCATCACATCGGCTTCTACTACGTGAGGAGTCGTATCGCCTGATGGTTGAGTCGTGGCGCTCGAGGGACGACGGGAATTGGTCCTTCCAAGGGCTATAAAAGGAGGTGTTGAGAGCCCGGGGGGAACTTCCTACAGCATTCGCATTCGAAGAGAGAAAGAGCGTCCCCTTTCCATTGCCTTCGTCTTCTTAGAAACCCAATTTTCAGGTTAGTCTTCCCCCCTTCTTCAACTTTATAACAATGGCCTCCGGCAGCCGTAGTTCCATCTGTAGGAATAGAGAACCAGGCCCTAATAATCCAATCTGAGATGACTCGGGAGCGGGTAGAAGCCATTAGGGTTAGGTATAACATACTTTCTACCCTGCACCTTACCGTCCCGGACCGGGAGGGGAGGGTGATCGGACCGTTGAAGTCTTTAATTCATATAGGATAACCCCTGCGCAGCTGACCCCGAACAGCATTCGGGCGATCAGCTGCTTCATGGTTTTGTGCCAGAGGGCTGGAGCCGAACCCAGAACCTCCCTTTTTGCCAATTTCTTTTTCTTGAAGAGGGACTTTAGGAGCCAGGAGTGGTGGATGTTCAGTCCCCGCCCTGGACGAAAGATATTAGGATGTCTCCCGTCAGCTATCCACGGGTGGAAGTCCAAATTCTACGTGGATAGCCTTCAGCCTTGTGGCTTCGAACCATCGTGGAGGGAACCAAGGCCGAAGGCCAACGAGGGAAAGGCAGTGCTGATGGCCGACCAGGCCGACTTCAGTGAGATGGAGGGGGTTGACCCCACCATGGTGCCAGAGCTGCTTCGGGAGGACAGTCTCCAGTTGGCCGGAGTCAGCTGCCATGGACACCTAGGTAGGATAGGAGCCGTTGTCATCAGTTCTTTCTGTTCTATGGGTTTCCCTTGCTTTGGTTTTCCCTTGCAACAGGAGAAAATGAAGCCTGACAGAGCCAGAGGTGTTAGATATTAGAATAATGAAAATTAACCCAATTTTATTTGATTAAAATTGATGCTTTTTGTGGTACTTTGCAGGAATTGACTCCATAAATGTGTAGAGCTTGATTTTAGGAGTCCAACGACGCAAACGACATGCAATTCGGGTTTCGAATGGGCCCGAAATGGAATTTAGAAGAATTTAGGACGAACTTCAAAGCCGCATGATTTTTGGAGCAACCCCTAAAACCTTTCAACCGGTTCACCCAAGATCAACGGTTTGGTCCATAGATCAGCGCCCGATCCACCTGCAGCCATTACTGCCGGTCCACGGGCAGAGCCGTGGACCACAGTGCTTCATTTGCTCCGGAACTCGCCGGAAAGCTCCCCCCGGCACTACCTAAGCTGCCGCCGACCTCATCGCCGGCCGGAGAGCCTCCAATGGTTGGAAAAATGCCGGAGATGGGGCTGCTGCGCTTCATTTTCCTCGCCGCCCAAGCCGTTGCCAGCCTCATCGCCGTCCGGAGAGGCTCTGTTCGGTCAGAAAATGGCCGGAAACATGCTGCGACTGATCGACTTCTTCCTCACCGCAAGCCACCGTCCGCCCACCGCCGGCCTTTCCTCACCAAGACGCCGTCTTCCGCCGCCTAGGTTGCCGGGAAGCCATCTTCACCGTCCCATGCTGTCAAGAGCATCCCACGGTCTTCCTCCCTGCAGTGGTCGCCACACTCCCCAACGTCGAGAAGCCACCTCTGCTGCCTCCTAGCCTCCGTGCCGTCCCTTGCTGATTCGTGATCACGGATGATGTCCGAAAATGAGGAATGCCAGAAGCATCGGAACGAGAAGATAGGAACACGGGGTTTGACGCGGAGTTTGGAAGATCGAATCGACGGATGCGGGATAAGATTTTTAAATGGACGCGGAGGATACGAGGATAAGCATTGGAAGAATTGAGTTGATCCAGCAGATAACATTGAGAAGCAGATTGGGATAAGGAAATCACCGCGGTTCTCACATGGGCCCGACACGGTGTTTCCTATCTATAAATCTCGGGGTCATTCTACGCTCCGAGGAGAGGATTAGAGGGAGACTTCGCCCCATTCCACCTCCAATTCTTGTATTTTTTTTGTGCGAAGCAGATGTCTGGCTAGATCTTCTTGTGATTCCACTGTAGTGCTTGTCACAGGGGGTTTATTTTATTTTTAATCTTTTGTACTCCTTTTCTATGAAATAAAAATAGGAACTTCTTGTCAATATTTCTATGAATCATTTCATTCTTATTAGGCATAGTTTATATTCTTGGGACAAGCTGTGATCAATAGGTACAGTTTGTGCTCTTGGAATAAACTATCTCTAGGAGGAATTTTCATAATTTGTATGTGTCCGCTTTTTGACTAATCTATATTCCAGGAGAACGAACCGTGATCGAACAGGTACGGGTCGTCATCACCAAGAATAGGTTATATCTGGATCGGAATGTACGGATCTCATAGAAGTAGAGTGCCAGCCCACCTAACAAGTAACCAGTTAGAGTTTCGAAATTTTATCTTTTGCATTTACATTTTGTCTTAGTTAATTGATTTATATTCTGTTATTAGTTAAATATTAGTTTTCTCTTCAAAAATTCTTTTTCGGAATAATACAAAAGTCTCTGTGGGTTCGACCCTTGCTCCCGCTATTATACCTTTAAGAGTAGTGGTATTAAGGTTTTAGATCGGTGCGTTGCGACGCGCATTAGATTTTTGGCGCCGTTGCCGGGAAACTTTTGGCATTATTCTGGAAAAAAAAAATCAAAAATCAAAAATCAAAAAAAATTTCAAATTTCAATCTTGAGTGCCCTGACATAAGGTTGCCCTGGCATAACTGGGAGGTTATGTTGAATGGTTGTCCTAGGGTACAAAAAGGTTGAGCAAAAAAATTTATGCTTTTTGTTTTTTATTTTTAGATTGACTTAGGTAAATTTACTTTTCTGCAAAATCAAAAAAAATATTACCCCGACATTTCATAATTTATTAGGATTAGAAACTTAATCACAAAAATTTTAAAAAAAAGTTTTAGTTTAATTTTGTTTGTTTATAACTTTTTGGACATCTTAGTTGTATTTCATAATCCCATAATCAACTTAAGGGCACAACCCATTAATCAGATAAGGTGGGGAGATCAATACCCTTCCTTAGCCTACAAACCACAACCCAACATCTGCATTGACCCAAGCCTTTAATTCTAAAATTAATCAGACGTCAATCCTAGGATTTCGAACTCAATAGGACAAGAGAACCCTAAGTTGGACCGGGTTCAGATCATTTAATTGCTTGGTGTCTAAGAAAAGTGATTTAGGGACTAGAGCCCGAAGGGAGGTGCGTTGGTTCCGCTTACCTGGCCAATTTTTAATTGGTGTCTAAGGCAAGTGATAAAGGAACCTTCACCAACCTTACACTTACCTGGCCGAGTCAGTTAATTGATCTTGGGCTTGGAGTGCTCAAAGGTAACCTTGGATCAGTTAGGAGCTGTCTAGATCTAGGTTAACCCTAGGATAGTGATTTTGATTTGTTTCACTTGTATGAAAAAAAGAAAAAAAAAATAATTAACTCTCTTTTCTTTAGCCTAGGACTCTCCTAGGAGTTTTTCCTTTAGATCTTCTCTCTTTCCCCCTTTTCTCTTTTTCAAAATAAAATAATAATAATAATAATAATAATAATAAAAAACCTAACCATGTACCAATTTCCTGAGTCTAGGTATGACCAAATTTATCAAGACCGAACTCATATGTCTTACAGACCAAGAAAAAATTTAAATTTTGATGCTTACAACTCAGGTTGGAGGGCTCAATTCGATTTTTCGTGGCAACCACATCCAGTAGTTGCCCCGGTATCCCAAAGACCTTCGTTCGCAGATGCTTCTTATTACGATCTATCCTATTCAGGTTGTCAACCTTCTCCTAGTCCTTATAGCCTATCTCTTCAAGAAAAGGTTTTACAAGCACTAGACCAGCTTGAAATTAGTCAGAACCTACTTAAGATTAATCAGAACTCATTTCTTCCTCAGACTAACCTAGAAGCCGATAGATTTGCCCAATTTCAACAACCGATCATGTCTCAGTAGCAATCTATCGATGAGCTTAATATATATGATTCGACTGAGGTAGAGAAACCAAACTGGTGGGATGAACTACTTCCATTATCATCTTACTCACCGATGACTTCCTTTGATGATATGATGGAATTCATTGAGGCTCCCCAGGAATCACAACAGAATAACATAGTAGGGGAAGCCATACCTCCTAGTTATCTCCAAAACTCATTAGATCCCTATATGGCTCAATGTGAGGTAGATGATTTTAATGACGATGAAGATATTATAGGGAGGGATAATCTACATGACACACCACTTTTCAAACCCACCCCACTTTTGACGGAACTACTTGAGCCAACACCTAGCCCCCCAATAGCTCCTCCGTTAGAATCACATTTAGAATTAACATCGCTTCCTTTCACACCTATTGACACCCTACCATTGATTTCTAATCAGGAAGACCTAATAGTTGGTGATCTAAAGATGCATAGACAAGCTGATGGATTGGATGTGTATGACACGAGGGATAACGATCTTAAAGAGTTTGACACTGATTTTTCCATACTTGGCAATACTTTCGAAGATCGCCTCCAAAATCTACCTGTTATTCTGAAACGATGTATGGAGACAGACCTACAATTACCCGGATAAAGTGTCATCAGGAAGGGATGATATCAAGACACATCATACCCAAGAATGGGATTAGGGTAGATCTTTTTAGAGATCGAAAAATTTTTAAGCCCCCACCCCCACTTTCGACCCAACATACACTCCCTTCCTAATTTTCAACAAAATTGTTCCAAAATTTTTCAATCTTGGTCTAGCATGCTTACCTCCTGTATTCTCTGGATTAAGAATAATCGTCATCGTAGAATACTTTACGAACGTTTTTCTGCCATGTTGACGAGGCCTTCTTGATTGGCCTGTCTTCTAAAATTTTTTTTGAGGGATGTACCTAAGTTCAATATCAGTAACACTCCATCTTAGCGTCTGGCTGAAGACGTTAAACTTAGCGCTCTTGGGAGGCAGCCCAACTCTTTCCTTAGTTCTTGCTTTTAATTCATATTTTTAGTTTTAACTTCAAGTTCTTCCTTTTTAGAATGAAAGGAGTAATAAAAGAAGATTGCAGGAATATGATGATAAAAGGACATCCAATTTCATACCCTACCAGGTTGTATCCTTCCATGCCAGCCATTACGTTATTAGTATCCTTTTCCATTGGGGACAATGGAAATTAAGTTGGGAGGTGAATTGGGATAATTAATCTAATCCCCGAGTAAAAATTTAATCGGTTTTTGTGTACAAAAATGTCTCGAATTGAAAATAATCAAGCTCACTAAATGAAGAGTGATTAATGGTTTAGAAAATTTTAGAGATACCAAGGAATGATTTATTAAGGAAACCCTATAAATGGTATAGTGTAGACCAGAAAATTTTAGAAGAGTAATTCCAGACCCTTCGGCCTATCGATCTTGATAATGAATCCTACTTATATTAGTATAGGCATCATAAGAAGTCAAGTTAAAAAAAATTTTCGAGGTTTTTAGCATCTCTCACTGAGTAACCGGGCCCCTTCGCCTAAGTAAGCATTGTTGTTCGTGTCAAAAGGTGGGGATGTAAAGAAATTTTTTGTAGAGTCAGTCTTGACTAAGCCTTTTTGACTCGAGTCAGTAAACCCGAGGGATGTTTTACACCTAATGCCCTAAAGCCAACTGGTTTGGGAGTCGTTGGCTTAAAGCTTGCTACAAGGGTTAACTAGAAAGCAAGATGTCAGGACATTGACGTTTGTCTAAAAAAAAAAGAAAAAAAAAAGAAAGAAAAGAAAAAGTAGGGACTAAATAAATATTGCACTAAAACCAAAGTAAGTTGGAAGATTTAGAGAGTGAGATAGAAAGTTGGAAAAAGAACAACTCTTAGAACTTCTATGGACTTCACTTTACCACTAAAAGGGTGAATTGGTAATCCAATGAAGTACCTTTTTAATGGTCTAACCGGGTATCCTCTGATTTTAGGGTTAATAAGATAATTTTCATTTCATGGACCAAGTTAGTATACAAGACTAATTCATTTTCTTTACTCGAGGACGAGCAAAGTTCAAGTTGGGGGGTGTGTTAGATATTAGAATAATGAAAATTAACCCAACTTTATTTGATTAAAATTGATGCTTTTTGTGGTACTTTGCAGGAATTGACTCTATAAACGTGTAGAGCTTGATTTTAGGAGTCCAACGATGCAAACGGCATCCAATTTGGGTTTCGAATGGGCCCGAAATGGAATTTAGAAGAATTTAGCACGAACTTCAAAGTCGCACGATTTTTGGAGCAGCCCCTAAAACCTTTCAACCGGTTCACCCAAGACCAACGGTTTGGTCCATAGATCAGCGCCCGGTCCACTTGCAGCCATTGCTGCCGGTCCACGAGCAGAGCCGTGGACCACAGTGCTTCATTTGCTCTGGAACTCGCCGGAAAGCTCCCCCCGGCGCTGCCCAAGCCGCCGCCGACCTCACTGCCGGCCGGAGAGCCTCCAATGGCCGGAAAAATGCCGGAGATGGGGCTGCTGCGCTTCATTTTCCTCGCCGCCTAAGCCGTTGCCAGCCTCACCGCCGGCCGGAGAGGCTCTGTTCGGCCGGAAAATGGCCGGAAACATGCTGCGACCGATCGACTTCTTCCTCACCGCAAGCCACCGTCCGCCCACCGCCGGCCTTTCCTCACCAAGACACCGTCTTCCGCCGCCCAGGTTGCCGGGAAGCCATCTTCACCATCCCATGCCGCCAAGAGCATCCCATGGTCTTCCCTGCAGTGGTCGCCACACTCCCCAATGCCGAGAAGCCACCTTTGCTGCCTCCCAGCCTCCGTGCCGTCCCTTGCTGATTCGTGATCACGGATGATGCCCGAAAATGAGGAATGCCAGAAGCATCGGAACGAGAAGATAGGAACACGGGGTTTGACGCGGAGTTTGGAAGATCGAATTGACGGATGCGGGATAAGATTTTTAAATGGACGCAGAGGAGGATACGAGGATAAGCATCGGAAGAATTGAGTTGATCCAGCAGATAACATTGAGAAGCAGATTGGGATAAGGAAATCACCGCGGTTCTCACACGGGCCCGACACGGTGTTTCCTATCTATAAATCTCGGGGTCATTCTATGCTCCGAGGAGAGGATTAGAGGGAGACTTCGCCCCATTCCATCTCCAATTCTTGTATTTTTTTTGTGCGAAGCAGATGTCTGGCTAGATCATCTTCTCGGGATTCCACTGTAGTGCTTGGCATAGGGGGTTTATTTTATTTTTAATCTTTTGTATTCCTTTTCTATGAAATAAAAATAGGAATTTCTTGTCAATATTTTTATGAATCATTTCATTCTTATTAGGCATAGTTTATATTCTTGGAACAAGCTATGATCAATAGGTACAATTTGTGCTCTTGGAATAAACCATCTCTAGGAGGAATTTTCATAATTTGTATGTGTCAGCTTTTTGACTAATCTATATTCCAGGAGAACGAGCCGTGATCGAACAGGTACGGGTTGTCATCGCCAAGAATATGTTATATCTGGATCGGAACGTACGGATCTCATAGAAGTAGAGTGCCAGCCCACCTAACAAGTAACCAGTTGGAGTTTCGAAATTTTATCTTTTGCATTTACATTTTGTCTGTCTTAGTTAATTGATTTATATTCTGTTATTAGTTAAATATTAGTTTTCTCTTCAAAAATTCTTTTTCGGAATAACACAAAAGTCTCCGTGGGTTCGACCCTTACTCCCGCTATTCTACCTTTAAGAGTAGTGGTATTAAGGTTTTAGATCGGTGCGTTGCGACGCGCATTAAGTGGCCCAGCAGGCGGTAAGAAAGAGGGCTGCCCAGTCCGCGGAGCCGACCGCGGAAAGGCCGAAGAAGCAGCGGGCGGAGGAACGGCCTGCGGCCATTGTGACGGTGGACTCCGACGAGGACTACATACCTTTGATGGAGTGACTGGTGGCAAGGGCATCAGGACCTTCATCCCCCGTCGGGCAGTCGACCGCCCGACCGGAGCAAGAGTTAGAGCTGATTGATGTGGCAACGGCCCCAGCCTCACCATCAATTGAACCGACAGAAGTGGTTCCCCCCGTGGACAAAGGGAAGGGAACGGCCAAAGGAGAGGAGGTCGATGGTATCAACCACGAGACATATCGGCACTGGCGCGCCCTTCACAACGCGGAGCAGGCCAAAGACCTGCTCAGAGGGGCGATGACGGAAGTCGATTGGTAGGAATCGAATCGGTGGAAACTGAATGAGGTGGCGAGGGGCGCTTACCTCGACTTAACGAGGGTAGGTCGTCATTCTTTTACCCTCTTCTTTCCATTCTTCTTTCTTTGTATATGACTAACTCAGTTTTTGCTTGCAGCTTGTCCACGGGATCTCGTTGATGGACGATAGTCTCGGCGAGATGCTCTACGCAAAAAAGGTCACGGCCACGAAGGCCGAGGAGTCGGAGGCGGCCAGAAGGGCGGCGGAGGAGAGGCTGTCGGCCTGTCATGCCAAAGCCAAATCTTCAAAGAAGCAGGTGGAGGACCTGCAAACTCAACTAGCTGAGTGGGAGGCTAAGTTGAAGAAGAGAAAGACGAAGATCAACTCCTTAGTCCATCGGCTAAACAAGGAGCGATCTTCGAAAGCTGAAAGGAGTTCTCGGGCTTTCCAGGCGGCGTCGGTGAACTGTGTGGCCCAGTTGAGGGAGGCCAAAGAATTGGCGGTGGAGCGGATCCGTGACGCCATGGAGTACAAGGCCTCCGCAAGCTTTGTCGACGAGATGGAGGAGGCCGGATCGGAGTGCTATGCGAACGGCTACGACGATTGCCTAAAGAGGGTAGCCAAGGCCTTTCCGGAGCTCGACCTGTTCGCCGTACAGCTAGGTCGACTGACTGAAGAAGGGGGCCCGACCGATCCTGGGGCCGACACCCAAGCTGCTGCTGAAGCGAGACCGTCGGAGGCTTCGGTCGGGACTTCGGACGCCGCACGGGAGGCTGAAGCCGAAGCTCTTCCAGTTAATTTTTCTTTGTATCCGCCGGGCAAGGCTTAAGATTGGTTGTAAAAGCCTGCCCCCTTTTTGTATGAAAATTTCTGTCAATGAATGAAATATTTTCTTCCTTTGATATACATCCCTGGTGTTTACTTTTTTTTGAATGTGGCACGGTCGGCTTGATTTGAGCTCCTTTCTTCGAGAATATTTCTAAGTGTTGAATGGTTGGTTCAGTTCGAATCCAATTTCTTAAAAATATTTTTAAGTGTTGAAGGGTTGGTTTAATCCAAACCTAACTTCTTAAAAATATTTCTAAGTATTGAAGGGTTCATTCAGTCCGAACTCTCAAACTAGCTGTTCGTAGGGAAATCCCTCAAATGTTTAAGGATCCCAAGTAATTTTCCAAGCAAGGTCGGATTTTCGGAGTGGGCTGCCTTAGAGCCTTTGTCGAGCGAGGTCGGACTTTCGGAGTGGGCTGCCCTAGAGCCTTTGCCGAGCGAGGTCGGACTTTCGGAGTGAGCTGCCCTAGAGCCTTTGCCGAGCGAGGTCGGACTTTCGAAGTGGGCTGTTCTAGAGCCTTTGCCGAGCGAGGTCGGACTTTCGGAGTGGGCTGCCCTAAAGCCTTTGCTGAGTGAGGTCGGACTTCATAGAAAGAACTGCGGTCTTTATTGATAATATTTGCGGAGGTTATCTACATTCCATGGACGCGCCACTTGTCGTTCGTCTAGATGCTCGAGTCGGCAAGTTCTGGCTCGGACCACTTCAATCACCCGATAAGGGCCTTCCCAGTTGGGGGAGAGCTTTTCTTGCTTGGTCGGTCTGGAGATTTCCGTCCTCCGCAGAACCAGGTCTCTGATCCGGAAAGCTCGAACCTTGACCCGAGAGTTGTAGTATCTGGCCATTTTTTGACGATAGGTTGCCATTTTCAAATTCGCCTGGAGCCTGGTTTCTTCGAGCAAGTCTAGTCAGCCCTTCTTCGTTCTGAATTGGCCGGTTCGGCAAAATGATCAATCTGGAGGGACTTCAAGGAGATTTTCACCGGTATGATGGCTTCACTCCCGTAGGTGAGGTTGAATGGAGTCTCCCTAGTTGGTGTCCGGGAGGTAGTCTGATAGGCCCAGAGTATCGAATGAAGTTCTTCAGCCTAAAGCCCTTATGCGTCGTTCGGTTGGGTCTTCAATCCATGCAAGATTGTCCAATTGGTGACTTTGGTCTCCCCGTTGGATTAGGGGTGTTCGACTGAAGTTAACCGGTGGACGATATGATATTGCTGTCAGAAGTCTCGGAACTTCGGGTTGTCGAACTGTCTTCCATTATTAGTGATGATTGCCTGCAATATGCCGAATCGAAAAATGATGCAGTTCCGGACGAAGTTCTCCACCTTGGCCTTAGTGATCTGTGCTAGCGGGTTGGCTTCCACCACTTAATGAAGTAGTATATGGCTACAATCAAGAACTTCCATTGGCTGGATGCCGGAGGGAATGGTCCGAGGATGTCCATCCCCCATTGCACGAACGGCCAGGGGGCGGTCAGCGGGGTCAGCTGAGTAGCCGGTCTTTGAATGTTGGAATATCTTTGGCATGCGTCGCACTTTTTGACGAAGTCCGACACGTCCTTCTGGATGGTCGGCTAGTAATAACCTTGCCGAATAATTTTATAGGCCAAGGATCTTTCTTCCAGGTGGTCGCTGCAGATGCCTTCGTGCACTTCTCTGAGCGCGTAGTCGGCGTCCGACGACCCCAGGAACTTGAGCAGTGGTTGCGTGAACGACCGTTTGTACAGAATCCCGTCGAGGATGATGTACTTCGAAGCAGTCTAGCGCACATGCTTGGCTTCGGCTTTATCTTCTGGCAGGGTCCCTTCGTTGTGGAACGCAAGGATAAAGTCCATCCAAGAGGTCTCTTGCTCCACCTGATGGATTGCTGATGTCTCTTCAGCAATGCTTGGACTTTGTAGGTGCTCCATGAAGGTCCGGTCCGACGGATTAGTGATGGCGGTGGCCAGCCGTGACAAGGCATCCACCCGAGAATTCTGTACTCGAGGTATATGGGAAATCTCGAAAAATTTAAGTTGAGTCATAAGGCTGCGTACCTTACTCAAGTACTTGGCCATCGTCGGATTTCTCGTCTCGAACTTGCCCTTTACCTGATTAACCACCAGTTTGGAATCTGAGAAGGCTTTGATCCGACTGATGCCCAGCTCACTAGCTATCCTCGGCCCCGTGAGGAGGGCTTCATACTCTATCTGATTATTTGATGCTTGGAATGCGAAATGGAGTTCATACTCCAAGCTCTGTCCATCAGGGTCGGTCAGGATCAAGCCTGCCCCGCAACCAGCAAGATTGGACGCCCCGTCCACATGGAGTGTCCAGGTGGGTTCTGATCTTTCAACAGTGTCATCCTTAGGTGTGTGGGCCGTTTGTAGAGGTGTCTCCCATCTCTAGGTACATTCTATTATGAAATCGGCGATCACCTGAGCTTTCATAGCCGACCGAGGCTGGAAGGAAATGTCAAATTCACCAAGCTTGACGGCCCACTTGGCGAGTCGCCCCGATGTATCGAGGCTCCTGAGGATCGCCTTAAGAGGTTGATCAGTCAGGACTATGATTGAATGTGCCTGAAAGTAGGGCCGCAGTCATTTGGCCGTCATAACTAGGGAGTAGACAAGCTTTTGTATCTTGGGGTATCTTGTTTCGGCATCGTGGAGAACCTTACTAGTGTAATAGATTGGCTTTTGCTGATTATTTTCTCCCATCTGGACAAGGATGGAGCTCACCGCCTCATCCGACGCCGATAGATATAGGTACAGGGGCTCTCCCTTCACAGGCTTAGCAAGTAAGGGGGGAGTCTCCAGATACACCTTCAATGCTTCGAAGGCTGATCGACATTCGTCGGTCCACTGGAAGCGATCTGACCGCCACAGAGTTTTGAAGAAGGGGAGACATTTTTCGGCCGATCTAGAAATAAAGCGACTGAGAGAAGCTATCCGACCGTTAAGTTCTTGCACTTGCTTCTTGCTAGTCGGATGTCCCATGTCAATGACGGCCTTGATTTTATCAGGGTTGATCTCAATCCCTCTCTGCGTGACCCCAAAAGTGCACTTGGCTGGGTTCAGCTTCATCCGGTGACACCTCAAGGCATCGAAAGATTCTCGTAGATCTTTGATGTGGTCGGCTCTATGGAGGCTCTTGACTATCATATTAATATACGCCTTCATGTTTCTTCCAAGTTGCCCTTCGAAGACCCGGTTGTTCAGTCTTTGAAAAGTGGCTCTGGCGTTCTTTAGGCCGAAGGGCATCATTTTGAACAGTACAGCCCTTTGTCGGTGACAAGGCTGTCTTTTCTTCATCCTCCGGGTCCATGCTGATCTGGTTGTACCTGGAGAAGGCATCTATGAAGCTCAGAAGCTGGTGACCGGTAGTGGCGTCCACTAGTTGATCGATCTTTGGTAAGGGAAAGCTGTCCTTCGGACAAGCTTTGTTGAGGTCGATGTAGTCCATACATATCCTCTACTTTCCATTGACTTTCCTCACCATTACAACATTTGCCAGCCAGTCGGGGTAATGGGCCTCTCTGATGAAGCCTGCATCGGAGAGCTTCTTGACCTCATCAATCGCCCTTTGTCTCTCAGGGGCGAAGCTCTTCTTTTGTCTGACGGGCTTGTAAGTTGGATCCACCTTAAGTCGGTGGGTTATGACCTCTGACGGGATGCTTGGTATGTCCGACGCCGACTAGGCGAAGGTGTCGGCATTGTCCCGTAAAAAGCTGATTAGCTTTAACTTGGCCTCTTCGCTGAGTGTGCTTCCAATCTGCGGGACCCTAGTGGGGTCATCCTCCCGGAGGGCCACCAACAGGATCCTCTCGACCGGCTGTCCGCAGCAGTCGGCTTCGGCCCTGGGATCAAGTTGTTCCAGGATGGAGCGGTCTCCTGATTGCATGCCCTGGATGGTCAAACACTGCCTGGCCATCCTGCAATCCCCCCTCATTACTCCGACCCCATTCCGGGTCAGAAATTTCGTTAGCAAGTGGTAGGTAGACATAATGGCCTGGAATTTGTTAAGGGCCGGCCGTCCCAAGATGGCGTTGTAGGCTGATGTCATGCGTACTACCACAAAGTTGATAGGGAGGGTTTTTTGATAAGGCTCTGATCCGATAGTCACGGGCAAAGTTATTTCTCATTCTACGTTGACGGAGTTTCCCCCGAACCCCGTCAACGGCATTGGAGATTCCTGCAGCCTGGTTCTAGGCAGGTTCATTCGGACAAAGGCATCATACAGCAAAACTTCTGTGGAGCTTCCATTATCTATGAGGATCCTTCTTACATCATAGTTGGCAATTACTGTTGATACAACCACAGGGTCATTCCCAGAGACCTGGGCCTTTAAGAGGTCTTCATCGGAGAAACTAATTATATTAGAACTCCGGGGCCTCTTCATAATGTCATGCTCTTCATTCCTCTTGTTGGACCGACGGTGGAGCATACCCACATTTCCGTCGGTGGGGCGCTGGTTGGGCAGCTCTATCTCCTCTGGAGGGTCTCTGGCAGTAGAAGTTTCAGCCTAATTCCTATGGGGTTAGACATACTTGTGCAGGTACCTCCACCTGATCAGATCTTCGATCGCATTCTTCAACTGAAGGCAATCTTTTGTGCTGTGCCTATGGTCATGATGGAACCGGCAGTATTTGTCTCTACTTCTTGATGTGAAGGGGCTCCTCATCGGGCGAGGCCTTTGCAGGAAGGTCTTGTTCTCTATTTCCATAAGGATTTTCTTCCTCGGGAGGGAGAGAGGTGCATAAGTCTCGAACTTCCTGGAAAATTTGGCTTAGGGCTGCGGCGTCGGGCCGAGTAGATGCCATCGCTGGGAGGTCGGACTTTGGGAGCCTTGTCTCTCCTCTTCTTGGGAGCCGACCTCCCTTCAGCCTGGCGTCGGCTTGCTGCCTGTTCTTCTGCCAGGGCATATTTCTGTACTCGGGCCAGTAGTTCGGAGTAGCTTGTCGGAAATCTTTTGTCTAGGAAGAAAGTGAGCCTGGATGATCGCTGCCCCTTCTTGAACGCCGACATAGCTACATGCTCATTTAGGTCCGGGACCTCCATGGTCGAATTGAATCGAGCCATGTAATCCCGGAGGGTTTCTCCTGCTACACGAGGAAGAGGCAGTCTGTGTTCCTCGGCGTCTGGCTGCAAGTCCTGAAATGGGACAGAGTTTTTCCAGCTAGGGGAAGGAGTGAATCGTACCTGGTTGGATATCGAAGAACCACATCCGAGCTACCTTCTTAAGTGTCACAAGGAAGGCGGTGCAGTGGAGGGCGTCGGAGGCGCCTTATACCATTATGTGGGCCTTGTAAGTGCCTAGGTGGTCCAAAGGGTTGGTGGTGCCATCATAGGCATCCACTTGAGGGATCTTGAAGTGACGGGGGATAGCTTCCCACATGATTCTGGTGGAGAAAGGCGGGTGAGAGTCATACGCCTGCGCCCCGTCGGCCTTTTGCCGATCGACCAGCTCAGCGATCTTCTCCTCCATGCGCTGGAGCTTGCTGGTGGTCTCTCGGGTCCTCGCTGTGGCACTGATCATCGTCAGGGACTGAGTCTGCGGAGGAGAATGAGACGGACCTCACCATCTTTCCATCAGCATGAGCCCTCTGAGACCTTCGGGGCTCCAGGGCCGTGTGGGAGTGGAGCTGAGGGACTCCTTGCTGTCGACTTCCCTCAGCAACAGATTGATGGTTGGTTTGGGACACCGCGAGTGGCTACTGTCTGTTATTGGCCGCATCCTGGAGTTCTGAACCGTGGCAGCAAGGGTGTCAATGCGGTTCAGAAGAGT
Organism: Areca catechu; assembly: GCA_021397845.1. Classification (NCBI taxonomy): domain Eukaryota; kingdom Viridiplantae; phylum Streptophyta; class Magnoliopsida; order Arecales; family Arecaceae; genus Areca; species Areca catechu. Next base: position 32,219,278 of record CM038041.1, read on the forward strand.
CTGGAACTGCTGTTGTCCCAGGGTGATGGTAGGTTGGGTGGCGTCATTCTCCTTGAAAGGTTCTTTCGATCTTGACGGAGAGTGACCTCTCCTGATGGAGGTATTCTAGGCTCTTCCTTTCACCATTGCTCTCACTTAGCGGTGGATTCCTCCTTTTAGGGAAGGAAAACAAGAACGAAGGTTCAGGCCCCTTCCTCTAGCGCCAATCTATTGCCGTTGAATCTTCCGGACCGGGTTCCCTTGGCCTGGCTGGAGCGCTCCTCTCCCAGTTCTTGCAAGGAAGTCCCATGGGCTGGTGGTGTTCCGGCGGGGGACACTCTGATGGCTAAGTCAATGGGAGCCTTGGAGCAACAGAATGGAGGAATTGAAGGAGATAAGCCTGTGGAGAAGGAAATGCTCTCTTACCGTTCGGGGTCCCCCTTTATTTTTATAGGCGTGGAATTTCACCGGAATCTGTTAGGGGCCAGGCTGGGGATGACCAATCTGCCCCTAGAGGAATCTTAAACGTAGCCAGGTGGCACTAGATCGTGGGACATGCAGAGTAACGGTGCTGAGATCGTGGGATCCATAGGGTAATGGCTCCGTGATGTCAGGATTCTGTCGCAACAGAATTCTGGTACCAGCAGAGAGGGGCTTCTAGAGCCCCGGGCCATCCTTGGAACGGCTCGCCTTGGGCCAATACGGGCCTTGCTGAAGTGGGTCGGTCGGATCTTTGCTGGAGTGGGTCGGTCGGACCGTTGATGAAGGGGGTCGGTCGGACCTCCGCTGGAAAGGGTCATTCGGACCTTCGATGGAGTGGGTCGTTTGGAATCTGCTGGAATGGGTCGGTCGGACCTCTGATGAAGGGGGTCGGTCGGACCTCCACTAGAGTGGGTCGTCGGACCTCCACTGGAGTGGGTCGTCGGACCTTCGATGGAGTGGGTCGTTCGGACCTCTATTGAAGTGGGCCAGTCGGGCCTTTAGTTCAACCGGGTCGAAGGACCGTCGGTGCCGGTCTGATTCGAGGGTAAGCCTATTGGGTATAACAGAACCCAACTTATCTAATTTCAAGACCCAACTATCAAATTGATCCCAACAAGACTAAATTGAACCTAACAAAACTAAATTAAAATTGGAATGAACTCGACTCTAATTACAGGACTCATGCTGAAATTAAAAACAAAGTTGAAGCCAAAATCGGAGTTTGATTTATTCACTTGCAATCCATAAGGAGCTTGGGCTGATCAAGTTGCTTGAAGTCTCTTATGAACTTTGGTGCCCACACCAATTCTCCCGGGGTGGGAAGGACTCGACCCTGTTGAGTATGGGTCAACTTGACTTTGGTAGTGTTCTAGTAAATCTGGGTTGATCCTTTGCAGATCCTCTCAAGTGATCCATGAGTCTTCAGATTTTGGTCAATCTTGCCAACGAACCAAATAGCATTGATAGTCTTTGTTCCGGGTGGTGATAGTCTTATCATCCAGAATTCGCTCAATCCTATCTTACCGTTCTGGTAACGTGGCTGGTGGACACTCAGGGATAGGTTCAGTTTCAAAAATGGGATCAAGTCCAAAAGGCTCGCTAGGTATCATATTGGTTCCTTATACTCTACTAGGTTTGAAATATTAAAAGTTGGATTGATACCTAAGTTGGATGGTAACTTAAGTACATAAGCATTAGGTCCAATTTTCTTTTTTATTTTGAAAGGACCTGCATCGCGGGCATGTAACTTTTTTATGGTTTCAGGTGGGAACCATTCAGTTCTAAGCCTAATCATCATATAGTCTCCTTCATAAAATTTTTTAACTCTCTTATGAGAATTAGCCATATGCTTGTAAGTTTCATTGCTTAAATTAATTTTCTTACTAATTTCTTTGTGCAATTCTCTAACATGTTGTGCATATGACTCTGCAGACTCGGAAACTCGTGTATGCATAGGTAAAGGGATAAGGTCTATGGGTTTTCTTGGTTTGTATCCATGGACAATCTCAAATGGGTTTTTCCAGTGGACTTATTGACTGAGCTATTGTAGGCAAATTCAGTACATGGTAACAAAAGATCCCAATTTGCAGTATTTTCACCAACTAGACATCTCATCAAGTTTCCAAGACTTCTATTCACAACTTCTGTTTGGCCGTCAGTTTATGGGTGGTAGGCGGTAAAAAATTTCAGTTTGGTTCCTAACATGTGCCTAGGGTTTTCTAAAAATAACTAGTGAATCGGATATCCCTATCAGACATAATAGTTTTGGGCAAACCATGTAACCTAACCACTTCATTAAGGAATAGTTTGGCCACTTTTGAAGCATCAAAGTCTGAGAACAGGATAAGAAGTGTGCCATCTTGGAAAAATGATCGACCTCAACATAAATGGAGTCGTGTCTTCGCATGGTCTTTGGTAACCCTAACACAAAGTCCATACTAAGGTCTTGCCATGGACAATCAGGGACAGGCAAAGGGGTATATAGGCTGGTGTTTTGTTTCTGCTGTTTGGCAACAGCACAAGTTCGGGGCCACATTTTGCTTGAGGCTAGGCCAAAAGAACTGGTCTTCAACTACTTGTATGATTTTATTCCTACCAAAATGGCAAGCTAAACCCCCTGCATGGATTTCCCAAATCAAGAATTCTCGGATGGAGGTTTGAGGGATGCACAACTTATTTTCTTTGAAAAAGAAACCATCATGAAGGGTATGGTCACTATATACACTAGATGGTCCTTGGCGAACAGATTCAAAAATCTTACTAAAGTCAGGACAATTTTCATATCCTTCTTTCAATCTATCAAATCCTATGACTTCAGTACTCACAGAGGTCAAGAGCATGGAACAACGGCTCAGCGCATCGGCAACTCGATTTTCAGTGCTAGCACGGTATTTCAAAACAAAGGTATAGGCTTGAATGTACTCTACCCACTTGCCGTGCCTAGGGTTCAGCTTCTTTTGGGAACTAAGGAATCGGAGTGCTTCATGGTCTGAATATAGGACAAACTCTTGCGGTAATAGATAGTGTCTCCAATACCTTAAAGCTTGAATTATCGCATACAATTCCTTATTATAAGTTGAATACTTTAATTTCGCTTCATTCAACTTCTCACTAAAGAAGGCTTTAGGGTAGTTCTCGACTTAAAACTCCTCCAATTCCAATTCCAGAGGCATCACAAGCAACCTTAAAAACCTTTGAAAAGTCTGATAGCCTTAATATTGGTGCTTGGGTCATTTTTTCTTTGATCTCAAGGAAGGCTCTATTGGCATTCTTAGTCCATTCAAAAGTTCCCTTTCTAATGTAGTCCGTGATCGGTACAACAATCGTACTAAAACCTCGAATGAATCTCCTATAGAAGGTGGCAAGGCTGTAGAAGCTACGTATATCATGTACACTTTTGGGTACAGGCCATTCAACTATGGACTTAACCTTTTCTGGGTCGGCAGACACTCCTTCCGGGGTAACGACAAAACCGAGAAAAATGACTCTAGGGGTCATGAAACTGTATTTCTTAAGGTTGGCATAGAGGCTATTCTTCCTAAGAGCTTGATATACTTGTTGAAGATGGTCTAAGTGATTTTCCTTATTCTTACTGTTTTTGAGGATGTGATCGAAATAGACTACAATGAATTTTCTAATGAATGGTCTAAGGACTTGGGTCATGATCTTCATAAATGTACTAGGGTATTTGAAACCAAAAGGCATTACTAACCATTCGTAAAGGCCATCCTTAGTTTTGAAGACTGTCTTCCACTCATCTCCAGGTCTAATCCTAACTTGGTGATAGCCACTCTTAAGGTCAATCTTAGAGAAAATAGTGGCTCCGGCCATCATGTCTAGCATGTCATCAAGGCGGGGAATAGGGAAACGATACTTGGTCGTTATCTTATTGATGGCATGACTATCTACACACATTCTTCAAGTGCCATCCTTCTTGGGGGTCAAAAGGGCAGGTATCGCACAAGGGCTCAAGCTTTTCCTAATGAATCCCTTTTGGAGAAGATCTCCAACTTGCTTTTGTAGCTCTGAATGTTCAGTGGGGTTTATCCTATAATGTGGAAGGTTTGGTAAGGTGGCTCTTGGGATTAAGTCTATGGCATGTTGAATGTTCCTTAATGATGGAAGGTGATCAAGGAGATCTTCCGGAAATACATCTTGAAAATTCTTCAAAAATTCTACTATTTCCTAGGGTTGCTCTTTCTGGGATTGTTCCTGGACTCCCTTGGTGGACAATATCCAAACTGGTGAACCCTCATTAACCTCTCTCTCCAAATCCTTAGCACTGAACAAATTTAATCCTTGTTTCTTCTCCTTTAGATTACGAGACCTTCTTTTGATGTTGTCCTTAGGTGGGGTCGAGTTTATGACAATTTTTTTTCCAAGGTGGTTAAAGGAACAGGAATTGGAACGACCGCACATGATAGCATCATGATCATATAACCAAGGTTTACCTAAAATGATACTGCTAACCCCCATAGGAAGAACATCACACCAAACTCTTTCCTGATAGGATTGGATCTGAATCGGAACTTGACATCTCAACTTAATGGGAATGGAGGTTGAATCAATCCAAAATATCTTATAGGGGTTGGGATAGGGAACAGTAAGCAACCTAAATTTTTGACAGCATTCATAGAAATAGCATTTATACATCTCTCGTTATCTATGATGATTTTACAAACCCTCTCCCCTAATTTGACAAAAGTTTGCAGGTTGTCGGTTCTTCGCCAATCCTTATGTTCTTTTGTTTGGGCCAAGATACATTTAACAACTCCTAATATTTTAGTTGGGTAAATATCTTCATCTCCCTCGTATTCATCCACTAGATTTGATCTAGCTTCATATACTTCTTCCTCAAATTCTTCAAAGGTTCCTGGAGTTTCTTCCTCCAACTCTCCTATGTAAGGCTCGGGTAGGACATTGACTAGCATAGTGGCCGATATAATGACACCTAAAACAATGCACATTTTGGTGATTATCCTTTTTGAACTTCGTGGGCCTTATCCCTATCATCTTTGTGAGCTAGTGGGGTCATAGGATTGGGTTGGTTCGAAGGAATTTGACTAGAATTTGGTCTATTTTTAGGGGTACCGATCCTACTGGGTTCAAGTCGATGGATCAGGGGTCCCCTCTGAAATCTCTCACGGTCCCTAGTGATTTGGTAAGCCTGCTCTAAGTCATGGACTTCTCTCAGAAATAATTTTCTTTGGATTTCTTCATGTAGGCCTGCTCTAAACCTAGATAGGGTGACGGCCTTCGACTCGACCATGCTGCATCTTATGGCAAATTCATCAAATTTTGCAATGTATTCGGGTATAGTTCTGTTTCTTTGGCTCAATCTCTGTCACTGATCTAAAAGCCTCTGCTCATAGGACAAGGGTAAGTACTTCTCCCTAAGTTTGATCTTCATGGCCCTTCATGTGACTATGGGCATGTCCTCTCTTTGCTGACAAATATGCTAAACATTTTTCCAATATAACCTAGCTTGTCGGACTAATCTAAGTTTAGCAAATTTGAACTTCCTCTCCTTCGACATCTCATACCACTCAAAGTATTGATCCATGTCACTCTTCCAATCAACGTACATCTTAGGGTCTAAATTTCTATCAAAAGTGGGTGCATCTAGACGTATGTTGCTAAGGACTCTTTCCTCTGAATCAGTAAAATCTTGGTGTGGGCATCTAGGGTTATGTTTAGGGGTGAGATCATGACGATGGGCTCTTGGACCAAGGGAAGCTGGTCTAGGTGATTCAGGTTCAGTGTGGGTCAAGTGGGTCTCTTCAAGGATCCTGATTTGCTTCTCCATTTGTCAAACCTATTGTTTAATTGCCTAAATTGCTCAGTCATGGTTCTCATCAAAGTTTCGAGATAAGGGTCCATGGTGAGACTTGGTTGGGTCTGGGAGTGTTGGTATGGGGTTCTTGATCTAACGGTCATGCAATATAATCCTAGCTTCTTGGACTCTTAGACCTAGAAGTTCAAGATAGCATGAATTGCCAAAACACTAATCAAGATTGCAGTCACCCTTTCAACTGGCCAGGTAAGAGGTAGGATTGTGGGAGGCTCCCCTCGCTTTCACGAGGTCCAAATTAAAAACCGCAAATCTACTTAAGGCGTTTGCCGTTGGACTCCTAGCCTTAGACACCAATATCCAGGAGTAAATACAGAATCAATTAATGCTAAGTCTCAACATGATCATGAACTTGATTTATTGATGTCCCTAGTTTTAGGTTCTTACTCAATTTTATGTTAGGCTTGGGTCAATGCAATATGTAGTTGGTTGTTTTTGGGCCAAGGAAAGGTGATGAAATCCTTCCCTTATCTTGTGATAGGATTGCCTTTAAATGTTTTAAAATGATTGCACATCCAACAATCTAATTAATCAATAAAACATAAGACTAGGAATAACATGCAATTCAAAATTTCAAATTTCAAATCTAAATTTTCAAATTTTAAATTTCAGAATTCAAAATTCAAATTTTAAATTTTAAAATTTTGAATTATGGTTTGGTGGATTTTGAATTTGAATTGTGCCAGAAAACTTTGGAATGTTCAATGTGCTAATAAAAGAAAATCATGCAATTCAAATAATCACTTAGGCAAGTCATGCAATCACACATCAAGTATGCAATTGGCACATCAAACCTTTAACCTAAGGATCTCATGTCCAGCCGTAGCTCATTACTTTCATGGGTCATGACAGTATACTTTCGTATACCCGCTCAGGAGGCGTAAAACCCTAGATCAAAGAATGAAAACAACGCAGATTTTTTTTTTTTTAAAAAAATTCAGATCTGAAATCTATGAGGAAGATTTCAGCTCTAGTTTTTGAACTGGCGATATTAATGAAAAATGCTAATGAAAACTAGGATCTAGAAAGTTATGAAGAGAACTTTCAGGTCAATATGCAGAATTTAAGCATGCAGAAAATTTCAGCACTATGCAAAATAATTCCTAGTAACCATGCTCTGATACCAAAATGATGCGGGATGCTGATGGAGATTTAAAACTTAGAACCTAGCATATTAAAATAAGCAATGATTCTACCTCATACTAGCAAGATTCATACATAAGAGAGAAAATAAATTCAATATAAGAGACTACTAGATGAAAGTTATATTATCCGCAATGTAGTTTCCATTCAATCAAAAGTATAAAGGACCTAATGGTTGAGAAACCATTCTAACTAGGACTTGTACCTTCAAATAATCAGACCTAAGAGTGTAGGAAGGGTTCTCTTACCAACAATGAGCTCTCACATTTTTGGATGGTGGTTTAATTTCAGCATTCCAAGGATTAGCGGTTGGACTTGAAGACTATCACTCATTGGATGGAAGACTTGTAATGTAGATGGTTCCGAAGCAAAGCAAACCTCCTCTTCAGCTCGAGATCAAGGAGGATCCTGCAATGGAGGGCATTAGTGGGTGTTGGAAAGATGAGAGAAAAGGAAAGTAGAGATTTAGGAGGAAAAGGAAATGGTTGTTGGTATCTTGGAAGAATATGTTGGCGTCTTGGATGAAGAGATTGGCATCTTGGATGAAGTGGTTGGGCCTCACACCCTCTCCCTCTCAGAGTGTCAAATATAACAAAGCAAATGGAAGAAGAAAAGAATCTCATTCATTCATGATAATGACTTGATTACAAGAGGGTTAAGGATATTTATAGACTTTCCTAGCCCTTTCAAATTTGAATTACAAGCATAAAGAGTGGAGTGATAGGTGAGATTACATGCATGAAGGGTGGAGAGATAAGTGGGGCGCCTAACTTAAATTTAAGTTTGAATTCTTCTTGGGCACACATTTTGGGGTGATGTGGAAGGTGATGTGGCACTCCCCTCTTGGCATGGTGGTTGAGGTGGTTTACTCCAATCTTGATGCTTTTCAAGCTTCATGGTCTTGACTAATTTGACTCAACTTGAACTCAATTTGTCTAATTTCAAGACCCAACTATCAAATTGATCCTAACAAGACTAAATTGAACCTAACAAAACTAAATTGAAATAGGAATGGACTCGACTCTAATTACAGGACTCATGCTGAAATTAAAAACAAAGTTGAAGCCAAAATCGGAGTTTGGTTTATTCACTTGCAATCCATAAGGAGCTTGGGTTGATCAGGTTTGCTTGAAGTCTCTTACGAACTCTGGTACCCGCACTGGTCGGGGCTAACTTATAAGACCCCGGCTCAATAGTGAGGGCTATCTTATAAGATTCTCGTCCGACGCATCATCGAGGGCTAACTTAATGAACTCCCGGGTCAACAATGACGGGGGCTAACTTATAAGACCTTCATCCATTCATCTTTGAATGTTGGGGTTAACTTATAAGACCTTGGATCAACGGCAAGGGCTAACTTATAAGATTCTCTCTTGATGCAGCATCGGGAGTTAACCTATAGGACCTCCGGCTCAACGACGATAGGGGCTAACTTATAAAACCCTCATTTGTCTATCCCTGAATGTTGGGAATAACTTATAAGACCTCAGCTCAAAGGCAAAGGCTAACTTCTAAGACCTTTGCTCGATATAGCATCAGAGGCTAACCTATAGAACCCCTGGCTCAACGATGACAAGACTAACATATAAGACCCTCATCTGTCCGTCCCTGAACATCGGAGCTAACTTATAGGATCCTAGCTCAATAATGAGGGCTAACTTATAAGACCCTCATCCGACAGAGCATCAGGGGCTAACCTATAGGACCCCCAGCTCAACGACAAGAGGGGCTAACTTATAAGATCCTCGTCCGTTTATCCCTGATAAAATTTTCGCCCGACATAGCATCATAGACTAAACTATAGGACCCCTAGCTCAACGACGACAGGGGCTAACTTATAAGACCCATGTCCATCTGTCTCTAAATGTCAGGGCTAACTTAGGACCTCGGTTCAACAGCGAGGGATAATTTATAAGACCCTTGCCTGACGCAGCATCAGGGACTAACCTATAGGATCCCAGCTCAATGCTGATGGGGCTAACATAAGACCCTTGTTCGTTCGTCCCTGAACATCAAGGCTAACGTATAAAACTCTGGCTCAATGGCAAGGGCTAACTTATAAAACCCTCGTCCAATGCAGTATTGGGGGCTCACTTATAGGACCCTCGGCTCAATGACGACGGGGGCTAACTTATAAGATCCTCGTTTGTTCATCCCTAAATGTCGAGGCTAACTTATATGACTGGCTCAACGGCGAAAGCTAATTTATAAGATCCTCACCCATCTGTTATGACGGGACTAACCTTCAGAACCCCTGGTTCGATGATGGGGGTTTGCTTGAGAGTTGAGATCCTCGTCCATCGAATGTTGCTTGGTAACTTATAAAACTCTTGACAAAGGCATCTCGTCGAGGATAGCTCTCACCCTCGAAGAGGTTTGTCCTTACGCACTCTAAATTACAATACTACAAAGTTCACATTATAAAATAAATAAAAGTTCATTGATATTTCTCAAAAATGAGCCAGGGGGCTCTACAAAATGGGGGGCCTGCCCAGAGGTAGGTTGATGACCTATACATGCAAAAGAAAAAAAAAAAAAGATGATAATCTAGGTAGTTAGTGAAGAGGGACCCGTGGCTCCTTCAGCCCCAGAGGCTAGCTCATCTTTGGCCTATTCTTCCTCATCCAGAAAGCTCAGATCAAGGTCTGGGAAATGTCCGTTACCTTCTTCCGAGCCTCCTCTATCCCTTCGAGGAAGGCTAGGGTTGAGAACACTATCTTCTAGTCCTTGCAGTCCATAGAAAGCTTGTAAACCTCCACTCCCTCTTAGATCGAGGTCTCCTGTGTGCCTTGGAGTCGGCTAGCTTACGATGTGCCTTTGCTAATGCGTCATCCAATTCCTGCCTTTTCTTATTCTCCAAGGAGAATTTTTTTTCAAGTGCTTTGACTCCTTGTTTAAGGTGATTAGTTTTGGCCTCGAACTTGTGGAGGCAACTCTTCACTTCTTCCATCTCCCTCTCGGTCTGGGTAAGATAGCCCCTTAGATCAAAATAGTTATTAATATAATGACAAACCTACAAAAAAGGGGGAAAAGGCAATGGTTAGATGTTGATAGCCAAGTTGAAGTCCAGGGATGAGGGAGAAGGTATACCTGAAGGATACTTAAAATGGTGTTCTTTCGGTGCTAGGTGTCCTCGTCAACGACCTGCATGGCATCAATGGGATGGATAAGGCCTTTGAAGAGGCTCTTGGCAACCTTCCAGTTGTCGAAGGCGCAGTCCTCGGGCCTGGTGCCTTTGGGCTGACTGCCTGGGGCACTCGCCTCAGTAGTTGCAGATCCGGAGGTGGACATAGAGGCCCCAGCCTTTGTCAGTGCCGGTCAATGCACCCCTAGGGCAGGAGTTGAAGGAACGGGCAGAATTATTAGAAATTGTGTTCTAAAGCCAATCATCCGAGCTGTAGATGATTATGCTATTTATAATTATATATGAATTATTGATTAATAAAAGCTATTTAGCAGTTCATCATATGTATATGATATATCTCCATGTAATGAACTCTTTTATGATGAATTTCTTGGAACTACTTTCATTTTATAAAGGAGGATTTATCGTGTGATTCTTAAACTTGTTTGCGATCAAATGATACATTATTAAAGGATATTAATGTTTATTGAGTGTAGGTCGTTGTGTGCCATATGGATTGGTTGCCCTCATAATCAAAGAGTGTGGAGATACTAGTATGGCATGCAAATGACATGGAGTCTATTTCAGTAAATGTGACCCACCTGCTAAGCATTCTGTTGCCAAGGGTTGCTAGTGAAGGATGTGGATATAAATGTCCCTCAGATTTAAGATCACCACGGTGACTTGCAAGTAACTCACTATGCTTTGGTGCCGGATTACCTAAATTTATAATTTAGTGATGGAAAGTTTTTGGGTATAGTTAAGTACCGGTGAAGTCGATGTGTGAGCCAAGATAGGATTGACCGCTCCAAGGTATTGAAGATAATGCTTCATTGTGTTTCAATTTAGCAAAACCTTGGCCAGGATAGTCCTTGTGAGGAGTCACAGGATTTATAAGGTTGAAACACTATATGGATGTACTGATTAAGGGTTGGTTGCTGGTAGTTTAATCCTAAAGTATCTTGAGCATGAGGATCAAAAGGATGAATTATATGGTAACCTTATGCCAAAGGTTCTTTAATGTTGTTTTGCAACGATTCGACCTATCCGGACAACGGGTATCATTACTAGATAGTTATTTTGATTAGTACTGGAATTATTCTTATGTTACTGGCTTAGTATTCAAACCTATGGGATCACACATAATAGAAATCGCTGATTGATCTGTTGTTGATCAAACGATTATGAATCGTTCCAGGATTTAATTATGAAATTGGTTGATGATTAACCTTGAGTGGACTCATCAGCATTCTCAGTGAGTCGACTCATTGATAATTTACTAAGAGTGGTAAATTTTGGAAGGATTAATTGACGATTGGATTGCTAAGTAGCTCAATTTGATTGAGTAATGAGGTTTAGTTCAAGTCTAATTGAATTGGAATCAATTAGGTTGACCAATTATGTTATGAGATGGTCTAATTGCTGAAGATGTTTGATTCTTGATTTGATCAAGACTTGGTTTTAATTAATTTTTAATTGGATTAGGTTTTGGTTAAAGAGATTGAGTTCCTAATTTGATTGGGTTCACTTATCTCTTTGGGTCTAACCAAATGCAATTTGGTTCAGCTTGAGTCAAATTGGATTGGATCACACCCATGCATCCTAGTCCCATGATTTGAATTTTGAATTTGAAATTTAAATTGAGTTTTGAATTTGAATTGAAGTTGTTTTGATTTTGAATCAAAACAAAATATATCTCATCCTAACCTCACCCTAACTCTAACTCCCTAACCACTCTTGGATGCCTCTTCAAAAGGAGGTAGCTGGTGGATGTCGGAGGTTAGTGAATCTGGCTGAAGAGTGTCTTCCAACCAGCAAGGGGTGTGGGGTTCTTAGCAAAGGCTATTGGGCATGGGATCCTAGTCTTCTAGAGGAAAGAAAAATGTTTTCTAGCCACTTCTTCCATTCTCTACCTTAATCCTCCTAAGTATCGTCCATCTCTCGGAGCATCCCGGCAATTTGAAGGAGTGATCAACAGTCGAAGGTCTCTGCAAGGAGCTAGCACTCTAGGGAGACTGGTCGGTGCGGGGCTTCGTGTGGACATCCTGTAGAGACCAAACATACTATGGCTAGGAAGAACATGGATTTCACAATATTCAGATATGGTGATCGTCGATCCATGCAAAAGTAATGAGTTTTGAACTCATTAACATTATAGATGTGATCCATAGTGTCAGTTTTATAGCATAGATATGATCTCTGCTTGCTTGTATTTCTGATTTCTTTTATATGCATCATTATCATGTCATGATCTTTATGTAGGCTGTTTGTTGATTTGATCTAATGCATGTTAAATTAATTAGATTAATTTAAATAGTTTCGGTTGCTTTAAATTTTTTTAAAAAATTGAAATGCATATATGAAATAGCCCACGGTTTCCTTCAAGAACCATTCCCTCGACCTCGGGAGAGGCCCTGGTTGATGGACGTGGGTGTTGCACCAATCGAATCTTCATCGGTTTACCCGAGGAGCCTTGAGCAGTGCTCGCCCTCGTTTTTGTAGCTGCCTTAACTCCTGGGCGTTTAAAGGATCTATGGCTGTAAAGGCAAAATAAACAAGAAATGGTACGATGAAGAGAAAGCAGAGGTTAAAAAAAGAGCGATAGACCGAGATTCTTCCCACCTCTCGGTTGAGCTAGGCTTATCCTGGTATTGAAAAGTCTCGTCGGATAGCAAGACCTTCAGCTTAGGGACCTCAAAGTGGAGAAGAATCTTGTGCCGCTTGTTCTCCTTGCTCAGAAGTGGGGGGTGGGTCAACCGACATGAGTGAACACCCCATCGCTCAAACCTCCAATCTTTGGTGAGATGTTTCACAAAGAGGAAACGCTCTTTCCAATGGTATATTGAGGGAGTGCCTTGAATTAAGGGTGGAATCCTCACCTTTTTTAGGGGCAAATAGACCACCACCCGAAAAGACGAGGGTGCTTCCTAAAAAAAAAAAAGCCCTAAAAAAGGGATAGTCGGTTGTACCCCGATTAAAACACATACTATTGTAAAGCCATAAATATACCACCACAAGTTTGGTATGACTGTGCACGAAGCAAGTCTTAAACTTTGAAAAAGTTCTAAAAAAAATAGGAAAAGAGGTAGCCTCAGCCCGACTGAGAAACACTCATAGAGGGCTATCTGGCCCGGGGAAGGATTACGCACTCAGTCAGTTGCGAGTGCAACTTCCAATTCGAACCCCTATAGGACTTGGTATCGATTTGTATCCGCTCCAGGTCCGCTTCGTAGAGTTCGGACTGGAAATCTCTAAGAGGGAATTCGTCCACATCGGCCTCGGGGAAGCCCCTAGAGTTTCAGCTATCTCATGCCCCGAGGGTGGCCCAGAGTCTCGACTGCGATTTCAGATTCAGCTAGCCCTTGCTCTAGTGACCAAGAACTGGCCAATTCAAAAGTCCAACTTGCCATTGAAAATCAAAGAAAGTTACTAAAAATCAAGAAAAATTGTCCCAAAAATCAAATGCAAAGTGGACTTCGTGAACTTGATGGAAACAAGGTAAGAGAGAATGTAACGGGGAAGCGAGATAAAGGAAAGCCTGAGAAGTTGTGAAGGAATCTAAGTCGGAGAAGAACACGAGTGAAGAGAGACGTCGCAGGGGACCAATGGAGAAAACCACCGGTAGGAAGAGAGCTCCCGAAGGAAGAAAGAGAAACAAGGGTGAGGAAGCGAAGAATTCGAATGCAAAGGTGAATCAGGCAGTCAGGTCTCCACTATTTATAAGTATCCCTAATGGCCTTGATCTGAAAGGAGTGAAGTCATTACCATCGGATGGCTGATAGATGGCAAGCATGGATGGGCTAGGCCCTACCCCCATGGATCGTTAGTGACGGGCGCTTGAAGTGATAACTACCAGTGCTTTATTTTCCATGCAAGACGGGCAGCCTGTGTTGCCTTGAGCATCTTGCCTTCCTGGACCATCATGATGTATTTAGGAGTGTCTTCTCGTTCTTCATAAAACTTGCAATGGGATGTCTCCTTTAATGCCACACTTAGCCGACGGCATTACCATCGCTCTAACATAATTTGGTCGAAAAAGACCCTTGGTTATCTAGCTCAAGAGATTGACAGAGAAACCTGCGGACCGATTCACCGGACCTAGCAAGTTGGAATTTGCAAATTGTATTAAACGTTCAACCTTTGGAACTAATTCCAAAGCATGGATACTTGGAAAAAATTTGAATTTTATTCACACTGCAAATAATTACAAGAATAAAAAAGAAAAAAAAGGAAAGTTTGGATTATGGTAATCACAATCCAAAAAAGAAAAAAAGGAAAGTTTGGATTATGGTAATCACAATCCAACAAACATGTAAACATTATCTCAACACCTCTACCCTCTGCCTCGGCCAACTTGGAGGGTAGCTAAGGCGTGGGAGACCGCCAGGATGGGAATTTGGAGTAGGCTCGCTTTAGTCGATGGGAGGATCTATATTGCTAGAGCCTTACATTTCTCAAATCCTCTATCGTAAGCCCTCCTTTCAGCATGACAAAGCCGAGTATCGGTGGTGCCTAGATGTGCCTCTTGCTTCATAGCATCATAACTTCTTGGTCATTGGTATCAGTTCCTTCTTCAACCTCTCAGCAGTATTCTTTTCAGCCTTCAATTGGCCCTTTAGGGCCAAGGCCTCTCATGCCTCCATGGCATGAAGGTTGTGAGTCTAGAATCTCTAGATAGCGTTTCTTCTCCTTTCCTCTTCAAGCTCCTGTCGAAGTAAATGTGCTATAGCTAGGGCTTCATTCCAAGCCTGCTTGGCTTGCTGGATCATTGCTCCTAACAAGAGGATCCCTCACCACCCAATTGGTGCGTGGCTATCGAAGTTCATCCCATAACCATCTATTCTCTTCTTTAGCCGACGTGAGTTCGTTCCACAACCAATGAACCCTGACATAGGAATCTTCATTCATGTCTGCAAGTTCGATGCGAAAGCTTTCCTTCAAATTGGCGATCTCCGCCTCCGCCTCTTCGATGACCCGAGTCTCTTGTCGATGGGCATTAGTCATCCACTAGCATATGGATGCGAGCCATTTTTCTGCTTTGTCCATCTTCTTCGTCTAGTGTTTGACATTGTCCATCACGATGTTAGCATGCTCTTACTGTCGAAACTTTTGTTCCGCCTGTGATGCCCAACCTCCGCCTTGTAAAGCTCTCTTAGCCCCAGCAGCCCTTTCGTCCGCTATCGCTTCTTTTGCCTCTGCAGCCTCAGCTAACTCCATAAAGAAGTTGAGGTAATGGGCCTGCTGTATAATAAACCATTGTTAAGAAAATACAGGAACAAGATACTCGAAAGGGTGAACATTTTTATACCCGGGTAACCAATTCAAAAGCACCATATTTATAAATTTCAGGGTCAGCCTCATGCATCTTAAGTACATCAATAGGCCGAAGAGGGGATCAAATTTGTTCTTTGGTCAACTTGGAATCCTTAAGGAAATTCAAAACTGGCTAGGCTTCGGATCGACCAAGGTGTTGGCCTTGTGAAGCTTTATGGCAACTCTCTATAGTTCCTTCAAGTTACTTTGGTCCATCGATTCTTAATTTGAAGCTCACCCGAAACTTCACCGGAAATTGCCTTTTTAGAAATTGCCCTGCTCACTGGAAATCACCATCTAATGGGAGAAAACTCTCTTCACCAAATTAGAATAGCGATGATTGAGAGCTATCCCTGAAACTAGGATTTTCGGAACCATCCCAAACTGCTTGATTCAGGGAAGTACCATATTGTATCGGCCAAGAACCCGTATGGTTTAGCCCTAGAAGACGGTTCGGGATCCGAACCATAAAAAATGACTCGAACCGGACCAGTACAGGTCAGTTCAATATGGTACGGGTCGGTTCGATATGGTACGGTCTAGTTCGGGCTCGGTTCGGGTCCGGTTCAGGTCCAGTTCAACGATCCTTGCTTGAGAGGGGGAGGAAGATAGTTTTTTTCTCCATTCAGCAAGACCGGTACATGTACGGTACAGTACTGTACCGTACCGGTCATTGACCAGTACATGTATGGTACTGTACCGTACCATATCAATCATTGACTGATACATGTATGGTATGGTACCGTACCATACAGTCGTTGACTGGTACCGTTTCAATGATCCTTGCCTGAAATCCTTTATAAAGGGGATAAGCCACATTAATTTCTCCCACCTCCCCAAAAAATACCATAAATGCGGCACGTGGCAGTCTTTTATTCGCTAGTCCACCTTGCCCTTTCTGTGAGAACATCTCAAGTTTGGTACAATCTCGAGATCACTTAGGCATGATGCCAAGTTTGCTCCTTAGCCCAAAATCCTTCGCATTTGAACCAAGGAGTTAGGGGAAGTGATGTGGGGGCTAACCCTCCCTCCCACTCGATATCTTGAGGGTTCCTGAGCTGACTCCCACTTCTGACAGGCATTCATCATCTGTAGCACCTTCTGACCACTTTCAACCTGGCTGACCCTCGGTCATATGGATCAACCCTTGGCCATCGAGGGAGAGCTCCTTGGTTCACGAGACCGATGGAGGCCACGATGATTCACTTCCTCCTTAACTGCATAACCTTTGGAGAAGGTAGAAATATGCATCGAGTTCTTCGGTCCCATAGACCCTCGGGTACTTAAGCCGACCTTGAACCCTTGCACCAAAGGGCAAATAATGCTTTTTAGCAGCATTCTACAAGGCAATCCAAGGAGAAACCAAGTGGTGCTCATTTCCACGCATCTCCTTGTGCGAACAAGCGAACAAATCCCTAATCCATAGCAAATCTTTGTAATTAAGAAAAATGTGACTAGATCCATGCAGCGGTCCACCTCACTATTAAAAAGTATGGCTGGCAATGCAGAAGAGACATTCCTAATTAATAGAAAATAGATATTTTGGGCTCGTGACGTGATTCTCTGATGTCGCATGGGATGAAATCCACCAAACTGTCACTTCTTGTTAGGCGCACCGAGGACTTCTCTTCTTCCAAAAGTGCCCCTATCCTAGGTCTATAAAAGGGGGTTCTCTGGGAACCCCCAAGGTAGATCCTTCTCTCTCAACTCTGCCCTCCTTTCTTCCTCCTGTTGCCTACCACCTGCCTTGAATGTTGGAGAGTCCTTGCCGGACCCTCCCTCCGGCAAGGGCTTCTCTTGCAAGTACAGCCCATGAGTATCACTCTTCCAGCAACCTCTGGCATTCGAGCAGGAGGTAGCGCCATCATCAACTATGGTAATCAGATGAATGCAATATCTGACAACATTCACAGAGTGTAATCAAACTAAGTTTGATTTAGGTTCTGATTAAGCATCACCTGAAATTAATTTCAAGCTACTATTCAAGGATCAAACTTGTTATATTTGTTATTTAAGTGAGCATAAGTTCAAGTATGTACATGGGCCTTTCTCAATGAGGTTAATTACCAATCATTGAACTGAAATTAAGGTGAAGCCAGATTGGATACTAGTATATCCATATCAATATTTGTTTTGTTTTATGAAAATAGATATGGATATAAATATTAGTCAAATGCAAAAATTCATATTCATATTTGTTTTAAACAGATACAGATATAAATTGAATACAGAAGTATGGATATAAATAAAGATATAAAGTGGATAATCAAATTTTATGACTATAGAATCAAAGATAGTACTAAGTGAATGGTAAATCAAGCTAATAATATATTAATATGTCATATATTTACCTTAAAAGTTCATGAGTGCTATATAAAATTAAGTAGAATTACAAATAGATTTGGATTTTCGGATGTAAATTAGATAGTTATCTATCCATATTTGTATATATTTTTCTTTGATGGATATATATACAGATATTGATATTAGTTGGATGCTCAAATTTCTATCCATATTCGGATAGATTTGGATATGAAAATGAATCCAGTCGGATATTATCCGGTCAACTTTCATGCCTAACTGAAATCAATCAAGCCTAGTTCAAGTATGGTTCAAGCTTACATTTATTTAACTTAGTTCTAACAATTTAATGCAATCACAAGTCACAACCAATCCTTGATCATTAGCCATGAATTTAGACAAAATAAACCATTAATATTTATACAAACATGTTATCACTCTAGGAAGTAGAATTATTTAAATAAATCATCAATTAAAAGCTCTACAAATCATGATTCCATGAAATGTAGGTATAGAAAAAGAATATCTGTGACTTAACTATCAGCTGATGAAACATAACAATAGAAAAACATAATGTATTGCTCAAACTAACCATACCTATTGACATTGTAAGGCATGTTATGGGGATAGAGACGTGGGCAGATAGGTTTTAAATTTCTTGACAAACACTTATGAATGGGTTATTTGTAGATGTAACCAAGTATAAGGATCCTGACTAGATTCTACCCTGCCATTCTTGAATCCCGGTTAGGAAATAATTCTTACATCCTTTGAAATGTCAAATGGTTGTCTAATTCTGTACAAACAAATAAAAAATACAAAAAATGAGTTCTTGTCTCTTCCTGTTTACACCATAAATCCTCTTTTTTCATGATTTCCTCTCCTACCTCTTTCTTCCCAGCTTTCTTTGATCTTTCCTTCCTCTTCTTCTTCAACCTAAATCAAAAAGCCAATTATCATATCTTTATCAATATCATGCATCTATAAAGATAATGATATCGTGCATTTTTATCTTCTTTTACTTTTCCTTTTAATGAATGAGATTTCTTACTTAAAAAGATTGTGACCTTAGATTGACAATTGTTTATGCTTCAGGCTGGCCTCGTGACAACTTTGAGTACCAGGACCATTGTTTTTGGTGCAACTAATCCAAAAGGACAATATGATTCTACTCAATGTATTTCATCCATCTGAAGAATCCCTACAACTGTTATTCCGCAGTCAATTGTGAAGTGTGTTATATTTGATCAACTATGAAATGTGTTATCTTTAATTGTTAATTAAAATTACCTAAATTTGTTAGATGGAGCATTGTTGGAGCTTGTTGAACCAATGGTAACAAACAGATGCTACACCTTTTTTTTCCCCATTTTTGGCCCCATATATCGACATTAATACCTAGATGACCCAGCTATTACTCCACCATAGTAAAATACATGTTTGTATGAATACGAGTATTTTTTAAACATCCAAGCTTTTAAGTCCACCTCCTTCCACTGGCTAGCACTACTGCATTTTTTTGCCTTGATTTTCCTCCTGGCTGGTGGAGGCGCTGTACATTTTGCCTTACCACCACCATGAAAGATCACTTTTTTGGAAAAAAGAAAATAATGGCCTCTATCATGGCTACTTCTAGGAAAATAAAACAAAACAAATGCAAACAAGTCCTGCATTAGTTTTTTCTTCTTTTTCTCAATGTTCAGTATAAAATATTATATGTTTTTTCTTCAAAATTTACTAATGTATATCTTTGTACATTATCATTCTTGAACCCAAATTGTGACATCTATTTAAAGAATTCAAAAACAGCAAAAATCCTAATTGTAAGACATACTTTCTTAATTAAAATGGTCATATTCCAAACAATTTTATATATATTATTAATGTTTTTAATACTTCTCTTCTGTTGTAACTTCAGCTTTATCTGTCAATACAACTCTATCTGGACCATTGTTGAGCAGATTCGATATAGTCCTTGTCCTCTTGGATACAAAAGATCCTGAATGGGATTCCATTGTTTCATCTCATATTTTAGCCGAGGTAAATATTCATCCTTATTTATCCATAACTCTGTTAGTCTTATGCTACCAAACAAAATTGTGTGATTCTTTATGCATCCCAAATACATTTTTCTGCGATAACTTGGACATGAAGCATTTGGTTGATGTGGAAATCCCACTTACTCTGAAATTGCTTAGAAAGGAGAATCCGGAAAAAAGAAAAAAGATGAAGACTTTGACAATGTCTGGTCAGTGCCAATGCTGAGGAGGTAAAGCCCTAATCGACTCTTCACATTTTTATATATCCCTTGCAAGTTCGTAATCTGCCAACTAGAGAGCATTTTCATCCATGGATGTGATTAATGGACCAGGGTGGCAAGAACAGTTCACTTTCTAATATTTGAAGAGTATTGGTGAAATGGATAGGAAGTTTAGGTTTTTAATATCGGACTAATGCTTCAAATTATGCTTGTTTTTTGTACAAAATGTATACCAAGAGCTATCCAATAAATCTCCATATCGACAGTTTATAACATGCCAATTTTGGCCCACAAGGCCAGTACAGCTTCCAAGCACTAAGATCAACTCCAATAGCTCCAGCACTCACAAAGGATCCCAACACCACTCCACTGCCCATAGTTCATGTGTGTAGTCAAATGTATATAATTTGGATAATTATGGAGAAATTGGTTGGTCCAGTTTCTCTAAAGTAATATGCAGTTTCACATTAATATATATTTTGAACATTTCTGAAAATTGGTTGTTATCAATGTTTGAATCATAGGATCTGTTTGTCTCAATGGCAGCAATACTCAACATTTTAAACTTTCTTGTTCAGCACTTGTATATGCAGAATTCTTGGCCTAAGATGTAGAGAGCAGTTATCACCATGTAATTTTAGTCTCCATATTCTGTTGATTCTTGTGATCTCTACTTTGATTGCCAGGCAAAGAATGGTGATGTAGCTTTAATATGACTAGGATAAAATGGAATGTTAATTATTGACTTTGTTATTTGGTTTTAGATGAGGATAATATCCAGTCAAATGCCACAGAGTTGTCACTGAATTTCACTGATTTCTCCAGTTAATTGGGAAAGTTTCCTTCTGGCTTCTCAAGGATTCTTCTGCAGGTATATCCACTATGTAAAGCAACGTTTTACACCAGTGCTTACAAAGGAGTCAGAAAACATTATTTCGAGTTATTATCAACTTCAGAGAAGATCAGCAGCACATAATGCAGGCTAGATGGGCACACTTTTCTTACAATGATTTTTAGTAGTTTTGAGAATACTACTTCCAATATAATTTTGCAATCGCTGACACATGAGACTTGTGATGCAGCTAGGACCACTGTTCGCATGCTTGAAAGTTTGATACGATTAGCCCAAGGTACATCACAAATTCCTGAGTTTCATGCATCTGGTCTCTTCTAGTGTTTCTAATCTATGCGTATTGAACTTCTGTCTCTCATAGCACATGCAAGACTCATGTTCAGGAATGAGGTCACCCGGCTTGATGCCATTGCTGCCATCTTATGCATCGAATCATCAATGACAACATCCGCCATTGTGGACAGTGTTGGGAATGCTTTACACTCCAACTTTGCTGATAACCCTGATCAAGAATGTATCCTCCCAAATGATTTATATATAGTTGTGGTTTAGTGCTGTGATTATCTAATAAGCATCTGTGTAATCTGATCATAGTACCAAAGCTTATTGCCTTTAAGAACAGAATATATTCTATATCTTTGCCACCATCAAGATATCCTATGTGCAGCTCCTATATTGTATGAGTGATCTTCTTTGGTTCTGAATAGAAGCCATGCCTGGTTATTAGCCAAGCCCAACTACAAGTTGGATCCCACCATCTTAGCTTCAAATTTGTTCTATTTTAAATAAATTCTGCCCACTATATATCTATTTCTTGTTTGCCTTTGTTGTAAACTTCTGAATGTTTCTTAACATGCCGTAGATGCCAAGCAAGAGAAGATGATCCTCGAGAAGCTTTGAATGATAGACGAGTTCCAATGAAACCTGTAGAAACATGGAAGAGTTGAATTACATATGTAATAGCCAGAAACATCGTGAATAGCATTGATGTTGGACATGTTGCAAGCATGATAATTGCATATTTGTGAGTGTGCTACTCTCGAGTGCATATTACCAATGAGGGATTATTTTGATGGAAGTTGTTGACATCATTTATTACTTCGTTGGCAAGAGTTCGACCTGTATGATGATAAAAGAAGAAACGGGACTTGCTTTTCAACTCGACTGCTTTTTAATGGACTAACAGGTGCAGAATTTTGTGTCAGTGCCCCGAAGCGATATGAACTGATCTTACACTGGATTATGTAGCCTGTATTTTTGTTAGGTAGCTGTCACCTTCATCTGAAACTAGAGTCTTTCCCACCGTCCACATTAATGTTATAAGTGGAATCATATATTTCTTACAATCACATTCAATGTAATGTACAACATTATCAGCGTACAATGTCTTCCCGGTTTCCCATTGTATATTTATTATTTGTCGCTGCATCAAGACACGAATATAAATTATCTAAATCAAGATTTTTGATTAACGTTGAATTGATATATTAGGTTGCATGTTTGACTTGCCACGAGGGCAATTAGTACATGACTCAAAAGTGGATACAGAGCCTTGAAAGCTACTTGATTTTGCTGAATGATTGGCTGTGATGGTATGTACTGTCCGAGATGATAATGTGGATGGTAAATGTTGGTATGACTAAAACTGGTTCTTAAATGTTGATACATTTTAACAATGAGATGAAATGGCAAACGAGGGGGAGGGAGATAGATAATAAGTGCAAGTTTTTTTTTGTTTTTGGGTGTGTGTGTGGAAATAGTACATGTCAATCTATTTTTTTTTTTATAAGATAAGCATTCATATAAATACAACTTATAAAATTAAGAAGTAAAATATTTCTAAATGAGCCAGGAATAGATTCCAGGCAAGTCCAGATCACATTACCGGAATGTTAAGTAATAAACAAGGTATTTCAATTGGCAGTAGAGTTTACTTCATGGTAAATATGTTAGATCACAAGTAAAGCAACATCTCCAAACAAAAGACCAATATCCAGCAGAAGAGGATGAGTGGCAGCTCCCTTAGCATAGGATTGAATTCAATCAATAACAGTAGATGAGTCATCCTCAATTACTAGTCGATTAGCTCGAAAGGTAAGTCTTACATATATAATACCAGACCAAGTAGCTCATAACTCAACTTTTAGAATCGAAGGTCCAAAGAGTCGATTGTCTCCTGCCGCCACCAGTCTTGAGTTAGGGCCTCTGATGATTAAACCTACTTTTCCATTACTGCTCATAACGCTACCATCAAAGTTCACATTGAAGAAAGTCATGGGTGGGGGCTCCTAAAAAATAAATACCCTATAAATCATTTTATGAGCAAAATAGGGGTCCTAGGAATTCCAAGTTCTCATAGTCGAATCAACAGACTCTAGGTGAGTCATTTCAGTCACCTGAATCAAAATATGCTCCAAGATGAATCAATCAGAAAACCTCCTCGACTCAAATACCCAGCTATTTGTTGACAAACAGATATGGTAGGCCACATACACCCTTTGCACATCCTAAATCCTAGCCATCCATCTTTGAATCCATGCTAAGCTTTAGGCTCTCAGGAAAAAGTTAAGTAGGGCTATCCATTAAAGTGACCCCAAACAGAAGGTCAACCATCTTCCAAATCTGCATAGCTCTTGGATAGCAGAAAAGGGCATGATCTATCGTCTCCTCATATTTATAACACAGGCAAGTAGTAAGGAGAGGCACACCCCTATCCCTCAAAATTGACTTGGTAGGAAGAGGAGCCCAGGAAAGTTTCCAGAGAAACAGGCTGACCCTTGGGTGAGCTCTAATCCTCCCGATCCAAGCTGCATCAAGTATCTAGGCCAGTATCTCAGAAAACATCGCATATAGGTAATTTGCCCTCACTCTCTACCTGTAGGAGGATCTCTACACTCTCACATCCTGGGCATCATGAGTAGGGACCATAATAGAAATGACTCACTAGCGAGGTCAGGACCAAAAAGCTGGGCCACATGGTCATCATGATAACTATATCTCCTGGTGTGTACTAGATCCAGATCTTTGTAGACTTCTCAATCTCCATGCTAACAAAGGTAGGCTACCTGCTCAATGGAAGGTCAGATATCCACGATTCATGAAAGAAATCATCAGTATACCCATCACCAACTATCCAGCGAATCTAAATAATAACCCCCTTGCACGGGCATATCTCCCCCACATAACTAAACTACTCCGAGGAGGTCTGATCCCATCAAGCACCATCCAGGAGCCATACTTGGCCCTCATAGTGAGCTCTAAATATTGTTAGGGCAAAGTAGAAATCTCGCAGTATATTTGGTAATAAGGACCTCTCTCCATACCATCATGGATCGGATCCCAAACCTCCCATCCATCATTAATTGGCAAAGTACCTCTTAGGCCAGATGATGCACCTTTTGACCCTTTTGGTGGGAGCCCCATAGACAATACCTGAAAGAGTTGCTCCACCTTAAGTAGACAAATCTTCGATATCCAAGTATTAGATAATAAATACATAGGCATAGAGTAAAGAACAGATCTCACTAGAGTCACTCTGCCCATCATAGATAGAGCTTTAGCCTGCCACCCCTGAAGCCACTCTTGAATGGCTCCCTCCAAGCCCAAACATTCTGCCCTCCTCAACCTCTGGCCAGAAATAGGAATACCCAAATAGCACCAAACACCCTCTTGCTTTACCACCCCTAATATCTGTTGAATCGTAGTTTGAGATGGGGCTTGGTTTTAGGGTTGAATATAATAGATGACTTGTGAAAGTTCACTTGCTATCTCGAAGCCTGGCAATACACCTCAATAATCATGGAGAAGGCCACCGCCTTCTAAATAGATGCCCATGCAACTAACAAATAGAAGATTGGCAAAGCATCGGAGTTTGGCATATAGGGGCCCAAGTCAGAGCTACTTGTTGCCACCCATAATGCACAGAATAGAATGTCAACACATCAAATGAAAAGATAAGGAGACAAAGGATAACCTTGGCGAATCCCCATAGAAGAGAAGAATAAATTTAAAGGTGTGCCATTGAGGAGGATAGCAAAGGATGGGTGATGGACATAGGCCATAATCCAATTAATTCATTTAGCATGAAAGCCAAAATTGTACAGGGCATGCTCCAGGAATGACTAGCTCACATGATTGTAGGTCCGCTCCATGTCCAACTTGATAGCCATAAGACAACGGTGACCTGGGGTCCATCATAGATCATACATAAACTCTTGGGTAATCATCACATTGTCAATGATACTCTGGACTCCTAGAAAAGCTCCCTACTGACCAGGCAAGGTAAAATAGATTTCATCCTCTCCACCATTAGCTTAACATAAATTTTATATAAAGTAATAAGTACACAAGCTAATAGATCGATAATGGCTTGGCTCAGTAGCATTCGGCTTCTTAGGTACCAAAATGACAAAGGTCCTTATCCTAGACCAACGGCATCTCTCTAGAGTAAAGAACTCCTTAATTGCCTTTACCACCTCTATCTGAATAATAAACCAGTATCTTTTGAAGAAAAGTGGGGGAAAACAATCTGGTCCTGAGGCTTTATCCTCAGCCATAGACCAGAGTGTCCTCCTAATCTCCTTACCGATACTATCCTGATCAGCATCCTATTCTCTTAATTAATGACAGCTTATGGGATTTGGAAGAGCAAAGTAGATATCACCATTAGCATCAACTGACCACCTTGATCTAAAGAAGGATACAAACTCATTCCTTGTACTTCCTTCACCATCCAACCACTACCACTACTATCCTTGACTGCCCGAATCTAATTTCAATGCCACTGATGATAATAGCCTGATGAAAGAATCTAATATTTCTATCTCCCTTCCTAATTCACTAGATCCTATATTTCTATCTTTAGAGCATCTCTTGCTGTCGCAACAAAAAGTGGTGGGAAGATAACAACTCCCGGAGATCAACCAAGTCCATCTTAGGAAGCTCGCTCTACCAGTCCTCTCTTTCGTGTAAAACCAAAATAGTAGCTTTCATGGTCTCTAGTCTTCTAAAAATATCTTCAACCTCCTCACAATTCCATCAACAAAACCAGAGTTTTAGTAACTTTGGTCTCCTTGTCACTTGATATCTAGCATTACCTTGAACTGGGAGCCTCCAGATCTAATAAAAGATATCTCAAGAACAAGGGTACTTAAGCTAAAACTTCTTAAATCAGAATGGACTTCGATGGAAGGGATACCTCAATTGAAATCAACATTGGTTGATGGTCATAAGCAATTCTCAGTAAATGAAAAATGTAATATCTCAGGTGCATCTAAATCCAATCTGCTCTAGCAAAAGCCCTATCAATCCTCTCCCACACTCGTCCTACCTTGATGGTTATTACATCTTGTGAATTGGGGTCCAACAAATCCAAGATCTACCAATCCATTTTTCAAAAAATCTAGGCTATTTCATGCATGCATTTCAAAAATTTTTAAACATAAATGTAGAAAAAATTATAAGATTAAATTATTTAATCTACTCATGCATTCGAATATTTCTATAAATAGCTTATACAGGATTATGACATGATAAAGATGTATATAAAACTAAGCTAAAATATAAAATGAATACATATACAAAGTAGAGGTTTGAAGATCCTGCTAGCCATACAAAGTGTCTGACCTCTATAAGTAATCTACATAGGAGCAGTGTCCTAATCAGTCTGCTTGGAGTGCTAGCTCCTCATTGGAACCTTAATGGCTTGGACTTCCTTCTTTAAACTCTAGGATGCTCCTAGAATTCAAGATGAACCTGGGAGAGAGGTTTTGGTGGAGAAGATATAGAGAAAAAATCCTTTTCCTTCACTTTTTCTCAAAACCTAGTATGGACAATAGGTACCACATACCTAATACCCTTTCCTCTCCAAATCCCTTAGGTACAAGACACTTCTTCAGCCAGCCAAAAACTCTCTTCCCATGCCCACATGTAGCCCATTCAAATAATAGGCGCCCAAGTGGTTAAGGAGCTAGTAAGTTGAGGGGGTTGAGGAGAGATAAGGGGAGATGGTTAAAACCACTTCATTTGAATTCAAAATCTGAATTCAAGTTTAAATCTGAAATTAAACTTAAACAATTTGAATTTAAATTCAAACTCAATTTAAATTCAAAATTCAAATTCAATTGGCTAGGGTACATGGATCAAGTCCAATCCAATTGGACTCAAATCCGAGCTCAAACCAAATCACATTTGGATTGGCTTGAAATTCATTGCTCAATCAAATTGAGCTAACCAGCAATCTAATTGTTGATTAATCTTTCATAATTCACTACCATTAGTGAAAAAACTTTGTCATAATATTTGCAATATTGATGAGTCGATACTTGAAAAAATCCCAAGTGTTGGCTCACCGAAGTATGACTCTTGGAAGTGTCGACTCGAGGTCAAGTATCAATTATATTAATAATTGAACTCTGAAATGATTCTCAATTATTGACCAGCCATCAGATCAGGTAATAACTTCTATTATGTGTGATCCCATAGGTTCGAATACTAAGTTGATAGCATAGGAATAATTTCTATACCAATCGAAGTCGCCATCTAGCAATGACACCTGATGTTCGGATAGGTCGAAAGTTGCAAAGCAATAATTAGAAACCTTTGATATATGGTTACCATTTTATTCATCCCTTTGACCTTTAATACTTAGGATGACTTCAGGATTTAATTGCCAATCCTTAAATAGTTTATCTGCAATGTGTCTCAACCTTACAAATCCTGTGACTCCTCATAAAAACTATTTTAGCCAAGATTTTGCTAAATTGAAATATAGTAAGACATTCACTCTAACGCTTGGAGAGGTCAATTCTATCTTGACTCACACACCATCTCCATAAGTACTTGACTGTATCCAAAAACTTTCCATCATTAAATAGTGAGTTGCTTGCAAGTCACCATGGTGATCTCAGGTCTGAGAGACATTTATATCTATATCTCTTCACGAGCAATACTTGGTAGAAGAGTGCTCCGCGGGTGGATCACATTCTGTAAAATGTTCTACACTTTACCTGCATGCCATACCAGTGTCTCCACACTCCTTGGTTAAGAGGATAACTAATCTATATGACATACAATGACCTACACTCGATGCATCATCATTCTATAACAATGCATCATTTGGGCTATAAACAAGTTTAAGAACCATACGATAAATCATCTCTTTATCGTAATATATGCAGTTCTAAAGACTCCATCACAAAAGAGCTCATTACAGGAAGATGCATTATGATGAACTGTCAAAAAATAATTTTTATTTATAATAATTCATATACTAAATCAACCATTTACAAGTTATATGATTGGCATTAGGATATAATTCCTGACACCATTTCCCTTAATAAACCCTCGAAGCTCCTTGGATTCCATTCCATCCACAAAATCCCTTTTCCCTAGCTTTTCCTGAGAGCTCTCAATGAAGTTAAAATATCCCACCACTAGCATAGGGATGCCTTATCCTAATAATGTAGAGACTCATGCCATAGAACCCTCCACTCTCTATAATCAGTGCTTGCATAGTTTCCAGATAAGACCCAGGAATACTATTCATTTCAAAGATAAGGATACATAGTTGTTGAGTATATCTATGAAAGACATCAAAATTAGTAATGCTAGATTTCTAGACTATAATGATTCCCCCTACCATACCTTGAGATTCAATAGCATAGAAACCCCAAGAAGGTAGGAATTGCAGCTTGGATGAACAAGGCTCAAACCCAGAAAATGGATCTCTAAAAGAATATATACATTTGAACTGTATAGCTGTATCCATCTCCTAAATGTAGAATGAAAGGAGGGTTTAGTTGCCCCCCACACATTTCAAATAAAAAATTTGATGGAGAATCCCATTTAAAGTGGAGGCTGTGCATTTCTCAATAGACTCCAGAAGCTCTTTCCCCTATAGACCTAAGTCATTCCTAGCTGCCCCTAACACCAATTTGAGCCAAGAAACCAATTCTTCTCGATCTTAGAAATCAGACCCCTACTCTAATCCACAATCCCCATATGCCCGCTGATGTGAATTTTAATTTGAAACTGCAAGCACACGGTGTGCAGAGTAGCACGTCCAGCGAGTATGGGTCGATCCCATGAGAAATTTGTAATAGAAATATGTTCAAACCCTTGCTTAGGTGAGCTTTAACAAAAATGAGCAAAAGTTAATTAAATTGAGAAGATAAATAATTTAAAGATCTAAGACTTTTGAATTCACTAGACCATAGATTTAGAAAACCTTTCTATGATTTCTGTGATAACATCCTTCCAACTTCTTTCTTTGTATTAACCAAGTATGGATTATGAAGAGATTTTAATCCAACTATAATCCATCAAGGTTTTACAAGGAAGAAGAAAAAAGAGTTAAAAAAAATTGTTGAGACTTGATACGTTTATATCCGCTGACGTGGAGTCCATATGGATGCTGGCTGTTAGCTGGCAGGTGGAGATGCCACCTGAGCATGGTGCCCGAGCGAGGATCCTAAGTGAGCCCCCCTACCGAGGTCAGCTCCCGGCTGGGGTTGAGCTCGTCTTGCCACCAATTGAAGGAAGAAGGATGACAGAGATTCAAATCATGGCAGGAAAGAGGGTTGTCTTCATCAAAATCCCGCCGTTGGGATGGTACGACTGCCAGGAGGCGGCCCACCACCTGAGGCCTATAGAGTGAGGCACATTGCTGGAGAACCAAGGTCCCCTCAAGCCCCAATTTACACCGATCGAGAAGGGACACCCCATTCGAGGACCGGCACCCTTCCACCTATCGCCTGCATCACACAGAAGAAGAAGGTCATGCCAGAGGATTCAAACCCTGGGGTGGCTGTCCGCATACCAATGCTCTGCCAAGCTTCCCAAAACATGGCTACCAACCAGAATGTCAGAGCCAGCGATATAACTCCCTACCCCGAAGGGAGAAAGGGGAGCTCATGCACAGTTCCCGCATGCTACCAGGTGTCAACCCTCGGGACTCCCCCAAAAAGGAAACATTTGGGAAGCCAACTCAAGGGGCAACACTACCTCTCCACAACAAACAAAAAGGGGCCTCCGACTGAAGACAAGGGAGGGAAGGACGAAAATACACAAGTCACAGAACAAAGATGGCAAGCCATAAGCAAGCAAGGGGCAAGCGAGGTAACCGTCGACACATAGAAGGGGAGAGCAAACTAGACAAGACAATCTGAGGCTACAGAAGAATTCGTCGGAAGAATCCCATGGACACAGCCAACCCCACTCAGGCTCTCCTTCTCCGCCGATGCTCCTTTCCCACTCTCTCATTTTTTTTCTCTACAAAATAATCTCTGAATGTGGAGACCTCACCGGGATCCACTGAGGAGGATCTGTTCTCCTGGATCACCCGCTGACCTGATCATTGGAGTACCTCACCGGAATTCCTAGCTTGGGTCTCTTTTTCTTTTGTAGGGCCCAGCATGCGTGCAAGATTCCAGGATGAGGAGGGCGACGCTCGACGCCACACCGGAGCTACAAGCCACGACGGTCCAGGCGGCAATAGATTGACATGCCAGGTAGGGGGGTAGGATGCAGAAATGTCAGTCAAACCAATCCCCCCACCATAAAAGTAGATCCACTGAGTCATGGTGGTGACATGCACACGTGAAGCCTCCACCAGCCGCGTGGTGGGCCCTCCTCACGGAGGCCCACGCAGCCCAGAGGGGGAGCTCCCTGCTCTGTCGCAATTGCTCCAGGTGGATGCTCAGCTTGTCATGCTCGTCCAACAAATGCAGACTCTGACCATGGTTGTACGGTAGTTGCAACATCAACACCGATCTCTGGCCACCCAACAACAGCTAGAGACCCCTACGACCTTAGCCGCTCGACCCCGCGGTAGCCTGCGCTCCTTCCAAAGTAGGCCACCATGACCACAAGACATGATTGATCCCCGGGGTAGCCTTCGAACCCCAGCAAAGCGATAGAGGAGCAGGTGGTCGATCAGGAGAGCTAGTCCCCAGTCTTGAAGCACACCCCCCTCAAGTACCGTAGATGCTGTCAGAGCAAGGCCTCCCACTGTGACCCTCCTTAATGGTCACCTCTATCCTTTCCAGCAGCCTTAGTGGAAGGTTCCACCGATGAGGCTATCGGGTGCATGGTAGAGAAGCGACTGGAAGAACAAGAGCATAGGCTAGCAGAACTGTCCTGCCAGTTTGCCAACATGCAAGGCTCCTCCCACGAGCCAGCGAGCCATGATGCTTGACCACCCTTCTCCTGAGAGACCCAAGAGGGGCCGATCCCGAGTTGGTTCAGCATGCCCCAGGTGGATCCTTATGATGGGACCGCCGACCCCTTGGATCACCTGGAGAGCTACAAGGCTCTCATAAGAATCCAGAGGGCAACAAACGCCCTCCTTTGCTTAGCCTTCCTGGTGAGGACATGCAAGATGAGAATGCAACTATGCAACCCTAAAGGAGATTAGCAAAGATTAACTTAGCAACTTCTTATTTGCATATGATTAGTTCAGCATATAATATCAAAGGAGGTCTAATGAAGAGAACTCGAACGATCAAACGTAAACCTAATTAATGAGACTATCAAAATAACAAAGAAATAAGAATAAGATTCGAACCACACAAGTTAAGCTAGGCAAATTTAATATTTCAGACCTAATCGATACTAGAACATACCTGGCATTAATCTTTCAAGTAGGTCAAGATCACTCATGAAGAGACCTCCCAAATGACAAGACCATACTACAAATTGAGGGCCCTTCTTGTTTTCTGGATTGTGGCAAGTAATTCCTTCATCTTGAATTCGGAATCCCGGAGAACCCTACAACAAAGAAACCTCGAGATTAGGAACTTGGTAAGATACGTTAGTCATGAAATGGAGAAACTAAAGAAAAATCGATGAAGCATTGTTGAAGAATAATCTTGGCGCCATGGTAGATCACTTGAAATGGATTAGGCCGGCCTCCTTGTGATGGTCTTCTTGATCAACCTTGAATATTGAAGGGCTAGCTTGAGATTGGAGAAGAAGGAGAGTGTCTTAGGCGTTGGAGATGGAGGAGGAGAAAGTAGGGTTGGCGTGGGATAGGGAGAAGAATTTAGAACTACCACCTAGGCACATAGAACTCACATAGAAGAAACTTTTAATTTTTCTTTTCATCCCTTTCTTTACAAGAAGACTAAGAGTCTTTTATAGACTATTAAGCAATTTTGAATTCAAACTACACCAAATATCATGGAGAAAAATTTGTGGAGAAAAATATGGGGCGTCCCATGAAGAGTGGAGGAAGTTGTGGAGGAGGTTGTAGCCAATTCAAATTCAAATTCCCCTTTTCTTCTCTTGGGCGGCAACCTTGGATGGTGAGGTGGCATGTGTGATGTGGCAGCAACATTGGATGGTGAGGTGGCATGTGTGATGTGGCAGCAACCTTGGATGATGAGGTGGCATTGGTCTTGCTTTGGAGTATAAGTCTTGAGTCTTCTTTAGTCTTCAAATGTGGTTTGGTTTGATTCTTCATGGATTGGACTTGACTCATTTGGACCCAACTCTCAAATACAAGGTTAATCAGGCTAGACTAGTCCCAACATAAAATTGAAATGGACTCGAATTACATAATTATTTGGACTCAAAATTAAAGAAAGAGAAAAAAAAATTACAGGACTTTCTTTTACTCATCCAACCATAAGGACTCGGATTTGACTTGAATTGGTTGGAGTCTCTTCCTGATTCTGGTGCCCACACCAATTCTCTCGGGGTGGGAGGAACTCGACCCTATCGAGTGAGGGTTGGCTTGATAAGCTTCTAATGCATCCGGGTCGATTTGTTGTAGGTCCTCTCGGGAAATCCAGGAGTCTTCAGATTCAGGACATCCTTGCCATCTAACCAGATAACGTTGGTAGACTTTATTTCTAGTAGTAATGATCTGGTCATCCAAGATCCTTTCAATTCTCTCCTTTCTCTCAAGAACACTTGGTGGTGGACACTCATTTGGTGTTTCACTCTCAAAAGAAACATTAGGACCAAAAAGCTCACTAGGTATCAATGCAGGTTCTTTGTATTCTTTTAAGTCTGAAACGTTAAATGTTGAACTAATGCCATAACTTGGTGATAATTCTAATACATAAGCATTTGGTCCAATTTTCTTTATTATTTTGAAAGGTCCGGCTTCCCGGGCATGGAGTTTCTTCATAGTTCTTGGCAGAAACCTTTCAGGTTTAAGTTTGATCATGACGGAGTCCCCTTCATTAAATTCTTTTAACCGTTTATGTGAATTAGTCATATGCTGATAGAGTTCATTGCTCGCTTGAATCTTTTGGCTAATCTCCTTATGCAATTCCCTAATATGCTGTGCATATGACTCGGCAGACTCGGACACCCGTGCATGTGTGGGTAAAGGAGCTAGGTCTAAAGGCTTCCTAGGTCTGTATCCATGGACCACTTCGAACTGACTTTTCCCAATAGACCTATTAACTGAGCTGTTATAGGCAAATTCAGCACGAGGAAGTAATAGGTCCCAGTTTCCTAGGTTGTCACCAACTAAACATCTCAACAGATTTCCTAAGCTTCGGTTTACTACCTCAGTCTGGCCATTGGTTTGAGGATGATAGGCAGTAGAGAGTTTCAGCTTGGTATCGAGCATGTGCCAGAGGGTTTTCCAGAAATAGCTAGTAAATTTGACATCTCTATCGGACACAATGGTTTTGGGTAAACCATGAAGCCTAACGACCTGATCGAGAAAAAGCTTGGCCACCTTCAAAGCATCTAAAGTTTGAGAACAAGGAATGAAGTGAGCCATCTTGGAGAAACGATCGACAACCACAAAGACATAATCATACTTCCTAGATGTCTTAGGGAGGCCTACTACAAAATCCATGTTGATATCCTGCCATGGACAATCAGGGACAAGTAAGGGTGTGTACAGACCGGTGTTCGGTCTTTGCTGTTTTGCAACAGCACAGGTACGGCACTGAGCTACAATATGGGCCACATTTCTTTTGAGACCAGGCCAAAAGAATTGGTCTTCTATTGCTAAGATGGTCTTATTCCTACCAAAATGTCCTGCTAAGCCCCCAGCATGAACTTCCCAGATCAGAAATTCCCTAACAGAGGTCTTGGGAATACACAACTGATTTCCTTTGAAAAGGTATCCATCTAAAAGGGTATAATCACTATGCTCACTAGATGGTCCTTGTTGAAGGGATCGATAGATGTCACCAAAATCAGGGCATGTAGGATATTCCTCTTTCAATCTTTCAAACCCTACTACCTCAGTGCTCACAGAATTCAACAACATGGAACGACGACTCAACGCATCAGCAACCCTATTTTCAGTACCGGCACGATATTTCAGTACGAACGTATAAGCTTGTATGAACTCTACCCATTTCCCGTGCCTAGGGTTCAATTTCTTCTGAGAACTAAGGAACCTAAGAGCTTCGTGGTCAGAAAATAGGACAAACTCTTGCGGTAGAAGATAATGCCTCCAATAACGTAATGCCTGAACTACCGCATACAGCTCCCTATCATAGGTGGAATATCTTAGTCTCGCTTCATTTAACTTCTCACTGAAATATGCTACTGGGTGATTCTCTTGACTCAAGACACCTCCAATTCCTACCCCAGAAGCATCACAAGCAACCTCAAACACTTTGGTAAAATCGGGTAACCTCAAGACGGGTGCGTGTGTCATTTTTTTCTTAATTGTTAGGAAGGCTTTGTCTGCTGCTTTAGTCCACTCAAAAGTTCCCTTCCTAATACAATCAGTGATTGGAGCCACTATCGTACTGAACCGTCTAATGAATCTCCTATAGAAGGTGGCTAAACCGTGGAAACTACGGACATCATGGATACTCTTGGGTACAGGCCACTCAACTATGGACTTAATTTTTGCAGGGTCAGCGGACACTCCTTCAGATGTTACTACGAATCCTAGAAAGATAACTCTATGTGTTAAGAAATCACACTTCTTGATATTGGCATAGAGGCTATCCTTTCTAAGGACTTGGCAAACTTGCCTTAGGTGGGTTAAATGGTCTGCCTTAGTCTTGCTATAGATAAGAATGTCATCAAAGTAGACCACCACAAATTTTTCGATGAAAGTTTTCAACACCTGATTCATAATTCTCATAAAGGTGCTGGGTGCATTGGACAGACCGAACAGCATGACTAACCACTCATATAATCCATCTTTAGTCTTAAAAGCGGTCTTCCATTCATC
This sequence comes from Areca catechu, assembly GCA_021397845.1. Lineage (NCBI taxonomy): Eukaryota > Viridiplantae > Streptophyta > Magnoliopsida > Arecales > Arecaceae > Areca > Areca catechu. The sequence goes on from CM038041.1 coordinate 32,254,245, forward strand.
TCCAGGCCTAACCCTAACCTGGTGATAGCCACTCTTTAAGTCTATCTTGGAGAAAATTATTGATCCGGCTATCATATCTAACATATCGTCCAGTCTTGGGATTGGAAACCTATATTTGACAGTAATCTTGTTGATGGCACGACTGTCTACACACATCCTCCAGGTGCCATCCTTCTTAGGGGTTAACAAGGCAGGGACTGCACATGGGCTTAAACTTTCTCTAACAAACCCCTTTCTAAGAAGTTCACTAACTTGCCTTTGTAACTCCTGATGTTCAGTTGGATTCATCCTATAATGAGGCAAATTAGGTAAAGTCGTGCCAGGGACTAAATCTATGGCATGCTGTATGTCCCTTAAAGGTGGAAGATTATCGGGAAGATCCTCGGGAAACACGTCTTCAAATTCTTTCAATAATTGGACCACCTCTTGAGGGTGTTCTACAGGGGTGTGGTCCATAGTTTCCTTAGCAGCTACCATCCAAATAGGTGCTCCCTCATTGATGTCTTTTTCTAATTCTCTTGCACCTATCAAATTTAATCCAGTCATTTTTTCTTTCAGGCTGCTAGCTTCTCTTTTAGTGTTGTCCTTAGGCTGGGTTGGATTAATGACAATTTTCTTGCCATTGAAATTGAAAGCACAGGAGTTTGTTCGACCAAAAATTGTCACATCATGGTCAAACAGCCATGGCCTACCTAGGATGATGCTACTTACTCCCATAGGGAGTACATCACACCAGATTCGTTCCTGATAGGACTGAATTTGGATTCGGACCTGACATCTTTGCTTGATTGGGATAGAAGTGGAATCGATCCAGGATACCTTATATGGATTGGGATGTGGTTCAGTGGGTAATCCTAGACTCTTGGCTGCACTAGTGGAAATAGCATTGACACAGCTTCCACTATCGATCACGATCTTACAGACCTTTTCTCCTATTTTGACAAATGTGTGTAGGATGCTAGTCCTACGCCAGTCTTCCTGCTCCTTGGTCTGTGTCATGATACATCTCACAACTCCTAACACATCTGATGAGTCTACATTTTCTTCATCTCCTTCATACTCATCAGCCAAGCAATCCCCTGCTTCATAAACCTCCTCTTTATCATTCTCCAGGGGTTCTGATTCTCCTTCTTTCGCCTCCCCTATATGTAAAGCTCTAGAGGGACATTGGCTCACGAAATGACCTAGTTTACGACACTTATAGTAGATTCGCTCCCTCTCACCTCGAACTTCAGGGCTTTTTCCTTTGTCTTCTCTAGGAATTGGGGGAATGGCAGGGTTGGGTCTAGGGGTTGGATTCGAGCTGGATCTTGGTCTATTGGTTGTACCAGGGACTGAACTAGGTCAACTAACAGGAGGATTAAACCTAATGGGCTCAAGTCGCCTAAATATAGCTCTCCTTTGAAACCTCTCATAGTCCATGGCAACTTGGTATGCTTGATCTAAATCATGGACTTCTCTCAAAAACAGTTCCCCTTTTATATCTTCATTCAATCCTGATCTAAACCTCGACAATGTGGCTGCCTCAGACTCGACTACGTTGCATCGCATTACAAACTCATCAAATTTAGCAATGTATTCAGAAACGGTCTTATTTCCTTGTGTCAATCGTTGCCACTGATCTAACAACCTTTGTCGATAAGACATAGGCAAATATTTCTCTCTAAGCTTTCTCTTCATGTCTCTCCAGGTCGCTATAGGTAAGTCTCCCCTCTGCCTAGCTATGCGTTCGACATTTCTCCAATACAACCTAGCCTGACAGACTAGTCTGATTTTGGCAAACTTGAATCTTCTCTCTTCAGACATATCATACCAGTCAAAATATTGGTCCATGTCAGCCTCCCAGTCTATGTACACCTTAGGATCTAGGCTTCCCTCAAAGGTTGGTGCATCTAGACGAATATTCCTTAAGGCCCGATCATCCTGATCAAAAGTATCATGGCAAGGTCTTCTAGGATATGGCTCTGGAGTGTGATCAGCATAATCCTGATGTGGCCTTCTATGAATTGGATCAGGTGTATGTTCCTGTCGTTGGGCTCTAGGGCGAACTGAAGGTAATCTGGGTGAAGGTGGTTCAGTTGGGGTCAACCTAGATTCCTCTAGGGTTTCTATCCTTTCCTCGAAATGATCAAACCTAGCATCCAAAAATTCAAGTCGCTCAATCATAGATCTCATAAGGGTTTCCATACTAGTGTCCATGGATGAACTTGGTTGGTCTTGTAAAGGGTGGTAAGGAGTTCCTGATCTAGTTGTCATGCAAACAATTAGACTCAAACTCGGGCTAAGGATTTCTAGACCTAGAGTACGAATTAGAGATCTAATTAAAAGGACCAACTAGCTAGTAGTAACTTACGTGACCTAGCCAGGTAGGTGGGAAGGGGAGTGGAGGTCCCTGTTCTGCCAACCTTAGACACCAATCTGTGATTGGCCAGGTAGGCGGACCAACCCACAAGCCCTAATACACCAATCCTAGACACCAAGCCCATAAGCACACACCAATTAGTGGACATAATCAACTTGACCCTAATCCGAACCCGACTCGTAGGTGTCCCTAACCCACTAGGGTGATTAGGTCTAATTGATTTTAATTAAGGATTGGGATCGAGATGATGGGTTGTGGTTTTGGGCTAAGGACAAGTGATAAACTCTTGCCCCCATGTCATATTGATGCCCTTAAGATGTTTTCAAATGAATGCAATTTTTTTTTTTTTTTTTTTTGTGTTTTATGAGCTGACTTAATTATTTGACTTGATTAGTTTTCAAACAATTTCAAATTCAAACTTAAATTTTAAAATTTAAATTTCAAACTCCAAGTTTCATATTCTATAATGTCAGAATTTAAAATTTTAAAATTTAAAATTTGAACTTCAAATTCAAAAATTTTTTGAGATTGGTTCTTGCTGGAATTTCAGTTCAGATTGAATCTCAGAGAGTATTTCGAATGCTAGAAATTATAACAATCGAAATAAAATATAAAAAATTTCTGAAAAATAATATGAATTATGAGGATCCCAGAAAAATAAAAATCAGAAAATTTAGATCTATATATAAAGATAAAAAATAAAAACAATAGACCATGTACTGTAGACTATTTCAGCAGGATAGAAGATTGAAGTAGGAATTTTAGTATTTTCTGTGAATTTCTTCTGATGCTGAAACTTTGTGTGATTATAACTAACCTTATATGGAATCAAAAAAAAATTATGGAAATGCAAGATGTACTATTTTTTTCTTTTGAAATTTTTTTTTTTTTTGATCACAGCCAGCAGATTCAGATTCACAGAAAAAGAAATTAAAGGAATTGCGATGCTTTACCAAACTCTTAATCTAAAACTTCACGTCCGGCCCGGAGGCTCATTACTCCCATGGGTCGTGACAGTGTACTGGAGTACACCCGCTCAGGAGGCGTGAGTTTTTGATTTAGTTTGGATTTAAGAGAAAACTATTCTACCCTAATGCAACCATGCTCTGATACCAAGATTGGTGAGGACATGCAATATGAGAATGCAACTATGCAACCCTAAAAGAGATTAGCAAAGATTAACTTAGCAACTTCTTATTTGCATATGATTAGTTCAGCATATAATATCAAAGGAGGTCTAATGAAGAGAACTCGAACGATCAAACGTAAACCTAATTAATGAGACAATCAAAATAACAAAGAAATAGGAATAAGATTCGAACCACACAAGTTAAGCTAGGCAAATTTAATATTTTAGACCTAATCGATACTAGAACATACCTGGCATTAATCTTTCAAGTAGGTCAAGATCACTCATGAAGAGACCTCCCAAATGACAAGACCATACTACAAATTGAGGGCCCTTCTTGTTTTCTGGATTTTGGTAAGTAATTCCTTCCTCTTGAATTCGGAATCCCGGAGAACCCTACAACAAAGAAACCTCGAGATTAGGAACTTGGTAAGATACGTTAGTCATGAAATGAAGAAACTAAAGAAAAATTGATGAAGCATTGTTAAAGAATAATCTTGGTGCCATGGTAGATCACTTGAAATGGATTAGGCCGGCCTCCTTGTGATGGTCTTCTTGATCAACCTTGAATATTGAAGGGCTAGCTTGAGATTGGAGAAGAAGGAGAGTGTCTTAGGCGTTGGAGATGGAGGAGGAGAAAATAGGGTTGGCGTGGGATAGGGAGAAGAATTTAGAACTACCACATAGGCACATAGAACTCACATAGAAGAAACTTTTAATTTTTCTTTTCATCCCTTTCTTTACAAGAAGACTAAGAGTCTTTTATAGACTATTAAGCAATTTTGAATTCAAACTACACCAAATATCATGGAGAAAAATTTGTGGAGAAAAATATGGGGCATCCCATGAGGAGTGGAGGAAGTTGTGGAGGAGGTTGTAGCCAATTCAAATTCAAATTCTCCTTTTCTTCTCTTGGGCGGCAACCTTGGATGGTGAGGTGGCATGTGTGATGTGGCAGCAACCTTGGATGGTGAGGTGGCATGTGTGATGTGGCAGCAACCTTGGATGATGAGGTGGCATTGGTCTTGCTTTGGAGTATAAGTCTTGAGTCTTCTTTAGTCTTCAAATGTGGTTTGGTTTGATTCTTCATGGATTGGACTTGACTCATTTGGACCCAACTCTCAAATACAAGGTTAATCAAGCTGGACTAGTCCCAACATAAAATTGAAATGGACTCGAATTACATAATTATTTGGACTCAAAATTAAAGAAAGAGAAAAAAAAAAATTACAGGACTTTCTTTTACTCATCCAACCATAAGGACTCGGATTTGACTTGAATTGGTTGGAGTCTCTTCCTGATTCTGGTGCCCACACCACTTCCCCGTTACTCTTTGGAAAGCCGCTCGAGTTTGGCTCACTCGTCTTGAACCCGAGAGCATCAGTTCCTTTGTGAAGCTAAAATGAAAGTTTGTGGCACACTTTGATGCTTGTCGAAAGGTGCCACGAGAAGTCGATAGCCTTTTCTCCATTAGGCAACAGGACCGCGAGTCTTTGCAAGACTATGTGGCCCGCTTCAAGATTGCCGCACTGGAGATTTACAATCCGGACGAGCCCATCGCCATGCTGGCACTGAAGAGAGGGCTCCAGACTTTCCGCTTGACCTACTTCCTGGACAAGAAGCCACCGAAGACGTACTCTGAGCTCCTCCTCCATGCCCACAAGTATGTTCGCACTGAGAAGGCGGACTGCACCTAGAGAGAGCTAGATGGGAAGCCCCTAGAGAAACGAACCCTGAGGGAAGCCTTAGGGGCATGCAAGCCCAGACCAAGCCCAAATCCCTGAGCGAGGCCCAAGCCAAAGAGCAGTCTCGCTTTGGAAGAAGTATATACTTTTCTCCTCGCCCTAAGGTCGAAGATTCTAATCGAGATCGAGTGTGAGCGCTACCTACATCGCCCTCCCCCACTGGGGCTGTCCAATGACCGCGACAAGATAAGATACTACCGTTCCACCATGACCATGGCCATGACACCAAGGAATGCTGCCACCTTAAAAGAGAAATCGAAGATCTGATAAGGAGGGGCTACCTCGGGAAGTTCATGGGGGGTAAGACCCCGGTGGAACCTCAAGCGCTTGTGGCCCTTCCTTTTATCCCTGTAATCGACAATCGGCCCACCGAGAAGCCCGTGGATATGATATGTTGGGGGACAAACTCCCCCCAGACTGAGAAGGTCCTGACGGAGTAGTCGAGACCCTTCCCCTGGAGCCTATCACCTCGCTAAACTTGACGGCACCCAGTCCATGCAGGCCTAGAACGACGAAAGTCTAAGGACATACCACCAATAAAGTAAGGCTCCCTCTTTTTAATAAAAAAATCCTTTTCATGCAAAGTTATGTTTGCCTTGCAAGAAGATCATCACCTGACCCCAGGCCTAGCGATCCAAGCTGGGAAACTCCTGAAGCCACGCAATTGCTGCTGAGCCCACGGGCTAGAGATGCCAGCCAGGAAGCCCTAGGGGTCCCACCATCTATCGCCTGACTCTCAATTCAGCTCTTGCCATGCTCACAGTCCAGAGATGTCCGCGGTGACTGAACGAAGTCCCACCATCTACTGCGAGGCTTATAGTTTGGCAACTACTGTGCTAATAGTCCGAAGATGTCTGCAAAGACTCCAAATGGCCCCTGCCATCTACTGCCTGGCTCTCAGTTCAGCTCTTGCCATGCTTACAGTCTGGAGATGTCCGCGGTGATTGAATGAAGTCCCGCCATCTACTGTGAGGCTCACAACTTGGCATTTGCTATGCTAATAGTCCGGAGACATCTACGGGGAATCCTGGCGGGCCCGTTGTCCACTGCTAGGTTCATGATTCGGCATCTGCACCACTTCAAGCTAGGAAACTCCTAAAGTCGGGAGCCACAATGCCCCGCACCAAAGCCAGGAGCCACAACACCCCGTACTAAAGCCGAGAATCTCCGACACCCCGCACCAAAGTCGGGAGCCACAGTGCCCCATGCCAAAGCCAGGAGCCACAACACCTCGCACTAAAGCCGGGAACCTCCGACACCCCGCACTAAAGTGGGGAAACTCCTGAAGCCCCGCACTAAAGCCAGGAACCTTCGATGCCCCGTACTAAAGCTGGTCAACTCCTGAAGCCCCATACTAAAGCCGGGAGCCACAGCACCCCGCACCAAATCCAGGAACCACAGCACCCCGCATCAAAGCCGGAAGCCACAGTGCCCCGCACCAAAGTCGAGAAACTCCTGAAGCCCCATGTCTGTCACCATGCTCATAGTCCAGAGATGTCAACGGGACACCCCAAAAGTTCTACCATCTGTCGTCTGACTCACAGCTCGGCACCTCAAGCCAGGAAACTCCTGAAGCCCCACACCTACTACCATCCTCACAGTCTAGAGATGTCTGCGAGAAACTCTAGAAGTTCCACCATCTATCGCCTGACTCACAGCTCGGCACCTCAAGCCAGGAAACTCTTGAAGCCCCACACCTGTTGCCATCCTCACAGTCCGGAGATGTCAGCGAGACTCCCAGAAGTTTTGCCATCTATCGCCTGACTCACAGCTTGACATCTCAAGCTGGAAAACTCTTGAAGCCTCACACTTGCTACCGTCCTCAGTCCAGAGATGTAAGCGGGACACTCCAGAAGTTCTGCCATCTATCGCCTTACTCATAGCTCGGCATCTCAAGCCGGGAAACTCCTGAAGCCCCGCACCTGCTACCATCCTCATAGTCTAGAGATGTCAGCGGGACACTCCAGAAGTTTCGCCATCTGTCGCCTGACTCACAGCTTGGTACCTCAAGCCAGGAAACTCTTGAAGCCCCACATCCAATCCACTGGATCCCTAGTCCAGTGACGGTAAAGTAGGGCACTCCTGAAGGCCCACACTCCGCTGGCCGAACTCAGAGCCAGCGAAGATAGTCTTGAGACTGCTCCAGTCAAGCTCCCTAACTTGACGGTCTTCCAAGGCTGCTCAGGCCCCCCTTCAAGCCATCCACTAGCTCTTAGCTTAACTAGAGAATTTTCAAGACAAGCAGCTACCAAAGAGGTTTGAAGTAACCATAAAAATAAAAACTCAGTGAAACAAAAAAGACTTCATTGATGTTGCATGAAAAAGTTACATCATCAATGGACCCCCGATAGGCCGGGCGGTAACAGAACAAAAAAGAAGATTCAGGAAGCAAATCGAAGCTTATCCCTCTACAACCTCCTTCCTAGGATGATGGGTAGGCATGTCGGCACCCTCTTGGGCCTCTACAGCTCTCGTTGGCAGGACTTCCTCAACGGCAGTAGTAAGCTCCACCTCAGCCATGACAATAAGAGTCACAGCTCCCACTGAGCTCCCACTAAGGCCGCCCGGGACCATGACCTTATCCAGCTTCAACTCTAGGAAGAGCTGAGCCACCAGAGATCTGCAGACCCCGAATCCTTTAATGAAGGAATCATTGGCCGCCTCCCGGACTTCATTAAAAAATGCTGTTGAGGTCCTGAACATGGGCATTGCCTCGATGGCCTCCTTCTTGGCAGCCTCCATCAAGGCCACCGCCCTAGTGGCTCTCTCCTTGGCTGCTGTGATGCAGAACAAATAAAGGGATGCGATGCGGAAGTAAATTAAGATTAACTAATTTTTTTGTTGTTTTTATATGTTTGTAGAAGTTGGCTTCAAATCAAAGAAAAGTTAACCTAACATTGAAAGATACTAATATGATAATTGAAAGCACAATTTTAAGGAAATTAAATTATCAGAGTAGTTCAGAAGCAACAGATCGCTGGGGGTTGAGAAACTCCCAGACCTAGGGTTTCGCTCCGAACTTTCAACAGAACAGAAATAAAGAGAAGAGATGGTTTATCTAACCAGACAATGATCTTCACAGATTTTGGTGGAGGAACTCTCCCGAGCAGATTGTTGGATCCTCGGATTTAGATATCTTCGTAATGGATCCTCCAATACTGGTCCTTTGGCGGGTTGGCTTCTCCTGAACTCAAGATCTGGAAGAGAAGAAAAACAATTGATGGAATCAGAGAGTCAAGGGAAAGATTTACTAGGTTGATGAACTTGAAGATTGAAATTGCTGAAAACTGGATTCTCCTGGATGTTGATGTGATTTTCCTTGGAACTTGCTCTGGATCTGAAGTAGCCGGACTGGATCTGGATGAAGGTGGACGGCCTGGACTTGTAGAGAGAGAGAGGCCGTGGGAGATGGATGGATCTAGGGTTTGATGGATTGAAAATAATGAAGGGTGGCTAGGGTTTTGGAATTTCAAGTGGCTAACCTAGGGTTTTGGATAAAGATGGAGATCTCTCACCTCCTCAAGGCTCCAATGGAACCCGGATTACCCCCTCACGGAGCTCAACACTTAGAATAGTGCGGAAGAAGAGAAACCTAGGTCACTCAACACAAGAGAATAGCAAAATAATTTTTTCTTCATTGATTTTCTAAAGTTACAAAGAGAGGTCTATTATATAGACCTAAAATTTTCTCCAAGCTTGTACAAATTCCCATGTGGGACTAAACTCCTCCAACCACTAGATTAGGTAGAAAATCTTCTCTCTTGGCCGACCAAGAGTTAAAAAAAAATTGGGACGACCATAAAGGAATTTTTTTTAAATTTTTTTGGTGCCTCCTTTGGAGTTGGATTTGGATTTGGAGTCCTCTTCTTCTTATGGTATTTCTTCTTTTCTTCCACTCCAAGTTAAGCTCTTTGATTTTGATTTGAACTTCAATTAGGAGTAGGTTGGATGTCCTTCTTTGATTTCTTCTCCAAGAGAAGTCTTCTTCCTTCTTTGCTTAGGTAAAATAGGCAGGTATGGGCGCCTCCTTTAAAGTAGCCTCCAATTTGATTTTTTCTTCTTTGGATGTGGGGACCATGACACTGGGATGCCTCTGTGGTGCCTCCTTGACTCTGGCGTGTGCTCGGAGTGTGGCTGGGCGTGTGGCTTGGAGTGTGGCCTCCACTTGCTTGAACCTTGATTTGATTGGAAGACAAATGTGGCACCATTTTGGACCAAATTGAAACCACATTGGGACTTGCACTGAGTCAACATGACTCAACAAAATTTAAATGGTGACTCAATAAATAAAATAAATAAACTGGTTGACCAGGTCAACCTTTATTACAAACCCTAATTTTTCGGGCAATGTCAATCAGAGATCCAAATGGAGCTCTGAAGTCTTCTTCTGAGTCTGGTGCCCGCACCAATTCTCCCAGGGTGGGAGGAACTTGTCGAGTAAGGCTCAAGTTGGCTCTGGTATCTCTCCAAGAGGACTGGGTTCAATTCTTGTAATTCTTCTCGGGAGATCCAAGAGTCATCAGAATCTGGCCTTCCTTGCCAGCGAACCAGGTACCTTTGGTATCCTCGATTACGAGTAGAGATAACCTGATCATCCAGGATCTTTTCAATTTGCTCTTTCCTCACAGGCCAGTTTGTTGGTGGACACACAGGGTCGGGATCACTCTCAATGATAGGGTTAGGCTCAAAAGGCTCACTAGGAATCACAACTGGCTCCCTGTACTCTACTAAGTCTGTAATATTGAAAGTAGAGCTAATGCCTAGTTCTGGAGGCAACTCGAGCACATAGGCATTGGATCCTACTCTCTTTACCACTCTAAATGGTCCAGCTCCCCTAGCATGTAACTTTCTAACGGTTCCAGGAGGAAACCGTTCAGGCCTTAACCTAATCATCACATAGTCTCCCTCAACAAAAGATTTGACTCGCCTTTGAGTATCAGCCAACTTCTTATAAGTTTCATTACTTAAATTTATTTTGGCATGAATTTCTTTATGCAAGTCTTTTACATGCTGTGCAAAATTCTCAGCAGATTCGGAGACTCGAGTGTGGACAGGTAAAGGGACTAGGTCAAGAGGTGTGTGAGGTTTGTACCCATGTACAATTTCAAATGGACTCTTACCCGTAGACCTATTGACCGAGTCATTGTACGCAAATTCTGCCCTTGGTAGGTATAAATCCCAATTTCTGGTGTTTTCACCAACAAGACATCTCAGCAGATTTCCTAGGCTACGGTTCACTACTTCAGTTTGGCCATCAGTTTGGGGATGATAGGCAGTTGAAAACTTAAGTTTTGTCCCTAACTTATGCCAAAGGGTCTTCCAAAAGTAACTGGTGAACCGGACATCCCTATCTGAAATGATTGTCTTAGGTAGGCCATGGAGTCTAACTATCTCATTGAAGAAAAGCGTGGCTACCTTAGACGCATCAAAGGTTTGGGAACAAGGCAGGAAGTGGGCCATTTTAGAGAATCGGTCGACTACGACACAGATAGAATCATGTCTCCTCTGGGTCTTAGGTAAACCTAACACAAAATCCATACTCACATCTTGCCAAGGACGATCTGGGACAGGGAGTGGGGTATAAAGGCCAGTGTTTTGTTTTCGCTGTTTGGCAACAGCGCAGGTTCGACATCTAGCTACAATATTAGCTACATCCCTTTTCAAGCTAGGCCAGAAAAAGTGGTCTTCAATAGCTAGAATGGTCTTGTCTTTTCCAAAATGGCCGGCTAAACCTCCAGCATGGATTTCCCAAATCAAAAATTCTCTAAGAGAAGTTCTAGGGATGCAAAGCCTATTTTTGAAGAACAAAAAACCATCTACAAGGGTATAATCCTGGTGATTACTAGATGGTCCTTGAACTAGATCCTGATACACAGTTGTGAAATCCGGACAAGACTCATATTCCTCTTTGATTTGCTCAAACCCTATGACCTCAGTTCTAACAGAAGTTAATAACAGAGATCGGCGACTAAGGGCATCAGCTACCTTATTCTCAACTCCAGCCTTATGTTTCAGGACAAAAGTATAGGACTGGATATATTCTACCCACTTAGCATGCCTAGGGTTAAGCTTCTTTTGGGAGTTCAGAAATCTAAGAGCCTCATGGTCCGAAAATAGTACAAATTCCTGCGGTAGCAAATAATGTCTCCAGTAACGCAAAGCTTGCACCACCGCATAAAATTCCTTATCATAGGTAGAATACCTAAGCTTAGCATCATTAAGTTTTTCACTAAAGAATGCTATGGGATGATTCTCTTGGCTTAGGACTCCACCTATTCCTACACCTGAAGCATCACAGGCAACCTCAAATACTTTAGAAAAATCGGGTAATCTCAGAATGGGTGCCTGGGTCATTTTATCCTTAAGATCTAGGAAGGCTTTATGGGCTGACTTAGTCCAATGAAACTCTCCCTTCCTAATACAATCAGTGATAGGAGCAGCTAAAGTACTAAACCCCTTGATGAATCGCCTATAGAAGGTAGCCAAGCCGTGGAAACTTCTAACTTCATGCACATTGGTTGGCTCTGGCCAGTCTACTATGGACCTAATTTTCTCAGGATCGGCCGCCACGCCATCAGGGGTTAGTACAAAACCAAGAAAGATAACTCTACTAGTCATGAATTCACACTTCTTAAGATTACCGTAGAGTCTCTCATTCCTCAAAACTTGGCAGACTGCTCTAAGGTGGCCTAGGTGATCTGCTGGGATCTTACTATAGATCAGGATGTCATCAAAATAGACCACCATAAATTTTCCTATGAAAGCTCTAAGTACCTGGGTCATAATTCTCATGAAGGTACTAGGGGCATTGGACAACCCAAAAGGCATAACAACCCATTCATAAAGACCATCCTTAGTTTTGAAAGCAGTTTTCCATTCATCCCCGGGTCTAATCCTAACCTGATGATAGCCGCTTTTGAGATCAATCTTAGAAAAAACCATTACACCAGCCATCATATCAAGCATGTCATCTAGTCTAGAGATGGGAAACCTATATTTGATTGTAATTTTATTGATGGCACGACTGTCAACACACATCCTCCACGTGCCATCTTTCTTTGGGGTTAGTAAGGCTGGGACTGCACAAGGGCTAAGACTTTCTCTAATAAACCCCTTCCTCAATAATTCTCCAACCTGCTTTTGCAGTTCTTCATGCTCAGATGGATTCATCCTGTAATGGGGCAAGTTGGGCAAAGTCGCTCCTGGGATTAGATCTATGGCATGCTGGATATCCCTAAGAGGTGAAAGGTGGTCTAGCAAATCCTCGGGAAAGACATCCTCAAATTCTTTTAACACAGGTTTAACTTCTTGAGGAGGCTCTGAGGGTTCCGAAGTTCTAAGTTCCTTAGCAGTCAACATCCAGATGGGTGAACCACTATGAATTTCTTGTTCTAGATCCTTAGCACTGATTAGGTTCACTCCAGTTTTCATCTCCTTAACCTTACCGGCTCCTTTAGTTACCTTGTCCTTAGGGGGAACGGAATGGATCGTAATCTTCTTCCCATTGAAACTAAAGACACAGGTATTGGATTTTCCTAAGAGGGTGGCATCATGATCATACAACCAAGGTCTTCCGAGAATTATACTGCTCATCCCCATGGGTAAAACATCGCACCAAATCTTTTCGTGATAAGATTGCATTTGGATTTGGACTTGACATCTAGACTGGATGGGTATGGAGGTAGAATCTACCCAAGAAACCTTATAGGGGTTGGGATGGGGAACTGGGATTAAGCCTAACATCTTGACAGTGCTAGTAGAGATGGCATTTACACAGCTCCCACTATCTATGATGATCTTACATACCTTATCCCCTAATTTAAGAAAAGTCTGTAGGATGTTAGTCCTACGCCAATCCTCTTGAACTAGATTCTGGGATAGGATGCATCTTACAACTCCTAATTGGTCAGATTCATTGGGTTCCTCCTCTCCTTCATACTCCTCAACCAAATTCATTCCGGCCTCATAAACTTCTTCTTCAAATTCCTCACTGGGCTCGGAATTATCATTCTCTCCCTCTTCTATGTAAAGGGATCTTCGTGGGCACTGGCTAGCAACATGACCTACCTTATGACACTTGAAACAGGCTATGGCAGTACACTGACTGGAAATGTGACCTGGTTTCTGACACTTAAAACAGGTGATATTTGAACTAGGGGTTCTCTGGGTGTCAGGTGCCTTACCTTTGTCCATGGGTCTAGGGGTAGAAGTACCCTGAAAAGGTTTACTAGGGATAACTTGGCTAGGTCCATTCCTTGGGATTGGGGCACTAACCCTAGAAGGTATAGGTCCTCTCTGAAATTTCTCAGTGTTCAGTGCAATCTGGTAGGCTTGGTCTAAATCAGTAACCTCTCTCAGAAATAGTTCTCTCTTGATTTCTTCCCTCAGTCCAGCCCTAAATCTAGACAAAGTGACTTCGTGGGCTTCACTCACATCACATCTCATTAGGTATTCATCAAAAGTAGTTATGTAGTCTGAGACAGATCGGTTTTCTTGTTTCAGGTTTTGCCATTGGTCTAACAGGTTTTGCTGGTATGAAATGGGTAGGTATTTATCTCTCAGTTTTTCTTTCATACCCTACCAAGTGGTTATGGGCTCAACATTCCGTCTCCTAGTGGTTAGCTCAATGTTCCCCCAGTATAACCTAGCTTGACGCACTAATTTCATCTTGGCAAACTTGTATTTCCTCTCCTCAAACATAGCATACCACTCAAAGTATTGGTCCATCTCACCCTCCCAATCAGAATACACCTTAGGGTTCAGACTACCATCAAAAGTGGGTGCATCTAATTTGATGTTCCTGATGAACCTATCATCTCTATCTTCAGGCTCTGAGTCAGGCCTCCTATGATTAGGTTCAGGATCTCTATATAAAGGCCTTCTAGGCTCCTGATGTGGGTGAGGTTGAGGCACATTAAAATCGGGGTCAGGAGTCCAATTCCGATGTCTAGGTTCTTCAAGTACTTGGACTCGGTCCCTAAGTTGGGTAAGATCCTCATGAATTTGTGCGCTAAACTGGGCCACAGTGTTTGTCATATCCTGATTCATTTTAGCCATACTTTCAGTAAGAGTTTTGATCATGGCCTCTAAATCAGGTTGGGTTTGACCAGGTTGATATGGCACTCCGTTTCTGGTAGACATGATGATTCAAGCAAGCACACAAAATGAGACTAGACTAAATCGACTACTGGATCACTAGACCTAGAGTCCAAACTAGATGCCCAATCAGAGTGGCAAGCTAGCCTGTAGTAACTCAGGACTCAGCCAGGCAGGTGTAAGGGGAGTGTTAGGTCCCTGATTGCCAATCCTAGACACCAATCAGTGATTGGCCAGGTAGGCGGACCAGCACACAAGCCCTTCAGGACGTAATCCCTAAACCACCGTTCTAGACACTGAGTGTAAGCACACACAGAATAACTCGGCAAACTGACTCAACACTAGCCTAGACCCGACCAATTGGTGTCCCTAGCCCACTAGGGCAAATTAGGTCTAACTGATTTTAAATTAGGTCTAGGTTCGAATGATTGGATGGTGGTTTTGGGCTAAGGAGAGGTAATCAACTCCTCCCCTTATCTTAGATGCTCAATTGCCCTTAAGTAAATTATGAGATGATCACTCCAAAAAGAATTGAATTGCAGAACACAAAAAAAATAGAGTTACTGTATTTTAATTCTCAGAATTTTTACCGAAACCAATAAATCACAGAAAAATTATGAAAAATAGGTTCAATTATAATGGTTTCAACGAAGCAAAAATAATGCAATTCGGAGTTTTATGCAGGGAGAAATAATTCAGATAACAGGGCAATTACGGGCTGCAACTAGATTGTCTTCCCCATTTATAATCCCTGCTACGAAGTTATAACCCAATGGATCCCCTACACGCCCTAGGAACACCCCGTGGAATGGGAGGAGGAGGCTTGCGCCTCGCTTAGTTCCTAGGACCGGACGTCCTGGGGAGTCTACTTCGAGCAGACAAAATAAAAAGAGAACAATCAAAACAAGCAAGCAAGCAAATCAGAAACCCTAGACTGGGCTCTGATACCAAAAATGATGCAGAACAAATAAAGGGATGCGATGCGGAAGTAAATTAAGATTAACTAATTTTTTTGTTGTTTATATGTTTGTAGAAGTTGGCTTCAAATCAAAGAAAAGTTAACCTAACATTGAAAGATACTAATATGATAATTGAAAGCACAATTTTAAGGAAATTAAATTATCAGAGTAGTTCAGAAGCAACGGATCGCTGGGGGTTGAGAAACTCCCAGACCTAGGGTTTCGCTCCGAACTTTCAACAGAACAGAAATAAAGAGAAGAGATGGTTTATCTAACCAGACAATGATCTTCACAGATTTTGGTGGAGGAACTCTCCTGAGCAGATTGTTGGATCCTCGGATTCAGATATCTTCGTAATGGATCCTCCAATACTGGTCCTTTGGCGGGTTGGCTTCTCCTGAACTCAAGATCTGGAAGAAAAGAAAAACAATTGATGGAATCAGAGAGTCAAGGGAAAGATTTACCAGGTTGATGAACTTGAAGATTGAAATTGCTGAAAACTGGATTCTCCTGGATGTTGATGTGATTTTCCTTGGAACTTGCTCTGGATCTGAAGTAGCCGGACTGGATCTGGATGAAGGTGGATGGCCTGGACTTGTAGAGAAAGAGAGGCCGTGGGAGATGGATGGATCTAGGGTTTGATGGATTGAAAATAATGAAGGGTGGCTAGGGTTTTGGAATTTCAAGTGGCTAACCTAGGGTTTTGGATAAAGATGGAGATCTCTCACCTCCTCAAGGCTCCAATGGAACCCGGATTACCCCCTCACGGAGCTCAACACTTAGAATAGTGCGGAAGAAGAGAAACCTAGGTCACTCAACACAAGTGAATAGCAAAATAATTTTTTCTTCATTGATTTTCTAAAGTTACAAAGAGAGGTCTATTATATAGACCTAAAATTTTCTCCAAGCTTGTACAAATTCCCATGTGGGACTAAACTCCTCCAACCACTAGATTAGGTAGAAAATCTTCTCTCTTGGCCGACCAAGAGTTCAAAAAAAATTGGGACGGCCATAAAGGAATTTTTTTTGAATTTTTTTGGTGCCTCCTTTGGAGTTGGATTTGGATTTGGAGTCCTCTTCTTCTTATGGTATTTCTTCTTTTCTTCCACTCCAAGTTAAGCTCTTTGATTTTGATTTGAACTTCAATTAGGAGTAGGTTGGATGTCCTTCTTTGATTTCTTCTCCAAGAGAAGTCTTCTTCCTTCTTTGCTTAGGTAAAATAGGCAGGTATGGGCGCCTCCTTTAAAGTAGCCTCCAATTTGATTTTTTCTTCTTTGGATGTGGGGACCATGACACTGGGATGCCTCTGTGGCTTCTCCTGGACTCTGGCGTGTGCTCGGAGTGTGGCTGGGCATGTGGCTTGGAGTGTGGCCTCCACTTGCTTGAACCTTGATTTGATTGGAAGACAAATGTGGCACCATTTTGGACCAAATTGAAACCACATTGGGACTTGCACTGAGTCAACATGACTCAACAAAATTTAAATGGTGACTCAATAAATAAAATAAATAAACTGGTTGACCAGGTCAACCTTTATTACAAACCCTAATTTCTCGGGCAATGTCAATCAGAGATCCAAATGGAGCTCTGAAGTCTTCTTCTGAGTCTGGTGCCCGCACCAATTCTCCCAGGGTGGGAGGAACTTGACCCTGTCGAGTAAGGCTCAAGTTGGCTCTGGTATCTCTCCAAGAGGTCTGGGTCCAATTATTGTAATTCTTCTCGGGAGATCCAAGAGTCATCAGAATCTGGCATTCCTTGCCAGCGGACCAGGTACCTTTGGTATCCTCGATTACGAGTAGAGATAACCTGATCATCCAGGATCTTTTCAATCTGCTCTTTCCTCACAGGCCAGTTTGTTGGTGGACACACAGGATCGGGATCACTCTCAATGATAGGGTTAGGCTCAAAAGGCTCACTAGGAATCACAGCTGGCTCCCTGTACTCTACTAAGTCTGTAATGTTGAAAGTAGAGCTAATGCCTAGTTCTGGAGGCAACTCGAGCACATAGGCATTGGATCCTACTCTCTTTACCACTCTAAATGGTCCAGCTCCCCTAGCATGTAACTTTCTAACGGTTCCAGGAGGAAACCGTTCAGGCCTTAACCTAATCATCACATAGTCTCCCTCAACAAAAGATTTGACTCGCCTTTGAGTATCAGCCAACTTCTTATAAGTTTCATTACTTAAATTTATTTTGGCATGAATTTCTTTATGCAAGTCTTTTACATGCTGTGCAAAATTCTCAGCAGATTCGGAGACTCGAGTGTGGACAGGTAAAGGGACTAGGTCAAGAGGTGTGTGAGGTTTGTACCCATGTACAATTTCAAATGGACTCTTACCCGTAGACCTATTGACCGAGTCATTGTACGCAAATTCTGCCCTTGGTAGGTATAAATCCCAATTTCTGGTGTTTTCACCAACAAGACATCTCAGCAGATTTCCTAGGCTACGGTTCACTACTTCAGTTTGGCCATCAGTTTGGGGATGATAGGCAGTTGAAAACTTAAGTTTTGTCCCTAACTTATGCCAAAGGGTCTTCCAAAAGTAACTGGTGAACCGGACATCCCTATCTGAAATGATTGTCTTAGGTAGGCCATGGAGTCTAACTATCTCATTGAAGAAAAGCGTGGCTACCTTAGACGCATCAAAGGTTTGGGAACAAGGCAGGAAGTGGGCCATTTTAGAGAATCGGTCGACTACGACATAGATAGAATCATGTCTCCTCTGGGTCTTAGGTAAACCTAACACAAAATCCATACTCACATCTTGCCAAGGACGATCTGGGACAGGGAGTGGGGTATAAAGGCCAGTGTTTTGTTTTCGCTGTTTGGCAACAGCGCAGGTTCGACATCTAGCTACAATATTAGCTACATCCCTTTTCAAGCTAGGCCAGAAAAAGTGGTCTTCAATAGCTAGAATGGTCTTGTCTTTTCCAAAATGGCCGGCTAAACCTCCAGCATGGATTTCCCAAATTAAAAATTCCCTAAGAGAAGTTCTAGGGATGAAAAGCCTATTTTTGAAGAACAAAAAACCATCTACAAGGGTATAATCCTGGTGATTACTAGATGGTCCTTGAACTAGATCCTGATACACAGTTGTGAAATCCGGACAAGACTCATATTCCTCTTTGATTTGCTCAAACCCTATGACCTCAGTTCTAACAGAAGTTAATAACAGAGATCGGCGACTAAGGGCATCAGCTACCTTATTCTCAACTCCAGCCTTATGTTTCAGGACAAAAGTATAGGACTGGATATATTCTACCCACTTAGCATGCCTAGGGTTAAGCTTCTTTTGGGAGTTCAGAAATCTAAGAGCCTCATGGTCCGAAAATAGTACAAATTCCTGCGGTAGCAAATAATGTCTCCAGTAACGCAAAGCTTGCACCACCGCATAAAATTCCTTATCATAGGTAGAATACCTAAGCTTAGCATCATTAAGTTTTTCACTAAAGAATGCTATGGGATGATTCTCTTGGCTTAGGACTCCACCTATTCCTACACCTGAAGCATCACAGGCAACCTCAAATACTTTAGAAAAATCGGGTAATCTCAGAATGGGTGCTTGGGTCATTTTATCCTTAAGATCTAGGAAGGCTTTATGGGCTGACTTAGTCCAATGAAACTCTCCCTTCCTAATACAATCAGTGATAGGAGCAGCTAAAGTACTAAACCCCTTGATGAATCGCCTATAGAAGGTAGCCAAGCCGTGGAAACTTCTAACTTCATGCACATTGGTTGGCTCTGGCCAGTCTACTATGGACCTAATTTTCTCAGGATCGGCCGCCACGCCGTCAGGGGTTACTACAAAACCAAGAAAGATAAATCTACTAGTCATGAATTCACACTTCTTAAGATTACCGTAGAGTCTCTCATTCCTCAAAACTTGGCAGACTGCTCTAAGGTGGCCTAGGTGATCTGCTGGGGTCTTACTATAGATCAGGATGTCATCAAAATAGACCACCATAAATTTTCCTATGAAAGCTCTAAGTACCTGGGTCATAATTCTCATGAAGGTACTAGGGGCATTGGACAACCCAAAAGGCATAACAACCCATTCATAAAGACCATCCTTAGTTTTGAAAGCAGTTTTCCATTCATCCCCGGGTCTAATCCTAACCTGATGATAGCCGCTTTTGAGATCAATCTTAGAAAAAACCATTGCACCAGCCATCATATCAAGCATGTCATCTAGTCTAGGGATGGGAAACCTATATTTGATTGTAATTTTATTGATGGCACGACTGTCAACACACATCCTCCACGTGCCATCTTTCTTTGGGGTTAGTAAGGCTGGGACTGCACAAGGGCTAAGACTTTCTCTAATAAACCCCTTCCTCAATAATTCTCCAACCTGCTTTTGCAGTTCTTCATGCTCAGATGGATTCATCCTGTAATGGGGCAAGTTGGGCAAAGTCGCTCCTGGGATTAGATCTATGGCATGCTGGATATCCCTAAGAGGTGAAAGGTGGTCTAGCAAATCCTCGGGAAAGACATCCTCAAATTCTTTTAACACAGGTTTAACTTCTTGAGGAGGCTCTGAGGGTTCCGAAGTTCTAAGTTCCTTAGCAGTCAACATCCAGATGGGTGAACCACTATGAATTTCTTGTTCTAGATCCTTAGCACTGATTAGGTTCACTCCAGTTTTCATCTCCTTAACCTTACCGGCTCCTTTAGTTACCTTGTCCTTAGGGGGAACGGAATGGATCGTAATCTTCTTCCCATTGAAACTAAAGACACAGGTATTGGATTTTCCTAAGAGGGTGGCATCATGATCATACAACCAAGGTCTTCCGAGAATTATACTGCTCACCCCCATGGGTAAAACATCGCACCAAATCTTTTCGTGATAAGATTGCATTTGGATTTGGACTTGACATCTAGACTGGATGGGTATGGAGGTAGAATCTACCCAAGAAACCTTATAGGGGTTGGGATGGGGAACTGGGATTAAGCCTAACATCTTGACAGTGCTAGTAGAGATGGCATTTACACAGCTCCCACTATCTATGATGATCTTACATACCTTATCCCCTAATTTAAGAAAAGTCTGTAGGATGTTAGTCCTACGCCAATCCTCTTGAACTAGATTCTGGGATAGGATGCATCTTACAACTCCTAATTGGTCAGATTCATTGGGTTCCTCCTCTCCTTCATACTCCTCAACCAAATTCATTCCGGCCTCATAAACTTCTTCTTCAAATTCCTCACTGGGCTCGGAATTATCATTCTCTCCCTCTTCTATGTAAAGGGATCTTCGTGGGCACTGGCTAGCAACATGACCTACCTTATGACACTTGAAACAGGCTATGGCAGTACACTGACTGGAAATGTGACCTGGTTTCTGACACTTAAAATAGGTGATATTTGAACTAGGGGTTCTCTGGGTGTCAGGTGCCTTACCTTTGTCCATGGGTCTAGGGGTAGAAGTACCCTGAAAAGGTTTACTAGGGATAACTTGGCTAGGTCCATTCCTTGGGATTGGGGCACTAACCCTAGAAGGTATAGGTCCTCTCTGAAATTTCTCAGTGTTCAGTGCAATCTGGTAGGCTTGGTCTAAATCAGTAACCTCTCTCAGAAATAGTTCTCTCTTGATTTCTTCCCTCAGTCCAGCCCTAAATCTAGACAAAGTGACTTCGTGGGCTTCACTCACATCACATCTCATTAGGTATTCATCAAAAGTAGTTATGTAGTCTGAGACAGATCGGTTTTCTTGTTTCAGGTTTTGCCATTGGTCTAACAGGTTTTGCTGGTATGAAATGGGTAGGTATTTATCTCTCAGTTTTTCTTTCATACCCTGCCAAGTGGTTATGGGCTCAACATTCCGTCTCCTAGTGGTTAGCTCAATGTTCCCCCAGTATAACCTAGCTTGACGCACTAATTTCATCTTGGCAAACTTGTATTTCCTCTCCTCAGACATAGCATACCACTCAAAGTATTGGTCCATCTCACCCTCCCAATCAGAATACACCTTAGGGTTCAGACTACCATCAAAAGTGGGTGCATCTAATTTGATGTTCCTGATGAACCTATCATCTCTATCTTCAGGCTCTGAGTCAGGCCTCCTATGATTAGGTTCAGGATCTCTATATAAAGGCCTTCTAGGCTCCTGATGTGGGTGAGGTTGAGGCACATTAAAATCGGGGTCAGGAGTCCAATTCCGATGTCTAGGTTCTTCAAGTACTTGGACTCGGTCCCTAAGTTGGGTAAGATCCTCATGAATTTGTGCGCTAAACTGGGCCACAGTGTTTGTCATATCCTGATTCATTTTAGCCATACTTTCAGTAAGAGTTTTGATCATGGCCTCTAAATCAGGTTGGGTTTGACCAGGTTGATATGGCACTCCGTTTCTGGTAGACATGATGATTCAAGCAAGCACACAAAATGAGACTAGACTAAATCGACTACTGGATCACTAGACCTAGAGTCCAAACTAGATGCCCAATCAGAGTGGCAAGCTAGCCTGTAGTAACTCAGGACTCAGCCAGGCAGGTGTAAGGGGAGTGTTAGGTCCCTGATTGCCAATCCTAGACACCAATCAGTGATTGGCCAGGTAGGCGGACCAGCACACAAGCCCTTCAGGACGTAATCCCTAAACCACCGTTCTAGACACTGAGTGTAAGCACACACAGAATAACTCGGCAAACTGACTCAACACTAGCCTAGACCCGACCAATTGGTGTCCCTAGCCCACTAGGGCAAATTAGGTCTAACTGATTTTAAATTAGGTCTAGGTTCGAATGATTGGATGGTGGTTTTGGGCTAAGGAGAGGTAATCAACTCCTCCCCTTATCTTAGATGCTCAATTGCCCTTAAGTAAATTATGAGATGATCACTCCAAAAAGAATTGAATTGCAGAACACAAAAAAAATAGAGTTACTGTATTTTAATTCTCAGAATTTTTACCGAAACCAATAAATCACAGAAAAATTATGAAAAATAGGTTCAATTATAATGGTTTCAACGAAGCAAAAATAATGCAATTCGGAGTTTTATGCAGGGAGAAATAATTCAGATAACAGGGCAATTACGGGCTGCAACTAGATTGTCTTCCCCATTTATAATCCCTGCTACGAAGTTATAACCCAATGGATCCCCTACACGCCCTAGGAACACCCCGTGGAATGGGAGGAGGAGGCTTGCGCCTCGCTTAGTTCCTAGGACCGGACGTCCTGGGGAGTCTACTTCGAGCAGACAAAATAAAAAGAGAACAATCAAAACAAGCAAGCAAGCAAATCAGAAACCCTAGACTGGGCTCTGATACCAAAAATGATGCAGAACAAATAAAGGGATGCGATGCGGAAGTAAATTAAGATTAACTAATTTTTTTGTTGTTTTTATATGTTTGTAGAAGTTGGCTTCAAATCAAAGAAAAGTTAACCTAACATTGAAAGATACTAATATGATAATTGAAAGCACAATTTTAAGGAAATTAAATTATCAGAGTAGTTCAGAAGCAACGGATCGCTGGGGGTTGAGAAACTCCCAGACCTAGGGTTTCGCTCCGAACTTTCAACAGAACAGAAATAAAGAGAAGAGATGGTTTATCTAACCAGACAATGATCTTCACAGATTTTGGTGGAGGAACTCTCCTGAGCAGATTGTTGGATCCTCGGATTCAGATATCTTCGTAATGGATCCTCCAATACTGGTCCTTTGGCGGGTTGGCTTCTCCTGAACTCAAGATCTGGAAGAAAAGAAAAACAATTGATGGAATCAGAGAGTCAAGGGAAAGATTTACCAGGTTGATGAACTTGAAGATTGAAATTGCTGAAAACTGGATTCTCCTGGATGTTGATGTGATTTTCCTTGGAACTTGCTCTGGATCTGAAGTAGCCGGACTGGATCTGGATGAAGGTGGATGGCCTGGACTTGTAGAGAAGAGAGGCCGTGGGAGATGGATGGATCTAGGGTTTGATGGATTGAAAATAATGAAGGGTGGCTAGGGTTTTGGAATTTCAAGTGGCTAACCTAGGGTTTTGGATAAAGATGGAGATCTCTCACCTCCTCAAGGCTCCAATGGAACCCGGATTACCCCCTCACGGAGCTCAACACTTAGAATAGTGCGGAAGAAGAGAAACCTAGGTCACTCAACACAAGTGAATAGCAAAATAATTTTTTCTTCATTGATTTTCTAAAGTTACAAAGAGAGGTCTATTATATAGACCTAAAATTTTCTCCAAGCTTGTACAAATTCCCATGTGGGACTAAACTCCTCCAACCACTAGATTAGGTAGAAAATCTTCTCTCTTGGCCGACCAAGAGTTCAAAAAAAATTGGGACGGCCATAAAGGAATTTTTTTTGAATTTTTTTTGGTGCCTCCTTTGGAGTTGGATTTGGATTTGGAGTCCTCTTCTTCTTATGGTATTTCTTCTTTTCTTCCACTCCAAGTTAAGCTCTTTGATTTTGATTTGAACTTCAATTAGGAGTAGGTTGGATGTCCTTCTTTGATTTCTTCTCCAAGAGAAGTCTTCTTCCTTCTTTGCTTAGGTAAAATAGGCAGGTATGGGCGCCTCCTTTAAAGTAGCCTCCAATTTGATTTTTTCTTCTTTGGATGTGGGGACCATGACACTGGGATGCCTCTGTGGCTTCTCCTGGACTCTGGCGTGTGCTCGGAGTGTGGCTGGGCATGTGGCTTGGAGTGTGGCCTCCACTTGCTTGAACCTTGATTTGATTGGAAGACAAATGTGGCACCATTTTGGACCAAATTGAAACCACATTGGGACTTGCACTGAGTCAACATGACTCAACAAAATTTAAATGGTGACTCAATAAATAAAATAAATAAACTGGTTGACCAGGTCAACCTTTATTACAAACCCTAATTTCTCGGGCAATGTCAATCAGAGATCCAAATGGAGCTCTGAAGTCTTCTTCTGAGTCTGGTGCCCGCACCAATTCTCCCAGGGTGGGAGGAACTTGACCCTGTCGAGTAAGGCTCAAGTTGGCTCTGGTATCTCTCCAAGAGGTCTGGGTCCAATTATTGTAATTCTTCTCGGGAGATCCAAGAGTCATCAGAATCTGGCATTCCTTGCCAGCGGACCAGGTACCTTTGGTATCCTCGATTACGAGTAGAGATAACCTGATCATCCAGGATCTTTTCAATCTGCTCTTTCCTCACAGGCCAGTTTGTTGGTGGACACACAAGATCGGGATCACTCTCAATGATAGGGTTAGGCTCAAAAGGCTCACTAGGAATCACAGCTGGCTCCCTGTACTCTACTAAGTCTGTAATGTTGAAAGTAGAGCTAATGCCTAGTTCTGGAGGCAACTCGAGCACATAGGCATTGGATCCTACTCTCTTTACCACTCTAAATGGTCCAGCTCCCCTAGCATGTAACTTTCTAACGGTTCCAGGAGGAAACCGTTCAGGCCTTAACCTAATCATCACATAGTCTCCCTCAACAAAAGATTTGACTCGCCTTTGAGTATCAGCCAACTTCTTATAAGTTTCATTACTTAAATTTATTTTGGCATGAATTTCTTTATGCAAGTCTTTTACATGCTGTGCAAAATTCTCAGCAGATTCGGAGACTCGAGTGTGGACAGGTAAAGGGACTAGGTCAAGAGGTGTGTGAGGTTTGTACCCATGTACAATTTCAAATGGACTCTTACCCGTAGACCTATTGACCGAGTCATTGTACGCAAATTCTGCCCTTGGTAGGTATAAATCCCAATTTCTGGTGTTTTCACCAACAAGACATCTCAGCAGATTTCCTAGGCTACGGTTCACTACTTCAGTTTGGCCATCAGTTTGGGGATGATAGGCAGTTGAAAACTTAAGTTTTGTCCCTAACTTATGCCAAAGGGTCTTCCAAAAGTAACTGGTGAACCGGACATCCCTATCTGAAATGATTGTCTTAGGTAGGCCATGGAGTCTAACTATCTCATTGAAGAAAAGCGTGGCTACCTTAGACGCATCAAAGGTTTGGGAACAAGGCAGGAAGTGGGCCATTTTAGAGAATCGGTCGACTACGACATAGATAGAATCATGTCTCCTCTGGGTCTTAGGTAAACCTAACACAAAATCCATACTCACATCTTGCCAAGGACGATCTGGGACAGGGAGTGGGGTATAAAGGCCAGTGTTTTGTTTTCGCTGTTTGGCAACAGCGCAGGTTCGACATCTAGCTACAATATTAGCTACATCCCTTTTCAAGCTAGGCCAGAAAAAGTGGTCTTCAATAGCTAGAATGGTCTTGTCTTTTCCAAAATGGCCGGCTAAACCTCCAGCATGGATTTCCCAAATTAAAAATTCCCTAAGAGAAGTTCTAGGGATGAAAAGCCTATTTTTGAAGAACAAAAAACCATCTACAAGGGTATAATCCTGGTGATTACTAGATGGTCCTTGAACTAGATCCTGATACACAGTTGTGAAATCCGGACAAGACTCATATTCCTCTTTGATTTGCTCAAACCCTATGACCTCAGTTCTAACAGAAGTTAATAACAGAGATCGGCGACTAAGGGCATCAGCTACCTTATTCTCAACTCCAGCCTTATGTTTCAGGACAAAAGTATAGGACTGGATATATTCTACCCACTTAGCATGCCTAGGGTTAAGCTTCTTTTGGGAGTTCAGAAATCTAAGAGCCTCATGGTCCGAAAATAGTACAAATTCCTGCGGTAGCAAATAATGTCTCCAGTAACGCAAAGCTTGCACCACCGCATAAAATTCCTTATCATAGGTAGAATACCTAAGCTTAGCATCATTAAGTTTTTCACTAAAGAATGCTATGGGATGATTCTCTTGGCTTAGGACTCCACCTATTCCTACACCTGAAGCATCACAGGCAACCTCAAATACTTTAGAAAAATCGGGTAATCTCAGAATGGGTGCTTGGGTCATTTTATCCTTAAGATCTAGGAAGGCTTTATGGGCTGACTTAGTCCAATGAAACTCTCCCTTCCTAATACAATCAGTGATAGGAGCAGCTAAAGTACTAAACCCCTTGATGAATCGCCTATAGAAGGTAGCCAAGCCGTGGAAACTTCTAACTTCATGCACATTGGTTGGCTCTGGCCAGTCTACTATGGACCTAATTTTCTCAGGATCGGCCGCCACGCCGTCAGGGGTTACTACAAAACCAAGAAAGATAAATCTACTAGTCATGAATTCACACTTCTTAAGATTACCGTAGAGTCTCTCATTCCTCAAAACTTGGCAGACTGCTCTAAGGTGGCCTAGGTGATCTGCTGGGGTCTTACTATAGATCAGGATGTCATCAAAATAGACCACCATAAATTTTCCTATGAAAGCTCTAAGTACCTGGGTCATAATTCTCATGAAGGTACTAGGGGCATTGGACAACCCAAAAGGCATAACAACCCATTCATAAAGACCATCCTTAGTTTTGAAAGCAGTTTTCCATTCATCCCCGGGTCTAATCCTAACCTGATGATAGCCGCTTTTGAGATCAATCTTAGAAAAAACCATTGCACCAGCCATCATATCAAGCATGTCATCTAGTCTAGGGATGGGAAACCTATATTTGATTGTAATTTTATTGATGGCACGACTGTCAACACACATCCTCCACGTGCCATCTTTCTTTGGGGTTAGTAAGGCTGGGACTGCACAAGGGCTAAGACTTTCTCTAATAAACCGCTTCCTCAATAATTCTCCAACCTGCTTTTGCAGTTCTTCATGCTCAGATGGATTCATCCTGTAATGGGACAAGTTGGGCAAAGTCGCTCCTGGGATTAGATCTATGGCATGCTGGATATCCCTAAGAGGTGAAAGGTGGTCTAGCA
Organism: Areca catechu; assembly: GCA_021397845.1. NCBI lineage: Eukaryota > Viridiplantae > Streptophyta > Magnoliopsida > Arecales > Arecaceae > Areca > Areca catechu. The sequence goes on from CM038041.1 coordinate 32,281,290, forward strand.
AATCCTCGGGAAAGACATCCTCAAATTCTTTTAACACAGGTTTAACTTCTTGAGGAGGCTCTGAGGGTTCCGAAGTTCTAAGTTCCTTAGCAGTCAACATCCAGATGGGTGAACCACTATGAATTTCTTGTTCTAGATCCTTAGCACTGATTAGGTTCACTCCAGTTTTCATCTCCTTAACCTTACCGGCTCCTTTAGTTACCTTGTCCTTAGGGGGAACGGAATGGATCGTAATCTTCTTCCCATTGAAACTAAAGACACAGGTATTGGATTTTCCTAAGAGGGTGGCATCATGATCATACAACCAAGGTCTTCCGAGAATTATACTGCTCACCCCCATGGGTAAAACATCGCACCAAATCTTTTCGTGATAAGATTGCATTTGGATTTGGACTTGACATCTAGACTGGATGGGTATGGAGGTAGAATCTATCCAAGAAACCTTATAGGGGTTGGGATGGGGAACTGGGATTAAGCCTAACATCTTGACAGTGCTAGTAGAGATGGCATTTACACAGCTCCCACTATCTATGATGATCTTACATACCTTATCCCCTAATTTAAGAAAAGTCTGTAGGATGTTAGTCCTACGCCAATCCTCTTGAACTAGATTCTGGGATAGGATGCATCTTACAACTCCTAATTGGTCAGATTCATTGGGTTCCTCCTCTCCTTCATACTCCTCAACCAAATTCATTCCGGCCTCATAAACTTCTTCTTCAAATTCCTCACTGGGCTCGGAATTATCATTCTCTCCCTCTTCTATGTAAAGGGATCTTCGTGGGCACTGGCTAGCAACATGACCTACCTTATGACACTTGAAACAGGCTATGGCAGTACACTGACTGGAAATGTGACCTGGTTTCTGACACTTAAAACAGGTGATATTTGAACTAGGGGTTCTCTGGGTGTCAGGTGCCTTACCTTTGTCCATGGGTCTAGGGGTAGAAGTACCCTGAAAAGGTTTACTAGGGATAACTTGGCTAGGTCCATTCCTTGGGATTGGGGCACTAACCCTAGAAGGTATAGCCCTTCCGCCTGGGCAGCTTCTACTTTGAGCTCCTCCGCCCGGTGGGAAGCCTAATACTTTTCTCGGGCCAAGGACACTTCGAGGTCCCTAGCCCAATTTTCGGCATCGACCGGCTTGGCTTGGAGGACCCTATCCTTCTCCTCCAAGGCCCGAGCCCTATCAGTTTGCTCTTGGGCCTTAGCCACCAACGATGCCTTTTCCTGCTCCTGCTGGGCATCTCTCTTCTCCCACTAAGTGCAGTAGTCATGAATGAGAAGAATATCGGTCCCAATCTGCATCATCAAAGGTGTTAGCTATGGCAACCATACTGAAGCAACAGAAAAGAAGAAGACTACCATGAAGAGGAGGGGGAGGGTGCCAAGAAGGGCCTTCGCCAGCTTACTGCCTCCCCTTTCGCAGTGGTCATAAGATTGGATCGCGAACTCCATCATGTACTCTGCGAGCACAAGATCCTGGGTGATCGATGAGTTTGATTTCACCCCAGGTACTGCCATCCAGACGATGGCCCTCCTTGATGCTGGGGGCGCTGCAGCATCCGGGGGAACCGCCTCTGAAGGCCCCTATCTAGCGGGGGAGATTTTGTTGCCAAAGGTGGTGGCATCATCGATGGTGGCTCCGCCACCCTTTCTCCCTCCCCGTCCACCTCGATGACTGTGGGAGGCTGGACCACAACGGCAGTAGTCGGCCTGGCCTGTGCACCCGTGCCAGGTTCTCGAGTCGGGAGCTGTGCCTGTTGCCTCGAAGGCCCAAGGGCTGGCTCAACTGCTCGCCCCGCAGAGCTAGGGACTAAAGAAGGCCCCGCCCCTTGGCTGAGCTTGACACAGGCCCTCTTTGGTGGAGCCTCACTAGGCCCGGACGGCAGGCCTCTTCTCTGGGTAGACTCCAGAAGCTCCTCCACCAAGAACTTTATGCTTGCAAGAAGAAGAAAAAGGTCAACAACAGACTGAAAAGGACCCATGGAAGAAGAGATATCCCTCCGAACTCACCTAGCCCCCGGATTGGGCTGATCCAGGTATCAAACAGGTTTTTCTCTGATAGCAAAACCTCGAGAGAGGGGATTTGATAAAAAATGAGCTGGTCATATATTTTCCAATCCGAGGCCTCGATCTGGGAGTTCCGTTTGGGGTCCAGTCTGGATCACTCCAGACCTAGTCCACCCGTTTGATGGAGATGAAAAAGAATTTACTCTTCCACCCTTTGATGGAAAAGGAGTGCTCAAACTTTATGCCCTTTGGACAAGGAGAAACAAACCACCACTCATCCTCAGTAGGGTGGCATTTTAGGATGAAGAAGGCCCTGAATAGAGAGAAACGAACGACGATCCCATGGAAGTGGCAGAAAATAATGAAACAATTAATGACCCTAATGGTGTTGGGGGCCAACTATGCCAGAATAAGATGATAGTTGCTGAGAAAAGAGAGAAAGAAGGGGTGAAAAGGCAAACGAAGGCCCCCAAGAAAGAACTCCTCGTAGAGGGCTATTCGACCTTGGCCACTAGAGGTGACCTGCTCCCCTGGTCCTGAAACCGAGAGTCGAACGGAGTCCGAGATCCCGTAGGTGGCTTAGATCACAAAGAGATCCTCCCTAGTCATTATTAAAGTGATGCCAAAAGGCCCGGTTGGACGAGAAGACCAGGAAGAAGCAACAGGAGTGAAAGAAATAAAAGGAACAAGAGAAGCCTTGGGCCCACCTATGACCACTCTGGTCAGGTGAAAGTTCTTATGGATGACGAGAGGAACCTCCTCCTCGTCAGAAGATGGATTCCTCGGTCGAGAGGGCACTGCCTCATCGAGGTTCTGAGAAGAGCGATGGTTTCGACCGGACAGAGCCATCCAAGATCAAAGAAAGAATGAAGTGTACAGAGAAAGAAGGCCTGGGAACCCTACCAGAAAACTCAACCTAATTGGAGAAGAAGGAGAAGACCAAGGAAGACTAACTTGGTCATTGGAGGAAAAGATAGCCAGGAGAAGGAAAAAGCTCTGGTCCGATGGCAAGTGGGAAAGTTTCGAAAGGGGTGATTAGGGAAAAGCTTATCCTCTTTTCAAAGTGGCATACTGTAGCCGTACATCCTTTCGGCACTCCCGCCACCAGATGGCCACCACGTGGCAACATCGACCAAAGGCAATGCCTCGATGCAACAAAAATAGCCTTGGGTCGTACATCCACTATTATGCTTCCTCGGACCTGCTGATGTGGCACCCCCATACTAGCTTCAAGGCATGGCATGTGAAGTGGCGACGATCATGGCATTCAATGGCACAAAATCTCAACCTTTCCACGTCAACTTCATAATTACCTCCTTAGCCCTGAGCACGACATCTTGTCAAGACTTGGGAGCAGGAGACAAATGAAGAAGTGACATCACCGGGTCCCGCTCAGATCCAGCCAGCAGATATTGCAACCATAAGCTTTGTCCCATCAAGTCCTTTTGCTGGGCTGGCTCCCCCTAAGTCAAGACTCTAGCAGAAGCCAAGTTCCTCCTCGAGTCCTTTCACTAGGTTGGCTCCCCCCAGGTAGAGACTCCAGCCGAAGTCGGACTCCACCTTCTGTTGGACTGGCTCCCCCCAGGTCGAGACTCCAGCAGAAGCCAAGTTCCTCGTCGAATCCTTCTGCTGGGCTGGCTCCCTCCAGGTCGAGACTCCAGTAGAAGCCAAGTTTCTCCTCGAGTCCTTCCGCTGGGCTGGCTCCCCTTAGGTTGAGACTCTAGCCAAAGTAGGACTCCACCTTTTACTGGGCTGGCTCCTCCCAGGTCGAGACTCTAGTAGAAGCCAAGTTCCTCCTCGAGTCCTTCCACTAGGTTGGCTCCCCCTGGTCGAGACTCCAACCAAAGCCAGACTCCACTCTTTGCTAGGTTGGCTCCTCCCAGGTCGAGACTCCAATAGAAGCCAAAATTCCTCTTCGAGTTCTCTCATTGGGCTAGCTCCCCTAAAGTGCACATCCATGGAAGGCACAGCTATGGCCTAGCACTTAGTTTCAAACCCTGAAGGCACCTCAACCAAGTCATGGAAGCAAGCCATTCATGGCCCCTGGCAGACCTCCTTTGAAGCAGCTCAAGCGAAGAAAAGAAGAGAAGGAAGAAAAAAAAGGAGACAAGAAGAAGAAGTGCACAATAGTCAAAACAAAAGCCTTCATTGATCAAAAATCTCTTACACCCTACGGAGGTTCCCGACAGGTTAGGAAGCCTCCCGAAGATCTAAATTATAGATAAGAAGGGATCCTCCCTAGTTATAGATCATACTTCTAGAAGCAGTTGGAGGTATGCCAGTCCCTCCCTCAACCGAGCCTGTTGGGAAGGAGAATAATGACACGTCCGCCTCTAGCACACCATCCTCCCCAGGAGCTCGTTAGGTCCATAGAGCCCGGCATCGGCTCTGGCACCTCGAGGATGCAGGTGCCCTACATCAAGTGAACACCTGAGGAAGGAGTACGGCAACGCATCCCCCTTGACCGCACTATCCTTCTTGGATTTCATCGATATGGTGATTTTAAGATCAGCTGCGACCGCTCCTTATTAGGCCACTCTTAGTAGTGCCACGACAACCATGGCCTTCTCCATGGTGACTGCAACCGTGGCCATCCCCCTATTTAGCTGCATGACCAAGCACACCCAGGAGGTTCGCAGGTAGGCTGCTCCCATCACACGAGCAACCACCTTCCTAACCCCCAAGGCCTCTCCACTTCCTCCTCCTTTAGGGGAACCTCGATCTCAGTGGACTTCTTCTCCAACCAGAATGCCCCTGCCAAGACGCCGGCCAGACATTCTCGGAGAAACATCATGCAGCCCCTTGGCCCTTCGCTCAGAGACCTGAAGCTCACCAGAAGACCTCCCTTGGCGCAGGCCAAGAGATTAAAAAGAAATAGCACTGGAGAAAGGAGAAGACTATGCGAAGGCCTGTCCACCTGTCCTTAAAAAGTTGAGGGATGGCTTCTTTGGAACAAATCCCGCCGCTCCCTCATACCGATTAAAGGTACACACCATATTAATTGCCAGGCCAACCAGAAGATGCTACATACTGGCATCGATCGACCTGAATGCTTCGTTCTCAGAGGATTCGTGCTGGCCCAAGAGAAGCATTTATGGCTGCCATCGGAAAGCCAAGCACCACGAAACCTCCATCAATGCTAATGCAGAACAAAAGAGATGATGCGATGCGGAAGTAAATTAAGACTAAATTTATTTATTTATTTTATATATTTTCAGAAGTCGGCTTAGACTCAAATGAAAGTTAAACTAAATTGAAAGAAACTATATAATAATTGAAAGCACAATTCAAAGAAACTAGAATATCAGAGTAGTTCAGAAATAAAGGATCGCTGGGGGTTGAGAAACTCCCAGACCTAGGGTTTCGCTCTGAACTTTCAACAGGACAGAACTAAAGAGAAGGGAAGGGTTATGTACCAGGTAGTGATCTTCACAGAGTTTGGTGGAAGGACTCTCTCGAGCAGATTGTTGGATCCTCGGATTCGGATATCTTCACAATGGATCCTCCAATACTGGTCCTTTGGCAGAGTTGGCTTCTCCTGAACTCAGGATCTGGGAAAGAAGAAGAACAAGTTAAGGAACCAGATATCCAAAGAAAGGATTTATCGGATAAGAAGAACTTGAAAAATTGATGTTGCTGAAATCCTGATTCTCCTGGATGCTGATCTGACTTCCTCTGGGATTTGCTCTGTATTCGAAGTAGCCGATCTGGACCTGGATGCTGGTGGTCGGCCTCTACTTGGAAGAGAGGGGCCAGAGATGATGAGGTAGATTAGGATTTGGATGATTGGTGGAATGAAGAAGATGATGGCGGCTAGGGTTTGGAATTGAAGTGGCTAACCTATGATTTTGGTAGGGTTTTGGGGTTGGAGATCTCACACCTCCTCAAGGTTCCTAGGGAACCCGGATTTACTCCCTCACGGAGCTCAACACCTGAATACAAGTGCGGAAGAGAGAAACACAAAGTTGCTCACACAGAAATTGATTTCATTCATCAGTTGTTCTCTAAAACTTATAAGAGGGGTTTATTTTATAGGTCTTTACAAGAGGTCAGGGTTTTACATCTTCCCATGTAGGACTAATAGGATGGATCTTCAAATTAGGCTTGTAGAATCAAATCCTTCTCATATGGCCGGCCAAGAGGTTCCATAAGTGTTGATTGATGGCTCCAAATGGTAAGTAGGTGGCGCCTCCTAGCCTTGCTCTTCAAGAAAATTTTTTTTCCTTCCATGGATCAACTCTTTTGGACACCTCCTTTTCTTTCTCCCCAAGTCACGGCTCTTCCCAACTTTGCTTTGGTCTTTTTAGGCATGGATTGGGCGCCCCCTTGAAGTGCTCCCCAAGAAATGCCTCTTTCCTCCTTTAGCTTGGCCTTTTAAGGTATATATGGGGCGTCTCCTTGATTTTGGCTTCAAGAAAAATTCTTGCTCCCTTGGGTGTGGGGTCCAAGACACTGGGATGGAGATGTGGCGCCTCCTGGACTCTGGCGTGTGGCTGGGAGTGTGGCGCCCACTTGCTTGGGCTTGGAAGAAAATGTGGCACCCTGGAGAAGACCTAGACCACTTACTAGGACTTGTACTGAGTCAACATGACTCAACAAAATTTAAATTGCAGGGAAATACAGACTCAAAAAAATTGAGTTGACCAAGTCAACCCTTATTACAAAACCAGAAAACCCTAATTCTTCGGGCAAGGTCAATCAGAGATCCATATGGAGCCCTGAAGTCTTCTTCTGAGTCTGGTGCCCGCACCATATGCAAAGGCATGGTTTGTGAAGCATAGGCATGCAGAGACGTCGAAAAAGCCAGAGACATCCCAATCCACGTTAGCATGATCATTACTTTCCATGCACTGAGCACCGTATCATCTTCCAGGCTTGAGAGTGGGGGGTAACTGATATGGCTGTATCCGCTGATATGGAGTCCATCTGGATGCTGGCTATCAGCTGGCAGGTGGAGGTGCCACCTGAGCATGGTGCCCGAGCGAGGAGCCAAAGTGAGCCCCCTACCAAGGTTAGCTCCCGGCTCGGGTCGAGCTCATCTTGCCACCAACTGACGTAAGAAGGATGACAGAGATTCAAATCATGGCAGGAAAGAAGGTTGTCTTCATCAAAACCCCGTCGCTGGGATGGTATGATTGGCAGGCGATGGCCCGCTGCCTGAGGCCTATAGAGGGAGGCACCTCGTCGGAACACCAAGGTCCCCTCAGGTCCCAGTTTACATCGATCGAGAAGGGACACCCCAATTGAGGTGCGGCGCCCTTCCACCTACTGCCTGCATCACTTAGAAGAAGAAGGTCATGCCAGAGTATTCAAACCCTAGGTCGGCCACCCGCATACCAATGCTCTACCAAGTTTTCCAAAACATGGCACCAACCAGAATGTCAGAGCTAGCGAAATAACTCCCTACCCCAAAAGGAGTAAGGGGAGCTCATGCACAGTTTCTGCATGCTACTAGGTGTCAACCCTCGGGACTCCCTCAAAAATGGAACATCTGGGAATCCAACTCAAGGGGCAACACTGCCTCTCCACAATAAACAAAAAGGGGCCTCTGATTGAGGACAAGGGAGGGAAGGACAAAAACACACAAGTCACAAAATAGAGAGGGCAAGCCACAAACAAGCAAGGGGAAAGCGAGGTAACCATCAGCACATAAAAGGGGAGAGCAAACCAGACAAGACGCTCTGAGGCTACCGGGGAATTCATCAGAAGAATCCCACGGACACAGCCAACCCCACTCGGGCTCTCCTTCTCCATCGATGCTCCTTTTCAACTCTCTCACTTTCTTTTCTCTACAAAATAATCTCTGAACATGGAGACCTCACCGAGATCCACCGAGGAGGATTTGTTTCCTTGGATCGCCCGCTGACTTGATCATCGGAGTGCCCCCACCGAAATCCCCGATCTAGGTCTCTTTTTCTTTTGCAGGGCTTGGCATGCATGCAAGATTCTCGAATGAGGAGGGCGATGCCCGACACCGCACCAGAGCTATAGGCCACGATGGTCCAGGCGGCAATAAGATCTTTCTAACTATTACCCTCCTTACATCGAATCAAGTATGAACTATGAAGGAATTGAAATCCAACAACAGCTCATCAAGTCTCTTGGCAAGAAGTTTGAAAAGGAAGAAAGACTCTTAAAAATTAAAATCCAAGAAGAGATCTAAGAAAAGGGCTTCTAATCATAGTCTAGCTTCATCTCCAACCCTAGAGGATTCACTTAGCAAGACATGATCTAAACTTAAACTTTAAAAATTATAAAAACAAAATCTATACTACTTGCTGAATGTAAATTGCAAAATTTAAAGATAAAAGATAAAAACTACACTACTTGTAAAAATTTAAATGGCAAAAGTAAATTGCAAAAATTAAAACTATAATGCTGAAATTAAATTTTTCAAGTAATTACTAATTTAATTATAAAAGTTTAACTCCCATCTTGGAGTTAAATGGACAAAGGCTCTCTCTTCCTAGTTTACTCTCCTCGTAAAGGGTAAAAGAAAATGGGAAGTAGAGGAGTGGATGTTCGAGGGATTGGGGAGGTTACAGATGGGAGGTTATGGATGGAAAGTGGAATATGGAATTTCTTGAGAAAATATATCTCGGGAGCTGAGAGTTGATGTTTTTTTATAGTCTGAAGGAAACACATTGGGCCTGTGTGGTAGCCATGTTGGTTTCTCATTGGATCTGCCTCAACAGCTTTGGTTCTTTTAGTTCCACATTCTTATCTCTACACCCATTCACACGATCCCCACATTCTGTTTTATCCCATCTCAAAAATTAAACTCCGTTTATCCATTCATCGATCTCTTTCTTCTTTTGCCATTCGGACATCCAACCTCCCAACATTGACAAGAAGGTGGTGATGCAGTGACAAAAATATGGGAGAATGACTGGAGTCGAGGAAGCTGCCGGATGGCTTGCATAGAGAGAACAGAAGAGCAGCACTCGAGACATTTGGACTTGCAATAGGAAAGGATAGTAGCTTGATGGAGAACTTAGATGGCTCATGCAGAGGATGGCGACCGGTGATGTTGATTGCAGTGATGGGAAGAAGACATCTGGTGATGGGTGGCAACTCATGGTGGTGGTGGGCAGACATGGAGGAGTGCAGCAAATGAGGATGAGGCGGACGGTGACTTTTGGGTGAAGAAGATGATGAAGGCCGATAATGGGTTGAGGGTAATGGCACAGAATCGGGTGGAGAAGGTGGCGATTCCTAGGATTTTTTGGTGGTTGAAGGCCTCTTTGATGTCATTCTGGGAACGAACTGCAAACTGGAGGAAGAGGATGACAGATTAGGAGAAGGATGGCTTGGTCTAGATTTTTCGGTGGTGAGGAGGTTCCCGACAGTGAGGGGAACATCTCTCGTAGCTTCTCTGGCGAGATCTTGGCTTGGAAAGGTTTATGGTTCACTATTCTATTCCATGGACTGGCAATAATGGTGAAGGTGAACCGCTGGGTTTTTTATAAACCAAGCAGCCAGTCCATGGTGGACCAGTTATTCCAGAATTCATGCTTCATCTTATTTATTTCTTGCTCAATTGAAGTTCGATTTGAGTGTCGTTTGCACCATTGGGCTCCAAAAATCGAGCTCTTCATGTTGACAGAATTTTTTCATGCAAAACACTACATAAAGTTATTAATTTTAATTAAATAAAGTCAATTTGATCTTTAAATTAATGTACTTATGGCTAATATTTATGCACTTATCACTCCCCCCTACTTGAATCTTACTCGTCCTCGAATAAAAATAGTTCATGAATTAGTTATTAGAAAATAATTGAGACTACCAAAAACTCTTAATACCATACACAAGTTTATCAGACTCAAAGGTTATTCCATACCCTTTTTATAAGTAAAATATTTTTCATTAGATAGTATATGAAATGGGTCATTGGAATATTAATAGCTTCTAGTAAATTAGTTAAGTACAAACTCCTCATTTTTTCAAGATAATTCTTGACCAACTCCTATTATTATTTCTAAATCTTCTACTCCCTTGGAGTGGTGAGATATTGGTTTAATGCAAGATGTTCCTCTTATTGCTACACTTTTCTTTCCCTTTCATTTTTTTTCATTTTTCTTTCTTTTTTCATCATTTTTTTTATACGGACCGTACAATGCCTTAATTTCTTAAGCTTTCTATCTGACCCTTGTAACAAGTTTTTGACCAATGTCTTCCAGACCAGTTGGCCTTAGGGCACTAGGTGTAGAACACCCCTCAGGCTTACTGGCTTGAGTAAAAAAGCTTCAGATCAAAACTGGCTGTATAGCAAAGTTTCTTCACATCTTCACTTTTTGATGTGAGACTCAACCGTTTACTTAGATGAAGAGGCCCGGTTTCTCGATGGAAGAATGTTTAGAACTTGCTTTTATTATCTCTTTTTTTTCCCTTTTTTAATATAGAAAACTTTGCACTTATCAACACCCACACACGTCTAAGAAGTAGATTCTTCTTCGATGTGAATAGGAGGGTTGGAATTATCCAGAAATTGATTTCATTCTTACTTACCCTTATTACTTGAGTCTATTAATATTTTATCCCTCAGTATTTTAAAAATTATCTAGACTGTTCAATCAATTACTTATTAAAAGTATGTGATTTATCCTAAGTCCAAGATCGACAAGTGTAAGAATAATAAGATGAAGATAGCTCCAAATATATACTTATTTTTCTTATTATTTCTCCATGAATAAAAATAGTTTCTAAATGTAAGCATGATATGGTAACAAAGAAAACAAAGATACATGAGGAGGAATTTTATTGAACTCTCCCCCCAACTTCGCCAATGGAGCTCATTTGAGTCAAGATCTGATAAACCTAATAATTTAAAAGAAAATAATTAGAAAAAAAGGAGCTGAGTTGCCTTCTAGGAGTGCTAAGTTTAAAGTCTTCAGCCAGACTAAATATTAACAGCAGGCTAATTAAGATATGTTGGTTCATAGAGAACCATTGCTTCCTCCATAGATTCTATGGGTAGTTCCAAGAATGGTTTTAATTGCTGACCATTAACTTTGAAAACAACACCATTACTTGGGTTTTTGATTTCTACAGCCCCATACGGAAAGATTTCTTTAACTAAGAAAGGTCCTGTTCATCTAAACCAAAGTTTTCCATAAAAAAGATGTAACCTTGAATTATATAATAGAACTTCCTGTCCTGACAATGGCATCAAAAACTTGATGTGAATTTTAATTTGAAACTGTAAGCACATGGTATGTAGAGTCGCATGTCCAATGAGTAAAATATTTCTAAAAATTGCTTGATCATGAAATACTTTTATTCTTTCCTTGTATACCCTGGCATTCTCGTAAGCTTCATTTTTAAGTTCTTCTAATTCATTAATCTGAAGCTTCCTATGATTTCTGGCTAAGTCCAAGTCCATGTTTAATTTTTTATTGCCCATATAGCTTTGTGTTTTAATTCAACAAGCAAGTGATATGATTTTTCAAACACAATCCTATAAGGAGACATTCCTAGGTTAGTATTGTAAGCGGTGCAGTATCCCCAAAGTGCATCAACTAATTTCAAAGACCAATCCTTTCTATTAGCATTAACAGTCTTCTCCAAGATTTATTTGATTTGTCTATTGGACACTTCTACTTGCCCACTAGTTTGAGGATGATATGGTGTGGCCAACTTATGGGTAACATTATATTTTTTCATTAATGTGGCAAAGGATCGGTTGCAAAAGTGTGTCCCCCGATCACTAATGGTTGTCCTAGGAGCACCAAAATGGGAGAGAATATTTTTCTTAAAAATTTAATGACCACTTTGCTATCAGTGGATCTACATGGAATAGCTTTTAGCCACTTAGAGTTATAATCAACAGCTACTAAAATATATTCATTTCCAAAGGAGTTTGGAAATGGTCCCATAAAATCAATCTCCCAAATATCAAAAATTTTGACCACCAAGATTGGATTGAGTGGCATCATGTCTCTCTTAGTGATCCGACCCATTTGTTGGCATCGAACACAACTTTTACAATGCACATGTGCATCCTTAAATAAATTAGGCCAATAAAATCCATATTGGAGTACTTTGGTAGTTTTCTTCTTAGATGCAAAGTAACCACCACATGCTCAATCATAGCAAAATGATAGAATACTTCTAACCTCATTATCCGGGATACACCTTGTTGCCCAGGTGGCTTCCTAAGAGGGAGGTGAATTGGGATTATAAAAACTTTTCACAAGTATGTGCAATTTGAAATCCTTTTGGTGTTGTGGTGCAATATGCAATGCGGAAGTAATTAAGTAAAAGTAATAAGGTAAAGTAAGCATAAACACAAACACAAGAAAATTTAGAATGGTTCGGAGCAACCAGCTCCTACATCTACTATCCAAGGATCACTTAGGATTTCCACTATATCCCCAACCGGAATACAGTCGAATTATTTTACAAGACTCACAATCCAAACCTATACACTTTGGTTTTATCGGGATCACCAAAGAAACCCTAACTCCCTTTGGTTTTAAACAGGATCACTAAAGAAACCCTATACTTGGTTTTATACCTAAATCACCAAGAACCCAACTTAGGTTTTCTCAAGGTTCACCTAAAAACCTTTTACCCTCTCTTAAGACACAGCCCTTTGCTATTCTTAGAGAGAAAACAAAGATATAAGAGAATGTAAAGCAACTACACAACAAACCGAGTTTGTTAAAATGCTGCCAATGTAGATCAAGGTGAAGCCTAGCTTTGAATGTTTTTTAATGCTCTTCAAGCTGCTTCTTTGCTTCTTCAATGAATGGATTCAATGATGAAGAAAAGTTGGTGGAGCTTTGAATCCTATATTGAATGCTCTTGAAGTTGGTTGGTGAAAGACTTGAAGGCTTTTCAAATTTCCAAGATAAATCAATAATAATCTCTCAAAAAAATTATTTAATCCATCAAAAGTAATCCCTTTTATAGTTTTCCATGAGATATAGTCTTTGTAGGGCCTAGGGATTCGTGAAAGAGCTGTTGGAGACCATTTGAAACTCAAAAATCACTTTCAGTAACTAACCGTTAAAGTGCAGAAAATGGTCACTCGAGTCGGCTCGAAGTCTCAGACAACCCAAACAAAAATCCTGTACGAGTCGGCTCTTCAAGCTGGAGTCAGCTCAAACCTTCAATCAATACAAAACAACAATTTCCTTGAGTCGGCTCTTCAGGGCAGAGTCGGCTCGAAGTCTCAGTCACCAACAAACATAACTCTGGATGAGTCGGCTCTTGGGGCTTGAGTCGGCTCGAGATTTCAGACTTCAAAAACATGTGTTCTTCCATGAGTCGGCTCTTCAGACTCGAGTCGGCTCGAGGTACTGAAACTCTGAAATTTTCTTGTGCCGTGCCACAAGGAGTCGGCTCTTGATCCATGAGTTGGCTCTTGCCAAAACTTTATTTGATGCTTCAAACTTCTCCAAAATTCTTCAACACTTGAATCCAACAAGAGTTAATTGACACACTCTTATTTTTACAATTTTACAGCCATTTTACAAGATTACATAGTTGAAATATTAGGGCTTTTACAATTTAAAGTTCATAAGAGTCTATGCAAAATTGAATTACCTTTCAACCAATTTGAAAACCAATTAAACTATATATAACCATTTTCCTACAAAAACTTTTCAAGTAATTGAAAGAATTAGTAACTCATACATGCTCCAATATTTCTTGATCATCAAAATCATTCTAGGGGTCAACACACCTTCTAATGATCTAATTAGGATACTGTTTAAATAGGTAAGGATCATCCCAAATGAAGTATATCACTTGAAAAAAGAATTTGTATTTATCCTGAATAGTCCAATGAGAAAGAACTTTACCAATGGTTAAATAATTTACAATATCAGCATACATGGTTCAGTGGACACGGACATGAGTTGTTCATTAGGAAAGAATTCATTGACAAGTGTTCACTAGATGGTGAGATTATGATTCTGGACAAGTGATCGGCTATAATATTCTCTGTTCTTTTTTTGTCCTTAATTTCTAGGTCAAATTCTTGAAAGAGTAAAATCCAACGTATTAAGTATGCCTTAGCATCTTTCTATGCTAGGAGATGTCTAATGGCTGAGGGTCAGTATAAACAATAGTATGCGACCCAACCAAGTAAGACCTAAATTTCTCTAAGACAAAAATAATAGCTAGGAACTCCTTTTCAGTGGTCGTGTAATTAAGTTGTGCATCATTTAAGGTCTAATTCGTATAATAAATAACTCTAGGCTTATCAATCCTTTGACCTAAAACTATACCTATAGAATGATTGGATGTATTGCATATGAGTTCAAAGGGTTCACTCCATATAGATGGATGAATAATGGGAGCAGAAATGTGTACCTTTTTAAGAAATTCAAAAGACTCTAAGTACTCAGGAGTAAACTTAAATTTTTGCTCCTTTGCTGACAAATTTGTCAATAGGTGAGCCACTTTGCTAAAATTAGATATGAACCTTCTATAAAATCCAGCATGTCCTAAAAATGAACAAATTTTTTTAACAGACTTGGGTGGTGGAAGACTTGTAATTAGGTCAACTTTGGCCTTATCAACTTCTATTCCCTTTTTTGAAATTACATGGCCAAGAACTATACCTTCTCTAACCATGAATTGACATTTTTTCTAATTAAGAACTAAATGCTTCTCCTTACATCTTTCTAGAACTAGTCTCAGATGGTTTAAATATTCAAAGAAGGTAGGGCCAAAAATAGAAAAGTCAACCATGAAAATTTTTAAAAATCATTCTACCATATCAGAAAAAATGCTGATCATATATCTTTGGAAGATTGCTGGTGCATTACATAACCCAAAGGGCATGCACCTATAAGCAAAGGTTCCAAAAGGGCAGGTGAATGTGATCTTTTCCTGATCTTCAGGGATTATGGAGATTTAGTTATAGCCAAAGTATCCATCAAGAAAATAATAAAACTCCTGTCCAGCTAATTTCTCTAACATCTGGTCAATAAATGGCAAAGAAAAGTGATTTTTTGTTGTTGCATTCAATTTTCCATAGTCTATACAGACCCTCCATCTCATTTGGGTTCTAGTTGGGATAAGTTCATTTGCTTCATTCTGAACCATTGCTATTCTAGACTTTTTGGGTACCACTTATATAGGACTTACCCACGAATTATCAGAAATGGGATAAATAATTTCATTATCAAGTAACTTCAAAATTTCTTTCTTGACTACTTCATTCATGTCTGGGTTTAATCTTCTTTGGGCATCTCTAGTTGGTTTGTAGCCTCTTCCTCTAGGTGTATCCTATGTTGAACTATGAAAGGGCTTATTCCTTTAATGTTTGCCATGGTTCAGCCTATTGCTTCTTGATTTTCTCTCAGAATAATTATCAACTCCTCTTGTTTAGGATTTTGGTTTGAGGCGATAATTACAAGCAAGGTTTCCTTTGGACCTAAATATTCATACTTAAGGTGCTTGTGGAGGGATTTTAATTCTAATTTGGGTGCCTCCTCTATTGATAGCTTGGTTGATGGTTTAGCCATTTTCATGAGTATTTCAATAGGAGGTTCCCATCTCTGGCTATTTTTATTATCTCCAAGTATTTTATCTATGTTCTCATATTCATGGGTTGACCAGATACTAGATTCAAGATTGATTTCCTCATCTCTAATGTCTATGGGTTCATAAATTTCATCTTGGATTACACTTATATTAGCATGCTTGATGGATTCCTATTCCAAATTGAATATATTTAGCTTAATAATCATGTTTCCAAAGGATAGCTTCATAAGTCAATTTTGATAATTAATTTTAGTATTAGCAGTAGCTAGGAATGGTCTTCCTAAAGTAACTGGAATATGACCCTTAGGATTTAATACTGGTTCAGTCTCCAAAATGATAAAATCTATAGGAAAGATAAAATTACCAATCTTAATTAGGACATCCTCTACCATTTCTTTAGGAACCCTAAAAGATCGATATGCTAATTATAATGTGATCCCTATTGGCTGAAATTTTTTCAATCCCAATTGTTCATAAATTGAATAGGGAAGAATATTTACACTAGCCCCTAAATCAAGTAAGGCCTTCTCAATGTGGGTTTCTCTTATGACACATGAAATTGTTGGAGACCTTGGATCCTTGTATTTTATGGGCATTTGACTTAATAAGTATGAGCTCATATTTGCTACTAAGAAAGCTCTCTTTGGTACATTGGTGGTCTTCTTCTTGGTACAAAGATCTTTTAAGAATTTGGCATAAGTCAAAACCTATTGAATCTAGTCTAGTAGAGGAATAATTACTTGAACTTTCTTAAACACCTCTAGCATTTTATCTAAATGTTTTGATTATTTATTAGACCTTAATCAATTTGAAAAAGAAGCTTTAGAGATTTTAGGTACCTGGTTTGGTGGACTATTAGTTTCAAAATCTTGAGTTTGTAAGGTAGGTTGTTCATTGGGTGGCTTAGCTGGCTCAGCATATAAGTTCTCTCTAGTATCAGATGTATCTACCTTATTATCCACTTATTTTCCTGATCTTAAAGAGTGAATAGCATTTACTTGATTAACTTGGGTTCCTTGGGGTGGTTGACTATTTTTGTTTCTTGGGTTGGGCTCAGGTTGGCTATGTAGCCTACCTCGATCTCTTTCAGTAATGGTTGATGCTAGCTGATCCACTTGCATTTCCAAGCGAGCTATGGCTTGAGAGTTTGAATTTAGGAGTTGGCTTGTGGTTTGTATAAAATTATTTAATGTGGAATTGGTGTCAGCATTAGATTTGGCTAGGGCTTCCAGGCTTTTCTCTAAAGAACTAAGTTTCTTATCATTGTTATTGAAACCTGGTAGTGATGGGTTGTTCATCATAGGGTTAGGTCTTAGGTTTTGTTGATTGAAGCTAGGACCACCTATATTTGGGTTCTATGACCATGAAAAATTTAGATGATTCCTCCATCCTGGGTTATATGTGGGTACATAGGGATTGCTCATTGTCTCTGGTATGTAGCATTCACCTGTGCATATTTGTTGCCACCTGGATCGTCATGGCCTGTAGCTCTGACATGTCGCAGATGTGTTAGGCTCTTGTTGGGTTCTTGGTCCTCTACTCCGGTCAACTCCTTGGTTGGCTATCCTGTAAAATGGAGGAGACCCGGGCCAGGAATTTCGGTGGGGATACTCCGATGATCAAGTCAGTGGGATGATCTAGGAGAACAGAACCCTTATAACGAAGAGCTTGGAATCTCTTCACATAGAGGGTTCGAAATGAGATCTAGCGAGTGAAAAGAATGAAGAAATGATGGAAGGCAGAGAGTGAGGTGGATCTCTTGGCTGGTTCCTTACCTGCTAGCTCTCTATATCTTACTAGTTGTCTCCTTCCCTCTAGGGGATTCTTTCTTCTATTTTATATGAGATCGATGGCCTAGACCAGGTCTGGGGCTTCACTAAGATGTCCTTTTTTTCGGTGCCCCCTTTGGAGAGGGTCTTTTTGTTGCTCGTGATCTTCCCCCTGTTGGACTAGTCCTTTAAAGGAGATCTTTCTATTGGCGGTGTTCGCTAGCATGGCACAGACCTTGTCCCCTAGTGGTGTAGTTTCCCGTGGGAGGGGCGGGCACCGTACAATTGAGCCGCGAGCCATGGTGGGATATTTCTATTCTTGGAGGGACCGTTGGAGTGTTGCAGGGCCTGTGATCTTGATGGAATACACCTCTTGGAGGAGGTTCAGGTTTCGTGTTGTGAGGGTTGAAGCCCCCACCTGTACGGTCATCGATATGGTGGCATGCTACAGGACATGGGGCCTGGAGGAGTACACCTTGTACAGAGAATGCGGGTGGCGCATTCCAAAGATCGAATTTATGGCAGGGCATGCACCATCTCCCAGAGATTGCAAGTGGCTGGGAACCTCCTTGCTGTTGTTTGAATTTCTGTTGATCCTTCCCTCCTTTGCTGTTGGTGGGAACTCTAACCTTCACAAAGTAAGGAGGAGCCTTGCTTCGGGAACCCCGTCTCAGGAAACATGAGCTCGACCCCGGTTGGGAGCTAGTCTCAAATAGAGGGCTCGTCCTATGAGCACGACCTCGGTTAGGAGCTGACCTCAATAGGAGGGCTTGTCTTGACAGCATGAGCATGATCCCGGTCAAGAGCTGGCTTCAGATGGGGGCCTCGCCTTATGAGCATGACCTTGGCTGGGAACTGACCTCAGTAGGAGGGCTTGCCTTGACAGTATGAGCATGACCTCGGATGGGAGCTGGCCTTAGATGGGGGGCTCGCCTTATGAGCACGTTCCTGGCTGGGAGCTGACTTCGGTAGGAGGGCTCATCTTGGCAGTATGAGCATGACCCCAGCCGGGAGATGGCGTCAGACGGAGGGCTTTCCCTATGAGCATGGCCCCGACTGGGAGCTGACCTCAGTAGGAGGGCTCACCTTGGCAGCATGAGCATCACCCCGACCGAGAGCTGGCCTTAGATGGAGGGCTCGCCTTATGAGCATGACCCCGATTGGGAGCTGACCTCGGCAGGAGGGCTCGCCTTGGTAGCATTAGCACGATCCCGGTTGGGAGCTGACCTTAGAGGAGGGATTCCTTATAAGCCGACCTCGACTGGGAGCTGACCTCGGCAGGAGGGCTTGCCTTGGTAGCATGAGCATGACCCCGACCGGGAGCTACCTCAGACGAAGGGCTCACCCTATGAGCATGACCCCGGCTGGGAGCTAACCTCGGTATGAGTGCTCGCCTTGGTAGCATGTGAAGGTGAAAAAATTGCAGGCAAGCATGCACTGTAGAAAAATATTTTAAAACTATTTTAAAATAAAATCAGCGAAAGACTTGGTTGATTGATCAAAAAGATCTACCAAACTGTCTGCAATAGGATCTAGTATGATAATGTAGCATGCAATAAACATCATAAGCAGGAAAAGAACCAAAGATATAAAGATACCTTACCATTATACCTTTGAAGGATGTTGTGGAAAAGGCCCTCGAGCCACACACGTGTTTGGTCTCTATGGGTAGTTCACATCAGGGCTCAACTTTGATCAACTCCCTCGGAGTGCTAGCTCCTTAGAATCCTTAAAGCTGATCTTTTTTTTCTTGGAAGATGAGTAGGAGGGTGGAACCCTTCCTAACTAGCTCTCTTCCTAAGACCTAGCTTGAGTGCTAGGTATTCACACACCCAATATCCAAGTCCTCACAAGCCCCTTTTCTCTTCCCTCTCAGAATCTCAGCAGCAAGAAAACTCTTCAACAAGAAACGGTTTCATCCTCTTTGGCAGCCCTAAAACAATCCTTATTTATAGAGGCAATCATGAGAGGGAGAATGAGGAAGGAGGAGTGATTGGGGGAGAAGGTTGAGGGCTATACCAAATAGGTTCCAAGCTTAAATAGCAAGAATGACCATCATTCCATGAAAGCTTGGAGCCAAAACTAGCCAGATTTTGAAATTCAAATTCAAAATTCAAGTCAAAACTTTTCTAGAAATCTTTCCAGAATTTCTGCTTGTCATAGCCAAGTGTCGACTCTTGCAAGTGTCGACACTTTGCAAGAGTCGACACTTGGAAGTGTCGACACTTCCAAGTATCGATACTTAAAAGTGTCGATACTTGAAACATGGTCAATCATATCGACCTCCAGTGATGGCAAACGATTCTCAATCGTCGATCAGCCTTTAGATCAAATAGAAATTCTTATGGTGTGTGACCCCATAGGTTCGAACACTAAGCCGGTAGCACTGGAACACTTCCAATACCAGTCAAAGTTCTCATCTAGTAATGATATCCGACGTCCAGATAGGTCGAAGATTACAGAGCAACTTTCCAAAACCTCTCGTATATGATTACCTGGTGCGGGCACCAGGCTCAGGAAGAGACTTCAACCAATACATATCAAGCTAGATTTTTTATGGATGAAGATTAAGGGTATGAGTTCTGTATTAAGTCCTAATTGAGTTTATTAGTCCTATATTTATTTCATTTGGATAATTGAGTCCTGTATTGAGTTCTTTATTGCAATTGAGTCAAGAGTAGTTCAGTCCAAGTCTAATCTGGTTTCAGCACAACAAGTCCAATCTAGTTTCAAGTACAACAAGTCCAAATAAGGAAGGTGGGCTCATGGACCATGGGATCACCAACTTGGAAGCCACTTCATCACTCCACTTTGCCACATCACCAAGACACCTCACCATAAATTGGAGCCCAAGAGGAGAAGGAATTTGAATTTGAATGGATCCACATTTTTCTCCCCAATCACCTCCCCTTTTCATGGAGACGTCCCATTATTCTCTCCTTCTATTTTGGTGTAGTTTGAATTTGAATTCAAATTTTGAAAAGGCTTGGTGGTCTATAAAACAAAGGGCTCCAAACCCTCTTGTAATCTTGAATTTTGAATCAATGAAGAAAGAATTTTCTTGAAATTTTCCCTTGCTTGAATGCTTGGTCCCTTGTGAGAAGGTGGGCATGAGGCCTAGTTTGTTCTTCCCCTTTTCAACTTCCCTCATCAAACCTAGCTTCCTCCAATCCCTCTTAGTCCATTCGGCCAACCAAAGAAGCACCTCCATTAGTCCACATCTCCTCCATTCCAATGAATCCAATCATTCAAGGAGTCCTTCACAAGATCAAGCCAAGAGTTGTCATCCAAAAGAAACCATAGAAGATCTACACCAAGACTACTCCAAGCTTTCCTTCATCATTTCAAAGATCCCTCCCCTCACTTCTCCATTTCAATCCTTTTCTCTAATCTCCCCTACATATTTTTTTGTTGCAGGAACCCCGGGCTTCCAGGCTCCAAAGAAGAAGGTCTCCCATGCTAAAGAACTGAATACAGGAGGCTTTGCAACTTAGAGGAATCTCCTTATCATCCAGGAAGCTTCTTCTTTATGTATTTCCAGTGTTAAATCTATAAGTATTAACTGTCGAGTAACCCTCTTTAGAAATGCTTTCAGATCTATAATTATTAGATTAACTTAACCCTAATCTAAGTGGTTTCTTAACCACGAAGGTCCTCCTCTCATTTTCTTTGAATGGTTTTATTTCCAGTCAAGTTTAATATTTAGAATCCTATCATTGAATTCCTACTTCTTTACTTGAATAGTTGCATCTTTTTACTTCATCTCTCATTTAAATCATTACTAATTCCATTAGGAATGCATCATGTCATCATTGTCCCCCATCATCTTGGTATCAGAGCATGGTAGGTTAGGGTTTTGCATCTTCTTCAGTACCTGGATTGGGTGCTTCACCATGGCCGTCCGGTCATAGGGAAAAGAAGGGCTACAATACCCTCACATCCCATTCAATGGAGATTCCCTATGGCATGTCGGGATGCCGATGTGATTGACCTTTGAAGGGGAACACAAGACTTACATTTTATTTTCAGCATCTTTTAATTTCTGTTGTTCTATTTTTTTTAGCATTGTCTGAGTTCCAGGAACTGTCCAGCATAGCACAGATTTTATTTTTTTATTTTCTTTCATCTGGTATATCCTCTATAAGTTATGAGTGTTTTTTGATTTTTTCAGATTTTTTTGAGATTAATACCTAGCACTTCTCTGCCCCACTTCAAACTGCAACACACAAAAATTTCTGCACCTGAAATTAGTGTTCATTTGCATGCTTACATTCATCTCATGATAAATCATCTTAAGGGCATCATAATGACATGGGGACAGGATTTCATTACCTGTCCTTAGCCCAAAATCATTACCTGGCATAACGAACCCAATCTTTAATTAAAATTGAGTAGACACTTAATTTTCTCTAGTGAGCTAGGGAGACTTGCAAGGTCGGGTCGAACCAAGTATCAAGCCAATTTAGATAACTTGTTTGTGTGTGCTTGTGTATTTGGTGTCTAGGCAAGTGGTTCAGGGACAAGAGCTTGAAGGAAGGTGGGTAGGTTTGCTTATCTGGCCAATTTCAAATTGGTGTCTAAGGCAAGCAAAGAGGGACCTCCACGAACCTTACACTTACCTGGCCAGGTGCCAAGTTACTACAACTAAGATTGTCATCTTGACCTAACATTGGTTTGGACTCTAGGTCTAGCAAACCCCTAGCCCGAGTTTGAGTTTGTGTGTGCATGACAACTAGATCAGGGACATTTTACCAGCAAGACCTAGCTCAATCAAGTGCAACCATGGACCAAAATTTTGAGACCTTAATGAAAACTTTGAATGATCAAATGGCCCGATTGAACCAAAACCTGACTGACCAATTGGCCCAGACCAACCAAAGCATGACTGATCAAATGGCCCAATTGAACCAAAAGATGGCCCAAGTAGAGGCACGGGTAGAAGCCCGCAAGGCCCATGCTAAACTCAACTCCTCTTGGCCCAATTCCATTGATCCAAGAGCCTATGATCATGATCCTGCCCCTGAGTCTAGCCCTAGGAGCCCATACCCTACTTGGTTGACTCTGAGGAGAGACCCATTAGGATCACCCAACCTTATGCACCCACTTTTGATAGAAGACAAGAGGTGTATATCAATTGGGAGGAGAGCATGGATCACTATTTCGAGTACACTAGGATGGAGTTAGAGAAATTTAGATTGGCCACACGTAGGTTAACCTAATATGCTAAGTGACATTGGACAGCTATTGAGGATGAATGTTATCAAAGAGGAGATAGAATACGTAGCTAGAGAATCGTGAGAAGTAGGCTAAGAGAAAGTACCTAGGTAGATTTTATGAGCGAAGACTTTTAGACCAATGGTATAAACTGAGACAAGGTGATAGACCAGTGTCTGAGTATATTGAGGAATTCAAGGGGTTTGTCAAGAGATGTAACACAACCAAATCTAAGACCATGACCATATCTAGATTTCAAGGAGGCTTATGTAAGGACATCCAGGGGGAATTACATCAATTAGAAACTCATACTCTAAAGGAAGCTTATCGGATTGCTAGAGAATTCGAGTCTTATCAAACAGAACTCATGAGCAGCCGACCTAAGCCTAGCATGATTAACACCTCTAGGCCAATTCTTGGATAGATTCCTTCAAACCAGCCTACTACTCCTATCCCATTAGTTTGCAAGGGAAAGACCCCTGAACACATTAGTGAGCCTGAGGAAGAAGTTTATGAGGCTAAACTGAGTTTAATTAATGAATATGAAGGGAAAGAGAAAGTACCCATTAAAGAATTTCAGGAAAAAAAGGTTGAACCCATTAAAAATCTAGAGAAAGAAACTCCCGAGTCACTGAAGAATTCAAAGAAGACATCTATGAATCAAGTATAGTGGAGGAGTATGATGAAGGTGGATGCAAGGTTGAGATCATCGAGAAACTAATAGAAAAAGATCCTGAACCCACTATAGAATTTGAAGAAGTAGTGACCAAGCCAGGATCAAACATATCAGATGAAAGTGAGGGTTCACACAAGTTGCCCATAAAAGAGGTCCAGGAACAAGTCCATAAGGAGCAACCCTAGGAAGTAGACATTATTTTAGAAGACTTTCAAGATAAACTTCCTGAAGACCTTCCAGATGACCTTCCACCATCTAGGA
Source organism: Areca catechu (assembly GCA_021397845.1). Classification (NCBI taxonomy): domain Eukaryota; kingdom Viridiplantae; phylum Streptophyta; class Magnoliopsida; order Arecales; family Arecaceae; genus Areca; species Areca catechu. Next base: position 32,304,726 of record CM038041.1, read on the forward strand.
GCATCCAGCCTACCCTAGATCTTACACCCATAGATCAACATTCAAATCTTAAGGTTATCCCGAGTAACCAAGGTCTATTTTATGTTTCCAATAGATTATTCCAAGAATCCGATTTTTATATCCTATCGTATCCTAAGGCTTCCAATGTTCCCCAAACAATCAAATTATACTTTGTTGAGGTCGTTCAGTTGTACCAGTGCTGTGAGTATGTTAGGTTTGTGACCTACTTTTGGAAGACCTTATGGCATTTGCTAGGGATCCACTGTAAATTTTTATGTGCATGCCATACCAGGGTCAAACCTAGGGAGTCTATAATCTGTTAGGTTTAGGCCCTAGAGAGTCCAATAAATTTCTCTTGATAGGAATACATAGTTGGGTCTATTTTTTGTCAAGTGTCAGTATGAGTCTCAGAGTCTGTAAAAAATCATATGCACAACATATTAAGGACTTGCATAAAGAAATTAGTAAAAAGATTCAAATAAGAAATGAAGTCTATAAGCATATGGCTAATTCACGTAAACGAATGAAAGAATTTAATGAAGGGGACTCTGTAATGATTAAACTTAGACCTGAAAGGTTTCCACCAGAAACTATGAAGAAACTTCATGCCCGGGGAGCTGGACCTTTCAAAGTAATTAAGAAGATTGGACCTAATGCATGTGTTAAAGTTGCCACCAGATTATGGCATTAGTTCAACATTTAATAATTCCGATATGAAAGAATATAAAGAGTTGGCATTAATTCCTAGTGAGCCTTTTGGGCCTTATCCTGCCTTTGAGAGCGAAACCCTACTTTAGTGTCCACCAGCAATTCCACCAGACCGGAGAGATAAAGTTGAACGTATCTTAAATGACCAGGTGATTACCACTAGAAGTAAGGGCTATCAACATTATTTGGTTCATTGGCAAGGCCGACCATATTCCAAGGACTCCTGGATCACCCGAGAGGATCTGCAGCAAATTGACCCGGACCTACTAGAAAGATATCATCTCAGACCGATCCTTACTCGACAGGGTCGAGTTCCTCCCACCCGGAAAGAATTGGTGCGGGCACTAGGCTCAGGAAGAGACTTCAACCAATACATATCAAGCTAGATTCTTTATGGATGGAAGATTAAGGATCTGAGTCTTGTATTAAGTCCTAATTGAGTTTATTAGTCCTGTATTTATTTTATTTGGATAATTGAGTCTTGTATTAAGTTCTTTATTGAAATTGAGTCAAGAGTAGTTCAGTCCAAGTCCAATCTGGTTTCAGCACAACAAGTCCAATCTGGTTTCAAATACAACAAGTCCAAATAAGGAAGGTGGGCGCATGGACCATGGGATCACCAACTTGGAAGCCACTTCATCATTCCACTTTGCCACATCACCAAGACACCTCACCATAAATTGGAGCCCAAGAGGAGAAGGAATTTGAATTTGAATGGATCCACATTTTTCTTCCCAATCACCTCCTCTCTTCATGGAGATGCCCTATTATTCTCTCCTTTTATTTTGGAGTAGTTTGAATTTGAATTCAAATTTTGAAAAGGCTTGGTGGTCTATAAAACAAAGGGCTGCAAACCTTCTTGTAATCATGAATTTTGAATCAATGAAGAAAGAATTTTCTTGAAATTTTCCTTTGCTTGAATGCTTGGTCCCTTGTGAGAAGGTGGGCGTGAGGCTTAGTGTGTTCTTCCCCTTTCCAACTTCCCTTATCAAACCTAGCTTCCTCCAGTCCCTCTTAGTCCATTTGGCCAACCAAAGAAGCATCTCCATTAGTCCACATCTCCTCCATTCCAATGAATCTAATCATTCAAGGAGTCCTTCACAAGATCAAGCCAAGAGTTGTCATCCAAAAGAAGCCATAGAAGATCCACACCAAGATTACTCCAAGCTTTCCTTCATCATTTCAAAGATCCCTCCCCTCACTTCTTCATTTGAATCCTTTTCTCTAATCTCCCCTACATCTTTTTTTGTTGCAGGATCCCCGGGCTTCTAGGCTCCAAAGAAGAAGGTCTCCCGTGCCAAAGAACCGGATACAAGAGGCTTTGCAACCTAGAGGAATCTCCCTGTCATCCAGGAAGCTTCTTCTTTAAGTGTTCCCAGTGTTAAATCTATAAGTATTAATTGCCGGGTAACCCTATTTAGAAAGGCTTTTAGATCTGTAATTATTAGATTAACTTAACCCTAATCTGAGTAGTTTCTTAACCACGGAGGTCCTCCTCTCATTTTCTTTGAATGGTTTTATTTCTAGTTAAGTTTAATATTTAGAATCCTATCACTGAATTCCTACATCTTTACTTGAATAGTTGCATGTTTTTACTTTATCTCTCATTTAAATCATTACTGATTCCATTAGGAATGCATCATGTCATCATTGTCCCCCATCATTACTGCATAATTCATCCCTTTGATCTCATAATGCTCAGGATGACCTAGGGTTTGACTGCCAACCCTAATTTGGTTCATCCAGATCATGTCTCAACCTTATAAGTTCTATGAATTCTTACAAGAACTATCCTGGCCAAGGTTTTACTAAATTAAGATACAGTGAGTCATTCACTCCAAACTATTTGGAGGGGTCAATTCCATCTTGATCCACCATCGCTCCATAAGTACTTGACTATACATAGAAACCTTTCATCACTAGATTAGAAATTCGGTAGTCTAGCACCAAAGTATTGTGAGTTGCTTGCAAGCTAACATGGTAACCTCAGGTCTGAGGGACACATATACCCATATCCCTTCATGAGCAACCCTTTGGCAGAAGGGAGCCCCATAGATGGTCACGTTCAGTGAGATGTCACACATTTCACTTGTATGTCACATCAGTGTCACCACGCTCCTTGGTCAACAGGACAACCAACCAATGTGAGATACAACAACCTATACATGATACATCGTCATCCTATAAAAATGTATCCTTTGGTTGTGAATCAGTTTAATAACTACTTGATATATGCTCTTTATATCAAATATAATGTAGTTCTAAGGACTCCATCACACAAGAGTTTTTTTTAGAAAAATGCACATGTGATGAATAGCCAAAAGAATAACTTTTATTTATTAAAAATTTATATACAATTATAAAATAGTACAACCGTCTACAGCCTAAATGATTGGCTTTGGGACATAATTTCCAATAGCATGAGCAGACCTCGGCCGGGAGCTGGCCTTAGATGAAGGGCTCGCCCTATAAGCACGATCTTGGTTGGGAGCTGACCTCGATAGGAGGGCTCGTCTTGGTAGCACGAGCACAACCCCGGCCAGAAGCTGGCCTCAGATAAAGGGCTCACCCTATGAGCACAACCCTGAATGGGAACTAACCTCAACTGGCATGCTCGCCTTGGCAGCATGAGCATGACCCTGGTCGGGAGCTAGCCTCAGACGGAGGGCTCGCCCTATGAGCACGACCCTTACTGTGATGCGGGACGAACATGCTAGAGATGAACATGAGAAAATTTTATCTTAGAGAGCAATAACTTTCTGATTTTTATATGGTTTTGTTCCTGAAAAAAAGGCTAAGAGCAAACTAGGGTTTTCATGTAAAGACTAAAGTTCTACCTGCAGATAAGGATCTAACAAGTAATAAAGAAAGACAGGATTCTAGGATTAAGAAACCACTAATTCAGAACATGCTCAACTTCAATAAAATAGAACAAAAGAGAAGGGATGGGTTTTGGCATACCTAGCAATAATTTTTGTCCTCATCGTAGAAGGGGTGATTCACTCTCTGGATTGGCGCTTGGAAGAAGATGCTCATTCCCACGGATGCGTCGGCTTTCTATCAGATGGTTCCGAGGGCAAGGAGAACCTTCTCCAAGTGTCGTAACTCCTGAGAGATCCTACAAACATTGATGGTTAGGGATTTAAGAGTTAAAAAAATAAGAGAATTGAAAGTTGGAGGTAGAGAGAAGGTTGGAGGGGCGCAGTAGATGGCTGGCGACCTGGTTAATGGAGGATGCCTGGACTCTGGAGGGGGCGGCCTGGAGATATGGGGGATGCCTAGTTGGTGGGAAGATCCTTGTGTTGCCTTGGACTGGAAGACAGATGCCTGGCGGCCTGGGGCTTGGAGCATGGGATGGGGCGACCTAGGGTTCGGAGGAAGATTGATGTTGGTGGCCTAGGGTTTGGAAGAAGAGGGTTCGACGGCTAGGGCTTGAAGGGAATTGGGGTTGGTTGGTTTGGTTGGATCTCACACCCTCTCCCTTCTAAAGCATCTATGGTTGGGCCTTACACCCTCTCCCTCACGGAGCGTCAATGCACAAGGCACAGAAATAAAAGAAGAACACTCAAAACTTTTTTCATTCAATAATTCATCATTACAAGAGGGGGGAGGGGAGGAATATTTATAGATTCACCCAACCTTTTCCCTGTCAAAGTTGGAGTACAAAGTTTGAGTAGGAAAAGGAGGCTTGAATCCTTGTGGGACTTGAAAATTGAACTTCTTGTTGGACTTGGAAATTGAACTCCTTGTTCGACTTGAAAATCTTGACTCCTCTTGGGCTTGGGTGCCAAGTCTTGTGGACTTGGGTTGGGGTGCCAAATGCCTGGTGGGCTTGGGCTGGGGCACCAATTCTTGTGAGCTTGGGTTGGGGTGCCAAATGCCTGGTGGGCTTGGGCTGGGGCACCAATTCTTGTGAGCTTGGACTAGGGCATTGATGGGGACATTGCTAGCATGGATCCCGGAGCAAGCACGAATCTTGGACCTGCATAAATCCCGGAGCAGCATGGATTCTGAAGCAATAAATAAATTGGAAGAATATTTATTTAGGATTTTTCTTTTGTTTGAAATTTGAATTAGGATTTGGTTGGTTAGGATTGAGATATGGATAGGCTTATCTTATCCTATCTTGTATTTGAATTTGAGTAATCCCTATCTTTTTATCCTGTATTCAAATACAGATCTATAAATACCACACTCAGTCCTTTATAAAAAAAAGTTTTTGGAGAAAAGAATTTGAGTTTTTAGAAGAGTGATTCTTCTTGCCTTCGCCTTCGGGCATGGGCATGATGCCCTAGTTATTCCCCTTCCCATTCTATCTTCTTTATGCCCCTCGTGACCTTGGAGATCCATCCTAGCGCCTCCAAGTATCGAGGAGGGTGTAATGCCTTAGAGGTGAGAGGTCTCTTCGTTAGGATGAGTCCCAAAGTCCATGAGATTCAAATCCCTGTCTTCCATCCCCACTATTCCTTCACCATCCTTAGAAAAAAAATACCAAAAAAAATAGTACCTTAATTTAGGTGACTTTTAGGCTCACCAACGATCCTATCCTTTGTCCCCCATCAATTTTAGTATCAGAGCCCAGAAAATTAGGATACAATCCATTTAAACCTCGCAGATCCAAAAAAATAAAAAAAAAAAAATCTCCTAATCAGTGTCTTCCCTCTCCTGTGATCCACTGCCCACTGCCACCGTCGCCTCCCTACTGCCCCACCACCTCAGCCTCACTCGCGCCATCAACTCCTCTGCCTTCACCTTCGATCTCTCCAACAATGGCCACTTCGTCGACACTTTCCATGGTGCCACCGCCACCTGGGAGCACGTCGTCACCCGGCGCCAGGGTCGGACCTTCTCCTGGCAGCCCATCCCGGACGAGAAGCATGGCTTCACCCTCCGCTTCAATAAGAAGGACAAGCCCCTCATCCTCCACTTCCCCACTCCGCCGCTGCCACCCTCGATGGCCTCACCGCCCTCGAGCTCATCGACACCGATCTCCCGGGCCTCCTTTCTGAGGTCTTTGCCATCCTCGCTGACCTCTGCTATGCCGTCGTCGAGGCCAAGGTCCGGACCCACAATGGCTGGATCGCCACCCTCATCTTCATCCGGGATGATGATTCCGGCTCCCCGATCGATGACCCCCACCGGATTTGCCGCATCGAGGCTCGCCTCCACCACGTCCTCAAGGGCGACCATGATGACATCCGCGATGCTAAGACGGCCATCGTGCCTTCGCCGTCTCTCACTCACTCCGATCACCGCCGCCCCCCATTCCTGGCCAGCCAACTCAAACGGCGACGCCCCTTCGCCATCTCCACAGTCACCGGAGAGCCCCAGAGCAACATTCCCCCCGACTTGCCCCTCAACCACTGCTCGCTACCTCATGGCCACCAACGAAGCACCACGACTCCTCTCTTCTCCCTCAGTTCCTCTCTTCCCCTCCCCCCTTCCCTTTCCGCCCCCCTGTGTCGTGCCCGCTGGTCGCTCTCTCCCCCGTCCCCGTCGGTATCCCCGCGCCCGCTCCCTCCCCTGGCGGTGCTCGCATCTTCTTCCCCTTTTCCCTGTGAATCTCTTTGGTTTGTTTTTGGCCACTAAAAAAAGTAGGATGGAGGATACTCGGTCAGTGGTCTCTCAAGCATCCGACGTTGCAGAGTATTCATCCACAGGTCTTATCCCTGCTGAGTATCCCATGACCAATCCAGGTGGTGAAGGCCTTGTTTCTTGTGTACCTACTGCAGCTACAGATTATGCTTTGTCAGATTCTATTGCACAGAATGCTGGCGTGGCATATGAATCTAAGGCTAATGATGCGGCTGCTGTAGCTAATGAAACTGCCATTGGTCATGAAACCATGGAAGATATTTCTACTCATACAACTGGTTATGATTCCATGAATGGAGGTGCTAGTGAAGTGGCCGGTTATCAATCTACAGGAGTTATTGAGAATGGAGGTTTTTCAAATGATGTTGGGGAGTTCCATTACACATACTACCCAGTTGCCCCAAGTCCAGTGAACATGAGATGGCTGAGGTCCCACCAGCTTGAGTAAATTTATAATCACGTGGCAAAAGAATATAGAATTTGCACAGATCTCAATGCAGTCTCTAAGGATCACAGCATGAGTTTTTGTGCATGAACTTCAAAATAGATCAAGTGAGCATGGCTATTGGTTCATTAATGAATAAGCTGGAATCCGAGAATATCTGGAATTGTCCAAGATCTTCAGAGTAGCATCGAGCCACACTCGACGGAGTCGAGTTTTTCCCACCTCAGGGAAATGATGGGAACATCGCTAGCATGGATCCCGGAGCAAGCACGAATCTTGGACCTGCATAAATCCCGGAGCAGCACGGATTCTAGAGCAGTAAATAAATTGGAAGAATATTTATTTAGGATTTATCTTTTGTTTGAAATTTGAATTAGGATTTGGTTGGTTAGGATTGAGATATGGATAGGCTTATCTTATCCTATCTTGTATTTGAATTTGAGTCATCCCTATCTTTTTATCCTGTATTCAAATTCAAACAAGGATTGGACAGGTCTATAAATACCACCTTCAGTCCTTCATAAAAAGAAAGTTTTTGGAGAAAAAAATTTAAGTTTTTAGAAGAGTGATTTGTTTTGCTTTCGCCTTCGGGCATGGGCGTGAGGCCCTAGTTCTCTCCTTTCCCAACCCATTTTCTTTAACCCCTCATTACCTTTGAGATTCAACATAGTGCCTCGAAGTATCGAGGAGGGTGTAATGCCTTAGAGGTGAGAGGTCTTTTTGTTAGGGTGAGTCCCAAAGTCCATGAGATTCAAATCTCTATCTTCCATCCCCACTATTCCTTCACCATCCCTAGAAAAAAAAAATACCAAAAAAAATAGTACCCTAATTTAGGTGACTTCTAGGCTCACTAACGATCCTATCCTTTGTCCCCCATCAGGCACCATATCTTGTGGGCTTGGGAGGCATGAATGGGGTCTAGGCGCATGGGCTGGCGTGGCTTGAGTAAGGGCCCAGGTGCATAAGCTGGGGTGGCTTGAGTGGGAGTCTGGTGACTCTCCTTTTGGATTTAACTTGAATAAAAAATTATAGGACTCACTTGAACTCAGTGGACTAGACTGAAACAACTGGACTTAATGAACTCAAGTGACTTAACTTTATTATAGGACTCAATTGACTCAATTGACTTAATGAACTCAATTGACTCACTTTATTATAGGACTCAAGTGACTTTGGACTCAACTAAAAAATGACAGACTTCCCAACACATTAATCAGAGATCCAAATGGAGCTCTGCAATCTTGGTTTGATCCTGGTGTCCTCACCAATTCTTCCGGGGTGGGAAGAACTCAACCCTGTTAAGTAAGGGTCAATCCGGCTCTGGTATCACTCTAACATGTCTGGGTCGAGGATTACAGATCCTCTCGAGTGATCCATGAGTCCTCAGATTCTGGTCGACCTTGCCAACGAACTAAGTAACGTTGATAGCCTTTGTTTCGGGTACTAATAGCTTGGTCCGTCCAGGATACGTTCAATCCTTTTTCCTTTTTCAGGCAAATTTATTGGTGGACACTCAAGGATGGATCACTCTCAAAGAAAGGGTCAGGTCCAAAAGGTGCACTGGGTATCATTGCTGGCTACTTATAGTCAACTAGGTTTGAGATATTAAAGGTTGAGCTAATGCCAAATTCGAGTGGTACCTCAAGCACATAGGCATTAGGTCTAACTTTCTTTATCACTTTGAAGGGTCCTTCTCCACGGGCATGTAACTTCTTCATGGTCCTTGGAAGAAATCGCTCAAGTCTAAGCCTAATCATCACAAAACCTCCCCTCAGTGAACTCTTTGGCTCTTTTTAGGAATTAGCCATGTTTTTATAAATATCATTGCTTACTTTAATCTTATGGCTAATTTTCTGATGCAAATCTCTAACATGCTAGGCAAACGACTTACACCAACATCTAAGGGTCGATTATGCATTCCTATCAAAAGAAATTTATTAAGTCCTCAACTACAACTTTGTGCTTGACTCTTGGTTGGTGGGTGACATGCAGATGAAAATCTTACATGGACTCCTAATAAATGCCATAAGGTCTTCTAGAAATAGGTAGCAAATTGAACATGCTCAAAGGATTGATGCAACCTGTTAATCTCAACAAAGTGCAATCAAGTGGTTCTAGAAGCATTGAAAGTCTTAGGGTAGGGTAGGAAATAAGAAGAGGATTCATCGACTAGTTCTTAACTCATGAGGATGACCTTAAGGTTTGGACATTGATCTACAGGCAACAAAATGTTCACCTTATGGATGGATAAGTCGGTAATTTCAGGTAAGGGATCTTTAACCAGGACTAAAGGGATGAATTCCTCCTGAGGGTACTGAATTGAAGGAACCAAGTCCTCACTAATTTTCTCTGGTTCTTGAATTTCAAGACTAGGCTCTATAATTGGATTCTCTTCTTGTATTTTCTCAGGGATAGCTTCAATCTGGGTATCTTCCTGGTCAACAAATTTTGGGTCTGCCCTACATACTTCTTCTTCAATGTCGACCTTGTGAAGAAATGGGATAGTAGGGATGGGTCGGCTAAGGGGAACTTGACTAGTACTTGGATTATATCCAGGGGTACTAATCCTATCAGGTTCAGGTCAATGGATTATGGGTCCCCTCTACTCATAAGACATGGGTAAGTACCTTTTCCTAAGTTTAAGTTTCATGGCTCTCCAGGTAGCTATGGGTATGTCTCCTCTTTGTCTACTTGTGCGTTCAACACTCCCCCAGTATAGTCTAGCCTGGCAAACTAACTTGAGCCTAGCAAACTTAAACTTCATCTCTTCTGTCATATCATCCCATTTAAAGTATTGGTCCATATCTCCTTCCCAATCAATGTAAGCCTTAGGATCAAGACTGCCACCAAAAGTAGGTGCCTCTAACCTAATATTCCTAATGGCTCTCTTATCCTGGTCCATGAAATCATGATTGGGTCTCCTCTGATTAAGCTCCCAGATTGGATCATGGCGTGGGGCTCTCCTAGGGTTGGGAGGTGGGGGACATGAAGTCTCAAGTTCAGGCTTAGTATGGGTCTCTCTGGTCCTCTCTAGGTTTCCAATACGCTCCTCCATCTGATTAAACCTATTATTTAATTGGGCATTAAATCAGGCAAATTGTTCAGTAATGGCCCTTAGCTAGGTTTCAAGATTGGGTTCCATGGTTAGATTGGGTTAGGGTTGAGACTGATGGAATTGGATTCCTGATCTAGTGGTCATGCAACAAGCACACACATCATTCTAGGATTTGCTAGACCTAGTAGCTCAAGTACAATGAGTTAGCTCAACTTATAACTAATTCAACAATTACCCTTTCCACTGGCCAAGTAAGAGGTGAGGTTGTGGGAGGCTCTCCCTGCTCTCGCAGGGTCCTAATTAAGTAACCACAGCTCTGCTTAGGGCGTTTGCCTCTGGACCTCTAGCCTAGATATCAGTTTCAAGAAATAACTGATGGATTAAGTGCACTAACCTTCTCACAATACCATGAACTAGACCTGTTGGTGTCCCTAACTCAATTAGGTTGCTACTTGATTTTAATTTGGCTTGGGTTCAATGCAGGGTGGTTGTTTTGGGCCAAGGAAAGGTAATGAAATCATTCCCTTATCTGAGATAGAGAGAGTGCCCTTAAGTGTTTAATTATGCATGCACACACATGATATACAACATGAAACTAAAATCAAAAAATGCAAAAAAATAAAATATATATTTTAAATTTTTTTCATGAAAATGGAAGATCTAATAAAGGTTAATATCAATCAATTACATACAAAAAAAAAAAAAAGTTTGAAGGTTTTTACCGTAAACGAATTTTAGCCCTAAACTAGTTATGCAAAAATTTCAGCAATGAGACATTAGGGTTTTATGCAGATTTTTTTATATTTCTCAGATCTGAAATTAAGATAAAATTGTAGAAATTAAAAATGATTAAGTATGTGTTTGATAGATGCAAGAATTGAAGATAATCCAATGGTTTTAGTGAAAGTAATTCCTAGGGTTTAGAACTAGTGTGCAGAAATTTCAGCAATGCAGGTTCTAGGTTTCATGCAGATTTTTTATATTTTTTCTAGATCAAGAAATTAAATAAAAAATGCAAAACTAAAGAGGACTAATTATGTGAATAAGAGATGCAAAGATGAATGATAAATTGCGAGGTTTTAATGAAAAATCAGTCCTAGGTTTAGACTACTATGTAGAATTCAGCATGCAGAAATTTTAAAGTAAGATGCATGAACCTGTCCTAAACCTATTCTAATACCAAAATTGATGCAGGATGAAACATGCTAGGGTTTAGCATAAAGAAATTTCAGATGAGAGAGCAATGCCTTTCTGATTTTTATATATGGTTTTGTTCCCGAAAAAAGGCTAAGAGCAAACTAGGGTTTTCATATAAAGACTAAAGTTCTACCTACATATGAGGATCTAAAAAAGTAATAAAGAAAGATAGGATCCTAGGCTTAAGAAACCACTAATTTAGAACATGCTCAACTTCAATAAAATAGAACAAAAGAGAAGAGATGGGTTTTGGCATACCTAGCAACTATTTTTGTCCTTGTCGTAGAAGGGGTCATTCACTCTCTAGATTGGTGCCTAGAAGAAGAAGCACGTTCCTGTGGATGTGCCAGCTTTCTATTAGATGGTTCCAGGGGAAAGGAGAACCTTCTCCAAGTGTTGTGACTCCTGAGGGATCCTGCAAACACCGATGGTTAGGGATTCAGGAGTTAGGAAAATAAGAGAATTGAAAGTTGGAGGTAGAGAGAAGGTTGGAGGGGCGCAGAAGATGGCTGGCGGCCTGGTTGATGGAGGACGCTTGGTCTCTAGAGGGGGCGACCTGGAGATATGGGGGATGCCTGGTTGGAGGGAAGATCCTTGTGTTGCCTTGGACTAGAAGATAGATGCCTGGCAGCTTGGGGCTTCGAGGATGGGATGGGGCAGCCTAGGGTTTGGAGGAAGATTGATGTTGGCGGCCTAGGGTTTGGAAGAAGAGGGTTGGGCAGCTAGGGCTTGAAGGAATTGGGGTTGGTTGGTTTTGTTGGGTCTCACACCCTCTCCCTCATAGAGCATCTATGGCTGGGCCTCACACCCTCTCTCTCATGGAGCATCAATGCACAAGGCACGGAAATAAAAGAAGAACACTCAAAACTTTTTTCATTCAATAATTCATTATTACAAGAGGGAGGAGGGGAGGGATATTTATAGATTCACCCAGCCTTTCCCTATCAAAGTTGGAGTACAAAGTTTGAGTAGGAAAAGGAGGCTTGAATTCTTGTGGGACTTGGAAATTGAACTCCTTGTTGGACTTGGAAATCTTAACTCCTCTTGGGCTTGGGCACCAGTTCTTGTGGACTTGGGCTGGGGTGCCAAGTCTTGTGAGCTTGGGCTGGGGTGCAAAATGCCTGGTAGGCTTGGGCTAGGGCGCCAATTCTTGTGAGCTTGGACTGGGGCGCCATATCTTGTAGGCTTGGGAGGCATGAATGGTGCCCAGATGCATGGGCTGGGGTGGCTTGAGTAGGGGCCCAAGCATATGAGCTGGGGTGGCTTGAGTGGGGATCTGGTGACTCTCCTCTTGGATTTAACTTGAAAGAAAAACTATAGGACTCACTCGAATTCAGTGGATTGGACTGAAATAACTGGACTTAATGGACTCAAGTGACTTAACTTTATTACAGGACTCAATTGACTCAATTCACCTAATAAACTCAATTCACTCACTTTATTACAGGACTCAAGTGACTCTAGACTTAATTGAAAAATGACAGGCTTCCCAACACATTAATCAGAGATCTAAATGGAGCCCTGCAATCTTGGTCTGATCCTGGTGTCCTTACTAGGTTGGGAGCTGACCTCGGTAAGAGGGCTCGCCTTGGCAGCATGAGCATGACCCCAGTCGAAAGTTGGCCTCAAATGGAGGGCTCGTCCTATGAGCACGACCCCGATTATGAGTTGACCTCAGAAAGAGGGCTTGCCTTGGCAGCATGAGCATGACCTCAGCCAGGAGCTGGTCTCAGATGAAGGGCTCATCCTATGAGCATGACTTTGGCTGGGAGCTGACCTTGGTAGGAGGGCTTACCTTAGCAGTATGAGCACGACCCCGACTAGGAGCTGGCCTCAGATGGAGAGCTCGCCCTATGAGCACAACCCCGGCTAGGAGCTGACCTCGGTAGGAGGACTCGCCTTGGCTCTCTGTTTGGCCACTGTGTCTAGGTGGCAGATCTCTTGCTAGCGTGGCCACCAGCAGAGGCTCCACTTCAGCAAATGTGCCATGTCAGATGCCCCCCACTACCGAGCCTAGAGAATGAAGTGGCGCTTAGGGCGAGGGGAGTAATGATCATTTTGACATGGAGGAGTGTGCCTCCTATGCCATCGATGCCTTAAGTGCCAGCTCCCTGAAGTCCGTGCTTCCAAGCCAAAAGGGTGATGCCATGTCACCCTTCTTTAAAAATGGGCCATAATTGCCATAGCCTGGCTCGAAGGAGTTGCCTCCGAATCAAAGCACCGCTCCCAATGAATCCTAACACATGGCATGCTCTGGCTGGCTCGAGGTGAGATATGGTGCCTGCCTTCGACAGGTACGAGGCGACAGGGGCTCCGGGCCATTTGAAAGGGACTTGTCCTTTTGTTGCTAAAGGGTTTTTGAGTGGCAAGGACAAGGCTTTTCTCTGCAGAGCGACTTCTCCCCCCTCCATTTTCTTGATCAAGGTTGCGAGGTCTTAGTAGGTTAGACCCCTTCTTTCCCTCTCTTTATTTCTTCTTTCCTTTTGCTCTCTTCCTTTGGCCTGTGCTGGGGGAGAACCTTTGTTAGGTCCTCTAGGTCTTTGTCTTTCTTTGCTTTCTTTCCCACCACTTCCGATGAGTCCTTCCGATAGAGGGCACTGCCACCAGGGTTTTATCGATGGGGCAGGGCCATCTCACCGAGGCCTCCTTCCTCGGATAGCGAGAAGGAAAAAGTCCTAATCACATCCCGCAGGGGTCCTTAACGGATGGGGATTGTCATTAGACCCCCCGCAGCTCCTCCACCTACTCCTTCCACTGGGAAGTCTGGCGGTCCCATCGATGTTACTTCAGTGATGACCGGCGAGGATCTTCTCTATGTTCGGAGGTTATTTGGGATCCTTGATTCCATCTAGCTCTCTGTTCCTGGACTAGAGGAACGGGTCACTTCCAATGGCCTAGGCCAAATCGCTTTGTACGAAGACTTCTTCCTTGGTTATCTTCATCTTCCTTTTCATGTCTTCTTCCTTTCCTTTCTCAACAACTACCGTCTATTTCTGGCCCAATTCATCCCCAATGCCATATGTACCATTTTTTATTTTATTATTCTTTGTCACTTTCACAGGATTGTTGCCTATTTCTCCCTCTTCAAGACCCTGTTCACCCTGAAGCGCCACCCATCCAATAATGGATGGTGGTTTGCGTCCCCCTGTAAGGGGGGCCTCAAGTTTGATCTACCTGAAGGTGAAGTGCAGCTACGAAGCATACCGATATGCAAACATGCATTCACAAAAGCAGGGCAAAAAATATGCATTTTAAAATAATTTTAAAACATGCACAACGGAAGGCTCGGTAGATAGATCTAAATGATCTACCGATCTACCCACAATAGGATCTAGCATAATATAATAGCATGCATCATAACATCAAAGCAAGATAGAAACACCAATTTAAAAGTACCATACCTTTATATTGGAGAAAAGCTATAGAAGGAGGAGGGCGCTCGAGCTACACATGTGTCTGGCCTCTACAGGTAATCCATACCTGGGCTCGACTCTGATCAACTCCCTCGGAGTGCTAGCTCTTCAGGATCCTTGGGTCGATCTTCTTCTTCCGGGAAGACTAGGAGGAGAGCTGGAACCCTTTTCCAAGAGAACTCTTTTCTCAAGACCTAGCTAGAATGCTAGGATTCTCACACCCAATCCCTAGACCTCTTACAACCCTTCTCTATCTTTTCTCTTTTCTCTTGTTGTGTCTCTCTAGTTGTTATTGTAACCTCTGCAGCCTATAGAATGACCTTCATTTATAGGTGCAGCCATAAAAGGGAGAAAGAGGAAGGAGGAGAGATGAGGGGAGAGAATGGGGGAGAGGATCAAGGCCATACCAAATGGTTCCAACCCAAGAAGGTAAGTATGACTATCATATGAAATAACCTTGGATCCAAAACTGGTTTGAATTTGAAATTCAAATCAAGTCAAAACTTGCCCAAAATCCTTCCAAAATTTCTTCCCAGAAATCTGCTTGTCACAAGAAGTGTCGACTCACGAAAATTACCAAGTGTCGACACTTCACCAAGTATAGACACCAGCAAAATTTCAAGTATCGACACTTAGAACAAAGTCAATCATATTGACTTCTAGTGATGGCAAATGATTCTCAATCGTTGATTAGCCTTAAGATCATGGTGAGGATACAAGAGCCAAGAAGAGGAAGCAAACCTTTTCCAATTCAATTTGGATCACCAATGAGTAAGTCCATGTGTTCTTCATAAAGAGCACTCGAGTCCCAGTTATTTTGAATTTGTAATTAGGTCAAATTGAGTTGTAATTTGATCAAATTGAGTGTAATTTGGTCAATTAGGGTTGTTAAGTTACCAATTGAGTCCATTGAGTCCATCAATTGGTTTAAGAGTCTTGTAAATAACATTTGCTTTGTTTGATGAATTGTCCAATTTGAGTCCTGTAATTAGTTCTTGAATAAGTCAATGGGTGTCATAAGTATCCAAGACCCAAGTCAACATTACCTTGGGGGATCAATTCTAGGTCAAAAAAGGGTGGTCCAAATTTTTCACCAGATATTCGGACATCCGGACATCCAGACATTTAGACATCCGGACATCTGGACATCCAGACATCTAGACATCCGGACATCCGGACATCCAGACATTGGGACATCTAGACATTAAGACATTAAGACATTTGGACATCAAGATAAGAAGACAATTAGAATGCCATCCTTATCCAAGAGAGGCACCCCATCCCATTTATTTTCATCGTCCATTTCAATTTCAAGGAGGCGCCCATTTAAGAGGAGTAAAGCAGAAGGACTTTGCTTTTCATCTGGCACCCCCACTTTCATTATCGCCCATTCCACTCCAGATGATGCCCACCCATGGTTCATTCAAAGTTTAAATGGGAGGAAGAGTCCAAGGATAAGTGATTCATTCAAATTTAAATGGAGTCTAAGATAAGTGGAGGTTCATCCAAAATTCAAAGGAGGAGTTATCTTCTATCTACTTTCAAATTCAACGGAAGAGTTATCTTCTATCTACTTTCAAGTTCAAAGGAGGAGATATCTTCATCCAAATTCAAATTCAAAGAAGAGTTCCAAGGCTAAGGAAGAGTTCAAAATTCAAGTTTGAAAGTCATCTTATGATAAGAGATGAAATTTGAAGATCAAATGGAAGCCCCCTCATCCAAATTTCTTTCAAATTCAAGGATTTTAAACTCAAATTCAAGCATTCAAAGGCCTTCTTATCTCATGTTGCCAATCAAGAAGGATTAAAAAATCAGATTGAGAAGGATTTGCACCAAATGAGAAGAAGATTAGCACCCCATCTCCATTCTATCGCACAATTTTTCATGAAGTCGCCCAAGCCATGAAAAAAGGGATTTAAATTTCAAATTCAAGAAAGAAGCCAAGAAGCCAAGGGGTATTTAAATTTAAATATAATTTGAATTCAAAGGAGTCCTATGATATCTTCATGTGTGAAGAACCCTATAAATAGGACCCCATACCCCTTGTAATTGAATTAATTATTGATTCATGAAATGAAATGCTACAATTTTTCTTCCACAAAGCTGGGTTAAGTTTTAGTGATTTTCTTTAAGGATGGGGAGGTCCTTAAGAGCTCAAGGCGAGGAGGTCCTTGAGAGCTCAAGGTGGTGAGGTCCTTGAGTGGAGGTCTGCCGGATTCGATAAACTGCTACCGATCTTCTTCAAGCTCTATGCATCCAACCCTTCCTTTTTTTTTTCCATTTTGAATCTGAATTACTTCAATCTTAAAGTCTTGTTTGCTACCTTCTCTGCAGATCCCAGGTGTTCAAGGACTTTAGAGGATAGATCCTTTGCATCTGAATCGAGATCTGACGGTAGATCTGAAATTTGGAGTCCTGATCTTCATCCTGCTAGGAGATCTGAGTGACCAAGCAGCCGATCTATCCTGAGTCAAAGAGAATCTCCATTGGGGTAAGCAACCAATCCTTTTTCATTAGATTTGGTAGTTAAAGCATGGAATAGCCTAATCTTAGATGGTTTCCTAGCTATCAGGTTCTTATTCTTTATAGCTTGCGGATCAGATTGTGGGTAAGTAGTTAGTTACTTTCTTTAATCTCTTTAGTTTGTTATGTTTAGTTGCTTTACTACTATGATCATTGCTCTTTAAAACATCTTAGACTAAAATTAAATAATCTTACACCGTATCGCATCGTTCCGCATCATCTTATTGGTATCAGAGCTATGTGCCCCATCATATTGGTATCAGAGCATTAGGTTAGATTAGGATTTCATGCTTGTTAAATTCTCTTTAAGTACTCAGATCGGGTGCTTTACCATGGCCATCCGGTCATAAAAAAAAGTAGGGCTACAAAACTCTCACATCCCATTCAAAGGAGATTTTCTATGGCATGTAGGGGTGCCGCTGTGAATTGACCCCTGAAGAAGAAAATGAAGAGAAATGCATCTTTAGGGTTAATTTTCTGCATCCCATCTATTCTAGTACATGGTCTATTATTTTAATATTTCTACATGTAGGAAGATTAGAAAATTTTAATTTTTATTTTGTTGGATTTGTTACATTTGGTTTTATTTTCTGAAATTTTCTTAAGATTTAATTCGATCTATAGAATTTTTGCAAGCCTGATTACTACCCGAGAATATTTCTGTTTCAGAATTTCAGCATATAGTTTAAATTCCATAAAAATTTAATTTATACAATTTAAAATTTAAAATTAAAAAAAAAAATTAAAATTTAAAATTCAAATATGAAGTCTAAACTTAAAATTTGAAATTTAAAGTTTAAATTTTGAATTGCTAGTGTTGATTGTGCATTCATTTTACTTGAAAATACTTAAGGGCAAGCAATATAACATAAGGAATTGAGACCCTTTCCTTAGCCCAAAACAACCAACCCTATTTGCATAGTCCTAAGCTTTAATTAAAATCGAGTGGCATTTAAAGTTAGGGACAGCAACAGATTGGGTTTTATATACGTGTTAACCCATTGTAGTAAGCACTTCTGTGTGTGCTTCTGAGAATTGGTGTCTAAGGCTAGAGGTTCAGAGACAAATGCCCTAAGCGGACTGGTGGTTCTTTAATTAAGACCTCATGAAAGTGAGGGGATCCTCCCACCACCCCACCTCTTACCTGGCCAATCAAGGAGTTACTACAGTCTTGGTTATTACCTTGACTAAGCACTATATTGGCCCTTAGGTCTAGGAACCCTAGACTTAGGTTGATTTGTATTGTTTGCATTGCATGACTACTAGGGCAGGTACCCCATACCAAGATCAACAGACTCAAGCCAGTACATCTGCATCTATGGATTTCAGTCCAGAAAGCCTGATGCGTACTTTGACTGAATAGTTTAGGCAGATGAGTGGTAGGCTAGACCAAATTGAGCATAGAATGGCAACCCTTGAGGAATCTCATGTGTCTCACACAGACATTACGCCACCTAGACCCACTCCAGTCCATATTCCTAGAGCCCAACGTCTTGATCCTATTCCTAATCCAAATCCTAGATGCCCAACTCAGGATGAAACTGAAGAAGATAGAGCCTTTAGGAGTGTCAAATTTTATGCACCCATGTTCGATGGAGACTTAGATCCTAAGGTCTATACGGATTGGGAGAGTGACATGGATCAATATTTCGAATGGTATAAAATGTCGGAGGAGCGAAATGTGAAATTTGCAAAGTTCAAGTTAGTCCGACAAGCACGATTGTATTGGAGTAATACTAAGAGATTGACCCTTCAGAGAGGACACATGCCCATGGTTACATGGAGGGATATGAAGGACAAGTTGAGAGAGAAGTATGTGCCATTAACATATCAACAAAGGCTAGTGGATCAATGGCAGGACTTGACCCAAGGTAGTAAGACCATGATTGAGTACATCGCCAAGTTCGATGAGTTTGTTATGCGATGTGGTGTAGTCGAGTTAGAATCTGTGACACTATCTAGGTTTAGAAAAGGCTTAAATGAGGATATTATAAGGGAACTATTTCTAAGGAAAGTACATGATTTGGAACATGCTTACTAGGTTGCTAGAGACTATGAACAATTTCAAAGAAGACAACCTATCTACCGACCTGAACTCAATAGGTTTAGTAACCTTAGAAATAGGTCAAGCCAAGTTCCTGTTAGTCGGCCTAGTCAACCCACACCAGTAGGTTGAATGGATGATCAAGGAAAGGAACCAATTGGTCGAGTGGATGATCGAGGAAAGGCACCAATAGGTCATATGAATGATAGAGGAAGAGCACCTGTAGTACGTGGAGAAGGAAGTCAGAATGTAAAGTGTTATAGGTGCCATCAGGTTGGCCATTTTGCTAACAAATGCCCTGTATAGAACCTACACATAGGTGAGATGGGAGAAGAAGAGGAACCTGAAGCAGCTGAAGAGTGTGGAGAGGAAGTATATGAAGCTGAGCTTGATTTAGCAGAGGAGTATGAAGGTAATGATGAGGAGATAGAGTCACTTGACCTTGTAGGAGTTGTTAGGTGTATTCTAGCTCAAACCAGGAAGAACGAGGACTGGCGTAGGACCAACATCCTGCAAACCTTCATCAAATTAGGGGACAAAGTGTATAAGATCATTATAGATAGTGGGAGCTGTATCAATGCCATTTCTACCAATGCGGTCAAAAGTCTAGGTTTACCTATAGCATCCCATCCCAACCCCTATAAGGTTTCATGGATTGATGCAACATTAATTCCCATTAAGTCGATTTGTCAAGTCACAATCCATTTCCAGTCATACCAAGAGAAGGTCTGGTGTGATGTGTTACCAATGGAAGTCAGTAGCATAATTTTGGGAAGACCCTGGTTATATGATCATGATGTTACCCTATTTGGAAGATCAAATTCTTGTTCTTTTAATTATTAGGGTGAAAGGATAGTCATAAATTCAACCCCACCCAAGGAAAACATTAAGAGGGGGTCCAGTAATTTGAAAGAAGAGAAGCCAGGATTGAACATAATTACTGCTAAGGAGATGGAAATAGAAATCATTGGAGGTGCACCCATTGGAGTTTTAGAGGTTAAAGAGACTCATGAACAACCTAAACATGAACACCCTAAGGAAGTTGTAGAGCTTTTGAAAGACTTTCAAGATGTGTTTCATGAAGACTTGCCAAATGAACTGCCACCATTAAGGGACATCCAACATGCCATAGACCTAGTCCCAGGAGCTACATTGCCAAACCTCCCATATTATAGGATGAACCCTACAGAACACTTAGAGATGCAAAGACAAGTAAAGGAGCTTTTTCAGAAAGGATTCATTAGAGAGAGTCTTAGTCCTTGTGCAGTTCCAGCCTTGTTAACCCCCAAGAAAGATGGCACTTGGAGGATGTGTGTCGACAGTAGAGCCATCAACAAAATCACTGTTAAATATAGGTTTCTAATTCCCCATTTGGACGAAATGTTAGATATGATGGTCGGATCAACCATTTTCTCGAAGATTGACCTTAAAAGTGGCTATCATCAAGTTAGGATCAGAATTGGAGATGAATGGAAAACAACCTTTAAGACTAAGGATGGTTTGTATGAGTGGTTGGTAATACCTTTTGGCTTGTCCAATGCTCCTAGCACTTTTATGAGGATAATGACCCAAGTATTAAGAGCCTTTATAGGAAAATTTATGGTTGTATACTTTGATGATATCCTCAAATACAGTAAGACAAGGAAGGATCACTTAGACCATCTTTATCTAGTGTGTCAGACACTTAGGAAAGAAAACCTGTATGCCAATCTTAAGAAGTGTAGCTTCATGACCACTAGGATAGTCTTTTTAGGTTTTGTAGTGACCCCAGAGGAAGTGTCAACTGATCCTGAGAAGATCAAATCAATAGTTAAGTGACCCATACCTAGGAATATCCATGATGTTCATAGTTTTCATGGATTAGCCACCTTCTATAGAAGATTTACCAAAGGATTTAGCACCATTATGGCACCGATTATAGATTGCATTAGGAAGGGAGCCTTTAAGTGGACCAAGAATGCTGATAGAGCCTTCTTAGAGATAAAAGAGAAGATGACACAAGCTCCGATCATGAGACTTCCTGATTTTTCTAAAGTATTTGAAATTGCTTGTGATGCTTCAGGTGTTGGCATAGGAGGAGTACTTAGTCAAGAGAGTCATCCTGTAGCCTTTTTTAGTGAAAAAATAAATGAGGCTAAATCTAAGTACTCAACCTATGATAAAGAGTTTTATGCGGTAGTATAAGCGTTGAAATATTGGAGACATTATTTACTACCACAGGAATTTATTTTGTACTTTGACCATGAGGTACTTAGGTTTCTAAACTCTCAGAAGAAATTAAGTCCAAGACATGCTAAGTGGGTAGAGCATCTTCAGTCTTATACTTTCATATTGAAGCATTGAGCTGGTTTAGAGAATAAGGTTGCAGTGCCCTTAGTCACTGATCAATGTTGTTGAATTGTGTCAATACTGAGGTTGTTGGATTTGACAAGCTCAAGGAGTAGTATGAGTCTTGTCCAGATTTTGGGGAAATTTATGAGAAAATCAAGCAAGGACCATCTAGTTTGGATAGTGATTGTACTTTGCAAGATAGTTATCTTTTTAAGAAAAATAAGCTTTGCATACCTAGAACATCCCTTAGGGAATTTCTGATTTGGGAGATCCATGCTGGAGGCTTAGCAGGACATTTTGAAAGAAATAAGACTATTCTAGCAATGGAGGACCAATTCTTCTGGCCAAGTCTTAAGAGAAATGTAGCTCAAATAGTGGCTAGGTGTAGAACTTGTGCTGTTGCGAAGCATCAAAAGTAGAACACTGGCCTCTATACCCCTTTGCCTATGCCCGACTGCCCTTGGCAAGATCTAAGTATGAACTTTGTTCTAGGTTTACCCAAAACCATGAGGCGACACGATTCCATCTTTGTTGTGGTTGACAGATTCTCCAAAATGATACATTTCATTCCTTGTTCCCAAACATTCGATGCCTCTAGAGTCGCCAAACTTTTTTTAGATGGGGTGGTCAGATTACATGGTTTACCCAAGATAATTGTGTCTGACAGGGATGTACGGTTCACAAGTTATTTCTAGAAAACCCTCTGGCATATATTAGGGACTAAGTTGAAATTTTCTACTACTTATCACCCTCAAAATGATGGCCAGACCGAGGTAGTGAACTGAAGTCTAGGAAACTTGTTAAGATGTCTGGTAGGAGAGAATACTGGCAATTGGGACCTATTACTGTCTAGAGCTGAGTTTGCCTATAACAATTCAGTCAATAGGTCTACTGGTAAGAGTCCTTTTGAAATTGTACATGGGTACAAGCCATGAAAGCCTTTAGATTTGATTCCATTACCCATACATGCCCGCATTTCCGAATCAGCTGAGTTATTTGCACAGCATGTCAAACCATTGCATAAAGAAATCAGTAACAAAATTAAAAGGAGAATGAATCATATGAGCACGAGGCTAACTTACATAAGAGATTTAAAGAGTTTAATGAAGGGGACTTCATCATGATCAGATTACGACCTAAATGATTTCTAGTCAGAACCATGAAAAAACTACACGCCCGTAATGCTGGACCATATAGGATTATAAAGAAGATTGGACCTAATGCTTATATGCTAGAATTACCATATGAGTTAGGTATTTGTTCGACCTTCAATATATCTGATCTAGTCGAGTTAAAGGAACCAATGGTGATACCTAGTGAGCCATTTGAGCCAGATCCCACCTTTAAGAGTGACCCTATCCTAGAATGTCCACCAGCCAAATTACCAGAGAGGAGAGAAAAGATTGAGCAGATCATGGATGATAAGATCATAACTACTAGAAATAAGAACTATCAAAGATATCTGGTTCGTTGGCAAGGGAGACCTATGTTTGAGGATTCTTGGATCACCATAGAGGATCTTTAAAAGTTGAACCTTGACTTGCTAGAACATTACCAGAGCCGAATTGACCCATACTCAACGGGATCGAGTTCGTCCCACCCTGGGAGAATTGGTGAGGACACAAAAGCCAGGAAGAGGAAGCAAACCTTTTTCAATTCAATTTGGATCACCAATGAGTAAGTCCATGTATTCTTCACAAGGAACACTCGAGTCCCAATTATTTTGAGTTTGTAATTAGGTCAAATTGAGTTGTAATTTGATCAAATTGAGTGTAATTTGGTCAATTAGGGTTGTTGAGTTACCAATTGAGTCCATTGAGTCCATTGAGTCCATCAATTGGTTTAAGAGTCTTGTAAATATCATTTGCTTTGTTTGGTGAATTGTCCAATTAGAGTCCTGTAATTAGTGCTTGAATAAGTCAATAGGTGTCATAAGTACTCAAGACCCAAGTCATCATTACCTTGGTGGATCAATTTAGGTCAAAAAAGGATGGTCCAAATTTTTTACCAGACATTCGGACATCCAGACATCTAGACATCCAGACATTCGGACATCCGGACATCCAGACATCCGGACATCCAGACATCCGGACATCCAGACATCCGGACATCCAGACATTAGGGCATCCAGACATTAAGACATTAAGACATTTGGACATCAAGACAAGAAGACAATTTGAATGTCATCCTTATCCAAGAGAGGTGCCCCATCCCATTTATTTTCATTGCCCATTTCAATTTCAAGGAGGCACCCATTTAAGAGGAGTAAAGCAGAAGGACTCTGCTTTTCATCTGGTGCCCCCCCTTTCATTATCACCCATTCCACTCCAGATGATGCCCACCCATGGTTCATTCAAAGTTTAAATGGGAGGATGAGTCCAAGGATAAGTGATTCATTCAAATTTAAATGAAGTCCAAGATAAGTGGAGGTTCATCCAAAATTCAAAGGAGGAGTTATCTTCTATCTACTTTCAAATTCAAAAGAGGAGTTATCTTCTATCTACTTTCAAATTCAATGGAGAAGATATCTTCATCCAAATTCAAATTCAAAGAAGAGTTCCAAGGCTAAGGAAGAGTTCAAAATTCAAGTTTGAAAGTCGTCTTAAGATAAGAGATGAAATTTGAAGATCAAATGGAAGCTCCCTCATCCAAACTTCTTTCAAATTCAAGGATTTTAAACTCAAATTCAAGCATTCAAAGGCCTTCTTATCTCATGTTGCCATTCAAGAAGGATTAAAAAATTTGATTGAGAAGGATTTGCACCAAATGAGAAGAAGATTAGTGCCCCATCTCCATTCTGTCGCACATTTTTTCATGAAGTCACCCAAGCCATGAAAAAAGGGATTTAAATTTTAAATTCAAGGAAGAAGCCAAGAAGCCAAGGAGTATTTAAATTTAAATGTAATTTGAATTCAAAGGAATCCTATGATATCTTCATGTATGAAGAACCCTATAAATAGGACCCCATACCTCTTGTAATTGAATTAATTATTGATTCATAAAATGAAATGCTGCAATTTTTCTTCCACAAAGCTAGGTTAGGCTTTAGTGATTTTCTCTAAGGATGGGGAGGTCCTTAAGATCACAAGACAGGGAGGTCCTTGAGAGCTCAATGAGGTCCTTGAGTGGAGGTTCTATCGGATTCGACAAACTGCTACCGATCTTCTTCAAGCTCTACGCATCCAACCCTTCCTTTTTTTTTTCATTTTGAATTTGAATTACTTCAATCTTAATGTCTTGTTTGCTACCTTCTTTGCAGATCCCAGGTGTTCAAGGACTTTAGAGGATGGATCCTTTGCTTCCAAAATGAGATCTGACTGTAGATATGAAATCTGGAGTCCCGATCTTTATCTTGCTGCGAGATCTGAGTGACCAAGCAGCCGATCTATCCTGAGTCAAAGAGAATCTTCATTGGGATAAGCAACCAATCCTTTCTCACTAGATTTGATAGTTGAAGCATGGAATAGCCTAATCTTAGATAGTTTCCTAGCCGTCGGGTCCTTATTCTTTATAGCTTGCGGATCAGATTGCAGGTAAGTAGTTGTTACTTTTTTTAATCTCTTTAGTCTGTTATGTTTAGTTGCTTTACTGATATAATCATTGCTTTTTAAAACATCTTATACTAAAATTAAATCATCTTACACCGTATCGCATCGTTCCGCATAATCTTATTGGTATCAGATCTATGTGCCCCATCAGATCGATAGAAATTCTTTATGGTTTGTGATCTTATAGGTTCGAACACTAAGCTGGTAGCACTAGGACATTTTCAGTACCAGTCAAAGTTCTCATCTAGCAATGATACCCGACGTCCGGATAGGTTGAAGATGCAGAGCACCTCACAAGAACCTCTGGCATATGGTTGCCACATAATCATCGCTTTGACCTCATAATACTCAGGATGACCTAAGGTTCGACTACCAACCCTAATTTGGTTTATCCAGATCATGTCTCAACATCATAAGTTATGTGACTCCTCACAAGAACTATCCTAGCCAAGGGTTTGCTAAATTGAGGCATAGTGAGTCATTCACTTCAAACGATTTGGAGAGGTCAATTCCATCTTGATCCACCACCACTCCATAAGTACTTGATTGCACCCAGAAACCTTCCATCACTGGATTAGAAATCCAGGTAGTCCGGCACCAAAGTATAGTGAGTTGCTTGCAAGCTGCCATGGTGACCTCAGGTTTGAGGGACACATATACCCATTTCCCTTCACGAGCAACCCTTTGGCAGAAGGGAGCTCCATAGATGGTCACGTTCAGTAAAATGTCATACATTTCACTTGCATGTCATACCAGTGTCTCCACACTCCTTGGTTAAGAGGACAACCAACAAATATGATGTACAACAACCTACACTTGTTACATCGTCGTCTTATAACAATGTATCATTTGGTTGTAAAACATTTTAAGAACTACTTGATATATCCTCTCTATATCAAACAATGTAGTTCTAAGGACTTCAACATATAAGAGTTCATTTCAGAAAAATGTAAATATGATGAATAGCCAATAAGAAAAGAATAACTTTTATTCATTCAAAAATCATATACAGTTACAAGATAGCACAACCATCTACAGCCTAGATGATTGGCTTTGGGACATAATTCCCAACACTACCTACCTCCATCAAGGGATGAAGGGTAGATTCCTGTTCGCCTCGGTTGAAAGGGTGGACTAGGTTTGGAGTGACCCAGATCGCTCCCCCAACTAACAGTCTGTGATCGAGCCAGCCGATAAGGAAGTATTCGACTGGCTCATCTCCTCCAAGGTTCCAGCCCTTCGGGATTTGCTGACCGAGTGGAATCTCATCGATGCTGGAGTAAGCCAGGCCTGGCCCCAGGGCAAGGCTTGCTGTCAGGCTCTTTTTTCTTTTAATAGTGGACCCAATTCCGACATGGGACTAATTGATCCATCTTGTCTTGCAGGTATGAGGTTCAACTTTGAAGAACTCCTAGGGATGTCGAAGAAGAGGGCCCCTACTATGGGGTCGAAAGGAGAGACTGGGAAGAAAGCCTGGGAGGAGCCAAGGTAGAGGCCCGACGAAGAGCCTGAGAGGAGGGGGCCGGCTACCTTGCCAGCAGCACCTGGACTAAGGGCCCAGGCTCTGGCTTGCCAGCCTGGGGGTGAGGCCAGAACCATGGAGGGGGCCCCACCATCGGCTTCAGCAGCCCCTCCCCGTATTGAAGACCCACCATAGCCAGAAGTGGTAGAGGTGGCGGGATCAACTGCCACCGAAAGGCCGACTCCACCACCTGGAGCCAGAGCTACCAGTGACTGGTCCACCAGCATAGCACCCTCGCCAGCAACCATTCTGGATCCCACTCAGCCATCTATAGCATCAAGCCAGACACTCAAGAAGCTCTCTATCTTTCTCCCCTGGGATGCCAAGATAACCCAAGATGGAAGTTGGAAGAGGAGATTTTGAACTCCCTCGTCCAGTCATCGGATCACCAGGGCAGGACTGGAAGGCTACTGGCAGAGCTCATCACTGGGGTGTTCTCCCAGCTCATGTCATGATGTAGAACGAAGGACACGAAGAAAACCTATTGTTATTTTGAAAAGAGGAAAAACACCTAAAGCAAACCAAGGATCATGGGAGGGCTAAGAAGCCTCCGGGACTAGGATAGAACGACCCCTGAAAATCCTAAAACGACTGGGCTCTTTTGATTTTTTTAAAATTTTCTTGGCGGAGATGGCGAAGGAACGATGGGGATGGGAGGCTGGGACGGGAACTCCTAGACCTTGGGACTTATCCTAATGAAGAGACCGTCCACCTCTAAGGCAATACGCCCTCCTCAATACTTAGAGGCGCTAGGATGGATCTCAAGGTCACGAAGGACGGGGGGGTGGGGGAGAACTCATGGATCTTGGGACTCACCCTAACGAAGAGACCGTCCACCTCTAAGGCATTACGCCCTCCTCAGTACTTAGAGGCGCTAGGATGGTTCTCAAGGCCACGAAGGGAAGACACGAAGGTGGGAGGGAGAAAGGAGATACTTGGGGCCTCACACCCCTCAACGTCCCGAAGGACGAAGGAAAAAGGGCCTCAGCCCAGAACCACACACCGGAAAAACACTCAAAAATTTCGTTCAACTGTTTTATTACAAGAGGAGTATGGGTATTTATAGATGCCCATATCCCTTTGAAATTCAAAAATAAAATCCCCTGAAATCCTCCATTGATTTTGAAATCAAATTCAAAATCAAAATCCCCAAATTTTTCAAATTACATTCATTAAAAAAATTACCAAATAAATCCTGTTTATTTGAATTTTGAAATCCCCTCCGCTCTGAAACTCGTGCTACTCCAAAAATCATGCAAAACAACTCTTCTTCCATCACTTTGAGAAGCGTGCAGAAGCTTCATTTGGCTGCTCTGAAAAACGTGAGGAAGCTCCTTCACGGCTGAGCAACAGGGGCACCTGGACCTTCGGCACCGGGCCCAGCAGGCGGGCGGCGGCGGGGCGGCATGGTGGCGCACCGGCGGGCGGACGGCGGCGGCGGGGCGGCACGACGGCGGCGGCGAAATGGTGGCGGCGGCCGTGGGCGACCGTTGGTCTTCCACGGACCGCTGGTCTTCTCACGGGCGTGAGGCCCCAGGGCTGTCGGTGGGGCGGCGGATCGGCGGCGCGCCGGCGGGTGGGCGGCAGCGGCGGGGTGGCACGGCGGCCAGGCGGCGAAACGGCGGCGGCGGCCGTGGGCGATCGTTGGTCTTCCACGGACCGCTGGACTTTCCACGGGCGTGAGGCCCCAGGGCTGCCGGCGGGGCGGCAGGGTGGCGAATCAGCGGAGCGCCGGCGGGCGGGCGGTAGCGGCGGGGTGGCACAGCGGCCAGGCGGCGAAACGGCGGCGGCGGCCGTGGGCGACCGTTGGTCTTCCACGGACTGCTGGACTTCCCACGGGCGTGAGGCCCAGGGATGCCGGCGGGGCGGCAGGGCGGCGGGTCGGCGGAGCGCCGGCGGGCGGGCAGCAGTGGCGGGGGTCGGGCACGGCAGATCGCGGACCGGTGGGGCAAAAATCGGAAAAAAATTAGACCTTTACGATTTTTTCCTGGAGGTTGAAGGAGATAAGAATAGCCTGGAATAAAGTTGGAATAACATCGGGATAACACGGGAATAAAGGGAATAGGTGGAATAGCGGGAATAACTAAAATACAAAAATTCTAAATTTTTTTTTTAAAAAAAATAAAAGGTGAAACCCGGATAGGTTTCGGGTCCCCTATCATTCTCCTGCAGCATGAAGAACTCGACTCCGTCGAGTTCGAGGACTAAGCAAATCCTAGCCCGCTGCTAGCTCTGATACCAAATTGATGTAGAACGAAGGACACGAAGAAAACCTATTGTTATTTTGAAAAGAGGAAAAATACCTAAAGCAAACCAAGGATCATGGGAGGGCTAAGAAGCCTCCGGGACTAGGATAGAACGATCCCTGAAAATCCTAAAACGACTGGTCTCTTTTGGTTTTTTTAAAATTTTCTTGGCAGAGATGGCGAAGGAACGATGGGGATGGGAGGCTGGGACGGGAACTCCTAGACCTTGGGACTCATCCTAACGAAGAGACCATCCACCTCTAAGGCATTACGCCCTCCTCAATACTTAGAGGCGCTAGGATGGATCTCAAGGTCACGAAGGACGGGGGGGTGGGGGAGAACTCATGGATCTTGGGACTCACCTTAACGAAGAGACCGTCCACCTCTAAGGCATTATGCCCTCCTCAGTACTTAGAGGCGCTAGGATGGTTCTCAAGGCCACGAGGGGAAGACACGAAGGTGGGAGGGAGAAAGGAGATACTTGGGGCCTCACACCCCTCGACGTCCCAAAGGACGAAGGAAAAAGGGCCTCAGCCCAGAACCACACACTGGAAAAACACTCAAAAATTTCATTCAACTGTTTTATTACAAGAGGAGTATGGGTATTTATAGATGCCCATATCCCTTTGAAATTCAAAAATAAAATCCCCTGAAATCCTCCCTTGATTTTGAAATCAAATTCAAAATCAAAATCCCCAAATTTCCCAAATTACATTCATTAAAAAAATTACCAAATAAATCCCGTTTATCTGAATTTTGAAATCCCCTCCGCTCTGAAACTCGTGCTACTCCAAAAATCGTGCAAAACAACTCTTCTTCCATCGCTTTGAGAAGCATGCAGAAGCTTCATTTGGTTGCTCTGAAAAACATGCAGAAGCTCCTTCACAGTCGAGCAACAGGGGCACCTAGACCTTCGGCACCCGGCCCAGCGGGCAGCGGCGGGGTGGCACGGCGGCCAGGCGGCGAAACGGCGGCGGCGGCCGTGGGCGACCGTTGGTCTTCCACAGACCGTTGGTCTTCCCACGGGCGTGAGGCCCCAGGGCTGCCGGCGGGGCGGCAGGGCGGCGGATCGGCGGCGCGCCGGCGGGCGGGCGGCAGCGGCGGGGTGGCACGGAGGCCAGGCGGCGAAACGGTGGAGGCGGCCGTGGGCGACCGTTGGTCTTCCACGGACCGCTGAACTTCCCACGGGCGTGAGGCCCCAGGGCTGCCGGCGGGGCGGCGGATCGGCGGAGCACCGGCGGGCGGGCGGTAGCGGCGTGGTGGCACGGCATCCAGGCGGCGAAACGGCGGGGCAGCCATGGGCGACTGTTGGTCTTCCACGGACTGCTGGACTTCCCATGGGCGTGAGGCCCAGGGATGCCGGCGGGGCGGCGGGTCGGCGGAGCACCGGCAGGCAGGCGGCAATGGCGGGGGTCGGGCACGGCAGATCGCGGACCGGTGGTGCAAAAATCGGAAAAAAATTAGACCTCTACGATTTTTTCCTGGAGGTTGAAGGAGATAGGAATAGCCTGGAATAAAGTTGGAATAACATCGGGATAACACGGGAATAAAGGGAATATGTGGAATAGCGGGAATAACTAAAATACAAAAATTCAAAAAAAAAATTTTAAAAAAAATAAAAGGTGAAACCCGGATAGGTTTCGGGTCCCCCATCATGTCAGTAAGTCAACTCCAGGGCCATTTTCCCTTTTACTTCTTCCCCCATAAGAGGTGCCAACTGTCATCTTCTGTGTAGGTGGTGGCCAACGTCCAGCTCTTGCTGGACTCCTGCCAGGTGTTACTGAGGCATGAGGATCGCCTCCGCCAAGAGAGGGATGAAGCCCGAGGTCAGGCCGCCCGGGCTCAAGAATTGGAAGGCCGGCTGACCAGCTCCTAAGCAAGGGTGGCTGAGCTGGAGAAGAAGTCCACCCAGCTCGAGACAGCCCTGAAGGAGGAGAGGGGGGAGAGCTCCCGCAGGGCCAAAAAGGTGGCATCCTCTGAGGCAGAGGTGGCCCGTCTAGAGAGTGGTGGGGACACTAGGATCAGACACAGATCACTGGATCTCATATGGTTTACTGATTAGGATTTTTTTTAGAACCTTAGTCATGTGTCACAATTTTGTAATCAATTAAGATTGAGTCATGTAATAAGTTGAGGCTAGTTGATTTGTCTCAACCCAGTCTAGTTTATTAAGTCCTGTATTTCAGCTATGAGTCTAATAAGAGTTAATTTTGGTATAATAAAAGAGGATACACTATTTTGGAGTTCCACCAGGCCTCATCCAGGAGCCGGAGGTCTTCACATCAGCCAATTGGACCTTGTATGCCATCCCAGGATCCAAGATTCCTACAAGATGCTAGATGCCCTCTAGATATTTTTTAGATGCCAGATTCCCTTCAAATGCCTGGGAATATTCCACATACCAGGCCACCCTAGGATCCTAAAGACATACCTGCACCCCAGCCCAAGAGAATTTAAGGCCTAGGTCCATAAGAACCAAGATTCCATATTGATTTCAGGAATATTCCAGCCCAGGGCACCCCAGCTTCCAGAAGGCCCAAAGCCCATGCACCCCATGCCCTTGGCCGGCCCTTGCTGCCCCCCATGAAGCCCAACATGCCAAGAGGGGCCTCCTTAATGGTTGACCAAGTCCAAACATGGTGGAAGAGTTCAAATGAAAGAAGGAGTTTGAGTTTTTATTTCATTCAACTTGTATACTCCTAGTTCTAGATTTATTTTGTAGTCTTTCTCCTACTTAAATTGTGTAAACCTATTCTAACTAGGAGAAGACTTGTAATCCCTTTAGGAAAGGGCATGAGAACTCTATAAATACCCTACCCCTCTTGCTCTTGTAATAACTTTTCTCATATGAATTAAACTTTGCTAAAATTTTGAGTTAATTGATTTATGCTCTTGTGTTGGTGTTGGCGTTTGGGTATTTTTTGGTTGCTTTGTGTGCCCTAGCCATCCCTGCTGCCCTAGAATCCTTCTGCATCCTAGAAGATCAGCCATTCCCAATAGAAGAGTGCCCTTGCTGTCGTCCAAGTGAAGGAACGCCTTCTTCTCCAGGCCACCAACTTCTAACCCTAATCCTGCTTCAACCCAAACCCTAGTTTCTTTCCCTTTTATTATTTGCTATTTTGATTGACCTTTGACACTTGAAGGATCCCCGAGATGTCTCACCTCCCCAGAGGAGGCTTTCCTTGACTCCAGGACTGCCCAGATCAGCCATCAAATCCAAGGGAACTGAAGCTTCATCATCCAGGCTCCAATCAGAGTGTGTGTGATCTCTTCATTTGTTGAATCTACAATCTCTGATTGGTTATAACCTTCCCAACTCTTGATTTTTGATTTGATGAAGATTAGCTATCTTAAGCCAGAAATTTCTCAATTCTCAGGTCCTGATTTTTATTATTTTGCATGAGTATGCCTGCAATCATGATGATTCTTTGTATTGCTATTCATCCTGCTAGTTCTTACTTAATTTTAAAAATTTAGCCTGCAAATTTAATGTTGAGAAATTATAAAAAAAATTAGTTTACTATTTTTCCTGCATATTTAGCAATCTTAGAGTCATCCTGCATTAGAGGGGAGGGTGCAGACCCTCCAAATGCGATTGGAGGAGGAAGCGGCGCGAGCCTCGATGGTGGTGGAGAAGGCTACGATGACCATAGCTCTGATGGAGATGGCTAAGAAGGAAGCTATCGAGGCCATCCCCAAATTCATGGCATCCCAAGCCTTCAAGGATAAGGTCACCGAAGCTGTGCTGGACTCCTACCACCATGGGTTTAGCAACTTTAATGGCAAAGCCGTTCACCTCTTCAGATTGAAGGGGTTGGATAGCATCATGCCCTCACTTCTGTTCGCTGTGCGACTGAGTGCACCCGCTATTGAGGTGAAATCATAGTCAGAGTTGGAGGTAGCCGAGGTCGAGGCCGGATCCAAAGTTGCCTAGGATGCCCCTCAACCAACCGAATTCACTCGCTGGCCAAGGAAGGAGTCGGCGACCAA
This sequence comes from Areca catechu, assembly GCA_021397845.1. Classification (NCBI taxonomy): domain Eukaryota; kingdom Viridiplantae; phylum Streptophyta; class Magnoliopsida; order Arecales; family Arecaceae; genus Areca; species Areca catechu. The sequence continues at coordinate 32,337,343 of CM038041.1, forward strand.
AATGTAGGCCTTTTACTTTTCTCCATTTTGTAACTTAGACTTTTGGAAGGCTTCCCGGCCTGTCGAGAAGATTCATAGGATGTAAAAAAAGTTTCATCAATGAAAATATTTTTTCTTTCTGACTGGTGTTGCTTATTCACTTTCTCTCTTCTTCTTTCTTTATTTTTTTTTGCTTGAAGTACTACCAGAAAATCTTTCAAAGTGTGCTGGAGACTTATCTTTATAATGAAGGAATAGGTCAACTCATCCAGCGAACTTGGCATGGTCTTTCTTTTTCCTTCAATTTCTTTATCTTTTAGCATGGTGAGTAGGTGGGCTTCATAGTCATCGCATGTGCAAGCCTTTCCTTGGCCTTAGTTACTTTAGGTTGGTCTTGGAGCCTTACGATTAGTATAAAGGTTTCTGACAACATTCCGCTCCCATTTTCCCGGTCTTGAAATCATGCAAGCCTGGGTGCAGGACCCCTGGATCTTCTTGCCTTGCCAAACTATGAGTCAAATGGTAAACAGTCAGATTTTAGGGGTCTCCTAGTTGACATCTCCGGACTTTGAGCGAGGTAGCAGATGCGGGGCTTCGTAGGTCTCCCGGCTTGAAGGTACCAGACTATGAGTCAAGTGATAGATGGCAGGATTTCTAGTATTTTCTGGCTGACATCTCCAGACTATGAGTAAGGTAGCAGATGCGGGGCTTCGTAGGTCTCACAGCTTGAAGGTGCTGAACTATGAGTCAAGCAGTAAATGGTGGGGTTTTTGGGATTTTCTGGCTGACATCATCGGATTGTGAGTAAGGCAGCAGATGCGGGGCTTCGTAAGTTTTCTGACTTGAGAGTGCGGGGCTACATAAGTTTTTCAGCTTTATCCACCAGACTTGGAGTTGGATGGATACATTCCTGTACAAGCAAAAGACAAGGTTGCATCAAAAAGGAACTTTAATGATTGAGAAGAAGTCTTACATCACTGGTAGTACATTCTTAAGTTGCTCGTGTTCCATGTTCATGTGAATCGGGCACCGTCGAGCCCAACAAGGTAGTAGGCTCCACCTGGTAGAGACTAAAGTACCTCATAGGGGCCTTCCCAGTTTAGGGAGAGTTTGTCGCATTCTCCGAGCTAGGACACCTCTGCTCGCTTGAGGACTAGGTCACCTAGACAGAATGCCTTAGGCCTCACGTGGGAATTGTAGTAGCCCACTACTCATTGTTGGTAGGCTGCCATCCAAAGTTGGGTTTTATCCCTCGTCTCATCCAGCAGATCTAGGTTAAGAAGGAGATGGGCTGGATTCTTAGCTTCATCATACTGCTCCACCCGTAGTGTGGGTAGGCGAAGCTCTACCAAGATCACAGCTTTAGTACCGAAGACAAGGTTGAAGGGCATCTCACCGGTGGCCGTGCGGGGTGTAGTGTAGTAAGCCCATAGCAAACTGGGCAGTTCTTTAGCCCATCGACCCTTGGCTTCATCCAGCCTCATACGGAGCCTTTGCAAGATGGTTCGGTTAGTCACCTAGGCCTCCCCATTGTCTGAGGATGAGCCATCAAGGTGAAACGATGACGGATGTTGAGGTCGGTGCATAACTCTTCGAAAGCCTGATGTCGAACTATCATCTGTTGTTCGTGATAATCGAGTGTGGGAGTTTGAATCGATAGATGACATACTTCCAGAAGAAGGATCTGACTTTGGCCTTAGTTATCCATGCTAGAGGTTTAGCCTCGACTCACTTAGTGAAGTCGATGGTCATAATCAAAAACTTTTGTTGACCAGATGCGGCAGGGAAGGGACCTAAGATGTCCATTCTCCACTTGACAAATGGCCACGGAGTTGATAGTTAGGAGAGTGGAGCCACTGACTGTCGCTGGATGTGGGCATGACGTTGACAACGATCATACTTCCTCACAAAGCCGGTAGCATCTTCTCGCATGGTCTCCCAAAAGTATCCTTGCCGGAGTGCCTTATATGCAAGGTCCTGCCCCCCTACATGATTGTCGTAGATACCTTCGTGTATTTCTTGGAGTACGTAGATAGCTTCTAAGGACTTCAAGTACTTTAGCAAGGGTTAGAGTAAGACGTCCGATACAACTGCCCGTCCATCATCACATACCGTGCGGCCTTCTTCTTGAGGAGGCCAGCTTCCTTTCGATCCTTGGGTAGGGCACCGATGGTGATATACTTGATGTAGGAGTTCATCTAGCTGGCTTCAGAGGTGACTTGTTGGACTTCTGCTATGGACTCGTAGCTGGGGGCCTCGAGGTATCGATGAAGGTATGTCCCAGCAATGACTCTAGCAGGGTGGCTAGCCTGGAGAGGACATCAGCCCGGGCATTCTCTGCTCGTGGGATGTGAGAAATGTCGAAGTGCTGGAGGTTCACCATATACGAGCATACCTTATCCAGGTACTTCGCCATCATGGGATCTCAAGCTTCGTACTCGTCGGAGAGTTGGCCTACCACGAGCTGAGAGTCAGTGAAGACCTTCAACCTCCTGATGCCCAACTCGTGGGACACCTTTAGCCCCACGAGGAGTGCCTTATATTTAGCTTGATTGTTGGTCATCTTGAAGAGGAACCGCAGTGCACACTCTGCAACAACCCCATCAGAGTTGGCAAGGATGAGGCCAGCTTCGCACCCTCTGGCATTGGATGTGCCATCGATGTGAAGGATCCATGTCATCACTTCTGGGGCCGGGTTCGGCTCGGGCTCGGCCCGGGCTCGGCTTGTCAGTCCGCCGCCCCTGGGTCCTCATCTATCCAGGTGCATTCCACCAGGAAATCGGCTAGGACCTGGGACTTTTGCACCGATCACGGACGGTAGGTGATGTCGAACTTGTTGAGCTTCACCGCCCACCTGGCCAAGTACCCCGAAGTATCAAGGCGACTTAGGATAGCCCTCAGAGGTTGATTAGTGAGGACAGTGATGGGGTGTGCTTGGAAGTAGGGCCTGAGATGCTGCATAGACATTATTAGTACAAAAATGATCCTTTTGGATTGGGTGTACCTGGTTTCCGTGTCACGTAGCAACTTGCTGGCATAGTAGACTGACCGTTTGGAGCCATCCTTGTCAGTGCGGACCAGCACCGAGCTGACCACTTCAGGTGAGACCGCCAGGTATAAGAGGAGCTCTTCTCCTGGCTCCAGCCTGGATAGCAGCAGTGGAGAGAAGAGGAGCTTCTTCAGCTCCTCGAATGCCTCCCAGTACTCTTCTGTCCAAGTGAAGTTATTCATATTCTAGAGCACCTAGAAGAATGGCTGGCAGTACTCGATGGAACGTGAGATAAAGTGGCTCAGTGCCACGAAATCAAGCGCTGGACCTCCTTCTTGGAGACGGGGTGTCTCATGTCAGTGATTGCCTAGATCTTCTCAGGGTTTGCCTCTATTTCCCTCTGGGTGATCATGAATCCTAGAACTTGTCATAATGCCAAATACATACTTGGTGGGGTTCAACTTCATCTGATAAAGGCAGAGACTATCGAAAGCCTCCGCCAAGTTGGTAATGTGATCTAACTTCGAGCCACTCATGACAAGCATATCGTATACATAAACCTGTATATTGTGGCCGATCTGGTCTTTAAAGACCTTGATGACCAGAGCTGGTATGTGGCCTCTGCATTCTTGAGACTAAATGGGATCATCTTGTAATAGTATGTACCTCTGTCGGTCATAAATGCTGTGTGCTCCTCATCCCTTGGATGCATGCAGATTTGATTATATCCAAAGAATGCATCCATGAAGCTGAGAAACTTGTGACCCAAGATCGCATCCACCAGCTGGTCAATCTTGAAGAGTGGAAAGTTATCCTTCGGGCATGCCCGGTTGAGTTCAGTGTAGTCTATATAGATTCTCTGCTTCCCAAAAGCTTTCCTAACCATCACCACATTAGCAAGCCAGTCAGGATACCGTACCTCATGGATGAAGCCCATCGCGAGAAGCTTCTTAACTTCTTTATCGATTGCTTTTTACTGCTCCGGGGTGAAGCTCCTTTTCTTCTATCGAACTGGGCGACGGTTGGGATCGACATTTAGCTTATGGGTGATCACTTCTGGAGTGATGCCAGGCATATGGGGTCCAGGCAAAGACATCCATGTTAGCCCGCAGGAAATTAAGCAGACGGGATCTCTCTTCTTCAAGCACCAGGGCTCCCACCTGTACTATCCTCAAGGGACCCTCTCCTAAGGGGAAGGATAATAAGGGCTCAACTAGTCCATCCTTTGGTTCTGGCTCCACCGGATTTGGCTAGTCAATGACTAGGCTTGGATCGGCTCCTTGCAGTCCTGGGATAGTCTGCAGGTAGTGCTGGACTAGCTAGCGTGACCCTCTTATCTCCCCGGTCCCCCAAGGGGTAAGGAACTGAATGAAGAGATGCTTTGTGGAGATGGTTGCATCGAGCAGGTCGAGTTCGGGATGCCCCAAGATTGTGTTGTAAGGCGAGGGAAGCCTCACTACGGTAAATGTTGTCAGCATAGTACTTTGCCGAGATGGGGTCCTGGCGGTTATTGGGAGTGTAATCTCTTGCTCAACTCCAACTGAATCTTCGGTGAAACCTACTAAGGATGTGAATACTGGTTTTATTTGGTCAATAGACAAGGACATCCTTACGAAAGCATCATAAAAAAAGATATCTATAGAGCTTCCACTATCAACCATGATTTTTTTTACAGGATGCTTCGCTATCATCATTTCCATGATGACAACATCATTATTCAGGTTATGCACCCCAGTCAACCCTTCTCCCACGTAGGGGAGTACATCATCACTCTCCTTTCTCCCCTGGCCCTCTTCGGGGTTCTCCTTATACCCTAGGAGATCATTCCTGTCGGCTTCTCAGTAGGCCGGTCATCAATGGTGAGTAGACAGGGCTCTTCACTCTAGGTCACCGGGGGTGCTACTCCGTCCACATACTTCCTGAGGTAGCTATGCTTGATCAGGTATTCTATCTCCCTCTTCAGGTGGCATCATTCCTCTGTATTATGGTCATGGTCCTGGTGGAAGTGGTGGTAGCAGGACTTATCACATCTAGTGGATGGCCTCAGGGGGGAAGTCGGTGTAGGAAGAGCTCACCCTCGATCTCCATCAAGATTTTCAATCTCGAGGCAAGGAGAGAAGTGAACTTCTCTTCTTTGGTGGGGTTGACTCTGGGTCTTGGCCCCGGTCATGGGGCTGGTGCCGTCCTTTGGGCCTGGGGAGCAGACGCTTCTCTAACAACCTACCTCTTCAAGGACCTCCCATCCAGTTCCCTCCTAGTATGGTCGGTCTCCTCTGCACGGATATACTTGTGGGTCCAAAGGAGGATCTTCGAGTAAGTCTTTGGAGGTTTTTTGTCGAGGGAGTAGGTGAAGCAGGAGGTCTGCAGCCCACTCTTCAGAGCTAGCATAGTAACTGGCTCGTCGAGGTGGTAGATCTCCAGGATGGATCCTTGAACCAGGACACATAGTCCCGGAGGGACTCTCGGTCATGCTGATGGATCGAGAAGAGGCTATCAGTCTCACATGGTACCTTCCTGTATGTATTAAAGTGTTCCACGAACTTCTTCTCCAACTGGAAAAAGGAGTCAATGCTTTCTGACTCTAGTCTGGAGAACCAAGCTTAAGCAGCCTTCTGTAGGGAGGCTGGGAAGGCGATGTAGAGGAGAGCATCAGTAGCTCCTTGGATCCTCATGAGGGTCTTGTAGCTTTACATGTGGTCCAAGGGATCGATCGTCCCATCGTAGAGATTAACCTGAGGCATATGGAATTGACTGGGGATCGATTTCTTTTAGACTATGTGGGAGAAAGGATGGCGGGTGTAGTACCTGCGGGCTCACTGGGGGAGTCTTGGATCTCCACAAACTAGTGGGATAGATCTGCCAACTTGTGCTCCTACTCTTCAAGGTGCTTCTCCACCTGGCGATGGATGGCTTCATCAATGGACCCCTCGACGGAGGCCGTCAAGGGTGAAGGAGGTGCGGAGTGGGGGAACTCTTGCTTAAGTTCTCGGCCATGCCGGCACCGTTGGTGGGAGTGCGCACCATGGTTCAAGATCGGGGAGCGGTTCTGCTGGCCGGTCATTCCATTGTGCTACTTCTTTTCGGCCGCCTGGTGGTCTCCTCTCAGGTGGGAGACTGCATGCAACGGCTCCTCCTAGAAGGACCACAGGCTGGTATTGGGATCGATGGCATGGGCCACCGGTATCCATGGCTACTGCTATGTTGCCAAGGATCGGTATCTCTGATGAAGTTGGAGCACCGCCACAGCTAGGGCATGGACCTGCTGGGCCAATGCAGTGATCTGGGGATCCTCAAGAGGCGGCAGTGGTGGGGAGGGGAGCTCCTCCACAGGGCTCTGTAGGTTGCCATGATAGGGGCCCATGATCGACTGGAGGAAGCCTCATGCGCTCGTGTTGTCACCATGGAGCTGTGGACTTTTGCAGATGTCTTGCTGGTGTGAGGGACTCCCTGTTGGACTTTCCATAGTTGCTGGAGCTCTAGTGCTCGCCCCCCTTCTTGGCGTGCCAATCTGTTGCCACCTGGATCGCCGTGGCCTCCAGCTCTGACGTGTTACAGACATATCGAGCTCATGTTGGATGCCTGGTCCTCTACTCCGGTCAACTCCTTGTTGGCTGTCCTGCAAAATAGAGGAGACCTGAGTCGGGGATTCTGGTGGGGACACTTCGATGATCAAGTTAGTAGGATGATGTAGGAGAATAGAACCCCTGTGACGAAGAGCTTGGAATCTCTCTGCATAGAGTGTTCAAAATGAGATCTAGCAAGTGAAAAGAATGAAGAAAAGATGGAAGGCAGAGAGTGGGGTGGATCTCTTAGGTGGATCTCTTAGCAGGTTCCTTGCCCTCTAGCTCTCTATATCTTATCAGTTGCATCCTTCCCTCTTGGGGCTTCACTGAGATGTCCTTTTCTCGGTTCCCCTTTTGGAGAGGGTCTTTCCATTGCCCGTGATCTTCCCTCTGTTGGACCGGTACTTTGAAAGAGATCCTCCTATTGGGGGTGTTCGTTGGCATCGCACAGACTTTGTCCCTCTGGTGGTGCAGTTCCCCGTGGGAGGGGCGGGCACCGTGCCATTGAGCCTCGAGCCATAGTGAGATGTTTCTATTCCTGGAGGGACCGTCGAAGTATCGCAAGGCTTATGGCCTTAATGGAATACTCTTCTTGGAGGAGGTTCAGGTTTCGTGTCACGAGGGTTGAGCCCCTGGCTGCATGATCATCGATGTGGCGGCATGCTACAAGACCTGGGGCCTGGTGGAGCACACTTTGCACAGAGCATGCAGGTGGCGCGTTCAGAGCTTAAATTTATGGTAGGGCATGCACCACCTCCCAGAGGTTGCAGGTGACCGGGAACCTCCTTGCTGTGGTTTGAATTTCTATTGATTCTTCCCTCTTTTGCTGCTGGCAGGAACTCTGACCTTCGCAAGGTAAGGAGGAGCCTCACTCGGGAGCCCCGCCTCAGGAAGCATGAGCTTGACCTTAACTGGGAGCTGGCCTTAGATGGAGGGCTTGCCCAATGAGCACGACCTCAGCTAGGAGCTGACCTCGGTAGGAGGGCTCGCCTTGGTAGCAAGAGCATGACCCTGATCGGTAGTTAGCCTCAAACGGGGTGCTTGACTTATAAGCACGACCCTGGCTGGGAGCTGACCTCGATAGGAGGGCTCGCCTTGACATCATGAGCATGACCCCGACCAGGAGCTGGCCTCAGATGGAGGGCTCGTCCTATAAGTACAACCTCGAATGGGAGCTGACCTTGAAGGAGGGCTCGCCTTAGCAGCATGAGAACGACTCCGACCGGGAGCTGGCCTCAGATGGAGGGCTCACCCTATGAGTACTACCCTGACTAGGAGCTGACCTTGGCAGGAGGGCTTGCCTTGGTAGCATGAGCACGACCCCGATCGGGAGCTGGCCTTAGACGGAGGGCTCACCTAATGAGCATGACCCCGGCTAGGAGCTGACCTTGGCAGGAGGGCTCGTCTTGGCAACATGAGCACAACCTCGGCCAGGAGTTGGCTTTAGATGGAAGGTGTGTCATATGAGCATGATCTCGGTTGGGAGCTGACCTCGACAAGAGGGCTCACCTTGGCAGCATGAGTATGACCCTGGTCGAGCAGGACTTAGATGGAGGGCTCGCCCTATAAGCACAACCTTGGCTAGGAGCTTACCTTAATAGGAGGGCTTGCCTTGGTTGCATGAGCACAACCCCGATCGGGAGCTAGCCTCAGATGGAGGGCTCGCCCTATGACCATGAACCCGGCTAGGAGCTGACCTCGGCAAGAGGTCTCGCCTTGGCAGCATGAGCACAATCCCGGCCGGGAGCTGGCCTTAGATGGAGGGCTCGCCCTATGAGCACGACCCCGGCTGGGAGCTGACCTCAATAGGAGGGCTCGTCTTAGTAGCATGAGCATGACCCTGGTCGGGAGCTAGCCTCAAATGGAGGGCTCGCTCTATAAGCATGACCCAGGCTAGGAGTTGACCTCGGTAGGAGGGCTCGCCTTGGTAGCATGAGCACAACCCTGGCTTGGAGCTAGCCTTAGATGGAGGGCTCGCCCTGTGAGCATGACCCCGGCTGGGAGCTGACCTCGGCATGAGGGCTCGCCTTGGCTCTTTATTTGGCCACTATGTCCAGGTGGCAGATCTCTTGCCAACACGATCGCCAACAGGGGCTCCATATCAGTGAATGTGCCACATCAACATCCATTTCCTATTGAGTTCATTTAGAGGGGACATTCCTCAAGGACATGGTCTGGTGCATTGCACCAGTTGCACATGGGTGTAGCACTTGGTTTACACTGGATAGTCTTTGAAGTTCTAAGGCCTCTAACCTACGTGTCAAGGTTGCGATTTCAACCTTTACAGCTAAGAAAGTCTGAATTTGGTGTACTCCACCTCTTGGAGGTGTGGATCTTTCTGGTTCCCTAGTTATTTTCCACTGTAAGTTCTTTTCAGCTAGATCTTCTAGAAATTGCCATGCTTCATTGGGTCTTTATACATAAATTGACCTTGGCACATGGACTCTAGCATGGTTTGTGAATTTGAATCGAAACCTTCATAAATTATTTGGCATAGCCTCCAAGTTTCTATTCCATGGTATGGGCATTGGGTTAAGAGGTTCTTAAACCGGTTAAAGTATTTCCAGAATGACTCACCAGCTAATTGATAGAATTGGTTTATTTCGTTTCTAATTTTAGCTATTTTATGATGAAAAAAATGTTTTTTTAAGAACACTCTTACAAAGCCCTCTCAAGTCATGATAGATTGATTTGGAAGACTATAAAGTCACTTTTTGACATTATCCTTAAGGGCAGAATTGACCAGTCTCAGCTTAATTTCATCCTCTGACAATTGCTACTGCCTTATGGTTGCACAAACCTCTTCAAATTCCCTAATAAATATATATATGCATCCTTTATTTCTATGAATTTTGGAAACATATTACTCATCTAAGACTTGATTTCAAAATTATTTGCAGTAGGTTGGGGCAACCTTATGCAAGAAGGTTGGACAGAACCAACTGGATAATATAAATCCTTAAGGATTTGAGATTGATTTGTTACATCCATTGTAGAGGTCATAGGATCTGAAACAAGAATTAAATCAGTTCTAACAAGTCAACCCAATATCCTTCTCCACATAGGAGGTGGAGAATTTACTATATTTACTATATTTTCAATTTTTTAAAGATTTTGTATATATATTTTTTAGTTTTTTTAGAAGCTTTTCTTCAAAGGTTCTAAATTAATTCAACATTTTCATGCTCTAGGACAACCATGCAACATAACTTCTAGTTATATCGAGGCAATCAAGATTGAAAGGAAAAAAAATCTAAAGTAAGTTTTTTTTTCAAACAAGTTTCACACAATTAATTCTATCCTGGGGTTAACCTAGAACTAGACATCTCCTAACTGTTCCAAGTCAACCTTCGAGCACTCCAAGTTCGAACCAACACATCAAATTGGTCAGGTAAGTGTAAGATTAGTGGGGGTCTCCTCTTTGCTTTCCTTAGACACCAATTAAATTGGCCAGGTTAGCGAATGGAACCAATTAAAGAACTATCTTTTTTCAGGACTAAGATCCCTGAACCACTTTTCTAGACACCAATTCAATGATTGAAACTAGCTTGGTACAACTTTTAGATATCCTTGTCCTAATGAGCTCGATGTCCCTAGGGTCAGCATCTAATTTATTTTATTTACAGGCTCGGGTTAATGCAAATGAAGAAAACTTATTTATGGACTAAGGGTAATGAACTCCCTACCTTATTTTGTTTAGGTATGTGCCCTTTAAGTAATTTAGAAATAATGCTTATGTGCAAACAAAAAGAACAAACAAATTTAAATTAAATACTAAACTAAACTAAGATCAAGATAATATGCTGAAAGAAAAAAAAGATATTTTAAATTATGTACCTGGCTTCCAGCACTCACCAACTTAAAAAAATAAAAACTTTTTAAAAAATATTAGACAAATCAGATTAAAGTTAAAGCAAGAATTTTAAAATATAATTTAAAACTTACCAATTTTCCTGGCAACAGTGCCAAAAATTTGATGTGAATTTTAATTTGAAATCGCATGTGCACGGTATGTAGAGTAGCACGTCCAACAAGTATTGGTCTATCCCACGAGAAATTTATGTTTGAACTATGTTCAAACCCTTGCTTACGTGTGCTTTAACAAAGATGAGCAAAAGTTAATTAAATTTAGAAGATAAATAATTTAAAGATCTAGGACTTTTGAATTCACTAGACCATTGACTTAGAAAACCTCTCTATGATTTCTCTTATAACATCCTTCTAATTCTTTCTTTGTATATAAGATTTTAATCCAACTATAATCCATTAAGATTTTACAAAGAAGAAGAGGAAAGAGTAAAAAAAATTGTTGAGAGCTTCAAACTATTACCCTCCTTGCACCGAATCAAGTATGAACTATGAAGGGATTGAAGCCCAACAATAGCTCATCAAGTCTCTTAGCAAGAAGTTTAAAAAGGAAGAAAAGTTCTTAAAAATTAAAGCCTGATAAGAGATCCAAGAAAATGGCTTCTAATCATGGTCTAGCTTCTTCGCCAACTCTAGAGAATTCGCCTAGCCAGATATGATCTAAATTCAAACTTTAAAAATTATAAAAATAAGATCTACACTACTTGCAAAAATGTAAATTGCAAAAATTAAAGATATGCAAAAATAAAAACTACACTACTTGCAAAAATTTAAATGGCATAAAGTAACTTGCAAGAAATTAAAATTATTCTAATGTTGAAATTAAATATTGCAAGAATAATTGAAATAAGAAAAATAATTTTTTATTGCAAAAACTAATTTAATTATAAAAGATTTAACTCCTAAACCATTAATAGGGCTTAGAGTTAAATAAAAAAAAATTTGACAAACAGAGGCTCTCTCTTCCTAGCTTACTCTCTCCCTAGCTTACTTTCATTCTAGTATATTGGAAGGGTGAAATAAAGTGGGAACTAGAGGAGCGGATGTTTAAGGGATTGGGGAGGTTACAGATATGGAGGTTATGGATGGAAAGTGGAATACGAAATGCATCTAGAAAATATATCTCAGGAGCTCATTCCGCACCCATTTTAGTTCCACATTGTTTGTACGATTCCCGAATTCTATTTTATCCCTTCTCAAAAATTAAACTCCGCTTATCCATCCTCAATCTTTTTCTTCCTTTCCCATTTGGACATCATGCTTCTGAACCGACAAGAAGGTGGTGATGCAAATGGCTAGAGTCAAGGAAGCGGCCTGATGGCTTGCATGGAGAGAACAGAAGAGCAGGGCCTGAGACATTTGGACTTGCAATAGGGAAGGATAGCGACTTGATGGAGAACTCGGACGGATCAAGTAAAGGATGGCGACCGGTGATGTTGATCATGGTGATGGGAAGAAGACGACCGACGATGGGTAGTGACTCATGGTGGTGGTGGGTGGACATGGAGGAGTGCAGCGAACGGAGGACGGGGCAGACAGTGACTTTTCAGTGAAGAAGATGATGAAGGCCAACAACAGGATAAGGGTAATGGCAAAGAACCGAGTGAAGAAGGTGATGATTCCTGGGATTTTCCGGTGATTGAAGGCTTCTCTAGCATCATTCCAGCCATGAACAGCGAACTGAGAGGAAGAGGATGACAGATCAGGAGAAGGATGGCTTGGTCTGGATTTTTCAGCGGTGAGGAGGTTCCCGGCGGTGAGGGGAACATCTCCGGTAGCTTCTCCTACGAGATCTTGGCTTGGAAAGGTCTGTGGTCCACGGTTTTGTTCTGTGGACTAGCAACAATGGCGGAGGTGGACCACTGGGCTTTTGATAAACTGAGCAGCAGGTCCATGGTGGACCGGTTGCTCCAGAATTCATGCTCATCTTATTTATTTCTTTAAAATTCACTTCCCAGCTCAATTAAAGTCCGATTTGAGTATGTTTGTGCTATTGGATTCCAAAAATCGAGCTCTTCATGTTGGAAGGGTTCTTTCATTCAAAACACTACATAAAATTATCAATTTTAATTAAATAAAGTCAATTTGATCTATAAATTAATGTACTTATGGCTAATATTTATGCACTTATTACCCACTAAGCTCCCCCTTACCCCAGGTTTCATACAAAGGCTTGTCCTAAAAATCTTTTTCTTACCCTCCCAATCACCTCCTCTTGCTAGAAACACCACCAATGGCCCCGACACCCTCCTCCATTCAACTTCTCCTCCCCTGAACCTAGCTCACTACCCCAGCCGCTCCAACTCCTCCAACCATCCCATCCATTGACCCCTAAGTGTTGCCCATCGGTGAAGGCAATGCCAGTACCAGCCTCTGGCCAACATCACCCAGTCAACCCTGGCCATCCTTAAAAGCTGGACAAGCAAAGACAATCACACCCACCAAGTTTGACTAAGAAATGCCCTCACCAGCCACGATGATAAGCTCCCAACTAAGGCAAAAGGAAGCAAGAGAAGGTTACCGGCCATCAGTGAGGCTTCCACAGCCATTGAATTAGACCATTATAATTCCCTTGCCAGATGAGCTTCCACGTGATTGATCACTTGGGCTTATGCCAAAATGCCCACTAGAAACCAGAGTCGAGCCTTGGGCCATAGGTGCATGGTTAACCAGCAACGGGGCTAGCCTAGGAGGGCTCATGGCTAGCTTGAGATGCAGCCCACCAGCATCCATCATGCATGTACAAATCTATTAGGCTTGGGCTCTCCTCACAGCCCACCTCCATCGCATCTTGACTCAGCCTTGTCCTAGCAAGAACCATGAAGAGCTTCCCAAACTTGGCTACTTTACCACCGACCGACTCAAACTTAGCCTTCTTCTCTGGTGAGTGTCAGTGAGCAAACTTTGTGGGTTTCTGTCAACCATTAAAATCCAGAGGGGACCCAAGGGAGGTATCTCCTAGCATGGGTGAGGTCGGCTGAGAAGGGGATGAGCTTCGACCAGAAGAGTCTGGGTTAGACCCACCTTCCTTTCTTTAGTTGGCCGGAACCCTAGAAGGGCGAAACTGTTGGATCCTCAAGGTTGCCACCCATCGTCCAAGTCAGGGCCAACTCCTTTTCCACATCCCCACCCTCAACAACCATTGGAGAAGCACAAAAGTTCTTCAGCAATTAAGATTTCTCCCTCGATCGTGTCTTCTCATGGTCCAGCTCACACTTATCAACGACATTTTCCAATTGGCCGCACCCATAGAAGATGGATGGCACATTTTCATAGATAAAACGTTGCCAGAAGATCCCTTCTTGCCTATGGATTGAAACCCCCAGTTTCAAGGGCTCTGATAAGTCAATCTCCAACCTTAGCTTTGCAAAGCTCATCTTTCGATACCAAGTCATGAAATCATCCAAAGCAACTAGTTTGTTGGCATCCAATGCAATCCCCATTAGTATCTCCGACTGCTAGAACTCCATCGGCAACCCTAGCATCCGAACCAACACAACCGTCCTCTACACTATCTAAACCCCGAGAACAAAGTCTGCCACCCAAGGCTCCACCACCAAAAGCTGATAAGTGGTGAACTACGGACCACCCCGAAGAACTACCCCATAGTCAACCTTCGATTGAAACCTTACAAGGTGATGATCCTCAGCTAGAAGAAAAGCTTCTAGATCCGATTTAAGGCTCCTCCGATCTTGAAATCCTTCGCAATCTACTTTGATAGATCTGAACGACCAAGACTTCGCACAAGGATAGATCTGCTCTCCTACTGCTTCCTCAACTCCATTTTGTCCTTTGGAAACTTGAGGACCTTAGGAAGAACCTTTGCAACTCATCTACTTCCTTAGGTGAAACCTTGTGCTCCATCCACTAAGACTATCTTGATGGTCCTTGAGCCACCCGAAATCAGACCCCTACTTTGATCCACAATTCCCATACGCTCGGTAAGCTCCCCCTTACCCCCAAGCTTCATAGAAAGGCCTGCCCCAAGAATCTTCTTCCTACCCTCCTGATCACCTCCTCTTGCCAAAAGCACCACCACCAGCCCTAACACCCTCCAACCTGACTCCCCCTCCCTAGCCAACTTTTCCTCCCCTGAACCCGGCTCACTAATTTAGTCGCTCCTAACTCTTCCAACCAACCCATCCATAGACCCTGAGTGCCACCCACTGGAGAAGGCAACATCATCACTAGCCTCTAGCCAAAATCATCCAATTGACTCCAGCCATCCCCAAAAGTTGGACAAGCAGAGACAATCACACTCATTAGGATCGACAAAGAAATACCCTCACCAGCCATCAATGACAAGCTCCTAGCTGGGACAGAAGGAAGCAAAACAAGGTTACTGGCCACCGGCAAGGCTTCCACCACCACCGAATTAGACATAACCACCATAGTTCCCTTGCTTGATGAGCTCCCAAATGATTGACCACTCAGGCCTAGGCCAGAATGCCCACTGGAAACTAGAGCCGGGCCTTGGACCACTGGCATGGTTAACTAGCAACTGGGCTAGCCTAGGAGGGCTCATGGCCTGCTTGAGATGCAGCCCACCAGCATCCACCATGTGCAGATTAGGTGGGCTTGGGCTCCCCTCACAGCCCACCTCCATCACATCTGACTTAGCCCAGTCTCAGCAAAAACCATGAAGAGCTTCCTAGACTCAACTATTTTACCATCGCTCAACTCAAACTCAGCTTTCTTCTCTAATAAGCACCAGCAAGCAAAGTAGGTGGGTTTCTGCCAACCATCGAAATCTAGATGGGACCCAGGGGAGGTATCTACTAGCATAGGTGAGATTAGCTGAGAAGGGGATGAGCTCCAATTGGAAGAGTCCGAGTTGGACCCACCTTCCTTTCTTGAGCTGGCTGCAACCCTAGAAGGGCAGGACTACTGAATCATTCACGATCCAACTCAGGGCCAAACAAGGGATGTCCTCAACTCCTTTGCCATGTCCCCACCCTTGACAGTCATTGGAGAAGCATAAATGTTCTGTGGCAACAAAGACTTCCCCCTCAACCATGCCTCCTCTTGGTCCAGCTTGGAGTCATCAACGACATTTCCCAACTGGCCGCACCTGTAGCAAATAGATGGCATCTTTTCATACATGAAAGGTTGCCAGAAGATCCTTTCTTGCCCATGGATAGAAACCCTTGGTTTCAAGGGCTCTGACAAGTTGATCTCCACCCTTGGCCTTGCAAAGCCAGTCTTTTAATACCAGATCATGAAATCATCTAAAGCAATTGCCTTGCCAGCCTCTAACCAATCCCCATTAGTATCTTCGGTTGCCAGAACTTTATCGGCAACCCCAGCATGTAAACCCGCACCACTGTCCTTCTCACTATCTTAACCCCGGGAACAAAGTCCACCACCAGGGCTCCACCACTAGAAGTTGACCGGTGGTGAACCATGGACCACACCAAGGAACCATGCCACAGTCAGCCTATGATTGAAACCTTATAAGATGGCGATCCTCAGCTAGGAGAAAAGTTTTCAAATCCGATTTAAGGCTCCTCCGGATCTTGAAATCCTTTGTAATCCTCTCCAATGGAACCGAACGGCCTAGACTCTGCACAAGGATGAATCTAGTCTCCTACTACTTCCTTAACTCCATTTTGTCCTTTGAAAACTTGAGGACCTTAGTGAAGAACCTTTGCAACTCCTCTGCTTCTTCCGACGAAACCTTGTGCTCCATTCACCGAGACTGTCTCGATAGTCCCTGAGCCATCTGAGCCTAGGAACTCTTCTCACCGGCAAACTCCCTCGATGACTGACCACTATCACTCCTACCTTTGCCCTCTCCAGCCATCGCAACAAGGAAACCACAATCGCACCCTAGAACAGTTCGATGAAATACCCAACCACCTGCATGATTCTTGATGCAGGCCTTTTTTTTTCCATACAAGTGGTTTCTTGTGTCACCAATTACCTATCCTCTTTGTATTTCCTGCAGAGCATCAGGCGTTTTCCTTTGATGTCAAGCTTTTTCTCATGCAATTTTTCTTGATTTGGTTGCCAAGGCATCCACTGTATAAAAGATTTACATTCTACACCATGCAAATTGAACGATGACAAGGCTAAATTCAAGATGGCCTGCATGGATTATGTATGCAATCACATGTGCTACTTCCTGCAAACGACAAGCTACCTGTTTTCTAAGTAATATTACAGCGCAGCCGAAAAAGTGACATGGTCAAGGACAAAACATCAAGTTGCTCGCACAAAGACTCATCATTCTAAGATGGTCGCTCAACCGGATGTCAAATTCACATTCCCATAATCCAGCTTTTCTGGTGTCCAAATTGTTGGATGCCAAATAGTTGTTGGCCAGGCGCATTAGAATATTATGAAAAATATTACGAAGTGCTGGTGGGCTAAGGATTTTCTGATACTGGTGATTAAGACGGTTCTTTCAGCCTACATGCATCGCACCAATTTCCACGAGTCACAGCCTTACTTTTTCTTTTTCCACACGACAGAAGCAATTTTTTGCATGACTGGACAAGAAACAATTAGGAAGTCTCTTGCCAGCCATGCAACTTATGGCCTCATTCTAGATGGGGTGATTTTTTTTCGAATAGCAACAAAATCAGTTGCAAGTTGAGCTTTGAGGATTTATTGTCAATAATTACAATCATCTACCATGCATCTTAAGAAGTTCCTATAATTAAGCTTGTAGAGTATATTGACTCTCACTATTTAACTTGCTGTGCTTCCTTGTATCAAAGGCATGATCAGTCCCTTTTCAATCCTTCTTCTAACGAGCAGGGTCATCAGTCTTAACGTACAACCATCGGGCTTGATGTGGTAATTGCTGACTCGGCCTCGAGGACTTGCTGGATCACCAACTGTGCCACCAGTTGCAGTGGACCTGAACACCAGATTCGGAGAGACTGAGCTACTAGCTATAGAAAAGATACCAAGATTGACTACTTAACTATCATAAAGGAGCAGGCAATGGAGTCAACCGAGTAGCTAATCCTTTCCAAACCGAGTCGCCTCTTCCTAAGCTGAGAGCAGTGACCCACCAAGTTTGACCAGCAAGGCTTCCCCTTCGTGCACCTGTTGACCTTCTACTCAGGGCCGACTAGCCTGCCAAGTAGATTGAGTTACCGCACTAGTGCGATGCCAAGTCCCCTTTCCTATTTAGGGTCCATGACAATCGAGTAACCACCGATCTACATGACCACAGCTATTCTAACATAGATCATGGCAGACAAGATCCCAACTGATCTTGCCACCCTAATAGAAATATACCAATAGACTAGATCCTGGGAGATAAGATCTTGCCACCTCAGCATAGTTTGTTATGCCTGTTAGAAAAGCCACCTCCATAGTAGCATTTCATTACTCCATGAACTCCTAAAAATAGGTTAGAGAGGATCCTTGGCGAGGTGGGTGACACATTACTCCCACTACCACTCACATGCTCATCGGACCACCACCACTCTCAGCTCTAACTACTATAGTTTCTTATTTCCTATCCACTAACTTGAGCATCGGAGGGTCTTCCATTGGAAAACCTATTCTAGAGACTGTTCTTGTAGGTCCCTGTAGTGGAGGGCCAAAGAATAGCTTTCCAACCTCGTCGGAGAAGACCAGAGCATCCTTGTTCATCATTGGAGTCTAATGATGCATGATTTGATGGCAATATATTGGCATGCTAGGTAAGGGAAAACAACATAGCAAGCATCAAGACATCGAAGCTTAAGGCCATGGTGGTTATGCATTCACAAGACACCTCCACCAACCATGCTGGAAACCCACCATGCTGTGATGAACGACATAGCTCGGAGGTGGAGCCCCATGCTCCACTGCCTCCGCCACTGACGACCTAGCAAGACCTGCTCGTTACCCTCATGCGGTAGGTCAAGATGCTAGCCATAGTGGTTCGAGAGAAGTAATAACAATAGTGATCCATGGCACACAATAGCAGCTGGATATTCTAGCTATTCTTATTGCTGCCGCACACCTCAGCCATCGATCTTTCCATGGGAGGTATCTTCATCGACAAGCTCCCAGCCACCGGTGAACTCTTTCACCCTGCTAAGTTAGCCATCAAACCATAGGAAAGATCCCATCACCATTAGATCATCCAACGATCATGGTCCCCCACACCACATTGGACCAGTCCCTCATGTGAGGAGTGATGACTAGGGAAGGAGCCTAAGCGAGAGCATCCCAGGCTAATGAGGACATTTTCAAGAGGAAGAAACTACAAACTAACAATCTTTGGTTTTAGTCCAATCTTTTTCAGGCTCCCACAAATGTATGAAGAAGAAATTCAACTTTGTGAAGCACCACTTGAAGACTCCTAATTCCATTTGAATGAAGTAAGTATGGACTGTTCAAGTCCACTTAGAGCCAAACAAATAAAACTAGTGAAACCCTTTTTTCTAAGTCCATGGGCCAGCCAAGCTTTATTGAAGATCATCTACCTTGAAGCCTATCTTTGGACCGGCCAAGCTATGAAGAATTCATCTACTTTGGAGGCTATTGAAAGACCAAATATAAAAGGACATGTGGAAGGATTGGATGAAGTCAAGTGTTTCAAGGAGATGGCGCCACATGGAGCTTCTAGGATTTTCTCTTGTTAGGATTAGTTACTAGGAACTAATCATGTAATTAGTTACCAACTAAATCTGAATTAGTTGGCTTCTTAATTCACCTTTTTTATTGCCCATTATGGCTTTCCCTGGCCTATAAATAGGACCAAGGCATCCTCTTATAAGGCATGCAATATTTGAGTTGAATGAAAGCTTGCTAGTTTGTTTTCTCTTCCACCTTGCTGAGTTCATGAGTTCTCCTTGGAGTTTTGAGTGTTTCTCTTGAAGTTTGAGTTGGAGTGTTGAGTTTGAGTTTGAGTTTGAGTGAGTGCCTTGAGTTTGAAAGACTTTAGTTCCATTTTCAAGCTTTTTTACTTAGGATCCAAGTAGTCCAAGAAGAAAGAGAAGTGCTGCCCAAAAATTCAGCAACCTTATTCAAATCCCCTCACTTTTCTATGTTGAATCATTCATTTTCTTTCAATTCTTCATCACCACGACCTTACTTTGGATCATTTGCAGATTTTTCTTGATAGTTTGAAGCTGATGATGAAGGCTCCATACCAAGGACCAAGCTCCAAAGGTAAGTTCCAAGTAAGGAGTGTAGATCTTGTCCCTAGACTTCAATTCTTGAGTGATGAGTGCTATACTTCCATTTTAAGCTTTGATCCTCTTCATTGTTGGGAAGAAGACCCTCTTGATCTATAGATCTAAGGTTCTTAAAGGTAGCTTAGCCTAGTTTGAGAGATTCTATGCCCTTAAATCCTACTTTTTATTTTCTTGAAAGAAAGCTTGCATAAGGGTGTTCAGAATTCTGCTCACCTAGTTTTCAGATTGAAGTTCTTCATCTCTTCTATACATAATTTTGGCCATATCTGGAGCTCAAATTCTTGTATGATGATTCTAAGTGAGTAGATCACACCTCCACACACTCATTTCATCAAATTCATCCCCCATCAATTTTTGGTATCAGAGCCATGTTTCTAGGTTAAGCTTTGCAAGCTGCTGGAGTCTGTCTCACTATCTTCCGAGCTTTCTATAATTCTTTATATTTTTTATGTTAATCAAAAAATCTAAAGAAAATACTTTTCCAGTACCTTAGTGTGTTAGGATTCGAAATATAAAATTCAAAAAAACATTTTCCTTTTATTTTTGGATTTAAAAATATGAGTTCTTAGGTCATTTCTGAAGTTCTGTCCAGAAATCTGTTTCTGCCTTTGATTTCATTTAATTTTCAAAAATAATACAAAGATATTTTTTTAAAAAATTTTAAATTTTAGATCCGAGATCCAGACTTTGAATTTTGTTATTTTCCACCAAAATCTTGAATTTTAGAAGGATTTAAAATTTAGAATTCAAAATTTGAATTCAGGTTGTTGAGAGTTTGTTAAACCGCTGGAACCTTCTAGTAACTATTTTCAAACAACTTTCTCAACTAAATTTTGAATTATTTTGAATTCAAAATTTAAAATCTGAGATTTCAGGTCTGAGATCTAACTAATTTGGTTTTATTTTGAATTTTTGGATTTTTAAAATTTAAAATTTTGAATTTTTAAATTCAGGTTAGCTGGAGGTTAATTGAAAACTGAAAATTACATTTTAACCACTTTGCCTCCAAGGACAAATTTTCTAATTAAATTTTAAAATTTAAAATTTTAAAATTGATTGCTGTGATCTAGGCTTCAAGATTTGAATTATCCAATTTAAACTTGTATTACTTAAAATTTTGAAATTGGATTAAAAGTTCATATATTTGTGCTAAGTCTAGTTGATTGTGCTCATTATTTTGCTGAAATTGTTTGCATCCACAAATAAGCTATCTTAAGGGCATTCAATATAACATAAAGGAAGGAGGTAATAACCTTTCCTTAGCCCACAACAACCATCCCTCATTTTGCATTAGCCCAAGCTTTAATTAAAATCAAGTAGACACCTAAAAAGTAGGGACACCCATACGTTGGATTCAAGAGCAAGATAAGGCAAAGTGCTATTTGAGTGTGTGCTTACTCCTTGAAATTGGTGTCTAAGGCTAGAGGTCAAATGGAAAACACCTTAAGTGGACTTGCGGTTCTTTAATTGGGTCCTCGTGAGAGCGAGGGGGGCCTCCCGTATTTCCACCTCTTACCTGGCCAGTGGACAGGATAATTGCATTCTTATTTAGTACCAAGTCAAGTCCTACATTTTGAATTCTAGGTCTAGGAGCCCTAGAATTAGGTTTTGCTTGTCCCTTGTATTGCTTATCCGTGTACTGTGTGGTATAAAGCTCTATCCCAAAGTTCCACCCTCAGTTTGGTTTATCCATGGACCCTAATCTTGAATTCTTTATGAGGATCCTGACTGAAGAATTTGATTTCTTAACTAAACAATTATGATCAATGAACAAAGGGTTAGGGCAAGTGAATAATCAAATCGGGAACATCGAAAAAGATCGCTTGACCCGTACTAATCCTAAATCACCTCCTATTGATTCAAGAGTCCATTGTCATGATCTCACCCCTGAGTATAAACTTAGATACCCCTGTCAAGGCTTTGTAGATTAGGAGGAGAGAGTCTTTAGGATCAATCGACCCTATGCACCCACTTTTGATAGAAACCCTGAGGTGTATGTTGATCGGGAGAAGAAAATGGATCGGTACTTTGAGTTTAATGAAATGTCGGAAGAAAGGAAGTGTCAATTTGCCAAATTAAAGCTAATCTGACATGCTAAGTCATATTGGAGACATGTTGAGCATAAAAGTTATTATAGTAGGGACAACATAATTACTTGAAGAGATATGAAGAGTAAGTTAAGGGAAAAGTACCTGGCAAATCTTATAAGCAAAATCTGATAACCCAATAGTACAAATTGAGACAAGATGATGAAACTGTGTTTAAATATATTGCTGAATTCAATAAGTATGAGGGAGATGAAGAAGAGACTAAATCCATGAAAGAATTAAAGGAAAAATCTCCTAAACCCATTGAAAAACTTAAAGATGAAGTGGAATCAAAATCTTGTCCAAATAGAGAGCTAAAAAGAGAAGATCCTAAACCCATTGAAGAATTTAAGGAAAAAGTCTATGAAGCTGGGTCTGACTTAGTGGATGAATATGAACAAGAACAATTGCTTGAGGATAAAATAATTACCTAGCTTAAGAAAATCAACAATGGGAATAATCAACTTAAAGAAGATGAAATCCAGGGACAAAACCATGAAAAGCAATCCAAGGAGATGATAAAGGACCCGGAATTAATCAATGTTGAGGATTTAGATCTAGAAATTAATGAAGGATCACCTAATAGGATGTTGACCATCAGAGAAAACCTAGAACAAACCCCTATGGATCAGCTCCAAGAAGTTAGAAAGCCTTTGAAAAACCTTCAGTATGTTTTTCCTAACCGTTTCTCTATCCCTGATCTTCCATCCTTGAACATCCACCTTTCTGATTCACCACTACATAACATGCACTCTCCTATTCCACCAAGCTGGGACATCCATCATATCATCGATCTGGTCCCAGTGATATTCAATAGTTATTTCTTCAAGACTCTATGGCATATGTTAGGAACTAAATTAAGATTTACTGACACTTACCTGATACTATGTGTAAGAGTCTTAGAAGCCTTTAAAGGAAATATTGAAAATTAGGAGTTTTTGTTTTATAGCCAACAATAAAGTTCAGTCATTAGTTAATAAAGCCCATTTAAGCTTGTCTTTTGTTTTAGTATCATCTGAGTTTGTTTTTTCATTTGGTGTCATCCATGTATAAGTCTGCCGAATCATATGCACAACATCTTAGGGATTTGCACAGAGAGATTAACAAGGAAATCCAAATAAGCAATGAGAGTTATAAGCATATGGCTGATTCTCATAGAAGGGCTAAAGAATTTCAAGTAGTAGACTTTGTGATGATCAGGCTCAAACCTGAGCAGTTTCCACCGGGAACTACGAAGAAACTCCACGCCTATGGTGCATGTCCTTTCAAAATAATAAAAAGAATAGGACCTAATGCTTATGTGCTGGACCTACCTTCTGACTTTGGCATTAGCTCTACTTTTAATATTTCAGATATGGTAGGATACAAGAAACCAACAATGATTCCCAGTGAGTTCTTAGAACCTGATCCATCTTCTGAGAGTGAACCAACCCCAGAGTGTCCACCAGCCATACTACCAAAGCGGGGAGAAAGAATTGAAAGGATATTAGATGACAAGATTGTCACTACCGAAATAAAGATTACCAACGATACTTGGTCCATTGGCAAGGTAGACATGATTTTGAAGATTCATGGATCACTCAAGAAGAACTACAAAGGATCAATCTAGATCTACTTAAATACTACCAAAGCCAAAATGATCCATACTCGTTAGGGCTGAGTTCTTTTCATCCGGAGAGAATTAATGAGGACATCTGCAAGAGGAAGAAACTATAAACTAATAATCTTTGGTTTTAGTCCAGTCTTTTTCAGGTTCCCATAAATGTATGAAGAAGAAATCCAACTTTATGAAGCACCTCTTGAAGACTCCTAATTCTATTTAAATAAAGCAAGTATGGAGTGTTCAAGTCCACTTAGAGAGCCAAACAAATAAAACTGTGAAGCCCCCTTTTTCCAAGTCCATGGGCCGGCCAAGCTTTATTGAAGATCATCTACCTTGAAGCCTATCTTTGGACCGGCCAAGCTATGAAGAATTCATCTACTTTGGAGCCTATTGAAAGACCAAACTTAAAAGGACATGTGGAAGGATTGGATGAAGACAAGTGTTTCAAGGAGATGGCACCACATGGAGCTTCTAGGACTTTCTCTTGTTAGGATTAGTTACTAGGAACTAATCATGTAATTAGTTACCAACTAAATCTGAATTAGTTAGCTTCTTAATCTACCTTTTTTGCTATCCATTATGGCTGCCCTTGGCCTATAAATAAGACCAAGGCCTCATCTTGTAAGGCATGCAATATTTGAGTTGAATGAAAGCTTGCTAGTTTGTTTTTTCTTCCACCTTGCTGAGTTCATGAGTTCTCCTTGGAGTTTTGAGTGTTTCTCTTGAAGTTTGAGTTGGAGTATTGAGTTTGAGTTTGAGTTTGAGTGAGTGCCTTGAGTTTAAAAGACCTTAGTTCCATTTTCAAGCTTTTCTACCTAGGATCCAAGTAGTTCAAGAAGAAGGGGAAGTGCTGCCCAAAAATTCAGCAACCTTCTTCAAATCCCCTCACTTTCCTTTGTTGAATCATTCATTTTCTTTCAATTCTTCATCACCATGACCTTACTTTGGATCATTTGCATGTTTTTCTTGATGGTTTGAAGCTGATGATGAAGGCTCCACGCCAAGGACCAAGCTCCAAATGTAAGTTCCAAGTAGAGAGTATAGATCTTGTCCCTAGACTTCAATTCTTGAGCGATGAGTGCTATCCTTCCATTTTAAGCTTTGATCCTCTTCATTGTTGGGAAGAAGACCCTCTTGATCCATGGATCTGAGGTTCTTAAAGGTAGCTTAGCCTAGTTTGAGGGATTCTATGCTTAGATCCTACTTTTTATTTTTTTGAAAGAAAGCTTGCACAAGGGTGTTAAGAATTTTGCTCACCTAGTTTTTAGATTGAAGTTCTTCATTTCTTCTATGCATAATTTTGGCAATATCTGGAGCTCAAGTTCTTGTATGATGATGCTAAGTGAGTAGATCACACCTCCACACACTCATTTCATCAAATTCGTTTCCCATCACCAGCCTTTATCTATGTCGACCCATCGAGTCTTCTATGGAGGGATTGATTGATGAGGCTATTTGGTGCCTGGCCGAATGATATCATGACAAGTATGATCGCAAGCTTAGTGACATTGACCACTAACTTGCTGATTTGTAGAGCGAAAGTTGGGAGTTGATGATTTACGACACCCATTCTCCTCTTTCCCATCGAGTCATGGAGGAACTGATCTCTAATCGATTCAAGATACCTTAGTTGGATCCATACATACAAATTTAGGGTATTATCAATGCCCTACTCTACATCGCCTTCCCAATAACTCTTTGTAAGGAGGCCTGAGCATGGTTCTCCTTACTCGAGCCAAGGAGCATTGGCTCCTTCAAGAAACTGGAGAAGCGATTTGTGGCTCACTTGTAAGAAGATATCTCGGGAGGTTGATAGCCTCTTCTCCATCTGCCTGTAGGACAGAGAGCCCTTGAAAGATTATATGGCCCGATTTAAGTTGGCCATGTTAGAAGTTTACAACCTTGATAAGTCTGTGGCCTTGCTAATCTTGAAGAGAGGACTCCGCCCCTCATGCTGCACCTACTCGCTGGATAAGACATCGCCTAAGTTATTTAGAGATGTTGGTTCATGTACAAAAGTACATCCATGTAGATGAGGCTGCTCTCACTTAACGAGAGATAGACAGGAAGCTGAGGAAAAAGCAAGCCCAAGGAGAACCTAGCAAGCTTGAGTAGAAAAGCCTGACTTGTCCATTGACAAAGTTCCAATCAAAGAACCTTATCAGAAAATTTGGTAACTACCCTCTCCTTTTTGCCCCCATAGATATAGAGGGCGAGCAGTACCTACAGAGGTCTTGTCCACTAAAGCCCTCGACCACTCATGACAAGAGCAAATACTATCAATTCCATCGAGATTATGGCCACGATACCGAGTAGCGCCACCATCTAAAGAGATAAATTAAGAAACTCATCCATCATGGCTACCTCGAGAGATACATTCATGGAGGAGCTCAGCCCGACATCCAAATCTTGGCCAGTAGTTGACTCAGTCTAAGATCGATAATCGGTTGACCAAAGGGTAAGTCAGCATGATCTCTGGGGGGACAGATCATTCTATGAAGAGACCAAGAGGGGAGGGGAGAGAAGACAATGTAATCCCTTTTTCTGACAAAGATAGTCGGGGTCCACAATCCAAATAATGATGCTATCATAATATCCATGATGATAGCTAAACATGATATAAAAAGAATCATAGTTGATAGTAAAAGCCCAACCGATGTTCCTTTTTATGATACTTTTGTTTAGATAAACTTGGACATGATGATAGCTAAACATCGTATAAAAAGAATCATAGTTGATAGTAAAAGCCCGATCGATGTTCTTTTTTATGATGCTTTTGTTTAGATAAACTTGCCCTTGAATCATCTCAAACTAGTTTCTGTACCTCTTGTTGGCTTTACTAGGGAATCAATCGTGGTCATAAAAGAGATCACCCTTCCAGTCACAGCAAGAACTCCATCCCAGTAGAGTACCATCCTCATGACATTCATCATAGTTCACTTTCCTTCAACGTACAATATCATACTTGGATGACTAGGGATGAACTAGTTAGACACTGTTATCTCAACTAAGCATCTTCTTATCCACATCTCAATAGGGAACAAGTCAGCAAGATGTGCGGGGACCAACAATTAACCCAACAGTACTTCCTGATGATGCCTAAGGTACAAAGGGTGAGTGAAGTATCGACTACTAAGTAGTTGGACTAGAGGGAACCAAAGAAGAGAGGCGAATTGGCCGAACATCTACTCTCCTTCCTATCAGGGGAAGATCCACCAAAGTCCATCCAAGTAAGAGCTCTTTTGTTAGAGAAGGAAAGGAAATGGGTACTTGACTTCCTATTGGTCAATTCTAATATCTTTGCCTAGCCAGTATTAGGCATGCTAGGGATCCCTCTAGAGGTAATCATCCATAAATTGAACATCGATCCCAAATACAGCCAATCTGGCAAGGAAAGAGAAGCTTTGCCCTTGAAAGATAAAAAGCCATTGATGAAGAAGTCAACAAGCTCATCATTGCTAGGTGCATTTGAGAAGCCCACTATCTCAACTGGCTGGCCAACATCATCATGATCAAGAAAGCCAGTGGGAAGTGGATAATCTACATCGAGTACATCGATTTCAACAAGATATACTCGAAGGATAGCTTCTCGCTATCGAAAATTGACCAGCTAGTCAAAGCGATGTTTGGGCATAAGCTACTTAGCTTCATGGATGCCTTCTTGAGCTACAACCAGATTAGGATGGCTTTCAAAGATGAGAACACTGCCATCATGACTAATAAAGATTTTATTTTTATAAAGTAATGCCTTTCAATTTAAAAAATACAGGGACCACCTACTAGTGGTTGGTTAATAAGGTCTTTAAGGATCAAATTAGTTAGAATATAGAGGTCTATGTCGATGACATACTCATTAAGAGTTTCGAAGAAGCCAACTACATTACAAACCTAGAAGAAGCCCTTAATAAGCTCCATCATTATCGAATGAAGTCAGAATTTGAGTAAATGCATGTTTGGCATTACAGCTGATAAATTTCTTGGATTCATGGTTACTAGGCAGGGCATTAAGCAAACCTGAAAAAGATATAAGCAATCCTTGATATGCAGCATCCAACCTCCAAGAAGGAAGTCTAGCAATTGACCAGCCGGGTTGCGGTGCTTAGTCGGTTCATCTCCTAATCAATTTAGCATTGCTGCATTTCTTCAAGATCTTGTATCGTATGCATGATTTCACCTCGATGGAAGAATGCTGACAAGCTTTCAAGAAGCTAAAAAAACTTCTCGTATCTCTATCCTTATTATCTAAGCCCAAAGTTGGAGAGGAGCTCTACATATACCTTTCCATATCTCCGGAGGCAGTTAGCTCCATGCTTGTTCAGGTAGATGGCAAAGGAGACCAAGTATTCCAAACTTAAGAAGATTGTTTATATACTAATTATCTCTAGCAGTATCTCGGCCCCATTTCCAAGCTCATTCGATAGTCGTCCTCATCGACCAACCCCTTAAGGCTATCCTACTTTAGCCTAACACCTCCAAAAGATTGGTGAAATAGATGATCAAGCTGAATGAGTTTAGTATTTCCTTACCATTCAAGGATGTCTATGAAGGTACAAGTCTTAGCCAACTTCTTAGTCAAAGTGCATGTGGTTAAATGACAAACTTGAGGAAGCACCTATTGAGTTACCTACCGAGCCATTTGATCCAGTGATGACTTGGATCCTCCATGCAGATACTACTTCAAACTCTCAAGGGAGCAAAGCTAGACTCATCCTAACAAACTTGGAAGGAGTTATTGTCGAGTATGCCCTATGCTTCTTATTTAAGACAACCAACAACTAGTTCGAGTATGAAGCTTTACTGGCAGGATTGAAGCTAGCTAAGGAACTTGGGATAAAGTGCCTAAGGGTCTTCACCGACTCCCAGCTCACAGCCGGCCAAGTCACTGGCAAGTTTGAAGCTCGGGATCTAATGATGGCCAAATACTTTGATAAAGTATAGACCTACACATTGGCATTCTAACACTTCGACATCCTGCACATTCCCTGGTGCAAGAATGCCTGGACAGATACACTCTCCTAGCTCAAAACCATAGTGGATAATTTCCTTTAATGGACATACATTGAATACTTGGAAGCTCCCAACATCAATGAAGCAAAAGAAGTCCAACATGTCATCCAAAAGCCAAGTTGGATGGATCCATTCATCAAGTACCTGACTGAAGGCATCCTACTTGATGATCCTAAAGAAGCAAGGCTGTTAAAGTAGAGAGCCTCTTAGTTCATGCTGTTGGATGGATAGCTTTACAAGAAGTTATTCTAATTCGCTCTACTTAAATGTCTGATGAGACCTATCAAAGCCCGCTACATCCTTCGGGAGATCCATGAAGATATTTGCAGGAACCACCTAAGGGGCAAATCCTTAGCCTACAAAGCACTAAGGCAAGGATACTATTGGCTCACCATATAGGAAGATGCATTAAAGCTTATCCAGAAGTGTGACCGATACCAATGACATGCCAACATCTAGTAGCAACAGGCAACTCAGCTGATCCAGTTCACTTCTTCTTGGCCATTTGCCTAATGGGGAAGGGATATACTCGATTTATTTTTTTCAGTATCTGGTCAGCAAAAGTTCCTACTTGTCACCATCAACTACTTCATTAAATGGGTGAAGGCAAAATCCTTGACATGCATTACTGAGAGGAAGGTCAAAGTCTTCTTCTATAAATCAATCATCTACTGGTTCGATTTTCCCTACATCATCATTATCAACAACAACTGATAATTAGATAACTAAATATTCAAGAAATTCTATACCAAGCTACATATTCAATACTGGTTTGCATCTGTCAGTCATCCTTAGTCAAACAAAAAAGTGGAGGTGATAAATTAGACAATCCTTCAAGGCCTCAGGACCAGACTGGATGAAGCCAAAGGTAGATGGGCCAAGGAGCTAGCTAGTTCTTGTGGGCATACCATATGACTCCTTGGACATCAATAAATGGGACTCTCTTCAACTTGGTCTTCAACACTGAAGCAATGATCCTAGTCAACATCAATCTTCTGACAATACAGATTAGTGCTTCGATGAGTCGAGCAACTCAATCTAACTAAGAGCCAACCTTGACTTACTAGGAGAGACCCAAGACAAAGCTCGCCTTTGAATGGCTATGTACTAGCTATGAGTTGCTTGGTACTATAATTTTTGAGTAAGGTCCAAAGTTTTATGTCGGAGATTTTGTATTGCACCATGCTGAAGTTTCCAAACTAACTAAGCAAGGTAAGCTATCTTCAAATTGGGAAGGATCTTATTGAGTAGCAAAAGCCCTACACCATGAAGTCTACTAGATCGAAGAGCTTGATGGAACTCCAATCCCTTGAACATGGAATGCTAAGAAACTCCAGATGTATTATCAGTGATATATTCCTTATCATTCAGGAATACAAAAGAAATTCTCCCTAACAGAGTTCCTGGGACTCTTTTCAATTACTTATCCAGTTAACTATCTGTCATAGTAAAGATGAGTGAGTTTCCACACCACCATCCCCTACCTAGCCGACTACCCATCGGTTATAGTAAAGATGGACGAGTTTCCACGCCACCATCTCCTATCCGACCAACTAACTATTAGTCGCAGTAAAAACAGGTGAGTTTTCACACCACCGTTTCCTATCTGACCAACTAACTATCAGTCAATAAAGACGGGCAAGTTTCCATACCACTATCTCCTATATGGTCGACTAACTATCGGTCACAATAAAGACAGGTGAGTTCCTACACCACCATCTTCTATCCGGCTGACTAACAATCAGTCGCAATCAAGATAAGTGAGTTTCCATACTACAATCTCCTATCCAGCCAACTAACCATCGCTCATAATAAAAATGGATATATTTTTACACCACCATCTCCTATTCGACTCATAATAACTGGCTCCCTATAATTAGGTTTTATTCAATAACCAACATCCTACAATCAAGTTCTATTTAGTGACCAGCTTCCTATAATTGAGTTCTATTCAGCAACTAGCTTCCCACAATCAGGTTTAGAGTTACTCCCCTCTTGGGTTTCGTTCCATTTGAGTTCTATTACTTATAATCCATCCCATCTAGCTTGGATCCCCTGGGCACTTGATTTCTTAGTCTGCTTCCAAGTGCTTTCCTGATTAGAGGCCTTAGACAACCAAGCCCTAGGATTATCCTACTTGATCAAGGTTGCACTGATTAGACTACTTATCAAAACTTAAAAATTTTTTGACAAACATTCAAGCCACACAATATTTGGTAAAGCAAAGAAAGATAGTTTCATTGATTTCCCCAGTCCTTACAAAAAGGGGCCATGACCGAGCACAAAAAGGAAGAGAATGACAAGGTGTAGGAGGTCATTTCTTGGTATTGGCGGCTAACATCGAGCCTGCCTTGATAGCCTCTACCACCGCACTCATTATGGCCTCTATCTTAGCCATTGCCTAGGTGACGATCTCCCGAACAAAAGCCCCTTCGGTTTTGACTTGCTACTTCTCTGGTGGACTCCATGACATCCCCGATTCTTGCTCTCTCTAAGGTGCCAACTTCATCTTTGGCTCCCTTAGTGGTGCTGACTTCAGCTTCAACTCCCTCTATGATTCCGACATCAGCTTCGGCTTCCTTAGCGGTCCCGACTTTAGCTTTTACAGCATCCCTAATTTCAGCAACCTACTTGATGACCCTAGTTTCATCCTCTTCTTCTCCTTCCTTTTGCTGCTTGGGCTCAACAACTATGATATCAGTCAAGTCAAGTCCTGGAAAGGCCTCGACGACCATCTTCTTACACTTGGCAAAACCCTTCTGGAATGAATCATAGGTGGCTTTACCAACTTCATCTTTCAAGTATGTAGACTTCTTATACTCCTCGATCACCTGAGTACCAACCAAAGCCACCTCAGCCTCTGCAGCTCGGGTCGTGGTCTCAATAGCCTTGGCCCTCTTTTTGACCTCCCAAGCCACAACCTCTGCCCCTTTAAGTCTAAAGCCGACATATTGAACTCGGGACTCTAGGACCATCCCTTTGGTGGTTGTGTCAACTAGCCTAGTCTCTAGCAAGGCAGAGTAGTCCTGCCCCTTGCCAATTTCTTTATCTTTCCCTGCTATCCAGGCTTCGAGTTCCCAAAAAGTATCCTTGGAGGCCTATAGCTCCTCATCAAGTTTGGCCTCCCGAGACTCACTTGACACCTTCAGATCCTCCAAGACCTTGATCTGCATCTCAGTGGCCTTGTCCCTTCTCCCTGAAAGAGTCCCTCGACTCAGTGGACTTGCTGTATGCCTCCTTAATGATGAAAGCATCATGAACAAGCTACAGAAAGAAAGTCACAAGTCAGCTACTTGGAACTTAAGGTAATCGGTAGGGTAAAGTCTGAAAAGTACTTATCTCAAGTAGTTGAGAGAAGAAATTGGTGAAGACTTCATCCACTGGCTAAGATCCTTGCTCCTCCCAATCCCAGGGTAGGAGGATCATGTCGAGTAGCCTCTCAGCCAATCTCTTGTTCTTAAAGATGAAGGTGTTCTGCTTCACCTTCACCACCTTCTTGATGAGCTCCTTGCTCTCAGGGGGAGCCTCCTTGGATGCTAAAGCGCCTGCTTGGATCGAAGGATTGAAGCCCTTACCTCTGCCACTAGAGATGGCACCGAAGTTAGAGCTAGTGAAGTCAGTGACCGAGTTGGAATTGGAGCTGGAGCAGGTGGCAACGTTGGCAGAACCTCCACCACCTCTTCATTAGCAATAGTGGAGACCTCCTTAGGATGAGGTGAAGGGGCCTCCTTCGGTTGGGGCACAGAAGCCTATGTCATAGCAGATGGATCTATGCAGGGCCACTTCACCATCACCTTGGTTTCCCTACACCCTCCTCGATTATGGTCCTTTTGCGATCGATACTCTTCAATTTGTCCAGAGAGAACTTCATATCTACAAAAGACTGGGTAGAGGACCTAGTCAATTCTGAATAATCCATAGAGGAAGAACATAGTAACACTCACCTAAGGCATGCATTAAACTGAGATCGGCATTGAATAGATTTTGTTTTGAAAGCAAATATTGCTGCCAAGGAACCTTTGTATTCAATAGTTGGTAATAGTCCTCCTCATTGATAGATCCACCATGGAAATTTTATTCGAGGATTGATCTAGATCGTCCCAAACTCAATTCACCCCCGAGGTAGGTGACACATTACTCTCACTACCACTCACATACTCATTGGACCACCACCGCTCTCAACTGCAACTACTATAGCATCTTATTTTTCATTCACTGACTTGAGCATCGAAGGGTTTCCTGTCGGAAACCCTGGTCCAGGGATCATTTTTACAGGTCGCTATGGGAGTTCCTGGGAATAGCCTTCCAACCTCGCCAAAGAAGACCAAAGCACCCTCGACTATCATCGGAGTCCAGTAGAGGGTAATTTGATGGTAATAGTTAATTATATTCTTTTTAACTAGGTCTTCATAAGATATCTCCAACCAGCAATCCCCAAGATTTTTTTTTTTACCATTATTAAAACAATGACGGACATTGATGAGAAAATAATGCCACTAGTTATTCAAGTCATGGTTCATGAATGGAATATACTTTTTATTAAATGTAGAAATTTTAATTAATAAAATTTTACTTTTCATGAACAAAGATTTTTATGGGTATACATATTAACATGACAACAAAACTTATGCTTCAAAAAAAAAAAAAAAAAAAAAAAAAAAAAAAAAAAAAAAAAAAAAAAAAAAATCTCATCACCAAAAATCATTTTGTGACGAGAAAATTGCTGGTCACAAAAAGCTGTGGCTTCTATGATGACTTTTCTTGTTATGAAAGTACATTAAAAGCAAAGATAATTTTCCACAATCAAAATGATTGAGTCTAAGATTTTATTGGACATATATCAATAAAATAATAGCATGATGATAAAAATGTCATTTATAAATGAGGATAGACCAGTTGTCAAAAAAAAAACACCTTACTTAGGAGCTTTCGTATAAATTTAAGTTGGCAAAATTTTGTTTTTCATGAACTTTGATTTGTTATGTACATATTTAAATGACTAAAAAAACTTGACACAAAATTATTTAGTGATGACAAAATTGCTCGTTGCAAAAAAATTCTAGCTTCTATGATGACTTTTCCTGTCATGAGCAAAAATCTTCCATCACCAAAGGATTAATTTTAATATTTTTTGGATGTTTGTTAATAACATGATCACATGGTAATAAAAAAAATGGTCACAAAAATCATTTATATGTGACAATAGCATAGTTATCACAAAAATCTTATAAGCTTCATTATGATAAAATAATTATGACAAAACTCAATTATAGACGAGCCTCAATAATTAAATTTTTATTGCCAAAAAGTGAGTATTATGTTCTCTATAAATTTTTTTTGGCACTAAGAACTATAAGCTAGCCTTCCGTGCACTACAAAAATTTTTAGGATTAGCAAAGACTTTATGGCAATGACGACAAAAATCTTTGCCTAAAATGCCATGTACGACAAGAATACAGTCTTTGTTAAATATATCAGAGCCAACTTTTTAGCAAGGACCTTATAGCTGTCAATGTCAAAAGTTGGGCATTTGGATGAGCACATCATACATCCTTTCTGCATGTCAGGATTTTAAACAAGAATACTTTATGCCCTTGCCAAACGGGATAATTTTTAAACCAGGACAATACGCATCCTTAATAAAAGCAGTAATTGTACATAAGGATAATTTATATTCTTGCCAAATAGGATAACATTTAGAAAAGATATTTTATATCCTTGCCATTGCGGGCTTTTTTTTTTTATTTAATAGTCGCTATATCAAAACTGAAATTTGGATACTATTATGATGAATGAATCATAAATAAAATTTATAATTGAATATATTTTTAAATAATTTATATAGTGAGCCTAAAAATGGATTTGTTATTACTATGATACAAGGTTAGGCACCATAATTGGGATTAATTAGATATGCTTCCCTATCATGAATAAAATTGCTATCCTAAATCTAACCATGTCCTTCAATGTTATCAACATTTAAAATTATTATTTATCACTTATTTATTTCTTATATTTTATATTTTAATATTTTAATTATCAATATTTTTATAATTTAATATTTTTATTATTTTTATCTATTTTAATATTTTTATTTTATTTTGACTTTTAATTAAATTCTACTTATTTTATATCTTATTTTGTTATTCTTATTTTTTATCTTATCTTTTTATTAATATTTTTATTAATATTATTTATTTATTTATAGCCTTCTTAGAATATTAAACCTTGATCCATTTCCTTTTTGCTCCTTACCAACCCCTAAGCTATGTCCTCTTCTCCTCCTCCCCCTCTAAGATCCTTGCCAAAGTGCATGGAGGAGATCGAGCAAACCTTCGATGACGTCCCCCACTACAACCCCTTCAGCACCCAGCTCTTCTAACTACAACCTTGTTTCCTTGATTTTCATGGTAGAAACACAGGAAATCAATTGATTGGCTAAGTGAGAAAAAAATGCATGACGTGGCACTTGCGTAGGGCTGTAAATATGAAGAAAATAAGATCGATTTCGAAATTTCCTTGAAATTTTAATATCTTTTGGATACAGGATTACTGCCTACACCTACTCCTAAAAAAAATGCTATAAATGTGATTTAAAAGTTAAAGGAGATAAACATAAAAAGTAGAGTTTTCATTTATCTAGGATCCCTTTTTAGTATGGTTATATGTCCTTTAAATAAATATACAAATAATTATCTCCAAATTACCAATTCTTTAGTAACCATCTTTCATGATATTTGTTTATTATCAAAATGGTTTCTAGCACCAATTTAACTCTTACATTTCCATGACTTTTATGCATGTAGTTTTCTTCCAGTAGTCCTCATGCCTTTTGCATGCCTATTTCTTCCTACTCGGCCCTCATTTAGGCTCGACTGATGCATGGATGCAAATATATGATACAAACAATACCTCTTATTGTTGGTGCATTTGTGATGCTCCCAAGTCTTGGAAGACCAGGAGAGAAGTTATAGTGATGATTCCAAGATTCTAAGATCAGTTTGGATCCTAGGACTAGGACTAGTTTGCTCATAGTGTGAAGGTTCAACCTTCCATGATCTTGAGGCCCAGGGATTGGGGCTAACCTAGGTTTAGATTGGGTTTAAGTCTATAGGGATGAGGGCATGTAAGACTTAGGATTGGATGAGTGCTTTCATGTATGGGTTAGCCTGGAAAGTTTTGGACTTGAGTTTTGGCCAATGTATACGAGTATATATATGTACAAATGTAATCCTAATTGTGGTGAATGAAAGAGCCACTTTCTTCCTAATCTCTCTCCCTCTCTCCCTGGTTTGCATGCCACCTAAGGCAAGAAACTATGGGTTTCTTGCCACCCCATCCAAAATACGAAAGAATTAAGGGGAGGTGCAAGAAGTGCTAGGGTTTCTAGCACCTCCCATCTCCTAGCCATTAAGGCTATTGCTCCATCTTCTTAGTTGCCCAAAGGGAGATCTCCAACCTCCATTATTACTGCTTGCTGGTAGATTTCCAGATCTTGCAAAGGGATGCTACACCATCCAAAGCCAAGAGGAAGGAGGGGCCATCAAAACCCTAGTCCTAGGATTTGAAGTTCTCCAACCCTAGCTACTCTACCTTTTTTGGATCCATGCTCTTGCTACTAGTTTGGATGGGTGATTATAGCTGATCTGTAGGTCTCCATGCCCCTGGGACCCCTCCTAACAATTGGTATCAGAGCTTCGGTGGAGCTAGGCCAAGCATGGAAGGGGAAAGAGGAAGTTTGGCATGGCTTGGTGCAAGGTTGCAGGAAGACTGTAGGTTTTGTTTCAAAATTTTTTCATTTCAATTCCCTTGCTATTTTCATATTGTCAAAGCTTGGTAAGGATATCTACAAGTGGTAAAAGGCAAGAAGAAGAGTCTCTACATGTCAGGTTGTGTGGAAGGGGAGGAAGAAGGCAGCCATCTAGGAGGAAAGGGTGCTATAGAAATTGTGTTTAAGAATAAAACCTGACCGTAGGCCAATTTTTGTTCCTTCTACTCGTCCCAGGTTTCCAAAACCTGGTGAGACTCCTACACAAGGTAGGAGGCAAGGAGAGGAGCCTCAGAGATTAGGTTTTGAGGGGAGAAAGTAGAGAGAAGCATCCAAGAAGAGAGAAAGAAGGCTACTAAAATTATATTTTGGGTTTGCTAAAATCTAGATCATAGTCCAAGGTATTCTCTACATCTACCTTTGTTGTGACTATGGTTTGGCCAACCAAAAGCAGCGGGTTGAAGGTGAAGGTGGAGAGATGTGGCTAGGAGGAGAGCTTCTCATTTTGGATGATATGGGTGGATGATTTGCTAGTCCAACTTTGATTGGATTCTATCTTGGAGGAAAGGCCAGAGTGTATGACAGATTGGCAATGAACTTTGCTGAGGAAGAAGGCACGCTCAACCTTGAGGGGTTGTTTGGGGGATGAGAAGTATATGGCGTGCTAAAGGAGAGGTCACCCAAAGGATCATGGTTAAGGTGGAACTAAAGAAGAAACTATATAGTCTTTGGAGGCAGGAAGGCAAGGAAGTAGTTGGGATACATTCAGAGTTTGATTGGTTAGAGACTTGGCATGAAGGGAGCAAGCTAAGGTGGCTAATTTTCAAAGTATCACAACAATTCGAAGGAGGAGGAGGTCCTATTGGTGGTTTTGGAGGGGTCCATAGAGTAGAAGGATTTGAAATGTAGCAACATGTTAAAAATAGTCCTAATGCCAATTGTCTAATTTGCAGACGGTTAATTTTGTTTATAAATTATTATGAATAAAAGTTATTTTTTGGTAGTTCATCATATTACATCTTCTTGTAATGAACTCTTTTGTAATGGAGTCCTTAGAACAACATTATTAAATGATAAGGAGAGGATTTATCATGTAGTTCTTATACCTACTTGTGACCAAATGATACATTGTTATCAGATAATAATATATCGAGTATAGGTCATTATGCGCCATATGGGTTGGTTGTCCTCTTTATTAAGAAGTGTGGAGATACTGATATGATATGTAGGTAAAATGTAGGATATTTCATTGAATGTGACTCACCTATAGAGAACTTTTCTGCTAAGTGTTACTCATGAAGGGATATGGATATAAGTATCCATTAGACCTGAGATCACCACGGTGATTTACAAGAAACTCATTATATTTTGGTGCTGGACTACCTGAATTTTTAATCTAATGATAGAAGGTTTTTGGATGAAGTCAAGTATTTGTGGAGTCGATGTATGTCAAGATGGGATTGACCCCTCCAAGTGTTGAAGTGAATGTCTCACTATATTTCAATTTAGCAAAAGCTTGGCCAAGATAGTTTTTATGAGTCACAGGACTTGTAAGGTTGAGATACATTGCAGATGAACTGTTTAAGGGTTGAAGTTAAATCTTGAAGTCATCCTAAGCATTAAGGATCAAAAGAATAAATTATATGGTAACTATATGCTAAAGGTTCCTAATTGTTGCTTTATAACATTTGACCTATTCGAACATCAGGTATTATTGCTAGATGGTAACTTTGATTGGTACAGAAATTATTTCTATGATATTGACTTAGTGTTCGAATCTATGGGGTCATACATAATAGGAATTACTATTTGATCTGATGGCTGGTCAAGAATTGAGAATCATTTCAGTGTTCAATTATAAATATGATTGATACTTGACCTTGAGTCAATACTTCCAAGTGTCGATACTTTGGTAAGCCGACACTTGAGATTTTTTCAATGTCAACTCATCAATGTTGCAAATATTATGATAAGATTTTTTCACTAATGGTTAGTAAATTATGTGAGATTAATCAATAATTGGATTGCTGATTAGCTTAATTTGATTGAGCAATGTGATTTAGGTCAAGCCAAATGAGATTTGGTTTGAGCTTGATCCAATTTAATAGACCTGACCCAAATGTCCTAGCCATGTTTTGAATTTGAATTTTGAAGTTAAATTCAAATAGATTTATGAATTTATATCCATGCCTAAATTTAGAATTTAGAATTTTAAATTTAAATACTTGAATTTTGAATTTAAGTGATTAGAAATCTCCTCCATATCTCTCTCCTATTCTCTCCTTCTATCTCTTCATATCTCTCTCACTCTCCTAACCACTTGGGAACCTATTTAGAATGGGTTGCTGGTGGGCATTGGAAGGAGATGTGAGTGTGGTGAGAAAAAGGCTAGAGAAAAGGTGTTAGAAAAAAATAGAGGGTTCAAGCTATTCTAAGAGAGATTAAGTGTGTGGGGACTTGTATTTAAGGAGAAAGAGTATCTCCTGGGCTAGGTTCTAGATTGTCTAGGCTTGAAAATTGAGTTCCACATCAAAATCCCATCTTCCAGCAAGTTATTCTTTGGTTCCAGGAGTGTCCCTACATCCAGAAGAAGGAAGATTAGCCATTGAGGTTTCAGAGGAGCTAGCACTCTAAGAGAGCTGATCAAGCAAGAGCTCCTGTATGGATCATCTGTAGAGGCTAGACACACTGTATGACTCTATGAGTGTTTTGCCAAAACCTTCTAGCAGTGATGATCATCGACCATTCACAAGAAGGTAATGAGTTGTTGATCTCATTGGCTATAGATAAAGTCTATAGCATTAGCTTTGTATTCATTATATT
Source organism: Areca catechu (assembly GCA_021397845.1). Classification (NCBI taxonomy): domain Eukaryota; kingdom Viridiplantae; phylum Streptophyta; class Magnoliopsida; order Arecales; family Arecaceae; genus Areca; species Areca catechu. Next base: position 32,376,175 of record CM038041.1, read on the forward strand.
TTTTTAGCTTGTCTTTATATGCATATTATCATGTCATGATCCTGTGTAGGTTATTTATAAAAATATTCTAATGCAAAACTAGATTAAATAGTTTAATCTTGTAGTTTTGTTGCATTTATATTTCTAAATTTTTGAAATGCATGCATGAAATGGCCTAGGTTTTTCAACAAAGCAATGGTGGAGGTGTAGCAAGAGGCATAGCAGGATAATATTGGTTAGCGAACCTCGGATCTGATTTTATCTTCTATAGAAGCACTAAGAGTCGAGCTTTAGATGGAGCAATGGCCAGAGGTGCCTCTATAGGTGTAGGATGGTTTGGCACAAATTTAGAGCTGAGAGGTACAGGGGAAGGTGCAAGATTCTAGCACCAGCAACGGGATGCACTGCATGGATCAATGCAAGACTTGCGAATATCGGAGAGGCATGGCTCTAGAAAGATAGTGTTAGATGGTTTACTTATAGTAAAAGAGGACCCAGACACTTATGTAGAGGCTAAGACAAGTCTCAGGAGACTTAGATGGGTTTGAGCCAAGATATATAAGTTGCAGACCTTCCAAGAGAAGCTGAAGTGACGGTTGGTATAGGCATATAAGAGGAAGATGCTTATATGATATAGGAGGGTGTGCCCAGATACAAGCAAAGATCTTTAGCCCAAGAGGAGGAAATTATCTTAGAGGCCTCTAGGAGAGCTCTAAGACTAAAGGGATTGGCATTGACAATGAGATTTGCACGAGAAGTTTCAGGGCATGCAGTAATAGCAGGATCATGCAGATAGATTGTTTACAATTTGCCAAGGCTTAGGAGCACCACGGTGGAGATTGCTGGCATAGATATAGTACTTTTAAGCCTTGAAAAATTAGGAGAGGAGTCATGACAACAACTCCAGGGTTCTAGGACTAGTTTGGATCTTAGGGTTAGGACCAGTTGGTCTTAGGATAGAGGTTCAGCCCTCTATGATCTTAAGGCATAGGGTTTAGGGCCTTGAGAACTCGAGGCCTAGGAAAATCGGATCTTGAGATGGGCTAACCTAAGTTTGGATCAGGTTTGAGTCCATGGGGATTAGAGCATGCAAGACTTAGACTTGGTTAAGTGCTTTCCCGTATAGGTTAGCCTAGGGAGTTTTGGACTAGGGTTTTGATTGATGTATACAAGTATATCTATGTACAAATGTAACCCTAATCATGGTCAATGAAAGAGCTACTTTCTCCCTAATCTCTTTTTCTCTCTCCTTGGTTTGCACACCACCCAAGGCAAGAAACCATGGGTTTCTTGCCACCCTATCCAAAATAGGAAAGAATGAAGGGGAGGCGCTAGGGTTTCTTGAGCCTCTCATCTCCTAGCCATCAAGGCTCTTGCTCCCATCTTCTTGACTGCCCAAAGGGAGATCTCCAACCCCCATTACTGCTCCTTTCTTGTGGATTTCCAAATCTTGCAAAGGGATGCCACACCATCCAAAGCCAAGAGAAAGGAGGTGCCATCAAAATCCTAGCACCTAGAATTTGAAATACTCCAACCCTAACTGCCCTACCTTTTTTGGACCATCCTCTTGTTGCTAGTTTGGGTGGGTGATTGTGGCTGATCTTTAATTCTCCACACCCTTGGGATCCCTCCCAACACCTATATCTTTGAACCTAATGGATATGAGGGTTTAAAGATGTATCTTTCGATTAAGGAACAACACCTACTTTCTTTAGCTTGGATTACTTAGTATCCAATAACCAAGAACTCGATTATAATAGTCTTCAATATTTCTAGGTACCAAAGCTTTTTCCACATTTTAAATCTTCCATAAATGCCTTTGTTTTGATTTGACATTTTTAGGATATGCCATATCTAGTAGGTCTTATCTTCTTCCATTTTAATCCACTTCGAACCCTCGTCTTCTCTATTCTAGCCCTTTTGATGGTGTCATCTTATCTTACTTTGGCCAAACGATATAAAAGCATAAAAAAGAGCTTGAAGCTTTTAATGTTCTTTCTTCTGTTAATCACCAAGTACATATATTTGAGCCCTTTGGCATTATCATCCTGGGTCCCATTCTTGATACCAATGTTCCATCATCCCTTTCTTCCATCTTTCTAATTCATCATAAGGAAGCCTTTTTGTATCAATAACTTAATTTTAATACCACTATTTGGAAGGATACCAACCCTCATAAATCCTAGTCTACCTTTTCTCCTTCTTGGAATCACTAGGCCTGATAGATTTCTTCCTATAAGGGTTATGATTGGGAACAAAATAGGTTTTCTAACCTCATAAAATTCTCTATCTTTCAAATGATTGAGAATCAGTCTCTTTTGTTATCCTTGATGTATTTTTGGTCCCCTTCGACAAATACTTTTGACTTTAATCATGACATGTCTTCCCTAACCTTGCTTGACCTAGAGTTTTTATTAGATTTTTGGCTGATGGGTGAAGATTTCTCGTAGTGTTTGATATTTTCATTCCAGCTAACAATTTCAACCCATATTTAAGTAAGACGACTAGTTATTTATCTTACATTGAATCTCATGACAATCAAGATGGCCCACTTACCTCCCAAGATTTAGTAGCTTTTTATCTTAATTGGCTCTACAAGTTTCTATTTTATTGCAAGTCAATTAAGGTAGTGAAGGCTCATCTTAAGACTTATAGCTACACTGGCCAAAAACCATCTCATTTTCCTTTCTCCCCTTCTAGTAGGTTCTTTGTTTAAGGGATTGAAAGAATCTTGTTTAGGTTCCACAAGTTATGGCAGCTCTCTTTGTCTCCTTCAAGTTTGGCTTTATACTTATTTTCTTGAATTTTGGCCCTCGATCATCTCATTTAGTTATATTCCTATCATCCTAAAACTGCCCACCTAGAGGGTCCTTTTTTGTCCTTTTTAAAATGTTTTTATAACTTTTATGAAGGACCCTCCCAAAGGAAAAACACCTCCCTTCTTGGCTTCTTATACCTTCCACTTTTGCCTTTGAGGATGAGACCAAGTCAGTCAATCTACTTTGGCATTCATTTCTTCTTTCTTGTGACCTACATGTTAGTTCGATCATAGAATTGATTAGTAGCAATAAGTATTCTATTGAATATTATTTTCTTAGCTTGGTGGCCTATCAGTTCAGTCTTGCCCAGGACATTTCTTGCCCTTTATTGTTTTTCCTTAACCAAGATTTATTTGACCAAACCTCACCCTATCAACATTGAATTAGTCGATTACATCTAAAATCAATCTTATGCCTCTTTTGAATTATACTCTTGTACTCCCAAACTAGCCACTACTGAGGAATTCCTAACCTGGTGGGTATACCATGTGAAGATAATTTGATTGGAGCCAATTTCAAACATCATTTCCAGAATCATTCAAGATGAAGCTTTGTCCACTAAAGTTCAACTTTTTCTGTAGGGCGGTGCTTTGTCAGCCTTTCCTATAGACCAAGGAATTCTTCTAAAACTCTATAAATCCATCAAAAAGTATGGAAAGTTTTATAGCATTAAGTATGTTGGTTAGCAAACTAATTTGCAATGTAGAAAGAAGGCTGAAGATAGAAGGTTAAAAGACCTTAAGTATAAGTTCCAACTTCAATCAAGGAATGTAGTTAGGGACGTTCTTGATAGACACCTAAATTGGTCATTTTGTTATAGACAATTTTATGAGTGGCTGGACAAGCATCGGCCTCTTGAGCCTTTTGTTAGATTTGGGTTGGCCGATCTTGTGGCACCTATTGAGTCTATTGAAAATGGGCAAGTAACTTGGTCTAGATTGTATTGTTTAGATATTGAATGTCGGCCTTCCAAAATGTAGCATCAGTTAACCCTTTCTTTAATGATGAGTTTAGTACTTCTATACTTCCCCCTCTGATTTTTTTGCTAACTCTTATCATTGTTTCTTAGGTATCTTCAAAGCTCTCCCTATTAAGGATCCTAAACCTAAACTTGAGCATGAAGCTCTAGTAGCCCCTACATTGAAGAGATGAAAGTCTCCAACTCATTGCCTCCTTGGTTCGGCCATCAGACTTTGTCTCCAATAGAAAAAGATCAAGAATACGATGTCCACACACATTGACTTTCAAAGCAAGAAAAAAAGAAGTCTCCTTCACACATAACCACAATACCACCATATCCTCCAGCTTTGATAGCAACAGCCCCTAGACCTCAACACAGTCCGACTACTGGTGAAAATGTTCCTACAACCATCTTAAGTATAACTACACATCTTTCGGCCTCTTCTCCTCGGAAACTTTTGGCTCCAGGTTCAATTTAACTTGTGCATTATTTTTGCACAAATTTAACATGATTTTCTTTTATTATAAACTCTGTAATACTTCTTGTTATAAGATATCCTTTAATTTTAGCTTCATCCACTAGTTTTATTAGCGCATGTGAAAGATAAATTGGTTGCATCCTCTTTGACTTTAGTCCCATCTGGACTTTCCAAATGTGATACTACAATCGAAGTCATCCAAGCTTATCATACATTGCTCAAGCCCACTACCCTGTCCTTGGATGATCTTCTACCTTCATTAGCATCACCTGAAGATGAGGAAGCTTTGGAAGTTCTGTTAAAGAACTCCACTTCACCTTCTCCCTCGGACTTGCCAAAGCTAAAGAAAAAATTATCCATCTGTGCTAAATCAAGTTATTTGCTCCAACTCTTATCAAATGAAGTAGACATTGCATTATCTCAAAAAGCTGAGTTGGAGAAGGAGAGAGACTGACTTTAAAAAGAACTTCAGCTTGCTATCGATGACTTTAAAAGGTGGACAAACCAACTATTTGAGAAGGAAAAATTACTGATTGAAGCAAAGAACATAGTAATTAAACTTAAAGTTGAGATATCAGTCCCACAAAAATATTGTGCCCATCATAATGACTTGAATGGGTTGAAGTTAAAGGACTTATCAAGTATCGAGCTCCATTCGATCCAACTGCATGCTCATCTCCCAAAATTGTAGCACTAAGCCAACAACATGGGGCCTATTGGGACAAATGTAGAGCAATGGAGCGCACTTCAATTGGCTTTTAAAGGACTTTGAGTTCTTACTTGGATCTTTGTTCGATTCTTCAATTGATCTTTATTTACAAATCTTTGATTAGAATCATTTGGCTATTTAGTCAAACTTTTGCTTTGTAAGTTTGTTAAAAAAAAAAAAATTAATGCTAATCAACGTTTCCAATCAAACCTTGCTTGTTATATATATTTTCTTTTCACTTTCCAAATTGTGGAATAATATCTTTTTAAGTATTTTCCACTAATCATTCATTTGCATATGTCTCTATCTATTTTTTTCAACTAATATATCACATCTTGCTGAATGCAATGAACCATGAATGGTCCTTCCTAATTTGAAGACCTTTTGCCAAATTTTGGCTCTTTCTGTCCTAATGGGAGGATTGTTTTCCTCACTAACTCTCCTTTTGTAAAGCTCTTTGGTTGAACTCCCTTGTCATAAATTCGAGCTTTTTTTTTTTCTGAGCCTTTATCCATTTGAAAGTATTTAATCTACTTTCATCTAAAGTAACCAATTTAGCCACCATAGCATGTGAATACTCTTCTTCAGTCAATAAATTCTAATGTGCCACTAACCCTGATTTAATGGTTAGTTTCATAGGGAGAAGAACATCATGATCGAAAGTCAATGCATATAGGGTAGTGCCAATGGATGTTCTTTTTAAAGTCCTATATCCCCAAAGTACTTCTAACAATACTTCATGCCACCCTCTCAGTCTTTCACCAACAAACTTCTTTATGTTATTGACTAAAATCTTGTTTGTTGATTTGGCTTATCCATTTTCTTGTGCATAATAAGAGATTGAATGAATTGTCTTGAATTCAAATTCTTCTACAAAATTTCTCACTTCTTGACCAGTAAAAACAAATTCTTGGTCTATTGTTATTGTTTCTAGTAGGTCAAATTTATATATGATGTGATGTCTAATGAAATTAATGATAAATGTTTGATTTACTGACAAATCACTTATTGTAGGTATCAAAAATAAATCACTAACTCAAAACTATATAAATACTAGTAAGTCAAGTTCATATCCACGAAGACCATAGGCTGGTTGTGTTCAAGTAATAGATTAAGGAAGAAACAAACATTGATTTATTGCTTAAAAGAAAGAGAACAAGTAATACCAAAGTAAAAGAAAGCACTAATTAATACTTGATTCAAATATGAGAAGTACCTTAAGATTTCGCTTAGTTACTTAGTAGACAGTTAGTGCCCTCCTACTATGCAATTAATCTATATGGCACCTATCAAGATATAACATATCTGGTGAGAGCACGACCCATATCCATTGACTCACAACCCTTCCCTTTAGAGTATAGGCTAGTTAAGATGAGATGTGTACATGGTACTAGAAATCCTATTTAAAGATAATCTAACTCAAGAATATGAACCATATCCATATATTATGGCTCATTCCAAAAGTATAGACTATTCTGAATTAGAATTCAAATAAAGACATATAACAAGATATAAAATTGAAATCAAATCTTTATTTCATAGCTAAGAGAGGTACAAAAGATAAACCAAGAAAATTACACACTGTATGTTACAAGCATTTCAGGGATCTTCCGAGATGGTGGAGGTTTAGCCTTCTATATATGGAGCAATTCCTTGCTGTCTTCTTCATGTTGGAATAGGGCTCGAACAACAACTTGGAAGGGAGGAAAGTGATGAGGAAAGGTGGAGCAAGGTTGTGACAGTAGGATTTTTGATGAAGGTGGATGGTGTGAAGGTTTTAGAGATGGAGGCTATGGAGGATTGTTGGGTTGCAGAATTGGATTTTTGGAGGCTAGGGAAGAAAAGAGTGGGTGGCATGGAAGCTAGCTAGGGTTTAGGAGAAGGTGGAATTCGAATTGCTTGTAGGCTTGCTCCCCTCCTCCTTTTATAACTTTTTTTTCAAGATTCCTTCCAATCTTTGATGGATGCCACCCCAAATAAAATCTAATTTTTTTTCTAAATTGTGCCACTCTTTGCTGCCTTCTTCAGTTGGTTCTTCATGCCTCAATTCATTTGATTTCTTTTCTTCTTTAATTGGTATAACAAATTCTAGCTAAGAATAAATTTAGCACCTTCATTTCTACACCATCTAGTTTTTTTCTTATTATGATTTAGTATCCAAGAAATCCAAGAGTCCAATTGATTAAGGACTACTTAGCCTCCAATAAAATCAGATTTTTTTCCTTATCAAACCTCGCGCTGAAAACTCCTTAAATCATTGCTTATCTTCTAGAGTCCTCATGGTTTAGGACTCTTAATTCTTCTGCCAATTTTGCTTCTCACACCAAGATTTCCTATGCCAAACAATCAACCGACCTCCTTTCTTTTGTCGCCCCAAATCCCATGTCCAAGAGTCCAAATCTTCCACACCATGAGAATTATTTCCTTCCTCGTCCAATCCTCATGCCAAATAGCATTTCATGCCTCACAAAAATCTGTGCCTCCTTGATTTTTGTCACCACAAATCCTCCTTATTTTTATAATCGCAAATATCCAAGAGATCTTGGGCTCTTTTTAACACATCCCATTGATTTTCTTCCTTATCTGGTTTGGTGCCCAAATTCCTTATCCATTTTCCACACCTCCTCTATTTAAAATCTTCCAAATCTATTCTTAATGCATGCCAACTCCCCTCCTATGTCTCTTAGAAATTCAATGCCCACTCCTTCCTATTTTTCCATATCATTTCCTTATTTGAATTCAAGCCAACAATGAGATTGGATTCTCCATTTGGTCTCTTGGTTTGCTAGCTTGGATGCACCTGTAGCTTGGACTAGGACTCAAGCTTCCTTCTTAGGATTCCTATGCTTTTGGGTTCTTCAATAGGTTGCTTGATTCACTAGGGTCAGAGCCAATTTGTGCCTAGGTTGATTATATGGACCCAATCTCCCAATTACCTGCAAAATATAATAGAAAGCATCAAATCCTAATCAATAAAAGTCAATTTACATGACATTTAATTTTTCTAGCATCTAAATTATGTGTTCATCACTAACCTCATCGGAATTGCTTCAATCCATTTTGTAAAATAATTAGTTGCCACTGCAATGAATTTGTGTCCCTCTGATGAAGCTATATATATTTGGCCTATTAGTTCCATCGCCCATCCCCAGAATGGCTATGATTTGATCACATAGTTCATCTCATGTGCAGAAATTCTTTGAACTAGCCCGTGCCTTTGACATGCTTAGCAATCCTTAGCATATCAGATACAATCTTCTTGCATTTTCAGCCAAAAATATCCATGCCTAATAATTAGCAACCATATTTTGCTCTAGCATGATGAGCATCATATATTCCTTCATTTACTTCTTCCATTATTAATAAAGATTCCTCTTTACCAATATACTTTATAAGAAGTCTATCAAGCTTTCTTTTAAACAATTCATCCTTGATTAGAACATAATTGAGAGACGTTAACCTAGTTTTCCTATATGCTTTATTGCAACATTCTTTGAGTTACTAAATAATTGAATATATCCAATCATTTTGAGCAACTTGTAATTCATTGATGTAAAAGCTTTCATTTCTTTAGCCATCTATGATTGACGAGTGCACCCTCCTTTCCACCTTAATGGCCCTCTCTTCTATTTTCTCAGGTAATTTTAATCTTGATGCAATTTATGCTAGTTCATTAGCTGAATAATTCTTGATCCTGGGAATAAATTCCAACATTACTTTGGCAAACCTTTGGATCAACTCCATGGCCCTCATGTAGTGCCTCATCAAAGTTTCATTGTGATATTAATACTCTCCACTAACTTGCTTTAATACCACCTGAGAATCTCCCACCACTTTGATATTTATTGTCCTAAACTAAAGTAGTATTTCAAGGTTGATTATTAAAACCTCAAATTTGGCCCGATTATTCGAACAAAAAAATGATAGTTGAAATAAAAATTGACTATAAATCCCACGGGAAGAAATCAATAACTCCCCAACACTAGCAGCTTCATCCATTCCATCAAATATCAATATCCATGGCTTCAAACTTACATACCCATTTGATACAAAAGAAATTAACCAAGAAATTGACTAATACTTGGCCTTTAACCAATTTTTGTGAAACATATTATAATGTGTAGTTAGATAAGGTTAACATTCATTTTTGATTCTTTGATATATAATCGGTCTTGTTAACATATACTTAATCACTTCTATAGAATAAATAACATACACAAAAAGAAGTAATGTATAATATTTTAACTTAGTACATGAGTAATACAAATCCAAGCATAATTTTTAAATCTATGTATACCAACATTCAATTTTAATTAATACTTGGCTAAAATACTACAATGCTTGTTCAACTCCTTTTTCATTTTTGTGAGCCAACAAACTTCTGATAAATTCTTCAGTTGCTGACAAATACAACTTTAATGGTATTCCTTGCCATGGCAGTACTAATATTAGAGGTTGTGTTAAATAGTACCTTATGCCTTCAAATACTTGTTGATGCTCTTCAATCCAAATAAAATTTTCTTGCAGTTTCATTTTAGAAATGACAAAAAAGACCAAACTTTTCTTGTGCAATTAGAAATGAACCCTCTAATAAAACTCACTTGCCCAAGAAACCTCTACAATTGTTGCTTGTTTTTTGGTGGTTTTGCTACTACAATAACTTGCGCTTTGTTTCTATCAATCTCAATTCCTCTTTGATGTACTAGAAAATTGAGGACATGACTAGTTGACACTTCGAATATACATGTCTAGGGATTCATCTTTAATTGATGTACTCTTATCATCCTTTGGAATGAATGACTTTTAAACTTCAAGTGTTTTTTAAATCTTGAACTTTGATTACATCGTCTATGTACACTTCCATGAACTGACCAATCATATCATGAAACATAGCATTTATAGCTCTTGTTATGTTGCTCTAACATTCCTTAAGACAAAAGGTATTACTATCCATTCAAACATTCCAATTGGCCTTGGACATTGGATTGTTGTTTTATGCATATTTTTTTTAACCATATGATTTATTTATACCCAGAATGACTATCCATAAAGGATAATACTTTATGCTGAGCTATCGCATCAATGAGTATATTAGCAATTAGTATTAGATATTCATCCTTCGACATAGTCCTATTGAGGTCTCCAAAATCAACACATATACGTAATTTCCTATTCTTCTTAATTCAAGAGAAACATTAGAGAACCATTCCACATACCTGGAAGTTCTTATGGATCCTGCTTTAAAAAATCTTTCTATTTCTTCTTCTGACCTTTAATATAACTTCCATTGATGTTTTCCTTCGTGGTTGCATCTAAGGTTTAAAGGCTTCTTTGATCAACAACTTCTATTTTATTATAGCTCTGCTTAAACCCAACATTTCGGTATAATCCCAAGCGAAGCAATTCTTGAATTCCTACAATAATATAATCAATTTCTCCCTTTCTTCATTATACAGTGCTTTACTACTAAAAGTATTATGGGGACCTATTTCTTCATCTAAATTTATCTCAATTACTTCATTAGGTACTTCCATTTAAACTTCTTCCATGGGTGTTATCTCCGGTTATCCAATTATATTTCATCAAACTTTGCAGTTTCTCCATTTGTTTCAGATTTCCATCCATCGGCCCCTTCAAATTTTCTATAGTCGATAATATCTACCATAGCTTTTATTGCTTCCTAAGCCATTAAATACCTATTGAAAATAGATTCGGCCTTCTTTTCTTGATAACCAAATCTTATGTTTAATCTGGCAAATATCTATGAAATTCACTACTGTAATCCCCATCAGTTTTCCATACTTGTCTTGTCTAACAAACTTCATTGGATCAATGTCCTCTTAATATAACATTGCTTCGGCCATATTAGCATTTAATATAAATGGCTTAATATTAGCCAAAATGACTTCCACTTCATTTTCATTCTTATTCACATCTAGATTTTACAAAATTAACTGTTAATATAAAGATGAAGGTATACAAAATCTTGCATGTATCCAATCTCTACCCAGTAAAGCATTATATGTAGTTGAAGTATTAATAATACAAAATGTAGTAATAGAGGATCACAAATCTACTTGAAGATATACTAGTAGGATTCCCTTTTGTTTATAAGATTTTTCAATAAAATTTGTAACAATTACATCCATAGTGACCAACTCATCATCCTTTCTTCCAAGTTTTTTCATCACCACTGCTAGAATAATATTCACTATTGCACCATTATTCACCAATATCTATCGTATAGATTTTTCAAACATATGTATATAAATATATAGCAATTTAATATATTTTATTATCTCATTTGTAAGCTTTTGAAACAACACTATAGTTGAACTCTTATTAGGTGTTGATTCTCATAAACTTCATCCTTCAAAGTCACATCTAATTCATGATCAACATAGAGAATCTTTGGACATTCCCCCTTTTCCATCACATCTTTTTCTATTTGTGATGGTTGATCTAGTTTTGCTTCAAAGAAACATGGCTGAGTGAATGCCATGTTCACATTTACCTTCCATGGTAGTGTCCCAAATTGAATCTTTAATTATATCTCTTCGGATATTTTTCCTACCATAAATTCTTGAGTTTTAGCTTTAACCAGTGCTTCCTTCTTTACCCATACTGAAGAGGCTCCTTATATGCTTCTAATACATGTTTCTTTCACACACATTTATTCTTTGCCATCGCCTCTTTTGGATCTTTGTCATGTATAGCTTCAGCCAAAACTATCTCCTTTTTTTGGGTCAAATTTTATACAATTCTCTAGCATGCATTATAGGAGGTTTGATTGACCTTGGCCTCCTTCGGCCAGTGACCTCACTAGAGCTCCTATCTTTGATTATTTTCTTGTTATCCTTGCTTGAATGGCCAATGAACCATTTCACTTACTTATTCAATTTGAATTTCATTCTCAAATTATCTTTTCTATACCAGCCTATTTCATATATATATATTCATCTTTCTCGAAGAGCTTGTCTTCATTCACCATGTTATATTTCATTGGTTCTTTCCCTTAATTTTTTATGTTGGTCAGGCTTTCAGCCTTCAACCCTACTCCCATCGATTGGCCAAAATGGAAAACCCAATTATTCATTGACATTTCAGCCATGTGATCTACATTAGAAATAGGTTGAACTTGTTTTCCTTAGTCCTTTGGTGGAATTATCTATACTGGGGGTCTTGATTGTGGCTAGTGTATGGGATTATAATATACTATATAAGGGTCTCGCTTTGAGATAATTGTGCCCACTCCCATTATAGGAATAAAAATGGATACCTGCCCACATAATTCTTGTAGAGTGTTGTGGTCATCAGCCTCACATATTGTCTCTTAGCATTGTTCACATCTCTTGGACTCATTTGCCTTGTAGCATTAAGGACTATCATAGGACAGGGCCTCACTCTACTCTCCAAATGATTGCTTGTTCGCCCCAAGGACTGATTTTGATAAATAATAAAATATTTAAGTATATAATATTACTAAGGAACTACGTAAGTTAATGTTTCAGGAAAAGTTAAGGATAACCATTATAAATCTGAAATATAAGTGTTTGAATACCAAATGTTGTTGAAAAGCTAATGGATTTTATGAAGAAATAGGTGTATTAGGATTTGAAGTCACAAAGCTTTTAGAAAATCAACATTTTAGCATGTATCGAAAAGTTTTAGATTGGCACTATAGAGTTTTAGCTAGTATGTTGCTGAGCTGACTTGGAAAGAATTTGAGCCACTCAACAGGGAGAGCCCAGGATACGAAAAGCTAATTTTCGGAGGCTAATCCTTGAGCTGACCAAACTAACCTTGAATCGACTTGAATGAACTTTGAGTTGACTCAACAGAACCGAGTCAACTTAATAGTAGATAATAAAAAGCTTATTCTTGAAGAAAAAAGACTAAGCCAACTCAATAAAGGACTAAGCCAACTCAAATAGAATTTGAGCTGACTCGACAATAATCCGAGTCGACTCAAAGGCTATTAACAATATAATGGCTAGTTCTACAGAAAGTTTAAAATGATCCAATCTTGTTCTTGATGGCTATATTTCCTTCTCCAATAGCTAGAATAACTAGTTTGACCTTGGAAGACTTCTTAAAGGCTATCAAACTCATTGAAGACACCAACAATCTATCAATCATTCATAGAATATTCCAAGTATCATTAAGAAAAAAAAGGCAAAATTCTTAATTTGAGAGCTCACATTTTCTTACTACCTGAAGTTATTCTGTCAATCATTAACTTCTTAGCAAGGAGACAAGTATTGAAGCTTCCAAAGATTTCTTGTATCTCCTTTTTCTATGCATAAGTTTTTTTCTTGCTTATTTTAAGCAGTTTTCTTATACTTAAGTTATTCTTCTTTATTTTTATTATTGCTTACGTTAAAACTGAAGTTAGGTATTCTTTGAGCCAGAGCTTGGCTTGTAAAGGTTTTGGATTGTAAGCCTTGAAAAAATCTGTAAGAATTTTAGTTTGTGAGCCCAAAAAAATAAACTAGCTATAATCTTTGAAAATATTATAATAAATTTTTTTAAGAGAAGGCTTGGAGAGTAGATGTAGGTGTTGGGGGCACTGAACTATTATAAAATTTGCTTATGTTTGTGATTGCTTCTTTGCCTATCTCCTGTTGGGTCTCATGTGGTGCTTCCAAGGCTCAGGGGACGAAGGCTAAGGCCAAGGTCTAATGATCATGATGAATGTGAAAAACATTCAAATATGTTGGGCAGAAAGAATGTATTTTAAAATTATTTTAAAACATGCATAGCAGAATGCTCGGTAGATAGATCAAAACGATCTACCGATCTGCCCGCAACAGGATCTAGTATAATAATCTAGCATGCAAGGAAACATCAACAGTAAGAAAGAAACAAAGATATAAAAGTATATTACCGTTATATCTCTGAAAATACCTTGAAGAAGGAGGAAGGCACCCGAGCCACACACGTGTCTGGCCTCTACAGGTAATCCATACCGAGGCTCAACTCTGATCAACTCCCTCGGAGTGCTAGCTCTTCGGGATCCATCAGGCCGATCTTCTTCTTCCGGGAAGACAAGGAGGAGAGGTGGAACCCTTTCCAAGAGACTCTCTTCCCAAGACTTAGCTTGAATGCTAGGTTTCTCATACCCAATCCCAAGTCCTCATAAAATCCTTCACTTTCTCTTAGTTCTTCTAACTTTTCCTCTCTAAGCATTTCTCTCTAATCTCTTGCAGCCTTTGAAATGACCTTCATTTGTAGGGGTAGCCATGAGAGGGAGAAAGAGGAAGGAGATGAGATTGAGGGAGAAAGTCAAGGGCCATACCAAATGGGTCCAAGCACTTTAGGAAGGAATTACAATCATTCCATGAAAGTGTGGAGCCAAAATGGTTTGAATTCAAAATTCAAATCAAGTCAAAACTTTCAAAAAAAATCTCAAAAATTCTTTTCAGAATTCTGCTCGTCATAGCAAGTGTCGACACTTGCAAAATGCCAAGTGTCGACCCAAGCAAGTGTCGACACTTGGAGCATGGTCAATCATATTGACCTCCGGTGATGGCAAACGATTCTCAATCGTCGATCAGCTTTAAGATTAGATAGAAACCCCTATAGTGTGTGACCCCATAGGTTCGAACACTAAGTCGGTAGCACTAGAACATTTTCAGTACCAATCAAAGTTCTCATCTAGCAATGATACTCGAGGTCCGGATAGGTCAAAAATGCAGAGCACCTCTCAAGAACCTCTAGCATATGGTTACCGCATAATTCATCCCTTTGACCTTATAATGCTCAGGATGACCTAGGATTCGACTGCCAACCCTAATTTGGTTTATCCAGATCGTGTCTCAATTTTACAAGTTTTGTGACTCCTCATAATAACTACTCTGATCAAGGTTTTGCTAAATTGAGACACAGTGAGTCATTCACTCTAAACTATTTAGAGGGGTCAACTCCATCTTGATCCACCACTGCTCCACAAGTACTTGACTATACCCAGAAACCTTCCATCACTGTATTAGATATCCAGATAGTCCGGCACCAAAGTATAGTGAGTTGCTTGCAAACTGCCATGGTGACCTCAGGTCTGAGGGACATATATATCCATATCCCTTCACGAGCAACCTTTGGCAGAAGGGAGCTTCGCAGATGGTCACGTTCAGTGAGATGTCACACATTTTATTTACATGTCATACCAGTATCTCCACACTCCTTGGTTAAGAAGACAAATAATAAATGTGACAAACAGCAACCTATGCTTGATACATTGTCATCCTATAAAAATGTATCATTTAGTTATGAATCAGTTTAAGAACTACTTGATATATCCTCTCTATATCAAAATAATGTAGTTCCAAGGACTCCATCATACAAGAGTTCATTTCAGGAAAATGCAAATATGATGAACAGCTAAATAGAATAACTTTTATTCATTAAAAAATTCATATATAATTATAAGATAGCACAACCGTCTACAGCCTAGACGATTGATTTTGGGACATAATATCCAACAACTCTCACTTGGACTAAAGCAAATCGATATAGAATCTCATTCCCATTTTTTGTTTATAACAGTCGAGCTCTTGAGTTCTGATAGCTTTAGTGAAGGGGTCAGCCAGGTTTTCCTTTTTATCTATCTTCAGAAGGTCAATGTCACCTCGTTCCTTGATCTCTCGTACAAGGTGATAATGCCGCAGAATATGCTTTATGCAGTGATGAGACTTTAACTCTTTGGCTTGAGCAATGGCTCCAGTGCTGTCACAGTACACTAGAATAGGACCATCCAGGGAAGGTGCCACTCCTAACTCACCAAGAAACTTCCTAACCACACAGCTTCCTTCGCTGCATCTGATGCTGCAATGTACTCTGCTTTGCATACTGAGTCCACCACAGTAGACTGCTTAGAACTTTTCCAGTAGATAGCTCCTTCGTTCAAGGTAAAGATAAATCCTGACACACTCTTGCTATCATCCTTATCTGACTAAAAACTGGAGTCAGTATACCCCACAAGTTTCAAGTCATATTCTCCATAAATTAGCCATTCGTCCTTAGTATTGCATAAATACTTAAGGATGGTCTTTACCACTTTCCAATGAGCTTCACCTGGGTCAGACTGGTATTTGCTCATTACGCCTAATGAGTATGCCACGTCTGGTCTAGTACATGTTATGGCATACATGATAGAACCCACTACCGAAGCATATGGGATTCTACTCATATGCTCTCTCTCTTCAAGAGTTGTCGCATAATTCCTTTTGGAGAAATCAATTCCAGTGCCTATCGGGAGATAGCCCTTCTTGAAATTTTTCATGCTGAACCGTTTCAGCACAGTGTCGATGTATGTAGACCGGGACAATCCCAGAATCCTTTTAGATCTATCTCTATAGATCTTCATACATAGTATATAAGAGGCTTCATCCAAGTCCCTCATAGAGAACTGAGATGATAACCAGACCTTTATTCCTTGCAGTGCTGGGATGTCATTCTCGATTAAGAAAATGTCATCCACATACAACACAAGGAACATAATCACAGAACCATTAGCCTATTTATAAATGCAAGGTTCTTCTCTGTTCCTAACGAAGCCATATGATTTGATACACTTATCAAATCGTATATTCCAACTCCGTGATGCTTGCTTCAATCCATAGATGGACTTTTGAAGCTTGCATACCTTTGACTCGTTTGTGGATGTGAACCCTTCAGGTTGTATCATATACACTCCTCTTCCATCTCACCATTCAGGAAAGCTGTTTGGACATCTATTTGCCATATTTTATAGTCAAGGTGCGCTACTAAAGCAAGCATGATTCGAATGGATTTGAGCATTGCCACAAGAGAGAATGTCTCATCATAGTCAATACCATAATGTTGACAATATTCCTTGGCAACCAGATGAGCTTTATAGGTTTCTACCTGCCTGTTTGTGCCCCTTTTTCTTTTGAAAATCCATTTGCACCCAATGGATTTTATCCCTTCAAGTGGATCAACTAATGTCCATACATTGTTGATCTCCATGGACTCCATTTCGGATTTCATGGCTCCTAGCCATTTCTCAAAGTTAGACCTCTGCATCGCATCCATATAGGTGATCGGGTCCTCATTGTTCTCATCGAGTTCAATAGGATCACCGTCCCGAATCAAGAAATCATAGTATCTGTCTGGTCGACTCGATATCCTACCGAATCCCCTTAATGGTTCCTGTATGGGCTCTGGGTGTGATCTAATCATAGCCGGTTCTATGTTATCCCTTAAGTGTGCCGGTTCTTCTACTTGTTGAACTTCACTAAGTTCAATCTTAGCGGCTGCAATCCCTTCACCAAGGAACTCATTTTCCAAAAAGATAACCCTAAGACTGACGAACAACTTTTGTTCCTCAGCTAAGTAGAAGTAATACCCCTTAGACTCTTTTGGATACCCAACAAATAGGCATCGGTCAGACCTAGGTCCAAGTTTGTCTGTTTCTAAACATTTTACATAAGTCGGGCACCCCTAGACCCGAAGGTGTGATAGTGTCGGCTTATGTCCAGTCCATATCTCATATGGTGTTTTGCTAACGGACTTACTTGGAGCCATATTTAGAAGGTAACATGCTGATTCTAGAGCATATCCCCAAAGGATAGTGACAGAGAAGTAAAGCCCATCATGGACCGAACCATGTTTTCTTTTCTTGAAGAATTAGGATTGAGGATCGGAGACTGGATAGAAAACCAGGGTTGGACCTATTTTTGCTCATTGGACATGTTACTTATCCTAATCTAGTGAGAAGCTTTTATGAAAATCTTATCCTGGGAGAATATCATATTGAATATATTATTAAAGGAGTAAGATTGATTGTGGATAAGGACAGATTAAGTAATGTACTGCAAATGCCCACTGATGGTCTAAACCATTTGGTCCTAAAAGATAAGCAAAAAACCCTAAGGACCATCTTAGAAAGAAGGGATGTGGATGATGTTGGGAATGTACAGGCTAACATGTTGTCACTGGAAATGAGACTCCTGCACAACATGATTAGTAGGATCTTTTTGCCAAGGATCGGGTGCTTTGATTGGGTGAGCAAATGGGACATGGTGTTTATGAGGCACATGGTTGAGGGGGAGGTCCTCAATCTTCCCTACATTATGTTGGTTCAGATGAGGGAGGCAGCCAGGAGAGTGAAGGCTTGCCTACCCTACGAGATGGTATTTACCTTACTCTTTCAGGATTCTGGCATAGATTTGACTGGAGAGGACAGGCATCCACTGCATCATACTGACACCTATTATGTAAAGTCCCTTAAGAGGATGGGCTACCATCTAGTTGAGGGAGTTCGGTCGAAGAGGGTGTCAGGTCAGAGAGTTGCTACCTCTTCAGATGAGGAGGAGGATGAGCTGGCAGAGCACCCTTGGCTGACACTAAGACTGGTATTGTTTGAGATGATGATGAGGATCATGTTACAAAGGCTGAGACCAGGGAGCAGAGACAGTCAGAGAGATAGCCAGGTAGTCTTAGGACTCCACCAGGACCTTTAGTTGCTCCATCAGCACCTTCAGCATCGACATCTGCACCGTCTGCTTCACAGGCCTTCATTGCTCAGCAACTCAGACAGCTTTCTGAGTCCCTAACTACTACTTTCAGTTCGATGTTTGGCAAGCTTTGTCAAATAGTTGATACAGGATCTCAGGAGATCAGATCACAGCTGGGAGAGCTGACCTCTAGGGTTGAGGCAGTTGAGAGTCGTCAGCACCCGTAGGATGACATTCAGTCAGATATTAGAGACTTGCGCTCAGATTTCGATCGACTGAGAGGAGCAGCGGATGCTCTTAGTGCCCAGCATACTGCAGAGCTTCAGTGTTTACAAAAGGGAGTTCAGAGCATCTCTACCATGCTTCAGACTATCTGGGTGTTCTTATCGAGATTATCTTCTACAGTCGAGGCTTCAGGAGCTTCAGCATCTAGAGAGCCATCTCAGCCACCACCTCCTATTTTTGATCCTACACCACTTGCTTCACAGCCTCCTACACCACCTACAGCCGAGCCTAGTATACCTACTGATATTAAAGCTGAGCCTATACCTGACAAAGCAAAACCCAAATCTAGGGCTAAACAAAAATCTAAGGTATCTAAGGCCCCAATCAGAACTAGAAATCAAGATCTTAGATTCAAACCCTTGAAGACTAAGACCTCCTCCGCTGTATTAGAGATTGGCTCTTCCTCTAGTGAGGAAGAAGAGTAGTTGATGTATCTTTTTATTGTTTCTTTTTGGATGTATCTTGTATTGCATTTTGATGGATTGTACATCTTTTCAAAAGTAATGAAATGTTTATTTGTAAAGCAATGTGTAATGAAATGTTGTTATATCTTGCTATCTCATTAATTGATCTCTTTAATTACCCTATTAAGGGGGAGCACTTCAATAGAATTTTAATGAAGAATTGCAATTGAGAAAATTCTATGAGAATGTGAAATTATCTCAAACAATATTATTGATCTTCTTATTCTAATTAAAAAAGGAAAGTAATATGCTTTTGAACACCTTTTTGATTAATGACAATAAGGGGGAGTAATTGTATGTGCATGGAAAACTAGTAAATTTATTGAAAATGTGCATGGTAATGAATGAAACAGGAGGAATTATCCTATTTTTGCTTAAATTTGCTCTGATCATAACTTGCTCTAATTCATCTTTAGCTTTTAATAGCTCTGATACATTCCTGCTAACTCTGAGCTCTGATACATTTCTACTACCTTTGATAGCTCTGATACATTCTTTCTACCTTTGATACTTTTTGCTACTTTAAGCTCTGATGCACATAATACACTTAAGCTCTGATACATTCTTCAATACAGTTGCAAACTCTTGATACATTTTGCCTCGATACATTATTGCTCTGATACTTCAAATCATTAATAGCTTTTGATAAATGTTAACTTTGATACATATTAGATATATTTCAAAAGCTTTGATACTTTGTTGATAAGCTCTGATACTTTTTGATACATGTTGATATATATCAGTTTAAAGTCATACACAAGTTACTTTGATACGTTTAAATATTTATATACTGATGCGGAACTAATATGCATGCAATTATTTTTGTGTATTTTATATGTGAAGTTAAGTGATTAAATCCCAAAAAATTAGATCAAAATAAGTTGTAGGGAATTCTATATGAATTTTAGAAACTAAGCATGCATATTAGGACCTAAGAAAGCAGTAAAGATGGATCACCGGGGCTGAGAAGCCTCGGTTAGGGCAAGTTCTCCCACAATAAAATTACTGGTGGCAGAGGGGGTGTACTTGACAACATCAGATACACCCGATGAAGATCACAGCGAAGGAATCTCTCATTCCTCGATGGATGCTGCCTAAAAAATCAAGCCAAAGACCCGTGGATACCCGGCTTTCTGCTCGGTGGTCCGATTGAGGCTTGGCTGGAGTTGTTGGATTCGTAGGAACTCGGGGACCTACAAACGACCTGTCAGGGGTTAGAAAACTCACAAGGGAAGAAGGAAACAAGAGAAAAATAGTAAGGAAAATAAAGTTTTGGAGGGGGTGGCCAGGGCTTTGGAAGGATGGTTGGCGGCAGGAATCTGTTGCAACTCCGGGAAGAAGAGAGCACCAATAAAACCCCTTAAGCACAAAGCAGGGTAGCACAAAGAAATTGAAGAGAACTCAAGTTTTAATTCATATATCAAAATCAATCCTCATACAAGAGACTAGGGTCCTTTAAATAGACCCTTAGTCTTGGGCTCCAAGTAAGGGCACATTAGTATTTACATAAGAATCCTTTTCCCTCTCAAATCCTAGCTAGAAAATAAGGAAACATTAGGTAGAAGAAAATCCCTAAAAATTCTCTTGACTTGATCAACACTCCAAGGATGCTTAGGGGGGCGTGTTGGGCTACTAGGAGCAGCAAGGGGCCGCCCAAAGGAGCTCGGGTGCATGGGCTTGGGCATCTGGAAGCTAGGGTGGCATGGTAGCCAGGTAGCAGGAATATTTCCTGGTATCTTACTTCTTAAGGGCTTGGGCTTGGCGCCTGGGCTTGATTTTTTGGGCTAGGATGCAGATGGACTTCTAGAATCATGGATGCCCTGGTCTATGAATATACTTTGGCATCTAGAAGGGAATCTGGGCATCTGGAGGGCTTCTGCAAGGAATAAGGGTTTTTGATTTTCCTCCTGGGGTCTTCAAATCTTCAAGCTGGGTTGGACTTGGGCTATACTTCCATGTCTTCAATCTGGTTGGACTTGGTCTTCACTTGTATGATGTGGTCTTGAGTCTTCAGTATGCTTGGACAGGACTCAAAAAAAAAAAATTAGCTCGACATGAGCTGACTAACATTGGACTAAACTAGCTCAACATGAGCTGACTAGTACATAACTAAAATAACAACTCAAAAAACTCAAATAACAAGTAAAATGGACTCAGATGGGCTAAGCCCTTATTACAGATGGACTCATAAATTATTGATCAATCCACAAAGGGTTGAAAAGCTTCTGTCTTATTCTGGTGCCTCTGGTGTCCCCACAAATTCTCTCGAGGTGGGAGGAACTCGATCCTGTCGAGTAAAGATCAAGCTGGCTCACATATCTTTCGAGGAGGTCTGGGTTGAGGCGCTGCAAGTCCTCTTGAGAAATCCACGAATCATCCGACTCTGGCTGGCCTTACCATTGGATCAGGAAGTGTTGATAGTCGCGGCCCTGGGTCATGATGGCTTGATTGTCCAGGATACGTTCGATCCGTTCTCCTCTCTCAGGCCAAATTTGTTAGTGGACACTCTGGGTTAGGGTCACTCACAACAGGAGGGGATAGGTCCAAAGGCCTCACTAGGTATCGCTACCGGGTCCCTGTACTCAACCAGGTCTGTTATATTGAAGGTAGAACTAATGCCCAAATCCGAAGGCAAGTCTAACACCTAGGCATTTGATCCAACCTTCTCTATCACTTTAAAAGGTCCGGCTCTGCGAGCATGAAGCTTCTTTTAGGCTTAAACCTAACCAAGATAGAATCCATTACATCAAATTCTTTGGTCCATCTTCGAGAATTAGCCAGTTGTTTCAAAATTAGTGCAGGTGGTGAACATGCTGGGCACATGCAGTCTCCTAACAAATGATGCAAAGGACTCATACTGACACCTAACAGACTGGACTATGCATTCCTATCGAAGAAAATTTTATTGAACTCTTTTTGACCTAAACCTAAGAGACTATAGACTCTCTAGGTCTGATCCTAGCTTGACATGCACATGAAAATTTATAATGAGCTCCTAGCAAATTTCAAAGGGTATGCCAGAAGTATAATGCAAACCTAACATGCGTAATGAATGCATGCAGTATGCTAATCTCAACTAAATGCAATCTAATGATCCTAGAAATGCTGGAGATGTCTGGAAAGGGTAGAAAATAGGAAGTGGTTTCAAAATTAGTCTGATAGGGTAGAGAAAAAGGTTCCGGGTTAGTTGGATAAAGTAGGATAAAAGAAAGCATGTCAGGGACTAATCCTAGACTAATGAGGCTAACCTTATGGGGTTGCGGTATATCTATGGGCAAGAAAAGATCCATGCTATGGAAGGATGGGTCAACAATTTCTAGGAAGAGATCTTCAATAGGAATGGCAGGAAGGGATTCATCCTAAGGGCAATGGGTTAAGTAAGCCAAATCCTCAATAAAGTCTTCTTGTTCATGGAATTTAGGAATAAGCTCTACAATTAGACCATTTTCTAGTGTTTCCTCAGGTAAAATCCTAGTATCAGAGTTCTCATCCTCTAATTGGTCCTCTATTGCTAGTTCAATCTAGGCATGGTCAGGGTTAGCTAACTTTAGATTGGCTTCTAGCTGGGAGCCTATGGGGTCTACTAGTTCTAGGCCTTCTAGAGGTGTGTCATCTTCTCCCTCATACTCATCCACTAAATTCACATCAGCTTCATACACTTCTGTGTTAATGTAAGCCTTGTGAATCTCAGGAATGGTTGGAGAAGGTCGGCTAGGGAAAAATTGGCTAGGTCCTAGTTTCTGATTATGGGCACTAATCCTAGTAGGTTCAGGTTGTCTAGGGAGTAGTGGCTTACTACTGGGTTCATATTTGGGGATACTAGTCCTATGAGGTTCAAGTTGACTAGGGGGAACATGACTAGTACTAGGCTGATACCTAGGGGTTATGGGCTCCCTGGGCTCATAGGACAAGGGCGTAGATCTATGGGTCATGGGATTATAGGATCTGGGGTTAAAGGATTATGGGTCAGCTCTATGGGTCTTGGGTCTACTGGGTTTATGGGCTATGGGCTCATAGGTTCTAGAGTCATAGGATTTGGAGTCATAAGATCTATAGGTTGTGGGTATACTAGGTTTATAGGATGTGGGTAAATAGGATCTAGTGTCATAGGATCTAGGTTCAGTATCATAGTACGGGTCAGGATGATGGGCTCTCCTAGGTTCAACCTCACGGTATGGATCAGGATTTGGGGTCCTCCTAGGTTCAGTATCATAATAAGGGTCATGGCGAGGGGTTCTCCTAGGCTGGGGAGGTGACTCAAGTTCTGGTTCAGGTTTGGATATGGTTTGGGTCCTACGGGTTTTCTCTAGGGTTCCTAGTCGGGCATCTAATTGTTCAAGCCTATGGGTCAACTGGGCATTTGCTTGCTCAAGCCTAAGATTGAGGGTTTGGGCTAACCTTTCTCCAAGGGCATCAAATTTAGCATCAAGATGGTCCATGGATTCAGCCATTTGTGAAGGAGGTGGGTGATATGAAACCCCTGATCTAGTGCTCATGAAATACTCTATCAAACCAACTATAGCTGACTAGACCTAAAGTCCAAACTAGATACTCAATCAGGGTGGCAAACTAGCCTATAGTAACCCTTTACTCAGCCAGGCAGGTGTAAGGGGAGTGTTAGGTCCCTGATTGCCAATCCTAAACACTAATCAGAGATTGGCCAGGTAGGCGGACCAACACACAAGCCCGTCGGGACTGAATTCTTGAACCACCATTCTAGACACTAAGCACAAGGCACACAGGTTAACTTGACATAGTGATCTAACACTAGCCGGACCCGACTAGCTGGTGTCCCTAGCCCACTAGGGCAAATTAAGTCTAGTTAATTTTAGGTTATGGGACCGAATGCAAGGGGTGTGGTTTTGGGCTAAGGAGAGGTTATCAACTCCTCCCCTTATCTGATATAGCAAGAGTGCCCTTAAAAGTAAATTATACAATGATGGCAGGCAGATGAGGATGCAAATTAGGGTTAGATATTTTGGTAGCTTTTATTTATGTAATTTTTTTTTTATCCTTTTGCAGAGATATGATTTGCAGCAAATGACCTAATATGCTAGAAACATACTAAAATAAAAGATATGCAAAGAGATGCTAAACAAAACCCTAAACCTTCCAAAATTGTCTTGCTGAAAAAAATAGAGCCAAAAATTTGCAGGATATATTTCGGCCTGCAGAAACTGCATATACCGAAAAAAATTTACAAAAATTCCATAAAATACTTTTAATTGACATGAATCTAGAAAATAGATTTCAGAGTTTTTGGAGTTTTGAGAAGAGAGAAATAATTAAAAGAACAGAGCATATATGGACTGTAAAGATGCAGAAAATAAGCCCTAATCTAAACTCTGATACCAGATGATACGGAACTAATATGCATGCAATTATTTTTGTGTGTTTTATATGTGGAGTTAAGTGATTAAATCCTAAAAATCAGATCAAAATAAGTTGTAGGGAATTCTATATGAATTTTAGAAACTAATCATGCAGATTAGGACCTAAGAAAGCAGTAAAGATGGATCGCCGTGGCTGAGAAGCCTCAGTTATGACAAGTTCTCCCACAATAAAATTATTGGCAACAGAGGGGGTGTACTTGACAATATCTAATGTGCCCGATGAAGATCGCAGTGAAAGGATCTCTCGTTCCTCGATGGATGCGGCCTGGAAAACCAAGCCAAAGACCCGCGGATACTCGGCTTTCTGCTCGGTGGTCTGATTGAGGCTTGGCTGGAGTCGTTGGATTCGAAGGAACTCGAGGACCTGCAAATGACCTGTCAGGGGTTAGAAAACTCATAAGGGAACAAGGAAACAAGAGAAAAATAGTAAGGAGAATAAAGTTTTGGAGGGGGCGGCCAGGGCTTTGGAAGGATGGTTGGTGGCAGGAATTTGTTGCAACTCCGGGAAGAAGAAAGCACCAATAAAACCCCTTAAGCATAAAGCAGGGTAGCACAAAGCAATTGAAGAGAACTCAAGTTTTAATTCATATATCAAAATCAATCCTCATACAAGAGACTAAGGTCCTTTAAATAGATCCTTAGTCTTGGGCTCCAAGTAAGGGCACATTAGTCTTTACATAATAATCCTTTTCCCTCTCAAACCCTAGCTAAAAAATAAGGAAACATTAGGTAGAAAAAAATTCCTAAAAATTATCTTGACTTGGTCAACACTCCAAGGATGCCTAGGGGGGTGTGTTGGGCTTCTAGGAGCAGCAAGGGGCCGGCCCAAAGGGGCTCGAGCGCATGGGCTTGGGCCTATGGAAGCTAGGGTGGCCTGGTTGCCAAGTAGCAGGAATATTCCCTGGTATCTTGCTTCTTAAGGGCTTGAGCTTGGCACCTGGGCTTGATTTCTTTGGGATAGGATGCAGATGGACCTCTAGAATCATGGATGCCTTGGTCTATGAATATACTTTGGCATCTGGAAGGGAATCTGGGCATCTGGAGGGCTTCTGCAAGGAATCAGGGTTTCTGATTTTCCTCCTGGAGTCTTCAAATCTTCAAGCTAGGTTGGGCTTGGGCTAAACTTTCATGTCTTCAATCTGGTTGGACTTGGTCTTCACTTGTATGATGTGGTCTTGAGTCTTCAGTGTGCTTGGACATGACTAAAAAAAAATAAAATTAGCTCGACATGAGCTGACTAACATTGGACTGAACTAGCTTAACATGAGCTGACTAGTACAGAAATGAAATAACAACTCAAAAGACTCAAATAACAACTAAAATGGACTCAGATGGGCTAAGCCCTTATTACAGATAGGCTCATAAATTATTGATCAATCCATAGAGGGTTGAAAAGCATGTCTTATTCTGGTGCCTCTGGTGTCCCCACCATATACTCATAACTGTAAAGTTTTTCCATGCTCAGTATTTTGTCATCATCAAAAAGGGGGAGATTGTTGACCCCTGGAATGATTTTGATAATAACAAAATATTGGAGCATGTATTTGATTACTAACTATTTTCAAGTATTATCTAAATTTTTTTGTAGGATGTCCTTAATGAAAATCCACTCTTCCTACAACCTTGGTGTATGTCAAGCTTATTTTGTTGAAATGTACTTTGTAATGAAGAGCCCAAAGAAAGTCTTTTATGTATTTATGAAAATGGGCTATCTCTATGTATTTTTCTAGTTTAAATCTTTTAGATTTAACTTTGATGGATTTGGAAAGCTTTTGGACTTGATTGAATGTCTCTGGAAGAAATCTGAGAAGTTTGGAAAGTTTTTGGACCTAAGTCACAAGAACCGACTCAAAGCAGGAGAGCCGACTCGAAGTCTGGCACAACACTCAGTTTTCTGGCACGCAGACATTTGAGCCGACTCATGAGTAAAGAGCCGACTCGGGCAGAGTTCAACCTCTGAAGTTCTGAGAACTCGAGCCAACTCAAGTCGAGCCGACTCAACCAGAGTGATGATTCCTCAGACAGACAACCAAGCTAACTCAAGTACAGGGGAGCCGACTCTTCCAGAGTTCACATATTTTCAATTCTTAAGAACTAGCCAGGCGAGCCGACTCGAAGAAGAAGAGCCGACTCAAGTAGAGGATGTTTTATCTTGTCTAAGAATCCGAGCCGACTCGAAGCATCCGAGCCAACTCAAAGTCCAGTTCCAGGATTGTAACGGCTAGTTCCAGAACTCTCTTTTTAAATCCAAAACGGTCTCCAACGGTCATATTTCAAATTTCAACAGTCTACAACAATAATGATGGGGAACTAATATGCATGCCATTTTTTTTGTATGTTTTACATGTTGAGTTAGGTGTTTAATTCCCAAATTTCATATCAAAATCATTTGTAGGGAATTTTGTATGAATTTTTGAAGATCAGCATGCAGATTAGGACCTAGAAAAGTAGCAAAGAAGGACCGCCGGGGCTGAGAAGCCTCGGTTAGGGCAAGTTCTCCTACAATAAAACTACTGGAGGTAGAGGGGTGTACCTGACAACATCTGTGAAGATCGCAGCAAAGGGGTCTCTCGTTCCTCGACGGATGCGGCCTGGAAAACCGAGCCAAAGACCCGCGGATACCCGGCTTTCTGCTCGGTGATCCGATTGAGGCTTGGCTGGAGTCGTTGGATTCGTAGAAACTCAGGGACCTACAAACGACCTTTCAGGGGTTAGAAAGCTCACAAAGGAACAAGAAAACAAAGAAAAAATAGCTAGGGAAGGCTTCTTTGGAGTGGGCGTCCAGGGATCTGGAGGGTTTGTTGGCAGCAGGAAGATGATTGCAAACACCGGGAAGAAGAACTCTCACAAACCCCTTTATGCACACAGCAGGGTATCACACCACTCAATAGAAGAACTCAAGGTTTTCATTCATCAAAAATTCTTCTCATACAAGAGGCTAGGGTCCCTTAAATAGATCCTTAACCTTGGGCTCCAAGTAAGGGTACATAAGTCTTTACATAAGAATCATTTTCCCTCTCAAACCCTAGCTAGAAAATAAGGAAATATTAGGTAGAAAAATCCCTAAAAATCTTCTTGACTTGGTCAAGACTCCAAGGATGCCTAGGGGGGCGTGTTGGGCTTCTAGGAGCAGCAAAAGGCCGGCCCAAAGGGGCTCGGGTGCATGGGTTTGGGCCTCTGGAAGCTGGGGTGGCCTGGTAGCCAGGTAGCAGGAATATTCCCTGGTATCTTGCTTCTTAGGGGCTTGGGCTTGGCACCTGGGCTTGATTTCTTTGGACTAGGATGCAGATGGACCTCTGGAATCATGGATGCCCTTATTTATGAATATACTTTAGCATCTGGAAGGGAATCTGGGCATCTGGAGGGCATCTACAAGAAATCAGGGTTTTCTGAATTTTCCTCCTGGGGTTTTCAAATCTTCAAGCTGGGTTGGACTTGTGCTATACTTCCATGTCTTCAATCTAGTTGGACTTGGTCTTCACTTGTATGATATATTCTTGAGTCTTCAGTATGCTTGGACAGGACTCAAAAAAATAAAATTAGCTCAACATGAGCTGACTAGCATTGGACTGAACTAGCTCAACATGAGCTGACTAGTACAGAACTGAAATAACAACTAAAAATACTCAAATAACAACTAAAATGGACTCAGATGAGCTAAGCCCTTATTACAGATGGACTCATAAATTATTGATCAATTTACAGAGGGTTGAAAAAGCCTTTGTCTTATTCTGGTGCCTCAGGTGTCCCCACCAAATAATATCCACCTGAAATCAGTTAAGGGGACTATATATAAGGGATTTGAATCACTTTTGAAAATAAGAATGAGTAGTGAATGAGAAATTAATGAGTTTTTAAAAGAATACTCAAGAAAGCATTCAATAGAGCACTCAAGACCACACCTAACTTCTATATGATTTCTTGAGGCATTTATTGAAGACGCTAGAAGTCTTGAAGAGCATTCAAAGAGCAATCAAGAGGGCTTCTCAAAAGCTACAACTGCAACCATCCGACAATGATCGATTTGTCATAGAGTTGCTTTATTTTTATACTCTTTATTTGAGTTGTTCAAAGTACAGCAGGGGCTGTAACATGGGATTTGTATAGGTTATTGGTGAGCTTTATAAAACCAAGTGTGGGTTGTTAGTGAGCCCGATAAAACTAACATTGTATTAGGTTTTTGGTGAGCTCGGGATAAAACCAAGTTCGAATTTTGGATTGTGAGTCTGTGAAAACAATCTAGCTGTATTCCGAGGGTGAATATAGTAAAAATTCCAAGTGATATCTTGGATAGTGGACGTAGGAGCGAGGTTGCTCCGAACCACTCTAAATCTGATGTATTTGTGATTGTGTTTCTTATGCTTCTAATTTGCTTCTGCATTAGTTATCTAATTCATAGTACTCACCACACTGAGTTTGTTTAAAAGGAGCATATATTTGAAAAAAAAATTAAATACCCAATTCACACCCCCTTTTGGGTAATCCACCTGGGCAACAAATTTGCTTATTTTTGTGATTGCTTCTTTGTCTATCTCCTTTACTCTCAGCATTTAAGCTTTTATACTTAAATTCTGCTCACTTACACTTCACTTTTAGTACATAGTTAAGTTTAATTTTTTTTAAAAATCCAATTCACCCCTCTCTTAGATTGTCTAACTGGGCAACATTACTACCATTGGCAATGGATACATTTGGCTTGTATCTAGTCGAAGTTCATATCACACAAGCACTAACCTCATTTAATCACAAATTTGGCCTATAGTTATCCAAAGTTGCTACATTACAAGAGACCAAAGGCCTCATTGAAACTCTTGTATTGAATAAATAATGTTTTATCCTAGACGGTTGTTCTTCATAATATTTAGCCTTTCTTTTGTAATAGGACATTATCTTTTTTTAGATTAGGCCATTCTAGAATTTTAACACTTTCATACTACAAGCCCTATGTAGGTGATCTTTTTGTCACTGACTGTGTGTTTTCCATGGATTAGATCACTAGGATCCTAGTCCAAGATGCAAATGATCGATTTAGAAAGATTAGAATCTTAGTCATCTTATCAAACTACTTGGACATGAGCAATGAAGTACTTTCTTACTGACTAACTAATGGTCTTATGATCATAACAAA
Organism: Areca catechu; assembly: GCA_021397845.1. Taxonomy (NCBI): domain Eukaryota; kingdom Viridiplantae; phylum Streptophyta; class Magnoliopsida; order Arecales; family Arecaceae; genus Areca; species Areca catechu. The sequence continues at coordinate 32,405,869 of CM038041.1, forward strand.
TTGGCTAGTCATTGTCTCAATAAGATCCTTCCAGCTTTCATCTAGATGATATCAAAATTGTGCTATATTACAATTCATCTAGTGAAGGAATTGTGCCAAGGTATCATTCATTTGGTGAATAACATACTAGAAAGCCACCGAAGTAAGAAGTTGACATTTGTGCTAGCCGACCTTCCCTAATAATATTCCATGCTGGGATTTATCACTAACAATATTATATTGCTACAAGGATGGATCGGACTCCATGTATTCAGTTGGGAGAGCTTGCTAATCATCAACACTTGATTATTAGAAGGAAGAGCTTCTAGCTATTCTATAGCAGAGGTTTGAACTTCAACCTTCTTCTTCAATGGAATGATGTTCCATTAAGCGTGCCAAAAATTATTTTTCTAATTTTTGTGGCCAAAATGTAGGAAATCAATTAATTTGATTATGTGAGAAAAAATGTATAGTGTGCCACTAGCACAGGACTAGAAATAGTTATCTCCAAACTACCCACTTTTTGGAGAAAAAATGCATGGTAGTTTCATGCCCTTTAAGTAATTACACAAATAGTTATCTCCAAACTACCCACTTTTTGGAGCCATCTTCCTTATATCTGTCCATTATCAAACTAGTTTTCAGTACAATTTAAATCCCATGTTTCCATCCCTTTTACATGCATAGTCTTCTTCCATTAGTCCTCATGCCTTTCCCATACCCATTTCTCTCTATTGGGCCTCCATCAGGCCCTACTCATGCATGGGTGCAAATAGATGGTACAAATAAATCTCCTCCAACAGCCACCTCTTTCATCTCCACCTTGCTGGTGCCCACCACTGTATCCTCTGGTGGCCCCCTTACCATCATTAAGGATGGAATCGTTACCCAAGACCTCCAAGCCCTCACCAATCCCTATCTTGGGGACAGCATCGCCTACTGATTGATCTAGGCTTCCTCTTGGTAGGAGTTGCTCTGGAAACTCTCCACTAGCATCCATTCTCTAAGTGAATTGTCCATGATTTATTCTATCAAGGTGAGATTTTTTTGATGTTTTGGGATTTTTCATTTTATTTCACTTCTCTAAGCAGATAAAAAATTGATGTCTGGTGTCCTTTTCTACTTGGATCAATATTGTTAATTGCTAGCTTTCGAATTTAATGTTCAAGTAAGGGAATGCATATGAATAAGTTTTAGATGTTATTTATATAGCGTAGATTGGTTTCTATTGGATATTATCTTTTTCATGCTATTAGGGTTTAGGGGTTTTATTTTCTAGGTCTCCAATTTCTTCGTTAACTTTTCTTCACTTTATCCTTGACCTTTTATGTTTTCTTGATATAATTTTAGATTCCTATTTGATGGTTGAGTGAAACCTGGGCTGGACCTCCCTTGGGCCAAAGTCGGCAGACCCAGCCAACTTCAACCCATCACAAAACAGTGGATGAAAACCCTGCTTAAACTAGCACAAAGCTTGCCGAAAGATGTCAGAGTTGTTGCCATAGGGAAGTGGAAGTCGGCCAGAGGACCAACGAGGATGGGCAGGGCTCTCAATCGACCAAGCAAACTCACCGTGCGACGATGCTAACCTCTCCATTTTTTTTCTTTAAAACCCAGTTCTTCATTGCCAACTTCCTAATGGACCTTCTATCCTTCCCATGCTCACTCCTCTATCTTTCTCTTCCTCCTTCCTCTCCCCAAAACCCTTGCACCATTCTCCTCTCCAAGCCATTCTCTCTCCCTTCAAACCCAAGATGAAGGCATAGCTACAGCCAGGGAAGGGTTCTTAGTGCTTCTCTCTCCAGCATTGGTAATGGGTTGGAGCAATTCTCATGGTGAAGGGTCTCCAAGTCCATGCACTGTGGCTCAGAGTGGTTCTTGACCAGTTTTGAGGAATACCTCAAGAAGGAGACTGGGCTTGATCTGGAGCAAGCCAATCTCAAGGCGGGCAAGCTGCTCGATATAGCCCGGGGAGCTATGGAGAAGGGCAGAGTAGTAGTGGATTGGTTCAAGTTGGAATTAATGCCCATATTCATAGAGTGAAACAAGTGGGAGTATTGGAAGGACAAGGAAAAGTGGAAGCCATGACATGTTAAGGCCTTGATTTTGTATTTTATTGTTGCTACATTAATGTGTCAGAAAACCTATGTGGCTTTACACGTTATTTTGTTTATCGGAGCAAGCGATAATTGACTAAGGCTTTCATGGAGGCATTGATTCTCAAGCCATCACCTACTAATGTCAGGAAATACAAGAAAAGCATATGGAGGAAGACAATGCCAAAAGACTAAAAATGAAAAAAATTATTGAAGGACCAGGAGTGGCACTTATTCAAGATAATTCTTGTATTAGAGAAGATGCATGGGGTGATAATCCTGAACCTACTCAAGATATTGTAAGTAAAATTATTGATAGTAATTCAAGGTTAAGCACCGAACAAAAGAAAGAGGAGAGTAAAAGAGAAGGAAGATAAGAGGAGAGAGAGAGAAGAGAAAAGAGATAAAAAAAAGAGTAAGATAAATAAATAAATATTTGAAAAAGGATATCTAGAAGTTTTTCTCTTAGAAAAGTTATGAAGTTAGAGTATCAGTGGATAGATCACGGATGAAATCAGATAGAGAGTTTTGGGTTTATAGTTGCTACGCCATAAAACTATTCATATTAAAAATAAAATTATTATTATAAGAAGATAGTTTTCTGAGTAGAAGGGCATGGAGCGAGTTCTTGGTATGGAGTGATATCAGGTGTATTTAATTTGTCTCTAAAGAGGTAAGGATTTATGGATATGATCACTGGTTTATAAATATTTTTACATTGTATGATCCTGGGACATGAGCATTGGCATGCATGATTATTTATGCATTATATATTTCAATTTCGCATGATGGACATTTATGATTGCCGGTATTACTATTTTTTGTATAATATATTCATATTAAACATGAATATTTTGGATGATTTGGATTATGATATCGGTTATTGAAAAATCTTGAAAGAATATGATTTGAAAACATGTTTGAGATTTGATAAAGTGATAATCAAGCAGAATGGGTGTTCGAACTAACCACGCCATGGGTACGATCATGGTTACTGAGATTGCCAGTCATAGGCAGAAGTATAACACCGAGATTGCTAGTCATGGACTGAAGCATTACCGTGATTAGTCTAGAACCCTTATGAAGATGGATGACTAAACTGGAATATAAAAAAAACATGGTTTTACTAAAGGTTTTGTTATATATGATGGTTGAATTATTTTGGTTGCATAACATGATATTCTATTATTTTCTTGCTACTTTCAAATCATATTACTATTGGTCACTACAATGAAACAGGGCTTTAGCGATGCTTTTTTTGGCCTTTACCGACGCTTTTAAGCATCGCCAAGAAACCTCCCGACGCTTTTTAAAGCATCGCCAAAGCGTCGCCTATGTAAGCATGGGGACGCCACCTGCCGATATTTTTTAAAAGCATCAGCATTTTCCAATACTTTAAAGCGTCACTAGAGTTAAGTCTAGCGACGCTTTGAAACATCGCTAGGTTTAGAACTGGCGATGCTTTAAAGCATCGCTAGGTTTAGAACTGGCGACGCTTTAAAGCATCGCTAGGTTTAGAACTGGAGACATTTTAAAGTGTCCTAGAGTTAAGTCTAGCGATGCTTTAAAGCGTCGCTAGGTTTAGACTTGGCGACGCTTTAAAGCGTCGCTAGACTTAACTCTAGCGATGTCTTAAAGCATCGCCAGTTCTAAACCTAGCGATGCTTTAAAGCATCACTAGACTTAAAACTTGTGACGCTTTCAGATTCACACATTGTGAAATATTTGAGGCATATCCATCAAGAACTTTGATATTCTTTAAAACTGTCGGGAAGAGATCTTTTTCTTGACTAGACATTGTATAATATGTATGAGGGATATAAGTTCTATCATTTGCAAGCACTTATGGATGAAGTTCATGTCGGATGCCCATTTCTTTTAAATCAAGACACGCCTTCATGTTATCTTTAGTCTTTCCATCAAGATTTAATATTGTTCCAATCAAATTATCACAAACATTCTTTTCTATATGCATAACATCAAGATTATGCCGGAGTATATTATGCTCCCTATAAGGTAAGTCAAAGAAAATGCTTCTTTTCTTCCATAATTGTTTAGTATGCTGATGGGTAGATGCTGTGATTATATCATCATCATTTTCAACTTCAAAGAAATTATCCGGATCCTCGAACACTGTCATATCTAAGGTGCAAGTATTGACTTCCTCCGATACTTCTTCTTGTACCGAAGTCTCAACATCATCTCTTCCTCGCTTTTTAGAGGACTTTGTCATCTTGTCGTAACTATGTCTGATACCAAGCATTTATCTACGAATATCATAACCAGAAGGTAGAATTGGAGTAGATCCCAACTCTATAGTACCATCAAATAAATCCTTCTGAAATTGAAATGGATGATTTGCCTCCAACCATCGACGATGTCCCATATAACAGAACTTTTCTCCACGTTTTAACCAAATTGAATGGGTTGATTCACCACAAGAAGGACATGCAACTCATCTCATAGTGCTCCAACCAGATAAATTAGCATATACAGGAAAATCATTAATAGTTCATAATAGAGCTACCCACAGATTGAATGTTTGGTCATTCGAAGCATCAATTGCATTGATACCCTCCCACAGTTGTTTCAATTCATCTATTAAAGGTTATAAGAAAACATCAATATCATTGCCTGGACCTTTATCATCTGGAATGATCATTGATAAAATAAGTGATGACTGTTTCATGCATATCCATGGTGGCAAATTATAAGGAATCAGAACAACTGGCCATGTGCTATAGACAGAACTTAAGGTCCGAAATGGATTGAACCCATCACTGGCTAAACCCAGCCTGACATTACGAGCATCATATGCAAAATCAGGATGTCTGCCATCAAATGCTTTCCATGCTAAACTATCCACTGGGTGTCTCAGCATTCCATCTTTTATATGGCTTTCATCATGCCATCTCATTGACGAAGCTGTCTTTGGTGATGCATAGATCCTTTTCAATCTAGGTACAAGAGGAAAATAGTGTAATACCTTTGCCGGCTTTTGTTTAATTTGTGTTGCATCCAATTCATCTAATCCCTCTCTCTTATTTTTTTTTTGCTTCATCCATCGTGAACATCCACACACATGGCATGACTCTTGATCAGCATGTTCTCCCTGATATAATATACAATCATTTGGACAGCTATGAATCTTTTCGTATCCAAGATCCAATTCCTTTACTAGTTTTTTGGCTTCATAACAAGATGTTGGTAAACTAGTACCTTCAGGAAATGTATCCTTTAACAACTTGAGCAACATAGTAAAACTCTTGCCAGACCATCCATTCAAGTATTTTATATGAAACAAATGCACAAGAAAAGAAATTTTTGAAAAGTTCTTGCAACCGGCATATAATTCTTGATCTACATCTTTTATCAACTTCTGATAATGATCTGTTCCAACATTAGTTGGGGGTATCGACTCTCCATCATGTATAGATTCAGTAAATATAGGATCCTCAGATAACCCAGCTGCTACTTGTCCTCCACTATAATCTCCAGGATATTGAGCTCCATATTCAAAAGCATCTCTGAGCAAACTCCTGATATCATCATCTCTTGCAAGATTTTTTTGTTGGTTACTGGATCCAAAATCAGGTATATGTTCCATGTTAGAGGTTTGGTTACATGTAGATTGTAACTTGACTCTCCATGAAAAAATCACTCAGTATAACCTCTTAAAAAACCATTCTATACCAAATGTTCTTCAATAATATTTGGATATAGAGAACTAGAATTTATACATTTTCGGCATGGGCATAAAATCTTCCCATTGATACTACTTCTCTCCATACCAAATTTAATGAAATTCTGTACTCCATCCAGATATTCTTTGCTATTCTTGGATTTAGTTATCCAACTCTTATCCATTGTAAGATAAAACTAACTGAAATAAATAAATATTTATAAGAACAGAATAAATTTAAAATAAGTTTATTCAATAGATCAATTATAGTATTATTAAATGTACCCTATCATCGACTAATAGGTAAAGAGGTCCTATCCCATTCAAGAATTGCATTAATTATATAGGTCATTTACAGTAATCAAAGGATACGCAATAGAAGTTTCAGAAAAATTTCGGTAGCATTTTTCATTAGTTCTCCCCATACAAATAAATATGTATGAGGAGAACTAAAAGGAAATGATATCCGAAATATATTTGAAACTCTATCCGTACCATTTGATTACTGTAAGTACCTATAAAATTATTTGCAATTCTTAAACTGTCCAAACTGGACATTCAATTGACCACTGTACATATTTCTCCCATCGGTATAAAAATTAAATAATTGTACGGATCCTGTAGAATATGTACTTTAATCAATTAACGGGTCTATGTTTCAATGCAATGCAAGTTTTTTAAAAAATATCTAAAAAATCATAATTGATCGTAACAAAGCTATAGATGGTATTGAAATCAAAGATTTGCAATAATGAAACTAACCTTAAAGCATAACATATTCAGTAAGATGTAGGTATATACCAAGAAATTTATAAATAAACAAAAATAATCTACTAAGAAAAAGAACAATAAATAATAAAAATTAAGGAGGAGGCTCAGTTATATACTATTTAATCTGCAACTAAATCAAAACGACTACAATCGGTTGCCTACAAAAGAAGGCCATCCAAGATTGTTACCATTAGAAACAGTTGAATCAGCCAAACATACATCGCATAATCATCATAGCCTCCATATACAAATCTTAAACCAATTTTAAAATTGATTTCAGAGCTTCTTTATTCTTCAAGCAGTCAAACACCTGATATGAAAAGACAACAAAACAGGTAAAGCATATTTTTCTTAGTGGTGTGCAATTACCAAGTTATTTAAGCTTGAACCCTGGCTCTTGTACTTGGACTAGTATGATATATGACTTTAGAAGAATCAAGATGACTTTTTGAAAACCATAAACTCAAACCTAATGTAAGAACAGAATAACATAGTGAAATATAAAACCTGTGAGGTGCTACTTTGTTCGCATGAAATATATTTGGGCTATGCATTGATGGGGATAACCTTACATACTGTCTGACAAACTAATACATGAAACACGTACTATTTTAAGATAGTTCGTGGCAGTCTGTAAGGCCTATTATTGTTTCTAGAGGGGAAAAAAAACTAGACCGGGTTGTCCAAGAAAAAGAGCTTTCACTACTTGCGATTATCGTAAATAATATATGTATCAGGAAGCATGAAACAAACAGTAGGCCACATTTTATGATACCTATTGCGAGCAATGAAAGATGGTCAATACCTTAATTTAGGAGTAAAATTAATCATGGCAGAGAATGGGGATTAGCCCTATGTATGATAAACCATTGCCTAGAAATATAGTGGAAAGTTGCCGAGGGTTTGTTAGCATTAGCTAGCTGATACCATTTTTTTGAAGGGATGAAGAGTGCAATCACAAGGTTTTAATGCATGTACATGCTAAAACTAAAGTTGAAGTTATATTTTCTCAGACTCAATTATTTATACCATTTTTAATTTCAGGAGATGAAGAGGACATGTTGAAGCTAAGTTTAGCAAAAACTTACATTTCCCGTACTCCATTATTCATATTAAGCTTTATTTTAAGCTTACACATTTCTTGCACTCAATTATTTAAATAAAAATAATTTATTTTTTCTATTATTTATTCGAACCTTCCATACAATTCTTAATAGAAACTAAACATTCTACCAAGATGTGTATGATTGACACAAGCTTAAATTTGGACAAATTCTGAAACCATATCTCAGATGTTCTTAGGATATGCAGGAAGATTAACTTGAGATCACCAGTCCACTTTTTTTTTTTTTGGGCCAATAAGACATTAGGGTATGCACATATCTAGAATGGAAATTAATATGTTTTTAATGTGCACTTTTAGCCTCTATCACAATTTCGATCCATGTATAGGGCCGGAACTAGAGATTGACTTGGACCGAGTTCTAACCTTATACAAACCTGATCTATGTCTGAATCCGGTCAGCATGTTTGATCCAAATATCGACCTACATCAACTCACGTTGAGACTTATTTTGTCAATGTAGTAGATCTTTCTGATTGAATCAAATTAACAGCAAGTAATCATGAACCATAAGAAACATGTATGTAAATTGGACTGCAATTGACTGTACTAAAAAGATATCACGTAAAATTCTCTCAAAAAGATATATTATGTAAGAAGGTATCATGCATTATCTTTAATGCCATTATGTCGACATTAGAAGGATATGTGCATGCATCTGTATGTGTCAAATATTCTAGGAACGAAATCCAGCCAAAGTTAAACGAAGACCATACTCAAATCCAAGCCGTTCACATATATTGACACCCACAGACTTTGTTAAAATAGTTGGCATTCTCCTAAGGTTAATTAACAGTTAACATGTAATTAAATATTGTCACTCAACTGTGAAGATAGATGATTAATTTCATAAATTCATAACTTAAAGCCTTGAGCAAAAAACATATTGCATTTGTTGAAGGTAAGTTTAGGTCAAAATTGAATATCAATGACCCGAATCCAAGCCTCATTTCAATAATTCGAAGATTTCTGATCCAATCCTAACCTGTTTTTTTGGGGTAGGGGCCAAAATTCCATAAACAAAAATCATAGGTTTATACGAGAATAATCATGAATAAGAAAAAAAAACTAACCTGTGGGATATTTCTTGCTTTACCTGGCCGGTGGAGCAGGCAGGGTAACGGGTGGGAGGGAGGGGCTTCGATCGGTGGGCCAGTAGGGAGGAGGTGGTGGTTGGCTCGGGCAGTGCACCGGAGATGAAGGAGGAGGGAGAGGGAGGAGGAAGAAAAGGGAGGGAGGGGCTTCGATCGGTGGATCGGTAGGGAGGAGGTGGTGGTCGGCTCGAGCAGCGCACCGGAGATGAAGGAGGAGGGAGAGGGAGGAGGAAGAAAAGGGAGGGAGGGGCTTTGATCGGTGGGCCGGTAGGGAGGAGGTGGTGGTCGGCTCGGGCAGTGCACAGAAGATGAAGGAGGAGGGAGAGGGAGGAGGAAGAAAAGGGAGGGAGGGGCTTCGATCGATGAGCCGGTAGGGAGGAGGTGGTGGTCGCTCGGGCAGCGCACCGGAGATGAAGGAGGAGGGAGAGGGAGGAGGAAGAAAAGGGAGGGAGGGGCTTCGATCGATGAGCCGGTAGGGAGGAGGTGGTGGTCGCTCGGGCAGCGCACCGGAGATGAAGGAGGAGGGAGAGGGAGGAGGAAGAAAAGGGTTAGGGGGTGGCGGCGGATGGATATCTGATGCAAACTAGGGCTCAGTCGGGGGAAAAGAGGGGAGTCCAGCGACGCTGATTCCGTCGACGCTTTTCAGTGTCGGTGGGTTGAGGTGCATACCAACGCTTTTCAAAAGCGTCGGCGGATTTCTGGTCGGGAATTGCCGACGCTTAAAAGCGTCGGCCTGTTGAGGAGCATATCGACGCTTTTCAAAAGCGTCGGCGAATTCCTGGATGGCGATGTTTATAAGCATCGGTAAACAGGATGAATTGCCGACGCTTAAAAGCATCGGCGGGTTTCAGAGATTATCGATGCTTCCAAAAAGCATCGACGGGTTCCTGGGTCTTCCCGACGCTTTTGTGAAGCGTCGGGAGAAAACGGTCGGGAAAACTCTATTTTACTGTAGTGGGTGTAACTGTATGGAATCCTTACCGGGCTGTAGATCTCACACTCCTTACTTTCCTTCCTTCTCAAAGTTATGCAGGATATTCGAGCTTGGTGGAGGATTAGATTTTTGGTGAAATGATGAATAGGTACGGAGTCATTAATACCGATTCGGCGATTGAAGAGTGATCAAATTTGTAATTAAATAAGTTATATTATTTTCTTTATATTAGATTTTTTTGTTATAAATTGCGATCAATAGTATTCTGGGGACTTGAAGTTGTACTGAATCTTTTAAAATCTTGCACGATCTCTGGGATATTTTCTAGGATTCATGGAGTCGATCGCGTGCCAAACCGGGTGCTGGGTTCGGGGCATGATAGGTTGTGCCTATGTAAAAGGTGGGGGGAATAATTATATGCAAAACTTTTTATTTGAATGTCTCGATGCAGAGTTTGAGACAGGGTCTCATGCTTTCTTTGGCTTTGTCGTTCGTTAGGCACCGTTTGCATCGTACCTTTATCTAAAGCTCATAGATCACAATATAACGAGAACTACTTGGGATTTGCATATAAATCACCTGGTTCTGCTATGAAATAATCTTGTAGTGCTAAGAGGATGACATATGAAATGATTTGTGGATGCGATATCCAAAGAGAAGCTATGGCTCTTTATCCAAATAAAAATAAGGTCCAAATTAGTGGCTCTACAAGGAGCAGGTTTGAGAGCTCGTAGCATTTTGGGGAGATATGGGAAGTTGTATCAATTTGCCCTGTTAAATTTGCAGAGATATATAGATTTCGACTTTCATACATAATCACAATTGATATAAAGATCAATGCCACATGTTCTAGAAGATGACAGATAATTTAACTAAAGTTGGTCTTACCTTAGTCATCATCATGAATAATGAGTAAACCATAAGCAGTTCCAGTCCAGCCACCCTCCACCCCCACCCTTCCAAAAGAAAAAGTTCATGACACAATGCATTGCACTTTCCACACTTCATGGATCAATTAGTCACATATAAAGCCCTATGGTACCAAGGCTAAAAATGTACTTTGATAGGAATTTGTAATCAACACTATTCTAGATGCTTCTAATACTTCTAAGAGACTTCTTTCCAATTGCCACTGCACTGCAGATGACTCCTCTGTAAATTAGATGCTATGATGAAAACTTGTACATTCTATGGCATTTAATGAATTTTATCTAGACAATATAATTGCTAAACATGACTCTTTGAAGTGTTTGGATTATTTCTTAGCTGTATGCCATTGTAGTATGCTGGTCAAAATATTTGTTAAGGCTATTATATTGAAATTTCAAGATAATAGCGAATGTCACATTGCTCTCATTCTTTTTTTTTTTTTTTTTAAATTCTAAAATCTCATTATTATAACTATGACTTTCTAAAGCCCCATCTTTTCTTTTCTCCCCCTCCCCCTTCCTATGGTAGCATGCTCCCTGCCAGTTGAGTCAAATTTTGAGACATTCAGCTCCCACAGGTTCTACGTTTCAAAGATTTGGCTTTTCATCCTCGGCATCCGCACAACCAAAAGGAGGGAAACCAGTCCATGGACCATGATAATGCTTTGTAGAATACATCAGAAATTTGAGCTAATATCGTATCTATTGAGACTGCCGATAATTCTACTGTTCAAGAATCAATACAAGATTCGGGTCCTGTTTCTAAAAATAATAATTCCGAGATGAAATGGTGAGCGTACTTGAAAACAAGTTCAGGTAAATTAATTAAATTTATATTTTTATGATGGATCCATCTAAATTATTATATTTAATAACTTAATATATAGTATATCTTTTACAAAATAAAATTAAGCCAATGTTTATAATGTATAATGTATGATGCAGGGATATATACTTGAGTATCCAAGCCAATAAAATCAAGTTACAAGTGGCTATTATTGAAGAGATACAGTGAAAGGTATGCATATTGGAAAAGCAAATGCTATGGTTATTATAAGAACTTTCAAACCGATGAGAAAAGATTAGCAAACCCTTCCAAAACTTGACTCCAAACTTTTAGAAGCAAATGGTGGAGCATTTCAATTCAGGAGCATACCAAGTATCAGATATTATGTTAATAGTTACTATAATTACAAACACATCATATTAACTCGAAATATATGCATGTCTAGTATATATATTTTTTATTTAAAATTTATGCTCATGTATGTACACTCACTATTATAGAAAATATTTGAATATATAATATTTATTTATAATATTGTTTACGATCTATTGTAATTTAATAAAAAAATTTGAAAGATCTTGTTGATCAGCAATTGTAGCTAGATGGTACTCAAAAGAGTTAAAGATGAGATGCTAGTTGAGATTTTAGATACAAGATTAGGCATTTTCTTGGCAAAAGATTAGGATGGGAAGAGCATGCATGTAACAAATGTTTCAAAATACACCACGAAGGATGTTATTTTTTCCGATTCTAATAAAGGATAACTAACTTTTATAATGATTTTATTTTATAAAGTTGTTGATTTAAAATGACTTCTATTACTAGATAGGGTTAAATTTACTTCTTTAAATAGAAATAAAATAGTAGTTTGTTGACTTTAAAATATGATTGTTTATTATTAAATTTTTGTAGGATGAAAATGATCGTGGACTTGGAGGTAAAGATGAAGAATGATGTGATGCAATGTTATAAAGACTTTGATATTAATTCGGAGCTTATTTTTAACATTCTAAAGTGATTTTATATACACTACACTTAATATTTAGACTATGTATATTTGACAAAGATTTGGTTTCCATTTGGACTTTATTTCTTAGGTTTAAATTATGTTTGTTTAGTAATACTTTGTTATCATGGTTAAATTTGATGATGATTTATGAGGCATATCTACTGTTGATATAGAAATAATATTATATATGGCATTAAAGCATATTTGCTATTAAGATGTAGATTATGATTTATATCATATATATATATATATATATATATATATATATATATATATTAAAAACAGTTTTTGATGTTATTGTGGATGTATGTTTAAACAAAATACAAATGATAATCTATTAGGATAGTTTATGTTAAAAATCCATCTCATAATATATCTTTTAGCTCGAATGGCCTTCATTAAAGCCTTTATGTTACAAGCTTAGGCAAAACTAATCCTCGCTAATATGTCAGTCTAGAACATAATACAATATATTTGAGTAAGGCTTGCCTATACTAAAAAAATTAATATTATAATTTTAGATAAAAATTTTTATTGTTATAAAGTTAAGTACGCATTATTATTGATAAATTTCAACTAGAACAATCCTCATCATGAACTCTATATTTTTGACTTTCAGTAAAAATTTGTATTACCAAAAGGATGTTAGTTACAACTTTATGTTAAGATTATCGATTCTAGAATATAGAATTAAACAAGGGCCATTCTCATCTTAAAAAAATTATAAGCAACACTATTAATCCTAGCTAATAGTTTACATTTATATATGAATTATATTTATTATTTTATTTATAGTTTGGATTATCCTTATCAAAATATTGAATATTTATAAACATTTTTACTAAGAAAATGATAAACATGTCTTTTATTTTAATGATATTTTTGATTCTGGTTGATGAATCAACTTTTAGTAAGGACTATATTTGTCTTGGTTTAATAAAATAGACAAAATGGCTAAAGACCTAGCAAGGAGTTTTTACCCTTGTTTAAAATATTTGGCAATGGCATTTTGATTTTTGATAAGGATAGAGGTTCTTGTAAGAGATTTATTTTGTTGCAGCGATGAAAACTCTAAATTTATCTTTTCTATGGCAAGATTTTTCCCCATCACAAAAAAAATAATCCAAAACTTTTAATTCATGAGAATTGTTAATATATAGTCATCACAAATTAGCCATTTTCCATGAAAAGAACCTATAATTTCCCAAACAAGGCAGCCATAGTAAAAATAATTTTCCTGTCGTGGGACCCATCAATGCTAAAGGGTTTCCACTTGCAGTATTATTCTCATAAAGTACTGAATATAAATTCGATTTTTCTTTTCGAACAATCTGTCCACTTGTCTTCTTACACATCTTTCTAGAGAACCCTTCCTCTATGATCTCTACCCACAACCTCTTTTCTTAGTATTCCCTTCTTGATGAATTGAAATGGTCCTGCGCCAATTAATTATAAATTGCAATGAATTCTAAATATTAGAGAAAGGCTTTACATGACCTCCGGATAACTTAGATATAGCCACATATATCTGCTTTCATATGCGTTAATTGCACATGCCGCCCAAAATTGGTCACACAAAAACTTTTATGGGCATCAAAAATGTTCTCCCAATTCTTGGCCAGTTTTCTTTCTCTTTTTTTTTTTTTTTGATAAAAAAAAAGGTAGGAGAGTTTTACCCTGGTGTAGCTCCCCGCAATAGACCTCCAGCCTGCTAGAACATGTTTGATTATGGCTGCAAATTTTCGCGTACCCTTCCCGCATAACTAGACAAGTACGTCAGCCTAGTCCCACTACGGCACTGGAGTTCCGGTCGCTCAGTCTCCTGGTCACGTGTTCCAGACTTAATATGAAATTTAATCGAATCACCTGCAGGATCATTCCTTGAACCCATGACCAGTGAAATATATACAAGAGCTGAGTCGCGTCTTAACCTACCGCGCTATCACTGCAGTCGTGCTAGTTTTCTTTTTTGAGCACTACTTTTTTTTTTTTTTTTGCTTGCATATGCCAAATTCTACCATGCCAATCTAATTAATATAATTAGATACCTTTAAAAAAGAACATGATCAAACAACGATCCAAGGCTTCCACAATGCCGTGGAGGAACACGTCTTTCAAGTGCATGCTTGAAAGAGGTGTTGGAATGGACCTGAGCTGGCCGTGTCCGGCGATGGGTAAAATTTGTAGCTAGGTGTCCAAAGGCATGGTTACAGGATATTCTACAACGGAAGAAGTCAATTTGGATGTTCAAATCGATACATATATTTTATGGAAAACGATCAAAGTTGCAGACTAGGTGGCGGCCAAAGCATTACGACACCAGCTGCCATCTAATTCATTAAAAAAATATTGGAAGAGCCTTCCACGCCGTGTTTATGTTAATTAGCGTTTCATCCCATCTTGCATTAAAAAAAAAATTAATAATAATAATTAAAAATGGAAGCTGGCCATCGCTTTCTCGCCACCCTCTCTCTCGTCGCTATCTGCTGGCCAGCTTCCATCACCTTGGGTCTCCATACTTGACGACGAGGGTGGTGGCATCTGGGGGGGCCACATCCTTCTTTTTGAAGCTACGATGGACGGATGGACACCTCACGAGGAGATGGGGTCCGCCAAGAAAACACGGGCGTTTAAAAGTCCACGGCCCGTGGAAAGGCTGCTTTCCGCTACGGCTTCAAACCCACGAGGCTCGGTTCTCCTGGTGGACCCACCTGCCACCTTTTCTCTCTCTAGCGTGGTCCACCGTTTTATTCCTTCGTCTCCGTAGGCTGATTTTTTTATCAGCGTTTCTCGAAGGAAAAGTTTGGGGTGGGGTCCACTTTGATAGAGAGATCGCGGACCGTTACCCTCCGAGGCTGTTGCTTTCTTTTGGTGCGCCTTTTGGGGACGAAGTTTGGTGGGCATCGCGAGCCTGATAAGTGGCTTCGGATAGGCAGCATGGCAGGGAGCGGTAAAGCTCTCCGATCACCGACGGTACATTCCGTTCTTCTCTCACGGAGACGGAAGAAGATGAGGTACGATAAAAAAATATTCATTTGAAATATTTAAAAAATACTTTTAATATTTAAATAAAATAAGATATTTTTTCATCAATAAATATTATATATATATATATATATACTTGACCAAGTATAATTTATTTTGAAATGTGCCCAAACATTCGAAACTACTTTCCCACGAGCCAAATGAATCTTATACGATTTCTCCAACAAAAAAAATCTATACATAAAAAAATATATATATTTTTTGATTTTGACATCGGAGAAACTCCTGCAACATCAACCAGCCATCTGGCACCACAAAATTGATGGTTAATATGTACCACAAAATCTATCATACCAACTCCCGTCCCTTCTTGTTAATTTGTATCGTACAACTTTCATAGATGACGTGAAACTTATCATATAAGCGGGCGTGCATGCGAGGTCTGCGTGCGCATGGTGTGGGAGCGGATGGGCACTGCGTGTACTACTAAGAGTGAAAATAAACGGAATCAGACTATCGTGAATAATCCTGATTTAATTTGATTTTTTGATCGTATTTTATTTTTAAATCCGGATCCAATCCGATAAAAAACCGGAATGGTTCGGAATTAAGTCGAGGATTAAAATTTTTAATCCAACAAATTATTTGAATCGGATCGGATCTATATATAGTATAGTTTCAATTAAAAAAATTTAGATTTGGATCGAGTCCGGATCAAATATAAATAATTATATTTTTAATTATTACATAACCAGTTATTATTAATTATATAAAATAAACAAGAAATAATATTTTTATAATAATTAAAATATAAAAATAATTATAAATATATCTTTATATTAAAAATATAATTCATAAAAATTTTAAATTATAATCTAGAGATTCAAATAAGTTTAAATGGTAATGGTATTATCGATTTGGATCGGATTAGATCGGTTCTAAATTTAATAAATTCAGATCCAATATGAAAAAATGAACTAACCTGATTTTATGATTCGATCAGATTTATGAATTTTTAAAAATAAATCGGATCGGATCTAAATAAATTAAATTGGGATGGATCATGAACAACTTGGTTCATCTGCAGTTAGCGCGTGCTCTATTACAAGTATACGTATGTACATCAGGATCGAACTGGATGCCGCTTAAAGTAACGGTGAAAGAATTATGCATATGCCGCACAAGTTTCCTTCCCCGAGATTTCGATATCATCATAACGCTTCTAATAGGTTGCATCTGATCCTCCTCGTAAAATATGAGCTGAATCAGTCAACTTTATTTTATCCTCGAAAAATAAAGTCAACCAAGTCAACGGAGTTTGTTTTTTTTTCTTAGAGTGGGATTGACCAAATAAAATTAGGGAGAAATTAATTCCCACTTCCCATTTTTAACTCCATTATAATAAATTATTTTTATTGACTAAAAGTATAACTTTCGATCGTTCATTTAATATTTATCGTGATACAACATTCTTCGTGATATCGTATTATTTTAAAAATATCAAAAATATCCTTTATTATATTACGATTCTTCTTCTGTTTATCGAAAATATCCTTTATTATATTACGGTTGTTTTTCCGTTTATCGTTCCTTCAGAGACTGTGCTGACGTTTCCTCTTCTATTCTAAGGACCGGCCATTAAAGACGTGCCGTTCATCCCTTCCTTGCACCCTACAGTAGCCACTAGATCATAGAAATTAACGGAGAGAGTAGTCCCCCGGTAAAGCTCTCTCACGAGATAAATATCCGTTCATCCCTTCCTTACTTGATGAACTTTGCCTCGGATCAATATCCGTTGTCTACCAGTGAAGCTCTCCCACGAAGAGAGTAATCCCCTAACTCCTTCTTTACCATTCACACCGCCTCTCCTCTACTGGCCTGCCTCCTCCTTGTTGATTTGTTCTGAATCCTCTTCCACTTCATATTCACAAAACTTTCTTCTGATTTCTTCTGAATCAGATTTTTTATTATTATCTTGGTTTTTAACAGTTATGGATCCTAAGGACATTGAAAATTCAAATTTTATGGCTGTGTGCTCCTATGGTAATGAAGCTCATATCATTTCAATTTCAAAAGACACAACTCTTAATTATATTATCAATAAAATAGTGGAGAGATGGAAGCATTTGTCCCGTACAATGATTGATATGAAATTCTATATTCCTAACTGTTACGGCCGTTATAATGATGTGGCATGTCTCAGATTCTGCCAGGCGTGATTCGAGCCACGTGGAATTTTTTCGATAGAACGGGGACGGTCCAGCAAGGTCAGATGTGGGTCCACCTCGGTCGAAGTCGAGGTCGGGCCGGGCCAACCTGCTCCTTCGCCAGGTGTCCGCCAAGGAGGGGTCCACCTCGGCCGAAGTCAAGCGCCTCTTTGCCGCTCCGCCAGGTGTCCGCCCAGGAGGTGTCCAACTCGGCCGAAGCCGGCGGCCCCTTCCACCCTCGCCGGGTGGCGCCCTGAGATGGTGCCACCTCGGCCGAGGTAAAGCCGGGCCCTCTGCTACTCCTTTGCCAGGTGTCCGCCTAGGAGGGGTCCACTTCGGCCAAAGTCGAGCGCCTCTCAGCCGCTCCGCCAGGTGTCCGCCCAGGAGGTGTCCACCTCGGCCGAAGCCGGCGGCCCCTTCCTCTCTCGCCAGGTGTCCGCCCAGGAGGTGTCCACCTCGGCCGAAGCCGGCGGCCCCTTCCTCCCTCGCCGGTGGTGCCCTAAGACGGTGCCACCTCGGCCAAGGTCGAGCTGGGCCCTCTGCTGCTCCTTCACCAGGTGTCCGCCCAAGAGGGGTCCACCTCGGCCGAAGTCAAGCGCCTCTCTGCCGCTCCGCCAGGTGTCCGCCCAGGAGGTGTCCACCTCGACTGAAGCCGGCGGCCCCTTCCTCCCTAGCCGGGTGGTGCCCTGAGACGGGCCACCTCGGTCGAGGTCGAGCCGGGCCCTCTGCTGCTCCTTCGCCAGGTGTCCGCCCAGGAGGGGTCCACCTCGGCCGAAGTCGAGCGCCTCTCTGCCGCTCCGCCAGGTGTCCGCCCAGGAGGTGTCCACCTCGGCCGAAGCCGGCGACCCCTTCCTCCCTCGCCGGGTGGCGTCCTGAGATGGTGCCACCTCGGCCGAGGTCGAGCCGGGCCCTCTGCTGCTCCTTCGCCAGGTGTCCGCCTAGGAGGGACCACCTCGGCTGAAGTCGAGTGCCTCTCTGCCGCTCCGCCAGGTGTCCGCCCAGGAGGAGTCCACCTCGGCCGAAGCCGATGGCCCCTTCCTCCCTCGCCAGGTGGCGCCCTGAGACGGTGACACGTCGGCTGAGGTCGAGCCGGACCTCTGCTGCTCCTTCGCCAGGTGTCCGCCCAGGAAGGGTCCACCTCGACCGAAGTCGAGCGCCTCTCTGCCACTCCGCCAGGTGTCCGCCCAGGAGGGGTCCACCTCGGCTGAAGCTGGCGGCCCCTTCCTCCCTCGCCTGGTGGTGCCCTGAGACGGTGCCACCTCGGCCGAGGTCGAGCCGGGCCCTCTCTGCCGCTCCTTCGCCAGGTGTCCGCCCAGGAGGGGTCCACCTCGGTCGAAGTCGAGCACCTCTCTGCCGCTCCGCCAGGTGTCCGTCCAGGAGGTGTCCACCTCGACCGAAGCCGGCAGCCCCTTCCTCCCTCGCCGGGTAGCGCCCTGAGACGGTGCCACCTCGGTCGAGGTCGAGCCGGGCCCTCTGCTGCTCCTTCGCCAGGTGTCCGCCCAGGAGGGGTCCACCTCGGCCGAAGTCGAGCGCCCCGCGTGGTGAGGCCGCCGAGGAGCAAAAGCACGAGTTCCGAGACCGTCCGTCGAGCAGCACGCGCCGTGCCCCGAGAGGAGTGTTGGTACGATCGACAGCAACGCGCGAAACCTCGTTTACATCGGCCCGACAAGTTCTGCAGCCGAGAAGTAAAATCCTGACAAGACAGGACCCGGTAACGGGCGTTGTCGGCACCTGGGAAAGAGAGCGCTCGTGCTCGACCCCAAGATCTGGCTAGCGTCCTCCCTCTACCCTTTCCTCGCTAGGCTCGGCAAGCAAGACAAGGAGGCCACCGAGTTCTTAGACCCAAAGGAGAAAGGGGAAAGAGAGGGAGAGATGGAGGTGAAAGCAAGAGGGAGCCTCCCAGGGGCGGAAAGCTGGAGGCAGTGTGATGGATAAAAGGATGGGAAGAGCGGACGACTAGGTAAGGAGGAAAAAAGTGCTGGGAAAAGGAAAGACACCAAGAGCAGGATCCAAGATCCCGAGAGGGATCCCTTGGCGCAAGCTCGGTGAAGGAACCTGGCCCAATTTTTACTCTTCCTGAGACATTCTTTACAAAGATAATCTCCAAGCCTGGGACTCCTTCAGGGGCCCACCTTGGAGACTCTGTTCCATCTCGCCGTTTTCTAACTTGACCATCGGAGCCCCCTCGCCGGGATCCCCGGCCAGGGTTTCTGACATTGTCTTGCAGGATTGTAAGCCCGGAGACCTCGAGGCGAGATGGCCTGATCAAGTCACTAGCTCTGAAGCTACAGGCGCGGCGGTGAGATCGGCAACATATTGGCGCGCCAGGAAGGGGGGCAGGACAACACCCCCAGTGTGAGCTAGCTCTCTGTGGGACGAAGCGTGCTCCGGCCATGGTGGTCACACGCGG
Organism: Areca catechu; assembly: GCA_021397845.1. Taxonomy (NCBI): domain Eukaryota; kingdom Viridiplantae; phylum Streptophyta; class Magnoliopsida; order Arecales; family Arecaceae; genus Areca; species Areca catechu. The sequence continues at coordinate 32,425,875 of CM038041.1, forward strand.
GCGCGAAGCATCCACCAGCCGAGTAGGGGAGGTCCCCTCCCCTCAGGGGCCATGCAGCCCGGAGAGGGAGCTTCCTGCTCCACCTCCTATTCCGCCGCAGCTGACCTCGATGGACGGACCTTTTGCAGCTGTCATCCAACGGCTGCAAACCCTGACTACAGCAGTTCGGCAGCTGCAGCACCAGCAGCGCTCCTTGGCCACGCAACCCCAGCCAGGAACCCCTGCGGCTCGGGCCGCGGGCCGCGCGGAAGCCTGCGCTCCATCCATGGCAGGCCATCCCAACCGTGGGCAGCCTCCAACCCATGCGGGAGCCACCAGACCCCTGTGAAGAGAAATTACTCCGGTTCGGCAGTTCACGAGAGTCGATCCCTGGCCGATGATGCCAAGACGGTGCGCCGCAGTGAGCGACGTCGAGGCAAAGCCCCCTGCCGAGACTGATCGGCGCCCCCTTCACCAGCGGCCTCGGTGGAAGATTCCACCGATGAGGCCATCAAACGCCAGGCCGAGAGGCGCCTGGAGGAGCATGAGTGCAAACCAGCGGAGTTCGACCGCCGATTTCCCGACCTGCAGAACTCCTCGGCGGACCCGGCAAGATACGACTCCTGACCCCCCTTCTCCCAGGAAATCCAAGAGGAGATGGTTCCGAGCCTATTCCACATGCCACAGGTCGATCCCTACGACGGGACCACCGACCCTTAGGACCATCTATAGAGCTACAAGTCTCTTATGAGGGTCTAGGGGGCCACGGATGCTCTTTTATGAATTGCCTTCCCCGCTACCCTCCGGAAGGTTGCTCGAGTCTGGTTCACCCGCCTCGAGCCGGGATCCATTTGCTCCTTCCATTAATTGGAGGGAAAGTTTGTGGCGCACTTCGACGCTTGTCGGAAGGTGCCGAGAGAGGTGGATAGCCTCTTCTCCATCCGCCAGCAGGACCAGGAGCTGCTTCGGGACTACATTACCCGCTTCAAGATCGCTGCCCTGGAAATCTACAATCTGGACGAGCCCGTTGCCATGCTGGCATTAAAGCGCGGGCTCAAGATGTCCTGCCTGACTTATTTCCTGGACAAGAAACCCCTCAGGACGTACTCCGAGCTCCTCCTCCGTGTCCACAAGTACATCCGAGCGGAGGAGGCTGATCGCACCCGTCGAGAGCTGGACGGGAGGACCTTGAAGAAGTCGGCCCCGAGAGATGTTCCAGGGACCCGGAGGCCCGGGCCACCTGCTGACCCCCGTCCAAATCCGAAGCCAAAGGGCGGAGTCCCCCCGGAGCAAAGTTTCACCCCTCTCCTTGCTCCCAGAAAGAATATCCTCATGGAGATTGAGGGCGAGCACTACCTCCGCCGACCTCCACCTCAGAACCCGAGGAGCACCCGCGACAAGTCAAAGTACTTCCAGTTCTACCGTGAGCACGGACATGACACGGAGGAGTGTCGCAATCTGAAGCGAGAAATCGAGGAGCTGATCAAAAGGGGCTACCTCAGGAAGTTCATGAGGAACGAAGCTCCGGCAGAGGGACAGCCGCTCGCGGCCCTCCCCCCGGTCCCCGCGATCGATAATCGCCTGACGGAGAAGCCAGTGGGCATGATCTCTTGTGGAATCGGGCGGGCGGCAAAGAGGGCCCGGGAGGTGGGAGACCCGGAGAATGTACTCCCTTTTGAGAAGGGGAATGAAAACAAGAATGTAAATAATGATACTGTGGTAGTCGAGATGACCATCGCAAAGCATCCTGTACATCGCATTATGGTAGATAGTGGAAGCTCTACTGATGTGATTTTTTATGACGCTTTCTCCCAAATGAACCTGTCTCATGATCAGCTAAGGCTGGTGCACACCCCTCTTGTGGGCTTTATCGGGGACTCGGTGGGGGTCGAGGGGGAGATTACACTCCCTGTCACCGCTGGATCCCCACCTCGTCAGACAACAGTCATGATGACATTCACCGTCGTCAAGCTCCCTTTGCCTTATAACACGATCCTCGGTCGCCCGGGCTCAACCAGCTGGACGCCATGATCTCTATGAGGTGGTTGATGGTGCAATTCCCCACGGCCTCCAGGCCTAGGGTGATGAGGGGGACGACCTAGCCAGTCCAGCATTGCCTTCAGACAGTCCCGGGTGCCCGAGGCACCGGGCACGACCCCGATGTTGACGACCTCGACTTAAGGGAGAAGGAACCCAGGGGAGGATCCGTAGAGCGTCTGTTGGCGTATCCTCTCAGTTCGGATCCTCAGAAGACTGTGCAGGTGGGGGCCTAGCTCCTGGAGGAGGAACGGGCCTGCCTGCTGGATTTCCTCCGTGCGAATGCGGATGTGTTTGCATGGTCCGCGACCGACATGCCGGGCATCCCCCCTGAAGTCATCACCCACAGGCTGAACGTGGATCCGAGGTGCCGCCTGATCCACCAGAAGAAGAGGAGCTTCACCGCAGAAAGGCAGAGGGCCATCAACAAAGAGGTGGAGAAGCTCCTCGCCGCCAGTTTCGTGCAGGAAGTACAATATCCCAACTGGTTGGCAAATGTGGTCATGGTGAAGAAGAGTAGTGGCAAGTGGAGGATCTGTGTGGACTACACCGACCTCAACCGAGCCTGCCCGAAGGACAGCTTCCCTCTTTCGAAGATTTACCAACTGATGGACACCACTTCGGGGCATCGCCTCCTCTCTTTCATGAATGCCTTCTCTGGGTATAACCAGATTCGAATGCACCCGGAGGACGAAGAGCACTCCACCTTCATCACCGATCGCGAAACTTACTGTTACAAGATGATGCCATTTGGCCTCAAGAACGTCGGGGCCACGTACCATCGACTGGTCAACAAAGTCTTCAAGGATCAGATCGGCCGCAACATGCAGGTGTACGTGGATGATATGCTGGTAATGAGCAAGCCCCTCTCGGATCATGTTGTCGACCTGGCGGAGACCTTCGGTAACCTCCGACTTCACCAGATGAAGCTAAGCCCGGCGAAGTGCATCTTCGATGTCTCCGCCGGGAAATTCCTGGGGTTCATGGTGATCCAAAGAGGGATAGAGGTCAACCCAGAAAAGGTCCAGGCCATCTTAGATATGGAGCAACCTACCTCCAAGAAGCAAGTGTAGCAGCTCACCGGCCAGATAGCTGCTCTGAGTCGGTTTATCTCGAGGTCGATCGACCGCTGCCAGCCATTCTTCAAAGTGCTGAGAAAGATGAGTGACTTGACCTGGACCGAGGAGTGCCAGGAGGCGTTTGACGAGCTGAAGAAGATGCTTACATCGCCCCCATTGCTTTTCAGGCCCGAGGAAGGAGAGGAGCTCATCCTCTACCTGGCGGTCACCCCGGAGGCCGTCAGCTCGGTCTTGGTTCGGACCGACGACCAGGGAGTACAGAGGTTGGTGTACTACACAAGCAAACTCCTCCGTGATGTGGAGCTCAGGTATTCCCGGCCCGGAAAGCTCATTTTTGCGTTAATAGTGTCTACTCAGCGTCTCAGGCCCTATTTCCAAGCATATCCCATTACCGTCCTGACTGATCAGCCACTGAAAGCGATACTCAGCCGACCCGACACGTCTGGGCGATTGGCAAAGTGGGCACTAAAGCTCAGCGAGTTCGATATCGCTTATCAGCCAAGGTCAGCCATGAAGGTGTAGGTGCTCGCCGACTTCTTGGTCGAGTGCGCAGGCCTAGGCAAGGGGACAGAGGAGGACCCTCTGCACAAGCAATTGAAACCAGGACTCGAGGAGGACGCATGGATCCTTCATGTGGATGGAGCCTCGAACTCCGGCGGGAGTGGAGCCGGTCTCATTCTCGCCAACGGCGATGGGGTCGTCGCCGAATGTGCACTCCATTTCCAGTTCGCCGTAACTAACAACCAGGCGGAGTACAAGGCACTCCTCGCCGGGCTGAGAGTGTCCCGCGAGTTGGGTGTTACCAACCTCAAGGCCTTCACCGATTCCCAGCTGGTGGCTGGACAGATCTCCGGAGAGTATGGTGCGCACGACCTTCAAATGGCGAAATACCTGGAGCTCGTGAGAATGAGCGCAGCCGGGTTTCGGCACTTCAGCATCTCCCACATACCCCGCGGGGAGAATGCTTGCACGGACGCTCTCTCCCGGCTGGTAACCCTGCCGGACTCGTTGCTGGGCCACGCTAATGTTGAGCGACTCAAGGCCCCGAGCTACGAGACCCCTGTGGAGGTCCATCAGGTCAACCAAGAGCCCAGCTAGATGGACAAGTATGTCGAGTACATTACCAGCGGCACCTTGCCGGAAGACCGCGCGACGGCCCGCCTTATCAAAAAGAAGGCTGCACGGTTTGTCCTAATGGATGGGCAGCTATGTCGGAGGTCCTACTCCTATCCCCTCCTCAAATGCCTGAGACCCGCGGAGGCCGCACTCGTACTCCAGGAAATCCACGAGGGCATCTACGGGAACCACGTGGGGGGCAGAATGCTAGCATATAAGGCCCTCCGCCAAGGTTATTTCTGGGAGACGATGAAGGAGGATGCCACCGACTTCATAAAGAGGTGTGACCGGTGCCAGCGGCACGCCGTGGTGCAGCGGCAGCCCTCTGCTCCGCTTTCCCAGCTCTCTGCCTCGTGGCCGTTCATCCAGAGGGGGATGGATCTCTTAGGACCCTTTCTCCCGGCGTTCGGACACTGGAGGTTCCTGATCATGGCCATCGACTACTTCACAAAGTGGGTTGAGGCCGAACCGCTGGCACGGATCATGGAGGCAAACGTGGCCAAGTTTCTCTGGAAGTCAATCATTTGTCGTTTCGGCCTCCCCTATACCATAATCATCGATAATGGACGTCAATTCGACTATTGGGATTTTGAAGAATTCTGTAGTGACCTCGGCATCCACCATTGTTTCACCTTGGTGGCGCATCCGCAGACAAATAGAGAAGCCGAGGTGATGAATAGGACCATCTTGCAAGGCCTTCGGACGAGGCTAGATCAGGCCAAGGGTAGGTGGGCAGAAGAGCTCCCGAGCATCCTGTGGGCATACCACACCACCCCAAGGACGGCCACCGACGAGACCCCGTTCAACCTCATCTTCGGGACCGAGGCGGTTATCCCGATTGAGCTCAGCCTACCCACCCTGTGCGTGGAGCAATACGACAAAGTGGAGAACCCTGCCAGGATGATGCTGAACTTGGACCTCCTTGAGGAGACGAGGGACAAGGCCCGAGTCCGAATGGTGGCGTACAAGCAGCGGGTGGCCAGGTACTACAACTCTCAGGTGCGACCGAAGTCCTTTTGCCCAGGAGATCTGGTGCTCCGGCGTGCTGAAGCTTCCCAGCCACGGGAGTGCAGGAAGCTCTCTCCGAACTGGGAGGTTCCGTACAGGGTGGAGGAAGTTCTCCCTCATGGGGCCTATTACCTGGAGGAGTTAGGAGGGTCCAGGTTCCCTTGGTCCTGGAATGCCTTGAACCTGAGGATGTATTACCAATGATGTAAGGTTCCTCGAACTCCTGCAATAAAATTCCTTTAATTCAATTGCTTCTTCTCACCTCGTAGGAAGAGAGACACTTAGCTTTGGGGTCGGCAAACACGGCTGTGGCCGAAGACCTGAGGAGGCGGGAAGTCTCGAACTTCGGTCCGGAAGGTGGGGCAGAGCCAAGCTCGCCCACGCAATCACGGAGAACAGCTCGGCAAGTCACGTAGGGCTCGCCAAAGCCCGTGGCCCAGGGGTTCAGTCCGGAAGTCCCGGACTTCGGTCCGGAAGGCGGGGCAGAGCTAAGCTTGCCCACACAATCATGGAGAACAGCTCGGCAAGCCGCGCAGGGCTCACCAAAGCCCGCGGCCCCGGGGTTCAGTCCGGAAGTCCCGAACTTCGGTCCGGAAGGCGGGGCAGAGCCAAGCTCGCCCATGCAATCATGGAGAACAGCTCGGCAAGCCGTGAAGGGCTCGCCAAAGCCCGCGGCCCCGGGGTTCAGTCCGGAAGTCCCGGACTTCGGTCCGGAAGGCGGGGCAGAGCCAAGCTCGGCCACGCAATCACGGAGAACAGCTCGGCAAGCCGCGCAAGGCTCGGATAAAGCCTGCGGCCCCGGGGCTCAGTCCGGAAGTCCCGGACTTCTGTTCGGAAGGTGGGGCAAAAACAAGCTCGCCCACGCGATCACGAAGAACAGCCCGGCAAGCTCGAAGGACTCGCGCAAAGCCTGCTCTAGCGGTGCCCAACCCGGAAGCTCCGAACTTCGATCTGAATGCTAGACGAGATTTAGTTTGCCCGCAAGCTCAGCCAGGAGCAAACCACGGGACTTACTCTCGGCACTTGAAACCAACACTCGGTCTCAGCAAAAAAAAAAAAAAGAGAGAACACAGAGCAGACAAGGTTGGGACTTGGCAAAAAAGGGATTCTTCATTAACTTGAAAAAGGTTTACAATGAAAGAGTCCCGATAGGCCGAGAGTTCTCAAAAAAAAAAAAGAAAAGAAGAAGCGAAGCAGAAAGAAAAGGAGTACAAGTGGGAGCTAATTTGGCGCGGTGGCACTGTCCTCAGGCGGGAGTGCGTCCTCTCTTGCACCGTCGACGGGTGGCTGCTCAGAGGGCTGTGCTGAAGTTGCGACCGCATCGCCTGCTGCAGCTGGAGCCTCGTTGCTGGGCTCCTGCCTCCTCCCGCCGAGAACCACCCCGCTGAGGTCGAGCTCGGGGTAGAAGGAGCCTACCTTCTCCCGGCACACCTGGAACCCCTTCAGGAAGGAGTCCACGGTGGCCTCCCGAACCTCCGCGATATACTCGTCGGAGGCCCAGAACTTCGGGACAGCCTCCTGCGCCTCCCGCTTTGAAGCTTCTAGCAGCCCATTGATGTAGGAGCTCCGCTCCTTGGCTGCATTCGCCTCCTTCCGAGCCTCCTCCACCCGGCGCTCCAGCGACTAGGACTGAGCTCGGAGGCGAGCCTCCTCCATGGCGTCCTCCTCCACGCGGCGCTAGTTGGAGATCCTCTCCTCAGACAAAGAGGTCTCCAGTTCTTTGATGCGCCCCTCGGCGCGCGCCAGGTCGGATTGAAGGGTCTAGTTGTTCCCCCGCAACTCGACCCCCTTCTCCATGAGGTCCTTCACGTCGGCTGCGAGTTTGCCGAGCTTCTCTTCCTTCTCGGCATCCTTCTTGGCATACCTTGCGAGGAAATTCCTCAGCAGTAGTACGTCGGTCCCAATCTGCACCAGAGAGAGAAGTCAGTCATAATCCAACTGGAACTTTAAAAGGGAAGGTTCCAAGTCTGGAACTTACCGTGAAGAGCTACGGAAGGATCCCGAGCAAGGCGTCGGCGTAGTCCCGGCCGCCCCTCAGTCGGCGGTCTCGGGAGGTGCAGGCGAACTCCATGACCCTCTCCGCGAGGCCCTGGTCGTGGATCACGGAGCACCGGCTGGTGAGATTTGGCGGCGGGACGGATGGATCGGCGACGGCAGTAGTGACCGTCCCCCCGCCGGGCGGAACGGCCACCGACGGGGCAGCTGCGGCCACCGGGGGCACCGTCGGAGCAGTGGTGGAGGTGGGCGCTGCCCGGGAGGGAGCTGGCCCTCCCTCTTCTGCAACCCTGACGAGGTCAATGATAGGGGCATCGGCAGCCCGGGCTCGAGGTGGCCTGGATGCAGGAGCTGCCGCTACTGGACCGGAGGCAGGAGTCGGCACGGCCTCCCGGCTCGCCTCGGTGCGAGCCCTCTTCACCGCGGGCTCATCTCCCTCGGTAGTGTCCCTCTGAGCAGCGCCCTCCAGGAGATTTTCCAAGGTGAACTTTATGCATGAAAGAAAGCGGAGGTCGGTCAGCTCAGTTAAAAAGAGAAAGGAAGAAAAGGGGAAGGTGCGAAGCAGAGAAGAAGGCTGAGCCTCACCCGGCTCCCGGATGGGACTGATACCTGCCTCGAACAAGTTCTGCTCCGAGAGCAGAACATCGAGTGTAGGGACCGCGTCGCTCAGCAGCAAGGAATATGCCTCCTGGTCCGCCGGCTCGACTTGGGAGTTCTGGTTCGGGGACCGATCCGGCTCGCTCCAGGCCCAATCGACGTCCTCGACCGAGGCAAAAAAGAACCGGTTCTTCCAACCCTTAATGGAGGAAGGGAGGTTGAACCGGAGATACCTAGGCCGAGGTGAAATGTACCACCAGCCATCATCGGTGGAATAACGCTTCAGGGTGAAAAGAGCCATGAAGAGAGAGAAACGGGCAACAAACCCATGGAAGTGGCAGAAGACAATGAAAGCGAAGATGACTCGGATGGCGTTCGGAGCCAACTGGGCCGGGACCAGGCGGTAATGACTAAGAAAGGAGAGAAAGAAAGGGTGAAGGGGGAACTGAAGACCCCCAAGGAGGAAGTCCTCGTAGAAGGCTATTCGACCGGGGCCGCTTAAGGTGACGCGATCCTCGGGCCACGAGAGAGAAAGATGGATCTACCCCGAGATGCCATAGACTTCCCGGAGCAAAGAAAGGTCACCTTCGGTCATCGATGAAATGTGACCGGAGGGACCAGCAGAAGAAAGGGCAGGAGGATGAAGAGAAGATATGGGACGCGTAGAGATTACGGGGGGAGACCTAGGATCCTTAGGGACACCTATGGTTATACCCCCAGGCTGGAGTCGCCTGCGGACCTCCTCCGGGATCACCTCCGCTTCCGAGGAGGAAGACGATGGAGTCCTCGACCGGGACGGACCAGCCTCGTCTGGATTAGACGAAACATGGCGACGACGCGCCATGGGGAAGGAAGTGGAGAAGAGAGATTGCTAAGGGAAGGGGACGGAGGAAGGAGGCAGATGAAGGCACTCACCGAAATGCACTGTGCAAATGAAGCGGCAACACAGGGGAGTGAAGGATAGCCTACTGCAATCGCCGGCAAAGCGCGAGAAAGGGAAAGGGCGTCGTTCCGGAAAGTCCCCCTCCTTTTCAAATTCGATCGACAATGGCCGTACCCATCATTCTGTTCCGGACCACCAGATGGATGCCGCGTGGATGCACGCCCGACATCGACGCTTCGGTTATGAGGAAATGGCCTCCTTTTCGAAGCGATGCATTAAGTGTAGCCGGAGGGGCGACGCATGGCAGCCCCTCATAGGGCCTTGGGCGCAACGAGGAACGGCAACGAGGATCGTGGCAATCATGGCGCGAGATCTTCGCCTTCCCCATGTCATCTCCGCATTAAATCCCCACGTTCCATAATGCCTCAACAGAACAGGGGATGGGGGGCAACTGTTACGGCCGTTACAATGACGTGGCATGTCTCAGATTCCGCCAGGCATGATTCGAGCCATGTGAAATTTTTTCGGTAGAACGGGGATGGTCTAGCAAGGTCAGATGTGGGTCCACCTCGGCCGAAGTCGAGGTCGGGTCGAGCCAACCTGCTCCTTCGCCAGGTGTCCGCCCAGGAGGGGTCCACCTTGGTCGAAGTCAAGCCCCTCTCTGCCGCTCCGCCAGGTGTCTACCCAGGAGGTGTCCACCTCGACCAAAGCCGGCGTCCCCTTCCTCCCTCGCCGGGTGGCACCCTGAGACGGTGCCACCTCGGCCGAGGTCAAGCTGGGCCCTCTGCTGCTCCTTCGCCAGGTGTCCGCCCAGGAGGTGTCCACTTCGGCCGAAGTCGAGCACCTCTCTGCCGCTCCACCAGGTGTCCGCCCAGAAGGGGTCCACCTCGGCCGAAGTCAAGCGCCTCTTTGCCGCTCTGCCAGGTGTCCACCTAGGAGGTGTCCACCTCGGTCGAAGCCGGCGGCCCCTTCCTCCCTCGCCGGGTGGCACCCTGAGATGGTGCCACCTCGGCCGAGGTCGAGTCGGGCCCTCTGCTGCTCCTTCGCCAGGTATCCACCCAGGAGGGGTCCACCTCGACCGAAGTCAAGTACCTCTCTGCCGCTCTGCCAGGTGTCCGCCTAGGAGGTGTCCACCTCGGCCGCAGCCGGTGGCCCCATCCTCCCTCGCAGGGTGGCGCCCTGAGATGGTGCCACCTCGGCCGAGGTCGAGCCGGGCCCTCTGCTACTCCTTCGCCAGGTGTCCGCCCAGGAGGGGTCCACCTCGGTCGAAGTCGAGCGCCTCTCTGCCGCTCCGCCAGGTGTCCGCCCAGGAGGTGTCCACCTCGGCCGAAGCCGATGGCCCCTTCCTCCCTCGCCGGGTGGTGCCCTGAGATGGTGCCACCTCGGTCGAGGTCGAGCCGGGCCCTCTGCTGCTCCTTCGCTAGGTGTCCGTCTAGGAGGGGTCCACCTCGGTCGAAGTCGAGCGCCTCTCTGCCGCTCCGCCAGGTGTCCGCCTAGGAGGGGTCCACCTCGGCTGAAGCAGGTGGCCCCTTCCTTTCTCGCCGGGTGGCGCCCTGAGACGGTGACACCTCGGCCGAGGTGAAGCTGGGCCTCTGCTGCTCCTTCGCCAGGTGTCCATCCAGGAAGGGTCCACCTCGGTCGAAGTCGAGCGCCTCTCTACCGCTCCACTAGGTGTCCGCCCAGGAGGGGTCCACCTCGGCCGAAGCCGGCGGCCCCTTCCTCCCTCACCTGGTGGCGCCCTGAGACGGTGCCACCTCGACCGAGGTCGAGCCGGGCCCTCTGCTGCTCCTTCGCCAGGTGTCTACCCAGGAGGGGTCCACCTCGGTCGAAGTCGATCGCCTCTCTACCGCTCCGCCAGGTGTCCGCCCAGGAGGTGTCCACCTCGGTCGAAGCCGGCGGCCCCTTCCTCCCTCGCCGGGTGGCGCCCTGAGACGGTGCCACCTTGGCCGAGGTCAGCCGGGCCCTCTACTGCTCCTTCGCCAGATGTCCGCCCAGGAGGGGTCCACCTCGGCCAAAGTCGAGCGCCCCGCGTGGTGAGGCCACCGAGGAGCAAAAGCACGAGTTCCGAGACCGCCCATCGAGCAGCGCACGCCGTGCCCCGAGAGGAGTGCCAGTACGGTCGACAGCAACGCGTGAAACCTCGTTTACATCGGCCCGACAGGTTCCGCAGCCGTGAAGCGAAATCCTGACAAGACAGGACCCGGTAATGGGCGTTGTCAGTGCCTAGGAAAGAGAGCGCTCGCGCTCGGCCCCAAGATTTGGCCAGCGTCCTCCCTCTAGTCTTTCCTTGCTAGGCTCGGCAAGCAAGACAAGGAGGCTGTCGGGTTCTTAGACCCAAAGGGGAAAGGGGAAAGAGAGGGAGAGATGGAGGTGAAAGCGAGAGGGAGCCTCCTAGGGGCGGAAAGCCGGAGGCAGCGTGATGGATAAAAGGATGGGAAGAGCGAACGACTAGGTAAGGGGGAAAAAAGGGCTGGGAAAAGGAAAGACACCAAGAGCAGGATCCAAGATCCCGAGAGGGATCCCTTAGCGCAAGCTCGGTGAAGGAACCTGGCCCAATTTCTACTCTTCCTGAGACCTTCTTTACAAAGATAATCTCCAAGCCTGGGACTCCTTCAGGGGCCCACCTTGGAGACTCTGTTCCATCTCGCCGTTTTCTAACTTGACCGTCGAAGCCCCCTCGCTGAGATCCCCGGCCAGGGTTTCTGACCTTGTCTTGCAGGATCGTGAGCCCGGAGACCTCGAGGCAAGACGGCCTGATCAAGTCACCAGCTCTGAAGCTACAGGCGCGGTGGTGAGATCGGCAACACTAACAATTCAAGAATGCTCGTTACACTCATAGAAAATAAGGATGTCAGCAATATGTACGAAATACATTGAAAGTTAAAAGCTGCAATAATTGAAATAGTTGTATTTCATGCAGCGTCGATGATTAAATCGCCTAATGTGATAATCAATTTGAGAATAATTCAGAGTCTATTCATAATTTATTTTAATATATTATTTTTTATAATTAATCTGAATCATATAATGTAATGTTCAATATGAGGCAATATTATTTATGGGAAGAATCAATCTTTTGTACTTGTAGGGATGGTGTCCCATCTCAAAATGTTGAACATATAAATTATTCTAAGTATTATCGGAAGGGCAGTTCATTTCATTTTTTCTCATTTGGCAGCTCAAGTAATTTTGTTCGAGTAGTCGAAAAAACAAGGAGTATCATTGAAGATGAACCAAATCCAAGGAACACTTTGGATGTTTGGAAAAACTCTATAGAGTGTGTAGGTCAAGAATTCAAGAATGTTGAAACCCTTCATGATATAATTCATAATTTCTACATTGCAAATTATAGAGATTTTGGGTTTATAAATCATCAGCGTGTTACTGTTGAATGTGCATATGAAGGATGTAGATGACGCATTCATGCTTCTCGTCTTGGGAATCAAGATAGATGTGTGTTACAGTAGTAAAAAAATCCATTCAGTCCTGACACAGCATCCTTCTTGGTGGCTGATGTGGCCATATGGGTACCCTCAAGTCTCCCATCAAAAGAAGATAGTGGGTCCGCTTGTTCTAAGAGGCGATCGACCCCTACGGCGGCCAGGTCGGCACCTCACTTCGGCCATGCACGAAGTCCAGCTTCGTGGCAGTTCAGTTCAGCTCGGCACCTTGGCCCCACCTCGGCCATGCACCTTGGCACCTCAGCCCGTGCCGGTCCAGCTCAGCACGTTGGAGGAGCAGCTGAGTCCGGCGGCAAGGGTAAGCCCACATAGGGTCTAGCTCGTTACGCCCGCGCGCTCTGCCCACGACTCCGACCTCATGCTCCAGTCCCACACGGCATGCCAGCGCGAAGTCCTTCCGCCCGCAACAGCCCTGGCTCCGGCTCTAGTCCAGCTCAGCATGCCCGCGGCATGTCCACGCACATCGCCCACACGGAGTCCTTCCACCCATGGCATCCCCTGCTCCGGCTATGCTTGATCCAGCCCAGGCCAGCACCCAGTTCGCCTGCGGGAGGCCTGCTCTTCGCCTCCGCCCGCAGCATGTCGATCGACTCTGGCTCCGCCTCCTCCCGCGGTGCACCCCAGCTCCAGTCCGGCACGCGCGACCAGTCCGGCACATCCCCCGTGCCAGTCTGGCTCCACCTCCGCGCCCAGTCCAGATGCCTGTGCCAGGGTCACGCTCGTGGCACGCCTGGTCGACTCCGACTCCACCGTGGTGCATCCCAGCTCCAGTCCAGCAGGACGCCTACTCCAGTTCGGCAGTCTGGTGCCCCAGGTTCGCTCCGTGCAGCGCACCTTCGCCCGGTCTGACACTCCCATGCTCCAACCCTGGCTTCGCCCGCTCCATCGCCCAGTCCGCCCGCGGGAGGCCTGCTCTTTGCCTCCTCCCACACCCCAGGTCCATCTCTGTCTGGCTTGCCCGCACACATCGGTACTCCTTCACCCGGTCCGGCTCAGCCCGGCAAGAAGCCCACGCCAGTCCGGCTCCGCCCCCTCACCGGTCTGGCATGACCGCGCCTCCGTGCCAGTCCAGCAATGCCTGGCACGGCGTTCTTCTCCAGCCCCAATCGCTCCAGCTTCGGCTCCGCCCAGTCCGACAATGCCCGGCACAGCGCTCTCCACCCGCGTGGAGTCCGTCTCCAACCTCGGTCCGGCTCCGCCAGCATGAAGGCTGGCCCAGTCTGATGCGACCTCTCGACATCCTCTCCAGCCTAGCACCTCACCTCCAGCGGTGCCCTCCGCCCGCATGGAGTCTGGCTCCAACCCCAGGTTCGGCTCCGAGAATGCCCAGTGCTTTGCTCCAGTGGGTTCCGCGCACATGAGGAGATGACATGCCTCAGTCCACGTGCATAAGGAGACTGCCTACCCCGTGCACCTTGATCTGCGTGCATGAGGAGCCTCGCATCGTGCATCTCGAATCGTGTGCATGAAGAGCCTCCACCTACCTCGTCTTGATCCACATGCCATAGTCCGTCTCCATCCCAGGTACGCTTCTCAATGTACAGTTATGGAAGAGACATGGATGGCGACATGCAAAATCACCATCCCTGCTAGACTCGTTACAGGCCTTATAGCGCTCCACCTGCAGGGAGGCTACATTAAAGCCTCCTAGGTCACAATTTACACCAATCAGGAAGGAGTGCCCCACCCAAGGCACTGTGCTCCTTCACCAACCTCCTGAACCACCTAGAAGAAAAAGATTCACCAACCTATCCTAGCCTCCCAAGCCTGCAGAAGCCTCACAAGCCTATGCCAAGAAGAACACGCCTCCCTGAACAACAAGAGTCGCTCGTCTACAAAAGATCAGGATAAAAAGGTAAGAAGGTGTGAGAGAGAAGACAGACTCTCTTGAGTCCTACATTATCTTCCATTTATCTTCCATTCTTATCATCCTCTGGAAGCAAAGAGTTCCCCAAGCTCTCTACCTCAGAGGTCTTCTATTCTCCTCGATCATCCCACTGACTTGATGTTGGAGTATCTTCGCTGGAATCCTCGGTCCAGGTCTCCCCTGTTTTGCAGGTCCGCCCGACAGTGGGAGCCGATTCATGAGGCCGGAGGCAGAGCACCCAATGGGAGGGACCCGATGCACCGAGCTACGGGCCACAACAATCCAAGCGACAACAATGTGTAATTAAAATAATGAGCAATCAACATACATGCAGAGTAGGGTTACAAGTTGGACCTCATCACAAGGCTTCGAAGCATTGGGTTTCAAATATTGTGAAAGAGAAAATTCATGATATGCTTTTGTATAGGCCAAGTGATATTGTAAAAGATATTCATCATGAATTTGGTATGGAATTACCATATCATCAAGCTTGGCATGGAAAAGAGGTTGCTATGAAGGAGCTATATGGTCAAAGGTCAGTATCTTATGAACGGATACGATGGTATTGTAATGCCATTCTTGAGACCAACCCTGGTAACATAGCAGAGTATGAAACCCTCGAAGATTAATTTAGATGTTTATTCATTTCCTTTAGAGCCTTAATCAATAGTTTGCTTAGAGGTTGTAGACCTCTAATATTTATGGATGCAACATTTGTTAAACATAGGGATGGAAGAGTTTTACTTGGTGCTACGGCTAAAGATGCGAATGATGATATGTTCCCTATAGTATATGCCGTTATTGATATAGAGAATGATGATAATTCGGACTGGTTTTGTCAACTTTTAAAAGGAGCCATAGAGTCTTGTGTTGAGTACCATAAACAACCATTCACAATTATGACAGATAGATATCAGGAACATATGAAAGCAATATCGAAGTACTTTTCTGATAGCTACCACTCTAACTGCATCCGTCATATCAAAGAAAATTTTAAAAATCAGGCATGCAACATCCTTATCAAAACTTTTAATTTTTATTTTTAAATTAAAAGATATGTTAACATACAATGATTGTATACGTGCAGGTGCTTGCTCATTATCATGCAGTTGAAAGGAAGAGGTTGGTTGATTTGTTAAATGCTGCTGCATATACTCCAAAGCTAAATATTTTTCAAAAATTAATGAGTAAACTTGTAGCTGAAGTCCCAAGTGTAAGTAACTTTATAACACATTCAAAGCCAGAGAACTGGTCAAATTCAGTATTTCCAGGTCTGCGTTGGGGTATTATGACATATAATGTTGTCAAATATTTTAATAGTATGATTCTAGAGGCTCGACATCTTGCTATTCCTTAGATGGTTGATCATAGAAGACTTCAAATTATGTAATTGATGCATGCTAGGCGAATGCGAAGACATAACATCTAAACCTATCTTTATCCTGATCCTGAAAAAGTATTGCAAAGAAATGCGAAAGAGGGTCAGAAGTTATCTGTGTTTACATCAAGCATCATGATTTATAATGTAAAGGACACAAAATACTCATATAAGGTTGACCTAAAAGATTGCACGTGCTCTTGCAGTGAATGGCAAATCTTTCAGATGCCATGTAAGCATACATGTGCATGCATTGAGAAGGCTGGCAGGTCATTATATCACTTCATTGATACGTATTTTCAGGCTGAAATGTATAGAGCAGCATATGAAGAATGTATCATCCAATTCCTAATATTGAGATGAGCCATGGTAGTTTAGATGAGGTGCATATTTTACCTTCTATCATCAAGACTCGTCTTGGTAGGCCTAGGAAGAAGAGAAGAGCTTCACAAATGGATTCATCGAGAACTACACAATGTAAACGATGCAGAAAAAAAAGACACAATAGAAGGACTTGTAATGAGATTGTTGAGTAACATCTATTATTGTTCTGCATTTACTATTCTGTGGTTGTTGTTCTGTTGTTGTCCTGAATTCTAAATTTTGTTCTTATCTTAATGTTAAGGGGCTATTGATATCGAATTATGTTCTTATCTTAATGTTAATAGGGCTATTGATATCAGTTTGCTCTTATGTCAATGAATTCTAAATTTTGAATTTTTGTTCATATTAGAGCTATATACCGAAATGATGTAATATCTGACAGAAAGAAGTAAAATTTGTATAATGTTGATATATACCACCTTGTAAAATTGACATAATATTCATATTAGGGCTATGTACCGAAATGCTGTAATATCTTACTGAAAGAAGTAAAATTTGCACAATATTGATATATACCACCTTGTACTTCATCTTACTGAATCCTGAGTCTGGCATATTATTAATAGGATTGTTGATATCGAGTTGTTCTTATCTTTTAAGTTTCGACACATTGTACTACACAATTAAATTAAGCTATCATATAATTAAGCTATAATTAATTTGCCACGTAATTAAATTACTACTTAATTTAGTTTTGTACACAATTAATTAAACATGATACACTATTAATTTACTACTGTTAGTTTTTACATGCAGCCTGTAAACCAACATACAAGATGATGTTGAGTGAGTAGCTTGACATGATATAGTTCATCTATATGAATCATTAATACAGTTCATATATGCTTTTTGCATCATCTGGTAGTGAAATATTGGTAGTATTTTTTTGCCCATTCAACCTCCATTGGCTAGACCAATAGATGTTTGGGAGATTCCCTATTCAGCAAGGACATGTTTGGATGCTTTGCATCCATCATCCCTAGAAACCTCACAATCTTACAACAAAATTAGAATGACAGAAGGAAGGAGAGGAGGATTCTATAACAATGACTTCTTTTAAAATGGCACATAGTTAAATGGCACACAGTAAAATTATTGGTAATTAAAATCTTGGTAATTAAATGGCACACAGTTAAATAGCACACAGTTGAAGGGCCTTAGTAATAAGGAACTCATGGAGATATATGCAACTTCTTGTCACTTCAGTTTATTTTAGCATACCTAAATAACTCACTAAAAAGGAGAAAAAATAAAAAATCTGAAGTATTGATAGTTACAATCAGTTAACACGCCGCATATTCAGACATGGCATATTGTATAAGTTTTTTTGAATAGTATTAATTTAACAATTTATATGTATGAAATATTTACAAGGACAGTATTAATAATTGAAACAAACTACCAACATTATTTTGAGACTAATGATGTCCTAATCTTTTACACTTTGCATCTTCCTTTTATACCATAACCAAAACTTTTTATAAGTAGTACAATACTGATGGAACAAAATATTTCCACAACCCAGCTCCTATATAATGATGCATCTTCCTTAAAATTATTATGCAGCAAACTCGAGCATCTTCTGATGTTGAGTGAGTAGCTTGACATGATATAGTTCATCTATATGAATCATCAATACAGTTCATATATGCTTTTTGCATCATCTAAGAGTGAAATATTGATAGTTTTTTTTTGCCCATTCAACCTCCATTGGCCAGACCAATAGATGTTTGGGAGATTCCCTGTTCAGAAGGACATGTTTGGATGCTTTGCATCCATCATCCCTGGAAACCTCACCATCTTACAGCAAAATTAGAATGACAGAAGGGAGGAGAGGAGGATTCTGTAACAATGACTTCTTTTAAAATGTCACACAATTAAATCGCACATAGTAAAATTATTGGTAATTAAAAACTTGGTAATTAAATGGCACACAGTTAAATGGCATATAATAAAATGGCACACAGTTGAAGGGCCTTAGCAATAAGGAACTCATGGAGATATATGCAACTTCTTGTCACTTCAATTTATTTTAGCATACCTAAATAACTCACTGAAAAGGAGAAAAAATAAAAAATTTGAAGAATTGACAGTTACAATCAGTTAACATGCCGCACATTCAAACATGGCACATTGTACAAAATTTTTTGAATTATATTAATTTATTACTTTATATGTATGAAATAGGTGCAAGGACAGTATTAATGATTGAAACAAACTTCCAACATTGTTTCGGGACTAATGATGTTCTAATCTTTTATACTTTGCATCTTCCTTTCATACCGTACCAAAACTTTTTATTAGTATAGTACCCATGGAACAAATATTTCCTGCAACCCAGTTCCTATATAATGACGCATCTTCCTTAAAATCATTACGCAGCGAACTCGAGCAACCTCTTGTAAGGATCTCGACCAACATCAACATATGCACTCCGCAATCTACACTATCAAACTTCTGCTATGCACAGTCATGAACATTATGAACTTAACCTTCATGGATGTGGAATCCTACTTGCTCGAATAATAAAAAACGTACAAACATTGCCTATGCAAGCATGGTATAAAATATAATATGCTAGTTAGACAAGTTGTTATATGTATAAGCGACAACACAAATGTCAAACAATGTTACATACATATATATTTGCATCATTTGATACATTGATGCTCCACATCAAGTTGTAGCAGTAAAATTGTTGGTCATTCAAATCCAAAACTAACAGGTACTAATGCCATGCTGTGTTCATCAGGATAAACAAGTATCTGCATTGCTTAAGGTCTGATAAATTGATATCGGCCATCTATTTTTTATACTTGGTGTGCTAAATCCATGATATTATTTGTAAGTTCAGGGGTCACTAAGGTAACCCCTGAAAGGGATTGAAGCACAGTAGTCTACATGAAATAGAAATAGAAGAAAAAGAACATAGACCGATAAGATGTGTTACTTTGAAAACAAAATTAATGATTCTTAAAATTATTGTGCCTGTATCTCACAATGCAAAAATAAAGCAGCATTCTCCATAAGCTCCCTATACTCTATGTGGAATAGCTCCATGATTCAGAAATATACATTAATGAGCTATACATGATTCAAAAAAACATAAGGTTAGCATAAAAAAAAAAACCCAGGATCAATAGAAATGGACCAGCAATTAATTTTTATACATCAGTCCAAAGTGGCCCATCATGAAGGAGTTGATCCAATACATGGCATGTGCAAGAAGGTTTGGATGTACTTGGATCCTCCCAGATATTCTCACTACATAAAAAATGCAGATATAAACAAAAGAAGTAATATGAAGAATGATATATAGAAATATAATTATATGGCTTACTCAAAACGATCTTCGTTGATGTAAAAGTCAATTGATGCTTCAAGATAAGATAAGGGTACACCTTTTCCTTTCCCGTGATATGTGCCCCTTTGTGCCAATTGTATTTTCATATATGAGACCACTGATGTTTCAACATCTATAACTATACTAGAATCTTGAATATGCTATAAAATGATAAAATCTATCAGCACATGTTTAAGGTTGGAATATGAAGACAAAATCTATCACAGTGATTTAATAATAAGCACATGAACATAATAAATACACCTCTCAAGGGAGAAATCAATCTTCTTGAAACTTAATTGGCTGATGCAGCTCCACCAGTGCAGTATGCTCTAAAGTATCTAAAGCATCTAGACACTCTTGGTGGTGGGTAAGGCCGTACTTCCTTCAACTATGTTACCCTCTTGTTGTTTCTTCCTTGCACGTTTGTAGGTCTTAGAAAGGTATGACATGACCTTTCCGTTCTCACAAGGCTTTCTCTCACGAGCTCCCATTTTCACGTGCCTACATAATGATGACACATATTTTGCGGTGGCACTTTCCTTCTTGGACTCAACTTCAACAACAACCTTTGCCTGATAAAAATAAAAAGGCAGTTAAGACATAATAAGCACTCATAAATATAATATAAAAAATAAATATTTGACTACTACCTCCATATCTTCACTGCTATAAGGGACACAAGGTTCTCCTTCACCTGTATGGGGTTGTCCATGTGGAGAAGAATACTCTGCCCTTACCTAAATAATAAAAATTATTTAGATCATAAATGATATCATATCTATATATGTACATTTTGATTAAAGTAGAAAACTAACCTCAAAAGGATGCATATCAATGCCTTCAATGTCATCTGCCGGCAATAAACCCTTGTCTCGGAGGGTCTTCTCAATGAATAAAAGCTTCATATCAAAGGCATGAATTCGTGCATTTTTTGCTATGTCATCTTTGATAGGTTGAGGGTCCTCTAAGTGAAAACCATGACAAATCAAGGCCCTCTCAATCGCTGCCAAACGTGCCTCTAAAGCATGAATTGGATGTTGTTTAGGTTGGCTAGATGATGAAACTTGCTGCACGTAATTAAATTAACATTGTATCATATACATACTAGGTACACAGTTACACGGTACATGATTTAAGTTAATGTTGCTTAAAAGAGAGCTATTTTGAAGCATTTTAAATGGTCTACAATGAAAAATGATGCATTAAAATGGTGTAACATGCCTGTCCTTGTATCGGATCCATCCCTTGTGGCCTTCTTTGTGATAGGAGGTGCAACTTATCCTCCTTAGGCTCTATCATCTTCAATACCTGATAAAGGACAAACAAATATAGTTATGCTTCAATTTAAATATATATGATGTTAGATACATAACATAATACCTCAATTTTTTTTAATTTATTTATAACTCCAATGATCGCCTCCATCTTGCGCGGGAATGGGGCATTGCTCCAATGCAAGAGACGAGGATACATTAATGGTGGTCTATGCTTTTCAACTAGACTATTTGCATGCTCAACAGCCCATGCCTGTACAATAAAATAATGTAAATAAAAATAATGTTAGATTAACTATCAACCAATTAAATCGAAAGTATAAATAAAAAAGCTTATCACTAGAGCCACTGTACATCCTTCCATATACCCAGCACACCCACTTTTGTTTTTGTTCCTTATATATACACTCTTCGCTAGATTAGAAATTTGCTGTTGGAGAAAAGTAAAAACTGCAAGATCCCAACTATAGGATTCCAGGCAATCCAAATTATCAAGATACTGATATAATACTTTAGAAATATGATAGTGGATAGTTGGAAAAAGAATAGTTAGAAAAAGATAAATAACCCAACATTTTGTAAAATCCTCTACATCTAGTAACCCTGACTTCCCAACAAGCCAAAATAATTTATTTTTAACTGCATCCCTAGTAGTTAATTTAAAGTCACCATTAAAAAAATGATTGATAAGGTCTGACTGCACTCTCCCTTTGCTATAAAAGTCAATCTCCTCACCTGTGGCCTTCAAACCAAGAATGACGACAATTTCAGTCCCCACAAAAGGAACCACAACTTTACCAAATCTAAAGCCCTCCTTGTTATTATTCTACAAGGACAGTAGTGCATCTAATAATGGCCTGCTCTACTTGATGTATGGAAGATGGAGCAAATGACCAAATGGAGCCGTAGACACTCTTGCCTTCTACTCCTCGAACATAGACTTCATAATTTCTTTCATAACATCCACATAGTGATTAAAATAACATCTTTCATTTATCATATTTGTTGAGTCAATACAAAATTCTTTGCTTCTCCTAGTAGTAGCCATCATCTACTCTACACATTCAATATTAGTTCCAAAAAAGCACAATTATGTTTTATAATATCTAAAGAAAAATCACATAAATTCAATGATTCTATATGAAACTAATATTGAGCCAATATATATCCAAAAAAAAGAACCAAAAGTTGCATAAATGAATAAGCTTTGTATAATCGAACAAATTAAACAGAAAGGGATAGCTTTTATTGTCATATATCAAAGCATTGCAATAGTTAGAAACTATTGCTGTATCTTAGTTTCTAGACTGAACTAATTCCTCTTTCTGTGGAGGGAAAGTAGTTAATCAGATTTAGCATAATGAAGGGATAAAACAAGAGTTACCTAAGGACTAAACAATGTGATGATATTATTTCTTATGCAGAACGTATCAGATATGTTCAGATATAGATCATAAATGTATATTATTTATCAATTCATACAAATCAACTGAAAGTCATTGAAAGGAATTAGAGATCTTAAAGAAAAAGAAAGTCACAAGTTAAAGAATAGATGGGCATAATTAGGACCATTAAAGTAATAGGTTAAAGTTGATAAAGTAATAAATCATGTCACGTTCTGTTCAAATAGTAAAGCTTGTTATGTGTGTATAATATATGTGTTCATGTTCTCCTACAAAGAAAGATGCATGTAATCACAAGTAGTTCATGTTCCTTCTTTAAATCGAGAGTTTCTACCAATAGCAAAGCTTGTTATATGTACATAATATATTGTTACATGCTCTCATGCAAAGAACAGATGCATTTAATCACAAGTAGTCCATGTTCTTTCTTTAAGTTGAGAGTTTCTACCACTTCAATATTAATAAGAAACACTAGGAAAATTTTAACATAATTATGTGAACCCAAAAATAATCGATTGTTGAGCCGTATGAGATAGGAAACTCTCAAATTTAGTTCTAAGGAAAGGAACCACCTATTTCGACCAGGAAAAACATGCCATTCTACAAGGTGATTCCAAAATTGCGAAGGCTTGGTCCGCTCAAGTTGTTGAGTATTAGAAACAAGCGCATTCATAAAAAAAAAGGAAATGAGAAAACAAATTTACCTGGCCATGGAAAGGGGGGAGGGGGGCTGGAAACAAATTTACCTGGCCGTAGGAAGGGGGAGGGGGGCTGGTTCTGTCGCTGCAGGAAGGAGAGGGGTTGCTAGTGCTGTCGCCGCAAGAAGGGGTGATTTTTGTTCGTCGGAGCTTCTCGTCGGAAATGGGGAATAGAAAAAATACGGGATTTCAAACATTAAAAGGGGAAAAGGATTTTGAAATAGGGGCATTTTGGTCTTCTAAAAATTTAAAACTAAGTATGGATCGGAAGTTATCTTTTGAGTCAACAGGGATTAAAAATTTTATTCCGGTCAAAAAGTGGACTGGATGTCAATTCCTCCTAAAATTAATTCATGCATTCTAGTACGTATTGGCCTGTTAAACAGATAATCCACTCTTAATCCACCAGAAAATTGCTAGTAGCCAAACACATTGTTAGTTACCGTTAAGACGGTAGCCCGGTTGGTAGGGGCTTAGCTCACCTTTTTTTGATCACGGGTTCGAGACATGATCCCGTGAATGACTCGATTAAATATAGGATTTATCCTGAAGCACAGCACGTGATTAGAGTTGTGAGAGAGCTCTTTACTTCGGCGTCTTAATGGCGTCAGGCTGACGTACTCATCGAAGATAGGAAGGGTATGGAAAAAAATTACAGTCCGTATCGAACATTGTCTAACAAGATTGGGACCCAGTTGGGGATAGCTATACCGGGATTTATTCCCCTCACCTTTTGTTAATAATAATTGTTACAGCCGTGACAGTGACGTGGCCAGGCTCAGGTACACCGAATGCGCTCGGGCCACATGGAGGCTTCTTCGGCCGAGTCAGCGCCACGTCTTCAAGACCAGGTTCGACAAGACTACAGCGCCCGACAATTCTCTAAGGCAAACTGCCCCCGCCGAGGTCGAGCTTGGATCGGAGCTCCTCTACCAACTCGATGGCGCCCAAGCCCGGAGATATCCACCCAAGTGAGGTCGGCCAAAGCCAGGAGGCCTCCTGCCACCTCGCCAGGTGTCCACCCAGGAGGAGTCCGCCCGGGCCGAGGTCGGCCGACCCTTCGCCCTTCGCCAGGTGGCCTCCCGGAGACGGGTCCACCTCGGCCGAGACCAGGCGACCTCCTGCCACCCCGCCAGGTGTCCACCCAGGAGGTGTCCACCTAGGCCGAGGTCGGATGGTCCTTCGCCCCATTGCCAGGTGGCCTCCCGGAGACGGGCCCACCTCGGCCGAGTCCAGGCGACCTCCTGCCACCTCGCCAGGTGTCCACCCAGGAGGGGTCCACCTAGGCCGAGGTCGGCTGGTCCTTCGCTCTTCGCCAGGTGGCCCCCGGAGACGGGTCCACCTTGGCCGAGGTCAGGCCACCCGTACGGAGAAGATCTCAAGGAAGAGTCGCGGGCCCCGAGACCATCCCTCGGGCCGTATGAATTCCAGACGGTGCCCCGTACGGAGGGCGGCGGCACGCGGAACATCACTTGCATCGGCCCGACAAGCTCCACAGCCGAGGGGCACGATTCTGACAGAACAGGCCCTATAGATGGATGGCGCCCATGCTTGGGAGAGAGAGCGCTCTCGCTGGGCCCGAGACCTGACCGGCCGCCTTGTCAGCGCCGCCCTCCCTTTTTCTCTTTTGTCTTTGCCTTTTCCCTGCTGGGCTCGGCGGACGAGGTCGGAAAGCCGCCTGGCCCCCCTTCACCGAAAAGGGAAAAGAGAAGAAGACAGGGGAGGGGAGTCTCCCAGGAGGAAAAGACAAGCGCACGATGAAAGGAGATAAAGAGGGAGGAATCTGGGGACAACAGAGGTAAGCGAACAAGCCTGGGGACAAAGGAGAAGCAACGGCAAAAGGCCTCGCTCCGGAGGGTGAAAACCAGAGATCCCGAGAGGGAATCACTGGGCGTGAGCTCGGCAAGGAGGCCCAGCCGAGATTCTGGTCCCCAGAGCGTCTCTCTCACTAGTAAACTCTCTAAGTCTGGAACCCTTTCGGGGGTCCGTCAGGAGAGTCTGTTCCTTCTCGTCGTCTACTGACTTGACCGTCGGAGCTCCCTCGCCGGGATCCCCGGCCAGGGTCTTCTAACCCCTTTTTCGCAGGTTCGCCGCAGGAAGGGAGGCTCCCTCGCCAGGCGATCAGGAGGGATCGGCGGATCCGTGGCACTGGCGTGGCGACGAGAACGGCAACAGATTGGCGCACCAGGTAGGGGGGCAGGACACCCAACCCGAGCGGGGGCCATTTTTCTGCAGGTGTCGTGCTCTCTGACGATGGTGGTCACTCGTGGCCGCGAGGCATCCACCAGCCGCGTGGGGGAGGTTCACTCCCCCCAGGGGCCCTCAGCCCGGAGAGGGAGCTTCCGGCTCCCCCTCCTCTTGCACAGCAGCCAACCCCGGTGGACGGACCCCTTGCGGCCGTCATCCAGCAACTGCAGACCTTGACCTCAGCGGTCCGGCAGCTTCAGCATCAGCAACGGTCCCTGGCCACCCAGCCGCAGCCAGGGACCCCCGCGGCCCGAGCCGCGGGGCAGCGTGGGAGCCTGCGCTCCATCCAGGGCAGGCCATCCCATCCGAGGGCCGCCTCCAACCCCCGGGGGAGCCACCAAGCTTTCGCAAAGAGAAACTACTCTGGTTCGAAGGATCACGAGAGCCGATCCCCAGCCGACGGGGCCGAAACGGCGCATAGCAGCAAGCGACGCCAAGGCCAGACCTCGCGCTGAGATCGATCGGCACCCCCTTCACCCGCAGTCTCGGTGGAGGACTCCACCGACGAAGCCATCAGGAGCCAGGCCGAGAGGCGCCTGGAGGAGCATGAGCGCAAGCTGGCGGAGTTCGCCCGCCGATTCGCCGACCAGCAGAACTCGTCGGCAGACCCGGCGAGCTACGACTCCCGCCCCCCTTTCTCTGAAGAAATCCAGGCGGAACCGATCCCGCAACGGTTCCGCATGCCGCAGGTGGATCCCTACGACGGGACCACCGACCCCCTGGACCATCTGGAGAGCTACAAAGCCCTCATGAGGGTCCAGGGGGCCACTGACGCTCTCCTGTGCATCGCCTTCCCGGCAACCCTCCGGAAGGCCGCTTGAGTCTGGTTCACCCGCCTTGAGCCCGGATCCATTTGCTCCTTCCATCAGCTGGAAGGAAGGTTCGTGGCACACTTCGACGCTTGTCGAAAGGTGCCGAGAGAGGTGGACAGCCTCTTCTCCATCCGCCAGCAGGACCAGGAGCTGCTCCGGGACTACATCACCCGGTTCAAGACCGCAGCCCTGGAGATCTATAGCTTGGACGAGCCCGTCGCCATGCTAGCTTTGAAGCGCGGGCTCAAGACGTCCCGCCTGACCTTCTCCCTGGACAAGAAGCCGCCCAGGATGTACTCCGAGCTCCTCCTCCGCGCCCACAAATACATCCAAGCGGAGGAGGCTGACCGCACCCGTCGAGAGTTAGACGGGAAGGCTCCGAAGAAGCTGCTCCCGAGGGACGCCCCGGGAGCTCGGAGGCCCGGGCCGTCTGCCGACCCTCGCCCGAATCCAAGGCCGAGGGGCGAGGCCATTCCCGAGCAGAGGTACACCCCTCTCCTCGCACCTCGGACGAAGATCCTCATGGAAATCGAGGGCGAGCGCTACCTCCGCCGACCTCCTCCTCAGAACCCGAGAGCCATCCGAGACAAATCGAAGTACTGCCAGTTCCACCGCGAGCACGGGCACGACACAGAGGAGTGTCGCCACCTGAAGCGGGAGATCGAGGAGCTGATTAGGAGGGTTACCTCAGGAAGTTCGTCAAGAACGAGGCCCCCTCTGAAGGGCAGCCGCTCGTAGCCTTACCGCCCGTCCCTGCGATCGACAACCGCCCAACGAAGAAGCCCGTGGGCATGATCTCACGCGGGTCCGGTCGGGCGACGAAGAGAACCCGGGAAGTCGGGAACACGGAGGATGTAATCCCTCCCCGGGGGGGGGAGGGAAATGACAATGTAAACAACGATGCCGTGGTGGTCGAGATGACCATCGCGAAGCATCCTGTACATCGAATCATGGTTGATAGTGGAAGCTCGGCTGACATACTTTTTTACGACGCTTTCTCCCGCATGAACTTGTCCCACGATCAGCTGAAACCGGTGCACACCCCTCTGGTAGGTTTTACGGGGGACTCCGTGGGGGTCGAGGGGGAGATTACTCTCCTGGTCACCGCCGGATCCCCACCCCGGCAGGCGACCGTCCTAATAACATTTACCGTCGTCAGGCTCCCCTCGCCTTACAATGCCATCCTCGGGCATCCCGGGCTCAACCAACTGGACGCCACCATCTCCACAAGAAGGCTGTTGGTATAGTTCCCCACGCCTTCCGGGCTCGGGGAGATGAAGGGGACGACCCAGCCAGTCCCGCTCTGCCTTCAGACGGTCCCGGGCGCCAGGAGCCCGGAGCTCGCCCATGATATCGACGACCTCGATCTAAGAGAGAAGGAACCCAGGGGAGGGCCCGTAGAGCGCCTGCTGACTTTTCCCCTCGGTTCGGATCCCCTGAAGACGGTGCAAGTCGGGGCCCAGCTCCCTGAGGAAGAACGAACCCGCCTGCTGGAGTTCCTCCGTGCCAACGCTGACGTGTTCACCTGGTCAGCAGCTGACATGCCGAGCATCCCCCCGAGGTCATCATGCACAGGCTAAACGTGGACCCAAATTGCCGCCCGGTCCGCCAGAAGAAGAGAAGCTTCGCCATGGAAAGGCAGAAGGCGATCAACGAGGAAGTGGAGAAGCTCCTCGTCGCCGGTTTTGTGCGGGAGGTCCAGTACCCCAGCTGGCTGGCAAACGTGGTCATGGTAAGAAAGAGTAGTGGTAAGTGGAGGATCTGTGTGGATTACACCGACCTCAACCGAGCTTGCCCAAAGGACAGCTTCCCTCTTCCAAAGATCGACTAGCTGGTCGACACCACCTCAGGGCATCGCCTCCTGTCGTTCATGGATGCCTTCTCCGGATACAACCAGATCCGAATGAGCCCGGAGGACGAAGAGCACACCGCCTTCATAACTGACCGCGGAACTTTTTGCTACAGGATGATGCCATTTGGCCTCAAGAACGCGGGGGCAATGTACCAGCGCCTGGTCAATAGAATTTTCAAAGACCAGATCGGCCGCAACATGTAGGTGTACGTGGACGACATGCTGGTAATGAGCAAACCCGAGTCGGACCACGTGGCTGACTTGGCGGAGACCTTCGGCAACCTCCGACGCCATCAGATGAAGCTGAACTCGGCGAAGTGCGCCTTTGGCATCTCCGCCGGGAAATTCCTAGGATTTATGGTGACCCAAAGAGGAATCGAGGCCAACCCGGAGAAGGTCCAGGCCATCCTGGATATGGAGCAGCCCGCCTCCAAGAAGCAAGTGCAGCAACTAACCGGCCGAGTTGCGGCCCTCGACCGTTTTATCTCCAGGTCGGCGGACCGCTGCCGTCCCTTCTTCAAGGTACTGAGGAAGATGAATGACTTTGCTTGGACCGAGGAATGCCAGCAGGCCTTCGAGGAGCTAAAGAAGACCCTCGCATCGCCACCATTGCTATCCAGGCCCGATGAGGTAGAGGAGCTTATCCTCTATCTAGCGGTTACCCCGGAAGCCGTCAGCTCAGTCTTGGTTCGAACCGACGGCCAGGGGGCCCAGCGGCCGGTGTACTGTACCAGCAAACTTCTCCGTGATGTGGAGCTCAGGTATTCTCGACCCGAGAAACTCGTTTTTGTGCTAATAGTGTCTGCCCAGCATCTCAGGCCTTATTTCCAAGCACACCCCATCGCTGTCCTGACGGATCAACCGCTGAAAGCAGTGCTCAGCCGACCCGACACCTCGGGACGATTGGCAAAGTGGGCACTGAAACTCAGCGAGTTCGACATTACGTACAGGCCAAGGTCGGCCATGAAGGCACAGGTGCTAGCTGACTTCTTGGTCGAATGTGCAGGCTTGGGCAAGGAGCCCGAGGAAGGCCCCTCAGGCCGGTCGATGGAGATAGGCACCGACGAGCCCGGAGAGGACACCTGGATCCTCCATGTAGACGGAGCCTCAAACTCCGACGGGAGCGGGGCTGGGCTCATCCTTGCCAACAGCAACGGGGTCTCGCCGAATGCGCACTCCGTTTCCAATTCCCCGCGACAAATAACCAGGCGGAGTACGAGGCACTTCTTGCCGGACTGAGAGTCTCCCGCGAGCTGGGCGTAACCAACCTCAAGGCTTTCACTGATTCCCAGCTCGTGGCGGGGCAGGTGTCCGGGGAGTATGTCGCACTCGACCCCCAAATGGCGAGATACTTGGAGCTCGTCAAAGAGGGCGCATCCAGATTCCGACGCTTCAACATCTTCCATATCCCCCGCGGGGAGAACGCCCGCACGGATGCTCTCTCTCGACTGGCGACCCTGCCGGACACGATGCTGGGACGCGCCTACGTGGAGCACCTTGAGGTCCCAAGCCTCGAGGCACCGGTGAAGGCCCACCAGGTCGGCCATGAACCCAGCTGGATAGACAAGTACGCCGCATACATCACCAATGGCACCCTGCCGGAGGACCGCGAGGCGGCTCGCCTCATCAGGAAGAAGGCCGTGCAGTTCATCCTGATGGACGGGCAGTTGTATCGAAGATCCTACTCCTACCCCCTCCTCAAGTGCGTAGGACCCACGGAAGCCAAGCTTGTGCTCCAGGAGATCCACAAAGGCGTCTGCGGGAACTACGTGGGGGGCAGGGCATTGGCATACAAGGCCCTCCGTCAGGGCTACTTCTGAGAGACGATGAAGGAAGACGCCGCCGACTTCGTGAAGAAATGCGACCGGTGCCAGCGTCACGCCACGGTGCAACGGCAGCCCTCCAACCCAATCTCCCAGCTCTCAGCCCCCTGGCCGTTCGTCCAGTAGGGGATGGACCTCCTGGGCCCATTCCCGCCGGCGTCTGGCCAGCGGAAGTTCTTGATAGTGGCCATCGACTACTCACGAAGTGGGTCGAGGCCGAACCCTTGGCGAGGATCACCGAAGCAAACATCGCCAAGTTCTTTTGGAAGTCCATCGTCTGCCGCTTCGGCCTCCCCCACACCGTGGTCACTGACAACGGGCGCCAATTTGACTACCGGGAGTTCGAAGAATTCTGCAGCGACCTCGGAATCAAGCATCGCTTTACTTTAGTGGCACACCCCCAGATCAATGGGGAGGCCGAAGTCACGAACAGGACCATTCTTCAGGGCCTCCGCACACGGCTGGACCAGGCCAAGGGCAGGTGGGCCGACGAGCTCCCCAGCATCCTCTGGGCATACCACACCACCCCGAGGATGGCTACCGACGAAACCCCGTTCAACCTCGTCTTCGGAGCCGAGGCAGTCATCCCGATCGAGCTCAGCCTACCCACACTGCGTGTGGAGCAATATGACGAGACAGAAAACCCATCCAGGATGATGCTCAACCTTGACCTTCTCGAGGAAACGAGGGACAAAGCCCGAATTCGAATGGCGGCGTACAGGCAACGCATGGCCAGGTATTACAACTCCCGAGTGCGGCCAAAGGTTTTTCGTCCCGGAGACTTGGTCCTCCGGCACGCTGAAGCTTCCCAGCCACGGGAATGCGGCAAGCTCTCGCCCAACTGGGAAGGCCCATATCAGGTGGTAGAGGCCCTCCCTCATGGCGCATATTACTTGGAGGAATTGGGGGGTGCCAGGTTCCCCCGGACGTGGAACGCTTCGAACCTAAGGATGTACTATCAGTAATGTAAGGTTCCCTGCTCCTGTAATAAAGTTCCCCCGCTTCAAACACTCCCTTCTCACTTCGACAAGAAAGCCCGGAGAACAGCTCAGCAAACCGCGCAAGGCTTGAGAAAGCCTGCGGCATCGAGCTCAGTCCGGAGATCCTGGGCTTCGGCCTGGAAGGTGGCGCAGAACCCAGTTCGCCCACGAAAGCCCGAAGAACAGCTCAGCAAACCGCGCAAGGCTTGAGAAAGCCTGCGGCATCGAGCTCAGTCCGGAGATCCTGGGCTTCGGCCTGGAAGGTAGCGCAGAACCCAGTTCGCCCACGAAAGCCCGGAGAACAGCTCAGCAAACCGCGCAAGGCTTGAGAAAGCCTACGGCATCGAGCTCAGTCCGGAGATCCTGGGCTTCGGCCTGGAAGGTGGCGCAGAACCCAGTTCGCCCACGAAAGCCCGGAGAACAGCTCAGCAAACCGCGCAAGGCTTGAGAAAGCCTGCGGCATCGAGCTCAGTCCGGAGATCCTGGGCTTCGGCCTGGAAGGTGGTGTAGAACCCAGTTCGCCCACGAAAGCCCGGAGAACAGCTTAGCAAACCGCGCAAGGCTTGAGAAAGCCTGCGGCATCGAGCTCAGTCCGGAGATCCTGGGCTCGGCCTGGAAGGTGGCGCAGAACCCAGTTCACCCACGAAAGCCCAGAGAACAGCTCAGCAAGCCGCGTAAGGCTTGAGAAAGCCTGCGGCATCGAGCTCAGTTCAGAGATCCTGGGCTTCGGCCTGGAAGGCAGTGCAGAAACCGTGTCGCCTTCACAAGTATGAGGGCGATCCCAAAGACGGATCCGCTTAAGGCCTACTTTGCCGCCACGCGATCCGGGAGGCCCCAACCTTCGATTCGAGCAATGGAAGGACCAGGCCTACAATCGCTTCAAGCATTCCATGCCAACATCTCAGAAAGAAGGAAAAAGAAAGGTGAGATGGGATGAACTCGAAATTTTATCAAACCAAAATTTTCATTGATACAAAGGATCAGTACAAGCCGGGAGTCCCGACAGGCCGGGAGTCCCCAAAAGAAGAAAATACAGAAGAAGGAAAAGAAAAGACACTACAAAGCAGGAAGAAGGCGCCGGGCTCAGTGGGGTACAGGGTCGGAGCCCTCTGCCGGGGGCGCAGGCGTTGCATCCTCGACTTCTACGACGGCCGGCTCTTGAGGCTGCTCCGGAGCCGCAGTTCCGCTAGTCGACGGTGCCGCAGGAGTTGCATCGGCCGCACTGGAGGCCCTGCTCTCGACTCCCTGCCTTCTGCCTCCGATCACCACCTCGCTGAGGTCGAGCTCGGGGAAGAGGGCCCCCACATTCTCCCGACACATCCGGAACCCCTTCAGGAAGGAGTCCACGGCGGCCTCCCGGACTTCCGACGTGTACTCGTCGGAAGCCCGGAATTTCGGGACGGCCTCCTGCGCCTCCCGCTTTGCGGCCTCCAGGAGTCCGTTGATGTACGCACTCCGGTCCCTCGCCGCGCTCGCGTCTCGCCGGGCCTCCTCCAACTGTCGCTCCAGCCACTGGGAGTGGGCCTGCAGGCGAGCCCTCTCCGCCACTTCCTCCTCCGTGCGGCGTTGGTGGGAGGTCCGCTCCTCCGACAAGGAAGCCTCCAGCTCCTTGTTCCGCCCCTCGGAACGCGCCAGGTCGGACTGGAGGGCCTGGTTGTTGGCTCGCAGCTCGACCCCCTTCTCCATGAGGTCTTTGGCGTCGGTCGCGAGCTTGCCGAGCTTCTTCTCCTTCTCGGCGTCCCTCTGTGCGTTCCCTACGAGGAAGTTCCTCAGTAGGAGAACGTCGTTCCCGATCTGCGCCAACAAGAGCAAACCAGGTCAGGATAAAAGGAGTTAGATCTTGAAAGAAAAGGAAGGAAGGAGCTCGGGCTTACCGTGAAAAGCTGCGGGAGGATCCCGAGCAGGGCATCTGCGTAGTCCTGGCCGCCCCGAGCTCGGCGGTCCCGGGCGGTGGAGGCGTACTCCATGATCTTCTCCGCGAGCCCTTTATCGCGGATGACCGAGTCCCGATGGGTGATCACCGGTGCCGGAGGTGTCAGGCCGGCTCCTGCGCTGGCCGCCCCCTCAGCTGTTTCCACGGTCGACGGGCCGGCGGTGGCCACCGGCTGCACTGTCGAAGCAGTGACGACGACGGGACCGGCGCCGGACGGAGCTGCAGGCGGTGGAGCCCTCTCAGTAGCGGCGCCACCAGGTCGCGCGGCCGAGGCATCAGCGGCCCCGCCCTGGGGCAGCCTGGGCGGGGGAGCGACAGCAATCGGGCTAGGTGCGGTCGCCGCCACGACCTCCCGGCTCGTCTCAGTATGAGCCCTCTTCGCCGCGCGCTCGTCCACCTCGATGACATCTCGCTGGGCTGCGCCCTCTAGGAGGTTCTCCAGCGAAAACTTCATCCTTGCAACACAAAGGAACAGAAAGTCAGCCGACTCGGTCTTGAAGAAAAAGGCGGCATAAGTCAAAGTGGGGCCGAATCTCACCAGTCTTGCGGATGGGACTGATCCCGGCCTCAAAAAGATTCTACTCCGAAAGAAGAACGTCAAGTGCCGGGACCACGTCGCTCAGGAGCTGGGAGTAAGACTCCTGGTCCGCCGACTCGACCCGAGAATTCCGGTTCGGAGTCCGATCCGGTTCACTCCAGGCCCAATCGACATCTTCGACCGAGGCAAAGAAAAACCGGCTCTTCCAGCCCTTCACCGAGGAAGGGATGTCGAACCGGAGACACCTGGGCCGGGGCGAGATATACCACCAGCCGTCATCGGTGGAGCACTTCTTCAGGGTGAACAAGGCCCTGAAGAGGGAGAAATGGGCAACGAACCCGTGGAAGTGACAGAAGACAATGAAAGAAAAGATGACCCGGATGGCGTTGGGAGCCAGCTGGGCCGGGACAAGCTGGAAATGGCTGAGGAAAGAAAGAAAGAAGGGGTGCAGAGGAAACCGAAGACCCCCAAGGAGGAAGTCTTCGTAGAAGGCTATGCGGCCGGAGCCACTCATGGTGACGCGCTCCCCGGACCGCGGAACGAACAAGCGAATTGACCCCGGGATACCATAGGCATCCAGGAGCAGAGAAAGATCGCCTTCGGTCATGGTGGAGGCATGACCGGAGGGACCAGCAGGAAGAGAAGGAGGAGCAGGAAGAGAAGGATGAGCCGAAAGAGAGCGAAGGGGCACGGCAGGAGCAACCGGAGGAGGCCGGATCTCCCTAGGGATGCCAATGGTGACACCCCCGGGTTGCAGACGCCGGCGGATCTCCTCCGGGATGGACCGGCCTCGTCCGGGTTGGAAGAGACATGGCGACGACGCGCCATGGAAAAGGGAAGAACGGAGGATCAAAGAGAAAAGAAAAAGAAAGGGAAGGAGGGGAGCCGGAGAAGATGAGGGCACTCACCGAAAATACGCCAGACGAGCACAGGGCAATAGGAGTTAGCCTGCAGCAAACCACCCACGAAGCAAGGGGAAAAGGCCTCGTTCTGGAAAGTCCCCTCCCTTTCAAACTCAGCGGACAGCGACCGTACCCGTCATTCCACCTCGGGCCACTGGACGATCGCCACATGGGCGCACGTCCGATATCGACGCCTCGTTAGCAGAGCAACGGCCTCTGCCTCGAAGAGACGCATTTATTGCGGGCAAGTGGGCGACGCGTGGCGGCTCCCCATAGGTTTTCAGTCGCATCGAGCCACGGCGACGAGGATCGTGGCAATTATGATGCAAGATCTTCGCCTCCCCACGTCATGTCCGCATTTAATCCCGACGTTCCGTTCTACGACGCCCCGACGGAATGGCCGGCTGGGGGGCAACTGTTACAGCCGTGATAGTGACGTGGCCAGGCTCAGGTACCACCGAATGCGCTCGGGCCACGTGGAGGCTTCTTCGGCCGAGTCAGTGCCACGTCTTCAAGACCAGGTTCGACAAGACTACAGCGCCCGACAATTCTCTAAGGCAAACTGCCCCCGCCGAGGTCGAGCTCGGATCGGAGCTCCTCTACCAACTTGATGGCGCCCAAGCCCGGAGATATCCGCCCAAGTGAGGTCGGCCAAAGCCAGGAGGCCTCCTGCCACCTCGCCAGGTGTCCACCCAGGAGGAGTCCGCCCGGGCCGAGGTCGGCCGACCCTTCGCCCTTCGCCAGGTGGCCTCCCGGAGACGGGTCCACCTCGGCCGAGACCAGGCGACCTCCTGCCACCCCGCCAGGTGTCCACCCAGGAGGTGTCCACCTAGGCCGAGGTCGGCTGGTCCTTCGCCCCCTTGCCAGGTGGCCTCCCGGAGACGGGCCCACCTCGGCCGAGTCCAGGCGACCTCCTGCCACCTCGCCAGGTGTCCACCCGGGAGGGGTCCACCTAGGCTGAGGTCGGCTGGTCCTTCGCTCTTCGCCAGGTGGCCCCCGGAGACGGGTCCACCTCGGCCGAGGTCAGGCCGCCCGTACGGAGAAGATCTCAAGGAAGAGTCGCGGGCCCCGAGACCATCCCTCGGGCCGTATGAATCCCAGACGGCGCCCCGTACGGAGGGCGGTGGCACGCGGAACATCAATTGCATCAGCCCGACAAGCTCCACAGCCGAGGGGCACGATTCTGACAGAACATGCCCTATAGATGGATGGCGCCCATGCTTGGGAGAGAGAGCGCTCTCGCTGGGCCCGAGGCCTGACCGGCCGCCTTGTTAGCGCCGCCCTCCCTTTTTCTCTTCTGTCTTTGCCTTTTCCCTGCTGGGCTCGGCGGACGAGGTCGGAAAGCCGCCTGGCCCCCCTTCACCGAAAAGGGAAAAGAGAAGAAGACAGGGGAGGGGAGTCTCCTAGGAGGAAAAGACAAGCGCACGACGAAAGAAGATAAAGAGGGAGGAATCTGGGGACAACAGAGGTAAGCGAACAAGCCTGGGGACATAGGAGAAGCAACGGCAAAAGGCCTCGCTCCGGAGGGTGAAAACCAGAGATCCCGAGAGGGAATCACTGGGCGTGAGCTCGGCAAGGAGGCCCAGCCGAGATTCTGGTCCCCAGAGCGTCTCTCTCACTAGTAAACTCTCTAAGTCTGGAACCCTTTCAGGGGTCCGTCTGGAGAGTCTGTTCCTTCTCGTCGTCTACTGACTTGACCGTCGGAGCTCCCTCGCTGGGATCCCCGGCCAGGATCTTCTAACCCCTTTTTTGCAGGTTCGCCGCAGGAAGGGAGGCTCCCTCGCCAGGCGGTCAGGAGGGATCGGCGGATCCATGGCACGGGCGCGGCGACGAGAATGGCAACAATAATAAAAAAAAAAACCACATTGTTAGTTTAACATTAAAGTCAAGACCCATGGAATAAAATATTTATATTGTTGTTATCTCACTTTATAATCTCGATCCCAGACCACAAGTTGAAAGGTCACAGAGGATCCGAACTCACG
This sequence comes from Areca catechu, assembly GCA_021397845.1. Lineage (NCBI taxonomy): Eukaryota > Viridiplantae > Streptophyta > Magnoliopsida > Arecales > Arecaceae > Areca > Areca catechu. Next base: position 32,461,452 of record CM038041.1, read on the forward strand.
GTTGCAGCTCTCTCTCCCCCTCTCTCTCCCACTCCCCACACCCCCTCTCATATTCACAAATAGGAATCTCTCTCTCAATTAGCTTTCAAATGGCATAAATAATGTAATGAGAAACTGCAAGATGACAGCTAAATGGAGGCAAATGATGGGAGTTTGGTCAGCCTGGAATGAATGGCCTAACGAGGACAAACTTGAAAGCAGCACCACAAATTCCGCCATGCTTGGAGGTCTTGCGAGTAGAATCCGGCCTAGCTCGTAGGCAGTCCGAGTCCTTTCCGGTTCATTAATTTTCGAGCTAAAGAGATCCAGTTGTGCAAACCATTCATCATTCGGTAGCTGTACTGCAAGATTGGTGATCCGGTACACTCCCACCCTTTCAAATCACTGGTTGTGTGCGTGATACACTGACAGCTAGGGATAGAACCGGACCTCTCCATTAATGATGAGTGAAAATCTCAACAATTTTTTTTTTTTTTAAAAAAAAAAATAACCTTGAATAATTTAATCAATATGAAATACCACCAGTTGTCTTTTTTTTTTTTTTTGGTTTGTTTTGGATTTCTCGTTTGCCAAATGCCAACTTATTTATATCTTCCATCACAAAAGCCTACCAAGCAAGGCTAGCCAAATAGTCACCGTATATAGCTACCTTTTCAGTGCATGGGCAATGTATTGGGGATACACCGTGTCAAGATATAATATAAAGCAGTGGGGAACTCCGAGAGATCTCTTCAGAGTGGAAGTTGCCAAAGATATGACGGAGAAACTTGGTGTAATCCTGATAAGGAGCAACGAGGAGATAGCATATTGGTCAGCTGAAATTTTTGACTCAAAATACTCAGTTAACGGCAGGACAATTGAGTGTCTCCATTAGTCTACAGTTTGTACGTTTGATCGTGCCTCTGCATGCTTATTCAAAATTTCAGTCACGTCAATCCTTGTCCGGAACTGTAGAGAGAAAGGGTGAGGAGAAGAAGATGAAACTTATATGTTACAATAATGTTTATATGTATTAATATATAACCTATCTTCGCGGGATAGTCCGATCGGTAAAGACTCAGCTCCTTCTCTGCCCGATCACGGGTTCAAAAAATGATCTCATAGATGACTCGATTAAAATTCTGAAATTTTTGGATATACATAACTGAAAGATGGATGACTCGATTAAAATTCTGAAATTTTTGGATATACATGACTGAAAGATGGACCGGCTGATACTCCGACGTCGTAGAGAGACTATGCTAACGTACTTATCAATTCGGATAAATCCCGGAGGATGGAGAAGGTACGTAAAAAATTATGGCTTGTATCGAACAAAGATCTAGCAGGCTGGAAACCAAGGATAAAATCCCTACCTTTTTTTCTATCAATATATATATATATATATATATATATATATATATATAACCTAATTATATGGTCGATAAGAAAAGTGAATCAAAATTAATAAGAAAATATTATACTTACATCCTTCCTAAATAATATGACAGACGCTAATTACTTGGGTTTGAAACCAAATCACAAAATTATCTAGATAGGTAAGTCTCGGTGAAGATGTCTAAAAGAAATAAAGCAAAGCTAATGAGATACTATAGTGATTGTATTGATAGATAAAGTGACAATTCGTTCGAATATATTTAGTTGCTTGTAAGAAATATTATTATAAATAATTTAAATGGTATTTTGATTATTGTAATAAAGATTGGTAAAATCATGCATTATGAGTGACATCCATATTCTCCAACAACTATCTAACCTAAAAGAGTTCATCAATAGTATCAGCAATAATCCTATATTCGGTCTTAGTGATCTGCACCAAAAGATTAAAAAAATAATAACATGTACTAGAGTGTGTGTTAGTAGGATCACTAGCTTAATCAGGATCAGAACAAGCACTTAGGTATGAATTAATAGTAAAATTTAAATAATAAAACAAAATATCCTTGGCATAGCATAAAATGTGTAAAATAATAACATAATTAGTAAATCTTGGAGATGCAATAAATCGACTGATGATATGAATGTTATAAGTTAAGTCGAGTACGTACCCACCATCTCTAATGGATAGCATTATAAAGCATGGGTATATCAAAAGACTGTGGCTTTAAAGACCTTAAAAAAAAAAAAAAAAAAATAGTGTTGTAGTGTGTAAATTAGAAAAAACGTGGACCGTGAAAGATCATCTTAGTTAGAATTAAAGACCTTGTTTAAGGAGAGGGGACATGAAAATCCTGTCATTCTTTCTTTTTATTTATTTATTTATTATTATTTTTAATATGAAAGAGAGGGCATGCAGTCCCCAGGATCCACAAAGACGAGCATCTCAGAGAAAGTGAAAACAAAACAGATAGGTTGCAGAAGGTCTTGAAGCTATAGAGAGCAAAGAAGAGACCACTAGCTACCAATGGTATCGAACCTATAGAGAGCAAAGAAGAGCCCATAATGAAATTTCCCATTTCATAATTTACTTCCTTGATCATTGAAAACAAGTTCTTATTAACAGAGCATATAGTGATCCCTACATGACTATATCAGGACATTAATTATTTTGAAAACTAGTTATTTTTAAGTACTTGAGAAATTTGTTGTCAAACATTTCCTAACAAAGTTTCGAATGATTGGTGCAAATGTGTTTTTTGAAATGCAACTTATTCGTTGCAATTGATGGAATATGTTTATGGAGTTCTCCATGCAAGCATTTATTACTAGTTTAAAAAAAAGACAAGCATGTTCCATGCAATGTCCAATTTTTAGGATAAAAAGGTTCTTATCTGAGCTAAAAGTTTTCAGGGCTAAGCTTTTCAAGGTCGCAACTACGTTGCTTATCAGATTGAGATCCCCCAAGTCAATTACTATTGGGCATTTTAATAGAGTTTTTGTGAGGATAAAACAATATCTAAGGGCAAAGAAAAGAAAAGAAATAAAAACGCTATAATTAAGGCCGTTATTAGTGATTAAATTAACAAGAAAATCCGTGTTACTTGATAGTATCGCCATTCATGGGTTATGTCATTATTTCTTGTTGCTTTGTTGAAAATATAAAATAAGATTCAGTATTTTAGTTGTTATGCAAGTAGAAACATATAATTTATCATTAAAAAGAAAAAGAAAGAATACATCATGCACTAGTTGCTAATCTTAGTGCCCGTTGTACATTTGTATAGCTTGATAGGGAACTTCATAATCGCTACGGTAGCATTTAAATTTTTATACTAGTGGTTATTATTTTAAGAAAACTCTAATCAAAAGAAGAAAAAAAAAAAATCGGTTTTATGATTTGCAACTTTGATATCATTTATCCTCTCGAGAACTGAACATTTCTTTTTTACCGCTGGAAATGCCCATGGCCTTATATTAGCATGTTACGCGGTTCTACTCCATGGATCCTTCGTCACAAAGAATTTTGCATCGAACCATATAACAATGATGATTTCTGTAATTTTTAAAAAAAATTATAATTAGTCTATGCTAAAAATCGTGGATCAGAGTATATGCTGTGGAGGCACCGTGAGAGAGTTCTTGACATGATGATGGCAGTTTCTTTTTAAACCAAGAAGTAGGAGAACATATAGAAGAGAGATTAGGAGAAAAGAGATTGTATTATTTCTTGGAAAAAAACTTGTTACAAGATACAAGATGACCTGCCTCCTCTCACAACCGAAAAGAAGCCCCGCATGATATAACCCTCACGCTCTCCCTTCTCCAAATCGTGGAAGAACCCCATGGCCCCAAGCCCTATTCAGCATGAAAACAAGAAACCCTCTTCACGCTATTTCTCATTCACAGCCTCTTTCTCCCATGCGCCCTCTCATTATATCATGTGGGCGGTTTGGAGCTTCTTAGTTGGTTGCAGCCAACCAACTAATTCTTGGACTTGACATTTGGTTCAGGATGGTTAGGACCCCTAGGTAGTTAGGATCCTTAATTGGTTATGCTCCATAGTTAGTTAGACCTCAAGCAATTAGGACTCAACCACCTAACCGACTGACCAACTAGTCACATGCTAACCAACTAACCAATTAACTACCTAGCCTCAAACTTCTTTCATATCAAAGGACAACCAACTACACCTCTGGACCTAAACCCCATAACTATGTTATAATCTCTCAAAAACTCTTCCCTTATAGTCAATGAAAAACTCTCAATGCTGGATCAAACCCCAGACCCAACATGACTCAAAGGGACCTTGGGATATAAGCCTCCCAAACTTGTATGACTCCCTTGGAACACCTCCAGAACTTCTGGAATACCTCCAGAATCCACTTGGCATGCCTCCAAGCTCCTAAGAATTTTCGAACATTCCTGCAATGACCTTCCAAATCTCTCTAAGACTTGGAAGCACCACAAAATCCTGTGGTTTATACTTTAGAATCATTCATCTGAAAATTTGCATTAATGAGTTTCAAAACTTAAGCAAATTTTGCCATAAAGCTACTAAAAAAACACGTCAGGAGTCGAGTATCCCCTTTCCACCGTGAAAAAATATGGCATTCCAATGTAACATTATATAGTACTTGCAAATTAACGAACTATGTCTTTTAACAAAATCCCTTTATTTTGAACCATATGGTAATATTCAATTTTGAGATAGGGGTGTCAGCCTAATGTTTTTACCATATAGACATATTTAATAAGAGAGCATCCTTTTCTTGCTTGTGTCCAGCCTCTTCCAGGTGATAAAGCCCATTGATTAGAGGCTCAACTCCTCCATCAAGTTTCTTAGTTTCTTATAGCCATAAAATTTCATACTTAGCCATTCCTTGCTCAATTTTTAAATTTCCTTGATGATAGTGCTGAAATTTGCTCAGCAGAAGGAACCGAAGAGGGAAGGAAGGCGGTTGTACTTACAAAAAAAAGTTCTAACTAGAAAAGGTTACTCTCCGATGGTCAAGTCAATATTTCAACTACCCAGTAAAATAAAAGTGCAAGCACATGAAAATATATATGGAGCATGTAAAGGGGTACATACGTCTGGGGGTTCGTTGAGAATCTTCTTTTATACTCAAGCAGCAGGGATATTCCAATATATCAAGAAGCGAGTAGAAAATGATTAGACTTTAGCTTTTATCAGGATTTTCGGGAAGAAATTATTCTTTGCTATCTGGAAAGTCTCCTTTTCATTAATGATAGATTTTGTCTTTCATGCCTCCCGTCATTTGCCTTAATGGCTCCAAGAGATATAGCCTGAAGAAGGGTCACGCATCCTTAATGACTGAGATATGTTCTAGATAATGAGACTTGACAGTTTCTCTGCTGTAGAAAGTATTTTAGGATGAGAATCGGTAGATTCTTTCTTTGACCATTTGGTAAATGCTCCTATAGAGTGGCTGACCGGGTCAGGTCATTATATCGGGATTCGGTAAATTTAGGAATCTTTTGTAACTACGGTTCTACGAAACTCAGAGGTCACGAGAATCGGGTCCCCAATGTATCGAAAGTAGGTAGGCACACGTGTCTTGACCATGAGTCGATAGGATAGTAACCCGGCTAGCCAAATATTCATTAGGATAGCTCGGTCTAGGCCATTAAGAGAAGGCCAAAGATAGGTGCTAAAGTAAAGTCATGAGGATCTCTGATTCGGAAAAGAACCAAAAGGTTGAAGGTCGGGTTTGCTGTATATTAAAGTTATTGCCGGTAAGACTGGGAGCCGAAATATCTCTTCTGGCTTTTTTCTTCTATGGGATAGGACCGGATGACTAGTGAGGTATTTTGGGATAGGATTTGTCCTTCGATAAGTTTGGTAACATACTATTTGGTTGGATAGATTCAATTTATCTGGATGTTCACTCTGTTTATTCATGTTCGAAATGTCTTGGACTCGATGCCGAGATTCGACAAGCATGACGTGGCTTCTCTTCATCCAAATTAGATCCAATCAAATTATCTTCGGTTTTGAAACCTTACATGGTTTTTTTCATATTATTAGCTTTCCACTCCTTAGTCTGAATATAGAGTATTCAAGCTGAGAAGTAGTTCTAGCACCATGCCTAAAGGATTCTGATAATCATGTTGGGTTTCATGTTCTCAAAAAGTAAGCTTATCAGAAAGTTTTTGTATATTACATTTATGATACCTTTCCCAGAGAATGTGAGGAATTATCATGCCTGGTCCCTTTATAAAGTAATTCTGGAAATGGTTTGAAGCCATGAATGCTCGAGCTAGGGCAACCCTTTGTTCGCTATGCAGCAATTTTGGGTGCAAGGAGGCAATTTTTGATAATTTTTTGTAGTTTTGAGTACTCCATGGATCCGCATGATATTTGGGATTTATGATGAGCAGTCCTGAAGCACCGCAGGGGTGATGTCTTAGGTAGTAAAGATTCAGAATTCCCTGCTAGTATTCCTAGGGTTGAGGCATCGAGAAACAAATCCAGTGCCCCTAATATTTTTGAGAGTCCATTATTTGTTGAAGAGCAAGTCTGGACCTTTCTTCGGGTGGTAGGTGACTATTAAGCTTGCAGGGTTGAGTCTGAAGAGCATGGATGCATAGCTTTCAAGGCGATTGTTCATGTATGGAAAAGGTTTATTGCCTAAGCTAATGTTGTTCTATTTTGTGTATCGTCTTTCTTAACAATATAGTGCCATCCGAATTTAATGCAGCTATCTCATCATCTATAATTTTTTATGGAGTCAGTCGAAACCACCAAAGTAAAGGCCACTGTGATGGAAGGAAGGTTGCTAATGCCGAAAAAGAGATTAGTGAGGTTGAGACTCGTGCTACTAAAGCAGAGAGAGTTTCATGAATAAAAGAAACACACGAACGGTCTTTCAAAGAAAATATCATTCATTCGGCAGTGAAGCTAGGAGAAGTAGACAGTCATCTTATTTCAATGCATCAGAAGTTAGAGGCCATGCACGAGAGCGAGGCCCAGGCAATTTTAAATACTGAGACAGAGATTGTTGAATTGGAGAGAAATCATGAAGTACCAGTCAAAGATCTAAAGACCGAAGTAAATAGCCAAATCCAGTAGTTTTGGGAGGAGCTTAATTTGGCTAGGAGCCAAAATAAATGGTTGTGGAAGGATCTTTGTCTTGCTTGGGATCAAATGCAGGATGATGGTTCCTTGAGACAAGATGATAAGATTCATCAAGCCAAGTAAGTAAGGGATGAAGCCATGGCTGAGGTTTGGTTCCTTCAACAAGAATTGGAAGAAGAGAGGAATAGGAATGTGGTCACTTTTCAATGAATCCAAAATCATTGAACCATGGACATGGAGGAAAACTTGTCCTTATAGAGCCAATTAAAGGTAGCTAGGATTACTATTGATAGTTTGAAGGATAAGTAGCTGATTATGGCTACGAGATCCTGAGGCTGGAGGCTAGAATGACTTTGATCAAAGCATGCATAGGAGCTGCTAAGGCTCGACTTTAGTATGTCAAAAGCAAATCATATAAAGCCTATTCAAGGATTACAAAACCTTGGTAACCCAGATTCTTCTAGAGGCAGGAGCGTGTCTACTTCAGACTCCCATCATAGCGCGGGCCATACGAACTCTCCATGCTAGCCAAGCTAACCGGGAGCGAGGATAAGGAAATAAAAATTGTAGTTTTTTACTTCTTTGTTTCTAACTTGTAAGATACTTTCGAAATAAATGAAACATAAAATTTTTCTAAGTATCATGATTCGGTACTTTTTGAGAGTACCTCGTTTCTCTTTAAGTATTTTCAATCCTGGCAGTTTTCATTCGATAATTTTTTCTTTTAGAGTAGATAGTAGAATGATCGAAGTTCGCTCTCGGTCAAAGCACATTAATTTCCAAATTTTTCTTGATATAGTATGATGATTGAGAAGATGTTCCGTCATAGGTTACTTGGAGGGACGGAGAACATTTATGGCTTTACGATAATCCGAGATGTTGTGGTGCTTGAGAGGGATCATGATTTTCCTACACAGAAGGTGATGAGACAGTGGAAATGGATTCGAAATGCTTCAGTCCCAATGATCCATAGGGACACCATCCAGCCTATCGTTGGATGCCACCTGTCTTCCATCCAATGGATTGATTTTATATTAACATAATCTAGGTCGTTGGTGGGATTTTTTATAAATGGGGAAACCGTTGCCACCTGGTTCATCCTTGACTTCTGCAACTCTTTCTTCCTCATTTCGCTTATTTTTCTTTCGAGTTCTCCTTTCTCCTCCTTATCCATTTTTGTTAAGTCCTACCAGCATTTGTTGCCATTCGTTCTCCCTTTTTCTTGTCTAGGTTCTTCAAATTTCCACTTAGATTTGTTAAGGGGCTTCCCTATTCCTTTTGAGATAGCTTTACATTAGTTCCAAGGGTCATTTGCTGTCTATTTCTTGTTTTGGATTCCTAGAGTTCTTCATTTTTGTTTTTTAAAGGATTTTTTTTTCTATTTTTAAGTATTTTGGTTTGATCTTAAAATGCCGGATTCTGAGTGGATCTCCGAAATGGAGGGTTCACGGTCTTCAGGTAATGAACCTGCTGATTCTAGGGTTTCCACTAAAGGGGCAGAGGTTACTTCAATCGGTGAAGTATTGATTATTATGGCTTTGCCACAGGGATTGGTGGATCCTGAAGGAGGATCCTCCACAATCCCCGTAGAAGAGCTTCCAGGGGACCCTGAGAGAAATTTTCTTCCTTGACTTATCCAGTCCACGATCCGGGAGTTGGATTTGGAGAGGGTTCGTAAGAAGTTCCAAATCCTTCGGACTTCGAGCTAGAAATCCTGCTCGATACTGATCGAGCATGCAATCCTCCTCCGAGCTAGTTGACTCTGTATGGAGAGTTTTTTCTGGTCAGACTAAGGTTACCTCTGGTCCCTTCCTCTATGTAATTGTGATGAAATTCGCTCAGATGCTGGAGAGAGCTGGAGAGAGGATGAAGGTGGCTGTACCTACAAAAAAAGCCCTGGCTGGAGAAGGTTCCAGCGAAGGCCCTCCGATGGTTTAGTCAGTATTTTAGACTACCTGATGAAATAAGAGTGCAAGCAAAGGAGAATATATATGGAACGTATGTGAGGGGGTGCATACCTCTAGGGGTTTACTAAGAATCCCCTTTTCTAGTGAACCCTCTTTTATACTCAAGCAGTAGGGGTATTCTGAGAATATTCCAATATATCAGGAAGCGGGTGAAAGTAATTAGGCTTTGGCCTTTATAGGATTTTTGGAAAAAAATCATCTTTTGTTATTTGAAAAGTCTCCTTCCATCAATGAAATGTTTTTTTTCATATTTCCCACCGTTTGCCTTAATAGCTCTAGGAGATATAGCCTGAAGAAGGGCCATGCATCCTTAATGATTGAGATATGCTCTAGATAATGAAATTTGATAGTTTATCTATTATGGAAAGTATTTTAGGGTGAGTATTAGTAGATTCTTCTTTTGATCATTTGGTAAATGCTCCTATAGGAATGGCTGATCGGGTCAGGTCATTATATCGGGGTTCGGTAAGTTTAGAAGCCTTTTGTAACCGAGGTTCTAGGAAACTTGGAAGTTGGGAGAACCAAGTCCCTAATGTGTCGAAAGTAGATAGGCACATATGTCTTGACCACGAGTTGGTAGGATAGTAACCCGGCTAGTCGAATGTTCATTAGGATAGTTCGATCTAGGCCCGTTAAGAGCTAAGAGGGCTAGAGATAGGTGCTGGAGTAAAGTTGTGAGGATCTCTAGTTCGAAAAGGAATCAAGAGGACAGAGATCAGGGTTGCTGTATATTAAAGTTATCATCGATAAGACCTGAAGCTGAAGTATCGCTTTTGGCCTTTTTCTTCTAGAGGAATAGGACCGGATAACTAGTGAAATATTTTGGGATAGGGTTTGTCCTTTCGATAAATTCGATAACATACTGATTTGGTTGGATATATTTACTTTATCGAGATGTTCATTATGCTTGTTCGTGTTCAAAATGTTATGGACTCGATGCCGAGATTTGAAATAGCCGAATGTGGCTTCTGTTTATCCTAAATCAGATCCCAATCAAATTATTTTCGGTCCTGAAACTTTCGGGATCCCATGTACGGGATTTTCTCCCACATCACTTGACATTGCTGCCAAAATTTGCCCAACCACAAGTTGCTTCAAGATCGATGTAGATGAGATCGACGGAGACCGATCAAGTCAAACTTGCAAAGCTGGTCTGAGTTCCTTGTTGGTTAGGTTATGTACTAAAAAGGATGGGCTAACCGTTAAGGCGGTAGCCCGGTTGGTAGAGGCTTAAACTCGCCTTCCACCGGTCACGGGTTCGAGACACGATCCTCTGGGTAACTCGATTAAATCCAGATATTTCCTGGGGCACGTGATCGGGGTGGTGAGAAAGCGCACTACTCCGGTGTCTTAGTGGTGTCAGGCTGACGTACTCATCATTGGTGATGAAGAGAGTACGAAAAAAAATTGTAGTTCGGTTAGGGCCTGTGAGAGTAGCTATACCGGGATTTATCTTCCCTTCTCCTTTTGTTAATCAAAAAAAAAAAAAAAAAAAAAAAAAAAGAATGACGTACTCATCATTGGTGATGAAGAGAGTACGAAAAAAAATTGTAGTTCGGTTAGGGCCTGTGAGAGTAGCTATACCGGGATTTATCTTCCCTTATCCTTTTGTTAATCAAAAAAAAAAAAAAAAAAAAAAAAAAAAAAGAAAAAAAAAAAGATGGGCTAAAGAGTGGACAGTAGCGTGGTGGTGCTCAGTTTGTCTAACCCGAAACAGAAACGGTAGGACCGCTTATCAAAGTTTATCCAACCCTCCAACATCTAAATCAAGCAAGAAAAACTCAGGAAAACAGTAAATACCTGGGAGAGAAAAAGACAGCATCAGTGGGAAGAACATCAAGAAAGCCTACTTGAGCTTGTTCAAGCGCTATCTATATATACAAGGTGGGTGTCCATCACCAAAGTATGGCAATCATATGCGTTTAACTTCTCGGTAATCATCGACGCATTGCATAACTGCGTGCAGTGTAGGCCAAATTGTAACGGCCATGCGTCGAACTCTCATTGCTCGGAACATTCTTATTGGCTCAGGTTGGTTTCGAGGCATATCAATTGACAAAATTTTCAAGCTTCCACGATATTTTATTAAACCATGCTTTTGCTTATTATTTTATAAATACCGGACCACCTCTGCAACAACAAGTGTGGGGAGGCAGATTTGTTCTCCGAGTTGTATATCATCATCATCATCATTATTATTTTTGATAGCAGTTAAACAATTCTCTGCATGATGTTGCTAATGACTAATTAGGGCCTAAAGTGATCCAGAATTAGTACTTGGTCACTTTGTTTATTTATTTATTTATAGTGCGTGCACAGGATACCGCCACATAATCTCCAAATTAACAAATGACCTACTCTAAGGTCTCTAGGAATGAGACCGAGGATGTGAGTGGTTCTTTTCCCCCTCCGCCCGTGACGCCACTACCATGTATTTCTCCAGGAGCAGAGGCACTGGTGGTATCGTTGTAGTTAATTGGGAGTAAGCTTTCCAATGCCCAGGCCCTACAAACCGAGACAGGTACCAAACCATGATATGCTCAAAAGAAACAATGGAAACAAGAGCTTTACACGTTTGATAGCCAATAGCCACGGAAAGGAAATACCCCGTTTATCGAATAGCCTCCTGAAAATAGACATCGGCAATCGCAAAAATGCTTCTAGAAAGATTCCTAAAACGGGAAAAGTTAACCTCGTTTCCTTGTTCATTACTTAGCCACTTCCTCCACTTTCTTTATCCTTTTTTCTTTTTTCATTAAAAACGAGGAAGGTCCATCAGTTGATTTTGGCTGCTTTTTGGTTGGAGAATAAGAAAAATTATAGTGAAAGTTATGAGGGGAAATATAATTACTTCACAAATTATATATATATATATATATATATATATTGGCTAGAGATTTTTATGTCTATTTAGCATAATTAAATTTACATCCGGTTGTGGTACGAGGAAAAAGATTGATGTTTGGCATAAGATAAGATAGATAAATAATATTTGTACTCCTATCATCCATCACTTGTATATATATATTTTTAGATATTTTGTTCGAATAAATAATCAAGTAATCGGTAAGTTTGCTAATTATAGGCATGCAAAAGCAAGAAAAATTATATAATGCTCGTTACTCAACTAAAAATGATATTTAAATATGTTAATTACCATACTGTAATTTTCAATTAATAAAATTAATGATTTTTCTCTTTAATGACATGGATAAATGGCATGCTCCTCTTCGATGCTTTTTTTTTTTTTAAAAAAAAAGAAGATAAAATTAGGAACGGGGACTCGATCAAATTATTATTATTTTTTTTCAAAAGGGAATCGAGCGATGGGGGCATAGCCCGATGAAAGAGAGAAGTGAAGGGTAGTTTTGTCCATTTCAAAAATAGGATTGGCTTAAATTGAAGCATTTATAATAGAAACGGTTCATCATAACTCAAAAGGTTCTCTTGGAATCATTAAGCATGTTATGAGGAGGTTCCATTGACAAAACTATTCCTTATGCTCTAACCAAACATAGTTTTCGAGAATAATGAAATGATTGCATTAAGATTCAAACATGGTGGTTGAATGAACACTTTCAACCTGGTACATTTTTTACTTTTGGCATTTACTATCATGCTTTATTTTGGGTCACATGCCATCTAATGTTGGATTAGTTTTTGTGCTTCCATGCTCTCTTTTATTGCTTCTGTTTTGTTTTGGCTCACCTCTCTTACCATCCAATTCTCCCTCATGTTTCCTCTCTGTCCAATTCTAACCTGCCTTGCCTCTTTCATTTGAGTTGCAATCTTTTATGAGCATTGACTTGATTTAGGGTGCAACCAAATTAAATAAAATTGAGCAGTTAGAAGTTCGAGTTAACTTGATTTAAAATATTGTTACTCGAAATTTGACTCGAGATTGATGAAACCTAAATATTTCAATATCCTATAGTCCAACTACTAAGAACTTGTTTGGATGTCTACAATTTATAAACTTAGGAAAAAATATATACGATAGGATGTAAGATTTGATTCTATTGGATTATGCATAAAATTCTATTAGAAGAAAATTTTCATACAAATAAATCACATTATTTGGATGATAAATTATAATTTTCTTCTCCTTCTATCTCTTTCTCTCCGCTCTTTATCCCAATCTTTTACTAAAATAATAAACTTATCATAAAACTTACCAGAATCTTATACATTAATATCCATAGGATTTCTATCATGTACATTAATATCCAAACCTATTCCAAAGTGAAATATTCATATACTCCCTATCTGATCACTTTGACCAAATGTCTAATCTATTTGCTTTTCATCACTTACATTATTGTATTCACTTAAAATCTTCATAATCTAAATATCTTGTGTTACATGACATATAACCTATCAAAATCTCCTCTAGACAAGTTACGATCAATTACCAACAAATAAAAAAGTGTTCGGCCACGAGCTTATCTTTTTCTAAGGCACGGGATACCTATCGGTGAGGAGCTGATATCTTCCTAAGATGCAAGACGCCTATCAACTAAGAGCTGATTTCTTTCTAAGGCACCGGACACTTATCGATTGGCTAGGAGCTAATCTCTTCCTAAGGCACTCCTAGCCAATCTCTTCCTAAGGTGCAAGATGCTTATTAGCCAAAAGCTGATCTCTTCCTAATGTACAGGATGCCTATCGACCAGGAACTGATCTCTTTCTAAGGTGTAGGACGTCCATTGGCCAAAACTTGATTTCTTATTAAAGTACAAGATACTCAACTACTTATTGGACACATGTTGATCACTTACCTGAACCAGGTAAAGAGCTCTATAACTTTATTTAGCATGAAGCATATCTCTCTAAATCGTTAGGATCATTATGAGAAGGTTGATAAAGTGGTTATCAAGAAATGTAACAAACTACTTAACAAACTATTTTATAAACTAACCTAGTAACAGCCTAACCGACTTACCAACTTACTTAATGGCATAATGCCTTATAAATGGTTATAACTGCCTATCTAACTCAGCCCCAAACCTCTATAAATAGGAGATCTAGGGGAACTCTAAGAAAATTATGGAATTCTCTCTCCATTTTCTTCTCACTGTTGTTCCTTCTTGAGCTGACTTAAATATTGGAGGGTCCCCTATTAAAGAAATCTCACCAATTTTTTCAATGATGATGATTTCTTTTACAGGTCCAGGAGCTGATCGAGTCTATTTCCAAAGTCATCAGCCATCTTCTGAAAGACCTCAAACTTCTAGAAGCTCAAAGCTACTTCAACGCATCCGGTCTATCAAGCTCGGAAAGGTACAATAATAGATTGGTACTAGAGGAAGGGCTTTATCCAAATCTTTTAAGAAAATGGTGAGAGGAAGACCTCCACTCAATCCTATTTCTTGACGACGATCTTCTTGAAATGCATAAAAAATTGAGAAAAGAAATTTTCAACTCCCTCCTACCACTAATCAAAGGCTTGATATTCTGATTAAATGGGTCTAGTTACTGACAAGCACCATTCAACTCCAACAATCTACCATTTGGCCTCCTGCCCCATCGGCTAAATCAACCCAATGGAACCACTAGCATTTGTCAGGTGGAGGGGACAAGAGTCATCAACCTTCTCACAGAGAGGAAGAAATATATCGATCAATTTCACCTCAAAAAGGAAAGAATCATCACCACCACCTTCAAGAGATTCCTAGGAAGATTCGATCCTAGTACACCCTTCGGATCATCACTCTTAATGAGAGGGTGATACTGAAAAGAAAGTTTGAGAGCTGGAAACCAAACTCAGTGAAATTTATATAAAAGACTGCCATCGAAGCAACTTCCATGGCCTCAACACTCAATTCCCTTTTTTTGAAGAAATAATGAATGAATTAATCTCCCATCATTCAAGACGCCATCAATTGAACTCTATGATGGTTTTATTGATCCTGTTGATCACCTGGAAGGATACAAAGCTCTTTCTAAACTCCAAGGTGTACTAATGCCTTGTTATACCTGGCCTTCCCAACAACTTTGAAAAAAGCTACCAGGATGTGGTTTTCAAGTCTACTACTTAGATCTCTCTACTCCTTTCATTAGTTGAGTAGCTAACTAATGACTTGCTTTGGCAGTCATCAACTGCAACCAAAGAATAATGACAGTCTCTTCTTCATCAAGTGGGAAGAAGGAGGATACTTTGAAGCTATGTGGCATGCTTTAATACAACCATGCTAAAGGTCAAAGATTTCAACGAGTTTGTTGCTATGTCAGTCATAAATCAAGAACTCTGGAATGGTTGCCTAAGTTTTTCTTTGGATAAAAACTTTTTAAAGAATTATGCTGATCTTCTTATATATACAAGAAAATATGCCCAAGCCAAGAAAAACTATTTCCTCTATTGGAAGGAGAGAGGAAATTAAGGAGAGTAGAAAGAAATAAGCTCACAAGGAAGAAACTCGTATTCACCCAGAAGTTGCCAAATCCTTGAATAGTTCAAAGCCAAATCACCTCGCTAGGCAATTTATCGACTACACCCCCTTGACTGCTTCTTGATCTCAAATTTTTATAGAAATTGAGAACAAAGAATATCTGTATCGACTACTATTCATGAAAGGTCTATCAAAGAAGAGAGATAAGAATAAATACTACCACTTCTATAGGGATCATGGTTATGATACGGAAGATTATCGATAGTTGAAGTAGGAAATTGAAATTTGATCAATAGGGGCTACCTTAATTAGTATATCAATAGCCAAAAGAAAGAAGAAATCCCTCGAAGACATTCTAAGCATAAAGCTGAGCTAAGCAACTTGCCAACTACAAGAATGGTTGGCATGATCTTTGGCCCCTCCATAGGCAGGTGAGAAGGAATATGGGATGAGGATCCACCGAAAAAGAGGCATCAAGCTGAGCAAAACAAGAATATACTTTTTTCGATGAAGAGTAAAAGGGATTCAAACCCCACATAATGATGCAGTCGTTGTTTCCAAGATGGTGGCAAAATATGATATAAAAAAATTTAGTTGATAATGGAAGCTCTATCGATATCTTATTCTATGATGCATTCTAGAAAATAAAACATCACTTGAAAAGATAAAAGGGATGAATACTCTACTTATCGAGTTCTTTGGAAACTCTATTATTACAGAAAGATAGATCATATTATTGGTGATTGCAAGTCAACCACCTAAGCAAGCAACAATCCTATTAAGTTTTCTGGACGTCCAAATACTATTAGCTTACAGTGCTATTTTTGGACGATTGGGGTTAAATACCTAAAAGGCAATAATCTCAACCTACCACCTACTCATCCATTTCCTGACCAAGCATAAAGTTGGAGAAATCAAAGAAGATCATATGTTAGCAAGATAGTATTTTCTTGCAGTTGTAGAGACCCAAAGATAGATCGAAGCTCTACAAACAAATGAGCTAGATGTTAAAGAAGGCATCACCGCAAATAGAGGAGAGCATGTTGAATAGCTAATAAGTATTCTTTTGAGAGATGATCCAGATAAAACTGTACAAAACATATTTCTTTTAGCTCCTAAAATCAAAGAGTAGCTAATTATATTTCTTCAGGCCAATGTCAATGTTTTTGCTGGACAGCTGCCAATATGCTAAGTATACCTCTTGATATCATCATCCACAAATTCAGTGTGGACCCTTTTATTTCATGTCAAGTAGAAGAAAAGAAATTTTGGTCCAAAAAGATTAAAAGCCATTAAAGAAAAAGTAGACAAATTTTTAAAAGCAGACTTCATCAAGGAAACCCATTATCCAAATTGGATAGCCAACATGGTCATGGTCTAGAAGGTAATTAGCAAGTAGAGAATTTATATAGACTATACATATCTTAACAAAATATGTCTAAAAGACAGCTATCCCTTGCCAAGATTTGACCAACTGCTTGATGCTACTTTCAAATATAAATTGCTAAGCTTTATGGATGCTTTTTTTAAGATATAATCAGATCCAAATGGTAGAAGAGGATGAAGAGAAAACGACCTTCATGATGGAAAGAGGACTCTACTATTACAAGATGATACCTTTTAGACTAAAAAATGCTGGAGCCACCTACTCGCACTTAGTAAATAAAGTCTTCAAAAATCAAGTAGGATGAAATATGGAAGTCTATGTGCATAATATGATCATCAAGAGTATAAAGGTTGATCATTATATTGCTGACTTGGAAAAAGCTTTCAATGAATTAAGGAGGTATCATATGAAGCTTAATCTAAACAAGTGTACATTTAGTATTACATCAGGAAAGTCTTTGGACTTCATAGTGACTCAGAGAGGAATCGAAGCCAACACCAAGAAACTTTGAGCATTTTTTAAGATAAAGTACCCCCCGAAATAAGAAGGAAGTTCAATGATTAACTGGTCAGCTAGCTTTACTCAGTCAATTTATTTCCTGATCAAATAAAAAATGCCTACCATTCTTCAAAATCCTAAGGCATACCAAGAAACTTTAGTGGTCAAAAAATTGCCAATCAACCTTTGAAGATCTAAAGAAATATCTTAGCTCTTCTTTTTTACTATCAAGGCCAAAAAAAGGTAAGCAACTTTATATTTACTTATCTATTTATCCTAATATCATTAGCTTTGTTTTGGTTAGAGAACATACAAATATACAAAAGTCCATCTATTATACCAACAAATATTAAGGGATATAGAAGTGAGATACACCAAGGTCAAGAGATGGTCTTTGCTCTTATCACTATATCAAAGAGACTTTGGTCATATTTCCAGTCCCATTCTATATTTATCTTGGCAAATCAGTCTCTAAGTCTATACTCGGAAGACTAGATATATCAAGACACCTAGACAAGTGGGCTATTGAATTGGAAGAGTTTGATATTAAATACAAATCTCATCTCAGTATAAAAGCTCAAGTCCTGGTCATTGTGGAATGCATAATACCTGATGAAGAAGGAAGAGAAAAGAGATCGAAAAAGAACCAACCATATTTTCTTGGGTCCTACATGTTGATAGTGCCTCAAACTCTCAAGGAAGTAGAGCTAGGTTAATATCCTTACTAATGTGAATGGAGTAATGAACCAGTATGCCCTAAGATTTAGCTTTGATACCACCAAAAATGGAGCTGAATATGAAGCATTGATCACTAGTTTAAAAATAGCTAAAGAGGTCAAAATTGATCAGGTCAACGTTTTTTTTGACTCTCAATGTTCTTTTTGACTATTAACTAGTCATTGGCCAAGTACAAAGAGACTATAGAGCCAAAAAGCAAATCATGATCAAATATCTTGAAAAAATTAAAGATCTATCCTTAGCAGATTCCTAGATTAAAAAATATCCAAGCAGATGCCTTGTCATATCTTGCCACATTGGATTACTTAAACCTTCAAAAAGGGATCTTTAGTAAATATTTAAAAATGTCCAGCATTGAGAAATCTTATATTGTTGCAAAACTAGAACATGAACTAAGCTAGATTGATCTACTGATTAAATTCCTTGATAAAGGAGATCTTCTAACAAATAAAGAGAAGCCTGAGGAATCAGGCATCAAGCCCTATGCTACATCCTCCTTAATGGAAAACTTTATAAAAAATCCTTTTCAATGCCCCTACTCTGATGTCTGCATCCTTCTGAAGCTGATTATACCCTTCGAAAAATTTAAGAAGATATTTGTGGTAGCTACGTTGAAGGAAGGATACTAGTTTACAAAGTCCTTAGATACAGATTATGCTAGCCCACCATGTACAAGATGCTATAGACTTTGTCCAAAGATGTGATCAATGCTAGAAGTTCGCTAATATTTAGAGAAAACCTTCGATGCTAATCACTTAGATTCTAGTCCTGTGGTCATTCGATATATGGAGAATTAATATTCTCATACCATTTTTGATAGCAATTGGATAAGAAAAATTTTTAATAGTAACCATCAACCATTTCACAAAATGGGTAGAAGCTAAACCCTTGGCCCATATCACTAAGAAGAAAGTTCAATACTTCATTTACAAGTCAATAATCTTTTGATTTAGATTATCCAGGTTCATTATTTCTGATAATGAGCAACAATTTGATTATAAAAGATTTAGAGAATTCTACTTGAACTTATATATTGAGCAAAGGTTCACATTAGTAGAGATCTCACAATCTACTAAAAAAGTAGAAGTGACCAATCGGACCATTCTTCAAGACCCGAAATAATAGTTAAGAGATTAGCAAAATCTAATAACCATACAAAAATAGAGAAATAAAATAAAATAAACCACAGTGGTCGAACATACTTTGAAAACTAACCAGGCTGATACCCGTATCATATAAGGCATGATCGATCAAGAGAAGTTTGAACTCTGGAATGTGGACCTCGAGCAGTCCATGATAGTGCTCCAAGTCTTTATCTAAAAAAGTTTTATTATAATTGGGCTCAGTCCAAATCCTACCCCAGGAGGACCTACAAGTTATTCTTCCACCCATAAATGGAAGATGGGATGCCTTCGACAAGTTTACATGACTATTTATGGAAAAAAGAGTACCACTCCTTATCATATAAATGGAATTTCAACATAAAGATGGCTTGAAACAAAGAACATCTTGGTTCTATCTTAACCATGTTAAGAATATGGATAAAGCTAATGATTATCCTAAAGCCATTTTGGAAAAACTAGGTTGGAATTATCTTATAGTAATCTAGAACACTCTTAATAAATGGATGAAGAGGGAACTGAACTTCGACATCAAATGCATCCTCATAGAAAGTAACGCACTTAGATGGAGGGGATAGAACGTTATCATTCGGACCTGGCATAATCATCCTAATGTCATCAAGGATAGAATATTTATCCCTATGTTTTCTAAGATCCGCATCTCTAATCTCAGACTTTTCTTGGTCAGGGTCCAAGAAGGCTCTCCTATGGAGTCTAATGGGAACAATTGAAGGAACAGGGTGTCCTCAGTTTGGATTGGACTCACTGTGGTTCCAACAAAACACTTCACCTTCCTAACAGCTCTTTTATCTTAAGTGCCATTGCTATAAACAGGAAGATTAAAGGAGAATGAAAGCTAAAGGTCTCTTACCAGAAAGGATGAAGTCTCTAAACCTCTTGGAACAAATGAAAAAAAATCTCTGAGGGAGAAAGTCACCTGGCAACTCACTTGAAGACATAAAGAAATAGAAGATAAAAGATCCAAGTTGAAGGAAGAGACCTCTATTTATAGTGGTGCCTGACCGATCAGATTAAATCACCTCACCATTAGAATGCTCGCCATGTCACCTAATCTCTGACTAAAGGTATCGGCCACTCTCCTCACTCCACTGGGCTACTCTCGTTAGCTAGGGGACATGCCCCATAGATCAAGGTGTCACTATCTTTTTGAGAACTGCTTGCTACCAGTTTAATAATATTTTAGCAGAAGGTTACGTGTGTTGGACCAATGGCGCCTCAACATCCATGCAACCCAGAAGGTGCCAAAAATGTGCATGGGGCCCAGCAGAGAAACCAGAAAAAGAAGGAAACCCGTATGCGCGATGCGCGCAGCACGATTATGGCATAATCTGCATGGATCTCAATATGATTGATGGCCACGAGCAGCGTTGCAATCAAACTATGATTGGAAGAGCTACAGGATTCTGATTTGGATTCCGTTCAGATCGTTGGACTTCTCGTGAGATGATCTACATAGTAGAGGCTACAAATTCATGGGCAGAGACATGAACAAAGAGGAGAAGATGAAAAAGTGGTGAGAGGTCTCTTGTAGAGGGTTGATTGAGAGCTTGAGAGAAGGATTTGAGGTTTCTTATTGAGAGATACTTGTACGGGAATGAGAGAGAGTTCAATCTGTAAGTTTATTTTTTATAGTGAAACCTTTTGCATGCTCAAAAAATTATATTTTTATCTTTTCTTCTTTCTCTTGTGGTATCGACATCGACAATCGACGATCCCATTCCATTTCTGCAATAATCGGTATCAGAGTGAGTTGATACCAATCCCAACAACTAGTATCAGAGCCCAGGTTGTCCGTGATTGATCGAGATCAAAGAAGATGGAGAAGACAAGTGTAATTAAAGTAGAAATCAGCAGGTTCGATGGGAAGAGCAACTTTTTTTTTTTGCAAGCGAGGGTGAAAGACGTGCTTATCCAGCAAGGACTGATCGATGCTTTCATATACGAGGAGAGACCAGACACCATAGAGCAGAAGAACTGAAAATGACTTCAGATGCAGGTGATAAGTACAATCTACTTGTACCTGGTGGATGATGTGGTGATCCATATACTGAACGAGTCTTCCCTGATGGTGTTGTGGGAGAAGCTGGAGGAGCTGTACATGGCGAAGTCCCTCACCAACACCTTGTTCCTTTGGAAGCAAATCTATCAATTACAGATGGCCGAGGGATAGAGTGTGCAGGAGCACTTGAGCAATTTCCAGAGGATCCTCACTGATCTCCTCAGTGTTGGTGAAAAAGTTGAGGAGAAGACCTGGGCACTTGTATTGCTATCATCCCTATCGCAGTCCTTCGAGTCCTTGGTGACTGCTCTTCTAGTGGGAAAGAGCACCATCAAGATGGAGGAGGTGACATCGGCGCTACTTCAGAATGAGGTTCTTAAGACAGAGAACCAGGCTTCAAGTTCAGGTGGGAACTCAGTGTTGGCAGTTTATGGAGGTGTAGATGATCGGAGGCAGAGAGATAAAGGATCGCGAGGAGGACAGTCCATGTCAAAGGATGCAAGCAAGATCAGGTATTTCCGGTGCGATGAGTTAGGGCATCATGTCAAAGATTGCCCGTAGCTCAGGGATCGGACAAGGGCTGTTATGGCGAAGGCCGATAGCGATGACGATGGATACATTAGCGATGTATTTTTGATATCCGATGAGGTATCCCCTTCTTCTCAGTGGGTTTTGGATTCTGCCTGTCCATATAATGTTTGTTGCAGGGAGGAGCTGTTTGACTCTCTAGACAGTAGAGAGGGTTCTGTCTACATAGCAGATGGATCGAGCTGTGCGATCGCGGGCGTCGAGACAGTCTGCTTGAAGGCACATGATGGGACAGTGAAGAAGCTGGGTGAGGTCGATGCATACCCAGTTTTAGCAAGAATCTAATTTTTCTCAGCAAATTGGACTCAAGCAACTATATGCGGAGAGCCGGTGATGGAGTCCTAAAGGTCTTGCATAGCAATAGGATTGTTCTGCAAGGGAAGAAGCATGGGGGTCACTACCTCTTTATAGGGAGTCCAGTGCGAGGTGGAGTCCCTGGTGCAGATAAGAGTCTAGTGCAAGGTGGAGCTCCGATAGCAGGTGGATCGGGTATGGGATGCGAGACTCGGGAGGATGATAGGCGATGTCACAAAGTGAAGTTCCTATTGCCGCAGGAGACTTTCTCGAGCAGGTCTCGGGTCGAGGTGAGCACAGCATATGACGAAGATGGAATCGAGCAGCCTGGCTCGACTCCCATCTTTGCCCATCCATGATCAGGCGACTATCCCAGGGCATGGGGGCGTTGGAATCCTTAGAAGCTCTCAAGTCAGGTAAAGACGGTGCGTTTAGTCGAGGTGGAGGTTGTTGGACCAATGGCGTCTCAACGTCCACGCGCAACCCAGAAGGAGACAAAAATATGCATGGGGCCCAGCAAAAAAACTAGAAAAAGAAGGAAACTCGTGCGCGCGATGTGCGCGGCACGATTTTGGTGTAATATACATGGATCTCAATGCGATTGATGGCCACGAGCAGCGTTACAATCAAACTGTGATTGGAAGAGCTACAGGACTCCAATTTGGACTCTGTTTAGACCGTTGGACTCCTTGTGAGATGCTCTATGTAGTGGAGGCTACAAATTCATGGACAGAGACACAAACAGAGAGGAAAGGATGAAAAAGTGATGAGAGGTCTCTTGTAGAGGGTTGATTGAGAGATTGAGAGAAGGATTCAGGGTTTCTTGTTGAGAGATACTTGTACAGGGTTAAGAGAGTTCAATCTGTAAGTTTATTTTTTATAGTAAAATCTTTTGCATGCCTAAAAAATTATATTTGTTATATTTTTTTCTTTCTCTTATGATATTGACATCGACAATCGACGATCCTGTCTGCTTTCACAACAACTGGTATTAGAGCAAGTTGATACCAATCCCAACAACGTGTGACATTAAATATCGTATAGTAAAAAGATGGTGCAGATAATCAATTATCTTGTTTCCCACCAAAAGTTAATAGAAACTTATCATTGTACTTTTGAGTTGAATTGAGTAAATTGATTTGAACTTGGAAGTGGGAGACAAGTGTTAGAAGATAGATGACCTGTCAAAACCTCCTCCAGATATGTTATGACCAATTGCCAACAAGTAGAAAAGTGTTTGGCAAGGGGCTGATCTCTTTCTAAGGCGTTAGATATTTATCAAGCAGAAGTTGATCTCTTTCTAAGTTACAGGATGCCTATCAACCAAAAATCGATCTCTTCCTAAGATACCAGATACCTATCGGCCAGGAGCTGATCTCTTTCTAAGGATCGGGACAACTATAGCTAGGAGCCAATCTCTTTCCAAGGTGCAAGATGCTTATCGACCAAA
This sequence comes from Areca catechu, assembly GCA_021397845.1. NCBI lineage: Eukaryota > Viridiplantae > Streptophyta > Magnoliopsida > Arecales > Arecaceae > Areca > Areca catechu. The sequence goes on from CM038041.1 coordinate 32,484,880, forward strand.
AGCCGATCTCTTTCCAAGGTGTAGGATGCCTATTGGCTAGGAGCTGATCCCTTCCCAAGGTATTAGATGCTTATCAGCCAGGAGCCGATCTCTTATTGAAGTTCAAGATGCTAACTACTCATCGGATATATGCCAATTACTTACTTAAATTTGGTACAGAGCTCTATAACTTTATTTATCATGAAGCATATCTCTGTAAATCATTAGAATCGTTATAACGAGGTTCTTAAAATGGTTATTGAGAAATATAATAGACTACTCAAAAAACCACTTCGTAAACTAATCTCTTAATGGCCTAATCGATTTAACAACTTGTTTAATAGCATAACTGCTTATAAATGGTTATAATTATCTAACGAACTAGGCCCTAAACTTCTATAAATAGGGGATTGAGAGGAACTCCAGGGAGATTCTAGAAATCTTTTTTCATTTTCTTCTCACTATTCTCCTTTCCTATGTTGACTTAAGCATCAAAGGATTTCCCATTGAAAAAACTTTACCAATTTTTTCAATGACAATGATTTTTTTTGCAGGTTCAGGAGCTAATCGAGCCTATTTTCAAAGTCATCAGCCAGTTTTTTGAAGGACCCCCAGACTCTCAAAAGCTCAAAGCTACTTCAATGCATCCGATCTGTCAAGCTAGGAGAGGTGTAGCAACATCTTGATCACTATCATAGAAAGAGGCCAGCTCTTGTTGGCTAAATAGAAATGCAATTTTATACAATCACAACTTGTAATTGAAAAAAAAACAATATCTTCAATAGGTAAAATAAATTATATCCAATTACACCCTATGGTTTCAAGAAAAAAAGGGTCACACCATTGAAGCAAACATTGCTTAAAATGTGCTCCATCAAGAAGCTTAATAATATTGTTCCATTATATTGTATAATAATTCTTAAAATCATATAGACATAACAAATGAATTATAAATGTATGAAGGCACATATGCATTCCTCTTTGCAAGCAGAAATTTTCTTATGTATATTATTATGGCAATTATTGACTCGGTCCCGAGAACTTACCAAACTATTGACTATATTACTAGTTATGAAGGATTGGGATACTCGACTCAGATCAATCAAGCTACCGACTAGGAAGGAGATAGCAGAGCCGACTACTTCATCGCCAACCAGGAAGAAGACTAGTGAGGAAAAGATGAAGCTAACCAAGTAGTTGCCCTTTCTCAGACTAAGTGACAACTTTTTCTCAAGCTAAGTAGCTGCAACCTATCAAGTCCGACAACATGGCATTCCCCATGCACATCTACTAACTACCAACTTGGGACTAACTAGTTACGTAAGTAAACCAAGTCAAGCATGCTCGGGTATGGGATCCAGCCCTTCTTTTCAGTAATGGCTAAGCCGACTATCTACTCGGGATCCGCAATGCCCGAATAGATGACAACCCATCCAACACAGTTGTTCCAGCCATGGTAGACAAGATCCCAATAGCTCTTGCTATCATAATAGAAAAATGCTACCAAAGAAGATTTCGGGAGATCGGATCCTACTATTTTAACAGAATTTATTATGCATATCAGAGGAGGCCACCTTTGCAATGGCATTTGATTACTTAGTATAGCCCTATAAAAGGAGATTCCTGATGAGGTATGCTATGCTATACTAATGTTACTCTATTGTAACTTATTTCAACCACTTACATGCTCATTCAATTACCATCATCACTCACAACTTCGGTTACTATAATCCATTTTTTCCAGCCACTAACTTGAGTGTTGAAGGGTCTCCGTCGAAAATCCTGGTCTAGAAACTGTTCTTACAGGTTTCCGTTCGAGAACCACCAAGAGCAGTACCCAGTTCAACCTAGAAAAATTTGGAGAACGCTCGCGGAGTCAATAGAGGGCGATTTGATGGTAACATATATTATTAACAAAAAAGTGGAGGATAGGAGTAGCTACAAAGAGCCAACAAACCAATCAATGCAAGCAACCAGACAAGCAAGTCTACCCCAGGAAGCAATCCGAAAACTGCTCGTTTTATGGAGGAAATCATGGGACAATTCAGATTATTCGTCAGCGAATCCTTCATGCCCAATGCTAGGTTTGTATCACACCATAAATAATCATGATTTTGTATAAAAATATAAAAGTTAACCAACAAAACAATTAAGAAGATTCTTCATAACATGCACGATGTAACCGATACTTAGGAAACTTTTTTTTTTTTTCCCAATCCCCAAGTTTTAAAAAGATCGTATCCATGGCAGATATGGAATGGCAATTTTGAAATGAGAAACTATAGCATTGATGATTATTCAATGAAACTCTATGTGGACATGGAGATCTGCCCTCCACCTCCCCGAGCCAATCACTCCATATATCTACATTGTTTATTTGTGGTTCCTAGTGATATGATTGTGGGGATCCATGTAGGCATTTGCTTAGTCCTACATATTAGCCATGCACTGGATAAATGCTAGATGCATGATTAAGAAATTTAAACAATACTTTATGGCTTAGATTCTTTGAATAAGTCTCTTGGATTATGATAAATGGTATTAGACTTGGCATATGGTATATGTGGACTAGAGGATACTTCATACAGGATCATTTGGATTGTGCTGATTATAGTATTTAAGATTGGATTTGTGGTAATTATAAGTGAATTTACATTGATTTCAACTTTTAGTCTGAGGATGTCATGGTCTAAATGAAGAGAATATATAAAATTTCATGCTGGAATGTATTTATTTTTATATTAACTCTAAATTAGGTTGATCTTAGATACATGGAACCAAGAAAACATATACCATCTTTTAGTTAGCTTTTCTAAGTGAGATGTAGGTTGTGACAATGATGCCAAGAACACTATTAAGACCAACAAGACTATGGTTCGGTTGATACCACTCTTTTAAACTTTGCTCTTGGAGAAGGTTCTAAATTCAAACCTTAAAACTATATTCTCGAGAAAAGAGTAAAACAAAATTTGATGCGCAAGAAGCACGGTCAATTTTGAGAGTTTTACCGTGCAAATGATGTAAATTAGGAGGTTGGAAAACCTATATGAGCTGAATAAATTGTACATTGACTACTGACATTGAAATTAAGTGCATTGCATCTCTCTCTGGCCAAAAAGTTTTACACAGCCAACTGTAGCTAGATGGTATAATAATTAGTTATACTTTAACAAACTCCCTAAAATTTACCAGTTTCATAACTAGGGTGAAAAATCTTATTATTTTTAATTTTTAAATCATTTTTAATTTTTATTGCTTCGTAAGGCCCGTTTATAAAGGTGGCCAACAATTTAGTTTAATACAGATTTTGAATTAATTAATAGAATTTTATTTGTGATGATTTCTTATACTTTTCTTTTCTTGTTTCTCATACTTCTTTAGGTTATATTTGGTGCATTATCAGGACAGTCCTGAAAGAAAATATAGATAATAATTAATCATACCTTACCAAACTCCCTAAAATTTATCAGTTTTCATAACTAGGGTGAAAAATCTTATTATTTTTAATTTTTAAATCATTTTTAGTTTTTATTGCTTTGTAAGGCTCGTTTATAAAGGTGGCCAACAATTTAGTTTAATATAAGTTTTTAATTAATTAATAAAATTTTATTTGCGATGATTTTTTGTACTTTTTTTTCTTGTTTCTCATACTTCTTTATGTTGCGTTCGGTACATTATCGGGTAATCCTAAAAGAAAATATAGATTATCAATAATGTAGATTGCTAGTAATGTAGATTACAGATAATATATACTATTATATTTGATAAAATCAAAATTTTAAAATATCCATAAATTAAATTTATATTTTATTTATAAAAATATATTTTTTAACATTTCATATTACAAAATATGTTAAACATAAAATATTTTTATATTTTATATTAAAATTCTAAAGTTAAAAATTATTTTTTATATTAAATAAATTTAATATAAAAGATTACATATTAAATATTTAATATATATTAAATAAATTAAATAATATATTAAATTTAGATATTACATTATTTAATTTAATAAAATATATTCATATTACATATAAATATATTTAACATAAATATACTATATTATATTTAATATATTAAATATAATATAATATAATATAATATTTTATATTTAATATTTTAAAATATATATATATAATTTATGTTATGTTATATTATATTAATATTATATTATAATATTACATAATATATAATATAGTTTTATAATTTATAATATTACAAACTAAAATAAAATATATTAATATATTATATTATATTATGTTTTTATATCATATTATAATATTATAATAAAATAAATTTAATAATAGTATATAATAATATAATGTAATATACTATTAAAAATATTTTAATATATTTATTTTTTATATTTTAACATAATACATGATATTATACTAATAAAAGATATTAAAATAATATAATATAATATAATATAATTTATAATATACTATATTATATACTACACTTTTATATTATATTAATATATTATATTATAAGAGGAATAGAGAATGGGAGGGTAACTGATATGGCGCATCCGCTGACGTGGAGTCCTTGCTGGCGGTCGTGCTAGCAAGAGACCCACCGCTTTGACACGGTGGCCAAACAAGGAGCCAAGCGAGCCCTCTTATCGAGGTCAGCTCATAGCCGGGGTCGTGCTCATGAGACGAGCCCTCCGTCTGAGGCTAGCTCCCTGTTGGGGTCATGCTCATGCTGCCAAGGCGAGCCCTCATACCGAGGTCAGCTCCCAATCGGGGTCGTACTCATAAGGCGAGCCCTCCATCTGAGGCCAGCTCTCGGTCGGGGTCATGCTCATGCTACCAAGACAAGCCCTCCGTCTGAGGCTAGCTCCTGGTCGGGGTTGTGCTCATGCTGCCAAGGCGAGCCCTGCTGTCATGGTCAGCTCCCAACCGAGGTCGTGCTCATAAGGCGAGCGCTCTGTCTGAGGCCAGCTCCTAGCAAAGGTCGTGCTCATGCTGCCAAGGTGAGCCCTCCTATCGAGGTTAGCTCCCAGCCGGGGTTGTGCTCAAAAGGCGAGCCCTCTATTTCAGGCCAGCTCTCGACTGGGGTCATGCTCCTGCTGCCAAGGCGAGCCCTCCTGCCGAGGCCAACTCCCAGTCAAGGTTGTGCTCATGAGGCGAGCCCTTCGTCTGAGGCCAGCTCCCAGCTGAGGTTGTGTTCATGCTGCTAGTAACAAGGCCCCCTGCATTGCGGGGGCAGATATTCCCGCCAACAGTGAGAGAACGAAGGACCAACAGAAATTCAAGCCATGGTAAGAAGGGGCCCGATCACCTGTAACCTCCGGGAGGTGGCGCACGCCTTGCCATAATTCAAACTCTACAACACGCCACCGCCATGTCTTGAGCGATGTGCATTCCACCAGGCACTAGGCCCTGTAACCTACCGCCACATCGATGATCGTGCAACCGGGGGTTCAAATCCTGCAACATGATACCTGAACCTCCCCAAGAGGAGTATTCCATGAAGGCCCTAGAGCTCTACAATGCTCGCATGGACCCCCTAAGGATGGAAACACCCCATCATGGCTAGGAGCTCAGCAGCATGGCACCCGCCGCTCCCACAGGGAGCCATACCACCAAAGGGATACCTGGACAAAGCCCCAGAACTACTCTGGGCCACACCACATACATAAGATCAGAGAGAGAGAACAAAAAGAGGATGAACAACAAGCAAGTGAGAACAGGGAGCAAACTAGCAAGAAACCAGCTAAGAGAACTTCCCAAGCTCCTTGACTCCATCTCCACCTTGTCTTCACATCCTAAAATCTTTTCTTTCACCCTCTACATGGAGAGTCCCCAAGCTCTCCACCATAGATGTTCTGTTTTTCTTGATCGTCCCCATATGACTTGATCATCGGAGTGTCCCCACCAGAATCCCCGGCCTGGGTTTTCTCTTTTTTACTAGACAGTCGACCAAGGAGTCAATTGGCAAGGAGAGGGACGAGTGCCCTCGCGGGAGCCCGACGCATCGGTGATGCGTTGGAGCTACAGGCCACAGCAATCTTGGTGGCAACAAATTAGTGTGCCAGGTAGGGGGGATGGCGATGAAGGAACTTGATACCAAGTCCCCCACTATAAAAAAAACATCCATGGAAGCCCACAGTCTGATGGTGACCACGCGAGGCCGCGAGCCTTCTGCCCGCCAATTGGGAGATTCCCCTTACTGTGGCGATCAGAGCTTGGAGGAGGAGCTTTCCGCTCCGCCATCGCCACCTACGGTGGGCCCCCAGATCACCGCACTGGTCTAGCAAGTCCATGCCCTAGCTACGACGGTGCACCAACCCCATCAGAGGCAACGGTCCTTGGAAACATAGCAACAACCAGGGACCTCGACGGTCCTGCCACCAACCCCCTACCAGCTTACGGTCCTTTTGGGAGGGGCCGTCGCATGCGGTTTCCCACCCGTGGGGAGACCACTAGTTGGTCGGGAAGAAGCAGCGGCGCGACCTGACCGACCGGGAGAGCCACTCCCTGATCTCGGACCATGGCACATGCTCGCATCAGCGGTGTTGAATTGGTCAGGGACTCAGGCGAGAGTTCCTCCACTCTAATCCCCCTTCACCCCCTACGGTCTCTATTGAGGGGTCCTCAAACGAGGCCATCCGCTGCCGAGCGGAAAGGCACCTCGAAGAGTAGGAGCACAAGCTGGCAGACTTGGTATGCCGGTTTGCAGAAGTTTAGGGCTCTCCCAGCGAGCCCGTGGGTTACAACACCCATCCCCCTTTCTCCCCCAGAATCTAAGAAAAATTGATCCCTAGTCAGTTCCGTATGCTGCAGGTTGACCCCTACGACAGGATGACCGACTCCCTGGACTACCTGGAAAGCTACAAGGCCCTCATGAGGGTCTAGGGGGCTACTGATGCTCTCCTCTGCATTGCCTTCCCAACCATCCTATGGAAGGACACTCAGGCCTGGTTCTCTAGACTCGAGTCTAAAAGTATTGACTCTTTCTCCCAGTTGGAGAAGAAGTTCGTGGCATACTTTAACGCATGCAGGAAGGTGCCACATATGGCGATAGTCTTTTCTCGATCCACCAGTAGGACCAAGAGTCTCTTCGGGACTATGTCTCCTGGTTCAAGGCCGCTGTCCTGGAGATCTACCACCTTGATGAGCCAGTTGCCATGCTGGCCCTGAAGAGAAGGTTGCGGACCTCCCGCTTCACCTACTCCCTTGACAAGAAGCCTCCAAAGACTTACTCGGAGCTCCTCCGGGTTCACAAGTACATCCATGTGGAGGAGGCCGACCATACCAGGAGGGAGTTGGAGGGGAGGCCCCTCAAGAAGCAGGCCATTTGAAAAATATCTACTCCCCCAGCTCAGAAGACGGTGCCGGCCTAGCGACCAGGGCTGAGACCTAGAGTTGACCCCACTAAAGAAGAGAAGTTTACTTTTCTCCTCGCCCTAAGAGCAAAAATCTTGATGGAGATCGAGGGCAAGCGCTTTCTGTGTCGACCTCCCTTAATGAGGCCATTAGCTGGGCATGATAAGTCCTACTACTGTCGCTTCCACCGGGACCACAACCATGATACAGAGGAATGTCGCCACCTAAAGAGGGAGATAGAAGACTTGATCAAGCATGGCTTCCTCGACAAGTATGTGGAGGGGGCAGCACCCATGGTGGCCCAGAACGAAGAGCCCTGTTCGCTCGCCATCGATAACCGACCCATTGAGAAGCCGATGGGAATGATATCCTAGGGGCAGGGAGAATCCCGAAGAGGACTAGGGGGAGAGAGGAGAGTGATAATGTACTCCCCTGCATGGAAAAAGGGTCAGCTGGGGAGGATAACCCAACTAATGAGATGTCATCATAGAAATGATGATAGCAAAACATCTTGTAAAAAGAATCATGGTTGATAGTGGAAGCTTAGCAGATATCCTTTTTTATGATGATTTTGCAAGGATGAATATGTTTGCTAACCAAATAAAATCGGTATTCATGCCCCTAGTGGGCTTCACCGGAGATGCAATCAGAGTTGAGGGAGAGATCACACTCCCAATAACTACCAGGACACCACCTCGGCAAATTACTATGCTGACAACATTCACCGTTGTATGGCTTTCCTTGCCTTACAACACTCTCTTGGGCCATCCCGGACTCAATCTACTCGATGCCACCACTCCACAAGGTGTCTCCTCGTTCAATTCCCAACCCCTTGGGAGATTGGAGAGATGAGAGGGTCATGCCAACCAGTCCAGCACTATCTACAGACAATCCCGAGGCCTCGAGGAGCCAATCCAAGTCTAGTCATTGACTAGGCGGACTAGTTGAGCCCTTATTGTCCTTCTCCTTGAGAGAGGACCCCTCGAGGATAGTGCAGGTTGGAGCCCTGCTGCCCGAAGAAGAGAAATCTCATTTGCTTGGCTTCTTATAGGCCAATGCAGACGTCTTCGCCTGAATTGCCACTGATATGCTTGGCATTCCACCTGAAGTAATCACTCACAGGCTAAATTCGATCCCAATCATCGCCCGATCTGGTAAAAGAAAAGGAGCTTCGCCCTGGAGGGGCAGAGGGCAATCGATGAGGAAGTCGAGAAGCTTCTCATGGTAGGATTTATCCATGAGGTGCGATATCCTGACTAGCTCACTAATGTGGTGATGGTCAGAAAAGTATCTGGAAAGTAGAGGATCTGTGTAGACTACACTAACCTCAATCGGGTATGTCCGAAAGATAGCTTCCCACTCTCCAAGATTGACCAACTGGTGGATGTGACCGCATGCCACCAATACCTCAGCTTCATGGATGCATTCTCCAGATACAATCAGATCCGCATGCATCTAGAAGACGAGGAGCATATAGCATTTATGACCGACAGAGGTATATACTGCTACAAGATGATGCCATTTTGTCTTAAGAATACAGGGGCCACATACCAGCATATGGTCAGTAAGGTCTTCAAGACTAGATCGGCCGTAACATGCAAGTCTATGTGGACGATATGCTCGTAATAAGTGGCTTGGAGTCGAACCATATTACCGACCTAGCAGAGGCTTTCAATAACCTCCGCTCCTACCAAATGAAGTTGAACCCTGTCAAGTATGCTTTCGGTGTTGCAGTAGAAAAGTTTTTCGGGTTCATAGTCACTCAGAAGGGAATAGAAGCCAATCCCGAGAAGATCCAGGCGATCATTGGCATGAGGCATCCCATTTCCAAGAAGGAGGTGTAGTGCTTGACTGAGCACATCACAGCACAGAGCCACTTCATTTCGCATTCTGCCAAACGCTGCCAGCCATTCTTCAAGGTGCTATGGAAGATGCATAATTTCACTTGGATGGAAGATTACCAGGAGGTGTTCGAGGGACTGAAAAACCGAATGCTACCAGCCATTCTTCAAGGTGCTGCAGAAGATGAACAATTTCACTTGGATAGAGATTGCAAGGAGGTGTTCGAGGGACTGAAGAAGCTCCTCGCCTCACCACCGCTGCTGTCCAGGCTGGAGCCTGAGAAGAACTCCACCTGTACTTGGCGGTTTTACCCAAAGTGGTCAGCTCAGTCCTAGTCTGTACTGATAAAGATGGCTCTCAATGGCCAGTTTACTATACCAGCAAGCTGCTCCATGATGCGAAAACCAGGTATACCCGATCCGAGAAGATCATTTTTGTACTAATAATGTCTATGCAGCATCTTAGGCCCTACTTCCAAGCGTACCCCATTGCTATCCTCATGGATCAGCCTCTGAAGGCTATCCTAAGCTGCAATGAGTTTGAAACTCATCACACCTATCGCCCGTGACTGATGCAGAAGGCCCAAGTCCTAGTCGATTTTCTAGTGGAATGCACCTGGGCCGGACCCAACCCCGGAAGAGATGACATGGGTACTCCACGTCGATGGTGCATCTAACACCGGAGAGAGTGAAGCCGGCCTCATCCTTGCCAACCCTGATGGTGTCATCATGGAGTATGCATTAAGGTTCCAATTCAAGGCAACTAATAACCAATATGAGTATGAGGTACTCGTCGTGGGCCTAAAAGTGTCCCGCAAGCTGGGTGTCAAGAGGCTAAAGGTCTTCACTTACTCCCAGCTGGTGGTGGGCCAAGTCTCTGGTGAGTACGAGGCTCAAGATCCCCTGATGGTGAAGTACCTGGATAAGGTATGCTCGTACACAGCAAACCTTCAGCACTTCAGAATTCTTACATTCCTCGAGCGGAGAACGCCCGGGTGGACGTCCTCTCTAGGTTGGCCACCTTACCGGAGTCATTACTGGGGCATACCTTCATCAAGTATCTCAAGGCCCTTATCTAGAGCCTACAGCCAAAGTCTAGCAAGTCACCTCTGAAGCCAGCTGGATGGATCCCTACAACAAGTATATCACCACTGGCACCCTACCTGAAGATCGAAAGGAAGCCAACCTGCTCAAGAAGAAGGTTGTACGTTATGTGATGATGGATGTGTAGCTATACCAGAGGTCCTACTCTTACCCCCTGCTAAAGTGTTTGAAGCTCTCAGAAGCTGCCTACGTGCTCTGAGAAATACATGAAGGCATCTGTGGTAATCCTATGGGGGCAAGACTTTGGCCTACAAGACATCCGACAAGGATATTTTTGGGAGATGATGCGAGAAGACGCTACCAACTTTATGAGAAAGTGTGACCAGTGTCAACGTCACGCCCACATCCAGTAGCAGCTGGCAGCCTCACTCTCCCAGTTATCGGCTCCATGGTCGTTGACCCAGTGGGGAATGGATATCTTAGGTCCCTTCCTTACTACATCTAGCCAACAAAAATTTCTAATTGTGGCCATCGACTACTTCACCAAGTGGGTCGAGGCTGAACCTCTGGCCCGAATAAGGAGGCAAAGGTCTGGTCTTTCTTCTGGAAGTCTGTAGTCTATCGATTTGAACTCCCGCACTCGATCATCACCGATAACGGGAGGTAGTTCAACAACCAGGCTTTCAAGGAGTTCTGTACCGACCTCGATATCCGCCATCATTTCACTTCGGTAGCTCACCCTCAAACCAACGGTGAGGCCGAGGTGACTAACCAAACCATCCTGCAAGGGCTCAGCATGAGGTTGGACAAAGCCAAAAGTCGATAGGCTGAAGAGCTGCATAGTGTGCTGTGGGCTTACCACACCATGCCACGCACGGCTACTGGCAAGATGCCCTTCAACCTTGTCTTCGGCACTAAAGTCATAATTCCGGTGGAATATGGCCTACCCATGCTGCGGGTAGAGCAATATGATGAAGTCGTGAATCCAGCCTGTCTCCTCCTAAACCTGGATTTGCTAGATGAGACAAGAGACAAGGCCTGACTTTGGATGGAGGACTACCGACAACGAGTGGCGGGCTACTACAATTCCCACGTGAGGCCAAAGGTGTTCCGCCTAGGCAACCTCATCCTCAAGCAGGCAGAATCATCCCAACCGGGGGAGTGCAGGAAACTCGCTCTGAATTAGGAAGGCCCTTACAAGGTGGTCGAGGCACTGCAAGGAGGAGCCTACTACCTCACCGGGCTCGACGGTGCCCAATTCAAGTGAACCTGGAATGCCAGCAACTTGAGGATGTTTTACCAATGATGTAACACTCCTTCTTAATCATTAAAAGTTCCTTTTTGGTGCAACTCTATTTTTCACCTATGAAGGAACTCTCCTGTCCGACTCCAAGTCCGGTGGACAAAGTCAGGAAACTTACGAAGTCCCACACTTTTAAGCCAAAAAACTTACGAAGCCCTATACCTCAAGCCAAGAAACTTATGAAGTCCCGCACTCTTAAGCCAGGAAACTTATGAAGCCCCGCACTCTTAAGCCAAGAAACTTACGAAGCCCCGCACCTCAAGCCAGGAAACTTACGAAGCCCTGTACCTCAAGCCGAGAAACTTACGAAGCCCTGCACCCCAAGCCAGAAAACTTACAAAGCTCCACACCTCATGTCAAGAAACTTACAAAGCCCTGCACTCAACTACCTCACTCACAGTCCAGAGATGTCAGCCAAGAGACTCCAGAAGTCCTACCATCTATTGCTTGACTCACAGCCTGGCAAATCAAGAAATTTCTCTGCATCACTCACAGTTTGGAGATGTCAACCGGGAGACTCTATAAATCTCACCATCTATCACTTGACTCATAGCCTGACAAATTAAGAATTATTCCTCCTCGCTTGCAGTCCGGAGATGTCAGCTGGGAGACTCCAGAAGTCCTGTCATCTACTGCTTGACTCATAGCTTGGCAAATCAAGAAATCTCTCCACCTCACTCACAGTCTGGAGATGTTAGTCGGGAGACTCCAGAAGTCCTGCCATCTATCGCTTGACTCATAGCTTGGCAAATCAAGAAGCCTTTCTACCTTACTCATAGTTCGGAGATGTTAATCGGGAGACTCTAGAAGTCCCGCCATTTATCGCTTGACATATAGTTCGGCACCTCCAAGTCGGGAAACTTACGAAGCCCCGTATACAACTACCTTGCTCATAGTCTAGAGATGTCAACCGGGGGACTCTAGAAGCCCTGCCATCTATTGCTTGACTTACAGCATGGCTGATCAAATTGAAGAGTTTCAGAAACTTAGACGATCCGCCACTCAGTCACCTTGCTCATAGTCCAGAGATGTCAGTTGGGGAACCCCTAAAATCCCACCATCTATCGCTTGACTCACAGCTTAGCAGGGGCAAGAAGATCCAGGAATCCTGCACCTAAGCTTGCATGATTTCAAGACCAAGAAAAAAGGGAATGAAGCATTCTCCAGAACATGCATATTAATCCTAAGGCCTTTGAGTCAACCCAAACTCACTAGGGCCAGGGAAAGGCTCCCACACAGGAACTGAAAGGAAAAAGAAAGCGAGACCACACTAAGTTCGTTAATTGAATCAGACTATGCCTTCATTGCAAAAATGAATCCCTTATACATTTTAAAGAATGTCCTGGAAGCACTCCAAAAAAAAAAAAGAAGAAGAAAAAGAAGAAAAAAGAAGAAGAGGAAAAAGAGAAGGAAAGAACAGTAGCTATGAAGAAAAAATGCTTTCATTTGCTAAGTCTTCTTTTACATCCTATGAAGGCTCCCAACAGGCCGGGAGACCTCCCAAAATTCTAAGTTACAAAGTAAAAAGGAAACAGGCTCAGGCCTCCCTCACTGCTCCTCGCCTGACCAATGGGCAGGTCCTCTCAATGCTGGTGCAATGTTTGCTGGAGGGATGTCCCAGGCGGCTTTGGCTCAGGGTTCTGGCTCTGGACTCTACCCCCAGGACCAGATGGGGGCATTCCAGTCCCTTTTACACGAGAGGCACCCTTCCTCTGGAACTTTCTGGACTCCTGAGGGAAGGAGTCCAACAATGCAACCGCCACCTCGTTCTTGAAGATCATCGATCTTGTGAACCTAGAGGTGGCTTCAGCAGCTTCGTGTTAGGCCACCTCCATCAACACCATGACCACTGTGGCCTTCTCTATAGCGACCATGACCTTGGCTGCTCTCATTCAGTTGCACATCCAACTACACCTAGAAGGCTTGCGGGCGGGCCACATCCACCACAAAGATAGCCATCTTCTACGTCCTCTGGGGGCTCTCCCCTTTCTTCTCCTTGAGGATGGCTTCGAGCTCGATGAATTTCTTCTCCAGGCTGGATGCGCTCTCCTTAGCACCGGTCGGTTGCCCTTGAAGAACCCTTGATTGGCCCTTTAGTTCTTGGGCTGAGAACATGAAGTCTACTAGAAGCCCTCCCTCAGCACAGGCCAAGGGAGAGGGGTTGAAGGAGAAAGACATGAGAGGAAGAGCCTAATCTACCAAGAACTATAAACCCTGGAACAGGAGGGGGATTAGAGGAGGAAAAAAATCTACGGAAGCTTAGTCACTTGTGCTTAAAGATCCTTTAAAAAGAGAAGGGGATAGGTCCTTTGCAATAAAGCTCGCCGCCCACTGTCGCCCAGCACCAATTAAAGGCATGCTCCTTTTCGACTCCCTAGCCAATCAAGAGCCGCCACATACTAGCATCAGACGGTCCCAATGCTTCGAAGCAAAGGCAGTCACCTCAATCCAAATGAAACATTTATGATCCCTTCATCGGAAAACCAAATGCGACGAAAGCACGACCTTCAGGGCACAAGTGCTCAAGGTATTAATAGTGCAGGAGGTGCGCCCCTCCATGTCAGCATAATCATTACTCCCATCGCCCCAAGCACCGCTTCGTTCTCCGGGCTCAGGAGTGGGGGGCATCTGATGTGGTGCATTCGCTGACGTGGAGTCCATACTGGCGGTCGTGCCGATAAGAGACCCACCACTTGGACAAGATGGCCAAACAAGGAGCAAGGCAAGCCCTCCTGTCAAGGTCAACTCTCACCCAGGGTCATGCTCATAAGGCGAATCCTCTGTCTGAGGCCAGCTCCCGACCGAGGTCGTGCTCATGCTGCCAAGGCAAGCCCTCCTGCTGAGGTCAGCTCCCATCCGGGGTCATGCTCATAAGGCGAGCTCTCCGTCTGAGGCTAGCTCCCGACTGGGGTCGTGCTCATGCTGCCAAGGTGAGCCCTCCGTCTGAGACCAGCTCCCGATCGAGGTCATGCTCATATTGCCAAGGTGAGCCCTTTAGCCGAGGTCAGCTCCCAGTCGGGGTCATGCTCATAAGGCGAGCCCTCCATTTAAGGCCAACTCCCAGCTGGGGTCGTGCTCATGCTGCCAAGGCGAGCCCTCCTGCCGATGTCAGCTCTCAGTCAGGGTCGTGCTCATAAAGTGAGCCCTCTGTCTAAGGCCAGCTCCTGACCGGGGTCATGCTCATGCTGCCAAAGTGAGCCCTCCTGTCGAGGTTAGCTCCCAGCTGAGGTCATGCTCATTAGGAGAGCCCTCCATCTAAGGCCAGCTCTCGGCCGGGATCGTGCTCATGCTGCCAGTAACAAGGCCCCCCTGCCTTGCAGGGACCGATATTCTCGCCAACGGCAAGAGAACGAAGGACCAATAGAAATTCAAGCCACGGCAAGAAGGGGCCCGATCACCTGCAACCTTCGAGAGGTGGCGCATGCCTTGCCATAAATTCAAACTCTATAACACGCCACCACCATGCCCTGAGTGACGTGCATTCTGCCAGGCACCAGGCCCTGTAACCTGCCACCATGTCGATGATCGTGCAATCGATGGGTTCAAACCTCGCAACATGGTACCTGAACCTCTCCCAAGAGAATGTTCCATGAAGGCCCCAGAGCTCTGCAACGCTCGCACGGACCCCCTAGGGATGGAAACACCCCATCATGGCTAGGGGCTCAGCAGCATAGCGCCCGTCGCTCCCACAAGGAGCCTACCACCAAAGGGACACATGGACAAAGCCCCAGAACTGCTCTGGGCCACTCCACATAGATAAGATCAGAGAGAGAGAACAAAAGGAGGAAGAACAACAAGTAAGCAAGTGAGAATAGGGAGCAAACGGGCAAGAAACCAGCTAAGAGAACTTCCCAAGCTCCCTGACTCCATCTCCACTTTGTCTTCACACCCTAAAATCTTTTCTTTCACCCTTTACATGGAGAGTCCCTAAGCTCTCTGCCACAGAGGTTCAGTTCTCCTTGATTGTCCCCATTTGACTTGATCGTCAGAGTGTTCCTATTGGAATCCATAGTAAACTAGGGTTGATCCTGATGTCCCCATCACTTCCTAGTATATGATCTTAGACGGGACTTTATATAAAAGATCCTTTACACAACCTCTATTGAAATGCTTGAGACCTTCAGATGCCGATTATGCTCTTAGGAAAGTGCATGAAGGTATATGTGGGGATCACCTGGGGGGCAGATCCTTAGCTTACAAAATAATTCGCCAAGGCTACTATTGGCCAACTATCCAAAAGGATTCTACAAATTTTATCCAAAGATGTGATCAGTGTCAGAAGTATTCTAATATACAAAGACAGGACACCAATGGTCGGGTCCAAGTTGTGTGGGTAAACTAGTGCATTCCATTCCTTAACTATTATTGAAAATTGGTGTCTAAGGCTAGAGATCCAGAAGCAAACGCCCTATGTGGACTGGTGGTTATTTAATTAGGATCCCGTCATAAGCAGGGGGAGCCTCCCACCACCCCACCTCTTACCTGGCCAGTGGAAGGATTAGTTGCCGAGTTGAGTGTAAGTTAAGTCGACCCATTCCACTTTGGCTCTAGGTCTAGCAAACTGTAGTATGTGTTAGCTTTATGTGCTTGACTACATCATAACACCTTGATTGATTGATTGCATGACCACTAGGTCAGGAATCCAATATCATCAGTCTAGACCCCAACCCAGCTTAACCATGGAATCCAATCTTGAAACTCTCATAAAAACCCTGAATGACTTGATGAACCAGATGAACACCCAAATAAATCATAGATTTGACCAATTGACCCAATCCTATACCCAAACCCATGAAAGGCTTGATCCCTTAACTAATAGTTTTGACCAGGTAGGGAACCAATTAAGAGATCTAGGGAAAACCCCAAGCCCCATACCAGACCTAAACCTGAGCCTGACCTTAGGACCCATGCTGAGCCCAACCCTAGGAGAGCCCAGCACCCTGAGCCATCTTGAAGCCTAACCCTAGGAGAGCCCATACCCTGAACCCAGGAGATCCACAACCTATAGATCTGAGCCCAAATCTTATGACCCTAGATCCTATGACTCTATAACCTATGCACCCCCATTCTATAAGCCCAGTAAACCCATAACCCATAGAACTGAACCCAAGAGATCCACAACCTATAGATATGATTCCAAATCCTATGAACCTAGTTCCATGCACCCAGATCCTCTGAACCCAGATTTTATGTACCCATGTCCTATGAGTCTAGGAAACCCATAACCCATAGATCTGAACCCATATCCTACAAGCCCAAGAGATCCATAACCCATAGATCTGAGCCCCTGTCCCATGAGCCCAAGGGGCCCATGACCCCTAGGAGATCTGAACCCCATAGGATTAGAACCCCTAGAGCTGAACCAAGTATTAATCAGGTACCCCTTAGTCGACCTGAGTCCATTAGGACTAGTGATGCTAACCTAAGACCAGGTTCTAGCCAAGCCAACTAGAGAAGACCCAACCCGAGTCGACCTGGGCCCTGTATCCCACTAATTCCCATAAATGATAGGAATGGTAGGACTGAGGACCCTGAAGTTCAAATTGATTGCACTGATATTCAAGATTTAGTGTATCCCCAAGTTAAGGAGCTAGAAAAGAATAAGAGCAAGTCACTAGAGGTTCAAAGAAGACCCAACATCACGTGCTTTAGATGTCACAAACCGGGATACTATGCTAGCCAATGTCCAGCCAAAGCCTTACATATAGGAGAGCTAGAAGAGGACGAGTCTGAATCCATTACTGAGCCTAAAGAAGAGGTGTATGAGGTTGATCCAAGTATGGTAGAAGAGTATGAAGATGATGAACCTATTGAAAATTTAGAAAAAGAAACTCCTGAGCCCACTAAAAAATCTAAAGAAGACACCTATGAGTTGAGTCCAGTAGAGGAATATGAAGAAGAGGAACAAGAGAGTGAACCCATTGAGGAATCAAAGGAAAAAGGTCATGAACTCACTATATAATTTGAAGTAAAAGTGACTGAGCAAGGATCAAACTTAGTTGATGAGAGTGAGGGTTCACTAGAATTGTCCGTCGAGGAGGTCTGGGAACCAATCCCTAAGGAACAATCTGAGGAAGTTGATATTATTTTAGAAGACTTTCCTAGTAAGCTTCCCAAAGACCTTCCTGATCACCTTCCACCAGTAATGGATTCCATCCTACTTTAGAACTAGTGCCTGTAAACCACTCTAGTGCCAAACATGTGGTTAGGACAAGCATCCAGTTAATTTTCCTTAAGCATAGGAGCCTGTTGAACTATGTCTACCTTAAGGACTTCCATGCTACAATCCATGTCCTACAGTTCTGGAGAGAATATTTACTATCCCTAGAAAACTTATGGTACCCATACCATAAGACTTTTAGATTTTATGATTCCCAGAAAATCTTAAGTTTTAAACCTGAAAGGTGGATCATATTTTGGATTTACATCTTTAATATAGGGGACGAAGTAAGAATAGAGAATAGAGACTGAAGTGCTACATAGTTTTAATTCTAAAAGATTCCTAGGCCTAATCCCACTGTTCACACATGCACAGATCTCTGCACAGCATCTGCATCAAGACATTAGCATTCACTTGAACATTGATAATAACAAGGATAATTCCCGAATTCGAGTCAAAGATTATGCAGAGGGAGATCATGTAGAGATTAGGTCTAGACCTGAGTGGTTTCCTCTGGGAGCCATTGAAAAGCTACATACCCATGAAACTGGACCCTTACATGTGATAAGGAGAGTTGATCCTAGTGCCTTTGTGCTTATGTTACCCTCAGATTTTGGCATTAGCTCGACTTTCAATATCTCGAGCCTAGTTATGCATAGGGCACCAGCAATGACACCCAGTGAGATTTTTGGACCTCACCCTATTCTTGAGA
Source organism: Areca catechu (assembly GCA_021397845.1). Lineage (NCBI taxonomy): Eukaryota > Viridiplantae > Streptophyta > Magnoliopsida > Arecales > Arecaceae > Areca > Areca catechu. The sequence goes on from CM038041.1 coordinate 32,503,256, forward strand.
GAAAAACCTTACCTAAGTATCCACTAAATTGCCCTGGGAGAGGAATACGGATCGAGCGTGACCTAGATGGCCAAGCTGTTATAACCCGGGACCAAGGCTATCCATATCGTTTGGTTCGATGGCAAGACTGATCGGACTCTGAATGTTCGTGGATCCCGCGAGAGGACCCGCAGCTCCACGACCCAACCCTTTTACCTGCACCAGATTGACCCTTACATGATAGGGTCAAGTCTCTCCCATCCTGGAAGAATTGATGGGGATATCAGGATCAACCCTAGTTCACTATGGGTCTCTAAATTTTGAGTCCCTCAACCATTTTCCAGATTTTATTTTTATGCATCCAATAATCTGGCTATATTAGACCTTTGAGTCCTGTAAATAGGGATGGAGTCATCTGAGTCATTTGAAATTATGTAATAAGGGTTTTATCATGTGAGCCCAATGCAGCCCTTTATGTTCGATAATTAGGGATTTACTCTGTTAAGACCGATTGTGCTCACTTGAGTCCTGTAATGAAGTCTAATTTTGAATAAGCCAAGTTTTGTAATAAGTATCCTATTAATTCCTATAATAAGTTGAGTTGTCTCAACCTTATGAGTCCAGTTAAGTCCTGTAAATCTGAATTAGTCCAGTCTTGAACAAGAGCAGGATCACCAACCAAAGCCTTCACCAAGATCTTCCAGGTCAGAGCAGAGTCCAAGCCCATGGAGCCTCCCCACTTGAAGATACCTGGCACCCCAGGAATATTCCTCCTTCTAGGTACCCCAGCCTAGAAGCCTACTCAAGCCCAGAAGAATTGGCACCCAGGCCTCCAAGAGTGGCACCCCAGTCCAAGTTCCCCAGCTCAGCGCCCCAGGCCCAAGCTCATGAAGCCTTGGCACCCTTCACAAGCCCTCTTCAATGAAAGAAAAACTGTAGCGAGCATGCTTTCTATTTTAAAATTTTTTCAAAATAATATACAGTGGAAGCATAATAAAGAAGATTAACATTTAATCTAAGCATGCTTTTAGAACTTTTCTATGCTACTTAGCCCAAGATCTTGCATGAATGAGTAATATAAACTATGAAATCATGAACTCATGCTATGAACAGCTTTCAAAGCAACATATCTCTATATGTAAAACCATACCTTGTATGAAGTGAAGACGCTCTCCGCTGTGGAAGATCCAGGAGGAGGTAGAAGATCTTTGCTTAGCCGCACACGTGTCTGGCCTCTACAGGTGGTTCACACCATGGCTCTTTCAAAATCCACTTGAACTCCAAGTGCTAGCTTGTTGTGGAACGATTTGATCGAGACTCCTTTTCTTCTTTCGATGCTGGACTCTCCAAATGAATGAAGAAACTCAAGAGGTGGAGAATGAGATGTTGAAACCCTTCCTAAACACTCAATCACAAGACCTAGATCACTAGGTATAAACATGTACACTCTTTTTTCAAAGTCCTCACACGCATACAAAACCTAGAACTTTTCTTAGTTTCTTTCCTTTCCACCCTTTTAATTTTTCCAGCATTTCTTTGCTGAATTATTAGTTATTTTTGTCCTCCCATTTCAGCCCATCATATAGGTGGAGAGGGAGAGGAAGAGTGGGGAGTTACGGGTGGTTATGGAGGGGTTATGGGTGGTTATGGAAAGTTATAGTCATGGGAGGTTATATAACTCTCCAAAACTGAATTTAAACCTATTTAAATTCATATTAATGTCTCAATTAATTTCAGTTCATAACTGAAATCAATTGGGTCGAGTGTGCATACATTGGGTTCAACCCAATTGGACCCAAACCGATTTTGAACCAAATCCCATTTGATTCATTCCAGATCTTTATAGCTCAATCAAATTGGGCTATCAAGTAATCACATTACTTAATTCACCTCCATGCATCACCAACTTTTAGTGAAAAAATCTATGTCATAATTTTTGTGACATCAAGTGTCTACACTTGCGAAATCAACAAGTGTCGATACTTTCAAGAATATCAAGTGTCGACACTAGGATAAAGAAAAATACTTTTTCTTTGTGAATCCATGAACGATTCCCAATCGTTCTCCGATCACTAAATCAAGTAGAAACCTCTATGGTGTGTCCCCATAGGTTCGAACACTAAGCCGGTAGCACTGGAACATTTCCAATACCAGTCAAAGTCATCATTTAGCAATGACACCCGACGTCCGGATAGGTCGAAGTTGTAGAGCAACAATCAAGAACCAGGAGATACGGAAACCCTGTAATTAATCCCTTTGACCTCAATGCTCAGGAAGACTTCGGGTTAAACTGCCCAACCCATAAAGTCCATCAATAATGTGTCTCAACCTCATAAGTCTTGTAACACTTTACAGAGACTACCCTGGCCAAGGTTTTGCTAAATTGAAACACTTTAAGATATCTACTCCAAACACTTTGGAGGGGTCAATCCCATCTTGATCCGATCACTGCTACACGAGTACTTAACTACACCCAGAAACCTTCCGTCCCTGGATTAGAAATCCAGATAGTCTAGCACCAAAATATAGTGAGTTGCTCGCAAGCTACCATGATGATCTCATGTCTGAGGGATAACTATATCCATATCAAGAACTCTAGGCAGAAAAAGTACAGACGGGTCACGTTCGATGAAATGTCAAACACAACATCTGCATGCCATACCAGTGTCTCCACACTCCTTGGTTAAGAGGAAGACCAACGACTATGGCACATAACGACCTATACTTGATATGCTATCGTCCTGAAATAAATGTATCCTTTGATCGCGAACAATTTTAGGACTATATGATATATCCTCTCTATATCACATACAAATAGTCCTAAGGACTTCATCACTCAAGAACTCATTACAGAAAGATAAATAGTGATGAACTTCCAGAATAAATATTTTATTCAATAATATAATTCATATACAATTACATCAAATGTACAACTGTCTACAGTAGATAATTGACTTTGGGACACATTTCCCAACAACTCCTACTTGGACTAAAGCCAATCAGAACAGTATCGTATACCCATCTTCCATTTACAATCATTGAGTTCTTGAATTCCAACGGCTTTAGTGAAGGGGTCAGCTAGGTTCTCCTTTCTATCGATCTTCAGAAGGTCGATGTCACTTCGCTCCACGATTTCTCGCACAAGGTGAAACCGGCTCAGAATATGCTTGGTATGCTGATGGGACTTCGGCTCTTTGGCTTGAGCAATGGCTCCAGTGCTGTCACAGTACACTGGAATAGGACCATCCAGGAAAGGTGCCACTCCTAGCTCGCCAAGAAATTTTTGCAACCAAACAGCTTCCTTTGCTGCATCAGATGCTGCAATATATTCCGCTTCGCATACAGAGTCTGCTATAGTGTGCTGCTTGGAACTCTTCCAGCAGATAGCTCCACCATTCAGGGTAAAAATAAAGCCAGACACACTCTTGCTATCATCCCTATCTGACTGAAAACTGGAGTCAGTGTATCCCACAAGTTTCAAGTCAGGTCCTCCAAAAAGAAGCCACTGGTCCTTGGTATTTCGCAAATACTTCAGGATGGTCTTTGCAACCTTCCAGTGTGCTTCATCTGGGTCAGACTGGTATCAACTCACTACTCCTAATGAGTATGCCACGTCTGGTCTAGTACATGTCATGGCGTACATGATGGACCCTACTGCCGAAGCATAAGGAATCCTACTCATACGCTCTCTTTCCTCAGGAGTTGTCGGACAATCCTTCTTGGAAAGAGAAATTTCATGGCCTATCGGAAGATAGCCTTTCTTAGAATTCTCCATGCTGAACGTTTTCAGCACGGTATCAATGTATGTAGATTGGGACAAACCCAGAAGCTTCCTTGATCTATCCCTATAGATCTTCATACCTAGTATGAAAGAAGCTTCATCCAAGTCTTTCATAGAAAACTGGGATGACAACTAGACCTTTATTCCCTGTAATGTAGGGATGTCATTCTCGATTAAGAGAATGTCATCCACATACAGTACAAGAAATACAACTACAGAACCATTTGCCCACTTATATACGCAGGGTTCTTCTTTATTCCTAACAAAACCATACGTCTTAATACACTTATCAAAATGCATATTCCAACTCCGAGATGCCTGCTTTAGTCCATAGATGGACCTACTAAGCTTACATACCTTAGATTCATCTATGGATGTGAACCCTTCAGGTTGCATCATATACACCTCTTCATCTAGCTCACCATTTAGGAAAGCTGTTCGGATATCCATTTGCTAGATTTCATGGTCCAGATATGCAGCTAAGGCAAGCATAATCCGAATGGACTTGAGCATTGCCACAGGAGAAAATGTCTCGTCATAGTCAATACCATAACGTTGACGATAATCCTTGGCAACCAGATGGGCTTTATAGGTCTCTACCTACCCATCTGTGCCCCGTTTCCTTTTGAAGACCCATTTGCACCCAATGGGTTTTACCTCTTCAGGTGGATCAACCATACTTTATTGATTTCCATGGACTCCATTTCGGATTTCATGGCTCCCAGCCACAACTCAGAATCAGACCTCTGTATCGCGTCCATATAGGTGATCGGATCCTCGTTGTTCTCATCGAGCTTAACGGGATCACCGTCCCGGACCAGAAAATCGTAGTATCTGTCCGGTTGACGCGGTACTCTACCGGATCTCCTTAATGACTGGTCAATAGGCTCAGGGTTTGATCTTATCATAACGGGTTTTGTAGCAGTCCTTGAGTGATTTGGTTCTTTTATCGATTAAACTTCAGTAAGCTCAACCTTGGCAGCTTGAGCACCTTCAGTAAGGTACTCTCTTTATAAAAAGGTAGCTCTAAGACTGATGAACAACTTTTGTTCCTCGGGCATATAGAAGAAATAACCCTTAGACTCTTTAGGATACCCAACAAAGAGGCACCTGTCAGACCTAGATCTAAGTTTATCTATCTCCAAACGCTTGACATAAGCCAGACACCCCCAAACCCGAAGGTGTGAAAGAGTCGGCTTACGCCCATTCCATATCTCATATGGAGTTTTGTTAACATACTTACTCGGAACTTTATTTAGAAGATAGCATGCTGACTCCAAAGCATACCCCCAAAAGGAAGTTGACAGAGTTGCAAACCCCATCATGGATCGGACCATGTCTAATAGAGTCCGATTCCTCCTTTCAGACACACCATTTAACTGGGGCATCCCAGGAGGTATCCATTGAGAGAGAATTCTATTATCTTCCAGATAAGTCAAAAACTCCCCTGAAAGATATTCACCACCTCGATATGATCGAAGGATTTTAACAAGCTTCCCGGTTTGTTTTTCAATTTCATTACGATACCTTTTGAACATTTCAAACGATTCAGATTTATGTCTCATCAAAAAAATATAACCGTACCTTGAGAGGTCGTCTATAAACATAATGAAATATTTATACCCACCCTTGGCAACGACATTCATTGGTCCACATACAGCAGTATGTACTATACACAAAATATCATCGGCTCGTACACCTTTTCCAGTAAAAGGTGACTTGGTCATCTTACCAAGTAAACAAGATTCACAGGTCGGCAGTGATTCACAATCACTAACATTTAGGAGACCTTCTCCCACTAACCTGTAGATTCTATTCTTGTTTATATGACCTAGCCTACAGTGCCAGAGATAAGCATCACTGACATTATCTAATCTATGACGTTTGCATGAAATATACATTACACTAACAGGCTGTGATAAAACATAAATGCCATTCTTAATATGTCCAGTCATAACCACAATATCATTCACAATGACTTTGCAAAAATCACTCTTGATTAATAGTTCATAACCATTACTGGCCAACTAGTCTACAGAGATGATATTTACAAGGAATGATGGACAATAGTGACAATCACTAAGAACAACTTTACAAGACTTGAAAAATAGATTGACAACTCCCAACGCCAGGACCGAAGCTTGACTTCCATTCTCCAAGTTCAGAAATCTCTCGCTATTCTCGAATCTTCTACTAACTTGTAGTCCCTACAACGTATTGCAAATGTGATAAGGACTACCAGTATTCAATACCCAGTTAGTAGTATCATAAATAGAAAAACAACAAGGATTTATCATATAAATACCTTGTCCAGCAACTTTTTGCTGCTTCTTCTTCTTTGGCATGTTCGGATCAAGTGTAGCTAGGTAAGCAGAATAATTTCTCTTCCAATGACCCGGCTTCTTGCAGTAGAAGCATTCTGCCTGACTTTGGTCAGCCTTCTTATTAGCCTGACTGGGCCCAGCACTTTGCACCATTTTACTTTTATTCTTCTTCTTCCCTTTCTTAAAGGGACGACGCCTTGCCGCATTGCCTCCCACTAAATTCACCAAGCTCTTTTGGAGCTGGTGATCCTTTTCATAAGTCTGCAGCAACCCCATCAACCCATGGTAGTTAACTACAGGCCTTGTCAATCTATAGTGATCTAGAAAAGGTAAGTAGGAGGGAGGCAAAGAATTCAAAATCGCATCCTTCCCAAGCTGCTCGTGGAAAGGATATCCGAGTTTGGCCAGGCACTCGATCATCTCGATCATGTACAATACATGATCAGTGACCGAGGACCCCTCAGTCATTCGAGCGTTGAAGATGATAGAGGAAACCCTGTACCTTTCAACGTCGTCTGCGGCACCAAAAGATTCCTTCAACTTTTGAAGGATTTCCTCCGCTGGGCCTCCTCGAATCTGTGACTGAACTCATCGTTCATAGCCGCCAACATAATGCACCGCACCATAGTACAGTCAGAGACCCACTTTTGATAAGTGTCCCTGACTGCAGTATGTGCGGTGCGGGCTGGCCCCTCAGGTACCGGATCCGTTAATACATAAAGGATCCACTCATACTCGAGAACGATTCTCAGTCTTCGATACCAGCTATCGAAGTTGGATCCCATGAGCTTGTCATTATCTAATAATGACCGGAGCAATAGATTAGTAGACATTATCTGAAAAGGAGAAAACCAAGACTATTTAGTATATGAATTATTTAAAATTTAAAGACATGGACTTTTGTCTAAAAGCTCCTCCCACTATTTTATTCAGACTGGTAGCCTCTACCTTCAATCCGAAGAATAACACTTATTCCTTAGTGGGTACTAGAATCCAATAGACAATGCATGAGCCCGACTTTGGTCGGCCAACCCATGCTCATCTAAAGGTAGGTTCATAACCAGTTGTTTCTCCAAACAACTCATAGTAATTTATTTTGCCCTAAGAACACTTCAATCGACCTTTGGGCTACCTGCTAAAGAAGGTCCCGGTTATGTCCAACCATTAACATGACTAATCTTAATGCTTCTAGCTAACAAATGATCAAGCCCGACTTTGGCCAGCTAACTTGACCACCTGTTAAGAAAGTTGTACTAAGCCATCATATAACGAATGGCAATTCCAATAGCATGATGACCACCCGATCTGTGGATCTACCGATGATCACCCCACTACTGGACTCATTACCAAACACCTTAATGGGAGGCTAAGACAAAAAATTATCATATAATTTCCATCTTTTTAAGGACCTAATAATTTAGAGGTTTTATACATGTTATGACAGAAGAGAAAGGATAAGTCATGGATTATCTTCTACTAACTTCATATGTTAATGAAAGGGTTACATGAACCATAAAATCTATGGGCACCTAAATCAGTCAAACTGATTAACCTTGTTGGCATGGGCTAACTCGAATCAATGAGCTAACTAATCAAATCTGGTTGACCACATTGGCCAGGTAAGTGAGATCAAGGTTATGGGTTAAGCCATTAACCATCTTTCCTTAGACACCAATATCATTGGCCAGGAAAGAGGTAGCCCCAAAAACCATAGATCAATTGCCATACTTACCTTAGACACCAATTGGTTTTCCAATTTCGATTAGGCTAGCCTAAGGAATCGGGTCCTACCACGAAGCCAAGATTAAGTCCATTTAGATGTATGGACCAATCAATCTAACTATTAGATAGATACTAGAGAAGAACCTTAACTCAATATTTGATTAAGTTAATTCTCTATTAAGTCCAATTCATCTAAACTTAGGTCTAACCCAATTAGGACCTAATTCAAGCTAACCCATTTAATCCAAAGTTATGAATATGACTTAGATCTTAGAATCATATTCCTAGATCATTTAGTCAATTAGATTTACTTAATTCATAATTAAGTTAATCATACATCAGATTGAAACATTTTCAATACACATTGTAAAACATTTTTACAAGAAAACCCAACTTTTGAATTTCTGTTCACTATGAAGTGTCGACACTTCAGCAGCAAGTGTTGACACCAAGGTGTTGACACTACTCTGAGACAAGTCAACACACAGTGAAAAATAGTGAACCAGTTTTTATGTTTTTGTTCGTGAGTCGATACCTTGGTGTCGACACTACTCTGAGACAGGTCGACACAGTGAAAAACAGTCAACCAGTTTCTATGCTTTTGTTCATGAGTCGATACCCAGAAGCCCAAGTGTCGACACATAAACACCCAAGTGTCGACACTAGGTAAACTAAGTGTCGACATTTGATCCAACCCGAGCACAAAAATGCAGAAATCCAAACTTTGTCTTTTCTAAACTTGAATTTTATGTTAAACTATTTAACATAACAATCATAAACTAACTTTAGAACATTTCTAAAACATTTTATGACTTCAAATTTAGAACATAATAAAGATCAAAATATTTTAATCTTTACTTTTTCTTTTCTTTTTCTTCTTTATGAGTCCTTAACAATGGCACTCAATCCAAGTACTCGTATGAAATTAAACTGATTTCATAATATTTATACTAAACATTCATGCTAGAGAAACCTTGCTGCTCTGATACCAATTGAAAGGAAAATTGTAGTGAGCATGCTTTCTATTTAAAAACTTTTTCAAAATAATATACAGCGGAAGCATAATAAATAAGATTAACATTTAATCTAATCATACTTTTAGAACTTTTCTATACTACTTAGCCCAAGATCTTGCATGAATAAGTAATATAAACTATGAAATCATGAACTCATGCTATGAACAGCTTTCAAAGCAACATATCTCTATATGTAAAACAATACCTCGTATGAAGTGGAGACGCTCTCCACTGTGGAAGATCCAGGAGGAGGTAGAAGATCTCTGCTTAGCTGCACACGTGTCCGGCCTCTACAGGTGGTTCACATCGGGGCTCTTCAAAATCCACTTCCATACCAAGTGCTAGCTTGTTGTGGAACGATTTGATCGGGACTCCTTTTCTTCTTTCGATGCCGGACTCTCTGAATGAATGAAGAAACTCAAGAGGTGGAGAATGAGATGTTGAAACCCTTCCCAAATACTCAATCCCAAAACCTAGATCACTAGGTACAAATATGCACACTCTTTTTCCAAAGTCCTCACACCCATACAAAACCTAGAACCTTTCTTAGTTTCTTCCCTTTCCTCCCTTTTGATTTTTCTAGTATTTCTTTGCTAAATTATTAGTTACTTTCGTCCTCCTATTTCAGCCCATCATATAGGTGGAGAGGGAGAGGGAGAGTAGGGAGTTATGGATAGTTATGGAGGGGTTATGGGTGGTTATGGGAAGTTATAGTCATGGGAGGTTATATAACTCTCCAAAACTGAATTTAAACCTATTTAAATTCAGATTAATGTCTCAATTAATTTCAGTTCATAACTGAAATTAATTGGACAAGTGTGCATACATTGGGTTCAACCTAATTGGACCCAAACCGATTTTGAACCAAATCCCATTTGATTCGTTCCAGATTTTTATAGCTCAATCAAATTGGGCTATCAAGTAATCACATTACTTAATTCACCTCCATGCATCACCAACTTTTAGTGAAAAATTTTATGTCACAATTTTTGTGACATCAAGTGTCTACACTTGCGAAATCAACAAGTGTCGACACCTACACAAGTATCGACACTTTCAAGAATATCAAGTATCGACACTAGGGTAAAGAAAAATACTTATCCTTTGTGAGTCCACGAACGATTCCCAATCATTCTCCGATCACTAGATCAAGTAAAAACCCCTATGGTATGTGACCCCATAGGTTCGAACACTAAGCCAGTAGCATTGGAACATTTCCAATACCAATCAAAGTCGTCATCTAGCAATGACACCCGACGTCCGGATAGGTCGAAGTTACAGAGCAACAATCAAGAACCAGGAGATACGGAAACCCTGTAATTAATCCCTTTGACCTCAATGCTCAGGAAGACTTAGAGTTAAACTGCCCAATCCATAAAGTCCATCAATAATGTGTCTCAACCTCACAAGTCTTGTAACACTTTACAAAGACTATCCTGGCCAAGATTTTGCTAAATTGAAACACAACAAGATATCTACTCCAAACACTTTGGAGGGGTCAATCCCATCTTGATCCGATCACTGCTACACGAGTACTTAACTGCATCCAGAAACCTTCCATCCCTGATTAGAAATCTAGATAGTCCAACACCAAAGTACGGTGAGTTGCTCGCAAGCTACCATGACGATCTCATGTCTGAGGGATAACTACGTCTATATCAAAAACTCTAGGAAGAAAAAGTATAGACGAGTCACGTTCGATAAAATGTCAAACACAACATCTGCATGCCATACCAGTGTCTCCACACTCCTTGGTTAAGAGGACAACCAACGACTATGGCACACAACAACCTATACTTGATATACTATCGTCATGAAAAAAGTGTATCATTTGGTCGCGACCAATGTTAGGACTATATAATATATCCTCTCTATATCATATACAAATAGTCCTAAGGACTTCATTACTTAAGAACTCATTACAGGAAGATGAAATAATGATGAACTGCCAGAATAAATATTTTATTCAATAATATAATTCATATACAATTACATCAAATGTACATCTATTTACAGTAGACAATCGGCTTTGGGACACATTTTCCAACATTCAAGACATGGCGCCCCAACCAAAGGCCCATTCATGGAGTGGTGCCCCTCCAAGCCCAGTCTAACAATGTTGGCACCCCAAGTCCCAGCCCACCAGGGAGTGAAAAAGTCAAAGCTCCAAGCCCATGAGGAGACCAAGTCCCAAGCCCAAGTGGAAGAGGCTTTCCCAGTTCCACAAGGAGTTGTAATTCTTATTTTATTCAAATTTTGTAATCCTTTTTCTATTCAAATTTTATAGTCCAATTCTAATAAGGAGAGGTCCTAGGTTAGCCTATAAATACCCCACCCCTCCACCCTCTTATAAAAAAATAGAATGATGGATGAATTCTGATTAATGAAAAGTTGAGAGTTTTTTTCATTACCTATGCCTTTGTGCATCGACCTTTGTGAGGGAGTGAGTGAGAGACCTGTTAGCCATTGCTCATTGAGCATCGAGGGGTGTGAGACCCTATTTTTCAAAATCCTAGCCGCCCTGCTTCTTCCACCTTGGATGCCCAACAATTAAGCTTCATCTTGGCTGCCCCTGCTACTCTCTCTTTCTTTCTTCTTTCAGCGATTTATCACTTTTTTCTTTTATTTTTTAATTCTCCTTTGGTGTTTTACAGGTCCCTCAAGTTTCATGACTTTAGGATTCTGTTTGCCTAGTCATCGGGTCAGCGGATAAAAAGTCGACGGATCTATGGGTATTCAGCTTGACTTTCCAAGCCGCATCCAAGAGCGACGAGTGATCTCTTCATGGCAACAGCAGCAATCATTGCCAGGTACACACCCCCTAGCCCTCTAAATCGAGTTATTACAGAAGAGCTATCCCTACCGGGATTTCTTAGGCCTGGCAGTCCTGTTTTTATCTCTTTTGAGGGTCTTTTTTTGCATGCTCGTGAACTAGAATTTTATAGGATCACCCTTTTATCTATTTGACTTGAAATTTAGGAATTAAAATCCTAACTTAATGTTGAATCCATGAAAACTTCCTTCATGCTAATTAGTCCCCCATCAAGAAGCCATCCAATGAAGCTGTTTAGCTTCAAGCTTGTTTTCAGGTAATGTGCGTTCATTCAAAAATTTAAGGATAGGATCCATCCAGGAGGGCTCATGTTCAATTGGATACATTTCCACTGTAGATTCGGATATGCTGAGGTCTTCAAGATATTCCACATATGTTCGGCCAAGGGAGTCTGGGATGGTGTTTGCAAGACGTTAAAGAGCATCGACTCGAGAATTTTCTGTTCGGGGCATGTGAACAATTTCAAAATATTCAAGCTGGGATATTAGGCTTTGCACCTTCTCCAAATACTGAATCATAATAGGGTTCCGAGCTTTGAATTCAGCTTTTACTTGATTCACCACCAATTGGGAATCCGAAAATACTTTAATTTTTCTAATCTCCAATTTCTGAACAATTCTGAGTCCAGCAATGAGAGCTTCATATTCTACCTGATTATTCAAAGCTTGGAAAGAAAAACGGAGAGTATACTCTATGACTTGACCATTCGGACTGGCCAAAATGAGACCAGCTCTACAGCCATTAGCATTGGAGGCACCATCCACATGAAGCATCCATATGAATTCCGAATCTTCTTTGGTGGTCTCTTCCTCTTCTGTCCTCAGTTGACTCTCATCCGATCCCCAAGTGCATTCGGCTATAAAATCAGCCAGGACATGTGCTTTCATTATTGATTTAGGCTGGAAGTCAATGTCAAACTCTTCTAACTTAACAGCCCATTTAGCTATCCTTCTTGAAGTATCGGGGTATCGCAAAATGGCCTTCAGGGGCTAATTTATTAAAACCATAATAGTGTGGGCTTGGAAATAGGGTCATAAATGCTTTGCTGCAACTACTAAGGAGAAAATGAGTTTTTATATTCTAGGAAATCGTACTTCCATCTCATGCAATACCTTACTAGTATGGTATACCGGCTTCTGAAAGTGGTCGGCATCTTTTTGAATAAGTACCAAACTAACTGCTTTGTCCGAGATAGAAAGGTATAAATAAAGAATTTCCCCTTTACAAGATTTAGAAAGTAAAGGAAGGTTTTCCAAGTATTCTTTCAACTTATCAAAAGCAAGCTTACAGTCATCTGACCATTCGAAACTTTGAGTTTAATGGAGAACTTTGAAAAATGGGTGACATCTTTCCGCTGATTGAAAAATAAATCAACTCAGAGAGGCAATTCTTTCTATTAGTCGCTGTACTTCTTTCTTGCAAGAGGGATGTCTCATGGTCCGAATAGCTTGAATCTTTTTTGGATTAACTTCAATTCCTCGCTTGGTAACTAAGAACCCCAAGAACTTCCCTGAGGTCACACCAAAAATGCACTTAGTCGGATTTAGCTTCATTTAATGGCGTCTAAGGGCGTCAAAGGATTCTTTTAAATCTTCAATGTGATCAGACTTATGAAGACTTTTCACAATCATATCATCAACATAAGCTTCCATATTTCTCCCTATCTGATTCTTGAACACTTTGTTGATTAATCTTTGAAAAGTTGCTCTAGCATTTTTTAACCCAAATGGCATCACTTTATAATAGTAAAGCCCTTTTTCTGTGACGAAAGCGATTTTTTCTTCATCTTCAGGATCTATTCGTATTTCATTATATCCTGAAAAAGCATCCATAAAGCTCAGCAGCTGTTGACCAACGGTGGCATCAACTAACTGATCTATCTTTGACAAAGAGAAGCTGTCTTTTAAGCAAGCCTTATTAAGATCCGTATAATCGATACAGATCCTCCACTTGCCATTAGACTTATTCACCATCACGACATTGGCCAACCAATCTAGATACTATACTGCTCTTATAAATTTGGCTTCAAGGAGTTTGCTAACTTTTTCATCAATAACCCTCTCTCTCTGGAGCAAAGTTCTGCTTCTTCTGCCGAACAGGCTTATAGTTGGGAGTTATTTTTAATCGATGTGTAATTATTTCAGATAGAATTCCAAGCATATCTGAAGCTGCCCAAACAAAGATATCAGCATTACTTCGGAGAAAACGAATCAGCTTGCCTTTGCCTCTTCATCTAACAGACTACAAATTTGTACAAATTTTGTTGGGTTGTCTTCGGACAAAGGCACAGAGAGGGTCCTTTCCACTGGTTCTCCACAGGCTTTAGTTCTATCTTTGGATCTAACTAATCAAGCGTTAAGGGATTGGTCGATTGTTTATCCTGGATCATTAGATATTGGAGAGCAACCCTTTGATCACCTTTCATTTCTCCGATGCCATTTCTAGTGAAAAATCGTACCAAAAGATGGTAGGTCAATACTATGTCTTGGAATTTATTTAAAGCAGGTCATCCCAAGATTGCATTATAGGTCGATGGTATTTGTATCACTATGAAGTTGATGGGAAGTGTCTTTTAGCGTGGTTCAGTGCCAAGAGTCACGGGTAAAATTATTTCCCTTCAACTCCAACTTGATTTTCTCCGAAGCCGATCAAAGGAAAAAGAGACCTCTGCAGCTTACTTTTAGATAAACCCATTCTAAGAAATGCATCATACAGTAAAGTTCGGCAGAACTTTCATTATCTATTAGAATTCTTCTTACATCATATCTTGCTATTATAGTTGAAACCACAACAGGGTCATCATGTGGGAGTTGAACTCCTTGGAGGTCCTCATCTAAGAAGCTAATGGAGTTTTTGCCTTTAAGTCTCTGGGGATTATCTTCTTCAGCTTCATTCCTCCAACCGATTAACCGATGAAGCATGCCAACCCTCCCATCGATCGGCCTTTGGTGAGGCAGTTCGGCTTCATCAGTAGTTCTTTGAGGGGTTGTTGCTTCGGCTTGAGGCTCTGGACAGCTAATATATTTTTCCAGATATCCTCTTTTAATTAGGTCTTCAATAGCATCCCAGAGTTGGAAGCATTTCTCAGTTTTATGGTCGTGGTCCCGATGGAATCGATAATATTTATTCTTGTTCCTCACATTAGCATAGGTTTTCATAGAAAGTGGCCTCTGCAAGTAATTTTTTTTCTATTTCTAGTAGAATCTTTTCTCTCAGGAGGTTGAGAGGAGTGTAGGAGTTTAACCGAGTACCCTGTTGCTTGGACTTGGGATTGCATCTTGGAACGACATATTGTTGGAAGATGTGCGCACATTTGATCCTTTGATGCTCTTTTTCTTTGAAGGGTGTCTCCCTTCGATGAGTCAACGACTCGCGACTTGCTCTTTAGTAGCAGCATATTTCTGAGCTCTTGCCAGTAGTTCGGCATAGTTCATGGAAAACCTTTTATCTAGGGAAAAAGTGAATCTGGACGATTTGAGACCTTTATTCAGGACTGACATAGCAACGTGCTCGTTGAGATCAGGGATCTTGAATTGAATCGAATAACAAATTCTTTAAGTCTTTCTCCTTCATTCTGCTGAAGGAGAAACAAACTGTCTATGTTACGCGGCATCTTTCAACATGTTCTGAAATGAAAAATAAATAGCCGCTCCAGCTCAGCAAAAGAATGAATTATGCTCGGTAGTAGGCTCAAATACCATATTTGAGTAGCTTTTCTTAAGGTAGTAGGAAAAGTGAGGCAATATAATGCATCAGATGCCCCTTATATCATCATATGAGCTTTGAAACTTTCTAAATGATCAAGGGGATCAGTAGTTCCATCATAAGCCTCTAGTTAAGGAATCTTAAAATGCCAAGGAATGACTTCGGCCATAATTCGATCGGAGAAAGGAGATTGTGAATTGAAAGTTATAACTTCATCATCTCTTCTTTGATCAGTGAGCTTAGCTATCTGTGACTCCAATAACTTGAACTTATCTTCATAATCGAAGTTCATTTATCTTTACCTGACTCCTTCAGATGTAGAATCTCCAGAAGAAACGGAAAGGGAGCATCTGGTTTTTTTCTTGCCAGGGTGATCCTCCATATGCCTGCTTGGCCGGGAGCTATAATGCTCACGAGAAAATCGGATTTGTGAAGAACATGGGGTGGATTCCCAGTGTCGATCTTCCCTTTCCCTAGCTCGATGACTGGGTTGAGATGTGGTTGGAGGGCACTGCCTTTGAACGGTAGTTTCTTGAAGAGTCTGGACTAAGGTTGTCAGGGCATCGACTTGATTCAGAAAGGCCTGAAATTGCTGTTGCCCCGTAGTCAATATAGGAGATGGCATATCATTTTCTACCGAAGGATTATTCACCTAAGTAGCAGGGTGCTCCCTACTTGTAGAAGCATTCTGGACCTTTCCTTTCACCATTCTTATTTTTTCAAGGTTCTCCTTAACAGAGGAAACTCTCCCCTACCTGGTGCACCAATCTATTGACGCTAAATCCCTACGAACCAGATGGAGCCACTTGCTTGCTGGTTCACATTCGATGAAAACCTGCAAAACAAATTTCTTGACCGGAATTTCTCCGACGGGGATACTCCGATGCCAAAGTCAGCAAGAATTTAGACAACAAAATGGAGAACTTGAGAGCAGAATGAAGTGGAATGGAAAGAAAAATGAGTGGAGTGGCGTTGAAAGAGCTAGTTATGGACTAGCTCTAACTTTCCTGGAGCAAGCTTACCTCGAGTGTCCCCTCTTATCGATATTTATAGACGTGAGTGTAACTACTTACGGTTATAGAAGTTAGTTAATATAACTTCCTTATAACAATAAGTAGTGGCGGTCAGAAATTGGTTAATCCATGGTTATCGAAGCTGGAGCTATCTTCAATTGCTTCATATTGAGAGATCGTTCATATACTTCGGATACACTCTCTTTAGAGGAGATCCGAAAATAGTCTAACGACTTATTTGGGCCGAAGAAGTGCTAGCTATATGCTTCGGATTTATCTCCTTCGGAGTGAGCTAGAAGATTAAGAACCATTTGCCACGGAGCCAAAGAAATAAACAATACATTTCAAAAATATTTTCTTCGGACCAGGCTGAAGACATGAAGCCGAATGAAGTAATAATATATTCTAGAAGTGTCTTCTTCGGACCAGGCTGAAGACATGAAGCCGAATGAAGTAATAATATATTCTAGAAGCGTCTTCTTCGAACCAGGCTGAAGACCTGAAGCCAAATGAAGTAATAATATATTCTATAATATGATTCACAAGATGGAACCGTCAGGAAGGTGCAATTAAAATTTTTTCATCGAGATAGATTATAGCCTTCATTAAATTCAGAAGACATCATCTTCAGATGCACTGACTTGATAGACAGATCCAAATAAAATCGATCTGATTGATGAATTCATAATTATTTTGTATCAAACCGGATTACCACGATACTCCCAATTATTTTTTGCACTCTATCTGCCGCCGTGCATGCATTGCTCGATGAAAATAATTGCTGCTTATAATGGTTGCCTGTCAGGTTGTGCTCTTCCTTCAGAGTATCTTCCAATATTAATGCTCTTGCTGCGAGTATTTTGAGAAACAATCATAATTCTCTGTGGTGCAGCTCGCGCACAACAATGTGCCATGCATTGGTCATCCATCGCCATCAAATAATAGTGTAACCTACATGAAATGGCACACGCTCATGAACTATCTTATTTAATGTCCGTTCATTTAATGATGCTGGTCATCCATGACTGAGCAACACCCTCTAGTGCTACATATGCACGGTAGAAGATTTGTGCTCTTTGTGAAAGCTACGGCTATCAGGTATACCAGAGTATAAAGTATCAAATAGCTAATGATTCCAATATTATTAGTCGAGTCAGGTGCATTGAGTACATACTTTCAATTTCTACTTACGTGGAAAGCTTAGTAACCGGTGATGATTCATTTGTAGTGACGTTGAGGATTTATATAGAGCTGGAGTTTGAGGAATCTTCCCAATAATCTACCTTCAGGTGCGTGTCTTCTGAATGCTGGTTTTGATTTGAAAATAAAGCTAGATTTCTTAAGCATTTTCTCAAAAGATAAATGGAGAGACGGGGAAAAAAAAAGTGTAGATATCTCTCTCTCTCTCTCTCTCTCTCTCTCTCTCAGACACAACATATGTGGATAAAATCCAACTCATTTTCATTAACCTAACGAAATGGAGACTTCTGTTCTTTTTTTTGGGATAAAACCTCAGCAATCCTGTCACCAATGTGCTCTTTCCATCATAAGCCTAAAAGATCCCTAGTTACAAGCAAAAGGAAAATTGTCACATTAGGCCAAAATGTTACATCTCATTTAAGATTAAAACAGCTGATGACAGTGCCCCAACTGACTTCATCTAGAACAAAGATGTGATTTTTGGACAAGGGCATCCCCCATGGAAAGAGATGACTCAATATTGGCATGCTAAGTGCCAAGGTGATCCCAAAATCTTCCACCCTTTCAAGATATTGAAACGAGCATGGCCATTTTGATTCCTATTACTAACGTACTGGACAAAATATAAATTTTGTCAAGAGATCAGGCTTTTAATGAGACTGGAACTCTCTAGCCTAACAGCGAGGGACAGCTAATGTGATGGCTTGAGGACCCAAATCCAAACGGCACTGGCCCAGTCGAGCAAGTCCCGGTCGCATTAAATTGGAACAAACAAAAAAAACACGTTAAAAAAAAAAAAAAAAAAAAAAAAAGGGTACGAATTAAATCCACGTGTTTAGAGAAGCATCACATCGAAGAGCCGTTCACATTCAGGATTTGTTCCTCCTGGTTAATCTAAACTAATATATCTCCAAATATTACTTTTATTACTGTTTTATTGGACTTGTTAATTGGTGAAAGTTAAATCGAACCATTAATATATCCACCAATTACCTTTTTTGGGCTAAACTTAAAATTTTTTTCATCAAAATATTTTTTTTTAAAAAATAATTCTTAAAAAATGTTGCTGGAAATTTTTTTTTTTTTTTTCTGCATGTCCCGCTGATCATGAAATAAATAATATATGTTAGGATGCCTTAATGAAACATCTGCTTTCATGAAAAAAATATATATAATATTTATTATAGCTTTAATCAAATAAAAAATATTCATTCTATTTATTATTTGAAGTATATTTTTTTAAAATTAATCTTTTTAATAAAAAAATCAGAAATCTATGTTTCATATATATATATATATATATATATATATATATATATATATATAATAATAATAATAATAATAATAAATATTTTCATAGGAATGTCACCCTTCAATCTTTTAATTTAAAATTTTCAATCAAATAAAAAGGTTCTTTATTTTTTTTCCTGTTGGCCATAAATTTTCTCCTATTATTTCCGGCAATCAAAAGGCTCTCTTTTTTTAATTATTTTAATATATATATATATTATCAGTTATAAATAATTAATTCAATATATTTATAAATCCTCCAACGTTCTATCTTAGTGTCGGTCCCCACTGATACTACCCAGATGCTCTGCGTTAAAATGTATTGATGTGTCGTTGTGTGACCCGTACAACCAAACAAATATGGGTGCGGTTGTCAAAGAAGAATCTCTTAAAAAATTCCATAAATTAGAAAAGAAACCGGTGAGTCTCCTTCAACCGAGGAACAGAGAGAGAGAGGAAGGAGGCTGGACCAGTAGCAATTAAAGAAAGAAGAGCGGCCCAAGTAAATTTTTTTAACCCATGTCCGTAATTATTCCGACCGTTGTGCTGAGTACTAAACGCAACCGGCTATCTCAAGGCCCTGTGGTTAGCACGGGGTAAGATTTCAACGGAATCAAAACGTCTGCTTAAGATTTTACCCATCACGTACCTCCTCTTTAATTATAATTTCTTTCGTCGCAAAGAGACCGTGGGCCCCAACAAGAATAGAGGACAGAACGTGGACGAGGAGCCGACCAGGTACAGTGTCGTCAATTAAATAGCCTGGTTGGTTGCCCCCTTTTTTTTTTTCACAGGGGTGGCGAAGTTTAGTAATTTGCCATCCAGAAGTTGGGTTTTAAAAGGTGACGGTAGTGATGGATGGAGACCACATTGTAGTTAATTGTAATCTAAATTCTAAGCTTGTCATGGGGCAGGACAGACAGCTGGGAGTGTGGATTAATTGCGTCCAAGTAGGGATGGATGATGGTGTGTGGATTTGAATCCATTAGAAGATGATATCAGATCTAAAACAATGCATGGTAAACACAAACAAATGTTGAAGTCTAATCCAAAGGTGGTCTCCACAAGAAATTGTTCCTCTGGATTATTGGACCGAAGGGTCCGTTAGATTATATTTTGCACAACTTTTAAATGCCCTCCAAGATCTTTCTTTCATCTACATAAAATAAATGTCATGCTTTAAAAACTGTGCGGGGTGCGACCTAATAGTTTCTGTCGTGTAAAAAGATCGATCGTTCTTAGTTGGTCTCCACAAGATATTGTTCCTCTGGATTATTGGACCGAAGGGTCTGTTAGATTATACTTTGCACAACTTTTAAATGCCCTCCAAGGTCTTTCTTTCATCTATCAATCAGCATGGATCATAAAATAAATGTTATGCTTTAAAAACTGTACAGGTGCGACCTAATAAGTTGTACCATGTAAAAAGATCGGTCATTCTTAGTTGGTCGCTATAAGAAATTGTTCCTCTGGATTATTGGACCGAAGGTCCGTTGGATTATATTTTGCACAACTTCTAAATGCCCTCCAAAATCTTTCTTTCATCTATCAGCATAGATCATAAAATAAATGTCATGCTTTAAAAACTGTACAGGTATGACTTAATAGTTTGTGCGGTGTAAAAAGATCGATCATTCTTAGTTAGATATAACATGCAACCGGACCAAAAAAACACATCCACCGCATCTTTTATCATGTAGAGGTGGTCCGTGAAAGATATTTGCACCCG
Source organism: Areca catechu (assembly GCA_021397845.1). Taxonomy (NCBI): domain Eukaryota; kingdom Viridiplantae; phylum Streptophyta; class Magnoliopsida; order Arecales; family Arecaceae; genus Areca; species Areca catechu. Next base: position 32,523,848 of record CM038041.1, read on the forward strand.
TTATTAACTCCAGAGCTTGGGAATGAACCAGAAAAGATGCTAACATCTTTATAGGGTCTGAAACTTTACCCACGACAGTTCTTTGGGTATATGTTTTATGGTTCTCTTTATTTTGAATTTGGAACGTTTCTCCAGCAAGGGACCAAAACCCCCATCAATGCATGTGGCTGCATATCAAGTGTGATGTTACATCCGAGAAGTCTGGAGGGATTTAAAATGTAAGCTTGGTTTTCTTGCTGCAAGTTGAAACATATTTTAGGATCAAAATGTCAATTTTCCTTAAAACAATTCAATGCATTCTTTTTTTTTTTCTTTTTTTTTCTTTTTTTTTTTTAACCTAAAAAGGAGGGGAAAAGTTAGACCCCGGGCATGGCCACCTCCAGACGGTCCTCCAACCCCAGCTAGAAAATATTCGATGCATGGCGCTTATTAATTTTTTCGCAGCCGTTCCCCACCCGAAAGTGAGTATGTCAACCTAACTATCAGTGGCGTCAACCGAACGAACGGAATTTATTATATATATCCCTAACTTTTTCATTATTACCGGCCAACAGAAACTCCATGATTATTTTATTATTTTATTTTATTTTATAGATTATTTTTTTATTTTTTATTTTATCCCATGCATTCTTTTACCAGGGTCAAAATGACTTCTTTCTTGTTAACCGATCAGCTAATTAATAATCTAATTTACACTCTTTTTGGGCAGTTTCCGTTAGTGGAAAAATCCCTCGGCCATGCGTGGTTCCTTTAACAAATTGTTGGTCAAAATGACTTCTTTCTTGTTAACCGATCAGCTAATTAATAATCTAATTTACACTCTTTTTGGGCTGTTTCCGTTAGCGGAAAAATCCCTCGGCCATGCATGGTTCCTTTAACAAATTGTTCCTCGGACAAAGTTTGCTGAAACACAAGTTCCATAGCACGCTGGCTTCATCTTCCAAAAAATTTACCCCCTCCAATTCTGAAATGCACCAGAAACATACAAGTATTAAAAATTCTGAAGTCATATTTGAAAGCCTGAATTTGAAGATCTACTCCTATGTTTCTTACTTCTTTAGAATTTTTTTCTCCGATGATGAGATATCGGGAAAAAAAAATAATACCGTATAATCTGAGGACCATAACCGTTTTTATATGACAATAGCATTATTATGATTTCTATTTTTACCCATCATAAAAATATAAATTATCCTTAAGTCTTTACACATTAAAAGGCCGACACCCTATTAGATACATTAAGGCCCCAAATAGTTTAAAACATAATTGATCACTTTTAAGTGGGCCAAACCTTAAATGACAGCCCACAAAGTATTATTATTTATATATAAGCCCAATGTTGGATCAAGGATCCAACAATCTTCCACTTGGGCTATATGTATAACCTTATAATATGCTTTGCGAAAATAACCGAATGAGCTTAACTTTATTTTGCTGTCCTTATTGAAATGTATCTATAACCAATCCGGTTCATCAACCACACCAACATAGGATCAAAGCGGTCTTTGTTTTAATTATCGTAATTCAATCCATCAATGGTCACGTATATCAATGCAATTGAATGACATGGATTATGATGTGGATGTGTAGCATGGAAATTTTATGCAATGTGACCTTAACATGCCTATTTTCAACTGGTCCACCCTTAAACTTCAGTGAGATCAAACCAAACAAAAAACAGAGTGTAAATAAGCCGAAACTTTATTTCTGCAGAAAATTGAATAACTGAAATAATTGAAAAATGTCTGTATTACAAGAGCATCTAAAATATACAAACTTCCACTAAAACTGAATATCCTCTGCTGACATGATACCCATATGAGCAGTGTGCTCATGAAATATCTTAGGTGGCACTCCTTTAGTAAGCAGATCCGCAACCATGGAGTTTGTACCTATGTGCTCAATAGACAACTTTCCACTCTGAACTCTTTCTTTAACAACCAAGAACTTGATATCTATATGCTTTGATTTCGTTGAGCTCCTGTTGTTATTAGAATATAAAACCGCTGACTTATTGTCACAAAATAACTTAAGTGGCCTTTCAACACCGTCCACTATACGTAGCCCCGTGACAAAATTCCGAAGCCATATTCTATGATTGGATGCCTCATAGCATTCTATGAACCCTGCTGCCATGGTAGAAGAGGCTATAAGCGACTGTTTAGCACTCTTCTAAGAGATAACACCTCCGGCAAGCAGGTAGATATAGCCCGATGTAAATTTCATACTATCTTGGCATCCAGCAAAATCGGAGTAAGTATAACCAATGATCTCAAGCTGATTCGACCTCCGATACATGAGCATATAGTCTTTTGTTCTCTGTAAGTACCGTAAGACCCGTTTAGCTGCTTTCCAATACTCAACTCCTGGATTGCTCAAATATCTGCCCAACATCCCAATGATGTACGCAATATCCAGACGCGTACAAACTTGAGCATACATTAGACTCCCTACTACTGATGCATAGGGAATCTTCTGCATTTCCTCTTTCTCCAAGTTATTCTTAGGGCACTGATATAGACCAAACTTGTCTCCCTTAGCCACAGGGGTATCTCCTGGTTTGCAATTTTGCATGCCATATCTTTTTAGAACCTTCTCGATATAGTTCTTTTGTGATAATCCTAGAATACCCCGCGAACGATCCTGGTGTATCTGTATGCCTAATACAAAAGAGGCGTCACCAAGATCTTTCATCTCAAAATTCTTAGTTAGAATCTCTTGGTTTCTTGCAATAAGCCTATATCACTGTTGGCAAGCAATATATCATCGACACATAAAACCAGAAAAATATATTTACTCCCACAAAACTTATGGTATATACAATCATCAACCAAATTCATCTCAAAACCGAACGAGATGATCACCTGATAAAATTTGAAATATCATTGTCGAGATGCCTGTTTGAGTCCATAGATGGATTTCTTGAGTTTGCAAACCATGTTCTTTGGATCTCCCAACACAAAGTTTTCTGGTTGCACCATATAAATTCTCATCAATATCACCATTGAGAAACGCTGTCTTCACATCCATTTGGTATAACTCAAGATTGAAATGCATCACCAATGCCATTATAATCCTGAAAAAGTCTTTCAAAGAAACCAGAGAGAAAGTCTCTTTATAATCAATGCCTTCTTTCTGTGTAAAGCCCTTTGCGATAAGACGAGCCTTGTACCTCTCCATATTGCCTTTCGAATCCCTTTTAGTTTTAAATATCTATTTACAACCAACGGGTTTCGCACCTTCTGGCAATGAGATAAGATCCCATACGCCATTGTCTTTCATAGACTTTATCTCATTATTCATGGCATCAATCCACTTTTGAGAGTCAGAACTTTCCATGACTTGACAAAAGTTGATTAGATCATCTTCTATCACTCCAATGTCTACCTCATGTTCTTGGAGAAATACAATGTAATCATCTGGCACTGCACTTCTCCTCTCTCTAGTGGATCTTCTTAATGGTATAGGTTCTTGAGGTACTAGAGTTTGTTCTTCTGGAATAATTTCTTGAATGGGAGGTTCTCCGACATTGTCTTGATTTGTTGTGTCTTGAACAATGTCAGAAATAAAATCCTGACCAATGCCAATGACACCAGTGGGAATATTAACATATTCCTCTTCAAAGACAAAGTCCTTAGCTATATCTCCCCCCACAAACTCAACATCCTCAAAGAATCGTGCATTTCCCGACTCGAAAATTGACTTAGTCGTGGGATCATAAAACTTATACCCTCTGGATCTTTTAGAGTATCCAATAAAATAACAACTCACCGTCTTTGAGTCCAGTTTCTTTTCATTAGGCCTATAAGGCCTTGCCTCGCTGGACATCCCCAAACATGTAAGTGATTTATACTGGATTTCCTGCCCGTCCAAAGTTCATAAGGGGTTTTGGTAGTTGCTTTAGTTGAAACTCGGTTAAGGACATATGCTGCAGTCTTAAGGGCTTCTCCCTAGAGTGAGTTAGGTAAGGTAGAATGACTAATCATACTTCTTACCATGTCTTTAAGCGTTCTGTTTCGTCTTTCAGCAACACCATTCATGGTGGGTGAACCCGACATAGTGTACTGTGGAACGATACCGCATTCCTCTAGAAATTTAGTAAAAGGTCCCAGATGTTGTTCACCTGAACCATCATATCTGCAATAGTATTTGATGTGACCGGATCACTGACGTGGAGCAAGGAGCTTGACGTGGAGCCCTTATTGGATGCCACGCTGGATTCCCTCTACAGGCCCCTTTGCCGGGCTGAGCTCCCTGAGGTCAACGGGGCCGCCCGTCGAAGCCGGGCTCCGTCCTACGCCAGGTCGGTCCCCGCCAAGTCGGACGTCTAGGTCGGAGCCGAGCTCAAGTCCCACTAAAGGCAGACCTTCCGAGCTTGAGGTCAGGCCCCGTGGTCTAGAGTTGAGCTCAAGTCTCCTCCGCTACGTAGCGCCCCTTCAAGGCCAGGTCCCCTGAGCTGGGCGCGCCTCATCCACCTCTGCCGGCCCGAGCTCGGTCAAAGATGGGCCCTCCCTTAGCCTGGAACTGAGCTCGGCCCTCCTCCGCACAGCCGAGCCGCGACGAGGTGGGTCCCATCTTTCCAGCTTGGCCCTCAGCACAAATCGAAGTACCAACCGCCAAAGAAGCCGAGCCTCTCCTCCGAAGACGGTGGCGGGCCCCCCAAGGACCGTACAGCAGCACCCGCCATGTTGCCATAAATGCCCACGGCCGTCGCCCATACCAAAAAGAAAGGAAGCTCACATCAAGGCACCATACCCTCTGCTGACCTACCGTACAAACAAAGAAAAGACCCCATCAAAGAGTGGGAGTCCCAAGATCGGCGGCACGACAGTCGAGGTCCTGCCAGGCTTCCAGGAAGGGCAAACAAAAGGAATGTCAGAGGCATATCGAAGCTTCTCCAACTACCCAATCAAGAAGGCATCCCGTCTATAGCACGATACCTCATTGTACCAGCTTGACAGCACGGGAGAACTCCGAGGCAAGCCAAAGTAGAAGACTCGGCCAGAGTAAGTAAAAGGAGGTAATAAACCCATTTCAAGGGGGGAGACAACTACTTTTTCAACAACACAACCACCAAAAAGAGAGGAGGAGAAAGGGGAGAGGCCAGAGAGGAAGGCAAGACCACCTCGGCCACCACACCTCCCAGCTCACACTCACACTCTCAAACACTTTACTCACTCCTCCTAGTGTGGAGCTTATTCAGAGGGGCTCGACCAGGAGGATCTGTTTCCCTGGATCGCCACTGACTTGACCGTCAGAGCGCCCCCGCCGAAATCTCCGGCTCGGGTCACTGACGTTGGCTTTCTTGCAGGTCCCGAGGCACTGGAGGCATCACCCCCGCGGATGGACATCTTGGGACCATTCCCCACCGTACCTGGACAGCGGAAGTTCCTACTAGTGGCAATCGACTACTTCACCAAATGGGTCGAAGCAGAGCCTCTAGCTCGGATCACAGAAGCCAATGTCCGGCAATTCTTTTAGAAGTTCGTCATCTGCCACTTCGGACTCTCCAATTGCGTCATCACCGATAATGGGCAACAATTCGACAATCAGGAATTTGAAGGATTTTGTGCCGAGCACGGGATCCAGCACTGCTTCACCTCGGTTGCTCATCCCCAGACCAACGGTGAAGCCGAGGTAACAAACCGAACCATTCTCCAAGGACTCCACACCAGGTTGGATCAGGCGAAGGGCAGGTGGACAGAAGAACTTTCCAGTATCCTGTGGGCCTACCACATAATGCCCAGAATGGCAACGGGCGAAACCCCCTTCAACCTTGTCTTTGGATCTGAAGCGGTGATCCCAATCGAGCTCGGTGTGCCCACACTCCGGGTGCAGCAGTATGACGAGGCCCAGAATTTGTCACGTCTCCTACTCAACCTCGATCTCCTTGAAGAGACGAGAGACAAAGCCCGGCTCCGGATGGTGACCTATCGGCAACGAGTCACCCGATATTACAATGCACGAGTGAAGCAGAAGGCTTTCTAACCTGGCGACCTGGTGCTGCGCCGGGTAGAAGCATCCTAGCCCTGGAAGTGCGGCAAACTCTCCCCGAACTGGGAGGGCCCTTACAAAGTAGCCGAGGCCCTGTCGCAGGGGGCCTACTACCTAGAAGACTTGGATGGTGCCAGGTTCCCCCGGACCTAGAACGCCTGTAATTTGAGGAGATACTATCAGTAATGTAAGTATTCCCTCCATGAGAGATAAAGATTCCTTTATGCAATACGGTTTATCTGTCTTGCGGGAAACTCAAGCCGCGAGCCTAGCTCCTCGGCACTAAAGCTCGGAGAGAAGTCCTCCGGCTCGAAGACATGGGAAGCCCCTAGGCACACAAGCCGCGAGCCCAGCTCCTCGGCACCAAAGCCCGGAGAGAAGTTGATGGGGACATCGATCCAAACCTGAAGCCAGCCCAACCTAAAAGTCTAGCACAGATCCTGATGAGCACAGATCCTGATAAACACAGATCCTGATGAGCACAGATCCTGATGAGCACAGATCCTGATGAACACAGATCCTGATGAGCACAGATCCTGATGAGCACAGATCCTGATGAGCACAGATCCTGATGAGCACTACTCCTAATGCAACACTCTTGAATTTAAATTCAAGATATTATCTTATCTTATCTTATCAGCTTTAGGATTTGATAATCTAGTTTAGATATTTGTTTTAGGATTTATCATTCGGATTTCTCAGTCTGTTGAGAAGTTCCGATTATTTTAGGATTTATTCGGATCTCTTTTAGGTTCCGATAGTTTTATTTAAGATGTTTCTTATTGAAATAAAAAAAAAAAAAGCGATGAATTATTGAGAAAAGATTTTGGATGTATCCCAACTTCCTCCCCCCCTCCTTCTTCTTTCCTTCTCCTGATTATTCTTTCTCTCTAGTGCTTCTTCTCCCTGGGCTCTTTTATTCTTTCCCCCATTCCTCTTCATCCTTCCTGAGCCACTCAATCAAAGCAACCGACCGGAACCCTTCCTTGCTCCATCCCAACAATTGACGAAGTCATCTCCTGGATCCCGGATCCACTGTCGACCCGTCGTCAGTCACTTTCTCCCCTACCGTCCAATTCCCAAGCCCGTCGACTCTCTTCCGTTCGGAGAGATCCATCACCAAACCAATGACCGGGAAGCCATCGGTCCTCCCTCTCTCCGACGACTGATCTTCCCCAAGGCCGTCGGCGAACCTTGCGGCCCTGCCACCTCAAATCTCCGTCGATCCCGAGAACCAGCTCTCATTCCCCGACCACGACTACGAGCGCATCTCCTCCGCATGGAGTCGCCCATGGCCAGACCGACGCCGCACCGCTCGAGACCAGCGCGCCACCACCTCCTTCCTCCTGTCCAGCGCCCGTCGGCCGTCGAGCGTCTCCCTCCCTCCAGCAGATCCCAACGAAGCGCCTGATGCCATGACGCCTGACGCCCGCCGGAGAGCCAGCCGCCTCCGCCGCAAGCCTCCCTCCAGAATTTCTCCGCTCCGCCATCGCTAGCCATCTCCACCGCCGGCCTCCACGCGAAGCCTACCGTCGGCGTCTTCCTCCCTTCCGACCGTCGGTTTTCCCATGCGTCACCGTCGCTGCAGTCGAACTCCTCCGCTGTCGTGTCCTCCACGGCCACCGGATCTCCCTCCCTCCAGCCGATCTCCACCGTCTGCCACCCAGTTCCGTCGCCGGCGAACCCAGCCGCAAGCCCCGGCCTCCCCTGTTTCTTGGTGTGATCCCTGGAGAGGAAAAGCTTCTACACGAACGTGAGAGCAATCACGTTCGTTGCTACCGATTGATTCTTTTTTTTTGCACTGCACGAATCCCAGAGGCGCACCGATCTCAAAGTCTCACGGATCTCAAAGCACAAATCTCAAAGCATTGGAAATTTTTTTTAATTTTTGATTTGGGATTATTAATCTTTTGGTATTCCAGGTCCAACGGCTTCTGATCCACCTCGCTCGTGAACCACTGGTCCGGATTTTGGACAATCTCGGAACGATCTCCCTCTTCCAACTTTCGTGAGATTCCGTGTTTTTCGGGTGAGATCCACTTTGATAACCTGACCCAATTATTTTGCTGGTTATTTTTATTTGATTAGATTTAATTTAATTAAATTAGACACCCTAATCTAGAGATCGTTTCTTAACGATCAACGGTCCGACACCGTTCTTAATATCCGAGTGTCCGGTCCCGCACCAATTTGGTATCAGAGCAATAGGTTAGGTTAGGGTCAATTTTAATTTTGCATGACAACTAGGTCAGGAAACAAATATCAATCAGAACATTCTTCCGTAGATAACAAAATGGATCCCAGTTTAGAAGCTGCCCTGCAAGTAATCATGGGTAAACTCGAAAAAATTGACAGCAAGTTAGGATCTTTAGATGCCAGGGTATTAACTCTTGAAGAGGAACGACTAGTGAACACCAATTACCCTATTAGGAACTCTTCGTCAAGAGTTACAGATCCTAGAGTTCCTGATCCTAGAGACCCTAGAGACCGAAATGACTACCTAGATCATGATAGTGGTCGTACTCAAATCCTTCGACCTGACCCTAGGAATCGACATGATTATCCAGGTAATCATCCAACACTTAGGTCTTATCACAACCCAATCGATAAAGATGAACGAATCATGAGGAGTGTTAAGATTGACGCCCCAAGTTTTGTAGGTCACCTGGACCCCAAAGAATATATTGACTGGGAAGCTAATATGGACCATTACTTCTCCTGGTATGATATGTCTGAGGATAGAAAAGTCAGGTTTGCCCAAATGAGATTGTTAGGCCAAGCAAAGCTATATTGGCACAATGTCCAGAGGTTAGCCATTCATAGGAGACAGGACCCTGTTGGAACATGGGATGAGATGAAGGATAAGCTTCGAGAGAAGTATCTTCCTGCATCTTATCAACAGCAACTTTTGGACCAATGGCAAAGGTTGACCCAAGGAACTGGACTTGTAAATGATTACATCGATAAATTTGATGAATACCTTATGCGATGTAATGTGCATGAAGACCCATCTGTCACTTTATCCCGGTTTAGAGCTGGTCTGAGAGTGGATATCCAAAAGGAATTATTTTTGAGAGAAGTTTATAGTCTAGAGCAAGCATATCAATTAGCTCAAGACTATGAAAGATTTCAGCAAATGTCTATCACTCGTAGATCTGAACTTTCTAGACCAGGAATTTTAGGTCCAAGGCCTAGCATGAACCTAGCCCCAACTGGTCCACAACCTAACATTAGTCAGGCCCCTGGTAGTCGACCCCCGAGAGATGACAAAGGAAAAGGGATTATAGGAGAAACTTCCCGTGGTAGTAGCTCTAAGATCCACTGCTTTAGATGTAATGGGATAGGTCATGTAGCTAGCCAATGTCCATCTAGAACCTTGCATATAGGGACACTTGAAGAACAAGAAGATCTAGGTGATGTCCTTGAAGAAGAAGTTTATACTGCTGACCCAGGATTAGCCGATGCCTATGAAGAACAAGACGAAGAACAAGACCATGAGGTTGGAGCTGAAAAACAATTAGGAGTTAATTTGATTAATAATTTGGATCTAATTGAATATAAAGAACCAGCATTGACACATGGTGATGTATTTGGACCTGCATTCTTTGAGAGTGATCAGCCTTTTGAGAGTCCACTTTTCCAAAAGAGGGAACAACACGATGTGATTAAACGAATTTTGGACGAGGAGATCAAGTCTTCAAGGAGTCAAAATTGCTACCGCTACCTGGTTCACTGGCGAGGCAGACCAAAGTCAGAGGACTCCTGGATTACTGAAGAGGAGCTGCAGAACATTGATCCAAATTTATTTGAGCACCTCCAGTCTGACTCGACAGAGTCGAGTTCTTCCCACCACAGGGGAAATGATGGGGACATCGATCCAAACCTGAAGCCAGCCCAACCTAAAAGTCTAGCACAGATCCTGATGAGCACAGATCCTGATGAACACAGATCCTGATGAGCACAGATCCTGATGAGCACAGATCCTGATGAGCACAGATCCTGATGAACACAGATCCTGATGAGCACAGATCCTGATGAGCACAGATCCTGATGAGCACAGATCCTGATGAGCACTACTCCTAATGCAACACTCTTGAATTTAAATTCAAGATATTATCTTATCTTATCTTATCAGCTTTAGGATTTGATAATCTAGTTTAGATATTTGTTTTAGGATTTATCATTCGGATTTCTCAGTCTGTTGAGAAGTTCCGATTATTTTAGGATTTATTCGGATCTCTTTCAGGTTCCGATAGTTTTATTTAAGATGTTTCTTTTTGAAATAAAAAAAAAAAAAGCGATGAATTATTGAGAAAAGATTTTGGATGTATCCCAACTTCCTCCCCCTCCTTCTTCTTTCCTTCTCCTGATTATTCTTTCTCTCTAGTGCTTCTTCTCCCTGGGCTCTTTTATTCTTTCCCCCATTCCTCTTCATCCTTCCTGAGCCACTCAATCAAAGCAACCGACCGGAACCCTTCCTTGCTCCATCCCAACAATTGACGAAGTCATCTCCTGGATCCCGGATCCACTGTCGACCCGTCGTCAGTCACTTTCTCCCCTACCGTCCAATTCCCAAGCCCGTCGACTCTCTTCCGTTCGGAGAGATCCATCACCAAACCAATGACCGGGAAGCCATCGGTCCTCCCTCTCTCCGACGACTGATCTTCCCCAAGGCCGTCGGCGAACCTTGCGGCCCTGCCACCTCAAATCTCCGTCGATCCCGAGAACCAGCTCTCATTCCCCGACCACGACTACGAGCGCATCTCCTCCGCATGGAGTCGCCCATGGCCAGACCGACGCCGCACCGCTCGAGACCAGCGCGCCACCACCTCCTTCCTCCTGTCCAGCGCCCGTCGGCCGTCGAGCGTCTCCCTCCCTCCAGCAGATCCCAACGAAGCGCCTGATGCCATGACGCCTGACGCCCGCCGGAGAGCCAGCCGCCTCCGCCGCAAGCCTCCCTCCAGAATTTCTCCGCTCCGCCATCGCTAGCCATCTCCACCGCCGGCCTCCACGCGAAGCCTACCGTCAGCGTCTTCCTCCCTTCCGACCGTCGGTTTTCCCACGCGTCACCGTCGCTGCAGTCGAACTCCTCCGCTGTCGTGTCCTCCACGGCCACCGGATCTCCCTCCCTCCAGCCGATCTCCACCGTCTGCCACCCAGTTCCGTCGCCGGCGAACCCAGCCGCAAGCCCCGGCCTCCCCTGTTTCTTCGTGTGAACCCTGGAGAGGAAAAGCTTCTGCACGAACGTGAAAGCAATCACGTTCGTTGCTACCGATTGATTCTTTTTTTTTGCACTGCACGAATCCCAGAGGCGCACCGATCTCAAAGTCTCACGGATCTCAAAGCACAAATCTCAAAGCATTGGAAATTTTTTTTAATTTTTGATTTGGGATTATTAATCTTTTGGTATTCCAGGTCCAACGGCTTCTGATCCACCTCGCTCGTGAACCACTGGTCCGGATTTTGGACAATCTCGGAACGATCTCCCTCTTCCAACTTTCGTGAGATTCCGTGTTTTTCAGGTGAGATCCACTTTGATAACCTGACCCAATTATTTTGCTGGTTATTTTTATTTGATTAGATTTAATTTAATTAAATTAGACACCCTAATCTAGAGATCGTTTCTTAACGATCAACGGTCCGACACCGTTCTTAATATCCGAGTGTCCGGTCCCGCACCAGAAGTCCTCCAGCACGAAGACCTGGGAAGCCCCCAGGCACACAAGCCGCGAGCCTAGTTCCTCAACACCAAAGTCCGGAGAAAAGTCCTCCGGCATGAAGACCTGGGAAGCCCCCAGGCACCGGCGAGCCTAGCTCCTCGGCACCAAAGCCCGAAGAGAAGTCTTCCAGCACGAAGACCTGGGAAACCCCCAGGCACTGGTGAGCCTAGTTCCTCAGCAACAAAGCCCGGAGAAAAGTCCTCCGGCACGAAGACCTGGGAAGCCCCCAGGCACCGGCGAGCCTAGCTCCCTGGCATCAAAGACCGGATGACCCTCCGGCACCGGCGAGCCCATCTCCCCGGCAAAGGACCTGGGAAGTTCCCAGGCACTTAAGCCTCGAGCCCAGCTCCTCGATAACCAAACTGACGCGTCTTCGAGCCCAACTCCAAGGCACCATCTCAAGTCATCGAAGTCCCAGAGCCCAGCTCTAAGACGCCAACCCAAGACCGGAGCTCAGATCTCCGGCCAAGGGAATCTCCTCAGCTATCATCATCTTCGAGCCCAGCTTCAAGGAATCATCTCAAGTCATCGAAGTCTCCGAGCCCAGCTCCAAGATGCAAACCCAAGACCCGAGATCAGATCTCCGGCCAAGGGAATCTCCTTAGCTATCATCGTCTTCGAGCCCACTTCAAGGCACCATCTTAAGTCATCGAAGTCCCCAAGCCCAGCTCCAGGATGCTAACCCAAGACCGGAGCTTAGATCTCCGGCCAAGGGAATCTCCTCAGCTATCATCATCTTCGAGCCCAGCTCCAAGGCACCATCTCAAGTCATTGAAGTCACTGAGCCCAGCTCTAGGACGCCAACCCAAGACCGGAGCTCAGATCTCCGGCCAAGGGAATCTCCTCAGCTATCATCGTCTTCAAGCCCAGCTTCAAGGCGCCATCTCAAGTCATCAAAGTCCCCGAGCCTAGCTCCAGGACGCTAACCCAAGACCGGAGCTCAAATCTCCGGCCAAGGGAATCTCCTCAGCTATCATTGTCTTCGAGCCCAGCTCTCCAACAAGCTAGTCGTGAGCCTAGCTCCTCGGCACCGAAGCCCAGAGAAGAGTCCTCTGGCACAAAGACCTGGGAAACCCCCAGGCACCGGCGAGCCTAGCTCATCGGCAACAAAGACCGGAGAAAAGTCCTCCGGCACGAAGACCTAGGAAGCCCCCAGGCACCGGCGAGCCTAGCTCCTCAGCAACAAAGTCCGGAGAAAAGTCCTCCGGCACGAAGACCTGGGAAGCCCCCAGGCACTGGCGAGCCTGGCTCCCCGGCATCAAAGATCGGATGACCCTCCGGCACCGGCGAGCCCAGCTCCCCGGCAAAGGACCTGGGAAGCCCCCAGGCACTCAACGTCCCCGAGCCCAACTCCATCACGCCTGCTTAAGACCGGAGCTCAGACCTCCAGCCAAGGGCACCTCCGAGCTATGTAGCTCGCCATCATCAACGTCCTCGAGCCCAACTCCAGGATACCAACCCAAGACCGAAGCTCAAACCTCCGGTCAAGGGAACCTTTGAACCAAGCAGCTCTCAATCTTAAACATCTCCGAGCCCAGCTCCAGGATGCCAAGAGACCACCAAGCAACTCTCAATCTCATATGTCTCCGAGCCCAGCTCCGAAGCCCTCGACCCTGGAGATCAGCTCTCCACTCAACCCGTCCTCGAGTCCGAATGTGAGACTCGAGCCTTCACAAGACGAGCACTTTTGAGCCCAGCTCTGAAGCCCGCGAGCCCGGAGATCAGCTCTCCGCTCGACCCGTACTCGAGTCTGAACACGAGACTCGAGCCTTCACAAGATGAGCACTTTCGAGCCCAGCTTCAAAGCCCTCGAGCCCGGAGATCAACTCTCCGCTCGACCCATCCTCGAGTCTGAATGCGAGACTCGAGCCTTCACAAGATGAGCACTTCCGAGCCCAGCTTCGAAGCCCTCAAGCCCGGAGATCAGCTCTCCGCTCGACCCATCCTCGAGTCCAAATGCGAGACTCGAGCCTTCACAAGGTGAGCGCTTCCGAGCCCAGCTCTGAAGCCCGCGAGCCCAGAGATCAGCTCTCCGCTCGACCTGTCCTCGAGTCCGAACATGAGACTCGAGCCTTTACAAGGAGAATGCTTCCGAGCCCAGCTCTGAAGCCCGCGAGCCCGGAGATCAGCTCTCCGCTCGACCTGTCCTCGAGTCCGAACGTGAGACTCGAGCCCTTTTCAAGATGAAGCACCCTTCTTCAAAAAAAAAAAAAACAAAAAAAAAACAAAACAATGACAACAACATTCACATAAGGAGGAGTGGAGAAGTTACTGACTAAAAGGATTTTTCATTACATTGGAAAAGCATTACATTACCTCCCGGGCCCCGACATGCCGGACGGCCCGGTCTAAAAGAAAAAAAAACATGACAAAAAAGAAGAAGGAAACCCTGCAAAGTGGGAGCCCATTCTACTGTGCCTGCGCCTTCCTCGGACGCTGCACAGCAATAACCTCTCCCTCCTCCGCCTCTACAGCTGGAGCGATTTCAGGTGCGGCCCCCGTTGAAGCGGTCGGCTCGACCGCTGCTGCCACTGGAGGTGGCTTGGTCACCTCAACCTGCGGCCCTGGCTCAGCCACCGACGTCGGCTCGACGTGCCCAAGCACCGACGAACCCACCTCCTGGAGAGGTCTGACCTGAGCGGCCTCCTTCTCTGCTGTAGCTATTGCCGGGGCCGGGGCCTTCTTCCCAGGAGCTCGGAGCATGGCCAGCCACTCCTCGGATAGCATCCCCCGCAACTGGGAGATGCAGTACGAATACCCCTTCATGAAGGAGTCCGTCGCTGCCTCTTTGAAGTCCTTAAGGTACACCGAGGAGGCTTTAAAAGCGGCCACCGTGCCCGCAACGTCCCTCCTCGCGCCCTCCACTTTGCACCTTGCTTTGGCCGCCAAGCCTTTGGCTCGCTCGGCCTGGCGGATCGCCACCACCATTCCCTTCTCGATGACCTCGGCGGCATGGCTGGCGGCAGCGGCCTTCTTCTCGGCCTCTACGGCCCTCCCCTCGACCTCAGGAGCCCTCTTCTCTGTGGCCGCCACCTTCCTCTCTGACTCGGCCCGGAGATCCTTCAACCGGGCCCTCTTTGATTCAAGCTTGCTTTCGAGCTCCTTCTTCATCTTGACGGTGTCGGCAACCTCGACCGTGAGGCTCTTGATTCTGAGGTTGGCCTCCTGGGCATCCTTGCTCTTCTCTCTCGCCTCAGCCCGTAGAGATTCGAGCTCAGTTAGCCGCTCCTTCTCCCCTTTGGCCCAATTCCGATAGAAGTCCTGGATGAGGAGAAGCTCTCTGCCTTGCTGCATTGAAGAAGGGGTGTCAGCTTCCAGGTGAAAAGAAAAGGAAGCACTCTGGGAAAGCAAAGGCAAGCAAAGGACTTACGGCGTAGAGGTTGGCGAATGTCGAGCCGACGGCGTCGCCCAAAAGCCTCACGCTTCCATCTCGCTTATCGCAGGACTGGATGGAGAAGTCCATCATCCGCTCTGCGAGGTTGGGGTCCTTCACCAGAGAGACGTTTGGCCCCAGCCTGAATGGGACCCTCCGGTAGTCTCTGTCTCTCGTCCCTGCCTGCTCGGACCCTTCGGCAGTGGAGGGCGTCTTCATGGTCAGCTGCGAGCTCGGCACCGCCTCGGGCTGCGGCGGGGGCGCCGGCCTCGCTTCCCTCGACCCCCCTTCCTCCTCGAGCACAACAACTTCAAGGGGAGGGACCTCCGGCCTGGCGGCAGTGGCCGCCGACCTGGCCCTGGTGACCACCTCGGGCTCAAGCACGGGACCCTGATCCTGCTGCCCCGATGTCGCCTGGACGGGCTCGGCCACCCTCTTCCACCTTTCCTCAGCGACCGGTGCATCTACCATGGCCTGCACCGGCAGCGGGCCTTCATCAACGTGAGCCCGCTGGCCTAGGCAGCTTGCTCTCACTCCTCGGAGAAAGACAGTAGCTCGTCCATCGAGAACTTCATATCTGCACCACAAGAGACAAGGTCAGCCCTGAGTCAAAAAAAAAAAAAGAGAAAAAAAGAGAGAAAAATAAATCAGAAACGAGAGGGGGGTGGTCAAGTCGAACTCACCCGACTCCCACGCCGAGCTGACCCCAGCCTCGCGAAGATTCTGCTCTGACAATAAGACCTCCAGTGATGGGATCTCAGCCGATCTAAGCAGGTCATACATGTCGAGGTCGGCAGCTTCGATCGAGGAGTTCCTATTCAGAGATCGATCTGGGTCGCTCCAAACCCAGTCGATCCCCTCTACTGAGGCGAAAAAGAACCTACTCTTCCATCCTTTGATGGAAGAGGGGAGTACAAACCTGATGCTTCGAGGGTGGGAAGAAAGGGACCACCACCCGTCCTCGGTAGGGTGACGTTTCAGGATGAAGAAGGCCTTGAACAAGAAAAAATGGGCAACAATCCCATAAAAGTGGCACAGAACGATGAAGCAAAATATCGTCCTGATGGCATTGGGGACCAACTAGGTAGGAACAAGTCGGTAGTTGGCCAAGAAAGAAAGGAAGAAGGGATGGACAGGAAACCGAAGGCCCCCGGCGAAGGTCTCTTCATAGAAGGCGATCCGCAGAGGGCCACTGGAGGTAACCTGCTCCCCGGGATGAGGGATGGAAAGCCGGATAGACTCGGGGATGCCATAAGCTTCCCGGATAGACACGAGGTCTTCAGCGGTAATCACCGAAGTGATCTCTCTGGGACCCGTTGGCCAAAAAATTTAGGCTCAGGAAGGGAAGCAGAAGCAGAAGTAGAAGCAGGACCAGGAGGAAGAGCCAAGCGAGGAGAAGGAGAAGACCTGGGTTCCCTGATGGCCAAAGGACCTTGAGAGGTTCTCCTACTAAATTCATACCGTGCCGCCTCCATTTCCTCTTCAGAGGAAGGAGTCCTCGGCCGGGAAGGTCCAGCCTTGGCTTGGCACGAAGGGCGGAAGTTTGGACCGATGCGATCCATGGAAGAAGAGGAGAAAAAAGGAAAAGACGACGAAGGAAGACTTGCGGCAACCCCTAGTCGATAAGGAAGGAGGAAAAAGAGAGGGCTAACCTACTAAGATCCTAAGCGGATGATGATGACCGGAGTGGAGGAAGAAGAAGACTGATGTACACACTGGGCGCAAAGGGTTCGAAAGAGGTAAACTTCGAAAAGACTTACCCCTCCATTCGAGACAACCTACGCCCGACCGTACAGTTACGGCTTCCCCAAGGGCCACACCATGCATCGCTGATCAACGGGGCCAGCACCCCCAATCCGATCGCGGTCGCTCTGACTTCCGTGCCCGCCATAACCACTTCCCAGGTATGGCCACGTGGCGCCCCCGCACAGACTCAAGGGCTTTCTGGGCGAGACGCCGCCGATATCGGTCATTATTGCACCAGATCTTCCCACCTTTCCATATCAGCACCGTAATTACTCCCTTCGCCCCGAGCGCCATGCAACAACGGGCCTCGGGAGTGGGGGGCAAATGATGTGACCAGATCGTTGACGTGGAGCAAGGAGCCTGATGTGGAGCCCTTATTGGATGCCACGCTGGATTCCCACTACAGGCCCCTTCGCCAGGCTGAGCTCTCCAAGGTCAACAGGGTCGCCCGTCGAAGCCGGGCTCCGTCCTCCACCAGGTCGGTCCTCGCCAAGTCGAATGCCTAGGTCGGAGCTGAGCTCAAGTCCCACTTGAGGCAGACCTTCCAAGCCCGAGGTCGGGCCCCGTGGTCCAGAGTTGAGCTCAAGCCTCCTCCGCCACGTGGTGCACCTTCAAGGCTAGGTCCCTTAAGCTGGGCGTGCCTCATTCACCTCTGCCAGCCCGAGCTCGGTCAAAGATGGGCCCTCCCTTGGCCTGGAACTGAGCTCGGCCCTCCTCCGTACAACCAAGCCGCGATGAGGCGGGTCTGCTACAAGCGAGCCCCATCTTCCCAGCTCGGCCCTCAGCACAAATCGAAGTACCAACCACCAAAGAAGCCGTGTCTCTCCTCCGAAGACGGTGGCGGGCCCCCCGAGGACCATACAGCATCACCCGCCATGTCGCCATAAATGCCCACGGCCGTCACCCACACCAGAAAGAAAGGAAGCTCACATCAAGGCACCATACCCTCTGCCGACCTGCCGTACAAACGGAGAAAAGATCCCACCGAAGAGTGCAAGTCTCGAGACCGACGGCACGACAGTCGAGGTCCTGCCAGGCTTCTGGAAGTGCAAAAGAATGAATGTCAGAGGCATATCGAAGCTTTTCCAACTACCCAATCAAGAAGGCATCCCGTCTTTGGCACGATACCTCGTCGTACCAACCTGACAGCATGGGAGAACCCCGAGGCAAGCCAAAATAGAAGACTCGGCCAGAGTAAGCAAAAAGGAGGTAACAACCCCATTTCAAAGGGGGAGACAACTATTTTTTCAACAACACAACCACCAAAAAGAGAGGAGGAGAAAGGGGAGAGGCCAGAGAGGAGGGCAAGACCACCTCGGCCACCATACCTCCCAGCTCACACTCACACTCTCATACACTCTACTCACTCCTCCTAGCGTGGAGCTCATCCAGAGGGGCTCAACCAGGAGGATCTATTCCCCTAGATCGCCACTGACTTGACCGTCGGAGCGCCCCCACCAGAATCCCCGGCCCGGGTCACTGACATTGGCTTTCTTGCAGGTCCTGAGGCACCGGAGGCATCCCCCCCGTGGACGGACGCGAAGCACCCGACGCAACCAGCAACTACGGGCCACGATGATCCGGGCGGCAACAGCATTCACCACCACGGTCAGATCTGATGCTTTTAATCCTCTTGTTGAGTTGGTTCTCAACTTCAATACCTTATAATTTTTGAACATATCCAATGATTGTGACTTTTCATGAATGAGATATATATAGCCATATCTGGAAAAATCATCTATGAACGTTATAAAGTATTGTTGACCATTCCAATCAACCATAGAGAATGGCCCACAAATATCTGTATGTATAAGTTCTAAGACATCCGAAGTCCCGTTGGCTTCAAATCTCCTTTGATTGGTTTGTTTACCCTTTATGCAGTTAACACAAACATCAAAATCTGCAAAATCTAAGGGATTCAAGATTCCATCTGACACAAGTCTCTCCATTCTCCTTCTGGAGATGTGACCTAATATCTTGTGCCATAACAAAGCTGAAATCTCAATGGTTAATTTTCTCTTTACACCTCGTGTACTTAATTGCAAGGATTCATTAAATGAAGCAATTGAATCAATTAAATAAAGATTATCATAGCCTGATAAAAAACTGGAACCAACCACTTTTAAATCATGAAGCAAACTAAATTTTTCATTTTCAAATGAACAAAATTAACCTGATTTGTCCAAAGCAGAAATAGAAATCAAATTCTGTCTAAATGACGGTATAATAAAAGTTTCATCAAGATCCAAATAAAATACAGTCTTTAAAAATAATCTAAATTTTCCTATTGCCTCAACTTGAACTACCTAACCATCGCCTACATAGATGTATCTTTTAGTATCACTTGGCTTTCGGCAACTCAGGCAACCCTGCATAGACACACTGATGTGAGTTGTTGCACCAGAATCTATCCACCACATGTGTCTAGGTACTGAAATTACGTTAACCTCGGAACAAACCAAAACAAGAAGCATACCTTTCTTAGCACGCCAGGCATGATAATTAGTGCACTGCTTCTTCTGATGTCCTTCAGCCCCATAAAAGAAACAACCCTTATCATCTGAGTCAGCGATTTTCTTTTGTTGTTTCTTAGGAGGTACTATATCTGTAGCTCCTTTATCCTTTTTCTTTTTCTTTCCCTTGCCCTTTTCCCTAGAGGTTGAGGCCAGGTGAGCACTTTCTGCCTTTTCTTGCTTAAACCTTTCCTCTTCCTGAACACGGTGAGAGATGAGCTCATTCAAAGACCAAGTCTCTTTTTGACAGTTATAGCTCACCTTAAACTGGTTGAACTGGATCGGAAAAGATATCAAAACCAGATGCACTAGCAAGTCCTCAGAGAGTTCAAGCTTAAGTGCTTTCAATCTAGAAGCAAAATGAGACATCTCCATAATGTACTCCCTGATGTTGCCTTTTTCCATATACCTCATTGAAATTAGGTTTGTCAAGAGTGTACCAATTTCAGCCTTTTCACTTTTGACAAATCTCTTTTCAATTTCGGCAAGGAAATCTTTAGCCATAGTAACTGTTTCAGATATTGTTTCTCTGAATGCTTCTGGAATCAACTTTTTCATAATCATCATGCACATGCGATTTGATCTCTCCCACCTCTCAATCTCTCTCTTTTCATCAAAGGTACTCTTATCCGTAAGAGGTGCAGGAGCATTTTCCCTTATCGCAAGGTCGAGATCCATGAATCCAAGAACTATTAAAAGGTTCTCTTGCCATGACTTGAAGTTAGAGCCATTCAACATAGGAATTGAATTGATGTTGGCAGTTACATTAGCAGGATTCATATCTAAACAGAGAACAACAAAGAAAACAAGCTTACATCAGTATCACAACAAAAATAAATTCAAATAAAGATAAATCCCATCTCAAGATATCGGGCACTCCATTAATAGTTTATCTTTAGATAAAATACTAACTTGTAAGTGATATCTTGGTGCAGTAATCAAACACTGATAATAGGAACATGTCAAACAATAAACCTTCCTTTCGGCTGATTTACTATTTATATGCAAAACCAAATAATCACGCATTTATTACCACAAGTACAGATGTAATTTTATTAAATATTTACCATCCTTTGGGCTGACAAATATTCACAAATTACATATATACAGCCGCTTATATTTCAAAACAAATTAATTTCCATAAGAGAGGTCACTTTGGCGACATGTTGATTCAATTAATTTATCTCAAAATATAAAAAATACCAATATTTGAATATAAAATTGTATCCAAAATAAATAATATTAAAATTAATCCCAAGGGTTACTTTCTTAATCGCAGTAGGCGGTCGCCTACTGCATTTCCTTCCATTGAATACCGCTACCGTAGCCAACCAGGCCACGACATCCCTGTGGTGCGACCAAACAGGCCATGCTTATCTTTTAAAATAATATTAAAATTAATCCCAAGGGTTACTTTCTTAATCATAGTAGGCGGTCGCCTGCTACATTTCCTTCCATTGAATACCGCTACTGTAGCCAACCAGGCCACGGCATCCCTGTGGTGCGGCCAAACAGGCCATGCTTATCATTTCCAACACCGGCAATGGTGAAAAAATCACAGATACCCAAAATAAAATATCAAAACAAAATTTTAAATCGAAAACATAATTTTATTCTCAATGATTCAACATGAATAGGCTCTGATATCACTTGTTAAGAATTATTCCCCTTTTATGAGAATTATTCTGAAGCCTATTTGAAAGCAAATCCCAAAAAATAAACATGTGATATCATTGAGAATAACCAAACAATAAGCAGAAGCGTACCTGAAGCCATATTTGAAACCCTAAATTTGAAGGTCTACTCCTGTGTCGCACGGCTAGCCTTCCAGATTCATACGGGTTTTTTAAAGAGCATTTTCTTACTTCTCTAGGATTTTCTTCTCCGATGATGGGATATCGGGGAGAAAGGAATAACACAGTGTAATCTGGGGACCATAACTGCTTTTATATGATAACAACAGTATTATGATTTCTATTTTTGCCCATCATAAAAATAGAAATCACCCTTAAGTCTCTACACATTAAAAGGCCCACACCCTATTAGATACATTAAGGCCCCAAATAGTTCAAAACATAATTGATCATTTTTAAGTGGGCCAAATCTTAAATGACAACCCACAAAGCATTGTTATTTACATATAAGCCCAATGTTGGATTAAGGATCCAACAAGAAGTACGCTAATCAATCTTCAAGCAAACTCAGCCCTTCAAATTCTCTAATACACAAAGTAGGAACAAGTAAGTACACTAGGCGATCTTTATTCTACCATTTGTTTGAATCAACCAGGGACCTTCTCTAGTACTTCGAGATTGAACCCAAGATATCCCATTCTCAATCACCAACAATCATTTCTATATTGCAAAATTGCTGATAATTGAGCAAGGCAAGGATTGAGAAATTGTTCCTCTCTCTAATTCAAAAAGATACAAATTCCTCTTGTGGCACCTACTAAAGAAATTTATAGTACATCAGTATTTTGGATAATTGAGAATTAAGAATGAAAATAGACCAAATAATATCCATCTGAATCCATTTCTATATCCAAATATATTCGGATGTGAATATAAATTTGAGAATTTGACTAATATCTATTATTGCTATAGATTCTAGCTCAAGATTGGAGAGGGTGCTCGATGGTCAGAGTCTTTGCTGGAGTGACTTGCAAAACAAAGTCCATAATAAGAAATGGCTCCGACGAGGACCCACCAATATTCAAGTCAGAGATCTAGAATAGAAGGAAAGTAGTGAGCATGAAAATAATTGCTTACTTGGGGTTCTCGAGGCTCTAGCTATTTATAAAAGATGGCTGAGAAACTACCTACTCTCTTGCATGCTGGGCTGTTAATCATGCTATAATGGGCACTGGGTTTAAGCCTTCGTCCCTTCTTGCATAGGAAAGAATTTATTGTTATCGATCTTATCCACATTGAATAACTGTTTCTGCATGTTGAGCAATTGGCCATTTGAAATTACTTTGGTATTAAGTTTGGCATCGCTGACAAGCCAACAAATAGGTCAATAGATAAGCTGCAACAACCGGTTACTGCTAACTGTGAAGATGCTTTGGTGATAAAATCTGGCTGGTAGATAGGTCAACAACTGGATCGGCAGATAAAGTATCTAACTCTACAGCTATCTCGAAGATAAATCCCGGGCATACAAAGTACCCTTGTAATACTTGCCCCCTATTCCTGTGTCTAAGCCAAAAGTAGGTTAGACTAAGGGAATAATACAGACATTATTCCTTGGATCATAAAGTGCCCACCCACAGCTTTCAATGAGTCATCATTTCATCATCGAATGCAATCGGCATTTGAATGTTACTAATCCCTGGCTATTGAGGGAATCAAGGCAACTGTGTACAACCAATTAGCCTAATTACTCTTACAAGATATTTTGGAAGATTTTGAATTAATGATTGCACCTTTTTGCCTTTCTTTTCTTCCTTTCCTTCTCTATTTAAATCTATCCTTCTACCATTAAAGTTCACTTAGAAATTTTTCATGTCAAGCTATCTGCGGTACTCCTTTCAGCTTTCCTGAGGCAAGAGGACTATAGAGGAATGTAAAGCATTCAAGAGGGCTTTTCAAAGGAAATGGGTCAAGAGGACTACATCGGTAGCTAGCATTACCAATGCCCTAGTTAAATCGCCTTTTGCATTGGTTTCAATAGTAGGAGAGGTTGCCCTACCGGTTATTCAAGCTCCGCCCCCACCAAGTGATAATGCTGGCTCATCCGAGGAGGTTCCAATAAAGGTGGAGAACATTACTATCCTGTTAGACAAGGCCTTCATGATAGAGGCTATTGTACCAGCAAAAATAACTTCGAGAGAGACCACGAAGGCTACTGATCCACTAGCAGGGATGATTAGTACCATGAGCCTGCTGGAGGAAACCAAGATAAAGGTAGTGGACTCTATCTGTGCACCGGAGGAGTACCCAATATGGTGGGGACACTGGAGGCACCAGAATAAGACAGAGGCTTTTCAACCCTCTATGAATTGATCAATAATTTATGAGTCCATCTATAATAAGGGCTTATCCTTTCTGAGTCCATTTTAGTTGTTATTTGAGTCTTTTGAGTTTCAGTTCTGTACTAGTCAGCTCATGTTGAGCTAGTTCAGTCTAGTGTTAGTCAGCTCATGTCGAGCTAATTTTATTTTTTTGAGTCCTGTTCAACCATATTGAAGACTCAAGACCACATCATACAAGTGAAGACCAAGTCCAACCTGATTGAAGACATGGAAGTTGAGCCCAAGTCCAACCTAGCTTGAAGATTTGAAGACCCTAGGAGAAAAATTCAAAAAATCCTGATTCCTTGCAAATGCCCTCCAGATACCCAGATTTCCTTCCGGATGCCATAATATATTCATAAACTAGGGCATCCATGATTCCAGAGGTCCACCTACATCCTAGCCCAAAGAAATTAAGCCCAGGCGCCAAGCCTAAGCCCCTAATAAGCAAGATACCAGGGAATATTCCTGCTACCTGGCTACCAGGCCATCCCAGCTTCCAGAGGCCCAAGCCCATGCACCCAAGCCCCTTTGGGCCGGCCTCTTGCTTCTCTTAGAAGCCCAACACGCCCCCTAGGCATCCTTGGAGTGTTGGCCAAGTCAAGAGAATTTTTAGAAATTTTTCTACCTAATGTTTCCTTATTTTTTAGCTAGGGTTTGAGAGGGAAAATGATTCTTATGTAAAGACTAATGTGCCCTTACTTGGAGCCCAAGGTTAAGGGTCTATTTAAGGGACCCTAGCCTCTTGTATGAAGGAAGATTTTTGATATGAAATAAACCTTGAGTTCTTATATTGTTTTGTGTGATTATCCTGCTGTTTGCATAAAGGGGTTTGAGAGTTCTTCCCGGTATTTGCAATCATCTTCCTGCCGCCAACCATCCTTCTAGCCCCCTCCAAAACTTTCTTCCCTTTGTTATTTTCCTTTGTTTTCTTGATTTCTTTTGAGTTTTCTAATCCCTGATAGGTCGTTTGCAGGTCCCTGAGTTCTTACGAATCCAACGACTCCAGCCAAGCCTCAATCGGATCACCGAGCAGAAAGTCGGGTATCCGCGAGTCTTTGGCTCGATTTTCCATGCCGCATTCATCGAGGAACAAGAGATTCCTTCGCTATGATCTTCACCGGGCACTTCAGACATTGTCAGGTACACCCCCTCTACCTCCAGTCTTTATATTGTAGGAGAACTTGCCCTAATCGAGGCTTCTCAGCCCCGGCGATCCTTCTTTAGTACTTTTCTAGGTTCTAATATGCATGCTTGGCTTTAAAAATTCATACAAAATTCTCTATAACTAATTTTGATCTGAAATTCAGGAATTAATCACCTAACCCCACATATAAAATATACAAAAAGAATTGCATGCATATTAGTCCCGCATCATAATAGAGGCAATCTTCAGTTCTCTAGCGATATCCTCACCTAATAATCCACCACAAGTGTCGACTAGGACCATGCTAGAAAACCCTAATGCAGGTGCAACTGTGCATGAGGGCCTTAATATGGCCACAAAGTTGCTTAGGGACCTCCTTCCATCGATGGAGAGGTAGTTGATGCTAGAGTAGGCCTCCCAAGTATCTGATGCCCTAGAATCATTTATTTGGATGAGTAATCTTCCTGTAGTACTTTTTTTACCTCTTGTCTTGATCAATGCTTTAACTCATGTTTTTCTTTGGAATCTGCATAGCCGGGATATTACTTGTTCCACTTTACAGATTTGGCTACTAGTGCCTCAACGTAGGGGCTTATTATGTCTAAAGAAAGGGTGGACCAACATGAATACATATTGAAACATGAGAAAACCCTCAATTTCAAGCTAGTGAGTGAGATTGATTACTGTAAAGAGGCCCTCTGAGAGGCTTAAGAAAAGATTGACCACTAGGATAATGCAATAACAAAGATGGAAGCCAAAATAAAAGATATTGAGTAGCGGGTAGTCGAAGCTGAGAAAGTCTACTCGTGTGCTCAGGATGAAGTAAAGAGCTTGAGAGGTGGATAGGAGGAGGAAAGAGGAAGAAAGAACCATGGTTTTGTTCTTGATAAGGCTCATTTATCGAGGGGCTCCCTTTCTCAGAAGGTTGATGCCTCATCCAGGAGCACTAGCTTGGCTGGAAGGGAGACTCAAGCCATAGAGCTATCCAAGCTTCAAGTTAAGCTCCACTCGGCCATCTCGAGAGTTAAGCACATAGAGGAGCAGCTAAAGAAGGAAGAAAATCATAGAACATTTCTCATCATCAAACTCATAGACTAGCAGCACTTAAACAACTTTACCAATAGGAGAGAAGATGGGAGCTAAGGCTATGATGGAGGATTGTAAGAAGAGTTCCTTCATAGGCTTCAAGCAGTGCAAACTGATAGCTTAGGCCTTTCTTCCCAACAATCGTGCTGAACTCCTAAGAGCTGATCCTTTGGATGGGAGTTTGAAAACTGTATTGGACAACCTCACTGGGGCATTTGCAAAAAGACCTGGATGGGTTCTTCCTGAAACCAAATTTCCATGTGGCCACCTAGACTAATCCCAAGGATCACTCCAAGGCAAGTAAGGATCTAGGGTCCAAATATATATATATATATATATATATATATATAGTATGATGTACTTTTCTTCTCTCTTTAGGCATGTAATCATACTTTGGATTTAATAGAGATGAATTCTTTCCAAAATATTTACCTTCAAATTTTATGTCCTTGAATATATTTCTGAATGTTGGAATAGTGGACTGTGTTTTGGTTATAGCAGCTAACTTATTTGCAACTAATCTTGTTATATTGAATATCATTCTAGCTAAAGCATGTATAGTTGAATGTGTTACCGAATTTATCAATTATCCCTAAGTAGACCATTCCAAATTATAATCCAAAATCCGATCCATGATATGTAGTGGATAATCCGACTTAGGATAAAGGAGTCAATATGACCTAGAGTCTAAACTATGACATAGAAGATTTTCTCTAGTTGGCATACTTTTGGTGAATAAATAAAGTATTCTGACCCAAAATCCAAGCTATAAATATTTTAACAGAAAGTGGGCATACTTTTTGTTGGAATTCGAACTGCTTCCATGTAATAAGCATCTTGGCACACCTCTTCCATGCAAAGCATGATTTTTCTATCACTATCATTAACCGACATATCTACTGCAGTAACCGTGCCTAGTGGGAGTGCCACGTGTCGATCATCTAGCCAAATTTTACCTTTTTATCACCTCTTGTATTAATTTTCTAGGAGAAGGCATCCTGCCAGGATCGAGTTTTGGCTCTATTTAAATCCTTAATAGGTCCGTACTGGTTCCTTAGGGTTTTCTAGTCATCTCTCCTCCTTCGCTATACACCTTGAGCTCTCCTGCTTCCTTGAGCTCTTTCTTGACCATGCAACTCTTTTTCAAATCTTTCTCTCTTTTTTTTTTCAATTTTTACAATGAGTGTCTCTAAGGAATCCTTGGCTTTAGTGGAAATTGCTCCAAAGGAGGGAGAGGAGATGTTGGATTTCGCTCCACTGAACTTTTGATTGAAGCTCACAAAGACGAATCTAGTTTTGCACCATGGGGATTAACAAATTTCTCCAAAGTTCTAATTAGAAGTTCCGGGGCCAAACGATCGGGCATACTTGCCACCCCCAGTTCAGATAAGCCTCTAAAATGAGTGCTTTCGAGCTAGGTTGAGGCTTTTCCTCCATCCATTTTTTGTTATTTTTCTTCAATTTCTTGATATGTCACCATGTTAGTTTGTTCCAAACTCATGATAACATATCCATGATTTTACCACAGTTTATTTTTTCCTGGGGTTGAACCCAGTATTTCCCCTTTCTGTTCTTTTTTGACTTTCAAAAGGCACCCCGGATCAAGTAGGTGGTGGTACATATCGCCTCGCAAAAGAAAAGGTATCTCACCATTGATCCAGGATGCTCTTTCTACCATTTATAGTTGGAAGGAGAATTTTTTATTCATTTCTAAAACTTCTGGTGAAGCCTGGGAATCTGTCAATTAGAGAAAGAGCCTCAAGAGTTAGTCCTCAGAGTACCCACCTTGGACCGAGAGGAGTTCAAGGACCTGCATGAATTTCAGGTGCTAGCCTTGAAGGATCTCCTTTCAGAGCAGATGTTATATAATATTGGAATCAGCCCTCAAGGTTCACATGGATCTGAGCTCCCATCTCAGGTTCTACATTCTTATTTTATCTGCTTAAACTTAACACTAACCTCCAAATGTTTTCACTACAGGCATGGATTAAGACACGAGGAGGTCAGAACAGGATCCCAAGTAGACCTCCAAGAGGAGGGGCCTATGGATTCGAGGGCTAGCCAGAGTATTCCATCAAATTTGGGAGTCCTCCCCCACCATCAGCTTCATGGAGTCCTCGAGGTCAAAGAAACCCACCTAACCTATTACCATCATGCTTTCAGTCACCCCTATGCCTCCTCAAGCTCGAGTAGGAGACTAGCCCATCATACCTTCGATCACTCTTGCACCTCCTCAAGCTTAAGCAGGAGACCGACCCATCATGCCTCTAGTTGCACTTGCGCCTTTTCAAGCTCAAGCAAGAGATTGGCCCGTTGTGCCTCTGGTCGCTCCTACACCTCCTTAAGCTCAAGCAGGAGATAGGCCTGTCATGGCTTTGGTGACTCTTGAGCTTTCTTAAGCTCGTGCAAAAGATCGGAGAGCTTACTCGATCTCATCCATGGATCAAGGGAGCCACGGAGGCTCTCTTGCCCCCCAAGTCAAAGCCAATTAGGGGCCAAGCCTGAGTCTTCCTACCCCTCAGGCTCGAGGCAAACATAGGGTGGATAGTCCCACCCCTACAAACGAAGCCATCTCCATACAAGCCTGGAAGGGGATGTCCAGAGCCACTCCTACTTGCACTAGGCTCGAGGCATTCACATTGGAGGACTATAAGCTAGCGCATGAGGCCTTCTCCAGGCTTATCTTTCTTGCTGATGCCAATGATCTTCTGACATGGTCATGCTTTGTCGTGTAGAAGAAAGCAATAGATTGCTCCATTCAAGTAAGCCAGAATACCTGCAAATTCTCATGCTTCAATACTTACATATTTTTGTTGCTAACAGGTTTTCTTTGGTAGCTAGCTATGTACATGAATGGATACTTTGAATACGTATAGTCGAGCTATCTCTGTTGAGGCCAAGAAGTATATGCTAAAGGCCAAGATGCTGAAAGATAAGATAAATAAGGCCAAAGCAGAGATCGTGGAGGTCGAGAAGAGGGTCGATGCCACCACTAAAAGGGTTGAGCATGCTAAGGTGGCCTTGCACAGGTCAATAGAAGAGAACTCCAAAATAAAAAGAATCCAAGAACTCAAGTAGCTAAAATAAAAGAGCTAGAGACATCACTGGAGAAAAGTGAGACCGAGGCCAAGGCGATGAAGTAGAAAATGAAGGAGGCCGAGGCTGCTGCATTAAAGTCTGTGGAGGACTTCCAAATGTCAACTGAATTTCTTGACAAGAAGGCTGACTTCTTCTCTGGTGCTTATGGCATCGAGACAAAGTTGTCACTCGGTATCTTGGACTAGACTTAGGCTTCTTGGACAAATTTCTAAAGCTTGAAGAAGGCAAAGTCTCAACAGATGCCTTCACTGAAGATGCCCCAGCTGTTGCACCATAGGGTTTTTCCTTTTCATTTTTTGTGATCCATATCTGACCTTTTGAAAGTCATTGTAAAATTTTTTTTATTAATAAAGAAAAGTTTTTGCTTAAATATTTTGTCTCTGAGTTGCATCATTTCTGGATGAAATTGAATGGATAGGAAAACATTTGATACATTCCACCTTTACCTCAGACTATGCTTGAATAGTTTCTAATTAATAACTTAGAATCATCGCCTACCAACTCCAATTCCTGCTATTGATCACATAAATAAGTCCAAAGAAAATTGCCAAGTAGCTTTGGCATGTAAATAACATGAATGTTTTGTTAGCTTCAATCAAATTAGCTTATACATAGGGGCATTCAAGTCATCATTCCATAATGCCTTAGGCTTTCAAGATCCCAACTTAAGGAAACCGCTATACCTCTTGATGTGGCGGGATCACTGACGTGGAACCCATGTCAGACCCAGCCAAGCACCACGTCGGATGAAGCTGCACATCAGATTTTTTTCTTTCCGGACTCCTTCACCTGGTTGTGCTCCCTTCGGTTCGAGACGTCGTGGTCGAAATCAAGCTCCGCTTCTCCTTCGCATGGCCGTGCTCCCTTCGGGTCGAGATGCTGCGGTCGAAGTCGAGCTCTGCCTCTCCTTCGCCCAGCCACGCTCCCTTTGGGTCGAAATGCCATGGCTGAAATTGAGCTCCGCCTCTCCATTGCCTGGCCGTGCTCCCTTCGGGTCAAGACACCATGACCAAAGTCGAGCTCTGCCTCTCCTTCGCCCTGCTACACTCCCTTCGGGTCGAAATGCCGTGACCGAGGTCAGGCTCCACCCCTCTAGATCAACTCCATCTTGGATGAAGAGCCCTGCAGCTAAAGGACGTCACCGCCATCCTTGGACGGTGGCGAGCTTCCTGAGGACCATAAAGGAGCACCTGCCATGCCACAATAATGGTCCCAGCTACCACTTACGCCAAGAAGGAAAGAGTTCCCCCGTTCGAGGTGCTGCGCTCCCTACTAACCATCTGCACCCCTCAAAAGAGAAAGTCAACCGATAGATTCAGATCCCGGGGGCAGCCACCCACCGATCGAAGCTCTACCATGCTTCCCAAAATAGAACGACCGAAAGGAATGTCGGTGTGCGCAGTACTGTTCCCTATCATGGATGGAGAAAGGTACCTCATGCACGGCATCAGACACCCCCGCATGTGCCTGCAAGAGAGGGAAAGATCTCAAGGTAAACGACGCGCAACGACCCTAGCTAAAAGGGGTCCTCCAAGGTTCAAACACGGTAAGTGAAGAAAAATCAATTCAAGCGAGGCCACAAATGGGCAAGAGGAGGGCAGTGCACAGGAAGACCACCGCTCTAGGCTACTGGAGACACTCAGGAAGGGTCTGGATGGACGCAGCCACTCAGCTTGCGCTCTCCTTTGCTGCCACTCCCATACTCTACTCTCGACCCACTCATACTCCCTTATTTCACAAAGTTCTCCTCCTAGCATGGAGTCCATCTTCGGGGCTCGACTAGGAGGATCTGTTTCCTTGGATCACCATTGATTTGAGCATCGGAGTGCCCCCGCTGGGATCACTGGCCCGGCTCTCTAACTCTATTTTGCAGGTCTAGGAATCCGAGCAGGATCCAGAGCGACAGGAGCACAGTCTGAGGTCATCCTTAGCTACAGGTCGTGGTGATCGGGCGGCAACAGATTGGCATGCTAGGAAGGGAGGGCAGGACACATTTTGATCCAACCCAATCCCCTTGCAAGTAGCCCACTGGAAGGATGGTGATGACACGAGCGAGAGAAGTCTCCACTAGCCATGCGGGAGATCTCCCTTCCCTGGGGACCTGCACAGTCCAGAAAGGGAACTCCCTGCTCCACCTCAACCACCTCCGGCAAATACTTAGCTGGTCGCACTCGCCCAGTAGATGCAGATTCTCACTGTGGCAGTGCATCAGTTACAGCACCAGCACCGATCCTTGGCCACCCACCAGTAGCCAGGGACTCCCGTGGCTCAAGCCACTGCACCCCGTGATAGCCTACGATCCTTCCAAGGAAGGCCTTCGTTACCGCGGGCCACAGTAGACTGCCGGGAAAGCCACAGGACCTTGATGAAGAGGCACTAGACTGGGTTAACCGATAGGGAAAGCCGATCTCCGACCTGTGAGCAAGATGCTTTCCAGCATCATCGAGGTCACAAGGGCAAGGCTTCCCGTCGTGACTCCCCTCAGCAAGCACCTTCACCTCCTCCGTCGGTCTCGGCGGAGGGATCTACTAATGAAGCATCAAATGCATGGTAGAGAAGCGCCTGGAGGAACAGGAGTGCAAGTTGGCAGAGCTATCCCACCAGTTTGCCAATCTGTAGGGCTCCACCAGCTAGCCGGCGGACTACGATGCTCGTCCCCTTTTTCTGAGAGATCCAAGAGGAACCGATTCCTGATCGGTTCCGCATGCCGTAGGTGGATCCTTACAACAGGACCACTGATCCCTTGGACCACCTTGAGAGCTATAAGGCCCTCATAAGGATCCAGGGCATGACCGACGCTCTCCTCTGCATCGCTTTTCCTGCCAATCTCCGGAAGGTAGCTCGGGTATGGTTCACCCGCCTTGAGCCAGAGAGCATTAGTTGCTTTGCTCAGCTAGAGAGAAAGTTTGTGGAATATTTCAATGCTTGCTGGAAGGTGCCACGAGAGGCAGACAACCTCTTCTCCATCAAGCAACAGGACCACGAGCTCCTACGGGACTACGTGGCCCGCTTCAAGGTTGCCATGTTGGAGATCTACAACCTTGATGAGCCAGTTACTATGCTGGCACTGAAGAGAGGGCTCAGGACTTCCTGCTTGACCTACTCTCTGGACAAGAAACCTTCCAAGACGTACTCCGAGCTTCTCCTCCGCGTCTAAAAGTATATCCACACCAAGGAGGCAGATTGCACGAGGAGGGAGCTAGACAGGAAGCCGCTGAAGAAGCTAGCTCCGGAGGAGATGTCCAGGATGCAAAAACACGGACCAGCCACATCAAACTTCTACCAGAGGCCGAAACGGAGGAGAGACCCCATCCGGGAAGAGAGATTCACACCTCTCCTTGCCCTGAGAATGAAGATCCTCATGAAGATTGAGGGTGAGCGCAACCTGAAGCACCCACCACCACTGAAGTCATCTAACGATGGCGACAAGACAAATTATTGCCAGTTCTACCATGACCACGGCCATGACACCGATGAATGCCGGCACCTCAAGAGGAAGATTGAAGACCTCATAAAGAGGGGCTACCTTGGAAGGTTTGTGGTGGGCAGGGCCCCTGCAGAACCTCAAGCGCTCGCTGCTCTCCCTCTAGTTCTTGCAGTCGACAACCATCCCTCCAAGAAGCCGATGGAGATGATATGCTAGGGAATTGAGCATGCTTCTAAGAAGGCCCGAGTGGGAGAAAGTTCTGAGAATGTTCTTCTCCTTGCAAGGGAGAGGGAGATTGAAAATAAAAATGTAAACAATGATGCTGTGGTCGTCGAGATGATGATCGGAAAGCATCCTATAAAATGGATTATGGTCGATAGTGGAAGTTCGACTAATGTCCTCTTCTACGATGCTTTCTTCAGGATGAATCTATCTTCTGCTCAGCTTAGACCTGTGCACACACCCCTCATCGATTTCACAGGAGACTCCAAGGAGTTGAGGGGAAAACCACTCTCCCTGTTACTGCCGGGATGCCACCTCGGCAAAGCACCATCATAATAACCTTCATGATTGTTAGGCTTCCCTCGGCCTACAACATAATTCTTGGCTGATCTGGGCTCAACCTGCTTGACGCGATCATTTCTATAAAGTGGCTATTAGTGCAATTTCCTACTCCCTACAGTGTTGGAAAGATAAGGGGGCCACCTCAGCCAATCCAACATTGTCTCCAAATCATTCCTGGGGCCAAGGTCTCCGAGGATGACCCTAGCATAGACGACCTTAACCAAAGGGCATAGGACCCCAGGGGTGGCCCGGTCGAGCACCTGTTGTCGTACCCCTTGAAACCGACCCAGCGAAGATGGTGCATATTGAGGTGCAGCTGTAAGAGGATAAGCGAGCCCACTTGTTGGAGTTCGGGCGAACGCAGACATGTTTGCTTGGACGGTGGCCAATATGTCTGGTATCCCACCTGAAATCATCACCCACAAGCTGAGTATCGACCCGAAATATGACCCTGTTCGATAGAAGAAAAGAGGTTTTGCCCTAGAAAGGCAGCAGGTGATCAATGAAAAGATGGACAAACTCCTTGCAGCCAGCTTTATCCGAGAAGTACAATATCCGAGCTGGCTAGTGAATGTAGTCATGGTTAAGAAGAACAATAAAAAGTGAAGGATCTGTATGGACTACATCGACCTCAATCAAGTCTGTCCAAAGGACAGCTTCCCTCTACTGAAGATTGACTAGTTAGTGGATGCCACCTCGGGGCACTGCTTACTCTCCTTCATGGATGCATTCTCCGGATACAACCATATCCGGATACACCCGGAGGACGAGGAGCACACCACCTTCATCACCGACCGAGGGATGTTCTGCTACCGGATGATGCCATTCGGCTTGAAGAATGCTGGCACCACATACCAGCGACTGGTCAATCGGGTCTTCAAGGACCAGATTGGCAGGAACATGCAGGTATATATGGACGACATGCTTCATGAGCAAATCGAGGTCGGAACACGTTGTCAACCTTGCGGAAGCCTTCCATAACCTTTGAGAGCATAATATGAAGTTAAACCAAGCGAAGTGCGCCTTCGACGTAGCAGCGAGAAAGTTCCTGGGCTTCATGGTGACCCAGAGAGGAATCGAGGTGAACCTGGAGAAGGTCCTGGCGATCATCAACATGAAGCATCCAACCTCGAAGAAGCAGGTCTAGCACCTGACGGGTCAGATCGCAGCACTGAGTTGGTTCATCTCGAGGTCGGCAGACCGCTGTCTCCCTTTCTTCAATGTGCTACATAAAATGCACGACTTCACTTGGACCAAGGAATGCAAAGTAGCCTTTGAAGAGCTTAGAGACTTCTTGGCATCACCACCACTGCTCCAGGCTGAAGGAGGGAGAAGAGCTCTTACTGTACTTGGTGGTCACCCCGGGGGCCGTCAGCTCGGTTCTTGTCTGAACGGATCAGGACAGATCCCAGAAGTCGGTGTACTCTGCCAGTAAGATCCTCCGAGATGCGGATATCAGGTACACCCGATCCGAAAAACTAGTTTTTGCTCTTATCATATCTGCCCAGCATCTTAGGCCGTACTTCCAAGCGCATCCGATCATCGTCCTGACGGACCAGCCCCTGAGGGCTATGCTCAGTCACCCTGACACATCCGGACATTTGGCCAAGTGAGCATTGAAGCTCAGCGAGTTCAACATCACGTACTGACTGAGGTCATCTCAGAAGGCCCAGGTGATGGCTGACTTCCTGGTTAAGTGCGCAAGACTCACCGAGGAGCAAGAATAAACTACCCCGGAGCATCAAATGAAGCCTAGGGCTAAGGAGGAGTCTTGGATCCTCCACGTCGACAGCGCATCCAATGCGGGTGAAAGTGGAGCCAGTCTCATCCTCGCTAACAGCGACAAAGTTATTGCTGAATGTGCACTCCACTTGAAGTTCGCCGCTACAAACAACCAGGTAGAGTACGAGGCACTCCTCGAAGGCCTAAGGGTCTCCCACGAGCTAGGTGTGCAAAGCCTGAAGGTCTTCACTGACTCCCAGCTGGTGGCTGGACAGGTCATCGAAAAGTACAAAGCCAGAGATCTCCATATGATGAAGTACTTGGAGCGGGTCCGCTCGAGCACGACAGGCTTCCAACGCTTTAGCATCTCTCACATCCCCCGAGAAGAGAATGCTTGCGCCGATATGCTATCAAGACTTGCGACCTTGCCGGACTCATCACTGGGGCATGCCCACATCGAGTACCTTGAAAGTCCAAGAAACAAAGCTCCTATAGAGGTGCAACAAGTCACCTCGGAGCCGAGCTGGATGGACAAGTATGTCAGATATATCATCGATGGCACCCTGCTAGGGTATTGCATAGAGGCCAGCCTCGTCAAGAAGAAGGCCTCGCGGTTCGTCCTGATGGAAGGGCATCTCTACCGCCGATCCTACTCCTATCTACTCCTGAAATACCTGAGATCCATAAAGTCTGCCTTCGTGCTCCGAGAGATACACGAAGGTCACTACGGGAATCACGTCGGAGGGAGGATGCTTACATACAAGGCCCTCCACCAGGGATATTACTGGGAGACCATGAGAGAGGACACTGCCAACTTCGTGAAGCAGTGTGACCGGTGCCAGCACCACGCCTACATACAATGTCAACCAGCGATGCTGCTCTCCCAGCTCTCTGCCCCTTGGTCGTTCGTCAAGTGGGGGATGGACATCCTAGGTCCATTCCCCTTTGTATCAGGGCAATGGAAATTCCTGATAGTCACTATTGACTACTTCACTAAGTGGGTGGAAGCCGAGCCATTGACACGGATCACAGAAGCCAAGGTCTGCCAGTTCTTTTGGAAGTCGATCGTCTGCCACTTCGAGCTCCCCCACAGCATCATCACTGACAATGGACAGCAGTTCGACAACCGGGAGTTTGAAGAGTTCTGTGCCGAGCTTGGCATTCAATATCGCTTCACCTCGATGGCTCTTCCCCAGACCAATGGAGAGACCGAGGTGACAAATCGGACCATCCTCTAAGGACTCAGAACCAAGCTAGACCGAGCCAAGGATAGGTGGGCGGAAGAACTCTCCAGCATTTTTTGAGCCTACCATACAACATCCCGGACGGCCACGGATGAGATGCCTTTCGACCTCATCTTTGACATGGAAGCCGTTGTTCTAGTCGTACTTGGTGTGCCCACACTACGGGTACAGTAGTATGATGAAGTAAAGAATCCGGCTCGCCTTCTTCTCAACTTGGACCTTCTCAAGGAAACGAGGGACAAGGCTCAACTCCGGATAGTGGCCTACCGGTAGCGAGTAGCCAGATACTACAATGCACGGGTGAAGCCAAAGGTCGTCTGCCCAGGCGACCTAGTGCTATGCCGAGCTGAAGCCTCTCAATCCCGGGAATGCGGCAAGCTCTCACCAAACTAGGAGGGTCCCTATAAGGTGGTTGAGGCTCTTCCTCATGGAGCCTACCACCTAGCGAAGCTGGACAGTGCCAGATTCTTACGAACGTGGAATGCCTGCAACCTGAGAATGTACTATCAGTAATGTAAGGCCTTTCCCTAATAATAATAAAGATCCTTTTTGTGCAAATCACTTTTGCCTTGCATGGATATCGTTGCCCGGCTCTAAGTCTGGCACACCGAAGCTCGGAGCCCAGTTCTCCGGCACCGAAGCCCGGAGCCCAGCTCTCCGGCATTGAAGTTCGAAGCCCAGCTCTTCGGTACCAAAGTCTGGACTCCGGTCTGACACCAAAGCCCGGAGCCTAGCTCTTCAACACCAAAGCCCAGACTGATGCAGAACGAAAGCTCTGATACCAAAATTGATGCAGAACAAAAGAGATGATGCGATGCAGAAGTAAATTAAGACTAATTCTTTTTTTTTATATATATTTTTAGAAGTCAGCTTTGACTCAAACGAAAGTTAAACTAAATTGAAAGAAACTATATAATAATTGAAAGCACAATTCAAAGAAACTAGATTATCAGAGTAGTTCAGAAGTAAAGGATCGCTGGGGGTTGAGAAACTCCTAGACCTAGGGTTTCGCTTTGAACTTTCAACAGGACAGAAATAAAGAGAAGGGAAGGGTTATATACCAGGCAGTAATCTTCACAGAGTTTGGTGGAAGGACTCTCTCGAGCAGATTGTTGGATCCTCGGATTCGGATATCTTCGCAATGGATCCTCCAATACTGATCCTTTGGCAGAGTTGGCTTCTC
Organism: Areca catechu; assembly: GCA_021397845.1. Taxonomy (NCBI): domain Eukaryota; kingdom Viridiplantae; phylum Streptophyta; class Magnoliopsida; order Arecales; family Arecaceae; genus Areca; species Areca catechu. Next base: position 32,560,681 of record CM038041.1, read on the forward strand.
CTAAACTCAGGATCTGGGAAAGAAGAAGAACAAGTTAAGGAACCAGATACTTAAAGAAAGGATTTACCAGATAAGAAGAACTTGAAAAATTGATGTTGCTGAAATCCTGATTCTCCTGGATGCTGATCTGACTTCCTCTGGGATTTGTTCTATATTCGAAGTAGCCGATCTGGACCTGGATGCTGGTGGTCGGCCTCTACTTGGAAGAGAGGGGCCGTGAGATGATGAGGTAGATTAGGGTTTGGATGATTGGTGGAATGAAGAAGATGATGTGCGGCTAGGATTTGGAATTGAAGTGGCTAACCTAGGGTTTTGGTAGGGTTTGGAGATCTCACACCTCCTCAAGGTTCCCGTGGAACCCGGAATCACTTCCTCACGGAGCTCAACACTTGAATACAAGTGCAGAAGAGAGAAACACAAAGTTGCTCACAAAGAAATTGATTTCATTCATCATTAAATTCAAGAGTTACATAGAGTTGAATATATAGACATAACAAAGAAATAAAATTTTATACATTTTCCATGTGGGACTAATAGGACTAACCCACACTTTAGGCATCAAATTCTCTTCCCAAGACTCCTTCCATAAGTGGGCAGCCCAAAAACTCCAAGAAAACTTGAAAATCAGCTCCAAATGGCAGGTTATAGGGGTGTCTCCTAGTATCTCTCCATGAATCAAGGATTTTCCCTTCATGGTTTGGCTCATTTGGACACCTCCTAGTCTTGCTCCACAAGTTTAGGCTTCTTTTTTTCATGGCTTTGGCACTTTTGGAAACTTTTGGGAACCTCCTTGAATTCCTCCCCAAGACATGCTCTCTTTCCTTTTATAACTTGGATTTGTATGGAACATTGTGGGGCACCTCCTTGATCCTCTCTTCAAGAAAAATTCTTGCCATCCTGGCTTGGGTTTATCTGGAAAGAAATTGGCTCCTCCTTGGATTGAGGTATCTTGATGGATTTCTCTTCCAAGTGGTGCAAGAAAAAAAAGGAACTTACTTCTTGTGGTATAGGGACCAAAGACACTGGATGGAGATGTGGCGCCTCCTGGACTCTGGCGTGTGGCTGGGAGTGTGGCGCCCACTTGCTTGGGCCTGGGAGAAAAAAATGTGGCACCCTGGACCTTGACTTGACTGAAAAAAAAAGTGGCACCAACCTGGAGAAGACCTAGACCACTACTAGGACTTGTACTAAGTCAACATGACTCAATAAAATTTAAATTGCAGGGAAATACAGACTCAAGACTAAAATTGAGTTGACCAAGTCAACCCTTATTAGAAAACCAGAAAATCCTAATTTTTGGGCAAGGTCAATCAGAGATTCAGATGGAGCCCTGAAGTCTTCTTCTGAGTCTGATGCCCGCACCACAGACTCCGATCCGGCATGAAACCCCAAAAACTCCTGAAGTCCAGCACCGTGCTCATAGTCGGAGATGTCAGTGGAACCTCCAAGAATTCCACCATCTACTGCCTGACTCATAATATGGCAATCAAGCCCGGAAACTCCTAAAGCCCGGCACCATGCTCACAATTCGGAGATGTCAGCGGAACCCCCAAGAATTCTACCATCTATCGCCTGACTTGAAAGTATGGCAATCAAGCCTAGAAACTCCTGAAGCCCGGCATCGTGCTCATAGTCCGGAGATGACAGCGGAACCTCCAAGAATTCTGCCATCCATCGCTTGATTCATAGTACAGCAATCAAGCCCGGAAACTTCTAAAGCCCGGCACCGTGCTCACAGTCTGAAGATGTCAGCGAAACTCCCAAGAATTTTGCCATCTATCGCTTGACTCACAGTATAGCTCTCAAGCCCGAAAACTCCTGAAGCCCGGCACCTTACAGTCACCTGGCGGGTCCAACGAGTGCAACCTCCATGCTCGACCCAACCGTGCACACCTGGATCTAGTCCCGGCCGAGACCGAATAGATCTCATCGAGCAAAGCACTCGAAGCCATACAACCACTTCGCCCACGAGGTGGGAATGACTCTGCAATCTCAAAAATCCCTCCTAATTCCCTTGCATGTTCGGCACTCGACAGAGAAGTGCCCGGACACTTGGTACTTCAACGCCAAGCACCTATGCACGTACGTGCACACAAGCAGCCGAGAAGGGATGGAAAGATTAACAAAATGCAAAGAAAAAAGAAAAAGAAGAAGAGAAGACATGAGACAAGGTGACTGAAAAACATTTTCATTAATACTTGGTAAGTTAGTACATTGCAACTAAGCCTCGACATGCCAGGCAGCTCAGATCAGAAGCAGAAAGAAAAAGAAAAAACTGCCAAAGGCCACCGCGCTATTCGACCGGCTCCTTCCTCGGATGGCATACGAATGAAGCATCACCTTCTGGCACCTCTGGCTGTAGGGCTCCTTCCTCGGTGTCAACCCCCGGCGGAGATAGGCTAGCAGTGGCTGGCTCTTCTACCTCGTCCAAGTCAGGTGTCGGTCCAACAACCGGAGCACCAGGATATCTGAGCAAGCTCTGGCTCTTGTCCAGGATGACGCTCTCCACCTTGGACCAGAGATACATGAATCCCTGGAAAAAAGAGTCTTCCACCATTTTATGAAACTCGGCGGTGAAATCCTTAGAGGCCTTGTACCTCGCCACCGCCTCGGCGGCCTCCTTCCTGGCTATCTCAGCCTTACCGACAGCCTCAGCGGCCTCCTTCTTCTCCATCTCCATCGAATCGACTATCGCAGTGGCCTTCTTCTCAGCAACTGCAGCCCTCTTATCAGTGGCGGTTGCCCTCTCTCTCGCCACCTCCAGCTCGGCCTGAATAGATCGGGCCTGTTCTTTTTCCTTGGCGGCTTCGGCACTAAGCTTTTTCAACCTAGTCTCCTTGGCTTTAAGCTCTTCCATCCTACTCTTAGACTGGTTCCTCTCCCGATCCAAGCTCTCCTGGAGCTCCTTTATGCACCTTTTGGTGCTTGCAACCTCCCCTCAAAGCTCTTTATTCTTCCAGTTGGCCTCCCAGGTGTCGTCATTCTTTTACTTCAACTTGGCGGCCAAGGACTCGAGCTATGCTTCCCACTGCCATCCTTCTTTGCCCAGTTTTTGCAGCAGTCCCTGATCAGCAGAAGTTCAGCACCGAGCTGCACTGATGAGGATGTCAGCCATAGAAGCAAAGAGAAAAGAATGGAGCAAGATGGAAGGGAATACTCACTAAGAAGAGTTGGGGGAAGGTGCTGCTGATCGCGTCCCCTAGGAGTTTTCTCGCATTCTCTCACCGGTCGTGTGACTGGATTGCGAAGTCCATCATGCGCTCAGCTAGACCCTGGTCCCTGACCAGGGAGATGTTTGATGCCAGTCTGAAGGGCACCTTGCGGTAGTCCTTCTCCTTTTTGCTGGCCCTCGATGTGGAGTCGCCTGCCCCTCCGGCTGAAGAAGCATCGAAGGCGTGGTGGGAGGTCGGCGTCACTCCGGCCGGCACCATCGACACCGGCTCCGCTCTTTCCTACTCTCCCTCCTCCTCGACATCGATAATCACCAGGGGAGGAGACACTGCGGCAGCAGTAGCGGCGGCCCTGGCCCGGACTACCAACTTAGGCTCTTAGGCTGGGACCGGTTCGCGTCACTTTGACTTCTTGGATGTGTGTTCAGCAACCGTCCCACTCGGCTCGAGAGTTGGCTCGACCTCCCTCCTTCCCTACTTAGGGACGGGGTCGACCCTTCTCCCACTCGGCTCGGTCGGCATGACATGTGCAGTCTCTGGGCCACTCTCTTCACGAGCCCTCTTCGAGGGGGACTCGCTGGTCCCCACCGGTGGACCCCTCTTTCGAGTGATTGTGAGGAGGTCATCCAAAGAGAACTTCATTCCTGCACAAAGAAGAAGAGCGTTAGCTCCGAGCTCAGAAAGACAAAGGAAAATCACAAGATGATAAAGTTTGAGCCAAACTCACCCAACTATATTATTGGGTTGACCCTAGCTTCGAAGAGGTTCTGCTCTAATAGCAGAACCTCGATGAAAGGAATCTGGTCGACACGGAGCTGTTCGTAGATCTCCCAATCAGCTGCTTCGATCATTGTATTCCAGTTCGGGGATCAATCTAGGTCGCTCCAATCCCAATCGACCCACTCGATCGAGGCAAAGAAATATTTACTCTTGCATCCTTTGATGGAAGAGGGGAGTTCAAACTTAATGCCCTTCGGGCGGGAAGAGATGGACCACCACCCCTTTTTGGAAGGGTGGTGTTTCAGAGTGAAAAAGATCCTAAAAAAAAAAACGGGCGACGATCCCATGAAAATGATAAAGGACTATGAAGCAGAAGATTGTCTTCACAGCATTGGGGACGAGCTGAGCAGGAACGAGACGGTAGTTGTTCAGCACAAACAGAAAGAATGGATGGAAGGGAAATCAAAGGCCCCCTACGAGAGTTTCCTCATAGAGGGCGATCTGGCATGGGCCATTGGAGGTGACCCATTCCGCTGGTCAAGGGATCGAGAGCTGGACAGATTTCGGGACACCATAAGTCTCCTGGATGGTCACAGGTTCCTTAGTAGTGATTGTTGAAGCAATCCCGCCGGGACCTATTAACTGAGAGGGTTCGGGGATGGGTACAGGTGGAGGAGGAGATGGAGGATAGGCCCTAGGCTCCCTAATCACAATCCCAGTGGGGTGGGGCCTTTTGCTGAACTCGAAGCGCATCCCTTCCTCCTCCTCATCGGAGGAAGAGGGTGGCCTCAGCCGAGAAGGCCCAGCCTCACTTTGATCGGTCAAAGGACGGAAGTTGGGGCTGAAGCAAGACATTTGGGAGATGAAGATGAAGTTGAGGGTTGAAAAAGAAGAGGAAGGAGGTGGACAAAGTCTGAGAGGATCCTAGCCCTAGAAGAAAACTCTTCCCTGTCGGATGAGAGGGAAGGAGACAAACCTGGCTAACCTTAGGAGACAAGGATGGCCGAGGGAGAAGAGGAAGCTCTGGTATGATGGTGGGCACGCAGGATTTGAAAGGAGAAGTATTTTGAAAAAACTGTCTTCCCTTTCAAAGTGACCAAATGCCTAACCGTACCGTTACAACATCTCCACTGATGGATATATGCTATGTGCCAGCGATCGATGAATAAGATGCCTCGCTCCAACCGTGATCGCTCTAAATTCTATGCTAGTAATAAGTGCTCCTCAGACGTGCTCACGTGGCTCCTTTGTATTGGCTTGAAGAACCACCTCGCGAAGCATCGGTGATCATGGCCATTATTGCACCAGATTTCTGTCTTTCCATGTCAGCATCGCATTTACTCTCTTCACCCCGAGCGCCACGTGCCAACGGGACTCGAGAGTGGGGGGCAAGTGATGTGGCGGGATTGCTGACGTGGAACCCATGTCAGACCGAGCCAAGCACCATGTCGGATGAAGCTGCCATGTCAGATTTTTTCTTTCCAGACTCCTTCACCCGGCCGCGCTCCCTTTAGGTCGAGATGTTGTGGCTGAAGTCGAGCTCCGCTTCTCCTTCACCTGGCCACGCTCCCTTTGGGTCAAGACACCATGGTCGAAGTCGAGCTCCGCCTCTCCGTCGCTTGACCGCGCTCCCTTTGGATCGAGATGCCATGGCCGAAGTTGAGCTCTGCCTCTTCTTCGCCTGGCCATGCTCCCTTCGGGTCAAAATGCCATGACTAAAGTCGAGCTCCCTTCTCATGAATTATTATGGTCTGTAGATTTTCTGCTTGTCGGAATATTGACTAAGAACATTTTGTTCTGAATTTCAGCAATTCTAGTTTAGGATTTTTTTTGCATAAATCTTGCATATTTTAATTTCCCGCATCTTAGAATTTTTTCTATAAACAATATCTCTGCTGAAAAAAAAATAAAAAAATAAAATAAAATAAAATAATAATTAATTTTATTTTTCTGTAATTTTAATTATTTTAGTTTGATTGCATCTAGGGTTTCATCTTGTGTGTGCATCATTTAAACCTAATCTTAAGGGCATTCAATATCTATATAAGGGAGGGATTTCATCACCCTTCCTTAGCCCACAATCACCACCTTTGCATCGGTCCTAGCCTTAATTAAAATTAATTAGACCTAATTGCTCTAGTAAGTTAGGGACACCAATAGGTCGGGTTCTAAATATTATGTGTAAGCTAGTACACCCAATCCTCTGATTATCACTTGAACCTGGTGTCTAAGGCTAGAGGTCCAGAGGCAAACACCCTAGGCAATTTTCATGGTTTTTAATTAGGACCTTGCGAGAGCAGGGAGAGCTTCCCATGAACCCACCTCTTACTTGGCCAGTGGACAGGGTAATTATTGAATTGGCTGTAAGTTGAGCTAACCCATTCTACTAGAGCTCTAGGTCTAGGAAACCCTAGTCCGAGTTGAGTTTAATGTGTTTGCATTGCATGACCCCTAGATTAGGAGCCCAGTACCAGTAGTTTGAACCCAAACCTAACTTAGCTTGACCATGGAGTCTAACCTTGAGACCTTCTTTAGGACTATGACTGAACAATTAGGACAACTCAACACTAGGTTTGATCGACTAAATGATTGATTAGGTAACCTAGAGAAAACCCGTAAGACCAATCCTGAATCTAAATTCGAAACACACCCTGACCCATTCCTAGAACCCAACCCTAGGATAGCCCCTCGCCATGACCCAATCTGGGATCTTAGTTCGAAGAGACCCAATTATGATTTCTTAGACCAGGATGAGAGAGCCACTAGGTACATTAGGTTAGAAACACCTACCTTTCATGGTGATCTTGATCTTGAGGATTATCTTAATTAGGAAGAAGATATGGATCTATATTTTGAGAGGGAACTAATGTCTGAAGGAAGTCAGTTTAAGTTTGCCAAGCTTAAGTTAATAACTAGGCTAGAATTTATTGGGAAGATGTTGAAAGAATGATCAAATGAAGAAGAGACATACCCATAACTACCTAGAGTGACATAAAACTTAAACTTAGGAAAAAGTATCTACCTAAATCCTTTGAACCCAGCTCTTACGAACCCAGACCCATGACCTATAGAGCTGAACCTATATCCTATGAACCTAAGGAACCCATAACCCCTAGGTATCAATCTAGTGCTAGTCAAGTTTCAATTAGTTGGCCAGAACCCACTAGGATCAGTACACCTAGTCAGAACCTCCGAATCAGTCCACCTCCCCTTAGTCAATCGGAACACCATAGAATCAGCACCCCTGAGTGCAAGCCAAATCTTAGTCAGGTATCCCTTAGTCAACCCATCCATACTACCCAAGTTATTCCCAAGGATAACATTGAAGAGGAAGTAGGTAGGATAGACCAAGAATTAGCTGAACCGGTAGGTACCCAAACTAAATCAAATCCAGAGATAGCTAACCCTGACCATACCCAGACCGAAACTGTACTAGTAGAACCCTTAGAAAAAGAGATCCATGAGGAGTCTAACCCTATTGTTAGGACCTTACTTGAGGAAACACTAGAAGAGATTCAATTCACAGAACCTAGTCTTAAAATTCAAAAACCAGAAGTAATTAATGAGGACTTGATCTTTTCAACCCAGCACCCTCAAGCTGAAGTCACCCCTTTGATTCTAATTGAAGATCTCTTCCCTGAGATTAGTGACCCATTCTTCTTTAGGGTAGACCCTGTAGCTATACCTCAAACCTTTAAGGTCAACCCCATTAGTCGAGGACCAATCCCCGAATCTTTTTTTTATTTCCTACCCTACCAAGTCATCCCCGAATCCACTTCCTATTTTCTACCTTTTCCTGAAGCTTCCCATGTTTCTAGGACCATTAGATTACATTTTATAGAGGTTAGTAAGTTGCATACATCTTTTGAGCAGATTAGGTTTGCCACTTACTTTTGGAAAACCCTATGGCATTTAGTAGGAATCCATGCACTGTTCTCATCTGCATGTCACCCACCTGACCAAAGGACAAACCCAGTTGTAGCTTAGGGTTTACATGCATATTGATAAAATATAAATGAATCTTTTCAAAAAAAAAAGACTCAAAGGAATACATTGAAGGAGACTTTGTCATGGTTCCCACCTGGAACTATTATATGCCCGTAGTAGTGGACCATACAAAGTAATTAAGAAAATATGATCTAATGCCTATGTGCTCGAGTTGCCACCTGGACTAGCCATTAGCAATACCTTTAACATTTTAGACCTTATCGAGTATAGGGAGCCAACGTGATGCAGAACGATTGCTCTGATACCAAAATGATGCAGAACGAAAGATCTGATACCAAAAATGATGCAGAACGGATATGTGGAATGCGGAAGCAAATTAAAATTAATATATATATTTTTAATATATTTTTAGAAGTCGACTTTGACTCAAAGGAAAGATAAACAAATGTTGAAAGAAACTAAGAAATGACAGAGAGCACAATTAAAAGGAGTGGATTATCAGAGTACCTCAAAAGTAGGATCGCTGGGGATTGAGAAACCCCAGATCTAGGGTTTGCTCTGAGTTTCAACGAAATAGACAAAGTGAGAAGGGAAGGTTCTTGTTACCTAGCAGTGATATCTCTCGTTGCTTCAATTGGAGGACACTCTCGAGCAGATTGTAGGATCCTTGGAGACGGGGTATCTTCGCAATGGATCCTCGGATTGTAGTCCTATGGCAAGGTTGGCCTCCTTCTCGAACTCAGGATCTGGAAGAAGAAGAACAAAAGAAGAACCAGAAACTCAAAGAAAGACACTGACCTGAGGACTTAATGAAGATTGTTAGATGTAGAAGTTCCGGAGATCTTGATACTGACCTGACTCTCATTTGAACTGGCTCTGTAGTTGAAACAGTTGATCTGAACCTGGATGCTGGTGACCGGCTTCGATGTGGAAGAGAGGGGCCGTGGGATGAAGATGGAAAATTAGGGTTTGGTGGTGGTGGAGTAGAGATGGGTGGACTAAGCTAGGGTTTTGGGGTTGGAGATCTCACACCTCCTCAAGGTTCCTAGGGAACCCGGATTTACTCCCTCACGGAGCTCAACACCTGAATACAAGTGCGGAAGAGAGAAACACAAAGTTGCTCACAAAGAAATTGATTTCATTCATCATTTTTCCAAGAGTTACATAGAGTTGAATATATAGACATAACAAAGAAATAAAATTTCATACACTTCCTATGTGGGACTAATAGGACTAACCCACACTTTAGGCATTAAATTCTCTTCCCAAGACTCCTTCCATGAGTGGGCAGCCCAAAAACTCCAAGAAAATTTGAAAATTAGCTCCAAATGGCAGGTTATGGGGGTGTCTCCTAGTATCTCTCCATGAATCAAGGATTTTCCCTTCATGGTTTGGCTCTTTTGGACACCTCCTAGTCTTGCTCCACCTGTTTAGGCTTCTTCCTTTCATGGCTTTGGCACTTTAGGAAACTTTTGGGTGCCTCCTTGATTTTCTCCCCAAGACAGCTCTCTTCCCTTTTATAACTTGGGTTTTTATGGAACATTGTGGGGCACCTCCTTGATCCTCTCTTCAAGAAAAATTCTTGCCATCCTGGCTTGGGTTTATCTGGAAAGAAGTTGGCTCCTTCTTGGATTGAGGTATCTTGATGGATTTCTCTCCCAAGTGGCGCATGAAAGAAGGGACCTGCTTTCTTGTGGTGTGGGGACCAAGGCACACTGGATGGAGATGTGGCGCCTCCTGGACTCTGGCGTGTGGCTGGGAGTGTGGCGCCCACTTGCTTGGTCCTGGGAGAAAATGTGGCACCTTGGAGAAGACCTAGACCACTACTAGGACTTGTATTGAGTCAACATGACTCAACAAAATTTAAATTACATGGAAATACAGACTCAAACTAAAATTGAGTTGACCAAGTCAACCCTTATTACAAAACCAGAAAACCCTAATTTTTCGGGCAATGTCAATCAGAGATCCAGATAGAGCCCTGAAGTCTTCTTCTAAGTCTGGTGCCCGCACCACAACGTTGATTCTTAGTGAGTCATTTGGACCTAATCCTATCCTTGAGAGTGAACAAACCCAAGTGTGTCCACCTGCCATACCAGCAGCCCAAAGAGACAAGATCGAACAGATCCTGGATGACAAGATCATTGCTATCCGGAGCAAAGATTACCAGCGATATCTGGTTCGTTGGCAAGGACGATCGGAGTCTGATGATTCTTGGATCACCAGAGAGGACTTGCAGAGAGTTTCCCTTGACCTACTAGAGTATTATCACAGTGAAATTCATCCATACTTGATAGGGTCGAGTTCCTCCCACCCGGGAAGAATTGGTGCGGGCACTAAGGCCAAAGAAGTTGACAGGTTGAACCCACATCCCTGTGGATCACCTGTGTAAAACCCTGAACCCAACCCTATTTATCATGTAAATATTTTATTCTAATTTTATTATTTTGGTTTAATTAGATAAACCCCTTTTACCAGCTGTAATTAGGGTTTTGTTTATTTTGGGATAAAACTCATTTTACCCAATTGAGTCAAAATCCCAATTAAGTCAAACCCTAATTATCCAATTGGGATCTTAGTGGTCCAATTTAATTAGCCCTTTTTACCAACTTTAATTGGATTTTTATTTGAAAGCCTAATTAAGTATGGCTGCTTCAATTAGTTATCAGTTGGTTAATTATTCATTGAGTCCTTATAATTAGTTGAGTCATTGAGTCCTGTATTACAAGAGGGGACCCAGACAGCATCCATGTGCATCCAATTGAAGATCCATGTGCATCCAAGACAACCCATGTGCTAGTCCAAGCCACAACCTCTTCTTGGTGCCACCTTTTGAAGGATTTGGACATCACCACATGACATTTGGACATTTTATTTTGGAACAAGAACACATGCCATATCACTTGTGTTTGGACATGCAACATCATCACATGGCAAGGCTCTTTGGTCAGCCCATGAGAAGAAGTTTTAGGCGCCACTTAAAATTAAGATAAGTAAAGTAGGACCTCTAAGTTGGCACCCTCCCACACAATTATTCCACGCCAAATCCAAAGTCAACCACTCTTCCAAGGAGCTTCTTCGTGTCACCCACTTCAAGGAGAGTCCCAAGTTAAATTGCTCACTTAAGGAAAGAAGGTTTGATGGGTTTCTACTCCTAGCATTTCACTCAAACAAGTTACTAGTTGCTCAAGCTTCAAGAACTCAAGAGTTTCATCAGAACTCTTGAGTCTTTTCCAATCCAAACTGAAGAGTCCAAGCACCTACAAAAGGCTACATTATCATGACTCTTGAGTCCAATCATCATGACCCACCAAGGAAGCAATCATGGCCCTTCATCAAAGATCATCTCCATCTCCATCTTGGCGCCAACCTTGGATAAGAGTCCTGTTTAATCCATCAAATAGGAGTCCAGACTACTTAGATCAAAATTCTAGAGTTGTAATTCAAAGGGAACAAGAGTCTTGTATCTGAGTCCCTTACTTCACTGGTTAGGGGTCTATAAATACCCAACTAGCCCCCTTGTAATTCATGAATTATTAATGAAATACAGAGAAATTCTACCAAATTTTTATTTGTTGTGTGCATCGCAAGGTGTAAGGCCCTTCCTTTGTTCCTTTGGAGCATCGCAGGGTGTGAGGCCTTACTTATCTATTCGACGAGAAGATCCATCCATTACTTCTAATCCTTTCCCTTCTTTCCTTTCCTTTTTCTTACTACTTATTAATCTTATTTTCCTTTACCGAGTGTTTTGCAGGTGATCAAGGATCTAGATCTGGTGTTCTTGCCTCAGAACCGGCATCGTATGAAAAATCGAAGCCCAAAAGCGAGATATGGAAACCCTGCCATGAAGATCTTGAGAGTCCTATTAGATCTAGAGAAACGATCTTTGTTGGTAAATTAAAACCTATTCCCCCTCTTTAGTTTCTGACTTGTTGAAGGTTAATCCTAGTTTTGGTGGTTTCACAACCACCAGGTCCTGCTTTTTAATTACTTTTTAGGTTTACTTGTGTGGATAATAGACTTATTAGTTTTCTTTACTGTTTCCTTTGAGCTCTCCTTTAAAATCTGAAATTATAAAAAGAAAATAAAATTAATTGCTATTTTTATTATTTATTTATTTATCTTGCATCAGTGGCGAGCCACCCGAGGACGATAAAGGGGCACCTGCCAAGTCACAATAATGGTCCCAGCTACCACTTACACCAAGAAGGAAAGAGTTCCCCCGATCGAAGTGCTGTGCTCCCTACCAACCGTCTGCACCCCTCAAGAGAGGAAGTCAACCAGCAGATTTGGATCCAGGGGGTGGCCGCCCACCGATCGAAGCTCTACCATGCTTCCCAAAATAGAGCAACCGGAAGGAATGTCAGTGTGCGCAGTACTGTTCCCTATCATGGATGGGAAAAGGTACCTCATGCACGACATTAGACACCCCCGCACATGCCAACAAGAGAGAGAAAGATTCTGAGATAAGCGGCATGCAACGACCCTAGCTAAAAGGGATCTTCCAAGGTTCAAACAAGTTAAGAAAAGCAAAATCAATTCGAGCGAGGTCACAAACGGGCAAGAGGAGGGCAGCGCACATGAAGACCACTGCTCTAGGCTACCGGAGACCCCCGGGAAGGGTCTGGATGGACGCAGCCACTCAGCTCGCGCTCTCCTCTGCTATAACTTCCATACTCTGCTCTCGACCCACTCATACTCCCTTATTTCACAAAGTTCTCCTCCTAGCATGGAGCCATCTTCGGGGCTCGATTGGGAGGATCTGTTTCATTAGATCGTCACTGACTTGAGCATCGGAGTGCACCCGCTGGGATCACCGACCCGGGTCTTCAACTCTATTTTACAGGTCTGGGCATTCGAGCAGGATCCAGAACGAAGGAGCGCGGTTCGAGGTCATCCTCAGCTACAGGCTATGGCGATCAGGTGGCGATAGATCCTTAGGTTGGGGCTAGACTTTCAAGAGTGCCAATCTGAGGTTAATATTTCTATGAGCCTTCTTAGACAAAACTATTCTGGGCAATCATCATGCTTGGTGATATAGATAACACCAGAAGGAGTCCAGGAAAAGGCAGCCAGCTTAGACAACTCCAATATGAGTTAATCACTTTACATGGTCAGCTTAAGCAATGCCTATCTAAGATAATTGCCATACATGGCTAGCTTGGATAATGTCGCTTCAAGGCAATCACTTTATACGATTAGCTTAAGTAATACTTATCTAAGATAATTGACATACACAACCAGCTTGAACGATGCTACTTCCAAATAATTGCTTTATACGGTCAGCTTAAATAATACTTATATAAGATAAATGCCATACACTATTAGCTTGGACAATGCCATTTCAAGATAGTCACTTTGCACAATCAGCTTAAGCAATGCCTATTTGAGGTAATTATCACACATAACTAGCTTGGATGATGCCATTTCAAGGTAGTTGCTTTACATAGTCAACTTAAGCAATGCTAATCTAAAATAATTATCATACACTACCCGTGACCAGCTTGGACGATACCATTTCAAGGCAATTACTTTACACGGTCAACTTAAGCAATGCCTATCTGAGGTAATTGCCATATATGACCAGCTCGGATGATACCATTTTAAGATAGTTGCTTTACATGGTCAGCTTAAGCAATGCCAATATGAGATAATTATTGTATATGATCAACTTGAATGATGCAACTTCAAGGTAGTTGCTTTACACGATCAGCTTTAGTAATGCTAATCTGAGACAATTATCATATATGACCAGTTCGAACAACACCATTTCAAGACAGTCACTTTACATGATCAGATTAAGTAATACCAATCTAAGGCAATTGCTTTACATGACTAATTAGACAATACCATTTTAAGATAGTCGTTTTACATGTTCAGCTTAAGCAATACTAATATAAGATAATTACCATACACGACCAGCTAAGACAACGCTTGGCTCTGGTTGGAAACCAGTCTTTACAAGTCATCATGAGTTAATTCTCATTGGCTATGAAATACTTCTTCGGGCTCCAAGGTAAGGGGACTTTGATATATAAGGTTATATTAAACAACATCTCCTTCGAGGCTGGTTAGAATAAGTCCAGCTCATGACCTTGAGAAATTTGATGAACCATCCATATATAAGGTCCAATGCTTCTCTAGATCAACCCTGGAATGTGCCCCTTCCATTTACGGAGCTTCTTCTTCTAGGATTGTACATTCTAAAATAAAGTCAGCAAGCACCTGAGCTTTGATTGAGGGCCTTAAATGGAAGCTTACATTGAATTCTGAGAGTTCAAGTGTCTATTTAGCTATTCATCCTAAGGTATCTAGCCAGTGGAGGACTGTTCTCATAATCTTATCAGGGAGAAGTACAATGCTATGGGCTTGAAAATAAGGTCGAAGTTTCTTGACATAGATAATAAGAGTGAAGATAAACAACTCCAGCTTGGTGTGCCATGTCTTTGCATCATGGAGGACTTTGCTGATATAGTAATCAGGCTTTTGAATCTTTTCTTTCTCTCGGACAAGCACCGCACTTATTACTAGTGAGGATACAACGAGACAAAGAAAAAGTTCTTCATTAGGTTTTTGTTGGCTCAGAAATGGTGTAGATCTAAGGTATGTCTTCAACTCCTCAAGTGCCTTTTGACCTCTACAGTCCACTGAAAGTCCCTTAGCTACTTGAGTATTTTGAAGAATGGTAAGATCTCTCCACCGACCTAGATACAAAGTGATGAGGGTAGCCACCTTTCCAGTAAAGTGTTGAACCTCCTTGATAGATCTTGGAGGAGTCATCTCTTAGATCACACAGATCTTCTCTGGATTAGCCTCGATGCCTCAATGCAAAACTATGAAGCCCAGAAATTTACTAGACATTACTCCAAACATACATTTTGCTGGGTTCAGCTTCATCTTATATTGGCATATTATGTTGAAGGCCTCCTAAAGGTCAGCAATGTGGTCTCAAGTGGATCGACTTTTTACTAGCATATCATTCATATATACTTTTATATTTCGGTCAATCTGATCTTTAAAGGTCTTATTTACTAAGCGTTGATGTATTACACCTGCATTCTTAAGCCCGAAGGGCATTATCCTATAATAGTAGAGCCCACAATCAATAATAAAAGCAATCTTCTCCTCATCTTCAAGCACTATGTATATTTGATTATAGTCGAAAAAGGCATCCATGAAGGTGAAGAGCTCATGACCAGAAATTGCATCAACCAACTGATCAATCCGAGATAAGAGATAGCTATCTTTTGTACAGGCCTTGTTTAGGTTGGTAAAGTCTATATACATTGCCACTCCCTATTTGCCTACTTTACAAGCACTATATTCACCAACTAGTCGAGGTACATCACCTCCTAAATGAAGTTAGCTTTAATCAGCCTGTCAGCTAATTTGATAATCACCTTCTGGCACTTTGGGGCAAAACTCTAATTCTTCTGCTTCACTGGGCAATAGATTGGATCAATGTTTGGTTTATGCACCATCATGTGGTCTATCCCCAGCATATCGGTAGTAGACTAGGCAAATACATCGGTATTTTCCTTAACAAAGTAGTTAGCCATTCTTTTATTACTTTATCTAGATCTTAGCTAATCCGAACCATCTAGCTTGGGTCTCCCTTTGAGAGAGGGACCTCTAGCAAATCACCTTGCAGCTCACTGTACTCCTCAGATAATTCATCTTGTGTATCCAACCCTATTAGAAAAGGATCAAATCGAGCTTTGGCCTGAAGCCTTGCATTGTAACATTGCCATGCCACAACCTGATTTCCTTTGATTTGTCCAACTCCATGATTGGTCAGGAATTCCAGCAATTAAGTGTTTGACGTAGACTATGGCATCAAGGGCTCACAATCTAGGTCATCCAAGGTTTGCATTATAGGGTGCTGGGACTTTGACCACCAAGAAGTCCAGCTTGATAATGACTCATCGATGCAAGGTGCCCACCTTAACAAGTAATGTGATTACCCCTTCTACGGGCACTGGCTCACTAGAGAAGCCTATATGAGGGGCCCGTACTTTGCTAGGTGACCAACAAAGAGTTTCATTTAAGAGAAGGTCAAGAAATACAAAATATTAACTACACTTTAACTATCAACTAGGACGGTATACATTTTAGTTATCAAAATTCAAGGTTATAACTACCGCATCCCTGTGTGGGTACTGAACAATGACCATATCTTTTTCAGAATTGTGATGGCTTCTTTGACCTTTTACTTTTTTGTAGCCCCGGAAGGCTTCACTGGCTCTCGCTGTGCCTTGTCCACCATGCTTACACTATCATATCGACACATTTAGCAAGTAGACTTTCTTCTCTGTTCTCCTATTGGGGAGGCTGTTCAGGAGCCCAACGAGGTTTCGGCAGTGGTAATGGCCAGGGGTCTTGGAGGTGAATGGTGCTGAAATGCTCTCCATCAAAGAAATTGGTCGAGCCTTCCCTCGCAGATAAATCATTCAATCTCATCCATGAGCAGGAGGCACTTCTCTGTGTCGTGCCTGTGGTCATGATGATAAAAGCAATACTTGTTAGAATTGCAATGATCGGACCAAGCACATAGCTTCCTTGCCAGTGATAGCTGCTCCCTTACCTCCATCAGTATTTGCCCTAAGGTGCATTCAAATACATATAGTTGGTAAAATACCTCGAGGGTAAGTTATTCCATCTCCTGGGAGGGGACCTATTCCCTCGATTCCTTGGTGCATTCAAAGACATATAGTTGGTAAAATATCTCGGGGGTAAGTTATCCCATCTTCTGGGAGGAGACCTATTCCCTCGATTCCTTGGTGGAGTCCTAGATCAGCAATGAGATGGACTGTGACACCTTCGTCGATTTCCCTGGTTGCCCCGCTCTGGAGGGGCTTGCTTTGAGCTTTTCAGCATCTGCTCTACCTTAGGGTCAGTAAGAACTAGATGGACATCATACACATCCCTTTAGCATTGAGTACTTCTCTATCCTAGTCAGCATTTCTACGAAATTTTATAAATAAGTCTTCTCCAAAGAGAAGATGAGAGCATTTAATTTTCTGTAGTCTGCTCTTCAGGACCGTCATGGCCATAAATTGATCCAAATAACATACCTCTAAGATGGCCACATTGAAATAGTTGAGGTATGCATGGAGCGATTCTCCTTTCCTTTGTTCGATGATTATTAAATAGCTTGACCCCCGATGATGATGTTGGTTGATGGTGAAATAGGAGGCGAACAACTAGCTCAACTCCTTAAAAGAATCAATAGAGCTAGGCTTGATGCTGGACTACCAATGTCTTGTCATCCCTTTAAGGGTAGAGGGGAAGGCTCAATAGAGGATTGCATTGAAAGCCTAGTGGAGTAGCATGAGAATCCGAAAACTCTGAGGTTATCTAATAGGTCCTCCGAAACCATCATAAGTTTCCATATTAGAGACTTTGAAGTTTGTGAGAATAGATTCCTGCATTATTTTGGTAGTGAAGGGCAGGTTGATGTTGAGGCTAAGCCCTTCATCATAGGTCAAGGCTAGATTCTGCAATGCCTCGATCTATTAATACATTTCTTAGAATGTCACTCCATATCAGCATCTCAGACATTGTGGGTCTTAGAATCTCCAAGAAGTGGAGCCTCTTTCAGAGTGGAAAGTGGGTGATCACTTTTAGGCTCGTTCTAGACTCTTGGGCCTACTCTGCCTCGTCCGTCTCTCCAGCTCTGGCTCTGGTAGGGGAGGGTGAGATGCCACAGAAGGTGATTGAGATTGCTGGGCCACGATAGAATGTTACTACTATGGAGGAGTAGGTTGCACCTCCTATCGAGCGACATTATTCTGTTGTATTTCCTGAACAGCAAAAATCAAGGTACAAACTTGTCGGACCAAGTTATTGAACTGGTCCATGGTTACCCCCGTGGTAGGCAGAGGTTGTTGCACTGATAGTGATGAAGGTATGGGAGCCCTGCTACTTGAGTGAGCTCTCTATTCCTCGATGTAGCATGTTTGGATGGCATCGAGAATGTTTTGCTTACTTTTCTTTTCAAAAATGGGCCTGGGCTCTTTCTCTAGTGCCCATCTGTTGCTACAGATTCCGGCTCAAGATCAGAGAGGGTGCTGGGCGGCGAGAGTTGTTGTAGAAGTGACTTGTAAAACAAAGTTTATAGCCAAAGATGGCTCCAGCGATGATCCTTTGATGCTCAAGTCAGAGATTTGGAATAGAAGAGTAGTGAATGTGAAAATGATTGCTTATATGGAATCCTCGGGATTCTGGCTATTTATAAAAATGGACCGAGAAACTACCTACTCTCATGCATGGTGGGCTGCTAATCGTGCTATTACGGGTATGAAATTTAACCTTTATCGAACAAAGTATCTACCTCTTCAGCTATTTTCCAAAGATATATCCGAGATATATGAAATACCTTGTAACATCTATAAATGTACGTAAATATTCGATTTTACTCATAATTCTATTTAATTTTAAATAATATCTATAATTTTTTTAAAAAAATAAATAATTTATTAACATATCATTAATTTGATTCATTTTTCATTTAATAATTTTTTCAATTCTTTGGTCATAAGATTTAGTTATCTAACTTGCATCCATATTTATATCTATATTTTTAATATTTTATTCATAATTATAAAAAATTAAATATAATTTTTTATATTTAATTAATAGCTATGTCTAAATCTATGCATATCCGTTAAATAATATAAATATGGATATAAAAATGTTTGCCATCCTATTCAGCCTGGTTTCAGCTTTATTAGAAATGTACTGGTAGAGCAAGCTGTGATTGAGAACAATTCATGGATTGATCTCCGGTTCAATCCCAAATACCTCCAAGCGAGCAAACCGAGATTGGCACCTCCCGTGTGCCAGCTCGATCACCCACCAGCACTGTATACTGGTAAATTCCATGATATGATGCGGCATTGAACGGGACAACGCTAGCACAAACTTTTAACCTTTAACAGTCCTTTCCTTGTAATATTATATCACGACAAAAGAAAGAAAAGGAAATGGCAAACGTCACCCATACCAGAACCACGTGAACCCCTCCACCGCTCCCACCGATGGAAGCGCAGAATTGCCATCTCATCATTATAATATTATATCGCCAATCACCCATTATTCTACTTCATATTCTTTTTCTTTATTTAACTAAATATTAAAAGGATTCTTTATTCGAGATAAAAAGAGATCAAGCTTTCTCTCTCTCTCTCTCTCCTCCTCACCTTCCCGTCCTTTTTCCTCTCTCTGCAACCCGGAAAAGGCTTTTTGTACATCATTACACAAAGCTCCCATCCCAAAAGCTACATACATTTCCAATTTTACAAAAATCTTAAAAACCTCCCCTAACTTGTTCCATTACTACTATTATTATCCTCTTCCTCCTTGACACCATCTCCTCCGTTTTAGGTCCAGTGCTCCGGATAGTACCAACCCAGAGTGGCGGCGTGGTCGTCGGAGAAGAAACTAGGGCACGGCTCTTCTCCGCCGAGAAATCCACCGTCTTCCATCTTTAGTGGCTGGTGTTGGAAGAAGAATCCACCCTTTGGTTGCCTCGACTCGGAATTCAACAATGATGGTGGCGAGCAGGGGAAGGATGTGGAGTTTTCGAATCCGAACGAGGACATCCCGCGATCGTGAGGGCTGTTCTCGTCGTTCAGCACGTCGTTGAGCACGGCGCTCGAGTCGCTCTCCGACGACCCGTCCTTGTACACCGGCGCCGGTGGCTCCTCCGAGACCTTGTTCTCGGATTCCGACACCACCGGTTCCTCCTTCACCGAGGACAGGCTCAGACTCTCCTCCTCTCCTAACTTCTCCTTCAGCATCTTGATCTGCGATCATGGTCATCATCGAAAAATTCCAGAATTTGTCTTTTTTTTTTTCCCTTCTTTTTCAATTCTGAGTACATATATTTCATAATTTATTTATTTTTTTCTTTTACTACTGACCTCAACGAGGAGAGTCTCCTTGTCGCGATGGAGGGCGTCGTAGTCGACGCGGAGTGCGTCGTAGCTGGCCTTGAGGGCCGTGTAGTCGCGCTCCAGTTGCTTGGTCTTCCACCGGGCGCGGCGGTTCTGGAACCAGACCGCGACTTGCCGGGGCTGGAGGCCGAGCTCCTGGGCCAGCCTCACCTTTCTCTCCGGCTCCAACTTGTTCTCCAACTCGAAATTCTTCTCCAAAGCTCTCACCTGATCCACGCTCAGGCGGCGCTTCTTCTCGCCGCCGCCCTGGCTGCCGGAGCACAGCTCCTCGTCGCCGCCCTCCTCCTCGTCCAGCCCGTCCATCATGGGCTGGAATCCCCTCCCATACATCCCCTTCTCTTCTCCTAAATCAATCATCCAAATCAAGCACCCATATATACTCCCTTAAATCTAAATTTTAAGTTGTTTCATATAATACTTTGAACTTTGAGTAAAAAAAAATGCAAAGAGAGATTTTGAAATGTACCAGTAGGACAGATAGGGATGACAGAGTCCGAGCTACTGAGCCGCTTCATGGTGGTTGGTATGGTGATCGTGAACCCAATTAATACCAACAATAGATCTGCGAGGATCTAGATGTCCAAGTGGTTGTTTGATGGAATAGAGATGGTGCAAATAAGAACAAAAAGGCTTCACACACACTTCCTCTCTTCTAGAGAAGCGTCGTTCTTTGCGTTATCGGGGTAGGCGAGGAAGAGAGATCCTACACAGCGGCCGGCGGAGCAGCTGCGAGTGAGCGAGCGAGAGACTACAAGAGATGGAGTAGGAGGAGTAGGAGGGTCCTTCTTCTCCATCTCCTCTCCTTCAGAGCCCATCACCTTAAACACATCCCACTGAGTGGATCCCCAAAAGTACTCATAGCCCAAGAAGAAGAATGGTGGGGAAGAGGGAAGGATGGTAAAGAGAGAGAAAGAGAGAAGAGAACTGAGAGCCCGGGGGTGGGGGATTCCCGGAGAATATAAATAAAAAGCTCGTGGGTTGGGGGGTTGGGTTAGGTGGGGGTGGGTTAAGAGGCAACCTGGGTTAAGAGAAAATGAAATGAGAAATGAAATGAAATTCGCCGCAAATGCATCTTATTTTATTTGTATATATTATTGTGTGTTTTGTCTGGTTGCTTATAAGATTTGTATTTGTTTTTTTTTTTTTTTTTAAATATATTGATATATATTATCTGGGTGTGGACGGTGGGAAGGAAGGGAGATATTTTGATGGAAACAAGGAGTCCGCATCTCCGCGGTTCGATGACACCCTCGTTGCGCCTCCTGCTTGATGAACGAGGGGTAGTTCCAGCCCCGTATGGAAGATATGCACGAATCGTACAGCATGCACCATATCTAGCATTGCTTAATTTAGTTTACATTTTTTTTTTGTAATTCCCATGCACCTGGCTCAAGCTTGAGGTAGATAAATTAAAATAAATAGGATAGAGACATTGTAATAATCTAATTTTATGTAGATATTAATTTCACTGTACATGGTAGACCATTAGTTTTTTCTAACATACAACAGTGCAAACAGGGGTCTGCACCTTATAGATCGATTATGATAGCTTTGTCTGATCTAGGATGTGGTCCATAACTCACAATTTAATTCTTTCAATTTATGGTCAAATTTTTTTTTTTTTTAAAAAAAAAATATTTTTGTCAGACTTTCCGATGCTGTATGTGCTTCAGAAATAGATGTTTCTCAAATATAAAAATCATCAAGAATCAAAATCCCTCCTAAACTAAGGAATATACAATGAGAATTTATAGAAAAAGTAGTGAACATGACCATCTCGATTTTGGTCTATATGGAACAAGTTAAAAAAATGGTGAAGTTGTCAAGTCTTTTATAGAGGCTTCCATATGTCCTTGAAATACTTACTTTTTAAATTGATATTTTGCTTATCCGGAATACCTCAAGATCTTGCTTTCAAGATAAAATCATGTGAAAGAATGATGTCCAGTAAATTTGTGCTTTTCTGTAGCGTAGATTTTATTCTCGTTATCAAATTATTGCGTTCCTCTACACTTGTTAAGTAAACATCTCAATGTCCTAAATACTGCATTGAGCTAAGGTTGCTCGCTTAATGTTACTCATATTTAAGTGAACTCTTAGTTGATGATTTCTTATAACAAGTTTAGATATAGAGATCAGATGTTTCCCCTTGCAGACAAGCATCGATGGTTAACATAAATAGAAGTTTGCTAATTAACAAAATTAATTATAGTGGCAAGGTTTTAGGAGATCATTTGTTGCATCTCAACTAACACCATTCAAGGAAGCAACTTGGCTGGACCATTTTGGATGAGATTTTGTCCAAATTAAAGAGAGGCAATGAGCATGATATAATATGAACATCTAAAGATGAGTTTATAAAATCATGATTATGTTGTGGCCCCTCATATTAGTTATAAAACTTAAGATAATTCTCTGCATGATATTTCTCAAAATTAGAAATACACGGTTAATATAAATTCTTAGTGGCTTGCGTACATGCCTTGCTTCTTTGGGTAAATGAAGGCTTTCCAAAATAAGGATGCTTGATAAAGCACCTATTTGGACAAAACTTCATCATTCCATATGTAGGATGAAGTAAATAAGCTACCTACACAAATAAAAAAAATAATACATGAGCTATCTTAACAGCTATCTTAATTAATACATAGTTTTTTGCATAAAGTTATGCTTATTTATAATGCATACATGGTAATTCATGCTTTGCATACGGTTGTTTGTAAATATGTAGAAATCAAAAACTAAAGGTAAAATGAACATCAAAATCTAGGGGTAGGAGTAAAACTTTTACTGGATAGGGATTAAACTTAAAATGAAAACAAATACAGAGGTGAACCTTAATTATCCCTAAATCATACTTACTCCATTTATTTAAGTTAAAAGAAATTATTTGAAGCAATGCATATCATTTTGTGAAACAGAGGAGGAAGAAGAGGGTCGATGACATTGATTTCTACAAAGAAATTCTTGTAGTGTAGTTGGACGAGATGGTTTCCCTAAAATCATTTTACTATCACCG
Organism: Areca catechu; assembly: GCA_021397845.1. NCBI lineage: Eukaryota > Viridiplantae > Streptophyta > Magnoliopsida > Arecales > Arecaceae > Areca > Areca catechu. The sequence continues at coordinate 32,583,495 of CM038041.1, forward strand.
TTATTGTAATTTATATATGTCTTAAATCAATCGATTTATTAGTCTCATTCTAAATGCACTTCATTCTTTAATAGAAATACTTCTTGCACTATTCCTTTTGGATTCATACATACAATGCAAGATATGTGCACTATTAAAAGATGCACCTAGATTACAAATTCATATCATCCAATTCTTTTCAATCAAGTATGTATATATATATATATATATCCCATGTGTGATATTAATTACTGTAACTCAACAAAATCACTAGAGCTGCTAACTCCAACCAAAATATATGTATATATTTATTTAAATGGCAATATCTTAGTTTAATTTTAATGAAAATTCGCCTTGATATACTATCAACGTAATATGAGAGTAACGTGATAATTAATAGATACAAAATATTTCAAACCATCATAATTAATTATAATTTTCATGTAAACATAATGGTCAGTGGACAGAGAGATCCAAAGCATAATTATGCTCCACCAGAAAAATAGTAGGTCCTGGCTGTCGAGAACGAAGTTCGGCTCGCAAAATCTCTGAGTTGGCCCCCATATCAATGACCATATAAAGCGTTTTTGAATTTAAAAAAATATTTTTTGATACAGTATAAAAATAATTCAAATGATTGATTTTTTTTTATAAAAAAAAGAGGAGTTAGATCCAGACGTGGTCACCTCTAGACGGTCCCCCGATCCCAAAGAATGTTCGATACACACCGTGCATATTAATTTTTCTGCAGTCGTTCCTCATCGAAGATGAGTACATTAATCTGACTATCACTGATGTCAATCAAATGAACGAAATTTATTATATATATTTTTAATTTTTTCACTATCATCGGTCAACAGATTCGAATCGCCGTCTGCTGGTCTACACCACTCATCAGTGGTAAATGACCGATTTTAACACAGTCGAGCTCTTGCTCATACAATAAATTTTATTAGCTTGTTTTAGATTGGCATGTTTGCAAGCTTAACCTCACTTGGTGGTGACCGTAAACCCAAAACTTGGGATCCAGTATGTTGACGTTTGCTTCCTACCGTGTGGTCCGAGCGTCTAGAAGAAAAGGAAAGCTTAAAGAGAGAGAGAGAGAGAGTTGTGATTGGTTGGAGGGTAACGGCTCCAAAAAAAAAAAAATGGTGGGGGGAGGAAGCCGATGGTGGAGCCGATCTTTTCCCTTCTCATTCAATTAATCGCTCGCAGTTCTGCCAGCGGATCGCGCCAATGCAAGGGGGAAGAGAGCGGCGACTTCGTTAGGCCGGGATCCGTAAAAAAACGTAATTAAAACGTGATTATCTTTCTAAAATCGGATTAAGTACTAATCTAATCCCATCATTTTCATTTTCCAACTCACCATGGATTAATTAACAAGATATGTACGGTAGATGTCTAATGTCAAACTATGAAGAATCCAACTTTGATCTAATGGCTGAAACATACACATTAATTACTTTTTTTTGGAACCATTTGGACGCAAAAGCTTGCATGGATTAAGTGATATTGTTTAATTCTTGGATAATAACTAGTAATATGTGTTGGGACCAAGATATTGGTAGCTTGGTACATGAGGTATTATTTATTTTGGTTCATGGGCTCACCATATTCAACGGGATCTTACAGTTCTGTTTGTCAAAAATTTTATTTTTCTTTGGATTAGTCTAATATTTGCATAAAAAAAATATCTATAGTAATTTCTTGTCTACCATGGAAAGTTGTTTATACTGCAACTATTTTTTTTCCTTATTAATCTTCCTGCCTTACGAAGATCTTTAATGATCTTTGTCATGCTAATAGTCAGTACATTGGTGGATCTACAGGTGCAAAAAAGAATGGAAAAAAAAAAAAAGAAGCATGGGTTACAAACTGATATGCTTACCTCCTTAAATATTGAAGGTTTTGCGTAATTTAGTCTTTGATAAATGAAATGAAGCTTATGTCCAAGCTTCTTGCATGAAAATTGTTCTATTACTCGGATATTAAATTATTACAATATAGATATCCATGGTACTTCTTTTGTTGAACTTACTTATCAGGATTTAAGTAGTAGTATTTTTCTAAATAGAAGAAATCTGTAATAATGGAGAAAAGAAAAAGAATTCACCTATGCAAAAATATTTTAAAAACTAATCATCTTAAAGGTTAATGAATACTTTGAGAGGATGTCTAGTTAAACATTTTCCTAATTCTCCCTAACAAAAAAAAAAAACAAAAAAAAAAAAAAAAACAAAACAAAACTGAGAAAAAGCCATTACATGGACCACTGGATTTTGTAAATATATGCAGAGTATCAGGCAAGGAAGGCCATCTGCAGGGATGTCACCTGGTTGGGCATGGGTCAGGCATAATTTTTTCCAATTCTTTGGACTCCAAAATCTATTTCCAAACAATAAATCAGACCCATCGGTTGGGCCCTTGATAACTGACATCCTACAAGATGTGCCAAGGTGATCCTGTGTATTTTTGCTTAGGGTTCAGGTAATATCTTGTGTGCAAAAGATTGATCCCTCTCTCTCTCTCTCTCTCTCTCTCTCTCTCTCTCTTTCTTAACAATATCAATCATTTGATTACACCTGCACAAATCTTAAAGCACTTTAAGTTTTATCGACCATGTATTGGCATAGATATCGAAGGAATCATTGTACGATCCAATGGTGGATTGATGCAGAGGAAGATGAATATTTCTTTTGCACGGAACATACAACCCCCATCCTTGCTTATTTATCAACCACAACAAAATTAAGGTAAAAAGAGTTGTACTCCCATTCTTAAGCTTTAATACCAGCAGTTCTGGTATAATTAATAGAGCAACCAAACAGCTTGCCAGCCATAAGTCACAACATTACTTTCCCACCTAATGTTTCCTCTCTGCACTCCGTTCTTTAGACATGCATGCATGCATGCTTCCTTTAGGCTTCATCGCTAATGCCAAGGTTGATGCCAATAAATGGAGCCCCGTTTCAAGCATGTTGAAAAGCCTACCGAGTCCTTCAAATATATTTTAAACACAATCATTAATTTTATGAAAGCGATTCATGGGTACACCCTATACCGTATATCTTAAACCAGCAATATTCTATGGTTGTTTCTAGTACCTAGTTGTGCTCTTCTTTCCATGAACATGGTACGAAACCAGAGCGTAGGTAGTAGAGATGGGAAGGAAAAGGTTTGTTTGGAATGGGAAGGCAGGAGGAAGTTGGGTGGTGAGACTTTGCCGCGAGGCCAAAGAGAAATTCTAGTGGGTTGGAAGTTGCAATGTTACGACACCCACTCTCCTTTGTTAAAAATTGACCAGAGAGGTATTCCGTGTGGTCCTCCATGGGGCTCAAAGAAATTAAAAAAATAAAAAAATAAAAAAAAATAAAAAAATATGCTGCTTTTAATGAGGATCACCACCCAATGTCATGTGTCCATGTCGCATAGTGGTAGGGTTGGAGACTCGGAGCAAAAAGCTTTGATGGCCTACCGTTCGCACGCCATCTTTGGCCAACTTGTATGCATGCATCCAAATGATTTTAATTTTATTTTTCGCTCATTGTTGGTTCGAGCTTTGTTAGTAAATTTGATTCTAGAAAATATATAATTATCCAAGCCATCGTGGACCCCCGTATGCTCCTTCTATTAAAGTTTGATGTTTTTGCCACGCTAAAGAACCGATACATTCGAATTTAATCATAAATGCTATAAATTTAATTATAAACATTATAATTAACTTGTGATTAATTCCAAAGATCCGTGTTGCAATGCCCTCTAATCCATATAAGCCATTGGTCGAATCTATTTTGGTGCTATTTATAATGATTAAGATGTTCTCAAAAAGACTAGCTAAGAAAATATTATTTAGATTTTTTAAATTTATATAAGCATTCAAAATCTATCTAAGTATATAGATGCTATAGAATTAAATATATGCAAATTATAGATTTTTTTAATCTAATAAAAATGCTAGGACTTAAATTCAAAAAGTGTAAAGACTCATATTTGTACGTAGAGTACCGTATTGATTAAATATTAAATAGATTTTGAATAGTTATAGGATCAGGGAACTTAAATAACATCTTTGCTAGTATTTTTTGGACGATGTTTTGAATTGTTATAGCATGCATGTCATAAATTGATGAATTTTAAGCTTTAATATTTGTTTTTTGCTCATTAGAGAAGTAGCTTTTCAATTTTTTTTTTTTTTTAATTTTTAGCTCATGGCATGCATTAAGCTTTTTTTTTTTTCTAAAAATTGTTAAGAACTGACTTAAAAAATTATAATGAACTCATGACAAATCTTCAGACATTCTAAAAACCTGGGTTTAGTTTAATAAAGATTAGACATATTTATTTTATTAGATATAGACTTATATATAGGATCTCTCGCATGATCTTTGTATATGCAAGAAAAAGAGGAGCCAATTGTTGGACTGAATTGACAAATAGAATTAGAGGTAGTCTAGAAGTATCATCCAACATCTATTATGAGTTACATTTTAAGTCTCTTTGTTTATGGGCATGTGAAAATATAAATTATTGATTAAAGCAGTTTTATCACATATATCTTAGACTATCCAATAAAAAAAATCAACATAGTAAAAATTATTAATTGATCAATCATAATCAATAATAATTTTTTTAATTTAAAATTATTAATTAAACTTGGATAATAATATATATATATTTTTTCAATCTTGACTAATAAGTTAGTTTTTTATTGGATAATCTAAGATACATGTGGCAGGACTGTTCTAATCAATAATTTTTTTATATATAAATGATAAAGAATGTGTGCATGTTTAGAGAGAGAGAGAGTAGGCCAAGGTTTGCTCTTAGGTCTTCCAAATTTTGATGCTCGTCATAGGCTTGGATCCTATATGAAGGCAAGCCTGGTCCAAAGGGATGTCTACTTTGATTTCATAAGCGAGATTGAATGGAGTCTTCTTGGTTGGAAGTCAATATGTCATCTCGTAAACCCAAAGGACATTATACAGTTCATCTACCTAGAGTCCTTTAGCTCTGTCTAGCAGAGTCTTCAGACCATGCAAGATTATTTGGTTGGTGATCGTTGCTTTTCCATTTGTTTGTGGGTGCATGACGAAGGTGTACCGATAGATGATTTGTAAATCCTCGTAGAATTTATCAAAGGTTGCATTATCAAATTGCTACCATTATCAATGATGCTCATTCGAGGCAAGCTGAACTAATAGATAATAGACTTTCGAATGAAACTGCAAGCTTCTTTCTTAGTGATCCATGTTAAGAGTTCTGCATCCACCTACTTAGTAAAGTAGTCGATAGTGATGATGATGAACTTCCTTTGCCCAGAGGCAAAAGGGAATAGGCCAAAATGTTGGTGCCCCACTAAGCGAACAACCAAGGTGAACTGATTGGTGTGAGAGGTGCCGAAAGTTAATGCTATACATTGGCATGTCACTGATAGTTGTCGCAGCATCGCATGAACTCGATGATATCTGTGGATGTCAAGCTAGTAGTATCTTATCAAAAAGATCTTATGTATGCCAAGGCTTATCCTCTAAGATGACTCCTATAGATGCTTTCATGGACCTCACACAGCACATAATCAACCTCCATGGGTCGGAGGTAGCATAGGAGTGGCATCGCATAAAATCACCTGTATAGCTTCCCTTCGATCATCACATACTGGTCTGAGCGGCTCTTGATCCTACAAGCCTCGACTTGATCCTCAAGTAGTTGTCCATCTTTTAGGTACCATACAAATAGGTACATTTAACAAGGCTCGCGGTCCATCTGCATCGATCATGGGGCTGGCTCGCCCTCGATGTTAGGCTTCTCCAGGTTCTCCATGTACAGTTCCCTGTGGATCTCTAGATACTTCACAATCGCTGGTCTTGACAAGAGGTTCACCTGAGAGTTCTCTGTCTTGGGTATATTCACTATCTTGAAAGAGAGAAAAAAAGGGATTAGTTTTTTTTTACCTTCTCCAGATACTTCTCCATGGTTAGAGCCTTGGCTTCGTACTCCTTGTGAACCTGGCCTATGACCAGTTAGGTATCATTGAATGCCTTGAGGTGCTATACCCCAAGCTAGTGGACCTATCTTAGCCCTACCAGAAGTGTTTCGTACTTAGCCTTGCCAGAAGTGCTTCAACTTGGCCTCGTTATTCAAAGTTTTGAAGTTAAAGTAGAAGGCTTGCTTAGCGATAATGCCATCTAGGATAATGAGGATCATCCCTATCCCAGAGCCTCATGCATTAGATGCCTTGTTGAAATGCAGCATCCAAACATCACTCATCGGGATAGGGGTTGCTACTCTTGCTTCCACTTCAACCTCTTCGAGGAGCATGCACTCCATAAGCAAGTCAACCACTGCCTATACTTTGATGGAAGGTCATGAGCAGTAGTAGATGTCGAACTCTCCGAGCTCCATCACCCACTTGGTGATCCTCCTAAAGGTGTCCAACTTTTGGAGGACTAACCTCAAGGACTAGTCGATCAAGATAGTGATAAAGTGTGCTTAGAAGTAGGGCTGGAGCTATCAAGATAAGATCAAGAGAGCATAGGCAACCTTCTCCATCTTCGGGTAGTGGGTTTCCGCATCCTTCAGTAATCTGTTGATGTAGTATACTGATTTCTATATACCTTCTTCTTTCCAAATGAGAACCGAACTTACTGTAACTGTGGATATAACTAGGTACAGGTACAACATTTCTCCCTCGACTGGCCTGGTCAGGAGTGGAGCGATAGTGAGGTATATGCAAAGCTCCTTGAAGGCGATCTGATACTCCTCTATTCGATGAAAGTCTTGATCTATCTCAAGGCTTTGAAGAAGGATGAACACTTGTCACTTGACTGGATAATGAACCTGCTTAGTGCTACTATTTACCTTGCTAGAAATTGTACTTCCTTTCGGGTCTTAGATAGTGCCATCTCCAAGACTGCCCGAAGCTTTTCTAGATTGGCTTCGATTTCATAGTACAAGACCATGAAATCTAAGAATATTCCAAAAGATATGCCAAAGGCATACTTGGTTAGATTAAGCCTAATCCAGTAGTTCCTCAAAGTTTGGAAGGTCTCATTGAGGTCCGCCACATGTTACTCTATCTGTTGGCTCTTTACCAACATGTCATCAATATACACTTTGATATTATGATCGACCTATCCTTAAAGGCCTTATTGATAAGATGCTAGTACATGGCTCCTGCATTCTTTAGGCTAAAGGGCATCACTTTATAATAGTAGAGCCCTTATTCCGTGATAAAGAATATTTTTTCTTCATCCTCCGAGTCATCTAGATTTGGTTATACTCGAAGAAAGCATCCATAAAACTAAGCATCTCATACCCCAATGTAGAATATACCAATTAATCTATCTAGGGCCAAGAAAAACTATCCTTTGGGTAGGATTTATTTAAGTCAATAAAATTAGTACATATCTGTCACTTGTCATTTGCCTTCTTGATGAGTATCACATTCGCCAGCTATTCAGGATAGTCAACCTCATGGATGAATCTGATAGTGTAAGATCGATGCCCCAACCAACTATCCAAAAGGAACGTCCCTATTTAGAAGTGGCGGTTTATCTCTCTTAAAGTAGGCAGCGTAGCAACCCCGGGACGCATGAGTTGACCCCCCCCCACCGAGCATCGTAGCATCAACCCAGCATACTATTACTGAGCCAGCTCCCACTTGGGGAAGAGCACCGCAGCACCATCCAAGGGGCGTTGATATGGCACCAGCCACACCTTAACAGCAACACCCACATTTCATGGGCCCAGACCTCCGCACCTCGAGGGTATGAGATGGCCCACCCAACAATCCCCCCAATAAGAAACCCCTCGAGAATTTTGCCTGCGGGGACTCGAACCCGTGACCTCGGCTTTGATACCAATTATAGGATCGACGCCCCAACTAACAATCCAAAAGGAATGTCCCTATTTAGAAGTGGCGGTTTATCTCTCTTAAAGTAGGCAGTGCAGCAATCCCAGGATGCACGAGTCGATTGAAGGAAAACCAGTGCACCGGACGCCTACCCTAGACATGCTATACTAGGGAGTAGCTATTGCATAATCAAAAATTTTTAACATGTATACGAAAAAACCTATTCATGTACAGGATCTAACATAACATGATACATGAAACTGAAACACAGGCATGTATAGGCAATTGCAATAATTATAAATAACATGATATAATCTAGATCTAAGCATGCATGATAACAAAAAGTAAATCATATACCTTTGTAGAGCTTCCTTTAATAGCAAATCGAAGCAGCCGGTTGAACTCCTTTAACAGCAAATCAGATCTGTAACACAGCAAGAAGAGGAGAGGATCGGTGCAATCTCTCGAGGCGTCCAAGTGTCCACCCTCTAGAGTATCCATGCACGGGCTCTTGCTGATCTAACTCCCGGAAGGATGCTAGTCATTCAGAAATCAACGACAGGTCTCGGATAGGTAAAGCAGGAAAAGCCAAAGATCCTCATAGAGGGACTTCTCCAAGATCGCCCAAAATCCACCAAGAGCACACAAACCAGAAAACTAAAACCACGGAAGAAAATCACGGACGCACTATGATTTTCAACTCTCAAAAATCATCCCAAAGGAAACCCTCTCACGGCTCCTCTCTGTTTCTTCTTTCAATCTCATCCCCTGTTCTCCCCTCTATCTCATCACACGGCCAACAACCAGAAAAACAGAGGCGGAGAAAACCCGAGACCGCAAGTCCTGTTTCCTTCCTCTCACTATCTCACGGCCTGCAGCAAAACCGGAGGGCTCCCTCTCTCATTCTCTCACGGCCAGCAATCACAAATTACCAGAGGCTCTCACACGGCCAGCAACTCACGGCCAACCAAGAAATAAGAGACGGGACATCTCAAATGCCCTGCTTCTTGCTCTTCTCCCACTCTCACGGCCTTCAACGAGGAAAATGTAATTGGCTGAGAACACAAATCTTGAAGGCGGAGTCTAGATAAAACCGAGACAAAGAAGACTCGTGAAAGCCAGGAAGATACGTGAAAGAGTCCACCAAGAGACCCATTCCAGATTGCTGAACTTTGGATAGAAAATTGATCTCCCAATCAGCCATCGATCTCTTGCTGTCCTTATCCTATTCAAGCAATGAAACAAAAGCAAAACCGAGCGCATGGGAAGAAAACAAGTCGGTGTATATAAAATGCTGGGAGAAACAAAACACAGTGAAACAGGGACCGAAGCAATGGGAAGACGCATGGGAGAAAATCAGGATTTAAATCAAAACTCTTTTTGAATAGGCTTTTATCCGATTTCAATATGCTGTGCAAATCCCATCAAATCGGTAAAACAGGGGAACGGATAGCAAGGGAAGAAAACACCATGTGAACCGGTCTCAGTCTCAGATGGTGCGGCAAAACCATGAAAACCGGTTCCATATAATCATCAAACCATGATTTAAACCGGTTCAACAAAATCAAGAAAAACCAGTTCAACAAAACCCCGGTATGACAAAACCCTATCAGTAAGAAAAAATCAGGTCTAGTCCTGGTCTACCAGGAACAGTTCCTGGTTGATCCAAACCAATCCTGGTCGATCCAAATCAGACCAGGTTGACCAGAAAAAAATCCAATGTATGCTCAATCAGTCCATTTGACCATAATACCGAAACGATTCCCAATCATTGATCAGTTCCCAGATCAGAAAGAAATCCTCTATGACATATGACTTTATAGGTTCGAACCTAAATGGTACCACTGTAACACTTCCAGTACCAGCACGAGATACCATCTAGCAATGGATCCCGACGTCCGGATAGACCGAAGATGCGAGAGCAATCTATCGAACCTCTAGCATTTAGTTACCGTATAATTCATCCATTTGACCTCCAATACTCAAGATGACCTAGGGTTAGACTGCCAACCCTAACCGAGTCGATCCACAACATGTCTCAACCTTGCAAGTCCAGTGACTCCTTACTGGGACTACCCCGACCGAGGATTTGCTAAATTGAAACACTGTAAGACATTCAATCCAAACAATTTGGATAAGTCAATTCCATCTTGGTCCACCACAGCTCCACAAGTACTTGCCTATACCTAGAAACCTTCCATCACCGGATTAGAAATCCGGGTAGTCCGGCACCAAAGCACATGAAGTTGCTTGCAAGCTACCATGGTGACCTCAAGTCGGAGGGACACATATACCCATATCCAATCGCGAGCAATTCTTTGGTAAAAAGGTGCTCCACGGAGTCACGTTCAATAAGATGTCACACATCCCACTTGCAGATCACATCAGTGTCACTACATTCTTTTAGTCAAGAGGATAATCAAACGATGTGAACTACAACAACCTACACTTGATACATTGCTGTCATGTACAATGTATCCTTTGGTTGTGAATCTTTTTAAAGGACCACTCGATATATCTTCTCTATATCGAAGTCAGTGCAGTCTTAAGGACTTCATCACATAAATTGAGTTCATTACAGAGAAATGAATGATGTGATGAGCTGCCAAAATAAAGTTTTATTAATTTATATACAAATTATAATACTGAGCACAATCGCCTACAGCCTAGGCGATTGGCTTTGGGATATAATTCCCAACATTGACCCCCCACCGAGTACCACAGCACCACCCAAAGGGCATTGACATGGCATCAGCCTCACCTTAATAGTGGCACCCATATTCTGTGGGCCCAGAACCCCGTACCTCAAGAATGTGAGCTGGCTTACCCAACAGATAGTATGCAGCTTGTTGACTTATTGCTTAATAGCTTGCTGGCATTCAGGGTGAAGCATTGCTTCTTTTGCTTCACTGGCTTGTGTGAGAGATGGACATGTAGCTACTGCACCATACTTCTTGGTCTATGCTAAGCATGTCAGAGGCGGTTTATATGAAGACATCTATATTGGCTCTCAAGAAGGTGAGGAGTTGGTTATGCGAGGACTCTTCTAGCTAAGACTTGATATGGACCTTCCGAGTTGGGTCACGGTCATCTAGTGGAAACGAGAGAAGCTCTTCTAGTGGGTGACCTTGCTGCTTAACCATTTATCTCCAAAATTGAGGCTGTCAATGGGCACTACTTCTTGAGACTTTTTGCTTTTAAGAGTGGCCACATAATACTACTTAGCTAGAGCTTGGTCACCTCAAACTTCACCCATCCCTTGGATAATTGGAAATTTCATTAGCAGATCGTAGGTGGCACGATGGCACGAATGGCATTCAAGCTCGATCTTCTCAAGATGACATTGTATGCCAAGGAAACTTTTACCACTAAAAAGTTCAATATAATCATTGTTGGTCTTGGGGTTTGGCTTGTGTTATAAGTAGGGTGATATGCCTTTCATAGAAATAACATCTCTTGAGAACCCTATCAAAAGAAAGTCATCTTCTACAGATGGTCTCTTGAGAGATTCATCCTGCTAAAAGTATCATAAAATAAGATGTCTCCAAAACTTCTATTATCAATCAGGACATGGTGTACATTATAGTATGTAATAGTAAGAGAAACTATAATAGCATCATCATGGGGATTTGGAAGCCTTCCGTATCAAAGTTAGGGAAGACTATGAATCCTCCTGCTTTCACTGCTTGGCCCGAGGGGACTCAGGAACTATGCAAGCATGGGCTCGTCCTGTTGGTGAGGATGCCCCCTGAGAAATCTTTTAGTAATGTGTTTAGTAGGCCATCGATGGGACAACTATCCATAAGAGGCTCGATGGCAAGCTGGGGTTGATGGCTGGAAGCCTCTATCTATGCCTTTGGGCTAGCCAACATAGATCCACAGATACCTTAGTAAACCAAAGCTTCGATCTCCTTCTTCAAGGTGAGGCAATCCTTAGTGTCATGTCGATACTCCCGATAAAAATGGCAGTACTTTGTAAGATCTTTCTTGGATCTCTTACTCATCCTTCTAGGCCAGTGGATGATGTCTTGGTTCTTTACCTCCATCAAAATCTACTTTTGGGAGTGTTGGATCGATGCCCCTAACCATTCTTACAAAAGGAACGTCCCTATTATAAGAGGCAGGTTTATCTCTCTTAAACCAGCGCAGCAACCGGGCACTCGAGTCGACCCCTCTGCCGACCCCCGCAAGAGCAACCCAGGGTACTCACCCTCGAGTCGGCTCGCTGGAGACGAGCACCGCAGCACCAACCAAGGGATGTCGACGTGGCACCAGACCCGACTTACCGATGGCACCCACACCCAGTGGGCCCAGACCCTACACTGGACAAGCCACGAGGGTGCGAGCTGGCCCAGCCAACAATCCCCCCCCAGCGAAACGACCGAGTTTTTCCCCCTGCGGAGACTCGAACCCGACACCTCCGGCTCTGATACCAATTGTTGGATCGATGCCCCTAACCATTCTTACAAAAGGAACGTCCCTATTATAAGAGGCAGGTTTATCTCTCTTAAACCAGCGCAGCAACCGGGCACTCGAGTCGACCCCTCCGCCGACCCCCGCAAGAGCAACCCAGGGTACTCACCCTTGAGTCGGCTCGCTGGAGATGAGCACCGCAGCACCAACCAAGGGATGTCGACGTGGCACCAGACCTGACTTATCGATGGCACCCACACCCAGTGGGCCCAGACCCTACACTGGACAAGCCACGAGGGTGCGAGCTGGCCCAGCCAACAGGGAGGCATTTAGTAGTGTGAACTCTTCATTATAATGATGCAGGCTCTTGGAGCAGTGATGAGGTCTTACTTCATTGCTCCACCTCTTGGATTGAGGAGCAGGGAGAGAGCAATTCTCCTAAGGGTGCTTGTGGTCCCTCTTCTCCTTTTTCTTCACCACCATTCTTCTTTAACATTGATGTACTTTTCAGAGCAAGATAGGGACTCTAGGAGATCATGAGGAAACTTCTTGGTAAGGGAGTGGTAGAAGCTTTCCACGTGGAGCCCCCTCATAAAGGCTGATATCATGACTACTGGCTCCAGGCTGCGAGCCTCCAACATAGCCACCTTGAAGTGGCCCAAGAAGTTTTGGAGAGACTCCCTTTCCTCCTGCTGGATGGAGAAGAAGAAGTTGGGGTTTATTCTAGGCTTTTAGCTACTTTAGACTAGATGATAAACTTCTAGTCAAACTCCTCAAAGGAACTGATAGAGTTCGGTAGGAGCTGGTGTACCAAGCTCAGGCAACATCTCAGAAAGTGATTGAAAAGGACTTGCACATCAAGGTGTTAGATGCTTCTTATAGCATCATGAGAGCTTTAAAGTTCACCAGGTGGTCATAGGGATCGATTACCTCCAGGGAGGGTGCCTTGAAGTATCAATGTTTGCTCCACCTAGTAATTTTGATGAATAACAAAATGTTGAGTACATATTGTGTACTAATGTTTATTTCTAGTTGCGAGTTTTTAGAAAGCAAGCTCCTCAAATTCTCAAAATTGAAATATCATGGCACACTGTGGTGCGAAACATTTTTCGCAATTTGAGGGGTCTTCTCCATGCAAAAAGGGGTTAAAAGAGTTCATTTATTTATTATTTACATTGGTTTTATGTTTTATATTCAACACTTGTGTTTTTGGCTTAATTTGCACTCAATTATGAATTTTTCAGAACCAAGTGTTGACACCTGGGAAGTCAAGTATCGATACTTCAGCTCTTGGCATGCAGAAAAACTCCTTGGCATGCCAAGTGTCGACATCCAGAATTCAAGTGTCGACACCTGAAACTCAAGTGTCGACTCAAGACCTGAGATATTTTGAAAATCCAGAACATGGGCTTTGGAGTGTTTTTGTGTCAAGTGTCGACACCTGTAAATCAAGTGTCGACACTTGAAAGTTCAAGTGTCGACACTTGGAAGTCAAGTGTTGACACCTGATAGCCAAGTGTCGACACTTGACAAACTAAGTGTCAACACTCGGGTTCTGACAGGCCTAACGGATATATTTTTCTAAGTTGCTGGAGTGTCTTTTCAAGCTTCCAATGGCTAGATTCGAAGCTCAAACGGTCACAAACCATTTTTTGAAAGTTTTTGAAGTATTTAAGCTTCACCAAACTTATTCTTGAAGCATTGAAGTCCATTGAAAGCTCAAAAGCCAATATTCTCTCAAGAACTTTACTTCAAGAGCCATTTAAAGTATGATTCCCTGAAAAAGCTTACAAGCCCATCCTTTCAACCTTCCAAAAAGAGAGCTTGAAGAATATTCCAAGGAGAAGACAAGACAGAGTATCAACTTGAGCCTCAAAGCTTCCATTCTACTCTTGAAGAGAGTTTGTTTTATTTATTTTGAATTGTATATCTGAAATTCTCTTTTGATTTGACCTTGCTTTCAAGGGTGTCTTGAAAGAAGGTTGTTGTGGTTTGTTGGTGAGACAAGGTGATAATACCAACTAGGGTTAACTTGTGAGCCTTTGGAAAAACAAGTTAGCTGTAATCTTGGAGAGATTATAGTGGAATTCCCAAGGATAGCTTGGGGAGTGGATATAGGTGCTAGGTTTGCACTGAACCACTATAAACCTTATGTTTGTGTGTGATTGTCTCTTCTATCTCTTCCTCTTTACTTATTGCACTCTATTTATTGCTTTCCGTTGCATATAACTTGGTGCATCAATTTCATAACTCACAAACACCACAAGGCCTGCACATTATTGCTTTAAATTTTTAAAAGGCCCAATTCACCCCCCCTCTTGGGCTCCATTTCTGGGCAACAAGTGGTATCAGAGCACCGGTACTCTCTTGTAGGTCCAAGGATCTTGAGTAAAAGATCATGGCAGCCCTAATTGGAATGTGTGTTGTTGAAGGTCAAGCTTCAAATCGTCCCCCACTATTTAATGGTACGAATTACATTTATTGGAAAACTCGTATGCGCATATTCATTCAAGCCATGGATTATAATCTTTGGAGGATGATCATAAAATGTCCTCGTCAGCCTACTATGTTGGTTAATGGCATTCTCACTCCAAAAATGAAAGATGATTGGAATGAGAATGACATTAAGCAAATAGAGCTTAATGCGAAGGCTATGAATCTATTGTATTACTCTCTTGATCTAAGTGAATTCAATAGAATATCAAATTGTCTCTCCGCTAAGAAGATATGGGATACACTTGAGGTTATCCATGAGGGTACACACAAAGTGAAAACTACTAAGGTTAACATGCTCATTCATACATATGAAATGTTCAAGATGGAACTTACTGAATCTATTAGTGAGATGTATACTAGGTTCACAAATATTGTGAATGGCATGAGAAGCTTAGGAAAGATTGTATCTAATGGTGAGCTTGTAAATAAACTTCTCAGGTTTCTTCCAGCTTCATGGGATGCCAAAGTGATGGCCATAAAGGAAGCCAAGGATGTCAACACTCTACCCCTTAAGAAACTATTAGGCTCATTGATGACTTATAAGCTTTCCTTGAAACAGAAAAATGTGGATGTAGAAAAGAAGAAGAAAGTCATCGCTTTCAAATCCACCACAAGAGAAGAGTCAAGCGATGAATCCAAAGAAGAAGATGAAGATGATAAGACCGCTCTTATGGCAAAAAAGTTCATAAGGTTCATGAGAAAGAAGAAGTACAACTTCAAGAATAAACCTCTGAAAGGTGAGCCAAGCAAAGAAAAAGAAAAGGAGAAAGACAAGGAGCAACCCACGTGCTTCGAATGCAAAAAATTGGGCCACTTCAAGATAGACTGCCCCTTACTTAAGAAAAGCAGGAGAAAATTTAGAAAGAAGGCCATGATGGCAACCTAGAGTGACAATGAAGACTCCAGCTCTGAAGAAGAACAGCAAGAAGTTGCAAACTTCTATCTGATGGCGGATCATGACGAGGTACTATCAGAAACTAAAAATGAATTTACATTTGATGAACTGTATGAAGTTTTTGATGAGTTAGTTATAGAATTAAAAAAACTAAAATCAAAACATGAAGAACTAAAAAGGCAAAATCTAGTTTTAGTCAAAGCTAATGACAAGTTTTCAAATAAAAATGATTGCCTACTTCTTCAAAATAAAAAGTTAAATGATAAGATTATTGTTCTTGAAAAAGAAAAGGAAGTTTTGAAAAAGAAGAATGTTTCTATTTCAAATGAAAATCTTTCAAATCAGAACAAGAAAATTTTGGATGAAAATAAAAATATAAAGAAGAAATTGAAAAGCTGAAACCTTTTGTTGATAAATTTATATACAGCTCTGAAAAATTAAATATACTTTTAAATAATCAAAAAGCTATTTTTGATAGAGCCGGTATAGGGTTTAGAACTCAGAAGAAACAAAAGCTTTTCAAAATTTTTTTTGTGCCTGCATCTTCATCCATTACCTGTTATGCTTGTGGTACAGTAGGGCATAAATCTTATATGTGCAATAAGAGAAAATTAAGCAATGTTAAGAAAATCTGGGTTCCAAAAGGAACCATTACCACTACCCTGAAAGGACCCAAGATGACTTGGGTACCTAAAATCTCCACTTGATTCTTTTTGTAGGTATGCCTTACAACCAATAAGAAAAGAATGTGGTACCTCGATAGTGGTTGCTCAAGGCATATGACCAGAGATGTGGAGCAGTTCTCATCACTCGTATATCAAAATGATGGTAATGTGACATTTGGTGATAATGGAAAGGGCAAAATTGTTGGAATTGGTGAAGTCCATATCACCCCTTTTACTTATATTGATAATGTTTTGTATGTAGATGGTTTGAAACATAACTTGCTTAGCATTAGTCAGTTTTGTGACAAGGATTTCAAAGTTACTTTCGAATCTTCTTTGTGAATTGTTTCTAGTTTAGATGATAATGACATCAAGTTCATTGGTCATAGGCATGGTAATATTTATATGGTTGATCTTGATGATCTTCCTGTTCAAAATGGTCAATGCCTAGTAGCAATGGAAGCCAAGATCAATGAAACTAGTTGGCTTTGGCATCGTAGACTAGGACATGCTAGTATGCATTTAATTTCAAAACTTAGCAAAAAGAATTTGATAAAAGATTTGTCAAAACTCAGTTTTAAAAAGGACAAGATTTGTAGTGCATGCCAGCTTGGAAAACAAACCAAATCATCTTTTAAATCAAAAGGAGTAATCTCTACATCTAGATCCTTAGAATTGCTTCATATGGACCTCTTTGGGCCGACTAGAATATCTAGTTTGGGAGGTAAGAAGTACGGTCTAGTCATTGTAGATGATTTCTCACGTTTTACTTGGATCATGTTTTTAGCACACAAAGATGAAACGTTTTCTGAATTCATTAGATTTCATAAAAGAGTTTCAAATGAAAAATGTGTTTCAATTGTATCTTTGAGAATTGACCATGGAACTAAATTTGAAAATTCTGATTTTGACAAATCCTGTATTGAAAATGGCATTCATCATAATTTTTCAGCACCTAGGATACCTAACAAAATGGGCTGGTAGAAAGAAAAAATAGAACTCTTGAAGAAATGGCATGCACCATGCTTTATGAAAATGACCTACCTAGATATTTTTGGATGGAAGCCATAAACACTGCATGCTATGTTTTAAACCATGTTTTAATCTGACCGATTGTAAAGAAAACACCGTATGAGCTTTGGAAGGGTAGAAAACCCTCAATTTGATATTTTCATATTTTTGGATGCCAGTGTTTCATCTTAAACAATGGTAAAGACAATTTGAGCAAATTTGATGCCAAGTCAGATGAGGGTGTCTTTTTAGGCTACTCTACATCTAGCAAGGCATATGGGTTTTCAACAGAAGAACTCTTGTTGTTGAAGAATCCATACATGTAGTATTTGATGAGTCTGACCAGAAATCTTCTAGAAAAAAAGATATGCTTCCTGATGAAACAGGTACTAAAAGAACTGAAGAAATGAACAACAATGAAGAGCCTGCCAAGGAACAAGAAATTGATCAAAATAATGAAGGAGATCAAGCACAAGGTGATAAAAATACATCTACAGTTGATTCTCTATCCAAGGAATGAAGGTATGCTCATGGTCACCCCAAAGAACTTGTCATTGGTGATCCAGCTAAATGTGTAAGAACTCGTTCATCCCTTAAAAATATTTGTGATTACTTAGTATTTGTATCTCAAATTGAACCTAAGACTATTGAAGAAGCTGAAAGAGATAGTAATTGGATAAATGCTATGCAAGACAAACTTAATCAATTTAAAAGAATAATGTTTGGACTTTAGTAGATAGGCCTTCAAATGTTTCAATTATTGGTACTAAATGGGTTTTTAGAAATAAACTTGATGAAAATGGTATTGTTACAAGAAATAAGGCTAGACTAGTTGCCAAAGGATACAATCAGGAGGAAGGGATTGATTTTGATGAAACCTTTACTTTTGTGGCTAGACTTGAGGCATTTAGGCTATTGTTGGTTTTTGCTTATTTTATGGATTATAAATTATTTCAAATGGATGTTAAAAGTGCCTTTTTGAATGGTTTTATAGAAGAAGAGGTTTATGTTGAACAACCGCCTGGTTTTGAAAACCCTGAATTTCCAAATCATGTTTTCAAACTTCATAAAGCTTTGTATGGTTTGAAACAAGCTTCTAGAGCTTGGTATGATCGTTTAAGTTCTTTCTTGCTGAAAAATGATTTTACTAGAGGTAATGTTGACAAAACTTTATTTTTGAAGAAAAAGAATGATGATCTCTTAGTAGTACAAATATATGTAAATGATATCATATTCGGTGCTACTAATGAATCTCTTTGTCAAGAGTTTGCAAGATTAATGTAGGATGAGTTCGAGATGAGCATGATGAGAGAACTGAACTTCTTCCTTGGACTCCAAATAAAGCAAATCAAAGAGGGGATCTTCATCAACCAAGCCAAGTACACAAAAGAAATACTCAAGAAGTTTGTGTTGGAGAGCACCAAGCCATTAGGTACTCCTATGAGCTCCTCTTGTAAACTTGACAAGGATGAATCAGGTAAATCTATAGACCAAAAACTTTATCGTGGTATGATTGGTTCATTATTATATCTTACTGCCAGTATGTCAGATATCATGTTTAGTATTTGTATGTGTGCTAGATATCAGTCTAATCCTAAAGAGTCTCATCTTTTGGCTGTTAAACACATACTTAGATATCTATCTGGCTCAACTGAAATTGGTCTTTGGTACTCTAGAAATTCTTCATTTAAATTGATTGCTTATTTTGATGCTGACTTTGCTGGGTGTAAACTTGATCATAAAAGTAATACTATAACTTGTCAGTTTCTTAGAGTAAATTTGATCTCATGAAGCAGCAAGAAACAGAATTCAGTTGTTCTATCTATGGCGGAAGCCAAATATATAGCAGCTGGAAGCTGTTGTGCTCAACTCCTATGGATCAAACAACAGCTCGAAGACTTTGGCATTAAACTAATTAAGACATGTATAAGATGTAACAATACTAGTGCAATCAATCTAACAAAGAATCCTGTGCAACATTCAAGAAGTAAACACATTAAAATAAGACATCATTTCATAAGAGATCATGTACAAAACTCTAATGTAGTATTTGAATTTGTATATACTGATGATCAATTAGCTGATGTGTTTACCAAACCTTTGAGTGAAGAGAGATTTTGTCTGATTAGAAGAGAGTTATGTATCATTGATCCATTCTCCTAGAACTCTCTCAAATTTCATCTTACCCAAGTTGTTTTTGCTCAAAAATCCTTGTGTTAAGTTCCAAAGATCTTTTAAAAACATCCTTGAGTTTTTGAAGATTTTTACAGATTTTTGAGAGTTTTCTTGGCCAAGTATCGATACTTGGGTTTTTTGAAGTGTCGACACCTGACCAAGTGTCGACACTTGAGAAATCCCTAGTGTCGACACTCGCAGAAAATTTCTATCTTTTTAAGGCAGACCGAGGGTTTTGTATTTTGATTTCCCTCATTTTTCTCTCAAGCTCTAGTGGTCCCCCAAGCTTCACTCCATCCAAATCATCTCATTTCCCGTTTGCTCCCACTAAAATCAGGTATTTCCCTCCTCATTTTTGTTGTTTTGGAACTTTGTAACCTTGGTTTAGGGTTTTCCGTCCATTTTCAATGATTTTTGATCGGATTTTTTGACATTTTCAGTTGTTTGGAAGATTCCATTTAGAAGGAATCATGCTTGAATGCATTCCTCTTGGTTTTCTCATAGATTTTTGGCCGATTTCCCACTCATTCCATGCATTTTTCAGAAAATCACAATTGGATTAATTTTTGGCCGAAATAATTGAGGTTTTCATCTAAAATCCGGTTTTCTAAACTATTCATTGCATTTTCATTGTTTTGGAAAGAGTATTTGTGATGTTTTCATAATATTTTACCCTCATTTTCACTACTTTGTTGTTTAATCTAAAAACCCTAATTTGTTTTAACCCAAATCCCACACAATTAGCTAAATCTAGTTCACTAGCCTTATAAAATGTATTTTCTGTATTTTGAATATAATTTTTGCAACCTAAATATATTTTATAAACATTTTATATAAATTGGGATTAGTTTTATAACCCTAAAATATCCTTATAACCCTTGATTTCCTGTATTTTAAGATATTTCACCCCCAATTTCTTATGTTAAAGGTATTTCACCCTCAATTTCTTGTATTTTACAACTCAAATTTGGTTAATCCCAGTTTTCAAAACCTATTCTAGCTTCTCTTGAATGCCTATATTTCTCTTTTAGGAAGACATAGTGTCCTCTAGCCTAAGTTCCCCTATACTTTCCTAGGTTATTTATCTTCTTCCTTTCTTGTTCAGTTTGATTGAAATGGGTCCAAGAAAGAGATTAGCTGTTAGGAGACCTAGTCAGGGATTGGAGAGGAGGACCAAGACTAGACATAATACAGGAGATGCCAGTAGTTCAGTTGCCCCAGGTTCCCCTGCAGAGAGGATGGCAGGGAAGGCTGTAGCTTCAGGACTTCGGTACCCTTCTGCACCATGCAGGAGAGGTATTACCCCCACCTAGTGCATGAGTTTTATGGCGCTATGGATTGCCATCACTTACTATGGAGGACTTCGATCAAGGGAGTAGAGATATCTTTGATTGAGGAGCTTCTGAGCAGAGTATGGCATATTCCTCATCATGGCATCAGTGTGTTCTCTATGAAGGATAGAGATGATGCTTTCAGGTGCATCCTTGAGCGTGAGGATGTTCGCGGAGTGACGATGGTCACCGCGAACCAGCTTTCAGTGGAGATGCACCTTCTGCACCATATCACAGCTCGGATATTACTTACGAAGACTGGGCACTTTGACTTCATCACCGAGAGAGAGCTGATGCTTATGGTATGTCTGACTCAAAGGACTCAGGTTGATATACCATCCTTGATGCTAGTTCAGATGCAAGATGCTGCGACTCAGAGACGACAATGTTTACCCTACGGTATGGCATTGACCAGATTATTTAGAGCTTGTGGAGTGTCATTGGAGGGGGAGATCCCCAAGGAGATTCTGCATATGGATGTCTACGATGAGAGGTCACTACATCGCATGGGATACCAATTAGTCGCTGGTTGGTGGGTTCGGAGAGAGTCTGGCCAGGAGCCAGATGAGGAGGACGAGATACGAGAGACAGAGGCAGGACCATCAGGGCCAGTTAGTTCACCTCCTTAGGCTGCTCTTGCATCAGAGGCAGAGCCGATGACCCCAACAGCTACATCTTCGGGTCCTCCTCCACCTTCTATGGACTTATCCTTTGAGGAGCATGCGAGACAGTAGTTCACTGATCTCCGGAGTGAGATGATTGGACTGGGTGTCCGCACGACCCAGTTATGCATCGAGTTTGAGAGTTTCCGAGCACACACTACCTTGGAGCATGCTGAGATTCGTCGGACTATGGATGAGGGTTTTGCTTGTATTGATGACTTATTGAGATCCCTTCTACCTCCTGCAACACCTGTAGCTCCACCTCCTGATGCTGGTGATGATGATGATGATGATGACCACCAGGATGGACATGATGACACTATTGATGGTGGTGACCATGGTGATGGGACTGAGGACAGAGATACTGATGTTATTGGTGACGATAGTGGCAGTGACAGTGGTGATGATGCAGATGGATATGAGGTAGTCAGTCGAGAGCCATAGTCTCCTGTCATTCCTCCTGCTGATTTGGCTGGCACGCATGTCTCCACTGATCCAGCCTTTGTCATTCCTGCTGAGACTCTTCCCCCTCCCTCTACTAGAGCTTCTAGGGTTTTATCCCGTTTTGGACCTTCTACTAGGACTCGGAGTCGTGGTATTTTGAAGACTCCTAGTGGTCTAGCCCATAGGTCTAGGATTACAGGTCCTATATCTTTTGAAATCCCATCTGATGAGGATTAGCCTCACAGATGTTTATTATGTTGTATGCTCTTTATGACTCATGTTACTTATGATTTTTGACTCAAGATGTATTTTGTTTGTTTCAGTGTTGCTGATGAGTCAGCAAATTTTGTACTGAAAACATTACTTGACAGATAAATATATGCATTACTTGATGTTTACAATTTGTGCATCACTATGATTGATCTTGATAGCTTGATTGTTTATATTTACTTGATAGATATACATTTTGGCTCTGATACCTGTTAACTCTTAAAAATTATTATTAAATAACTCTTGAATCAACTCTGATACTCTACTACTTTTTGTCTCCATGCTCTTTTTGAGGGAGAGTTTACTCCCTTTTTCTTATGATTGACAAAAAGGGGGAGTATAATTCCTTATTTTTATGAATTTCAAATTTGATCTGATACCAATATTGCATAGATCTAATACCAATATTCTGCTTATTCTAATTAGAATTATCTAAGGAGGAGATTCATCCTTTTTAACTATGCAAGTTGTGGATGTATTAGCGTGAAATCATATTCTTGAATTATCAAATCTGAAATTTGAAATTAAAAGTTGAGATACTCAAGGTTTTGTCATCATCAAAAAGGGGAAGATTGTTGGCTCCACCTAGTAATTTTGATGAATAACAAAACATTGAGTATATATTGTGTACTAATGTTTATTTATAGTTGTGAGTTTTCAGGAAGCAAGCACATCAAATTCTCAAAATTGAAGTACTGTGGCACACTGTGGCACGAAGCATTTTTCGTGATTTGAGGAGTCTTCTCCATGCAAAAAGGGCTTAAAAGAGTTCATTTATTTGTTATTTACATTGGTTTTATGTTTTATATTCAACACTTGTATTTTTGGCTTAATTTGCACTCAATTGTGAATTTTTCAAAACCAAGTGTCGACACTTCAGCTCTTGGCATGCCAAGTGTCGACACCCAGAATTCAAGTGTCGACACCTGAAACTCAAGTGTCGACGCTTAAATTCCCAAGTATCGACTCAAGGTCTGAGACTTTTTAAAAATCTAGAACATAGGCTTTGGAGTATTTTTGTGTCAAGTGTCGACACCTGTAAATCAAGTGTCAACACTTGAAAGTTCAAGTGTCAACACCTGGAAGTCAAGTGTCGACACCTGACAGTCAAGTATTGACACTCGACAAACTAAGTATCGACACTCGAATTCTAACAGGCCTAACAGATCTATTTTTTTGAGTTGTAGAAGTATCTTTTCAAGCTTCCAACAGCTAGACTCGAAGCTCAAACGATCACAAACCATTTTTTGGAAGTTTTTAAAGTATTTAAGCTTCACCAAACTTATTCTTGAAGCATTGAAGTCCATTAAAAGCTCAAAAGCCAATATTTCCTCAAGAACTTCACTTCAAGAGCCATTTAAAGCGTGATTTCCTGAAAAATCTTACAAGCCCATCCTTTCAACCTTTCAAAAAGAGAGCTTGAAGAATATTCCAAGGAGAAGACAAGACAAAGCATCAACTTGAGCCTCAAAGCTTCCATTCTACTCTTGAAGAGAGTTTGTTTTGTTTATTTTGAATTGTATATCTAAAATTCTCTTTTGATTTGACCTTGCTTTCAAGGGTGTCTTGAAGGAAGGTTGTTGTGGTTTGTTGGTGAGCCAAGGTGATAAAACCAACTAGGGTTAACTTGTTAGCTCGAAGACAAAACAAGTATAAAGGTTAGTTGGTGAGCCTAGGTGACAAAACCAACATAGGTTTTGACTTGTGAGCCTTTGAAAAAACAAGTCGGCTGTAATCTTGGAGAGATTATAGTGGAATTTCCAAGGATGACTTGTGGAGTGGATGTAGTTGCTAGGTTTGCACCGAACCACTATAAACCTTGTGTTTGTATGTGATTGTCTCTTCTATCTCTTCCTCTTTATTTATTGCACTCTTTTTATTGCTTTTTGCTGCATATAACTTAGTGCATCAATTTCATAACTCACAAACACCACAAGGCCTGTACATTATTGCTTTAAATCTTTAAAAGGCCCAATTCACCCCCCCTCTTGGGCTCCATTTCTGGGCAACAATCAAGGAATGGTCTCCTCCATGATGATCCGGGAGAAGGGTGGATGCATGGTGAAGAGCGATTCCCTGGCTGGCATCATCTACTGCCATCAAAGGGCCTCTAAGTAACCATCTACCTCACGAAGCTTCCAGTCTAGCTTGTCCTACCATTGGGCATGCCTTGCTGAATGATGGTATGATGGCTCCTTCGATAAAAAATCCTACGATGAAGAAGAAAAAGAAGAAAGTAAAATAGGAAAACCACATTCTAGATTTCTACCTTGGTGACCTATTTGGTTGTGGGGATGATGAACATGGAATGCCCTTGGATCTTGATGGTTATGATGGGCGATGAGGGGGAGCTAGCTCAAGATTGCCAGCCAGCCAAGGGGCTACCAGGGGCATCTCTACCTCAATGGAATGCATTACACTATCCTAGACTAACCTTCGCCCGGTCATTGATTTGGCCAACTCTTGTCCGGCTCCTCTATAAATAGCAAACTTGGCTAGTTCTCCTAATGGAGCCCTTGGTCGTAGGTACTAGTATTGAAAATGTGTAGTTTTCCTTTCAGATATGTAAGTATTTCTAGAGAAAGTTATATAGATGGGACTGACGACATAGAAAAGATGGATTTACCTTGAAATGGGACATATTAAAAATAGCCAACGACTAAGCTACATTGTTGTTACCATCACTAGCAAAGGTATGAAACTAGAGAGGGGTTCTAATGGTGAACCTCCTTTCATAGTTTCCACTCATCACCCAGTGTCAACGGATATTGGGATGGAAAGAGATGTGAAAGATGCTCCTCTGGGGCTTTTGCCATGGGCAGCAAATGATTGGGAGTCTCTAGGATGTTACTCTCCTTTTCCTTCATGTAACAAATTGGGGCCTTTGATCGGCATGAGCTCCCACTTCTTCACTTATCGACGGATTAGAGGGAGCCTTTTCATTGCCTTAACACCATGCAGCGAGGGCCCGGATGTATCATCCATCGGCTCTATCCGCCTGCATGTTGTACCTCTCTGCCATGTTCTTCTTGCCAGTTTTTTATATCCCACATATATTTCACACAATATTTTTAGAAAACATGTAACATGATCAAAATTATAATATATATGTATCAAAAATTTGGAAGAGAAAATGTTATTTTCTATGTTTCTCATGATGTTGTATGTTTGCTACTTGTTGAGTTTTGAAGCTTGTGGTTGCTCGTGTTTGCACCAATAGTCCACATCTTAGTTCTATGAACTCTAGCAAGTGCTTCATTTTTCTTTCAGAATCTTTTGTTTGGCCACCATGTCAGCCTTCTAGATTTCTTGCTAACCAAAACATGCGATTTTCATATGACTTTTAAAAGAAAAAGGATATATTACTGATAATACATTCACAGGTTTTTTGAATTCCAAGATCAAGGTAGGGGAGTGCTATTTAGCTATGTCAGGCGATAGGTGCTAAGTCGAATGACCTCCTTCACCTATTACAATTCTTCTCAATTTGGAAAAAGTGTTTCTTGATGATTCGGCTAGGATACTTCGACTCTCCTCAAAACTAGGTCTCCCGCTTTAAAAAACTTGCCTTGAATGCTAGCGTTTATGGTAGCGGGTGACTCTCCATTGATAAGCGATCATTCTTATAGTAGTGTACTCTAGGACTTCCTCCAGCAAGTCTAGGTTTGCTTGAAGTCATTTAGGGTTACTATTTCCATTAAAACTTCCACCCTTGATGATTGGAGTTTAATTTCCAAGGAAATAATGGCTTCGATCCCAAAGTTAAGATTAAAAGGGGTTTTGCTTGTTGGAGTACTCTACATAGTCTGGTAGGCCCAAAGGACATGATATAATTCATCTGCCCACCATCTTTCACTTGTTCCAGGTGCATCTTCAACCCCTACAATAGAATTTGGTTGGCAACTTCGGCCTTTCCATTAACTTTGGGATGGCCAACTGAATGTTGGAAATTGTGTCCCAATGCTAATCATCTAGGCTATAGAGAGTTGTGCTATCTTGTATTTGTATATAAATTTTTAATGAATAAAAGGTTATTCTTTTTGGCTGTTCATCATATTTACATTTTCCTGAAATGAACTCTTGTATGATGGAGTCCTTAGAACTACATTGTTTTGATATAGAGAGGATATATCATGTATTTCTTAAAGTGGTTCACAACCAAAGGATACATTGTTATAGGGTGGCAATGTATCAAGTGTAGGTTGTTGTATATCGTATTTATTGGTTGTCCTCTTAACCAAGGAGTGTGGAGACACTGGTGTGACATGCAAGTGAAATGTATGACATCTCACTGAACGTGATCATCTACGGAACTCCCTTCTATCAAAGAGCTGCTTGCGAAGGAATATGGGTATATATGTCCCTTAGACCTGAGATCACCATGGTAGCTTGAAAACAACTCATTGTACTTTGGTGCCAGATTACCTGGATTTCTAATCCAGTGATGGAAGGTTTCTGGTTGCAGTCAAGTACTTGTAGAGCAATAGTGGATCAAGATGGAATTGACCCCTCCAAATAGTTTGGAGTGAATGCCTCACAATGTCTCAATTTAGTAGACCTGTCAAAATGGGCTAGAGCCCATGGGCCAGCTCATTTGGCCCTATAAATGGGCCGGGCCGGGCTGAAAAAAATTGGCCCATTTATGTAAGTGGGCTTTTTGGCCCAGCCCCTATAGCCCATGGGCTCAACAGGGTTAGGGCCGGGCCAGTCCATGGGCCATGATATAATAATAATAATAAAAGAAAACTTAGCCTTACGGGTTAGGGCTCACTTAGTCTGTTACTGTTAGTCAACTCACCTACGGTCCTACGGTTTACTAGTTTAGGAATTACTAATTACTACTTACAGGGTGAAGACTGAAGGCATTACGGATTTTATTTACTCGATGATGACGGGAGATCGGGAGTCGGGACTCAGGACCCTCTATTAGGGTTAGGTCAAAGCCGCCGCCCTCCGTCGGAGAGAACTAGTGAGTCCGTGAGTGACTCACGGAGAGCCACCGGAGAATGGAGTCTCAAGTTTGGCTGTTTGGGAGAACCGGAGATGGGAGAACGAAGAACCCCACCACACGGCCGCCGTTCTTCTTCCACGAGACCGTGATGTCGGCTGGAACCCAAGACTCCGGTCGTTCGGCGGTGAGGACTCATCATTCTTCCATCTTTTTTTTTTGATTTCTCTTAACAGATCATTAGAGGTAGTGACCAGTGAGGCACGGGTCCGAGGGGGCTTGGGGTCGGGGGGTGCCACCATCACCGTGCCGGCCTGCCATGAGGGCTCACAGGCTTTTCCTAATGTCGTGTCAATCCATCATCGAAAATAGTGTATATTAGAGAGGGGGAAGTTTGATCTCCGGGTTTCCCCTGCTTCCTGGCTCCCATCGGCCACTAGCCACCGTTTTAGCCTACAGGACTGGGAGACCTCTTCCGTGCGACCGTTCCGGCTTATGATTTATAGTTCTAGACTTCTAGTCCAGCCTCTTCTTTTTCTTGTTAGATTTACCTATTGTAAAACGCTTCTTTTATCCTCCAAAGATGCCTCTTATCATTGCATCTCCTACCATAGTATCAGCACATATTTTCAGTCCCAAAATCTATAGAAACGAATAGTATAAATTGATTCATTTTTTTCCTACTTGATATTTTCAGCACGTGGATCCCTAGCCCATGGCCTATGGCCCTAGCTCACGATCCTCGCCCACGACCCACATAGGGGGCTGGCCAGGCTCTAGCCCACGGCCCACATAGGGCTTGGCCGGGTTAGATTTTTTTGGCCCATTTGTACAAGTGGGCCTAACCCGGCCCAGCCCACAAAATGCAAGCCCATATGGGTTAGGGCCGGGCTGGGCCAAGCCAGCCCATATTGACAGCTCTACAATTTAGCAAATCCTTGGCCAGGATAATTCTTGTAAGGAGTCACAGAACTTGTAAAGTTGAGACATGATCTAGATGGACCAAATTAGGGTTGGCAATTGAACCCTAAGTCATCCTGAGCATTTTGAGGTCAAAGGGATGAATTATGCGGTAACCATATGCCAGAGGTTCTTGTAAAGTGCTATACATCTTTGACTTATCCGGACGTTGGATATCATTGCTAGATGAGGACTTTGATTGGTACTGGAAATGTTCCAATGCTACCGGCTTAGTGTTCGAACCTATAGGATCACACACCATAGAAGATTTCTATATGATCTTAAGGTTGATCGATGATTAAGAATCATTTGCCATCATCGGAGGTCACTACGATTGACTTTGTTCCAAGTGTCGACACTTGGTATTTTGCTTTAGTCGATACTTGGAAAAGTGTCGACACTTGGCAATTTTCGTGAGTCGACACTTCCTATGATGATCAAAATTTTGGGAAGAATTTTTGGAAAGTTTTTTGGGCAAGTTTTAACCTGGTTTGAATTTCGAATTCAAACCATTTTTGGCTCTACACTTTCATGGAATGATTATCATTCCTTCTTAAAGTGTTTGGACCCATTTGGTATGGCCTTGATCCTCTCCCCCTTTCTCTCCCCCCATCTCTCCTCCTTCCTCTTTCTCCCTCTCATGGCTACCCCTATAAATGAAGGTCATTGTAGTGGTTGCTGATGGTTACAAGAGAGACAACATCAAAAGAAAAGAAAGAGAAGGGTTTGTGAGGTCTAGGGATTGGGTGTGAGAAACCTAGCATTCAAGCTAGGT
Organism: Areca catechu; assembly: GCA_021397845.1. Lineage (NCBI taxonomy): Eukaryota > Viridiplantae > Streptophyta > Magnoliopsida > Arecales > Arecaceae > Areca > Areca catechu. The sequence goes on from CM038041.1 coordinate 32,612,371, forward strand.
CTTGGGAAGAGAGTCTCTTGGGAAAGGGCTCCACCTCTCCTTGTTATCTTCCCAGAAGAAGAAGATCAGCTCGAAGGATCTCGAAGAGCTAGCACTCCGAGGGAGTTGATCAGAGTCGAGCCTCAATGTGGATCACCTGTAGAGGCCAGACACGTGTGTGGCTCAAGCAACCTCCTCCTTCCATGGCTTTTCTCCGGTATAAAGGTATGGTACTTATATATATACGTTTCTTTCTTGCTTTGATGTTATGTTGCATGCTACTACATTATGCTAGATCCTGTTACGGGCAGATCGGTAGATCGTTTAGATCTATCTATCGAGCCTTCCGCTATGCATATTTTTAAAATAGTTTTAAAATGCATCCTTTCTGCCCTGCTTCCATGAACCTAGTTTCACCTTCATAAAAGTGAAACATTAGGTTACTCCCAAATCTTGGCAGAACTCAATAAGTTTATGGCCACTAAACTACAGCCATTATCAGTAATGATAGTTTGGGATAGTCCAAACCGGTAGATAATGGACTTCCAGATGAAGTCTTTGATTTTAACTTTGGTTATTTTTGTAAGTAGTTCGGCTTCTATCCAATAATGAAATAATCGATCACTACAAGCAAAAACTTTTATCCTTTGGTAGCTAGGGGAAAGGGTCCCAGGATGTCCATGTCCCATTATGCGAAGAGCCATGGTGCCCTTAAGGGAGTGAGTGGAGCAGCTGGCATCATTGTATATTAGAGTGGTGCTAACACCGGTGACATTTCTGGACCATGTCCCATGTATCTTATTCTATTGTGGACCAGTAATATCCTTGTCTTAGGATTTTAAGAGATAAAACCATGTCCCCTAAGTGATTGCCACAAATTCCTTCATGAACTTCTTGGAGGGCGTAGCTTGCTTCAGAGGGGTGTAAGCATTTCAATGAGGGTTGGAAAAATTTCTTCTTGTAAAGCTTTACTTCATGGAGTATGAACTTGGAGGCTCGGTTTTGCATCCTACAGGCTTCCTCTCTATTTGGAGGAAGTCTCCCATCATGGAGATATTGGATAAGTGGTCCATTGAACAAGGTTTAGCATTTATTTTGAGCATTGGGATTAGCTTATTGCAGCTGGGCTCCTCCAAGACTTTGAAAGAGACTTGCACGCATAAGTCATTGGGAATAGAGGTAGCAAGCTTAGACAGGGTATTGGCCCGAACATTCTCTTTTTAGAAAGTTAGATATTAAAATTATGAAAAGTCGAGGTCAGGTCCTTAGCCTTTTGAAGATAATTCTTCATGTTTTTTTTTCAAGCCTTGTACTCATTCAAAATATGGCTCACCACGAGCCGGAAGTTGCTATGGAACTTCAGGTGTCGCACTTCCAATTTCTTGGTGATGCGGGATGACTCTAAGATTGCTAAACATGTAGGAAAAATAGTAAAATAATTTTTTTTATGATTTTTATAATTTATGTTTGTAGGCTAAATTTTTAAATAAAATAAAAACTAGCATAAGAAGTAGCAATGCAAAGAATCATCGTATCGCAAAGAACTCATGCAAGATAATAAGTAGCCAGGACCCGAAGTTGAGAAACTCCCAGTTTAGGATAGCTTATCTTCATCAAATCAAAGATTAAGAGAAGGAAAGGTTTCTTACTAGTCAGAGATTATAAATTTAGTAATTGAAGGGATCACTCACACTCTAATCGAAGCCTGGATGAAGAAGCCTCGGTTCCCTTGAATCTGATTGCTGATCTAGGTGATCCTGGAAGCAAAGAAGGCCTCCTCAGGAAAGGTGAAGCACCTCGGGGATCCTGCAAGCATCAGGGTCAATCAAAATAAAATAAAAAAAAGAGAAAAGGAACTAGGATTTTGAAGGAATCAGGATTAGGGTTAGGAGATGACAGCCGGGGAGGAAGAAGCTCCTTATCTTGGATGGCAACTAGGGCTTTCTTTGCTTGGGCGTGGTTGATCTCCAAGGATGCAAAAGGATGCTAAGGTAGCAGGGGCTCAATCAAGGGACACAAGGAGAGCACACAAGAACAAGAGAACCAATACTAGAAAAACCAAACACAAAGCAATTACTCAAAATTCAGTAAGGTTGTATTCATAAGAAAAAGTTGATTACAAGAGGGGGAGGGATGGGATATTTATAGAGTTCCCATGCCCTCTCTAACTAGGGTTATACTTAGGTTAACAAGCCTTTTCCTAGTTAGATTACATGTCCTTTCCTAGCTAGGTTAGAATTATAAAGCTTAAAAGAACTAGGAGTCCTAACTAGGTTTAGAACTTTGACTAGTCTTCTTCTCACTTAAGGACACCTCTAGGACTTGGTAAATACTTCAAGGATGCCTAAGGGGTATGTTGGGCTTTTAGTAGCAGCAATGGGCCAGCCCAAAGGGGCTTGGGTGCATGGGCTTGGACCTCTGGAAGCTGGGATGGCCTGGTAGCCTGGTAGCAGGAATATTTCCTGGTATCTTGCTTCTTAAGGGCTTGGGCTTGGTGCCTGGGTTTGATTTCTTTGGGCTAGGATGTAGGTGGACCTTTGGAATCATGGATGCCCTGATCTGGGAATATACTCTGGTATCTGGAAGAGAATTTGGGCATCTGGAGGGCAATTAGAAGGAATCTAGGTTTCCTGAAGGCATCTTGGATCCTGTGGTGTCATATAAAATCTAATAATCTGATGTAGTGGCCTCTGACTCCTGGATGAGGCCTAGTGGAATTCCAAAGTAGTGTAACCTCCTCTTTTATGCAAACTTTGGACTTATACTGGACTCATGGCTAAAGTACAGGACTCAAAACTAGACTAAGGTTGAGGGTTGAGACAAATCAACTAACCTCAACTTTTTTTTTATAGGACTCAATCTTAAGTAATTACAAAATTTCCAAAACTTTGATACATGACTAAGTAAACTAGATAGGGCCCTGTAATCTATGTCGGATTTTGGTGCCCCCACCAATTCTCTCAGGGCGGGAGGAACTCGACCCCATCGAGTATGGGATAACTTGGCTCTCATAGTGCTTAAGTAGGTCTAGGTTGAGGCATTGCAGATCCTTACGGGTGATCCACGAGTCCTCAGATTCTGGTCGACCTTGCCACCAGACCAAGTACCGCTGACAGTCTCTATTCTGGATACTAGTAGCTTGATCATCCAGAGTTCTCTCAATCTGTTCCTCACCAAAAGGCCAAATTGTATATGGTTGCTCTGGGATGGGTTCACTCACAAAGAAAGGGAGTGGCTCAAGGGGCTCGCTGGGTATCACTACTGGCTCCCTAGACTCTATAAGATCTGAGATGATGAAGGTGGAGCTAATACCTAAATCAGGTGATATCTCACACACATAGGCATTGGCTCTATTATTCTTCATTATTTTGGATGGGCCAGCTTCACGAGCAGAAAATTCTTTTGCAATCACAAAATCCTCTATAGAAAATTCTTTATCTCTCTTTTGGAAATTAGCCAAGTTGTTATTTAGTTCATTAATTATGTTCAACTCTTGACTAATTTCATGATGCATATGCTGTACAGAGGCTAGTGTAGGTGTAGATATGTGATTTAGGACTATGAATTTTATTGGACTTAACTAATACCTATTAGACTCGACTAAACTTTCCTATCGAAGGAAATTTTATTAGACTTTATAGGGTCTAACCTAACATACTATAGACTCTCTAGGTTTGACCCTAGCATGGCATGCACATGAAAATTTACTATGGACTCCTAGCAAATGTCATAGGGTTTTCTAGAAGTAAAATGCAAACATGACATGCTCAATGAATGAATGTAACATGCAAACTCCTATAAAATGTAACATAATAGTAAAAAACATAGAAGAAGTTTCAAGAAAGGGTAGAAAATAAGAGGTGGATTCAGGGTTAGTCTGGCAGGATGAGAAATAAGGAGATGGTTCAAGGTTAATCAGAAAGAGTAGAATACTAGAAGGGGTTTCAGGGATGAGTCCTAGACTAATGAGATTGATCTTATGGGTTTGAGGTAGTCCTATAGGGTTTATAATATGGAAGAGTGGGTCACTAATCTCAGGGAAGAGATCATTAATGGGAACTATAGGATGGGATTCTTCCTGAGGGTACTGATAAGCCAAATCCTTAATAAAGTCATCGGGTTCAAGAAATTTAGGACTGGGCTCTATACTTGAGCTTTTGTTTAGTGGCTCCTCAGGTAAAACTCTAACAACAGTATCAGGGTTCTCTTCCTTTAACTGCTCTTCCACTACAGGTTCAGCTTGGATGCAGTCAGCTTCAACTAATGTTGGGTGGTCTTCTGTGTGGGTATGGTCGGGGTTAACTGATTCTAGGATAGCTTCTACTTGGGTATCTATTGATTCAACTAACTCGAAGTCTTCTATGGAGAACTCCTCTTCTTCCTCATACTCGTTCACTAGGCTCTCATCAACTTCATATAATTCTTCTTCTAGGTCATCTTGGTGAACCAATGGGACCGTAAGAGAGGTTTGACTAAAGAAAAACTGACTAAGACTTGGGTTTTGACTAAGGAAATTGATCCTAGTAGGTTCAGGTTGCCTAAGGGGTAGTGGGTTACTACTGGATTCATATCTAGGGACTATGGGTTCCTGGGGATCATAGGGCAAGGGTTCAACTCTATGGGTCTTGCCTAGGGTTCCTACCTGATCTCCTACTTGGTCAAAACTATGGATTGCTTGATTACTTGATTGGATCAGTTGGTCAAGCTTAGTATTAATTTGGATATCGGATTGGTCAAACCTATGATTCATTTGGGCAAGCTGGGCTTGGGATTGGATATTGGCTTGGTTCATTTGGATAGTTAACTGGGCAAGCTGGTTCATGATGGCTTCAAAATTGGAATCCATGGCTGAGTCGGTTTGAGGTTTAGACTTCTGATATTGGGTTCCCAATCTAGTGGTCATACAATCAAGTAATTAGTCAAAATGAGATGGTGCAGCCAAGCATGCAAGATGGGTTAGCTTAATCTAGGGTTTCCTAGACCTAGAGTCAAAACTAGATGGGTCAGCTCAACTTACACTTAACCCAGTAGCTAATCCTTCCTCTGGCCAAGTAGAGGGTGGAAGTATGGGAGGCCCCCCTGCTTTCATAGGGACCCAATTAAAAATCACAACACCACTTAGGTCGTTTGACTCTGGACCCCCAGCCTTAGACACCAGCTTTCAGTAATAGCTAAAGGATTAAATGCACTAGTTGGCCCACATGGTTCGGACCCGACCAGTTGGGTGTCACCTAGCCCTCTAGGACAAATTAGGTCTAATTAATTTTAATTAGGCTTAGGTCGGTATGCTGATCGTTATTTTGGGCCCAGGATAGGTGATGAAATCCTACCCTGATGTTATATTGATTGCCCTTAAGATTAGATTAAAAGATGATGAACATTCAATGGTCCTGATATAATCTAAACCAATAAAAAAATAAAATAATTTTTAATTAATTTATGAGATGTCAAGTTAGGTTTAAGTTAACTGGGGTTATCAAACAAGTTTTGGCTTGGGATTGGGGTGTGTGGAAGTTGATAGGTTAGGTTGAGTTAAGTATGTAGAAAGAGCAGAATCAAAAAATTAGGATTTCAGATGATGTAGAATTTGACATAGTTACCGATGTAGAAAAATATCAAAGAAATTATAGAACAGAGGATGGATGGTGATGATGATACCTACCAAATTTCATGCAGAAAAAAATCAAATGATGAAGCAAATCCTAGGGTATTTGGACTACTGCAAAAATTCTCAGAATTTGTTAGGGTTTCTAATATGCCAAATTTTAATGATTTAGGGTTTCTATAAAATTAATTAAAAATTTTGATAAAATAGAAGACACGATAGAGAATAATTCATGCAAATCTCATAGAAAAACAAATTTCCTAGATAGTCAAAATCAGATGAAAAACATACATCTAATGCAATGGACAGGATGCAGAAATTAGGGTTTGTGAATGCAAAGTAGATAAAAACTATGCTAAACCCGCTCTGATACCAAACTGATGTGGGATGACTCTAAGATTGCTAAACATGCAGGAAAAATAGTAAAATAATTTTTTTTGTGAATTTTATAATTTATGTTTGTAGGCTAAATTTCTAAATAAAATAAAAACTAGCATAAGAAGTAGCAATGCAAAGAATCATCGTATCGCAAAGAACTCATGCAAGATAATAAGTAGCCAGGACCCGAGAGTTGAGAAACTCCTGGTTTACGATAGCTTATCTTCATGAAATTAGAGATTAAGAGAAGGGAAGGTTTCGTACCAGTCAGAGATTATAAATTCAGTAATTGAAGGGATCAGTCATACTATGATCGGAGCCTCGATGAAGAAGCCTCGGTTTCCTTGAATCTGATGGTTGATCTGGATGGTCCTGGAGGCAAAGATGGCCTCCTTAAGGGAGGTGAAGCACCTCGGGGATCCTGCAAGCATCAGGGTCAATCAAAATAGAAAATAAAAAAAAGAGAAAAAGAACTAAGATTTTGAAGGAATCGGGATTAGGGTTAGGAGATGGCAATCGAGGAGGAAGAAGCTCCTTATCTTAGACGGTAGCTAGGGATTCCTTTCCTTGGGCATGGCTGATCTCCAAGGATGCAAAAGGATGCTATGGCAGCAGGGGTTCGACCAAGGGACACAAGGAGAGCACAAAAGAACAAGAGAACCAATACTAGAACACCAATCACAAAGCAATTACTCAAAATTCAGCAAGGTTGTATTCATAAGAAAAAGTTGATTACAAGAGGGGGAGGGGTCGGGTATTTATATAGTTCCTATGCCCTCTTTAACTAGGGTTACACTTAGGTTAACAAGCCTTTTTCTAGTTAGATTACATGTCCTTTCCTAGTTAGGTTAGAATTACAAAGCTTAAAAGAACTAGGAATCCTAACTAGGTTTAGAAGTTTGACTAGTCTTCTCTTTCTCATTTAAGGACACCTCTTGGACTTGGTCAACACTTCAAGGATGCCTAGGGGGCATGTTGGGCTTCTAGGAGCTGCAAAGGGCTGGCCCAAAGGGGCTTGGGCGCATGGTCTTGGGCCTTCGGATGCTGGGGTGGCCTGGTAGCAGGAATATTCTCTGGTATCTTGCTTCTTAAGGGCTTGGGCTTGGCACCTGGGCTTGATTTCTTTGTGCTAGGATGTAGGTGGACCTCTGGAATCATGGATGCCCTGGTCTGAGAATATACTCTGGCATCTGGAAGGGAATTTGGGCATCTGGAGGGCATTTGGAAGGAATCAAGATTTTCGGAAGGCATATTGGATCCTGTGGTGTCACACAAAATCCAATAATCTGATGTAGTGGCATCTGATTCCTGGATGAGGCCTGGTGGAACTCCAAAATAGTGTAACCTTCTCTCTTGTATAAAATTTGGAATTTTACTGGACTCATGGCTAAAGTACATGACTCAAATCTGGACTAAGGTTGAGGGTTGAGACAAATCAACTAACCTCAACTTTTTTTTTTACAAAACTCAATCTTAAGTAGTTACAAAATTTCCAAAACTTTGACACATGACTAAGTAAACCAAATAGGATCCAGTAATTTGTGTCTGATTCTAGTGCCCTTACCACTTGGCGATGGCAAGGCCAGTAATTAATGGCTTATATTCTGCTTCATTGTTGGTGAAGGAGAACCTGAGCCAGAGGGCATACTAGATGTCCCATTCTTTTGGGCTAATGAGTATAAGCCCCACTCTAAAGCAGTTAGCATTTGAGTCCCCATCCACGTATACTATCCATTGGTTCTCTGGGTTTTCAAGCATTGGATCATCTACTTCAAAATTTTCTTTTGGAATGATACATTCGGTGACAAAATCAGTGAGCACTTGCATGTTGATAAAGGGTCTTGGATGAAATTCCAAATCAAATTCAAAAAGTTTAATAGCCCACTTAGCTATTCTATCCAAGATGTCTGGCTGATGTAATATCATCTAAAGGGGTTGGTCCATGAGGACCATAACTATATGAGCTTGGAAATATTGTTGAACCTTTTTGGTCGATATGATGAGAGCAAAGGTAAGTTTTGCTAGCCAGGTGTGCCTAATTTTAGTATTTTGTAGGAAATCAACTGACATAATATACCGGCTTTTATGTCTGGTCTTCTTCTTGAATAAGGACAAAACCAATGGTGAAGGGGAAAACCACCAAGTGCAAATACAGCTCCTTGCTTTCTTTTGGCTTATTGAGAAGCAGGGAGCATCGAGATAAGCTTTGAGCTCCTCAAATGCCTTCTGACATTCTTCGATCCATTAGAAGTCCTTCACTTTTTCAAAGCCTGGAAAAAAAGGTAAGCATCATTCAGTCAATTTGGAAACAAATTAGCTAAGAGCAGTGATTCGTCCAACGAGCCTCTGGACATCTTTCATAGTCTTTAGGATAGCCATCTATCTTATGGCAAGAATCTTCTTTAGATTGGTCTCAATCCCTCGACCATATATCATAAATCCTAGGAACTTCCCTGAGGTCGCTCTAAATGAGTATTTGGCAAGGTTCAGCTTCATCTAGTACCAATGCAACATGGCAAAGGTTTTCTCAAGATCTTCTACATGACTCGGGGAGGGTGGCTCTTAACTAGTGCATCACCAACATAAACCTAAATATTGCGGCCAATCTTATTCCTGAAGATTTTGTTCACTAGCCACTAGTAGGTCGCTCTTGTGTTTCTTAAACTAAATGGAATCATCCTGTAACAAAACAAACCTTGGTCAGTAATAAAAATTTTTTTTTCTCACCTTCAAGTGCCATTTGGATTTGATTATATCCTGAAAATGTGTTCATGAAGGTCAGGAGCTCGTGACTAGCCATTGCATTTACTAGCTAGTCAATGTGGGGAAGATGATAGCTATCCTTCAGACATGCCTTGTTAAGATTCATGAAATCCATACACATTTGCCACTTCCCATTGGCCTTTTTCATCACCACTACATTGGCTAACCATTCGAGATAGCCAACTTCTTTGATAAACCTAGTATCAGTTAGCTTTTGTACTTCTTCCACTATAGCACTTTGGCATTTTGGTAGAAAACATTTTTTATTTTGCTTTATGAGATGATGATTCGGGTTTACCTTCAAATAGTGCATCATTACTTTAGGATTAATTTCTGGCATGTCTATGGGAGTCCAGGCAAAAATATCAGTATTTTTTTGTAGAAAGGCTATCAACCATTGCTCTATGTTTTCATCTAATTTCGAGCCTATCTGGAAAACATGATGGGGTCCCTATCATGTAGTGGTATGGCAATAAGATCCTCTACGGGCTTCCCTCTTTCTTCAGTTAGTTCATTTCTAGTTGATGTGGCAAGATCGCTGATGTGGAGTCCCTGTTAGATCCAGCCCGATGCCCCCTGATACCACTCAAACCCTTCTCCAGGTGACTCCCTAGAGGTCGAGGTGCCCTGGCCAGAGTCATGCTCCTTCACTGGGTGGCTCCCTCGAGGTCGAGCCCACCTCGATCGAAGTCGAGCCCACCTCGATCGAAGTCGAGCCCACCTCGATCGAAGTCGAGCTCCTGCTCTCTTCGAGCTCCTTAGCCGGGTGGCTCCCTCAAGGTCGAGCCCACCTTGGTCGAAGTCGAGCTCCCGCTCACTTCGAGCTCCTTCACCGGGTGGCTTCCTTGGGGTCGATCCCACCTCGGCCGAAGTCGAGCTCCCACTCTCTTCGAGCTCCTTCGCTGGGCGGCTCCCTCGAGGTCGAGCCCACCTCGACTGAAGTCAAGCTCCCGCTCTCTTCGAGTTCCTTCACCGGGTGGCTCCCTCGAGATCGAGCCCACCTCGACCGAAGTCGAGCTCCTGCTTTCTTCGAGCTCCTTCGTCGGGTGGCTCCCTCGAGGTCGAGCCCACCTCGGTTGAAGTTGAGCTCCCACTCTTTTCAAGCTCCTTCGCTGGGTGGCTCCCTCGGGATCGAGCCCACCTCGATCGAAATTGAGCTCTCGTTCAAATCTTGTGGTGCCACTTCTCTCAGGCAGCGGGCCGCCACCCAAGGACCACGGAGGAGCACCTCCTAGGATGCCTTGATCACCCTACTGCTATTTACACTAGATAGGAAAAGGCACCCTACCCAAAGCACTGTACTCTCGATAGATCGTCTGCGCCACCCGAAAGAGGAAACTATCCCAGAAGATTTAAATCTAGGGAGCAGCTGCCCCACAATCGAGGCACTGCCAGGTTTCTTGAAGAAGAGTGACTAAATGGAGAGTCAGAGCATGCGGCATAACCTCTTATCACGAATGAAGAAAGGCACCTGTGCGCACGGCATGAAGCACTGCCAAACGTTGACCCTCCGGCGCCGGCAAAGGGGGAAGATCCCAAGGTAAGATACTGGGAGGGGTCCGGGCAGAAAGGACTCTTCGAGGGTTTCCAAGAAAAGGTAAGCAAGTCTAACTCGAGCAAACGGGGGAGAAGGCAGCGCACAAGAGATCAACAGCGAGACCAAGTGCTTTTGGCTATTGAAGACTCATCGGAAGGGTCTTGATGGACACAGCCACAAGGCTCGAGTCCTCCTCAGCTGCTCTTACCCTTGCTTCATTCCCTCTATTTCAAACTAAATATCTTCCTCAGAGTGTGGAGTCCGAGCAAGGGACCCATAGGGGAGGATCTGTTTTCCTAGATCATCACTGACTTGATCATCGGAGTACCCCTATCGGGATCCCCGACTCGGGTGTCCTCTATTTTGCAGGTCTGGGTGTGCGTGCAGGCTCCCGCTTGACGAGGCCGGCATTTGAGGTCAGCTCTAGCTACAGGACACAATGGTGTAGGCGGCAATAGATTGGCATGTCAGGAAGGGGTGACCGGACGTAGTTTAACCCCTCCCTTTCTTTCCTTTTTATGTGACTCCACTTGAAGTATGGTGATAATGCGAGCACAGGAGGTCTCTATTAGTCATGCGGGAGATCCCCCCTCCTGCAAGGGCCCGCACAGTCCGGAGGGGGAGCCCCCCGCTCCACCACCACTTCTTTCGATGGATGCCCAGTTAGCGGTGCTCGCCTAGCAGATGCAGCTTTTGATCACAGTGGTGCGATAGCTGCAGCATCAACACTGATCCCTGGTCACCCACCAATAGCCAAGGACTCCTGCGGCCCAAGCCGCCGCATCCCGTGATAGCCTACGGTTCTTCCAAGGAAGGCCTTTGCTGTCACGAGCCATGACAGACCCTCGGGGAAGCCATCGGACCCCGATGAAGAGACGGTCAACCGGGTCAGTCGACCGAGAGAGCCGGTCTTCGACCCTTGAGTAGGATGCTGTTAAGCATCGTCGAGGCCATAGAGGCAAGGCCCCCATTCATGACCATCCTCAACTGCCACCTTCACCTCCTCCGTCAGCCTCAGCGGAGGGCTCCATTGACGAGGCCATCAAGCACATGGCCGAAAGGTGCTGGAGGAACAGGAGTGCAAGCTAGCAGAGCTATCCCGCTATTTATAAATTTGTAGGGCTCCTCCCGTGAGCCTGTGGGCTGCGATGCCCTTTCTCTTTTCTCTTGAGAAATCCAAGAAGAGCTGATTCCAAGTCAGTTCCGCATGCTGCAGGTGGATCCCTACGACAGGACCACCGACCCCCTAGACCACCTTGAGAGCTACAAAGCTCTCATAAGAGTCCAAGGGGCGACCGATGCCCTCCTATGCATCACCTTTCCAGCCACTCTCCGGAAGGCGGCTCGGGTCTGGTTTACCCACCTTGAGCCTGAAAGTATCGACTCATTCATGCAGCTAAAAAGGAAGTTCGTAGCCCACTTCGATACCTGCCAAAAGGTGCCTCGGGAAGCAAACAACCTCTTCTCCATTAGGCAATAGGATCACGAGCCTTTGCAGGACTATGTGACCCATTTCAAAGTTATCATGCTGGAGATCTATAATCTGGAAGAGCCGGTTGCAATGCTAGCACTGAAGAGGGGGCTTAGGACTTCCCGCCTAACCTACTCCCTAGATAAGAAGTCACCGAAGACATACTCCGACCTTCTCTTCCATGTTCACAAGTACATCCATGCTGAGGAGGCAGACCGTACAAGGAGGGAGCTGGACGAAAAGTCACTAAAAAAGCAACCTCCAGAGGAGACACCTGGGGTGCAGAAGCCCTGGTCAACCACCCCGAACTTTCATCAAGGGTCGAAGCCGAAGAGCGGCCCCATCCCAGAAGAGAGATACATGCCTCTCTTGGCCCCGAGGACAAAGATCCTCATGGAGATTGATGGCGAGCGCTACCTGCACTGACCTCCAGTACTGAGGCCATCCAACGATCATGACAAGATGAAGTACCACGAATTTCACCGTGACCACAGCCATGACATCGAGGAATGCCATCACCTCAATATAGAAATTGACGATCAGATAAGGAGGGGCTACCTTAGGAAGTTCATGGGGGGCAAGATCTCGGCAGAACCTCAGGCGCTTGCTGCTCTTCCCTCTATCCCTGTGGTTGACAATCTACCCATCGAGAAGCCCGTGGGAATGATATGTTAGGGAATAGAGCACACTTCTAAGAGGGCCTAGGAGGGAGAGAGTTTGGAAAATGTATTCCCCTTTATGAGGGAGAGGGAATCTGGGGATGAAAATGTAAACAACGATGCTGTGGTCATCAAGATGACGATCGCCAGGCATCTTGTAAAATGAATTACGGTCGATAGTGGAAGTTCAACTGATGTCCTTTTTTTTGATGCTTTCTCTAGGATAAATATGTCCTCTGCTCAATTAAAGCCTGTGCACACTCCCCTTGTCAATTTTACTGGGGACTCCATGGGAGTCGAAGGAAAAATATCTCTCCCAGTTACTGCCGGGAGCCACATCGGCAGAGCACTGTCATGATGACCTTAATGGTTGTTAGGCTTCCTTTAGCCTACAACGTGATCCTTGGCCACCCCAGGCTCAATCTGCTCGACGTGGTCATTTCCACCAAATGGCTATTGGTGCAATTTTCTACTCCTTATGGTATAGGGGAAATGAGGGGGGCAGCTTAACCGATTCAGCATTGCCTTCAAACTATCCCAGGGGCCAAGAGCTCCGAGGAAGACCCCAGCATCGATGACCTTGACCAAAGGGTGCATGACCCCAGGGGTGGCCCTGTCGAGCATCTGTTGACATTCTCGCTGGGGGCGGACCCAGCAAAAACGGTGCAAATTGGGGTCCAACTACAAGAAGAGGAGTGGATCTGCTTGCTGAGCTTTCTCCGGGTGAACACGGACATGTTTGCCTGGATAGTGGTAGACATGCCCGAGATTCCTCCTGACATCATCATCCACAGGTTAAGCATCGATCCGAAGTATCGCCCTGTCCGGCAGAAGAAGAGGTGCTTCACCCCAGAGAGGCAACGAACGATCAATGAGGAGGTGGAGAAACTCCTCATAGCTGGCTTCGTCGGTAAAGTACAGTACCCTAGCTGGTTGGCAAACGTGGTCATGGTCAAGAAGAACAACAGAAAGTGGAGGATCTGCATGGACTACACCGACCTCAACCGGGCCTGCCCGAAGGATAGCTTTCCATTGCCAAAGATCGATCAGCTGGTAGACGCCACCTCAGGGCACTACTTGCTCTCCTTCATGGATGCATTCTCCGAGTACAATCAGATCTGGATGCGTCCAAGGACGAGGAACATACTGCCTTCATCATAGATCGGGGGATGTACTGCTATTAGATGATGCCCTTTGGCCTGAAGAATGCTAGTGCCACATACCAATGGATGGTTAATCAAGTTTTTAATGATCAGATCAACCAGAACATGGAAGTCTATGTAGACGACATGCTCGTTATGAGCAAGCTGAAGTCAGACCATGTCTCCGACTTGGTAGAAGCCATCCAAAACCTTTGCCTGTACTAGATGAAACTGAATCCAGCGAAGTGCGCTTTCGTCGTGGTGGCAAGGAAGTTTCTTGGCTTCATGGTCACCGAGAGGGGAATAGAAGCAAATCCTGAGAAAGTCCAAGCAATCATCGATATGGAGCACTCTACCTCGAAGAAGTAGGTCCAGCACCTAACGGGCCAGATTGCCGCCTTGAGCTAGTTCATCTCGAGGTCGGCTGACCATTGTTTACCTTTCTTCAAGGCACTATGCAAGGTGCACAACTTTGTCTGGATGGCGGAGTGCAAGGCAGCCTTTGAGGAGCTGAAGAAATTCCTGGCATCACCACCATTGCTCTCTAGACCAGAGGACAGAGGGAACTCTTGTTGTACTTGGCAGTCACCCCAAGAGCCATCAGTTCGGTCCTTGTCCGCACAAATGGGAATGGAGTTCAGAAACCGATGTACTATGCCAGTAAGCTCCTTCGAGATGTGGAGGTCAGGTACAATCGCTCTGAGAAGTTGATCTTCACTCTCATAATATCTACTCAGCGGCTCAGGCGATACTTCTAAGCGCATCTGATTACGGTCATGAAGGACCAACCACTGAAGGCCATACTTGGCCACCCCGACACCTCCGGGTGCCTAGCCAAGTGGGCTTTGATGCTTAGCAAGTTCAACATCGCATACCGACCGAGGTTATTCTAGAAGGCCCAAGTGTTGGCTGACTTCCTGGTTGAGTGCGCGGGCATGAGCAAGGAGCCTAAGGAGACCACCTCGGAACACCAGCTAGAGCTCGGAACCGAGGAGGAGATCTGGGTCCTCCATGTGGATGTCGTATCCAACTCGGGAGGAAGTGGAGTGGACCTCATCCTCGCCAATGGTGATGGGGTCATGGCGAATGTGCGCTCCGCTTCCAGTTTGCAGCAACCAACAACCAGGCAGAGTACGAGGCACTCCTTGCGAGACTGAGAGTCCCTCGTGAGCTGGGTGTAACCAACCTAAAGGTCTTCATCGACTCCCAGCTGGTAGCCGGGCAAGTCTCTAGAGAGTTCGAGGCAAGGGACCCCCAGATGACGAAGTACTTGGAACAGGTATGCTTGAGCATGGTGGGCTTTCGGTGTTTTAGCATCTCCCACATCTCCCATGGAGAGAATGCTCGTGCGACGCCCTCTCGAGGCTCGTGACCCCGCACGAGCCCTCTCGAGGCTCGTGACCCTATCGGACTCATCACTGGTACATGCCCACATTGAATACCTAGAAGTTTCAAGCTACAAAGCTCCTGGGGTGGTCCAGCAGGTCACCCCGAAGCCTAGTTGGATGGATCGATACATTAGGAACATCAACCACGATGCCCTGCCGGAAGATCGCACGAAAGCTATCCTAGTCAAGAAGAAGGCTATGCGCTTTGTCTTAATGGATGGATAGCTCTACCACAGGTCCTATTCCTATCCACTCTTGAAATGCCTGAGACCCACGGAGGCAGCCTTTGTACTTTAGGAGATATACGAAGGCCTTTGTGGGAACCATGTGGGGGGCAGGATGCTAGCATACAAGGCTCTTCGTGATGTGGGATGATTCTAAGATTGCTAATCATGTAGGAAAAATAGTAAACTAGTTTTTTTATGATTTTTAAGATTTTTAATTCAGTGGCTAAATATCCAAAAATAAGTAAAGAATCAGCATAAAGACTAGTAATGCTAGAAACTATCATACCCGCAAAAACTCATGCAGAATAATAAATAGCCAGGACCTGAGAGTTGAGAAACTCTTGGTTCAGAATAGCTAATCTTTATCAAATTAGATATCAAAAGAAGGGAAGGATGTTACCAGTCAGAGATTTGAAGAACTTTCGATGAAAAGATCACACGCACTCTGATTGGAGCCTGGATAATGAAGCTCGGTTCCCTTGAATTTGATGACTGATTTGGGCGGTCCTGGAGGCAAGGAGAGCCTCCTCTGGGGAGGTGAAACACCTCGGAGATCCTGCAAGCATCAGGGCTCAATCAAAATAGCAAATAAATAAAAGGAAAGAACTAGGGTTGAATGATATCAGGGTTAAAAGTTTGAAGCTGGCGGCTAGAAGTAGGATGATGCTCCTTGGCTTGGACGGTAGCTAGGGCAATCCTTCTTGGGCATGTGAAGGCTTGGATGGAAGCAAGCTAGGGCATGGAAAAGATGCTAGGGAAACAAGGATTGCTAGGACACACAAAGTAACCAACAAAACACAAGAACACAATTCCAACACAAGAGCAAACTCAAATAAAATTCACCAGGATTTTGATATCATGAATAAAAGTTGCTTACAAGAGGGGGAGGGGTGGGTTTATATAGAGCTCCCATGCCCTCTCCTAAAGGGATTACACTTAGGTTACAAGTCCTAAACAAACTAGGAAGAATTCCCATCTAGGTTTGGATTTGACCTAGTCTTCTCCTTCTCCCTTCATGCTTTGACTAGTCAACTCATGGGCGCCTCCTCTTGGCTTGGACTTGGTCAAACTCCTCAAATTCAGTTTTGGACCTTGAGGCAGTAGCAAGGATGCCTCCTTCATGGCCTTGGGCAAACATTTGAGGGGCCCAGGTGGGCTTCCAGGGGCTAGGTGCCTGGGCTAGCATATTCTAGGGAATCTGGCTGGAATCTTGATTCTTAAGGGCATGGGCTTGGTGCCTGGGCTTGATTTCTCCCAGGATGGGCATAGATGGGCCTCTGGAATCATAGATGCCCTGGTCTAGGAATATGCTCTGGCATCTGAAAAGGAATCTTGGCATCCAAAAAGTATCTGGAAGGAATCAGGGTTTTTGGAAGCATCTTGGATTCTAGGTTATCACATAAAATCCAATAGGCTGATGTAGTAGCCTTTGACTCCTGAATATGGCCTGGTGGAACTACAAAATAGGGTAACCTTCTCTTTTATACAAAAATTGGGCTTATACTGGACTCATGCTAAAATACAGGACTCAAAATACTGACTAAGGTTGAGGGTTGAGACAAATCAACTAACCTTAACTTATTATAGGACTCAATCTTAATTGATTACAAAATCGTGACACATGACTAAGTGAACCATATGGGATCCAGTGATCTGTGCCTGATCCTGGTGTCTCCCCCAATTCTCCAAGGGTGGGAGGAACTTGACCTTGTCGAGTATGGGTCAATTTGGCTCAAGGAGGGTCTGGGTTGAGGCGCTGCAGATCCACACCAGCATTCCACAAATCCTCAGATTCTGGCCGACCTTGCCACCGGACCAAATACCACTGATAGTCTCTATTTTCGATAATGGTAGCTTGATCATCCAGAGTTCTCTCAATCTTTTCCTCACCAAAAGGCCAAATTGTATGAGGTTGCTCTGGGATGAGTTCACTCACAAAGAAAAGGAGTGGCTCAAGGGGCTCGCTGGGTATCACTGCTGGCTCCCTAAACTTTATAAGATTTGAGATGATGAAGGTGGAGCTAATACCTAAATCAGGTGATATCTCAGGCACATAGGCATTTGGTCCATTACTCTTCATTATTTTGGATGGGCCAGCTTCATGAGCAGAAAGTTCCTTTACCATCACATATTTCTCTGCATAAAGTTTTTTTATCTTTCCTTTAGAAATTAGTCAAGTTATTATTTAGTTCATTACTTATGTTCAGCTTTTGTCTTAATTTCTAGATGCAAATGCTGTGCAAATGCTAGTGTAGGTGCAGGCTTGTGATTCAGGGCTGTGAATTTATTGGACTCAACTAACACCTAATAGACTCGGTTAGACTTTCCTATCAAAGGATATTTTATTGAACTCTACAGGACAAAACCTAATAGACTATAGACTTATTAGATTTGACCCTAGCATGGCATGCACATGAGAACTTACTACGTACTCCTACTAGGTTCCATAGGATTCTCCTAAAGTAAGATGCAAACATGACATGAATAATGAACAAATGCAACATGCAAACTCCTATAAAATGCAACCTAATACTGAAAAAATAGAAGAAGTTTTAGGAAAGGGTAGAAAATAAGATGTAGGTTTAGGGTTAGTCTGGCAGGAAAAGGGTTTAGGATTGATTGGATAGAATGGAATGCAAGAAGGCGTGTTAGGAATTACTCCTAGACTAATGATATGGGTTTGGGGTATTCTTACATGGTCTACATTATGGAAGAATGGGTCATTAATTTCAGGGAAGAGATCAATTGGAGTTAAAGGAATAACTTCATCCTGAGGGTACTGATAAGAGATCAAGTCCTTAATAAACTCTTCTGGCTCATGAAGTTCAGGACTAGATTCTATAATTGGGTCCTCTCCTAAAGTCTCCTCAGGTAGAGTTGCAGTCATAGGGTCATGGGTTTCTTCCTCTAATAATTCTTCCACTACAGGTTCAGCTTGGGTGTGGTCAGATTCAACTAATGTTGGGTGGTCTTCTATGTGCTATGGTCAGGGTCAACTGATCTAGGGTGGCTTCTACTTGGGTATCTATTAATTCAACTAACTCTAAGTCTTCAATGGGGAACTCGTCTTCTTCCTCCTCATACTGTTCCACTAAGCTTGGGTCAGCCTTATATATCTTTTCTTCTAGGTCATCTTAGTGGACCAATAGGGTGGTAAGAGGGGTTTAGCTAATAAAAAATTGACTAGGGTTTGGGGTAACAGGGGTGGGTAAACTAAGGGTTATGGATTCATAGGTTATGGGTTTAAAGGTTATGGGTTCAAAGGTTATGGATTCAGTTCTATGGGTCTGGGATGTAGGAGGGTTATTCTTGTTGGACTCAGTTTGACTAAATATGAGATCCCTCTGGTTTGACTCAAATTCCAATGTTCTGTGATAGGCTTCCTCTAAGTCCTCCATCGGCCAGTGACACAATTCCCAACTGATGTCCTCACGTAGGCCATACCGAAACCTCGATATGGTCATAAGCTCATGTTCAATTATGTTACACTTCCTAATAAACTCCTTAAATTGGTCAATGTATTCAGACACAGTTTTGTCATCCTGTCTCAAGTTGTACCATTGGGCTGAAAGTTCATGCTTATAAAATGGACCTAGGTACTCTTTTCTTAACTTACTCCTCATAGCTTTCCAGGTACTTATCTGTTCTCCTTTCCAATAACATTCATCCTCAGTATGTTCCCAATATTGCTTAGCATATCAAATTAACCCATGTGTAGCCAAACTAATCTTCTCTAGCTCTGATATCCTAGTATACTCAAAGTACCGATCCATCATATCCTCCCATTCAATATGCACCTTAGGATCTGGTCTTCCATCAAATAGGGGTGCATAAGGTTGGGTGCTCCTAATGGGTCTTTTATCTTGGTTCAGGTAATCATAATTGGGTCTCCTATGGTTAGGTTTTAAGGATGGGTCATGGTATGGGGTTCTCCTAGGGTTGGGCTCCCTATATGGGTCAGAGTATTCAGTTCTCTTAGGGCTGGACTTCCTATATGGGTCAGAGTATTGGGTTCTCCTAGGATTGGACTCCATGGTCACACTAGTTGGATTGGATTATGTTGCTCAGGTGGCTACCTAAGAGGGGGGTGAATTGGAAATTTAAAAAATTTAAAGCATGATAATGTGCAATTAAAAAATTTCTTAAAAGGTGTTAGGTGCTGTGGCAAGATAATAAATTGCAGAAGCTAAATAGAGTCAAATAAGCACAACACAAATACACAAAATTTATAGTTGTTCGGAGCAACCCAGCTCCTACGTCCACTACTCAAGATACCACTTGGGATTTCCACTATATTCACACCCGAATACAGTAGGATTGTTTTACAGGATCACAATCCAAAACCTCTACACTTTGGTTTTAATGGGATCATCAAAGAAAACCCAACACCCTTTGATTTTAAACAGGCTCACCAAAGAAACCCAACTTGGTTTTCATAGGATCACCAAGAACCTAACTTGGTTTTACCAGGATCACCAAGAACCTATTTGGTTTTTCAACCGTGCTTACCAATAACCCAAACAATTCAAAACTGAATTGAAACAAATGCAACAAAAATGACAAACTCAATTTGTCGGATAGTTGCCTGTGCAGCTTGATAGAAGTCCACTTGAATGCACTTGAATGAGCTTTAATTGCTTTAGTGGCTTCTTCCCAAATTGTTTCAAGCTACTGATCAGATTTGATGAAGACTTGAAGGCTGACTTGAATGCTCTTGTGCTCTCTTCTTGTTGGTAGGTAGGATATTCAATGAAGCTCTCTTTTCTTTGAAGAACTCTCTAAATCATTGCTTTAAGGAAGTTCAAATCCTTCAAATATAAGGTCCTCCATCATTCCATGGCAATTCTAGCCATTGTAGACCATTGGGAAGTGGTTTGTGACCATTGGAGTACTTTTTGGCATTCAAAAATAAATTCTGGAACTAGCCGTTGGATACCTGAAAGCGATGTTCGAGTCGGCTCGGATTCCTTCGAGTTGGCTCGGATCCTTCGAGTTGATAGGTTAAGTCGCCAAATCCTCAGTGCAGTCGGCTCTTTGTCTCAGGACGCAAAACTTCACTCTGGACGAGTCGGCTCTTGATAGCTCGGGTCGGCTCGAACTTGTATCTTTGAAAAACTTAAACTCGAGGAGTCGGCTCTTTTGATCTTTGGTCGGCTCTTCTTCTTAGGTTCTGAAATCATCACTCTGGAAGAGTCGGCTCATTGCAGTTCGGGTCGGCTCACTTTCTTAGATCTTCAAAATTAGGTATAGCAGAGTCAGCTCTTTTTGGTTGGGGTCAGCTCGCCTGGCTGTTCTCAAAAATCTTCAAAGACTGGACTCTGGAGGAGTCGGCTCAGACAAATTCCAGTCAACTCGGATTCATTGGAGTTGGCTCGATTGCCTTCGAGTTGGCTCGGATTGTTGCGTACCAGAATCCTTGCTGCATGCCATGAGATGGAGTCGGCTCTTCAACATGCTGGGTCAGCTCCAGTAATTTCTTCAGGATTTTTATAATTCAACTCAAAGAAAAACTCTCACCAACACTCTTACATTTTTTAAACATACCAACTCAAAATAATTCTAAGGCACACACACATAGAAGTAACCCTTTTTATTTGATTTTTTCTTAGCTTTTTCGTTGGGTTCTTCTTTACAAAAACAAATTACATCACAACTCAAACAAGAAACAAAGGTGTAGGAGTTGAGGTTTAAACAATTAACTCATCCTACAAAAACTTGTAAAACACTTGAAGAGTTGTTAGAAATAAATGTACATGCTTCAATATTTGGTTATCATCAAAATCACTTAAGGGATCAACAATCTCCCCCTTTTTGATGATGACAAAATATTGGGCATGAAAAATTCTTTATACTTTACATGTATAAAAGAATTTGAAGGTAAATATCCACATGTATTAGAGCTATCTAAATTTGTCAATAAATGTCAGAGCTCAAGAGATGATATCATTGTATATCATCAATGTATTAAACTTTTCATGCTTCATAATACTATATTTCACACAAAACATGGAGTATCAGAGTTTTGAAAAATATTGACAGAATTAAGATCAATTTGTAGAGCAATAGCAATCAGAGCATTAAGATTAAATAGCAATCAGAGCAAAACCATTCAAGAGAATCTCTCCCTTTCTCTAGGTTTTAAAGTAATTAAGCATTAGGTTCTTTTGAATACTATCACTTTTGTGCTCCCTCTTTTTCATTCTTTTTAAGCACTTTAAGAATAATTGGTAGGAAGCTCAACATAAATATCAGAATTTTCATAATAGTTCAATCATCAATATTGATACTATTCTCTCATTCTCCCATTTTTTATTTCTCCTACTTTTTGTCAATCAATCAAAAAGGTGATTTCAAATAAAGGTCAGATTTTGAAATAGATTGAAAAATTATTTTATATTTGTTTGAGATAATTTCACTTTCTTAAATTGAGAATTCTAATTAAAAATTCATCATAGTTGTACGACAAAGACTAACCATCAAATCATTGTTCATGACAACAAAGGAAACTGCTAAAAGATCTTTCATTTCATTGAGAAATTTGCCATACAAAGTAGGAAGGAAAGTACATTCATATTGTAAAAGATAAAAAGTAGAACATTAACAAAGTCAGAAGTACAACCAAGAGACTAACCAAATAATCTAATCTTCTTCTTCTCCACTAGAAGAAGAGGAGCCTCCCTCTATAATCTTATCAGAGGTCTTAGTTTTCAAAGGTTTAAACCTGAAATCTCTGAACCTAGTTCTAACAGGGGCTCTAAAAGTCTTAGTCTTAGTCTTCTTTTTGGTTTCAACAGATTTGGGTTTGATTGAGGATGGATCAGATGAAGGAATAGGAGCAGGAGTCTCAAGTGACTCCTTGATGATCTGCACAGGAGTATCTTTAGCAGTGACTGTTTCCTTCTGAGATTGTAGCAAGATACTTCTAATTTCTTCTTTAAAGTCCTTCATTTCTTTTTCTATTTTTTTTTGTGAAGCTTCTGTTCAGATTTCATTTCCTACAGGCTAATATTAACTGACTTTCTCATTTCATTAATTGCAGAATTCATGTGATTTGTCAATGAGTTTGAGATAGTTTTCATCTTCTGAAATATAAGGTTCTTAAGGTCAGATGGAGTAATCATTGTACCTTCAGATCTCTCTTGAACAGCAGTAGCTTCATCATCATCTGAAGAACTAGCAGCAAACTGACTGGACACTTTTTTAATCCATATTCCTTCTTGTAGTTTGTAGCCCATTCTTTTCAGTGAATTGAAGGAATAAGTGTCGAAGTGATGTAGAGGCTTGCCTATCTCATTGGCTATGTCAACTCCAGCTTCTTCAAACAGTAGAGTAAAAACCATACCATAAGGTAGGCAAGCTTTAACTTTCCTGGCTGCTTCAGTCATTTGAATCATCATTATATAAGGTAGGTTGAGAGGCTTTTCTTCTATCAAATGTCCCATAAAAGTCATGTCTTTTTTGCTGACCCAGTCAAAGCGACCGATCCTGGGAAGAAATATTTTGCTAACCATATTGTGAAGAAGCCTCATTTCTTTTGACACTAAATTGACCTGAACATGTTGAATGGAGCTCACATCTTCTTTTTCCAAAATGAGTTTTAGAATATGTTCTTTGTCCAGTAAGATAAGCTCAGTGGCGCTGTCCGTTGGTATTTGAAGCAAACTACCCAATTTCTCTTCATCCATAATTACTTTCTTTCCCTTAACAGTAGATTCCAAATGATATTCTTTAATAACTATGTTTTCATAGAAAATCCGTACCAGTGAGATGTAGGTTAAGATGTCCAAAGAACAAAAGTGCTTCCAACCCTGGCTTTCTATCCATCTTCTGATCTTCATTTGCATTTCTTCTAAAAAGGTAAAATCGATCCTCCTTCCATAAGTCACAGGCCGATTGGCCATTGATACAATATGCCCGGGAGGAGAAGGAGTTTCTTCTTCCTATTGCTCAGTGGTAGACCTTTTCCTCTTTTCTCCTTTTTCTCTTGCATCTTCACTGCATGCACTTGATTTACCTACTTGAAGAATCTTCCTTGCAGATCTTCATGGAGCCATTGCAGTGGGATTTAAGAAATCAAGGATCTAGGGAATGGTTTTTGGTAAAGTTCTCGAGTGGAGAGAATGTGCTTGAAGTAAAAATAGAAAGAGGTAAGTTCAAGAAAGGATTACACGGAACTATTTAACCAGCAAATTCTCGACTTTCGAGTCAGCTCGTCCAACCCTAGAAACATCCAAGTCGGCTCGATCATAGCAAACTCAAAAAAATCAGAACACCGAGTCGGCTAGGCAAAATTTTAGGTTGACCTAGTCAGCTCGACTAGAGTGAGGGCAGAAAACTCAGACATTCAAGCCGGCTCGACCAGAGCAAAATTGCTTGAGTCGACTCGAACAGAAACTTTTCACAAAAAAAAAATGAAATGATTCAGAAATTGATTTCGATCGAACTAAATTTCAAGGAAAGTTGTTCAAAAATCATGAATAATTATAGGAGGTTTTCTAGATAATTCATCCTTAATCTCAAAAGAAATTAGGTTAAAGAAATCTAGAAAGGATTACAAAGCCCTAATTATCCTATAAGTAATTTAAATCAATCCTGATTTAGTGGCTTAGTAAAAATGTCATCTAATTGTTTTTCAGTTGGAATAAATTCTAATTCAATGTCACCATTCAAAACATGATCTCTAATAAAATGGTGTCTAATCTTTATGTGCTTGGTCCTAAAATGCTGAATAGGATTCTTGGTTAAATTTATAGCACTTGTGTTATCACATTTGATAGGAATTTTGCATTGTGTAACACCAAAGTCTTCTAGTTGTTGTTTAATCCATAACACTTATGCACAACAACTCCCTGCAGCAACATACTTTACCTCAGCAGTAGATAGTGCTACCGAGTTTTGTTTCTTGCAGTGCCATGAGATTAAATTCAACCCTAAAAATTGACGTGCCGCTAGTACTGTTTCTATCTACTTTACAGCCAGCATAATCAACATCAAAAAATCCAATTAAATTTAAAGATGATTCTTGTGAAAACCAAAGACCTAGATTACTTGTACCTTTCAAATATCTTAGTATTCTTTTAACATCAAGCATATGTGTTTCTTTAGGATTGCATTGAAATATAGCACATACACATACACTATACAAGATATCTAGTCTACTTGCAGTTAAATATAATAAGGATCCGTTTATATCTCTATATAACTTTTGGTCAACATTGGATCCATTGTCATCTTTGTCCAATTTGCAGGATGGGCTCATAGGTGTGTTCATTTGTTTGCTCGTTTCCATATCAAACTTCTTGATTATTTCTTTGGTTTATTTGACTTGGTTGATGAAGATTTCTTCCTTTGTTTGCTTTACTTGAAGTCCAAGGAAGTAATTGAGTTCACCCATTAGGCTCATCTCAAATTCTCACTGTATTAGTTTAGCAAATTCTTCACAAAAACTTTCATTAGTTGTACTAAATATAATATCGTCAACATAAATTTGTACAACTAATACATCATTATTTTTCTTTTTGATGAAAATAGTTTTATCAACATTTCCTCTTGAAAAATCATTTTCAATCAAGAAGGTGCTAAGTCTATCATACGAGGCTCTAGGGGCTTATTTCAAACCATATAAAGCTTTATTGAGTTTAAACATATGGGAAAAGCATGATTTTCAAAACTCGGTGGTTGTTCTACAAAAACTTGTTCGGAGATAAAACCGTTCCAAAATGCACATTTTACATCCATTTGAAAAAGTTTAAAATTCATGTAGCAAGCAAATGCAAGAAGTAATCTAATGGCTTCTAATCTTGCTACGGGTGCTTATGTTTCATCAAAATCAATACCTTCTTCTTGACTATATTCCTTAGCCACTAGTCTAGCTTTGTTTCTAATGACATTTCCTTGTTCATCTAGTTTGTTCCTATAGACCCATTTGGTTCCTATAATTGGGTGGTCTTCAGGTCTATCGACTAATATCCAAACCTTATTTCTTTCAAACTGGTTCAATTCATCATGCATAGCCATCATCCAATTTGAGTCACTTTCAGCTTCTTCTAAAGTGTGAGGCTCTATTTGTGATACAAAAGCTAGGTAATCATGTGCAATTCTATGTGCAGACCTAGTCCTAATACCACGTGAAGGATCACCAATAATTAATTCTTTAGGATGGAAAGTAGCGTACCTCCATTCAGTTGGTAGATCGGTATGATCCTTACTTACCGTTTCTTCTCTTTCTTCAATTGGTCTTTCTTGTATGCTCATGTCTTCCAGCTCCTTTTGTATTGTACCTGCATCATTATCTATACACTCTTCTTTCTTATAAGGTGAAGGGTTAGTTTCATCAAAAATAACATGCATAGATTCTTCAACAGTAAGAGTCCTTTTATTAAAAACCATATATGCTTTGTTATGTAATGAATAACCAAGGAAAATTGTGTTGCCACCAAGATCATCGTGGCTTGTAGCTGCTGTCGACGTCGGATTGCCTCTCGTCTTCCCAGGATTGACCTACACTTCGGAGCCTGCAAAAAACAAGGCCAGACACCCAGGTCGGGGATTCCAGCAAGGGCACTCCGATGGTCAAGTCAGTGACGATCTAGGAGAACAGATCCTTCTGGTCGAGCCCTCTTGATGGACTCCATGATAGGAGGAGTGAGTGGTGTAAGAGTGGGAGTATGAGTATGCTGGGAGAGATGATAGTCGAGGTGGATTGGCCCTCTTATATGGCTTTTCTCTCCCACTCGCTTAGATGAGAGCTTCGTGATTAAGATTGCATTCGAGCATGTGTGTACCTCTTTGCTGGGGGTGTCGAAGGTTCTTTTAAGTCCAGGTGACTGTTGAATGCCAACCTCGGGATCTCCCCCGCGTTGGCAGGCATGTGCAGTGGTATACCGTGCCGTGGTCGGCATGTTTTTTTTGATTGGTGATAAGGAAAGCTGCCATGTACTCTGACACTCCTTCTGGTTGCCCCATTCTGGGAAGTTTGACAGTGCCTCTATTAAGGGGCCGCCGCCCTTGGGATTTGAATCTCCTGGTTGACTTTCACTTTCGGGTGGTGCAGATGGTTTGTAGAGAGCATGGCACCTTGGTCAGGGAGCTTCTCCCTCTTCTGATGTAAGCGGTGGCTACAGACAGTTATTATAATTTGACGGGTGTTTCTCCATGGTCCTCGGGCAGCTCATCGATGCCTTGGGGGTAGCTCTGCTCCCTTCAGTATCGGGCGACATTGTCCGAGGTGGTTGCCGAACTGGAGAGGTAGGACTCATCTCCTTTTCGGGGGCTCGACCTCCGAGGGGCTCGACCTGGCAGAGGAGGCCGGGCTCGACTCCGGCCCAGGGGGCTCGACCTCGGAGGGGCTCGACCCGGCGGAGGAAGGCTTGACTCCTGCTCAGAGGGCTCGGCCTCGGAGGGGCTTGACCTGACGGAGGAGGGCTGAGCTCGACTCCGATCCGACCCGGCAGAGGAAGGCTCGACTCCTGCTCAGAGGGTTTGACCTCGGAGGGGCTTGACCTGATGGAGGAGGGCTGAGCTCGACTCCGGTCCAAGGGGCTCAACCTTGGAGGGGCTCGATCTGGCGGAGGAGGTTGGCACGTGACTCCAGCCGAAAGGGCTCGACCTCAGAAGGGCTCGACCTGGCGGAGGAGGGCTGAGCTCGACTCTGGCCTAGGGGGCTCAGCCTCGGAGGGGCTCAATTTGGTGAAGGAAGTCACTCGACTCCGGCCTAGGTGCCCCGAGCTCGGGGGTGCTGACCTGGCGGAGGATGGAGCTCAACTTTGGCTGGCCGCCTTGTCATTCTGGGAGAGCTCGGCCTGGTCAAAGGAGTCTGAGGTGGGGTGTCCACCATGGTGGTTTTTCTGACATGGCATCTAATAGGGATTACACATTAGCTTCCTGCCACATCATTTGCCCCCCACTCCCGAGTCCCGTTGGTGTCGGAATCCTTCTACAAGGGCTTTATGTGCATACATGACCAGATCGAGGGGTTCGTCCCTGATGAGGGCCGTAGCTGGCTCAGCTTTCCTCGAGCTTCGGGGATCAGCCATCATCCCCGAACTTTACCCGTCGGTGGCGGTCACCGAGGCCGGAATTGCACAGCCCGAAGCTCCTGGGGGTGGAACTTCACCATCGCACACCCATGCTGACGGGGCTGCCCGTGTAGAGTAGACTCCTATTTTCTTCTTTTCCAGTATTAGCTCGGGTCACCCGGATGTTGGGGTCCCGAGAATACTTGTAAATGAACAACAAGTTTTCAATGGAATGAATTTTCTTAACTGTCTTGACTTGGGCATCCCTAGTCTCTCCCCCCTCTTCCACCATCTTTTCTTCTTTTTCCTTCTCTATTGACTTAGGCATGTGATGAGATCGGAGAGGAAAGGCTTGCACTTCATTTCTGTGTGTCCTGAGCTTCAGCGTCGTAGAGTTGAGCTCCGGGCTCTGATGGCTGGAGATCTGAGCTCGAAGACCTAGTGGCCGGAGATTTAAGCTTCGGATTTTGGTGTCTTGAAGCTAGGCTCGAAGACTTAGTGGCCGAATATCTGAGCTCTGGGCTTTGGTGTCTCGGAGCTGGGCTCAAAGACTTGGTGGTCGGAGATTTGAGCTCCGGGTGCCGGAGCAGGGTCCAGTCTTTGGTGCCGGAGGGTCGTGAGATCCGAGCTTTGATGTCTCGAAGTTGGGCTCGAAGACTTGGTGGCCGAAGATCTGAGCTCCGGGTACTGGAGCAGGGTCCGATCTTTGGTACTGGAGGGTTGTGAGATCTGGGCTTAGATGTATTGGAGCTGGGCTCGAAGACTTGGTGGCTGGAGATCTGAGCTCCAGGTGTCGGAGCAGGTTCAGTCTTTGGTGCCGGAGGGTCATAAGATCTGGGCTTGATGTCTCGGAGCTGGGCTCGAAGACTTGGTGGCCAGAGATCTGAGTTTCGATTGCCTAAGTAGGTCCGGTCTTTGGTGCCGGAGGGTCGTGAGATACGGGCTTTGATGTCTCGGAGCTGGGCTCGAAGACTTGGTGGCCGGAGATCTGAGCTCCGGGTGCCGAAGCATGGTCCGGTCTTTGGTGCCGGAGGGTCGTGAGATCCGGGCTTTGATGTCTCAGAGCTGAGCTCGAAGACTTGGTGGCTAGAGATCTGAGCTTCGGGTGCCGGAGCAGGGTCCAGTCTTTGGTGTCGGAGGGTCGTGAGATCCGGGCTTTGATGTCTTGGAGCTGGGCTCGAAGACTTGGTGGCCAAAGATCTGAGCTCTGGGTGCCGGAGGGTCATGAGATCTGGGCTTCGGTGTCTCGGAGCTGGGCTTGAAGACTTAGTGGCTGGAGAGCTTGGCTCCGGGCTTTGAGTGCCAGGTCCTCCTACAAGGCAAAGGGTGTTTGCATAGGGGGAACTTTAATTATTGGTGAGAGAGAACCTTACGCTATTGATGCGGGGAGCTGGGTCTCGGGAATCGGAGTCAGAGAGCTGGGCTCCGAGCTTTATGTTGGAGGGCTAGGCACCGAGTTTTGGCGTTCCGGACCTTGGGCCGGGCAGTGATATTCCTACAAAGTAGAAGGCAATTTATGCAAAAGAGGGCCTTCATTATTTTAAAGGGTGAGCCTTATATTACTGATAATATTTTCTTAAGTTACATGAGTTCCCATGTTCACGGGAACCTGACACCGTCCAAGTTCTCGAGGTAGTAGGCTCTATGTGGAAGAGCTTCGGCTACCTTATAGGGACCTTCCCAGTTCGACGAGAGCTTGCTGCACCCCCGGGGTTGAGATGCTTTAGCTCGGTGAAGCACCAGGTCACCAGGTCGAAAGACCTTGGGCCTTACTGGGGCATTATAGTATCAGGCAACTCGTTGCCGGTATGCTACCATCTGGAGCCGAGCTTTATCTCTGATCTCCTTGATGAGGTCTAAGTTGAGTAGATGGTGCACCGAATTCTGTGCTTCATCATATTGCTGCACCTGTAACGTAGGCACGCCGAGCTTGACTGGGACCACGACCTCGGTGCCGAACGTGAGGTTGAAGGGTGTTTCGTCCATCACCGTCCTGGGCATCATGTGGTAGGCCTAGAGGACACTTGGGAGTCTTTCGCCCACCTGCCCTTGGCCTAGTCCAGCCTGGTCCTGAGTTCCTGGAGAATGGTCTGGTTAGTCACTTCGGCCTCTCCTTTTGTCTGGGGATGGTTGACGGATATGAAGCAGTGCTGGATTCCATGCTCGGCACAAAATCCTTCGAACTCCTGATTGTCGAACTGCCGCCCATTGTCCGTGATGATGCAGCGCGGTAAACAAAGCAGCATATTATTGACTTCCAGAAGAACTGACAGACCTTGGTTTCTGTGATCCGTGCCGGTGGCTCGGCTTCCACCCATTTGGTGAAGTAATCAATGGCCACCAACAAGAATCTCTGTTGCCCTGGTACGGGGGAAAATGGCCTTAAGATGTCCATTCCCCACTGGGCGAATGGCCAAGGGGTGAAGATCTGCGAGATCGGTGCCACCGGTTGATGTTGTATTTGGGCATGGTGCTGACATTTGTCGCACCTCTTCACGAAGTCGACGGCGTCCTCCCTCATGATCTCCCAGAAGTATCCCTGGCGGAGAGCTTTGTATGCCAATGTCCTTCCTCCGACATGGTCCCTGCATAGGCCTTCGTGTATCTCCTGAAGAACGAAGGCTGCCTCTGTGGGTCATAGGCACTTTAGGAGTGGATATAAGTAGGATCGGTGGTAGAGCTGCCCTTCTATCAGGATAAATCGAGACACTACGGTGAAACAGGCCTTTACCGATGCTTTTTTTGACATTTCCCAATGCTTTTAAGCATCGCCAAGCAAGCTCCCAATGCTTCTTAAAGTGTCACTAAAGCGTCGACTATGTAAGCATGGGGACACCACCTGCCGACACTTTAAAGCATCGCTAAATTTTAATTTTCCGATGCTTTAAAGCATCGCTAGGTTTATAACATAGCAACGCTTTTTAAAAGCATCGGCAGTTAGCGATGCTCTAAAGTGTCACTAGGTTTTAAGTCTAGCTATGCTTTAAAGCATCGCTAGGTCCAAACCTTGCGATGCTTTAAAGCATCGCCAGGTCCAAACCTTGCGATGCTTTAAAGCATCGCCAGGTTTTAAACCTAACGATGCTTTAAAGCATCGCCAGGTCCAAACCTAGCGATGCTTTAAAACATCGGCAGATTTGGAATTGGCGATGCTTTAAAGCATCGACATATTTATTTTTTTTAAAAAAAATTAAATAGCTATACCTATATACATGAAATACATACAACACAACCTATATACATTATCAAAATAAAAATATTTAAACCTGTATCACATCCAATATACACAAACAAGTGAAACATTCAAACCTGTATCACACTCAACATACACAAACACAAACACAAACCAATCATAAAGAGTTTTATATATATATAAAAGTATCAATCCAAGTTCAAATAAACAAAAAGACATATAAAAATAATAAAAAAAATAGCTAGCATCACTGATCCATGGGAGGCTGGTCCTCGTCAAGTTGCGGCTCGCAGATGCACCAGGAACCTACAAGATAT
Source organism: Areca catechu (assembly GCA_021397845.1). Lineage (NCBI taxonomy): Eukaryota > Viridiplantae > Streptophyta > Magnoliopsida > Arecales > Arecaceae > Areca > Areca catechu. The sequence goes on from CM038041.1 coordinate 32,643,047, forward strand.
ACATTAGGAATTATGATACATACATTATATATATTCTAAATTATTAGATACATACAAATTAATAAATAATTACTTACCTGAGATGACATGAACATATGCAGCACAGATGTAACATGCTCTAGCTGAGACCTAATGGTCTGCATCTCTGCTTTGTCTGCATCACGTGTCTGTCGGAGCTCTGTTATCTCCTTTTGGAGTCGACAAACATGTGACTGATCATGACTCTCTCTAGCATCCCGAGTATATCTACTCACCTCAGATAACTGAGTAGGGGTAACTCCAATCCCATAATCCCTCACTCATTCAGGATGCTCTGGTCCCATCAACTCCAAGAATATCTTGGCCTCGATGCGACTGCTCTGAGTAGATGATGTACCCTCACCAGCATGCTTGGAGATCATAAAGGTAGCCCTATCCTATGTTTTATAAAAAACACATATATCAATACTTAATAAAAATAAAAATATAAATAAAAAAATTACATATATATCTCTGGCTCCTCTCGAACAAAACTGCCATCCTGGTGAACGTGAGTCATCTGATTGAACTCCACCTCACCAGGCTCCCTCCCCTGCTGATAAGCCTATATAAAGAAAAATATTACAAAAAAATCCAAAATAACACATCTTATACCCCCGTACCATGATACATGGCACATGCATGATACATGATGATACATGATGTTAAAACTAAAAGTATACTAAAAGTATTATAGGATGAGAAACATACAAACTTATGCCTGAGCCATGCATAACTCTTGGACCCCGTTGTGTGAGGAATAGACTGAGCTGCTTGTGTAGCTCTACCAATAGTAGAATATGTCTACAAAATAAAATTAAAACTATGTTATATATTGTATAAATATAATTATGACGAGTAAAAATTAATAAATTTCGAAGTGTTTGATGATGCTACACAACCTGTGCCCTCTTGGAGAACCAATAGTGCACCAGCTCCCTCCACTGATAAGGGTAAACATCAGGAGGACAGGTAGCTGCAACCTGCTCCTCTGTCCTACCCTCTCGCTTATAGTCTCCCTTCAACTTCACCCTATATTCTTTTCACTTATGATTGAGAGACTTAAGCACAAAATCAGAAGAATCTGGAGAAAGAACGAACTTGCTCTATAATTTAAATAAATAATAAAATAAGTTTTAAATGAAATAAGCATTCAATTGTTAAAAACCTAAGATATAAAATAATATATCAATTTTTTTACCTACATAACTTGTAGCATCTCTATTTTATATGCAGGAAGCATGTCGTTCTACTTCGAATAATTCAGGAGACATAGCTGACCCTGGCGTGCTACTGTTCCCAGAAAGCTAGTCAATAAGCTAGCAGCTTTCTTAATAGGCTGCCCTAGCTTGTTGCACTCTATGACTATCCTCTCGTCCTTAGGTAACTGTCACACATCATGGACTAGTGTGGGTCCTAGCCTTCACTTGAGTCTCCCGGATCCATTTGCAAAAAAAACACTGAAAATTATATATCAAAACTATTGCATATGCATGAATTGAAATGGGATGAAATTATTAAATTATCATGTATCTATATGTCATCGATAATAGGCTCATCATCAGGATGATCCATAGGAGGATCGTGATGTGTAGACTTAGAGCGAATGACGTCGTCCTGAGATGGAGAGGTAGTAGCATCGGTCGGATGTGTAGAAATAGAGGAACTGGCATTAGACCGATGTGAAGATGATCGACTGCCCTCGAGCTGTTGTGCTGAAGAAGTACCAGCCTTAGTCTGGGAAAATTGAAACTATAAATCTGATAATTGCTTCCTTTGAGGCATGGTGTACCTAACATGCATTATTTAAAAATAAGTCAATCAACATTGTAATCAAATTATAACATAAATGAATTACAATTTAAAATATAACATAATCATTCATACAAAAATGTAAACCATCTTATAAACTACTTACTTATCATAATCAACCAGTTGTACCTTCTTCGGAATCCAACCTAACCAAAATGGTTGTACCATTTATATGATCATCTGGCACAATATTATAAGGCATACATTGAGTATAAGTATCATCATCATCTTCTTCCACCCTTTTTTCCATGTCATACAAGTCTCTGGGTTTTGTCTTAATAATAGTAGTCCATTCTTTATCTTTTGAGTCTTGTACATAAAAAACTTGTCGAGCTTGAGATGAAAAGATAAATGGATCATCCTTCAATAACACACCTGTATGTATCAATCTTGAAAAATTGACAAGTATGGATCCGTTTGAGTCCTTTTACAAACCTCTTGGTGTATTTATATCCACCCAATCGCATCAAAATAATATAACTTTAAAATTTTCATAATAATCCAACTTCAAAATATCTTTAGATATACCATAATAAGATTTTCCATTTGCTTCTACCATAATACCACTGTTCTGAGTTTTTCTAAGTTTCTCGCGCTCCTTGGTATGAAATTTAAAGTCATTTATAATAAAACCATTATATTTGTTCATAATATAATTTGGACCTCTGGCAAGTGCTATTAGTTCTGCTGAACTATTTTTCTCCATCAGTACCGGTACCTAGAAAACATAATATCAATTATCGATCACTTATTCGATGTTAAATATATATAAAATTATTATACGACTTATATATACTAACCTGATTGACAAGTCAATTAAGGAATAACTCAACCAACCATCTTTGTTCAATCCTTGGATTAGGATGAGTGGAATGATTGGCTTATCGTTGTATAGCTAAAAATTCATTGCATGACAATCAAATATAAATTTGACAATAATATATCTAATATTTATTTATCCATGTATAGATAGACTAACCTGCGATAGTCAGATATTATGTCACTATATAGCAATACATAACGATGTGCTTGTGACAAGGATTTATGGTCAAGAACAATACTTTCAACTTTTCCTATAAATCTTCCGGATGATGTAAATTTATATAGATATGTATTCTCCATAGTATCACCATGACGTTAAGGTCGATTGAATGCAGTCTCTACATCTTTGAGATATCTCGAACAAAATATTAAATACTCTTCAGCAATATATCCCTCTACTATTGAGCCCTTAGGATGGGCTTTGTTTCGTATATAATCCTTCAAACGTACAAGATACCTTCAAAAAGTATGATATTTATATCACATTAAACAATGAAAAAGATTTCTAAATTATGAAATTTTAGTTTTACAGCATTATCTCTCGATAGGGTACATCCATCTGTACTGTTCCGGTCCACCAAGTTTAGCTTTCGAAGCTAGGTGAATGAGTAGATGAACTATAATCATAGAAAATATAGGAGGAAAAATCTTTTCCATCTGACATAACGTAAGTATGACTTGAGACTGCCACTGATCAAGCTCTTGAGGATCAAGAACCTTAGAACATAATGCCTTGAAGAATGATGATAACTGCAAAATAACCATAATAACTTGTTTAGGCATGACGACCTTTAAGCCAATGGAAGAATATCTTGCATTAGTATATGTCCATCATGACTTTTAAGATTTGAAATTTTTTGCTCTTTCAGATTCACGCATCGTGAAATATTTGATGCATATCCATTAAGAACCTTGATATTCTTTAAAATTGCTAGGAAGAGATCTTTTTCTCGATTAGACATTGTATAACATGCATGAGGGATATAAGTTCTATCATTTGCAAGCACTTGTGGATGAAGTTTATGTCGGATGCCCATTTTTTTAAAATCAAGACGTGCCTTCATGTTATCTTTAGTCTTTCCATCAAGATTTAATATTATTCTAATCAAATTATCACAAACACTCTTTTCTATATGCATAACATCAAGATTATGCCAGAGTATATTATGCTCCCAATAATGTAAGTCAAAGAATATGCTTCTTTTCTTTTCTAATTGTTTAGTATGCTGATGGGTAGATGTTGTGATTATATCATCATCATTTTCAACTTCAAAGAAATTATCCGGATCCTCGAATACTGCTGTTTCTAAGGTGCAAGTATTGACTTCCTTCGATAGTTCTTCTTGTACAGAAGTCTCAACATCATCTCTTCCTCGCTTTTTAGAGGACTTTGTCATCTTGCTATAACTGTGTCTGATACCAAGTATTTTTCTACGAATATCAGAACCAGAAGGTAGAATTGGAGCAGATCCCAACTCTATAGTACCGTCAAATAAATCCTTCTCAAATCGAAATGGATGATTTGTTTCCAACCATCGACGATGTCCCATATAACAGAACTTTCCTCCATATTTTAACCAAATTGAATGGGTTGATTCACCACAAGAAGGACATGCAACTCGTCCCTTAATGCTCCAGCCAGATAAATTAGCATATGTAGGAAAATCGTTTCCATAATAGAGCTACCCGTAGATTGAATGTTTGGCCATTCGAAGCATCAATTGCACTGATACCCTCCCACAGTTGTTTCAATTCATCATTTAAAGGTTGTAAAAGAAATCAATATCATTGCCTTGACCCTTATCACCTGGAATGATCATTGATAAAATAAGTGAAGATTGTTTCATGCATATCCATGGTGGTAAATTATAAGGAATCAGAATAACTGGTCAGGTGCTATAGACAAAACTTAAGGTCTGAAATGGATTGAACCCATCACTGGCTAAACCTAGCCTGACATTTCGAGCATCAGATACAAAATAAGGATGTCTGTCATCAAATGCTTTCCATGCTAAACTATTCGCTGGGTGTCTCAGCATTCCATCTTTTATACGGCTTTCATCATACCATCTCATTGACGAAGCTATCTTTGATGATTCATAAATCCTTTTCAATCTAGGTATAAGAGAAAAATAGCATAATACCTTTGCCGACTTTTGTTTCCAATTCATCTAATCCCTCACTCTCATTTTCTTTTTGCTTTGTCCATCGTGATCTTCCACACATATGACATGACTCTTGATCGGCATGTTCTCCTCGATATAATATACAATCATTTGGATAACTATGAATCTTTTCATGTCCAAGATCCAATTCCTTTACTAGTTTTTTGGTTTCATAATAAGATGTTGGTAAACTAGTACCTTCAGGAAATGCATCCTTTAACAACTTGAGCAACATAGTAAAATTCTTGCCAGACCATGCATTCAAGTATTTTATATGAAACAAATGTACAAGAAAATAAATTTTTAAAAAGTTCTTGCAACCGGCATATAATTTTTGATCTACATCTCTTATCAGCTTTTGATAATGATCTGTTCCAACATTAGTTGGGGGTATCGGCTCTTCATCATGTATAGATTCAGTAAATATAGGATCCTCAGGTAACCCAACTGCTACTTGTCCTCCATTGCAATCTCCAGGATGTTGAGCACCATATTTAAAAGCATCTCTGTGCAAACCCCTGATATCATCATCTCTTGCAAGATTTTTATGTTGGTTACTGGATCCAAAATCAGGTATATGTTCCATGTTAAAGGTTTGGTTACATGTAGATTGTAACCTTGACTCTCCATGAAAAAATTATTCCGTATAACCTCTTAAAAAATCATTCCATACCAAATGTTCTTCAACAATATTTGAATATAGAGAACTGGAATTTACACATTTTCGGTATGGACATAAAATCTTTCCATTGATACTACTTCTCTCCATACCAAATCTAATAAAATTATGTACTCCATCCATATATTCTTTGCTATTCCTTAGTTTAGTTATCCAACTCTTATCCATTGTAAAGAAAAACTAACTAAAATAAATAAATATTTATAAGAATAGAATAAATTTAAAATAATTTTATTCAATAGATCAATTACAGTATTATTAAATCCACCCTATCACCAACTAATAGGTAAAGAGGTCCTATCCCATTCAAGAATTGCATTAATTACATAGATCATTTACAGTAACCAAAGGATACGCAATAGAAGTTTCAGAAAAATTTCGGCAGCATTTTCCCTTAGTTCTCCCCAACAAATAAATATGTATGAGGAGAACTAAAATGAAATGCTATCTGAAATATATCTAGAACTCTATCCATACCGTTTGATTACTGTAAGCACCTATAAAGTTATTTGTAATTCTCAAACTGTCCAAACTAGATATTCAATTGACCATGGTATATATTTCTCCCATCCGTATAAAAATAAAATAATTATACAGATGCTTTAGAATATGTACTTTAATCAATTGACGGGTCTATATTTATATGCAATGCAAGTTTTTTTAAAAAAAACTTAAAAATCATAATTGATCGTAACAAAGCTACAGATGGTATTGAAATAAAAAATTTGCAATAATGAAACTTTCCTTAAAGCATAACATGTTCAGTAAGATACATATATATATACCAAGAAATTTATAAATAAATAAAAATAATCTACTAAGAAAAAGAACAATAAATAATAAAAAATAAGGAGGAGGCTTAGTTATATACTATTTAATCTGTAACTAAATCGAAACGACTACAATTGGTTGTCCACAAAAGAAGGCCATCCAAGATAATTGCCATTAGAAATAGTTGAATTAACCAAACATACATCGCATAATCATTATAGCCTCCATATACAAACCTTAAACCAATTTTAAAATTGATTACAGAGCTTCTTTACTCTCTAAGTAATCAAGCACCTGATAATAAAAGACAACAAAACAAGTAAAGCATATTTTTCTTAGTGGTGTGCAATTACCAAGTTATTTAAGCTTGAACCCTGGCTCCTGTACTTGGACTAGCATAATATATAACTTTAGAAGAATCAAGATGACTTTTTGAAAACCATAAACTCAAACATAATGTAAGAACAGAATAACATAGTGAAGTACAAAACCTGTGAGGTGCTACTTTGTTCGCATGGAATATATTTGGGCTATGCATGGATGGGGCTAACCTTACATACTGTCTGACAAACTAATACAAGAAGCACATACTATTTTCATGCATGTACATACAGTTTCCAGTTTGGCAAAATATATGGCCAACTTAAGAAGTTGATCCCAATGAGGGTTTGGAGTTGGATCGTTCAATAATTTAGATAAAGCCAAGAGTAGTTAGCTAGTATCTTATCTCGCTTTACCATCTCTTATAAAATAAGCCATTGAATTTTCGAAGTTTGATAGCACTGTAATCATAAAAAATAAGCCATTTATGAAAATATTTGTTGATTAATGGATTTTGCATACACAAGTTTGATAGGGTTTAGTCCTAACTTATTGAAGTACTTAATTAATGACTACTAATAATGTGCACTAAATTTTTCTAATTTAAATTTAAATGTAATAAATGCATTAATTAGAGCAACAAATAATTTAAAAGATAATAGCAATATTAATTAATTGGAGCAATTATTACAAAGCGAGAGAAAAATTAAGTCTTAAAATGTATCCTTTAATTTATAGATTTCAAAACTTTAAATATAGTAATTAAAACACAATAAAATGTATTGTTCAAAGTTGACCATGTGCTACTGCATATGTCCATGTCCAAGCAAAAACCTGATGATCTAGCTTAGTGATAGCTAATTTATACCTCCCTTCTATTATCACGTCCCAAAGGCAATCCTACTACTACTACTATTATTATTATTATTATTTTGTTATTTTCATCATGATAACTTTTGGAGACAATTCAATTACCTCCATTTTCTATAATTAATACCATAGAAAATTAATCACCTTTATCAAATAATTCTCATCAAAGTAAACTCCAACAGGATTATAAACATACAAGTGATTATTTTCCTCAAAGATTAATCATCATAGAGTCGTGCATCAAAAAAATTTCACATAACTTATGAGTTATAATCTACCATGCTTTTATTATACCATTCTATTACATCCATTATACTAATATCAAATTTTATGAAAGTCATTTTAGTCTTCGAACATCCACTTTGTACATGTCATTATTATCTTAAACATTTAAATTCATCTTATTTTCTTTGCTGAAACCCTAAATCATAGTCCTATATATATACTCATATCCTCTAAACTTTTCAATTTAGTTTTCTATTTACTAAATAGTAACACACATGTCCTTATTTATACAAAACTACTATCCAAACTTCTACCAATTAGCAAACAGCATTTAGTGTAATAAGAGAACATCAATACTCACATATTATCTTTTAAGGACCATCAATCACACCTAGAAAATACTTATCCATTTATTAGGAAAATTATCCATAACTCACAATCGTTCAAATTGCTTACTAATAATGAGCAGATAACATTTTGCATAGTAATAAAATAGGATGATGCAAAATAACCATTCTTAATACCAAACTCATTAGATGTAATAATTACATCCGGTTTAAATGATACTGCATGAATTTTAGAGAAGCAAATATTTAGGTTTTTATTTTTAAATTTGGAACTAGTTTTTTCATAGATTTCAGAGTAGCATATTTTTGGGGAATCTTGTTTCTAAAAATGACTTTAAAAGGATCTTTAGATTACACAAATTATTCAAGCATTCTTAAATGCAAAATTTTTATCATTCTTTAATAATAGAAATTTTTATTGGAGGGTGGGATGCGATGGAGATGAAGGCGCCGGAGAGCTTCGGCGGCGATGAAGGGACCAAAGGCAAAGCACCGGAGATGAAGGAGGAGGCCGGGAGAGGGAGGAGGAAGAAAGGAGGGAGGGGCGGCAGCCGAATCGAATGAAAATGAAACTAGGGCTTGGCTGTGGGTTAAAGGAATTTTTTCGATGCTTTTACAAATCCGGTGATGCTTTTAAGCGTCGGTAAATGTCAGATTCTTGGCAACACTTAAAAGCATCAACGGGTAGCGGAGCATACCGATGCTTTTCAAAAGCGTCAGCGAGCTTGCGGAGTCTCCCGATGCTTCATAGAAGCGTCGGGAGAAAAGCATCATTTTTTCACCCTTTTACTGTAGTGAGAGGCTTTCTTTTTAACGAGGCCAGCTTCCGCGCAGTCCTCGGACAGAGTGCCATCAGTGATGTATCTGACATACCTGTCCATCCAGCTCGATTCTGGGATGACCTGCTGTACCTCCTTCGGGGCTTCATAGTTTAGATTTTCGAGGTACTCAATATGTGCTCGCCCCAGCGATGAGTTTGACAGGGTAGCGAGTCTCGACAGTGCATCCGCGCGAGCGTTCTCCCTGTAGGGGATATTGAAGATGTTGAAGCATCGAAAGCCTGTTGTGCACGAGCGGACTCGCTCCAGGTACTTCATCATCTAGGGATCCCTAGCTTCATATTCTCCAGCAACTTGTCCGGCCACCAGTTGGGAATCGGTAAAAACCTTTGAGTTCTGGACGCCTAGCTCATGTGAGACCCTTAGGCCTACGAGGAGCACCTCATACTCTGCCTAGTTATTTGTTGCGGTGAATTTGAAATGGAGGGCACATTCTACCGCGACCCCATCGCTGTTGGCGAGGATGAGTCCTGCTCCACTCCCGTCGGAGTTGGATGTGCCGTCCACGTGGAGGACCCAAGGTTCCTCCTCCATGCCGAGCTCAACTTAATGCTCTATGGAAGTCTGCCCTGGCTCCTCAGCAAGTCCCATGCACTCGACTAGAAAGTCGGCTAGGACATGGGCTTTCTGTGATGACCTCGACCGATATGCAATATCGAACTAGCTTAGCATCAGGGACCATTTTTACAACCGTCTGGATGTTTCGAGGTGGCTGAGTATGGTCCTCAGCGACTAGTCTGTCACCACTACAATGGGATGTGCTTGGAAGTAGGGCCTGAGGTGCTTAGCGGACATTATTAGAGCAAAAATAATTTTTTCAAAGTGGGTATACCTAATCTCCGTGTCGCGAAGGATTTTGCTGGTGTAGTATACGGGCTTCTGAGATCCATCCTTTTCCGCACGGACGAGGACTGAGCTGACGGCTCCGGGGGTGACTGTCAGGTAGAGCAGGAGCTCCTCCCCTTCCTCTGGTATGGAGAGCAGCGGGGGAGAAGCTAGGAACTCCTTCAGTTCTTCGAAGGCTCCCCTTCACTCCTCCATCCAAGTGAAGTTATGCATCTTGCGCAGTGCCTTGAAGAAGGGAAGGCAGCGATTGGCCGACCTCGAGATGAACCGACTCAGGACTGCAATATGCCCCATCAGGTGCTGGACTTGCTTCTTGGATGTCAGGTGCTCCATGTCGACGATCGCCTGGACCTTCTCCGGGTTTACTTCAATGCCTCTCAGGGTGACCATGAAGCCAAGGAATTTCCCTGCCGCCACTCTAAAGGCGCACTTTACCGGGTTTAGTTTCATCTGGTACTTTCGGAGGTTGTTGAAGGCTTCGGCTAGTTCGGCGACGTGGTCCGAGCTCGGCTTGCTCATGATGAGCATATCATCCACGTACACTTGCATGTTCCGACCAATCTGATCTTTGAAGATCCTATTGACTAGATGCTAGTAAGTGGCTCCGGCATTCTTCAAACTGAAGGGCATCATTTTGTAGCAGTATATCCCTTGGTCGGTGATGAAGGCAGTGTGCTCCTCATCCTTTGGATGCATCCGGATCTGATTGTACCTAGAGAATGCATCCATAAAGGAGAGCAGTCGGTGACCCGAGGTGGCATCCACTAGTTGGTCAATCTTTGATAGAGAAAACTATCCTTCGGGCATGCCTAGTTGAGGTCAGTTAGTCTATGCAGATCCTTCATTTACCATTGTTCTTCTTCATCATCACCACATTCGCAAGCCATCTTGGGTATTGTACCTCCTGGACAAAGCTGGCAATGAGGTGTTTGTCGACCTCCTCTTTTGATTGTCGCTTGCCTCTCGGGGGTGAAACTCCTCTTCTTCTATCGAACTGGCCTGCACTTTGGGTCAATGCTTAACTTGTGGACGATGATGTCAGAGGGGATACCTGGCATATCGACCGCCATCCAGGCGAACACATCTACATTCGCCTGTAGGAACTCCAGTAGGTGGGCCCTTTCCTCTTCTTGTAGCTAGGCCCCAATCTGCACCGTCTTCTCCTGGTTGGCTCCGAGTGGATAGGATAGCAGACGTTCGGCTGGGCCACCCCTGGGATCTTGCACCCTTTTGTTGAGCTCATCCGCCCTGGGATTGTCCTCGGAGTCTTTGGTACCCGGGAGAGTCTGGAAATAGTGTTGAATCGGCTATGGTGCACCTCTCATTTCACCGATTCCATAAGGAGCTGGGAACTGCACTAGCAGCCGCTTCGTAGAGATGATGACGTCGAGTAGATTGAGCCTGGGTTGGCCAAGGATCACATTGTAGACCGAAGGAAGTTTGACTACCATGAAGGTTATCATGACAGTGCTCTACCGAGGTGGGGTCTTAGTAGTGACTGGGTGTGATCTCTCCCTCAACCCTCACAAAATCCCCCATGAAGCTGACGAGGGGCGTGTGCACATGTTTAAGCTATGTGGGAGACAATTTCATTCTGGAGAAGGCATTGTAAAAAAGCACATCTATGGAGCTCCCACTGTCAACCATGATGCATTTTACAGGATGCTTCGTGATCATCATTTCGATGACCACGGTATCGTTATTTACATTTTCTTCCCAATCTTTTCCTTCCCTCATAAAGGGGAGTACATTCTCAGACTGCCCTACCCCCGGGCCTTCTTGGACGTGCGCTCGGCTCCCCAGCATATCATCCCCACTGGCTTCTTAGTAGGGCGGTTATCGACCACTGGTACTGGCGGGAGAGCAACGAGCACCTGAGGTTCTGCCTAAGGTCTGCCCCCCATGAACCTCTCGAGGTAGCCTCTCTTGATGAGTTCTTCGATCTCCTTCTTGAGGTTGCGGCATTCCTCGGTGTCGTGGCTGTAGTCGCGGTGGTAGCGATAATACTTTGTCTTGTCATGGCTAGTAGATGGCTTCATTGAAGGTGGGCGCTTCAGGTAGGGCTCACCTTCGATCTCCATCAGAATCTTCATCCTCGGGGCGAGTAGGGGGGTGAGTCTCTCTTCTGGAGCTGGGGTGCACCTCGGACTTGGCCCCTGGTGGAAGCTCAGAGCCGGAGGCCCTGGCTTCCGTGCCCCGGATGTCTCGGTAGGAGCCGGCTTCTTCGATGGCTTCCCATCTAGCTCTCTCCTCGTACGGTTCATCTCCTCGACACGAACATATTTTTGAGCTCGGAGTAGCTCTTGGGGGGCTTCTTGTCGAGCGAGTAGGTTAGGCAGGAGGTCCTGAGCCCTCGCTTTAGTGCCAACATGGCGACTGGCTTTTCAAAATTATAAATCTCCAATGTAGCGACCTTGAAGCAGGCCACGTAGTCTCGCAGGGGTTCATGATCTTATTTCTGGATGGAGAAGAGGCTATTGGCCTCACGTGACACCTTCCGACAAGCATCGAAGTGGGCCATGAACTTCTGCTCCAGCTGAGCGAAAGAACCAACACTTTCGGGCTCGAGGTGGGTGAACCAGACCCGAGCCGCCTTCCAAAGGGTTGCTGGGAAGGCGATGCACATAAGGGCATCGGTGGCCCCGTGGACTCTCATGAGGGCTTTATAGCTTTCTAGGTGGTCCATGGGGTCGGTGGTCCCATCTTAGGGATCCACCTGGAGCATCTAGAATCAGTTGGGAATCGGTTCCTCTTGAATTTCTTAGGAGAAAGGGGGACATGCATCATAGCCCTCTGGCTCATCAGCGGAGCCCTGCATGTTCACAAATTAGTGGGATAACTTCGCCAGCTTGCGCTTGTGCTCCTCCAGGCGTTTCTCAGCTATGCGCTTGATGCCCTCATCAGTAGAACCTTCTGCTCAGAGGGATGCAAAAGGTGACATTGGTGCATAGTGCTCATGAAGGACAGACTTGCCTTTTCGACCTCGATGGGGTTTGGTCGTTACCCACTTAAGGGTTGGGGAGCGACTCTCCCTATCGGTAGATCTGGCTTGTTATCTTTTCGTCGGAGTTTGATGACTATCCCGGGGGTCGATGATGGCCCGCGGTTGCGAAAGCCTTCCTTGGAAGGAATGCAGGCTATTGCGGGGTGCTGCGGCATGGGCCGTGGGGGTTCTTGGTTGCTGGTGGGTAGCCAAGGACCGTTGCTGGTGCTGGAGCTAGTGCACCGCCATAGCGAGGATTTGCACCTGCTGTGTAAGCGTGGCCAGCTGAGATTCCGTCGGAGGTGGTGGAGGTAATGTGGCCGGTTCCACTTCTGGGATGTGCGGGTGTCCTCGAGAAGGAGAGTCTCCTGCATGGCTGGTGGAAGCTTCTCTCGCTCATCTTGTCACCATCCTCCTGATGGACCCGCTCGTGTAGGGACTTGCTTTTGGAATAAAAGGGCTTGGGTCAGTCCCGCCCCTTCCTGGTGTGCCAATCTACTGCCGCCAAGATCATCGTGGCCCGTAGCTACTGTCAACATCGGATCGCCTCTCATCTTCTCGAGGTTGACCGCACTTCGGAGCCTACAAAAGTCAAGGTCAGACACCCGGGCTGGGGATTCCGATGAGGGCACTCCAACGGTCAAGTCAGTGACGATCTAGGTGAATAGATCCTCCTGGTCGAGCCCTCTTGATGGACTCCATGCTAGGAGGAGTGAGTGGTGTAAGAGCGGGGGTGCGAGTGTGCTGGGAGAGATTATAGCCGAGGTGGATTGGCCCTCTTGTGTGGCTTTTCTCTCCCACTCCTTAGATGAGAACTTCATGATTAAGCTTGCAATCGAGCATGTGTGTACCTCTTTGCTGGGGGTGTCGAAGGTTCTTTTAAGTCCAGGTGACTATTGAATGCCAACCTCGGGATCTCCCCCGTGTTGGCAAGTGCGTGTGGCAGTATATCGTGCCATGGTTGGGATGTGTTTCTTGATTGGTGATAAAGGAAGCTACCATGTGCTCTGACACTCCTTCTGGTCACCCCATTCTGGGAAGTTTGATAGAGCCTTGATTAGGGGGCCATCGCTCTCGGGATTTGAATCTCCTGGTTGACTTCCACTTTCGGGTGGTGCAGATGGTTGGTGGAGAGCGTGGCACCTTAGTCAGGGAGCTTCTTCCTTTTCTGGTATAAGCGGTGGCTGCAAACAGTTATTATGATCTGACAGGTGTTTCCTTATGATCCTCGGGTAGCTGTCGGTGCCTCGGGGGTAGCTTTGCTCCCTTCGGTGTCGGGTGACATTGTTTGAGGTGGTTGCCAAACTGGAGAGCTAGGACTCGGCTTCGACTCGAGGGGCTCAACCTCCGAGGGGCTCGACCTAGAGGAGGAGGCTGGGCTCGACTCCGGCCCAAGGGGCTCAACCTCGAAGGGGCTTGACCTAGTGGAGGAAGGCTCGACTCCTGCTCAGAGGGCTCGGCCTCGGAGGTGCTCGACCTGGTGGAGGAGGGCTGAGCTCGACTCCGGTCCAGGGGGCTAGCCTCGAAGAGGCTCAATCTGGTGGAAGAGGTTGGCACGTGACTCCAGCCTAGAGGGCTTGACCTCGGAAGGGCTCGACCTGGCGGAGGAGGGCTAAGCTCGACTCCGGCCTAGGGGCTTAGCCTTGGAGGGGCTCGATCTAGTGAAGGAAGTTGCTCGGCTCCGGTCTAGGTGCCCTGAGCTCGCGGGTGCCGACCTGGCAGAGGACGGAGCTCGGCTTTGGCTGGTCGCCTTGTCATTCTGGGGGAGCTCGGCCCAATCAAAGGAGTCTGAGGTGGGGTGTCCACCATGGAAATTTTTTTGACATGGCATCTGATAGGGATTACATGTCAGCTTCCTGCCACATCAAATTGCATCACCAGATTTAGCATTAGATTTTCCTAGATTACTTTACCATTGTTTAGCACAAAGCATTTACAACCAAATATATGAAAATAATTGATATTGGGTTTCTTTTCATTCCAAAGCTCATAGGAGATTTTCTTCAAAATAGGATGGATCAAAACATGGTTTAAAATATAACAAGCAGTGTTCACCGCTTCTGCCCAAAAGTATGTTGGAAGATTACCTTCACATAACATTGTTCGGGCCATTTCTTCCAAAGTCCTATTTTTCCTCTCTACAACACCATTTTGTTATGGTGTTTTAGGAGCGGAGAAGTTATGATCAATGCCATTTTCAGTATAATAATAGTCGAAAAATTGATTTTCAAATTCAGTGCTGTGATCACTCCTAATTGAAATTATTGACAGATTTTTTTGATTTGAAACCTTTTTGTGAAATTTTTGAAATACTTTAAAGTTTTCATCTTTGTGATCAATAAATAAAACCCATATAAATCTAGAAAAATCATATACAATCATAAGGGCATATTTTATACCTCCTAGGCTTGTGGTCCTAGTTGGTCCAAATAAGTCCATGTGAAGTAGTTCTAGAGGTCTAGTAGTTGAAATCATATTTTTGGATTTAAATCTCTCTCTAGTTTGTTTACCCATTTGGCATGCATCACAAACATGATCAAAATCAACTTTAAACTTAGGCATGCCTCTAACCAAATTTTTGAAAATTAACTTGTCAATAGTATGCATGCTAGCATGACTTAATCGTCTATGCCATAATAAACAAGACTCCTTGGTCTTAGCATTCATTGCAACTAAACTAGAACTACTTGACATGGCAAGATCATTTAAATCTACCACATAAATATTTTCTAGTCTATGTCCAATGAATTTACTATCAGATTCAAGAGAGTTTGTTACTATACACACAGAGGATTCAAAGATAACCTTGAAGCCCCTATCACAAAGTTGACTAATACTCAATAAATTGTGCTTCAATTTATCTACTAGCAATACATTTTTAATGAAAGTATAGGGGATTATTTTGATCTTACCAATTTCGATTATTTTTACCTTGCCATTGTCTCCAAAAGTAGCCATACCTCCTTCTTTCATTTCCAGGATGACGAATTTTTCTTTGTCACCCGTCATATGCCTTGAACAGCCACTGTGAAGATACCATCTTTTTTTTAATTTCTGGGCTGCAAGACATTCCTATAAGAAAATCAAGGAGTTCTTTTAGGTACCCAAGCTAACTGGGTCTTTGCAGGTTAGCAAAGGTGGTTCCTTTGGGAACCCAAATCTTTCTTGATTTAATATAGACATTTCTAATGATGTTGCAATTAAGAGCTTTATGTCCTATCTCTTTGCAAGCAAAACATCAGATTTTAGAATTTTGAAAAGATTCATGCTTTGAAATTCTAATGCATGAGATATAGAAATAGCAGGTTTTGTAATTGAATTTTTTGGAACATACAAAGTAGCTTTTGAAATTGAAGTAGAACCTTTTGTTACAATACCTTTTTGAGAAGTAAGCTTAGGAACAAAATCTTTTTGTTTCACAAATATAGTTGCTGAAATATAATTTGAATTTGAAGCATTAAAACCTATTCCAGCTTTATTACCAGAAATTTTTTGTTCTTTAAGAATCAACTCAAGCTTGTTAAAATATAAGGTTAGTTTTTCAACAAGTGGCTTGAGTTTTTCAACCTCCTTTTTTAGCTCATTATTTTCTTTCAACAAAACATTATTTTTGTTATGAAATTCAATATTTTCAGTCTTCAAAACATTATATTTATCAGAAAAGATATGAAGTTCTTTTTGTAATAAAGTATTCTTTTCTAAAATTTTCTCTTTTTCTTTGAGTAAAGAACTATTGATATGCTTTAATGATCTAATCTTTACTCCTGCCTTTTTAAATTCAGATAAGAGATCATGAAATGTAGAATTTAACTCATCAAATATAAATTCAATTTGAGTATCGGGAAAAGTTACCTCTTCCTCGAGACCCATCATACATAAGTTAGCTATTTTTACGGTCTCTTCCTCTTCAGTTGAAGTGGAGTCTTCAATGTCACTCCACGTGGCAACCATCGCTTTCTTTTTCTTCTTTTTGAAGAATTTCTTTAGTAGTGGATAGTCCGAACGAATATACCCCGGTTTCTTACATTCATAGCAGATGAGGACTTATTCCTTTTCTTTATCTTTGTCCTTGTCCTTTTCTTTCGAGTGTTCTCCTCGTTTATTGAATTTTCTGTTAAATCTTCCTTTCTTCTTTTCCATAAACTTTCTGAATCTCCTCATGACCATTGCAATGTCTTCATCTTCAAGATCATCTTCGAAGGAGGTAGAGTCATATTCCATTTCTTCATCATCCTTTGATTCTAATGCTGCATTGAATGCAATTGTTTTCTCCTTTTTCTAATCATCATCTATTCTATGCTGCATGGCTAGTTCATGTGTGATAAGAGAGCCCATTAATTCATCCATGGATAGAGTGTTCAAATATTCAGCTTCCTGTAACTTTAGGGTCCCATTTGTCAGGAAGTGATCTCAATATCTTTTGCACCAAATCAGCATTTGAGTAAACCCTGCCAAGACTTTTCAAACCGTTAATAATATTTATAAATCTAGTGTACATGGCAGAGATATTTTCATTAGGCTCCATTTTAAACAATTCATAATTGTGCACTAAAAGATTAATCTTTGAAGTTTTCACTTGAGAAGTTCCTTCATGGGTCATCTTAAGTTTATCCCAAATGTCCTTTACTGAAGAGCAAATGGAAATTCGATTGAACTCTTTTGAATCCAAAGCACAGTACAGCAAGTTCATGACTTTGGCATTCAATTCTCCTAATTTCATGTCGTGTTCATTCCATTCCTCTTCAGGCTTAGGGACATCCATGCCATCAATTTTAATCATGAAAACATGTGGTCCTTTAAGAATGACCTTCCAGAATTGAAAATCAAAAGCTTGAATATAGATTTTCATTCTTGCTTTCCAATAAGAATAATTTGTGCCTGTCAAGAGTGGAGGTCTATTAGTTGACTGGTCTTCGACCAAAGATGTACTCATAGGATGAGCCATCAATCTTTACTCTAATATAATCAGAGACACTGCTCTGATACCAGTTGTTGCCCAGGTGGCTACCCAAGAGGGGGGTGAATTGGAAATTTAAAAAACTTAAAGCACGATAATATGCAATTAAAAAATTCGTTAAAATGTGTTAGGTGCTGTGGCAAGATAATAAATTGCAGAAGCTAAATAGAGTCAAATAAGCACAACACAAATGCACAAAACTTATAGTGGTTCGGAGCAACCCAGCTCCTACGTCTACTACCCAAGATACCACTTAGAATTTTTACTATATTCACATCATAATACAGTAGGATTGTTTTACAGGATCACAATCCAAAACTTCTACACTTTGGTTTTAATGGGATCACCAAAGAAAACCCAACACCCTTTGGTTTTAAACAGGCTCACCAAAGAAACCCAACTTGGTTTTCACAGGATCACCAAGAACCTAACTTGGTTTTACCAAGATCACCAAGAACTTATTTGGTTTTTCAATCGGGCTCACCAATAATCCAAACAATTCAAAATTGAATTGAAATAAATGCAACAAAAATGACAAACTTAATTTATCGGATAGTTACCGGTGCAGCTTGATAGAAGTCCACTTGAATGCACTTCAATGAGCTTTAATTGCTTTAGTGGCTTCTTCCCAAATTGCTTCAAGCTTCTGATCAGAGTTGGTGAAGACTTGAAGGCTGATTTGAATGCTCTTGTGCTCTCTTCTTATTGGTAGGTAGGATGATGCGGGACTAATATGCATGCAATTTTTTTTGTATGTTTTACATGTTGAGTTTGATGATTAATTCCCAAATTTCAGATCAAAATTATTTGTAGAGAATTTTGTATGAATTTTTGAAGATCAGCATGCAGATTAGGACCTAGAAAAGTAGCAAAGAAGGACCGCCGGGGCTGAGAAGCCTCGGTTAGGGCAAGTTCTCCTACAATAAAACTACTGGAGGTAGAGGGGTGTACCTGACAACGTCTGTGAAGATCGCAGTGAAGGGGTCTCTCGTTCCTCGACGGATGCGTGGTGGGGACACCTGAGGCACCAGAATAAGACAGAGGCTTTTTCAACCCTCTGTAAATTGATCAATAATTTATGAGTCCATCTGTAATAAGGGCTTAGCTCATCTGAGTCCATTTTAGTTGTTATTTGAGTATTTTTAGTTATTATTTCAGTTTTGTACTAGTCAGCTCATGTTGAGCTAGTTCAGTCCAATGCTAGTCAGCTCATGTTGAGCTAATTTTATTTTTTTGAGTCCTGTCCAAGCATACTGAAGACTCAAGACTATATCATACAAGTGAAGACCAAGTCCAACTAGATTGAAGACATGGAAGTATAGCACAAGTCCAACCCAGCTTGAAGATTTGAAGACCCCAGGAGGAAAATTCAGAAAACCCTGATTTCTTGCAGATGCCCTCCATATACCCAGATTCCTTTCCAGATGCCAAAGTATATTCATAGATAAGGGTATCCATGATTCCAAAGGTCCATCTGCATCCTAGCCCAAAGAAATCAAGCCCAGGTGACAAGCCCAAGCTCCTAAGAAGCAAGATACCAGGGAATATTCCTGCTACATGGCTACCAGGCCACCCCAGCTTCCAGAGGCCCAAACCCATGCACTCGAGCCCCTTTGGGCCGGCCTTTTGCTGCTCCTAGAAGCCCAACACGCCTCCCTAGGCATCCTTGGAGTCTTGACCAAGTCAAGAAAATTTTTAGGGATTTTTCTACCTAATATTTCCTTATTTTCTAGCTAGGGTTTGAGAGGGAAAAGGATTCTTATGTAAAGACTTATGTACCCTTACTTGGAGCCCAAGGTTAAGGGTCTATTTAAGGGACCCTAGCCTCTTGTATGAGGAGAATTTTTGATGAATGAAAACCTTGAGTTGTTCTATTGAGTGGTGTGATACCCTGCTGTGTGCATAAAGGGGTTTGTGAGAGTTCTTCTTCCCGGTGTTTGCAATCATCTTCCTGCTGCCAACAAACCCTCCAGATCCCTGGACGCCCATTCCAAAAGAAGCCTTCCCTTGCTATTTTTACTTTATTTTCTTGTTCCTTTGTGAGCTTTCTAATCCCTGACAGGTCGTTTGCAGGTCCCTGAGTTCCTACGAATCCAACGACTCCAGCCAAGCCTCAATCGGATCACCGAGCAGAAAGCTGGGTATCCGCGGGTCTTTGGCTCGGTTTTCCAGGCCGCATCCATCGAGGAACGAGAGACCCCTTCGCTGCGATCTTCACAGATATTGTCAGGTACACCCCTCTACCTCCAGTAGTTTTATTGTAGGAGAACTTGCCCTAACCGAGGCTTCTCAGCCCCGGCGGTCTTTCTTTGCTACTTTTCTAGGTCCTAATCTGCATGCTGATCTTCAAAAATTCATACAAAATTCCCTACAAATAATTTTGATCTGAAGTTTGGGAATTAATCACCTAACTCAACATTTAAAACATACAAAAAAAATTGCATGCATATTAGTTCCCCATCATTTGGTATCAGAGCTTAGATTACGGCTTATTTTCTGCAATTTTTCAGTCCGTATATACTCTGTTATTTTAATTATTTCTCCCTGTTAAAAATCCCAAGAATTCTGAAATTTATTTTTATGGATTTATCATAATTCACAGTAATTTTCAAAATTTTTTCAGATTTTATTATGGCCTGTGAGTTTTCTTCAAGCCGAAATAGGGCCTGCAAATTTTCGGCTCTATTTTTTTTAGCAAGACAAGTTTGGAAGTTTTAGGGTTTTGTTTAGCATTTTTTTGCATATCTTTTAATTTTAGTATATTTCCTGAATATTAGGCAATAATTTGTAAGTTTTCTTCTATTTAAGAAAATATCAAAAAAAATAATAATAAAATAAAATTATATATTCTCCAAAAATACCAAAAACATCTAACCCTAATTTGCATCATTTGCCTGCCATCATTGCATAATCTACTTTTAAGGGCACTCTTGCTATATCAGATGGGGGGAGGAGTTGATAACCTCTCCATAGCCCAAAACCACATCCCTTGCATTCGGTCCCAAGCCTTAACCTAAAATTAACTATACTTAATTTGCCCTAGTGGGCTAGGGACACCAACTGGTCGGGTCCGGGCGAGTGTTAGATCACTGTGTCAAGTTAACCTGTGTGTGCCTTGTGCTCAGTGTCTAGAACGGTGGTTTAGGGATTCAATCCCGAAGGGCTTGTGTGCTAGTCCGCCTACCTGGCCAATCTCTGATTGGTGTCTAGGATTGGCAATCAGGGATCTAACACTCTCCTTACACCTGCTTGGCTAAGTACAGGGTTACTATAGGCTAGTTTGCCACCCTGATTGAGCATCTCGTTTGGACTCTAGGTCTAGTCAGTTATAGTCGGTCTGATCGAGTCTTGCACGAGCACTAGATCAGGAGTTTCATATCACCCACCTCCTTCACAAATGTCTGAACCCATGGAAAATTTACAAGCCCAAATAAAAGCCCTAGCTGATCAAATGGCCCAGATAACTACCCAGATGACCCAGTTAACTCAGTCTCGTATTCAAACCAATGATAGAATTGACCATCTTGCCAATAGGTTTGATCAGTTAAAAGTTCGGGTAGGGACCCCAAGAAAAACCCATGGGTCACAGTCTGAGCCAGATCCTGATTCCCCTCAACCTAGGAGGACCCCAAACCCTGATCTATACCATGAGGTCGAACCTAGGAGAGCCCCTTATCCTGACCCGTACTATAATCCTCAACCTAGGAGGACCCCAAACCCTGATCCGTACCTTGAGGCTGAACCTAGGAGAGTCCATCGTCTTGACCCAATCCCTAAGGTTAGTCCTAGAAGACCCAATCAGGATTTTATAGACCAGGAAGATAGATCCTATTTACCCTCTCCCTACAAGCCTAGTATACCTACAACCTATAGATCTTATGACTCCAAATCCTATGAACCTAGAACCTATGAATCCATAACCTATGAACCTAGATCCTATGACTCTAGATCCCATGATCATAGATCCTGATGCAGGACAAAGAACAAAGAAGCGTATGCGGAAGTAAAATTAAGATTAATTCTTTTTTTTTTTTTTTATATTTCAGAAATTGGCTTCGACTCAAAGTAAAGTTAAACTAAGTTGATGGAAACTAGGTAAGGATTGAAAGTACAATTTAGAAGAAGCTAAGTTATCAGAGTAGTTCAGAAGTAACGGATCGCTGGGTGTTGAGAAACTCCCAGACCTAGGGTTTCGCTCTGAACTTTCAACAGGACAGAAATAAAGAGAAGAGATGGTTTACCAACCAGACAGTGATCTTCACAGAATTTGAGTGGAAGAACTCTCTCGAGCAGATTGTTGGATCCTCGGAGTCGGCTATCTTCGCAATGGATCCTCCAATACTGGTCTCGTGGCTGGGTCGGCTTCTCCTGAACTCAAGATCTGGGAAGAAGAAAAACAAGTGATGGATTCAGAGACTCAGGGAAGGATTTACCAGTTCGAAGAACTTGAAGGCTGATGTCGCTGAGAAGCGGATTCTCTTGAAGGCTGATTCGACTCCCTCTGGAAAGAGCTTTGGATCTTAAGTACCCGGACTGTAGCTGGATGCTGGTGGTCGGCCTGGACTTGGAGAGAGAGGCCGTGGGAGGTGGAATAGGCTAGGGTTTGGTGGATTGAAGTAGATGGTGGGCGGCTAGGGTTTTGGAGTAGAAGTGGCTAACCTAGGGTTTGGGGTTTTGGAGATCTCACACCTCCTCAAGGTTCCTGGGGAACCCGGATTTACTCCCTCACGGAGCTCAACACCTGGATGCAAGTGCGGATTAGCGAAAACACAAAGTTTGCTCACAAAAAAAAATTGGTTTCATTCATCTGATTGATTTAAACTTACAAGAGGGGTTTAATTTATAGGACTTTACAAGAGAATAGGGTTTTACATCTTCCCATGTGAGACTAAAGGAGGGGATCTACAAATCAGGATAATCCATACACATATGGCCGGCCAAGGTTCCAAAAAAAAATTGATTTGGGTTATAAAAGGAAGGTAGATGGCGCCTCCATGCTTGGTTCTTCAAGAAAATATTTTTTTCCTTCTATGCTTGGCCTTATCTGGAAGTGTTTGGGCGCCTCTTAACCTTGCCCTCCAAGAGAAAATTTGTTTCCTTTTATATCTGGCTTTAGTTGGAATGATTAGGGCGCCTCCTAACCTTGCTCTTCAAGAGAAATCTCCTTCCTTCCATGGCTCAACCCTTTTTGGATACCTCATTTTCTTTCTCCCCAAGTTATGGCTCTTTCTAACTTTGTTTTGAATATTTCTGGCAGGTAATGGGCGCCTCCTTGAAGTTCTCTCCAAGAGAATTTCTTCCCTTTCATAGTTTGGTTCTTTTGGGAAAGTCTTGAGCCGCCCCCTTGATTTGTGGACCCCTGGTGGATTTCTCCTCAATTGGCGCATGAGAGAAGGGAGCTGCTATCTGTGGTGTGGGGACCAAAGGCTGCTGGATGGAGATGTGGCACCCCCTGGACTCAGGCGTATGGCTGGGAGTGTGGCGCCCACTTGCTTGGCCTTGGGAGAAAATGTAACACCCCAGGTTGAAGCCCTAGTCCACTACTGAGTCAACATGACTCAACAAAATAAAATGCAGGTAATATAAACTCAAGCTAAAATTGAGTTGATCCAGTCAACCCTTATTACAAGCCAAAAAAAAACCCTAATTCTTCGGGCAAGGTTAATCAGAGATCCAGATGGAGCTCTGAAGTCTTCTTCTGAGTCTGGTGCCCGCACCAATTCTCCCAGGATGGGAGGAACTCGACCCTGTCGAGTATGGATCAAGTTGGCTCTGGTATCTCTCCAAGAGGTCTGGGTCCAACTCTTGTAATTCTTCTCGGGAGATCCAAGAGTCATCAGAATCTGGCCTTCCTAGCCAACGGACCAGGTATCTTTGGTATCCTCGATTATGAGTAGAGATAACCTGATCATCCAGGATCTTTTCAATCTGCTCTTTCCTCACAGGCCAGTTTGTTGGTGGACACACAGGGTCAGGTTCACTCTCAAGAGCAGGATTAGGTTCAAAAGCCTCACTAGGAATCACAGCTAGCTCCCTATACTCTACTAGGTCTGTAATGTTGAAAGTGGAGCTAATGCCTAGTTCTGGAGGTAACTCGAGCACATAGGCATTGGATCCTACTCTCTTCACCACTCTAAAAGGTCCAGCTCCTCTAGCATGTAACTTTCTAACGGTTCCAGGAGGAAACCGTTCAGGCCTTAACCTAATCATTACATAGTCTCCCTCAACAAAAGTTTTGACTCGCCTTTGAGAATCAGCCAACTTCTTATAAGTTTCATTACTTAAATTTATTTTGGCATGAATTTCTTTATGCAAGTCTTTTACATGCTATGCAAGTGCATCAAGAGACTTGTGTGTGTGGACTAATAGTGAAATCAGATCAAGTGGTGTGTGAGGCTTGTATCCATGAACAATTTCAAAGGGACTCTAGCCTATAGACCTATTGATCGAAACATTATATGCAAATTTAGCCCTGGGTAAATACAAATCCCAACTCCTGGTATTCTCACTTAACCAAAATCTGAGACAATGTCCTAAACTCGACTGACGATGCATTCCTAAAGAATGGACTTTATTCAAAGGAACCCTAGGTCTAAACCTAACAAACTACGGCTCTCTAGGTTTGACCTTGGGTCGGAGGATGGCATGCAGAGCATGAAAACTTATCATGGGTGCCTAGTAGGTGCCATATGGTTTTCCAGAAGTAGGTGGCAAACCTAATAGATTCTGACACATGATTCACTCTAAAGACTTTGACAAAGTATACTTGGATGGTGTAAGAAGCATTGGAAGTCCTAGAAAAAGGGAGGAAATATGAGGTGGAGTTTCGAATTACCTGCTGGCTAAAGGTGGTGACCTGAAGGTTTGAATGGTGATCTATGAATGTCAACTGGTCATCCTTACGAAAGGAAAAGTTTGCTACTCCCAGGAATGGATCAAGAGATGGTTCGGGGAGTAGCCTAGGACATGTGATTGCAACAGTTAAGGTTTGTTCTCTAAGCAAATAATGATCCACTTTCTCAAGAAATGGATTAGAGAATGATTCATGGAAGGGCCTATGGATGATGACCTCAAGACTTGAAATTTGACCTATGGGTGAGAAAAGGTATACTCTATAGGAGGGTAGGTCAGTCATCCGAAGGAAGGGGTCTAGGGCCATAAGGAGGACTTCTACAGGACTGGGTGAATCAATCCGCTCAAGAAAAGGATGTCCAACTGAGATTACGGGAGAGACCTTAGTGGCTGGGCATGGGACAAGGTCCAATTGTAAGAGGCTTGATTCAGTCATCCTAAGGAGAGGATCTACCATAGGGTGGGCAAACTTAAACAGTTCAGTGCAAAGATCTTCAATTGGTACTTGGAGAATGACTGTCATTAGAGGGTACGAACTGATCGCTCGGGCTAACACTATGAGTTCTTCCTGGGGGTATTTGACTAAAGGAACCTGGTTCTCACAAATCTCTTGAATTTCTGAACTAGGTTCTACCAGTTGGTTGCTTTCCAAGGTCTCCTCAGGTAAGGAACCAATAGTATCAATGTCACATTCTTCAAGTTCTTCCCCCTCATATTCATCAACTAGACTCAAGCTAGCATCATATACTTCCTCGATGCCATCTCCAATGGGTTTCGGGTCAGTGGTAATTGGGTCAACTGATTCTAGGTTTGTCATACCTAACCGTTCTTCCTCATTGGTAGGCTTGGGTTCTCCCTTATTAATGTCATCCTTAGGATTCTTACCACTTAGCTGTGCACAAGCCAGTCCTATGCATGGGCACTGACTAGATTTATGGCCTCTTTCTCCACAAAACAAACATTCTTGAGATATAGGAACCTGGGTCACACTGGGTTTCAAGCTAGTAGAGACCTTACTTGGGCATGGGTGTGGATCTAAATGGTTTGATCTAGAAGACTTGGGTTGTTGAGTGACTGGTCTAGAATATTGTAAGGACCTCTCATAGACATGATCCGCAGTATAGATATCATGGTTAGGCTTCCTAAGGTTATGCTCGGGATCACGGTATAAGGTCCTCCTAGGTTCCTGGCATGGGTGAGGTTGGGGCCTATTAAATTTTGGATCAGAGGTCCAATTTTGATGTCTATGTTTCTCAAGTACTTGGACTCGATCCCTAAACTGGGAAAAACCCTCATTCATGTCCTGACTCAATTTGGTCATACTTTCGGTAAGATTTCTAACCATGGCCTCTAAATCTGGTTGGGTTTGATTAGGTTTGTAGGGTACCCCATTCCGGGTAGACATGATGATGCAAGCAAACATACAAAATGAGACTCAACTGAATCGACTACGGGCTAACTAAACCTAGAGTCCAAACTAGATGCCCAATCAGAGTGGCAAGCTAGCCTGTAGTAACTTTGGACTCAGCCAGGCAGGTGTAAGGGGAGTGTTAGGTCCCTAGATGCCAATCCTAGACACCAATCAGAGATTGGCCAGGTAGGCGGACCAGCACACAAGCCCTTCGGGATGGAATCCCTGAACCACCGTTCTAGATACTGAGTACAAAGCACACACAGAATAACCAGACAAACTGACTCAACACTAGCCTTGACCCGACTTGTTGATGTCCCTAGCCCACTAGGGCAAATTAGGTCTAATTAATTTTAAGATTAAAGGCTTAGGTTCGAATGAGTGGGTGATGGTTTTGGGCTAAGGAGAGGTTATCAACTCCTCCCCTTATCTTAGATGCTCAAATGCCCTTAAGATGAATTAAGAGATGATCACTCAAAAATAATTGAATTGCAGAAATACAAAAATAGAGTTGCAGTAATTTAATCCTCAGAAATCTCACGGAAACCAATAAATCACAAAAAAATTATGAAAAATAGTCTCAATTATACTGGTTTCAGAAAAATAAAAATCACTGAATTTGGAGTTACCTGTAGTAAGAAATAATTCCTACAACAGGGTAATTACGGACTGAAAATAGAGCACTTCCCTGTTTAAAATTCCTGCTACGAAGTTATAATCCAACGGATCCCCTACACGCCCTAGGAACACCCGTGGAATGGGAAGAGGAGGTTTGCACCTCGCTTCGTTCCTAGGACTGGACGTCCTGGGGAGTCTACTTTGAGTAGACAAAGTAAAAAGAGAGAGACTCAAACAAGCAATCAAAACAGAAACCCTAGACAGGGCTCTGATACCAAAAATGATGCAGGACAAAGAACAAAGAAGCGTATACGGAAGTAAAATTAAGATTAATTCTTTTTTTTTTTTTTATATTCAGAAATTGGCTTCGACTCAAAGTAAAGTTAAACTAAGTTGATGGAAACTAGGTAAGGATTGAAAGTACAATTTAGAAGAAGCTAAGTTATCAGAGTAGTTCAGAAGTAACGGATCGCTGGGGGTTGAGAAACTCCCAGACCTAGGGTTTCGCTCTGAACTTTCAACAGGACAGAAATAAAGAGAAGAGACGGTTTACCAACCAGACAGTGATCTTCATAGAATTTGAGTGGAAGAACTCTCTCGAGCAGATTGTTGGATCCTCGGAGTCGGCTATCTTCGCAATGGATCCTCCAATACTGGTCTCGTGGCTGGGTCGGCTTCTCCTGAACTCAAGATCTGGGAAGAAGAAAAACAAGTGATGGATTCAGAGACTCAGGAAAAGATTTACCAGTTCGAAGAACTTGAAGGCTGATGTCGCTGAGAGGCGGATTCTCTTGAAGGCTGATTCGACTCCCTCTGGAAAGAGCTTTGGATCTGAAGTACCCGTACTGTAGCTGGATGCTGGTAGTCGGCCTGGACTTGGAGAGAGAGGCCGTGGGAGGTGGAATAGGCTAGGGTTTGGTGGATTGAAGTGGATGGTGGGCGGCTAGGGTTTTGGAGTAGAAGTGGCTAACCTAGGGTTTGGGGTTTTGGAGATCTCACACCTCCTCAAGGTTCCTGGGGAACCCGGATTTACTCCCTCACGGAGCTCAACACCTGGATGCAAGTGCGGAAGAGCGAAAACACAAAGTTTGCTCACAAAAAAAAATTGGTTTCATTCATCTGATTGATTTAAACTTACAAGAGGGGTTTAATTTATAGGACTTTACAAGAGAGTAGGGTTTTACATCTTCCCATGTGGGACTAAAGGAGGGGATCTACAAATCAGGATAATCCATACACATATGGCCGGCCAAGGTTCCAAAAAAAAATTGATTTGGGTTATAAAAGGAAGGTAGATGGCGCCTCCATGCTTGGTTCTTCAAGAAAATATTTTTTTCCTTCTATGCTTGGCCTTATCTGGAAGTGTTTGGGCGCCTCTTAACCTTGCCCTCCAAGAGAAAATTTGTTTCCTTTTATATCTGGCTTTAGTTGGAATGATTAGGGCGCCTCCTAACCTTGTTCTTCAAGAGAAATCTCCTTCCTTCCATGGCTCAACCCTTTTTGGATACCTCATTTTCTTTCTCCCCAAGTTATGGCTCTTTCTAACTTTGTTTTGAATATTTCTGGCAGGTAATGGGCGCCTCCTTGAAGTTCTCTCCAAGAGAATTTCTTTTCTTTCATAGTTTGGTTCTTTTGGGAAAGTCTTGAGCCGCCCCCTTGATTTGTGGACCCCTGGGGGATTTCTCCTTAATTGGCGCATGAGAGAAGGGAGCTGCTATCTGTGGTGTGGGGACCAAAGGCTGCTGGATGGAGATGTGGCGCCCCCTAGACTCAGACGTATGGCTGGGAGTGTGGTTGGGAGTGTGGCGCCCACTTGCTTGGCCTTTGGAGAAAATGTAACACTCCAGGTTGAAGCCCTAGTCCACTACTGAGTCAACATGACTCAACAAAATAAAATGCAGGTAATATAGACTCAAGCTAAAATTGAGTTGATCCAGTCAACCCTTATTACAAGCCAAAAAAAAACCCTAATTCTTCGGGCAAGGTTAATCAGAGATCCAGATGGAGCTCTGAAGTCTTCTTCTGAGTCTGGTGCCCGCTCCAGATCCTATGCACCCACATCCTATGAGCCTAGAGAACCCATAACCCCTAAGTATCAGCCTAGTACTAGTCATGCTTCCCCTAGTCAACTTGAACCCCATAGGATTAGTATCCCTAAATATGAACCCAATAGTGAGCCACTACCTCTTATACAACCTGAACCTACTAGGAGTAGTACCCATAATCAGGGACCAGAACCTAACCAATTTCCTGCTAGCCGACCTTCTCCAACCATTCCTGAGATTCACAAGGCTTACATTAACGCGGAAGTGTATGAAGCTGATGTGAGCCTAGTGGATGAGTATGAGGGAGAAGAGGAGACACCTTTAGTAGACCTAGAATTAGCTGACCCAGTAGATACCCAGGTAGAAACCAACCCAGAGCTAGTTGACCTTGACCATATCCAACCTAAAGCTGTAATGGAAGAACAATTAGAGGAAGAGAACCTAGAGACTGTTGTTAGAACCTTACCTGAGGAAACCATAGAGGAGAGCCAAATTATAGAGTCTAGTCCTAAAATACAAGAACCAGAAGAATTTATTAAGGACCTGATCTCTTTGAATCAGTACCCTCAAGATGAGTCTCCTCCTATAGTTCCCATTAAGGACCTCTTTCCTGAGATTAATAACCCATCCTTCCATTATACAAACCCCGTAGATATATCGCAACCCCATAAGGTTAACCTCATTAGTCTAGGATTAGTCCTTGACATGCCTTCTTTGATTCTACTTTATCCAACTAACCCAGAACCTTTTTCTCCACCCTACCAGAGTAATTCTGAACCCACTTCCTATTTTCTACCCTTTCCTGAGTTTTCTCATGTGTCTAGAACTATTAGGTTACATTTTGTTGAGGTTACTAGGTTGCAAGGATCCATAGAGCCCATCCCATTTGCTACCTACTTTTGGCAGACCCTCTGGCACTTATTAGGAGTTACTAGCAAATTTTCTTCTGCATGTCATCCATCAACCACGACTCATGCACCCATGCCCAAGTGGTAGTTAAGACCTAATAAACCTCTTTAGTCGAGTCTGCTAGGTATAGGTTTGAGTCCTTTGCATCATCTTGTTAGGAGTCTGCATGTGCCTAGCATGTTCACCACCCGCACTAATGTTAAAACAACTGGCTAATTCCCGAAGATGGATCAAAAAATTTGATGTAGTGGATTTTATCTTGGTTAGGCTTAGGCCTAAAAGAAGCTTCATGCTCACAGAGCCGGACCTTTTAAAGTGATAGAGAAGGTTGGATCAAATGCCTAGGTGTTAGACTTGCCTTCGGATTTGGGCATTAGTTCTACCTTCAATATTACAGACCTGGTTGAGTATAGGGAACCGGCAGCGCTACCTAGTGAGGCCTTTGGACCTATTCCTTTTCATTGTGAGTGACCCTAACCTAGAGTGTCCACAAACAAATTTGGCCTGAGAGAGGAGAACGGATCGAGCGTATCCTGGACAATCAAGCCATCACGACCCAGGGCCATGACTATCAACGCTTCCTGGTCCGATGGCAAGGCCGGCCAGAGTCGGACGATTCATGGATTTATAGAGAGGACTTGCAATGCCTCAACCCAGACCTTCTCGAGAGATATGTGAGCCAGTCTGACCTTCACTCGACAGGGTCGAGTTCCTCCCACCCCGGGAGAATTGGTAGGGACACTTGAGGCACCAGAATAAGACAGAGGCTTTTTCAACCCTCTGTAAATTGATCAATAATTTATGAGTCCATCTGTAATAAGGGATTAGCTCATCTGAGTACATTTTAGTTGTTATTTGAGTATTTTTAGTTGTTATTTCAGTTTTGTACTAGTCAGCTCATGTTGAGCTAGTTCAGTCCAATGCTAGTCAGCTCATGTTGAGCTAATTTTATTTTTTTGAGTCCTGTCCAAGCATACTGAAGACTCAAGACTATATCATACAAGTGAAGACCAAGTCCAACTAGATTGAAGACATGAAAGTATAGCACAAGTCCAACCCAGCTTGAAGATTTGAAGACCCCAGGAGGAAAATTCAGAAAACCCTGATTTCTTGCAGATGCCCTCCAGATACCCAGATTCCCTTCCAGATGCCAAAGTATATTCATAGATAAGGGCATCCATGATTCCAGAGGTCCATCTGCATCCTAGCCCAAAGAAATCAAGCTCAGGTGCCAAGCCCAAGCTCCTAAGAAGCAAGATACCAGGGAATATTCCTGCTACCTGGCTACCAGGCCACCCCAGCTTCCAGAGGCCCAAACCCATGCACCCGAGCCCCTTTGGGCCGGCCTTTTGCTACTCATAGAAGCCCAACACGCCCCCCTAGGCATCCTTGGAGTCTTGACCAAGTCAAGAAAATTTTTAGGGATTTTTCTACCTAATATTTCCTTATTTTCTAGCTAGGGTTTGAGAGGGAAAAGGATTCTTATGTAAAGACTTATGTACCCTTACTTGGAGCCCAAGGTTAAGGGTCTATTTAAGGGACCCTAGCCTCTTGTATGAGGAGAATTTTTGATGAATGAAAACCTTGAGTTGTTCTATTGAGTGGTGTGATACCCTGCTGTGTGCATAAAGGGGTTTGTGAGAGTTCTTCTTCCCGGTGTTTGCAATCATCTTCCTGCTGCCAACAAACCCTCCAGATCCCTGGACGCCCATTCCAAAAGAAGCCTTCCCTTGCTATTTTTACTTTGTTTTCTTGTTCCTTTGTGAGCTTTCTAACCCCTGACAGGTCGTTTGCAGGTCCCTGAGTTCCTACGAATCCAACGACTCCAGCCAAGCCTCAATCGGATCACCGAGCAGAAAGCCGGGTATCCGCGGGTCTTTGGCTCGGTTTTCCAGGCCGCATCCATCGAGGAACGAGAGACCCCTTCGCTGCGATCTTCACAGACATTGTCAGGTACACCCCTCTACCTGATTGCTTGTAGAGGAGTTGGCTCGAACAAATTCCAGTCAACTCGGATTCATTAGAGTCAACTTGATTGCCTTCGAGTCAGCTCGGATTGCTGTGTACCAGAATCCTTGCTGCATGCCATGAGATAGAGTCGGCTCTTCAACATGCTGGGTTGGCTCGAGTAATTTCTTCAGGATTTTTACAATTCAACTCAAAGAAAAACTCTAACCAACACTCTTACATTTTTCAAACATACCAACTCAAAATAATTCTAAGGCACACATACACAGAAGTAACCCTTTTTATATGATTTTTTCTTAGCTTTTTCATTAGGTTCTTCTTTACAAAAATAAATTACAACACAACTCAAATAAGAAACAAAGGTGTAGGAGTTGAGGTTTGAACAATTAACTCATCCTACAAAAACTTGTAAAATACTTGAAGTGTTGTTAGAAATAAATATACATGCTCCAATGTTTGGTTATTATCAAAATCACTTAAGGGGTCGAGCTCTTCGTTGGGGTAGAGTTCCCCCTTGAGGGTGAATTCTACAATGAGGTTGGACCCCCATTCCTTGAGTTCTTTCACCTCGATGGCTCCCCCGAGGTCAAGCGTTCATCTGTTCCCTGCTCAGGATGCGGAGGACCCAAAGATGCAACTGACCTGGGGGAGATGCGCGAAGTCTCTCCACCTCGTCTTCGACATGGCGGAGAAGCTAAAATCCAAAGACCCCTCTCTTCTTATGCCCGCATATTTGGAGCTCTATAGGGAAGAGCTAGCTGCTCAACACCCCATTGTATGGCATTGCAGATAAAGCATGAGCCTCGGCGGCCCAGAAAAAAGAGAGAGAGAGAAAAAAAAAAGAAAAGAAGAAAGAAAAGGGGAGAGGAAGAGAGGGAAAGGAAGAGGAGAATTGAGGTTCCACTGGAAAAAGAGATTCTTCATTAAGGTGCAAAAGTATTACATCATGCAAAGACCCCCGACAGGCCGGGCGATTCGAAGATAGAAGTGAAAAGAAAAAATGAAGGAATGCGAGTGAAGTGAAGGAGCTCCTATTCTACCGACTCCTTCCCAGGGCGACGCCGTGGCACATCAGCATCAGCTCCAGCTTCCACCATGGGAGCTACTTCTGCGGTGGCTGAGGCTCCTCCTCCACTACTATGGCTGTGACCTCACTAGGATCCTTAGCCGGTGCCACAACGAAGACAAGGCCATCCAGGTTCAGCTCGGGGAACAGCTGGGCAGCCCGAGACTTGCAATGTTCAAAGCCCTTAGAGAAAGAGTCAAGGATCGCCTCCTTGACTTTGTCAACATAAGCTTTTGAAGCCTTGTAGTTGGGGACCGCCTCGGTGGCCTCTTTCTTGGTGGCCTCCATCAAAGCCATCGCACCCGCAACATTTTCTTCGATAGCTGCAGCCCAAGCCTGCACGACCTTGAGCTGGGTCCGGAGATCCTCAGTCCACTCCGATGCCCGGGCCACCTCGACCTTGAGTTCCTCAGCACGAGCTGCCTCGACCTTGAGCTCCTCAAATCTGCACCTAACCTGATCTTTTTCCTAGGCTAGGGATGCCTCGAGATCCTTAATGTGCCTCTCGGTGCTTGCCGCCTTGGCCTTCAATTCTCTATTTTTCTCTTCAGCTTCCTGAGTCTTGGCCATCTTCTCCCTGGCCTCAGCCACAGTCGATGCTAGCTCCTGCTCCTTCAACTTCTCTCTCTTGATCTAGTGGGAGCAGTAATCATGGATGAGCAGAAGATCCTTGCCAAGCTGCAACAACAAAGGCATCAGCAAAAAGAAGAAGAAAAAAGAGAAGAAGAAAGAAGGCAGAGAGCCTTACTATGAAGAGATGGGGGAAGGTGCCGAGAATAGCATCCGGCAAGGGTCTTCCTCCCCTTTCTCGTCGGTCATGTGATTGGATGGCAAAGTCCATCATGCGCTCGGCCAAGGACTAATCTTGAGTCACCGAGAAGTTCAGCACCACCTCGAAGGGCACCCTCCAGGAGCCAAACTTCTTCTTCGCCTGGGCTGCCATCGCGTCCTCAGGGGTGGCCGAAGATGTCTCTGAGCCCTTAGTCGAACTTGCCACCACACCAGATAGCACCGTCAGTGACAATACCCTCCTCTCATATCCTCCCGCCTCTACCTCGATGACTTCGAGAGGTGAAGGCATGGCAGTGATGGTGGCAGGTTGAACCCGTGCACCCGCAATGGAGTCTCAGGCCGGAGGCGAGCCTGTCACCTTGGCGGATCGCGCACCTGTTCAGTTGCCCTGCTGCCCAGGCTGAAGGCTACGACTGGCCCGGGCCTCTGGCCAGGCTCGTTTCGGGCCCTCTTTGGGGGAGACTCCCTGGACCCCCTAGCGCGCCTCTCCTTTAGGCGCATTGGACTATATGCTCTATTGAAAGTTTCATGCCTGCAAGAAGAAAAGAATTGAGGTTAGCTCGCGCCCAAACAAACTTGGGAAAAGGAGAATCAAATTTAAGCCGAACTCATCCAACTCCTGGATTGGACTAACC
This sequence comes from Areca catechu, assembly GCA_021397845.1. Classification (NCBI taxonomy): domain Eukaryota; kingdom Viridiplantae; phylum Streptophyta; class Magnoliopsida; order Arecales; family Arecaceae; genus Areca; species Areca catechu. The sequence goes on from CM038041.1 coordinate 32,676,998, forward strand.
CCGGCTTCAAAGAGGTTATGCTATAATAGTAGAACCTCAAGGGAAGGGATTTGGTCAGCGCAGAGCTGGTCATAAATTTCCCAATCAGCCACTTCAACAGTAGAGTTCCAGTTCGGGATCCGGTCTGAGTCTCTCCAAATCCAATCAACCCCCTCGATGGAAGCAAAGAAATATTTACTCTTCCATCTTTTGATGGAAGAGGGGAGCTCAAACTTTATTCCCTTTGGGCAAGGAAAAATGAACCACCACCCATCCTCGGTCGAGTGGTGCTTCAGGATGAAGAAAGCTCTTAACAAGGAGAAACGAGCCACAATCCTATGGAAGTGGCAAAGAATGATGAAACAAAATATAGCCCAAACCACATTTGGAACCAACTGAGCCGGAACAAGGCGGTAGTTGGTAAGAATGGAGAGGAAGAAAGGATGGAAAGGGAGTCAAAGGCCCCCTGCGAGGGATTCCTCATAGAGGGCGATCCAGCCCAGGCCACTAGAGGTGACCCTCTCCCCCGGTCGAGGAACCAAGAGTCAGATAGAGCTTGGGATACCAAAGGCCTCTTGGATTATGGCAAGGTCCTCCTCGGTTATCACCGAGGTGACCCCACCGAGACCAGACGAGTAGGACGGCTCAGGGAGAACTTCGAGGATGGAAGGAAGAGGAGGGCGGGCCCTAGGCCCCCAATCACAATCCCGCTAGGATGAAGGTTCCTACGAACCTCGAGCAGGACTTCCTCCTCATCAAAAGAGGGAGTCCTCAGTCGAGAGGGCCCCACCTCATCAGGATTGCTTGAAGGATGAAAATGACAACCTGAAGGAACCATCCTAGCAAAGGCCATAGAGGAACAAAGAAGGATGAAGAATGAAGGAAGGAAGTTGATGTCCAAAGGGGCTCTGATGATGGGCTCTACCAAACCAAAGGACAGGGGAAGATTGCGGAAGACTAACCTAGTGGCTTTAAAAGTCAAAAACACCCGGAGGGGAAGAAGAGAAAGGCTCTGGTTCATCGGCGGGTATAGAGGATTCGAAAGAAGTGATGTTCTCAGGAAGTTTTCTCTCTTTTCGAAACAACTAGGCATCGTCGTACCCCCCTTGCAATCACCTCTGTCAGATCGCTGCCACGTGCCAAAATTAGCGAGGAACGATGCTTTGGTTCACCAAAAACTGCTTTGGGTCCTGCATCAATCATTATGTTTCCTCGGACTGGTTGACGTGTCATCCCCGCATTGGCTCACGGTTCGCCCCCTGAGGCACCGACAATCGTGGTATTAATGGTGCCTGATTTCCACCTTTCCACATCAGCACCACATTTACTCCCTTCATCCCGAGCACCGCGCGCCAACGGGACTCGGGAGTGGAGGGAAAATAAAATGGCAAGATCGTTGATATGGAGTCCCTGTCAGATCTGGCCCGATGCCAGGTGCTGCCATGTCAAACCCTTTGCCAAGCGACTCCCTGGAGGTCGAGGCACCCTGGCAAGAGTCGAGCTCTTTCGCTGAGTGGTTCCCTCGAGGTCGAGCCCACCTCGATCGAAGTTGAGCTCCTTCACTGGGTGGCTCCCTCGAGGTCGAGCCCACCTCGGTGAAAGTCGAGCTCCCGCTCTCTTTGAGCTCCTTCGTCGGGTGGCTCCCTCACAGTTGAGCCCACCTCGACCGAAGTTGAGCTCCTTCGCCAGGTTGTCCCTAGAGGTCAAGCCCGCCTCGATTGAAGTCGAGCTCCCGCTCTCTTCAAGCTCCTTCGCCAAGCGGCTCCCTCGAGATCGAGCCCACCTCGGCCAAAGTCGAGCTCCCGCTCTCTTCGAGCTCCTACGCTCCTCGAGCTCCTTTGCTAGGTGGCTCCCTCGAGGTCGAGCCCACCTCGGCCGAAGTCGAGCTCCCGCTCTCTTCGAGCTTCTTCGCCGGGTGGCTCCCTCGAGGTTGAGCCCACCTCTATCGAAGTCGAGCTCCCACTCTTTTCGAGCTCCTTTGCTAGGTGGCTCCCTTGGGGTCGATCGCCATGGCCGAAGCTCATCAGATCGACGCCCCCACAGCAATTTCGCCTTCATCCGCTGGCCTCCCATGGGTGCTCCTTGCAGCTGATCCAATCATGCATCATCCCGTCCACGATCGGCTTATCAATTTCCGTATGATCTTCCTTCCACGATCCTCTCAGTCCCCGTCGACTGACTGCACCGTCTCCGTCTTCCCCTAAACATCACCCCATCTCCATCGAGAAGCTCTGTTCTCAGCCCAATGGAGTTCCCATACATCTCAGTATTCTTCCAGATGACCCAAGCCACAAGATCCTCTTTCTTCCGATCTTCCTGACACCAGACCATCCACCTTCGGTTTCCCATCGTCCGAATCCCCTCCTCCAGTCCTTCCATCGCCGGCTCTCCCTCCTCCGGCCTCCCGTCTCCAGGCATCCATCCTCCAGTCCACCGTGATGCCGTCAACAGCTCCAGCTTCCCTCCATGGAGTGCTTGCCCGAACCAGGTGCATCTTCCCTCCCCCCAGCTCCTCGGGTCTCAGTGACCATGCCGGACGTCTGCCCGGCTGATCTCCACTGGAGCCCGACCTCCTCGTCGGCGTCGTCTTCTCCGAGACACCACTTCACCAAGAACCTCCCAGCTCCCCTGTTCCACGAAGCCCCCGTTCACTCATCCAAAGAAGCCCGTCCATAAGCCTCCTCTCGGCTTCTCCGTCACTAGATCTCCTTCTCCGGTCCTTCCCCGTCGTCGGATCTCCTTCCTCTGGTTCGCCCGAAGCCGTCTACACCTCCGATCTCCTCCCCCATGAAGCTTCAAAACTCCTGTTCCAAGAAGCATGCAAGTTGAATTATTGAGCGGCTGTTGAAGAAGACCGGAATAGCTATTCTGGCTATTCCACATATATCCCGAATTTATTCCAACTAGGAATAAATCCTGTTTACTTTAAATTAGGTTATGTTTTTGGCTTTGATTGTCTTACTTGGGCTAATCCGAGATTAATTATACTGAAAAAAACAAATCATTCTACAGGTCATGTGCATCCTAGTAGCCTAACTCGACGGAGCCGAGTTTTTCCCATCTCAGGGGAATAATGGGGACCTCACCAGCACGAATCCCGGAGCAAGCACGAATCCCGGAGCCACATGAATCTCGGAGCATATCCATAATAAATTTAGGATTTATCTTTTATTTGAAATTTGAATTAGGATTTGGTTGGTTAGGATTGAGATATGGATAGGCTTATCTTATCCTATCTTGTATTTGAATTTGAGAAATCTCTATCTTTTTATCTTATATTCAAATTCAAACGAGGATTGGACAGGTCTATAAATACCACCCTCAGTCCTTTGTAAAAAGATAGTTTTTGGAGAAAAAATTTTGAATTTTTTAGAAGAGTGATTCTTCTTGCCTTCGCCTTCTGGCATGGGCGTGATGCCCTAGTTATTCCCCTTCCCATTCCATCTTCTTTATCCCCTCGTGACCTTTAAGATCCATCCTAGCGCCTCCAAGTATCGAGGAGGGTGTAATGCCCTAGAGGTGAGAGGTCTCTTCGTTAGGGTGAGTCCCAAAGTCCATGAGATCCAGATCCCTATCCTACATCCCTACTATTCCTTCGCCACCCCTAGAGTAAAAATATCAAAAAAAAATAGTACCCTAATTTAGGTGACTTCTAGGCTCACCAACGATCCTACCCATGTCCCCCATCAATTTTGGTATCAGAGCCCAGAAAAATTAGGGTACCCCAAATTTCCTTCTCTCCCACCAGCTCCAGTCAGTCCCTCCACTTCCCCATTACTGATCTTGTTTTATTTTATTTATTTATTTTTTCCCACCTCCCATCCGACACCATCGAAGATAGCACTTTCCTACGCACCTCCATCATCACCGACCGAGGTGCCTCCGCCATTGCCGGCCAACCCTCCCCCATCTCCCATCCTTTCCATCCTCCATCCATTCCATCCCATTAAAAAAAATCCATCAAAACCCTACACCTTTCATCGCCACTCGAAAACCCAAGCCAGGGCCCCTCGAGCCATCCGAAGCATCCATCCACTTCTACTGTTCCAGATGCCATTGACCGTGGTCTCCATCCAAAGCCATCCCATTGTGATCAGGATTCAAAACTTGTATCTCGAGAGAATCATTGGAAAAGCAGCGTTGGGCGAAGAGCAACAAGGTCTACACCCGAAAATCGCACAACAAGACCCCCAAGCCCACATCCAACCCTCGACCCCCGTCCTCCTCTGGCCATCACCATCTTCCGGCATCTGCGACCTCACCGGAAAGACCACCGCCAAGCCCAACCGTGCCTTCTTCTCCATCACCCCGTGCTCCTCTCCGCCCAACCCTCTGCCATGGCCCAAGTCATCCGATGCCAGATCTACCTCCTCCGGTTCTCCGTCGCCCAAACCTCCTTCGATCTCCTGTCATCCAAACCTCCTCTTGTTCTCCATCGCCCAAACCAAACCTCCACCACTCTTCCTGTCGCCCACAACATTCTTCCTCCAGACCACCCTCCCTGGGAGATCGCCACATCACCGGCCACTCTCCGCACTACTGCCCCATCGGGATTCCACCTGGCTGCAGAGCCTTTCCTTCCTACTACCATGCCCTCAGTCACGTCCGGACGCCCATTCTACTGCTGCTCCGCCACCCTCACCGACTTTCCCCCTCCAGTCCTACCATCACTATATCTCCTTCTCCAATCCGCCATGACACCTTCAACAACTCCCGATCTCCTCTCCACTGAAGTCGTGCCCGAACCGAGCATGCCTTCCTACTACCATCCCACAACCTCCGTGCCACCATCAACAGAGTTGTCCCTTCCAAGAAGAGCTCGTCCGATCAGCATTAACATCTTCTCACTGCCAGCAATCAATGACCGATGCCCCTTGCTATCACGCCACCATCTCCATGTGCCACCGCCTTCAATCCAGCACCATCGCCGACGAGAGCCCGTCGAAGTCCCTCCTCTGTACCATGGTCTGTCGGTCCATAGAGGAGTCGCATGTGCACGAATGTGAAAGCTAAATCGGCTTTCTCTACAGACTTCAAGGGCACACGTTCCTCAAAGTGAAGTCATTTCCTCTGGCCGATTTCGCCAACTTCAGGATTAGGCTGGAAATAAAAAAAATTAAAAAAGGAGAGAAAAAAAATGAAAAAAAAATGGAGAAAAAAATAATTTGAGATAGTTTCCAGAGCTGCACGATTTCAGAGGTACATGGATCTCAGAGCAAAGCCTTTGGATGGGTTCATCAAAGCTCCCCGTTGATCCTGACTCGATAGAGTCGAGTTCTCCCCACCTCAGGGGAATGATAGGGATCTCAGAGCAGCACTAATCTCGGAGTAGCATTGATCTCGAAGCCGCACTAATCGCAGAGCAGCACTGATCCCGGAGTAGTACAGATTTTAATAAATTAGTTTGGGATTTATCTTTTATTTGAATTTTGAATTAGGATTTGGTTGGTTAGGATTGAGATATGGATAGGCTTATCATATCCTATCTTCTATTTGAATTTGAGTCATCTCTATCTTTTTATCCTATATTCAAATTCAAATGAGGGTTGGACAGGTCTATAAATACCACCCTCAGTCCTTTGTAAAAAGATAGTTTTTGGAGAAAAAAATTTGAATTTTTTAGAAGAGTGATTCTTCTTGCCTTCGCCTTTGGGCATGGGCGTGATGCCCTAGTTATTCCCCTTCCCATTCCATCTTCTTTATCCCCTCATGACCTTTGAGATCCATCCTAGTGCCTCCAAGTATCGAGGAGGGTGTAATGCCCTAGAGGTGAGAGGTCTCTTCGTTAGGGTGAGTCCCAAAGTCCATGAGATCCAGATCCCTATCCTACATCCCCACTATTCCTTCACCACCCCTAGAGAAAAAATATCAAAAAAAAATATGGTGCGGGCACCAGAATCAGAAGAAGACTTCAGGATTCCATCTGGATCTCTGAATGACCTTGCCCGAAGATTAAGGTTTGTAATAAGGGTTGACTTGGTCAACTCAATTTTAATCTTAAGTCTGTATTTCCCTGCAATTTAAATTTTGTTGAGTCATGTTGACTCAGTATAAGTCCTAGTAGTGGTCTAGGTCTTCTCCAGGTTGGTGCCAATTTTTTCCAGCCAAGTCAAGGCCCAAGCAAGTGGGCGCCACACTCCCAGCCACACGCCAGAGCCCATGAGGTGCCACATCCCTTGCCTAGTGTGCCTTGGTCCCCACACCACAAGAAAGTAGGTCCCTTCTTTCATGCGCCACTTAAGGAGAGATCAATCTAGGATCCTCAATCCAAGGGGGCGCCCAAAACAATTTCCATAAGAGCCAAGCTATGAAAAGAAAGGAGCAACACTTGGGGAGCAAGACTAGGAGGCGCCCAAATACTTCCAAATAAAACCAAGCATGGAAGGAAAATGCTTGTCTTGAAGAGCAAGGCTAGGAGGCGCCATCTTCTTGCCATTTGGAGCCACCAATCAACATTTAAGGAAGCTTTTGGCCGGCCATTATGAGGAGGATTTGATTCTATACGCCTAATTTGAGAGTCCATCCCATTAGTCCCACATGGGAAGATGTAAAAACTTGATTGCTTGTAAAGGTCTATAAAATAGACCCCTCTTGTAAGTTTTCATAATAAGGATGAATGAAATCAATTTCTTTGTGAGCAACTTTGTGTTTCTCTCTTCCGCACTTGTATTCAAGTGTTGAGCTCCGTGAGGGAGTAATTCCGGGTTCCACAGGAACCTTGAGGAGGTGTGAGATCTCCAACCCCAAAACCCTAGCTTAGTCCACCCATCTCTACTCCACCACCACCAAACCCTAATTTTCCATCTTCATCCCACGGCCCCTCTCTTCCACATCGAAGCCGGTCACCAGCATCCAGGTTCAGATCAACTGTTTCAACTACAGAGCCAGTTCAAAAGGTGAGTCAGATCAGTATCAAGATCTCCAGAACTTCTACATCCAACAATCTTCATTAAGTCCTCAGGTTAGTGTCTTTCTTTGAGTTTCTGGTTCTTCTTTTGTTCTTCTTCTTCCAGATCCTGAGTTCGAGAAGGAGGCCAACCTTGCCATAGGACTACAATCCGATGATCCATTGCGAAGATACCTCGTCTCCAAGGATCCTACAATCTGCTCGAGAGTGTCCTCCAATTGAAGCAATGAGAGATATCACTGCTAGGTAACAAGAACCTTCCCTTCTCACTTTGTCTATTTCGTTGAAACTCAGAGCAAACCCTAGATCTGGGGGTTTCTCAATCCCCAGCGATCCTACTTCTGAGTTACTCTGATAATCCAATCCTTTTAATTGTGCTCTCTATCATTTCTTAGTTTCTTTCAACATTAGTTTATCTTTCCTTTGAGTCAAAGCCGACTTCTGAAAATATATATATATGAAAAAAAATACATTAATTTTAATTTGCTTCCACATTCCACATATCCGTTCTGCATCATTTTTGGTATCAGAGTTTTCGTTCTGCATTATTTTTGGTATCAGAGCTTTCGTTCTACATCAAAATAGTACCCTAATTTAGGTGACTTCTAGGCTCACCAACGATCCTACCCGTGTCCCCCATCACCCCACCAGGATCCTCGGCCCGGGTCTCCTCTGTTTTGCAGGTCCGAGCATGCGTGCAGGCTCCCGTGTGATGAGGTCAGCATCCGAGGTAGGCTCCAACTATAGGTCATGATGGTGTAGGCGGCAACACTAGTATCTACTCCTTTGACAAAAAAATCATCTTGACGCCTCACTTGCTTGGTTTGGTAGGCTACCAGATAGCATTGTTTTGCTAAGACTTGATTTCTATGTACTTTTTTGACTCCTTGCAATGTAGGTGGTGGGGACACTAGAGGCACCAGAATAAGACAGAGGCTTCATAACCCTCCGTGGATTACTTAGTAGCATTTGAGTCCATTTCTAATAAGGACTTAGCCTAATTGAGTTGTCATTTGAGTCTTGTACTAGTCAGCTCATGTTGAGCTAGTTTTCTTTCTGAGTCCTGTATGTAGCATTTGATCCATACCATTAGGATTTTGGATCAGTCGGTCAAGTCAGCTCATGTTGAGCTAATCATTTTCCGAGTCTTATGATCATGTACAGTTATATTGAGTCTTTTTGAGTCAAGCCTAGTCAAAGAAGACTCAAGCATGTGAAGGACACCGCCCAGCATGCCACCTCAGTAGCCGCATGGAGCCCAGTCACACCCTGGATTGCACCACCTAGGATTACTTGGAGGATCATGAGTTGGTCCATGCATAAGGAGTTGATGACCACACGCCAGCACACCCCTTCCACACCCTAAGCACACCAACTCCACACTCCAGCATGACAAGAAGGAAAGTCAAAATAGATAAACATGAATCCCTTGATTCATGCTAGCTTGCTTAGGAAAGAAGTGGTCCCCCCCTTTGGATGTCCACACCTACCTTGTTTAAAGGGATTTTGTATGGCATGAGAGTATTTTCTTCCATGTATTTAGCCCCACACTTTAGGAAGAAAGTGGTCACCTCTTATTTTCCTTATTTTCTTTTGCTTGGGCCCTAAGTCCAATGACTCTATATAAGGGATCCCTTGTATGAAGATTTAATAACTTTTATTCATGAAATAATATTGAATTTTTTCAATTACTGTGTGCTACCTATTGTGTGCTTAAAGGGATTCTATGTGAGCCCTTCTTCTTCCTGGTGTCCTGCGACTACTTCCAACCTCCACCTACATCTCCAAGCCTTAGCTGCCCACCTCAAATCCCATCTTCTCTTTGCTAGTTTTTTCAATTAACTCTCCATCTGTGTTTTGTTTTCTCACCCTAGAATGGCTGTTTACAGGTCCCTCGACTCCGACGAATCCAACGACTCCAACTGAGCCGCAATTGGATCACCGAGAAGAAAGCCGAGAATCCACGGGTCTCTGGCTTGATTTTCCAGGCCGCATTCGGGAGTGAAAGTGACCTCTTCGCATACGATCTGTACCAAGCACATCTACTATTGCTAGGTACACCCCCTCTGCCCACTAGATGCTTTATTGTAGATGAACTGGCCCAACCGAGACTTCTTAGCCTCGGCGATCCTCTTTCCATTACTTTTTAGGTCCTGTTATAAATGCTTATTTCTTCTTAATGTTATATAGAACTCTCTACTTAGTTTCCTGGTCTGATCTTTGAGATTCAAACATATAACTTAATATATGAAAACACAAAAAAAATCTGCATGCATATATAGTTCCGCATCATTTGGTATCAGAGCCTATTTGGCTCAGTTCTCTTTGGATATTCGGATCGGGTGCTTTACCATGGCCGTTCAGTCATAGGAGACTAGTAGGGCTTCAAAACCCTCTTTCCCAATCAACAGGATCTCCTATGACGGTAGGGGTGCTGCTGTGAATTAAACCCTGAAGAAGAACACACTGAGTTCCTTAGGGTTTTTTCATTTTTGGCCTTTCAGTATATACCCTATTGTTTTAATTATTTTTGCCTTCTTAAAACTTAGAAAATTCTAAATTTTATTTTTTTAGATTCCTCCTAATTCAAATTAATTCTCAAAATTTTATTAGGAATTATTTCGATTTGTGGATTTTTTTTCAGCCAAAACACTGCCTGAGAATTGTTCTACCCTATTTTGGCAGCAAAACCGATTTCAGAAAGTTTAGGGTTTTTTTAGTATAATCTTTGCATATCTTTAATTTTAGCATATTTCCTACATATTAGAGCATAATCTGCAATTATCTTATGTTTAAGAAAAATCCCAAAACAAAAAAAAAATTACATATATTCAAAAAAATACCAAATCATCTAAATCCTAATTTGCATCTTCATCTGCCTGCCAAGGGCACTTTTCTATATGCCAGATAAGGGGAGGAGTTGATAGCCTCTCCTTAGCCCAAAATCACATCCCTTGCATTCGGTTCCAAGCCTAATCTAAAATTAACTAGACTTAATTTGCCCTAATGGGATAGGGACACCCATCGATCGGGTTCAGTCTTTGTGGGATGACTAGTGCATCCAATTCATTTTCTATTACTAGATACTGGTGTCTAGGCAAGAGATACAGTGTCAAATGACCTAAGTGGATCGGTGGTTCCTTAATTGGATCCCTGCAAGAGCAGGGGGCCTCCCACCATCCCATCTCTTACCTGGCCAGATTGAAGGATTAGGATTTGAGTTATAAGTTGAGTCAACCCATTCTGATTGGGCTCTAGGTCTACGTAGTTATAGTCGAGTCAGTGTTGAGTCTTGCATGAGCACTAGATCAGGAGTCCCATTTCATCCACCTTCTCTCTGAATCCATGGATAAGCTGGAAGCCAAGATTCAAGCCCTTGTAGACCAAATAGCCCAGATGAATACCCAAATGACCCAGTCCAATTCCGATAGCCTCAACCCAACTCAACCTAGTGAAACCATGGAGCCCAAGCCTAGGAGAGCCCCTAGGTACGTTGTGTTGGTAGCACCTAAATTTTGTGATCCTAAGTGTGAGGATTATCTTGCTTGGGAAAGAGATATGGACCTGTATTTTGAACAAAATATGGATTTCGATTCTGAAAGATATTAGTTCAAGTTTGCTAAAGCTAAGTTAGTTCACCAGGCCAGGTTAGACTGGGATAATGTTGAGAGAATATTTAGGCTAGAAGGCTACGAACCCATAACTACCTGGAGTGATATGAAACTTGAACTAAGGAGAAAGTACCTACCCAAGTCCTATCAGTCCAAGAGACCCACAACCTATAGATCTTATGACTCCAAATCCTATGAACCTAGAACCTATGTACCCAAAACCTATGAACGTAGATCCTATGACTCTAGATCCTCTTTACCCACATCCTATAAGCCTAGTATACCCACAACCTATAGATCTTATGACTCCAAATCCTATGACTCTAGAACCTATGAGCCCATATCCCATGAGTCCAGTAGACCCAAGACCCATAGAGCTGAACCCAAATCCTATGACCCCAGATCCTATAATCCCAGGACCCATAGATATGCACTCTTGTCCTATGAGCCCAAGAAGCCCATAACCCCTAGGTATCAGCCTAGTACTAGTCATGTTTTTCCTAGTCAACTTGAATCCCATAGGATTAGTACCCCTAAATATGAGCCCAATAGTGAGCCACTACCCCTTAAGCAACCTGAACCTACTAGGAGTAGTGCCCATAATCAGAAACCAAGACCTAGCCAATTTTCTCTTAGCTGACCTTCCCCTACCATCCCTTTGATTCACAAGGTTTACATTAAAGCGGAAGTGTATGAAGCTGATGTGAGCTTAGTGGATGAGTATGAGGGAGAAGAGGAGACACCTCTAGAAGACCTAGAATTAGTTAACCACGTAGGTACCCAGGTAGAAGCCAATCCAGAGTTAGTTAACCCTGACTATACCCAGCCTAAAGCTGTAATGGAAGAACAATTAGAGGAAGAGAACCTAGAGACTGTTGTTAGAACCTTACCTGAGGAAACCATAGAGGAGAGCCAAATTATAGAGTCTAGTCCTAAAATACAATAACCAGAAGAATTTATTAAGGACCAATCTCTTTGAATCAGTACCCCCAAGATGAGCCCCCTGCTATAGTTCCCATTAAGGACCTCTTCCCTCAGATTAGTAACCCATCATTCCATTATGCAAATCCTGTAGATATACCTCAATCTCGTAAGGTTAGCCTCATTAGTCTAGGATTAGTCCCTGACATGCCTTCTTATATCGTACTTTATCTAACTAATCCTGAACCATTTTCCTTACCCTACTAGACTAATTCTGAACCCACCTCTTATTTTCTGCCCTTTCCAAACACTTCCAGCATTTCTAGGATCATTAGATTGTATTTAGTTGAGATTAGCATACTGTATACATTCATTACGCATGTTAGGTTTGCATCTTACTTCTAGCATACTCTATGGAATTTGATAGGAGCCCATTATAAATTTTCATGTGCATGTCAAACTAGGATCAAACCTAGAGAACCTATGATCTATTAGGTTTAGGTCCAAAGAGTTCAATAAAATTTTCTTCAATAGGAATTCATAGTCGAGTCTGTTAGGTGTTAGTATGAGTCCTTTTGCATCACCTGTTAGGAGTCTGCATATGCCCATCATGTTCACCACCTGCACTAATTTTGAAAGAAACTGGCTAATTCCCGAAGAAGGGCCAAGGAATTTGATGTAGTGCATTCTATCTTGGTTAGGCTTAGGTGATGCGGCACGATGATGAGAATGCAATCTAAATGATGGATTGAGAAATGAGAGCAATGAAGCCTATTAACAGGTACTAAATTTCAGATCAAAAGTACTAAGATAAAGCTATGGAAGGAGCACTGAAATTTGGAACTTACGCCGTGATGTAGTTATTTAAATCCTAGAGAAGATTAGGGCTAATGAATATTGAATTTAAACCTTAGCAACGATCTTCAATAACTCAGACTTAAAAGATTAGGAGGTGTTATTTATCCAAGATGATCACTCCCTGGTAGATCCATTGAAGCTCTTAGATGAACTAGCCCTGAAGTGGAAGATTGGCATTCCAAAGAAACTAGTTTCATTCAACATTGATCTTTGGCAAGAGAACCCTTTCTTGAACTCCGAATCGTAGAAGGATCCTGCACAATGAACAGGTTAGACTGGGACCAATTTGAAAGATATCAAAACAAAGAAACCAAACAGGCAAGGGAACTTCGATGGAGGCATGGATCCCTAGAGGTGGATGTTGGCGTTGGACACTTGAAAGCTTGAGAAGAGAAAATCAAGCACACCCAAAGAAAACAAGATGATACTACCAAAAAAACACCTTCTTCAACTACTACTTCACTTAAATTTCATTTCATCTAAAAAGCTTCCTTTCTACCATGGGCGTACAAGAGGCTTTTAATGGCCATTCAATCAATTTGAAATTCCTCATATCATGGAGAAATATTAGGGGGGGTTACATGAAATGTGGAGGATTTGGTGGAGGGTTACATGGAATGTGGAGGATTTGGTGGAGTTGGTTGCATGATTTGTGGATGGAGTTGGCCGACCTCCTTTGAATTTGAAAACACTCCTTGGTCGACCACTTGTAGCTTTCATGTAATTTAAAATTTGAATGATGCCACGTGGCAGGTGAGGTGGCAATGATATGGCGTGGCAAGGTGGCATGGTGACATGGCGCATCCTTCTCCATGGCACCCCTTGGAGATGACATGGCAAAGGTGATGTGACATCCTCTGGTGATGAGTTGGCACCGGTGGTCCATGATGATGTGGCATTCCAAGTAAAGCTGGTCTGGCCTAATTTCAAGTAGCTCTTGAACTTGACTCAATACAAAGCCTAATTGACTCTAATTGAACTCTTGATTGAATTCTAATTGAACTTTAAAATCCCAAAAGAAAATAAAACAGGACTCAATAAAGATACAGGACTCATACAAGACTTGAGTTCCTAGTCTCAATCCATAAAGAACTTGGTATTAGTAGAAGCTTCTTCTTTCTAAGCCTGGTGCCCCCACCATTAGGCCTAAGAAGAAGCTTCATGCTCACGGAGTTGGACCTTTTAAAGTGATAGAGAAGGTTGGACCAAATGCCTATGTGTTAGATTTGCCTTCGGATTTGGGTATTAGTTCTACCTTCAATATCCCAAACCTAGTTGAGTATAGGGAACCGGCAGTGATACCCTGTGAGGCCTTTGGACCTACTCCTTCCATTATGAGTGGCCTTAACCCAGAGTGTCCACCAATTATTTGGCCTGAGAGAGGAGAATGGATCGAGCGTATCCAGGATGATCAAGTCATCACAACCCTGGGGCCGAGGCTATCAACGCTACCTGGTCCGATGGCAAGGCTGGCTAGAGTCGGATGATTCGTGGGTTGCTCGAGAGGACTTGCAGCACCTCGACCCAGCCCTTCTCGAGAGATATGTGAGCCAGTGTGATCCTTACTCTACAGGGTTGAGTTCCTTCTAGCCTAGGAGAATTAGTGGGGACACCAGAGGCACCAGAATAAGACAGAGGCTTTCCAACCCTCTGTGGATTACTTAGTAGCATTTGAGTCCATTTCTAATAAGGTCTTAGCCTAATTGAGTTGTCATTTGAGTCCTGTACTAGTTAGCTCATGTGGAGCTAGTTTTCTTTCTGAGTCCTGTATATAGCATTTGATCCATACCATTAGGGTTTTGGATCAGTCGATCAAGTCAGCTCATATTGAGCTAATCATTTTCTAAGTCTTGTAATCATGTCCAGTTATATTGAGTCTATTTGAGTCAAGCCCAGTTAAAGAAGACTCAAGCATGTGAAGGACACCACCCAGCATGCCACCTCAGTAGCCGCATGGAGCCCTATCACAGCTTGGATTACGCCACTTAAGATTACTTGGAGGATCATGAAGTTGGTCCATGCATGAGGAGTTGATGACCACATGCCAGCACACCCATTCCACACCCTAAGCACACCAACTCCATATGCCAGCATGACAAGAAGGAAAGTCAAAATAGATAAACATGAATCCCCTAATTCATGCTAGCTTGCTTAGGAAAGAAGTGGTCCCCCCTTTTGGATGTCCACACCTACCTTGTTTGGAGAGGTTTTGTATGGCATGAGAGTATTTTCTTCCATGTATTTAGCCCCACACTTTAGGAAGAAAGTGGTCACCTCTTATTTTTCTTGTTTTCTTTTGCTTGGGCCCTAAGTCTCGTGACTCTATATAAGGGACCCCTTGTATGAAGATTTAATAACTTTTATTCATGAAATAATGTTGAATTTCTTTAATTGCTGTGTGATACCTACTATGTGCTTAAAGGAATTCTGTGTGAGCCCTTCTTCTTCTCGGTGTCCTGCGACTGCTTCCAACCTCCACCTGCATCTCCAAGCTCTAGCCGCCCACCTCAAATTCCATCTTTCCTTTGCTGGTTTTTTCAATTAACTCTCCACCTGTGTTTTGTTTTCTCACCCTAGAATGGCTATTTGCAGGTCCCTCGACTCCAACGAATCCAACGACTTTAGCCGGGCCGCAATTGGATCACCGAGCAAAAAGCCGGGAATCCACATATCTCTGGCTTGATTTTTCATGCCACATCCGGGAGTGAGAGCGACCTCTTCGCATATGATCTGCACCAGACGCATCTACCTTTGCCAGGTACACCCCCTCTACCTATCAGATGCTTTATTGCAGATGAACTGACCCAATCGAGACTTCTCAGCCTCGGCAGTCCTCTTTCCATTGCTTTTTAGGTCCTGTTATGCATGCTTTTTGCTTCTTAATTTTATATAGAACTCTCTACTTAGTTTCTTGGTTTGATCTTCGAGATTCAAATATATAACTTAATATATGAAAACACAAAAATAATCTGCATCTGCACGATTTTTTGTGCAGAGATGAAAAAAAAAAGAAAAGAAAAGAAGTTGAAAAAAAAAGGTGAATCCAGCATCGGAGTCCTTTCTGATTGGTTTCGGCTCCATCAACCCCACTGAGCTTGACTCGACGAAGTCGAGTTCTCCCCACTCCAGGAAAATGATGGGGACCGAGAGTCTATGTTATTTTATTTTATTTGAGTCCATTAGTCCTGTATCACTTGAATCAAAATGAGCCAATTGAGTCCTGTAATGAAGTGAGACAACTGAGTCAGTTGAGTCCACTTAGTTAGGTCCAGTCATTTTAATTCAGTCAAGTTCGATCGAGTCCATTCATGTCATATACAAGAGGAGAGTTTGCAGCCAGGAGATTCACCAAGCCCCTAACCAAAGCTGGCCTTCATGCACTTGGATGCTTTCATGCCGCCAAGCCCACAAGAGAGAGCTCCAGTCCAAGATAGGCCCACTGTTGACTAGGTCCACCAGGGTTTCTTAGCCCACAAGTCAAGGTTTTTTAGCCCTCAAGTTATGTACCCTGGGGTGAATCTATGAATACTCCACCCCCTCTTGTATTTTTTGAATGAATGCTATGGATGAATAAAAAAAAAAATTCTTGAGTTTTGTGTGAAGGATATGTGTGATCCCTTCCCCTTCTTCCCAGGATTTCTGTGTGATCCCTGATTTGGACAACTGTGTGAGCCCCTTTGCTGTGTGCTTGTCCTCCACGGGGAATCTATGTGAACCCTAGTTATCCTTCATCCTCTCTTTCTTCTCCCCTGTAAACCCTAATTTCTGATGACTTCTATGCTCGTCAGCAATCCACCCCCAATCTCTATCCCGCATTAGTAGGGAATCTTATTAGTAAATAGTAAGTTGACACTATCGCTCGAAGAGCATCCAATCCTAGTCAGCCAAATATGATAGTATAGACTAAGAAGATCTTCACAAATATAAAAGTTAGATGCACTTGAAATCATTAGGGAGCACTCCTTGTTATCACTAGCAAAGTGGTAGTACTTCAACAGGGACTAATTCCCTCAAAAATTTTATTATAGGTGCATCACTTTTGTCAGTCATTCGAGAAGAATATTTATCTTCAAGAGTGCATCATAAAATAAAATATATACCGAACTTTCACTATCAACAAGTACATGGTGGATGTTATAGTCATCAATATTGAGTGTTATGACAACAAAATCGTGATGAGGATATTGGGCCTCCTTTGCATCGGTCCAAGTGAAGGTTATGGCCTCATCAAGACTCTCTCCCTAGCTATTAGCTTTAGCTGCTTCCTCCGATCTCTCGGTGATGGCATAGACATCATCTCTGGTGGGTCGATCAATAGGTTCTTCTACTCTCGATGGAGGCTCTAGCAGGGCTAAGATCAAAGTGTCACATCTTTCTTCTCAATTCTGAAGGAATCTATTCAATTTATCATGATGAATGAGCTTCTTGATCTCATCCTGAAGATGCCTGCATTCTTTTGTATCATGGATGTGATCTCAATGGAAAAGATAGTATTTATTCTAATTCCTTCTTTCTGGCTTTACTTGCATCTTTCTAACTTTAGGCAGCTGTCCCTAAATCTACATCAGAATGTAAGCACATGGGACATTCAAGGGGGTGTATTGGCCGAACTTTTATTGTAGTGGTATGCTTGTTTGATCGAGGCTTCAAGGATGCCAAATCTGAGGGGGCATCCTTCAGTGTCGTGGAGATGATTGGCTCCTTGGCCTTTTTCTCTAGTGATATCCTTTCACCAAAGGCTATTCCTTGGATGGTAAAGCGAGTGACAAGGTAGAAGATAGGATGGGAGCTAGGGTAAATGGAATAGTTAGAGGTATATGAGCACCATATGTTTCCTTCGCTCATGCATACTTTTCCATCCTAGGGAACATCTTAAAAAAATTTACTGAAGGTTTCTTTTCCAAAAAGAAAAGAAAAGGATACTACTAGATACCACACTTCAAGGTGGTCATGGAAACCAAGTAATCGAGGTTATATACCTCTAAAATCGCTTCATTAAACCAGCTTACATAAGACCTAAGGTATTCTTCCTCTTTCTGCTTAATATGAATCAAGGAGTTTGAATTCCATCGTGGCTTCCTGCTACTAGAAAAATGAAAAATAAAAGATCGACTTAACTAGTGAAACAAGTAGATGATACTTGGTTTTAAGCTAGAATACTAATATCATGCTGATTTTTTGAGAGTTGAGGGGAAGGCATGACATGGCACCATGTCGGTGGCTCCATGCAAGAACATCATTATTTTGAAGCCCTATAGATGGTCCACCGGATTAGTAGATCCATCATATATCTTTAATTGTGGCATCTTGAAATGTCTTGGCAGTAGCTCTTGTATGATATGGGCTTCAAAAGATGATTAGTGGTGAAACCAAGGTCATCATCTCTGAGTAGTGCTAAGCCTTGCAATGCCTCAATATATCGATCTATCTCTTGAAACTTGCGATCCACTACAGTATTTTTAACCAATGTGCTTCAAAAAATTATGAAGGTGAACGAGCTAGAGTGGACCCTTCATCTGATTGAGGTGAAGGGAAGTGCCTCCTTGCTTATCTAGGGTTCTTTAGTGCCACAGGTGGAGCTGGTTCATCCCGTGCGACATCCTGTAGGAGTGGGAATCATCATGGCTCTAGATGTGCTGCTCTTAGGAGTGCCAGAGTTTATGGTGGCATAGCTTGATTTGCTTCTGGTTATGGTGCAATGGTCGGTTCTGTAGACACTGTCGAACATGCATCACTTAAATAGTGATAATCAACTCATGAACTTGCCGAGTGAGCCACTCCAGAGTATCAAATTGACTTCCTTATGGGATAATATCAGCTTGAGTCCCTAGAACTAGATTACTGGTAGGTTGACTATCCCATTAGGACATGGTAGCACCAAAGCAAAACAAGTGGATATACCTTTCAGTGGCATGTGATTCACACTCGATCTTTTTTAATCAATGGACAAACAGCAAGCCCTTCCTCTATCTAATGGTGCTGAAATATGCTCAACACCGGAGTAAGCTGGAGAGGAGACATCGATGGCTATACCTACAAAAGAAGCTTTAGTCAGAGTGGCTCCGATGAAGGCCCTCCGACGGTCAAGTCATATCTCAAATCACAAAACAGAACATGGAGTAATGAAAGTGGAGTGAAAGCATATGGATGCACATAGAGGGTGCATACCTTCAGGGGGTTTGTTGAGAACCCCCTTTTATACTCAAATTATAAGGATAGTCTAGGGATACTATGATATGTCAGAGAGCAGGTAGAGAATGATTAAATTTTAGCCTATGTCAAGACTTTAATTTTGGAAGGAAATTGATATGGCTATTACGCTGACGTAGCACGCGTCTCAGGTCCCGCCGGACGTGGTCCGAACCACGTGGATTTTTTTTTGGCGGTCGAGAGAGGAGGGCTCCATCTCGGCCGAAGCTGGCAGCCCCTCTCTCCCTCGCCAGTTGGCGCCTGGAGACGGGTCCACCTCGGCCGAAGTCGAGCACCTCTCTGCCGCTCCGCCAGGTGTCCGCCCAGGAGGGGTCCACCTCGGCCGAAGCTGGCGGCCCCTCGCTCCCTCGCCAGGTGGCGCCCGGAGATGGGTCCACCTCTGCCGAGATCGAGCTGGGCCTCCCTGCTCCTTCGCCAGTTGGCGCCCGGAGATGGGCCCACCTCGGTCGAAGTTGAGCACTTCTCTACCGCTCCGCCAGGTGTCCACCCAGGAGGGGTCCACCTCGGTCGAAGCTTGCGGCCCCTCGCTCCCTCGCCAGGTGGTGCCCGGAGACGAGTCCACCTCTACCGAGGTCGAGTCGGGCCTCCCTGCTCTTTCGCCAGTTGGCACCCGGAGACGGGTCCTCCTCGACCGAAGTCGAGCACTTCTCTATCGCTCCGCCAGGTGTCCGCCTAGGAGGGGTCCACCTCGGCCGAAGCTGGCGGCCCCTCGCTCCCTCGCTAGGTGGCGCCCGAAGACGGGTCCACCTCGATCGAAGTCGAGCACCTCTCTACCGCTCCGCTAGGTGTTTGCCCAAGAGGGGTCCACCTCGGTCGAAGCTGGTGGCCCCTCGCTCCCTCGCCAGGTGGCGCCCGGAGATGGGTCCACCTCTGTCGAGGTCGAGCCGGGCCTTCCCGCTCCTTCGCCAGTTGGCGCCCGGAGATGGGTCCACCTCGATCGAAGTCGAGCACTTCTCTGCCGCTCCGCCAGGTGTCCACCCAGGAGGGGTCCACCTCGGCCGAAGCTAGCGGCCCCTCGCTCCCTCGCCAGGTGGCACCCGGAGATGGGTCCACCTCTGTCGAGGTCGAGCCAGGCCTTCCCGCTCCTTCGCCAGTTGGCGCCCGGAGACTGGTCCACCTCGGTCGAAGTCGAGCACTTCTCTGTCGCTCCGCCAGGTGTCCGCCCAGGAGGGGTCCACCTCGGTCGAAGCTGGCGGCCCCTCGCTCCCTCGCCGGGTGGCACCCAGAGATGGGTCCATCTCGGTCGAGGTCGAGCCGGGCCCTCCTGCTCCTTCACCGGTTGGCACCCGGAGACGGGTCCACCTCGGTCGAAGTCGAGCACCTCTCAATCGCTCTGCCAGGTGTCTGCCCAGGAGGGATCCACCTCGACCGAAGCTGGCGGCCCCTCGCTCCCTCGCCAGGTGGCGCCCGGAGATGGGTCCACCTCCGCCGA
The DNA here is from genome assembly GCA_021397845.1 of Areca catechu. Classification (NCBI taxonomy): domain Eukaryota; kingdom Viridiplantae; phylum Streptophyta; class Magnoliopsida; order Arecales; family Arecaceae; genus Areca; species Areca catechu. The sequence continues at coordinate 32,696,916 of CM038041.1, forward strand.
GGTTGAGCCGGGCCTCCCTGTTCCTTCGTCAGTTGGTGCCCGGAGACGGGTCCACCTCGGCCGAAGTCGAGCACTTCTCTGTCACTTCGCCAGGTGTCCGCCCAGGAGGGGTCCACCTCGACCGAAGCTGGCGGCCCCTCGCTCCCTCGTCAGGTGGTGCCAGGAGACGAGTCCACCTCGGTCGAGGTCGAGCCGAGCCCTCCTGCTCCTTCTCCAATTGGCGCCCGGAGACGGGTCCACCTTGGCCGAAGTCGAGCACCTCTCTGTCGCTCCGCCAGGTGTCTGCCCAGGAGGGGTCCACCTCTGCCGAAGCTGGCGGTCCCTCGCTCCCTCGCCAGGTGGCGCTCGGAGACGGGTCCTCCTCCACCGAGGTCGAGCTGGGCCTCCCTGCTCCTTCGCCAATTGGCGCCCGGAGACGGGTCCACCTCGGTCGAAGTCGAGCACCTCTCTGTCGCTCCGCCAAATGTCCGCCCAGGAGGAGCCCACCTCGGCTGGTGCTGGCTCTGCTTAGCAAGGCCTCCGGGAAGTGGGGATGCGAGTTTCAAAATCGCCACTCGGGTAGCGCGCGCCGTGCCTCATAAGGGGTGCTGGTACGGTCCGCAGTGACGCGCGAAACCTCGTTTACATCGACCCGACGGGCCTCGTAGCCGAGAAACGGAGTCCTGGCGGGTAGGAGCCCACAACGGACATCGTCAATGCATGGGAAGGAGAGCGCCCGTGCTCAGCCCAAGGCCTCACCAGTATCTTTCCTCCCCCTTTTTCTCGCTAGGCTCGGCAAGCAAGACGACGGGGCCACCGGGTTCCCGGACCCGAAGGGGAAAGGAAAAAGGGGGGAGGGAGAGAAAGTGAGAGGCGAGAGGGAGCCTCCCGAGGGGAGGAGGGGGAGCTGGAGGTAACGTGATGGCATAAAAGGGATGGGAAGAGCAGGCAGCAAGGTAAGTGAAAGAAAGGCGAGGAAAAAGAAGGCACCGAGAGAAGGATCCGGGGATCCGAGAGGGGTCCTTAGGCGTGAGCTCGGTGAAGGAGCTGGGCCCAATTCTACTCTTTCTAACACCTCTTTTTAATATCTTCTCTAAGTCTAGGGCTCCTTCGGGAACCCGCCTTAGGGAATCTATTCCATCTCGCCGCTCTCTAACTTGATCGTCGGAGCTCCCTCGCCGAAACCTCCGGCCAGGATCTCTGACCTTGTTTTGCAAGACCGGAAGCTTGGAGATCTCTAGATGAGACGATCTGAGACTGGTACCAGCTTTGAAGCTACAGGCCACCGTGATGAGATTGGCAACAGAAATCATCATTTATTATCTGGAATATCTCCTTCCCATTAATGGAAGGTTTTATCATTCATATTTTCCACCGTCTATCTTAATGGTTTCGAGAGTTATGGCCTAAAGAGGGACAATGCTTCTTTAATGACTAAGATCTTTTGATGCAAAACAAAAGAGAGATGATGCGATGCGGAAGTAAATTAAGACTAATTCTTTTTTTTTGTTTTTTTATTTTTTATTTTTAATTTTTAGAAGTTGGCTTTGACTCAAAGGAAAGTTAAACTAAATTGAAAGAGACTAGGTAATAATTGAAAGCACAATTTAAATAAAACTGGGTTATCAGAGTAGTTCAGAAGTAACAGATCGCTGGGGGTTGAGAAACTCCTAGACCTAGGGTTTCGCTCTGAACTTTCAACAGGACAAAAATAAAGAGAAGAGATGGGTTACCGACCAGATAGTCATCTTCACAAAGTTTGGTGGAAGAACTCTCTCGAGCAGATTGTTGGATCCTCGGATTCGGATATCTTCACAATGGATCCTCCAATACTGGTCCAGTGGCTGAGTCGGCTTCTCCTGAACTCAAGATCTGGGAAAGAAGAAGAACAAGTGATGGAATCAGATACTCAAGGAAGGACTTACCAGATTGAAGAACTTGAAAGCTGATGTTGCTGAAATCCAGATTCTCCTGGAGGCTGATCTGACTTCCTCTGGGAATTGCTCTGGATCTGAAGTATTCGGACTAGACCCGGATGCTGGGGTCGGCCTTGACTTGAAGAGAGTGTCCGTGAGAGGTGGGATAGGCTAGGATTTGGTGGAAAGAAGAGGATGATGGGCGGCTAGGGTTTGGGAGTGAAGTGGCTAACCTAGGGTTTGGGGTTTGGAGATCTCACACCTCCTCAAGGTTTCTGGGGAACCCGGATTTACTCCCTCATGGAGCTCAACACCTGGATGCAAGTGCGGAAGAGAGAAAACACAGAGTTTGCTCACACAAAAATTTGAATTCATTCATCAGATTACTTTAAAATTTACAAGAGGGGTTTAATTTATAAGATTTTACAAGAGAGTAGGGTTTTACATCTTCCCATGTGGGACTAAAGGAGGGGATCTTCAAATTAGGTTTGTAGGATCAATCCATACACATATGGCCGGCCAAAGGTTCCAAAAAAGTGGATTGGAGGTTTTAAAAGGAAGGTAAGTGGTGCCTCCTAGCCTTGTTCTTCAAGAGAGAATTTCATTCCTTCCATGGCTCAACTCTTTTGGACTCCTCCTTTTCTCTCCCTAAGTCATGGTTCTTCCCATCTTTGCTTTGGGCATTTTTGGCATGGAATGGGCGCCCCCTTGAAGTACTCTCCAAGAAGAGTTTCTTTCTTTTCATAGCTTGGCTCTTATGGAATATTGTGGGCCGCCCCCTTGAATTGTGGATCCTAGATTGCTTTCTCTTCAAATGGCGCATGAGAGAAGGGACCTGCTATCTTGTGGTGTGGGGACCAGAGCATACTGGATGGAGATGTGGCACCCCCTGGACTCAGGCGTGTGGCTGGGAGTGTGGCGCCCACTTGCTTGGCCTTGGGAGAAAATGTGACACCCCAGGTTGAAGTCCTAGACCACTACTGAGTCAACATGACTCAACAAAAATAAATTACAGGGAATACAGACTCAAACTAAAATTGAGTTGATCAAGTCAACCCTTATTACAAACCAGAAAACCCTAATTCTTCGGGCAAGGTCAATCAGAGATCCAGATGAAGCTCTGAAGTCTTCTTCTGAGTCTGGTGCCCGCACCAATTCTCCCGGGGTGGGAGGAACTCGACCCTGTCGAGTATGGATCAAGTTGGCTCTAGTATCTCTCCAAGAGGTCTGGGTCCAATTCTTGTAATTCTTCTCGGGAGATCCAAGAGTCATCAGAATCTGGCCTTCCTTGCCAGCGGACCAGGTATCTTTGGTATCCTTGATTACGAGTAGAGATAACCTGATCATCCAGGATCTCTATATAAAGGTCTTCTAGGCTCTTGGTGTGGGTGAGGTTGAGGCACATTAAAATCTGGATCAAGAGTCCAATTCTGATGCCTAGGTTCCTCAAGTACTTGGACTCGATCCCTAAGCTGGGCAAAATTCTCATTCATATCCTGACTTAATTTGTTCATACTCTCAGTAAGAGCTCTAACCATGGCCTCTAAATTAGGTTGGGTTTGACCAGGATGGTAGGGTACTCCATTCTGGGTGGACATGATGATGCAAGAAAACATACAAAATGAGACTCAACTGAAATGACTACGGGCTAACTAGACCTAAAGCCCAAACTAAATGCCCAATCAAAGTGGCAAGCTAGCCTGTAGTAACTCGGGACTCAGCCAGGCAGGTGTAAGGGGAGTGTTAGATCCCTAGATACCAATCCTAGACACCAATCAGTGATTGGCCAAGTAGGCAGACCAGCACACAAGCCCTTCGGGATAGAATCCCTGAACCACCGTTCTAGACACTGAGTACAAAGCACACACAGAGTAACTAGACAAACTGACTCAACACTAGCTTTGACCCGACTTGTTGATGTCCCTAGCCCACTAGGGCAAATTAAGTCTAATAAATTTTAAAATTAGGCTTAGGATCGAATGAGTGGGTGGTGGTTTTGGGCTAAGGAGAGGTTATCAACTCCTCCCCTTATCTTAGATGCTCAAATGCCCTTAAGATGAATTAGGAGATGATCACTCAAAAATTGAATTGCAGAAACACAGAAAATAGAGTTACAGTAATTTAACTCTCAGAAATTTCATGGAAATCAATAAATCACAGAAAAATTATGTAAAATAGCTTCAATTATACTAGTTCTAGAAAAATAAAAATTATGCAATTTGGAGTTACCTGCAATGATAAACAATTCCTGCAACAGGGTAGTTATAGACTAAAAATAGAGTGCTTCCCCCGTTTACAATTCCTGCTACGAAGTTGTAACCCAACGGATCCCCTACATGCCCTAGGAACACATCGTGGAATGGGAAGAGGAGGTTTGCACCTCACTTCGTTCCTAGGACCAGACGTCCTGGGGAGTCTACTTCGAGCAGACAAAGTAAAAAGAGAGAGACTCAAAACAAGCAAGCAAAACAGAAATCCTAGACAGGGCTCTGATACAAAAAATGATGCAGAACAAAAGAGAGATGATGCGATGCGGAAGTAAATTAAGACTAATTCTTTTTTTTTTGTTTTTTGTTTTTTGTTTTTTTTTTTTAAATTTTCAGAAGTCGGCTTTGACTCAAAGGAAAGTTAAACTAAATTGAAAGAGACTAGGTAATAATTAAAAGCACAATTTAAATAAAACTGGGTTATCAGAGTAGTTCAAAAGTAACGGATCGCTGGGGGTTGAGAAACTCCCAGACCTAGGGTTTCGCTCTGAACTTTTGACAGGACAGAAATAAAGAGAAGAGATGGGTTACCCACCAGACAGTGATCTTCACAAAGTTTGGTGGAAGAACTCTCTCGAACAGATTGTTGGATCCTCAGATTCGGATATCTTCGCAATGGATCCTCCAATACTGGTCCAGTGGCTGAGTCGGCTTCTCCTGAACTCAAGATCTGGGAAAGAAGAAGAACAAGTGATGGAATCAGATACTCAAGGAAGGACTTACCAGATTGAAGAACTTGAAAGCTGATTTTGCTGAAATCCAGATTCTCCTGGAGGCTGATCTGACTTCCTCTAGGAATTGCTTTGGATCTGAAGTATCCGGACTGGACCCGGATGCTGGGGTCGGCCTTGACTTGAAGAGAGTGGCCGTGAGAGATGGGATAGGCTAGGGTTTGGTGGAAAAAAGAGGATGATGGGCGGCTAGGGTTTGGGAGTGAAGTGGCTAACCTAGGGTTTGGGGTTTGGAGATCTCACACCTCCTCAAGGTTCCTGGGGAACCCGGATTTACTCCCTCACGGAGCTCAACACCTGGATGCAAATGCGGAAGAGAGAAAACACAGAGTTTGCTCACACAAAAATTTGAATTCATTCATCAGATTACTTTAAAATTTATAAGAGGGGTTTAATTTATAGGACTTTACAAGAGAGTAGGGTTTTACATCTTTCCATGTGGGACTAAAGGAGGGGATCTTCAAATTAGGTTTGTAGGATCAATCCATACACATATGGCCAGCCAAAGGTTCCAAAAAAGTGGATTGGAGGTTTTAAAAGGAAGGTAAGTGGCGCCTCTTAGCCTTGTTCTTCAAGAGAGAATTTCATTACTTCCATGGCTCAACTCTTTTGGACTCCTCCTTTTCTTTCTCCCTAAGTCATGGTTCTTCCCATCTTTGCTTTGGGCATTTTTGGCATGGAATGGGCGCCCCCTTGAAGTACTCTCCAAGAAGAGTTTCTTTCTTTTCATAGCTTGGCTCTTATGGAATATTGTGGGCCGCCCCCTTGAATTGTGGATCCCAGATTGCTTTCTCTTCAAATGGCGCATGAGAGAAGGGACCTGCTATCTTGTGGTGTGGAGACCAGAGCATACTGGATGGAGATGTGGCACCCCCTGGACTCAGGCGTGTGGCTGGGAGTGTGGCTGGGAGTGTGGCGCCCACTTGCTTGGCCTTGGGAGAAAATGTGACACCCCAGGTTGAAGTCCTAGACCACTACTGAGTCAACATGACTCAACAAAAATAAATTGCAGGGAATACAGACTCAAGCTAAAATTGAGTTGATCAAGTCAACCCTTCTTACAAACCAGAAAACCCTAATTCTTCGAGCAAGGTCAATCAGAGATCCAGATGGAGCTCTGAAGTCTTCTTCTGAGTCTGGTGCCCGCACCATCTTTTTTTGATAATGGTATTTTATGGTTTATCTATTATGAGAGGCATGTCAGGGTGAGCATCCGTAGATTCTTTCTTTGGCCATTATCTCTAGGCTTCCCTGCTTTATGAAACTTGGCATGTAACATGACGAAGACCCCCGAAAGGGGTATGGTCGAATGTACCCAGCCAAGGGTTTACAAAAAAGGTGGTTCAGATGACTGAATGTTGATTCATGCATAATCTGAAAGGCCAAAAGCTAAGCCTGTTAGGAGTCTAGGAGACCGGGGAATTATGTCGGTAAGGGGTCATAAGGCTAAAGATTGGATTTGTTGAGTCTCGGGTGGTGCATTCATGGCTAGTTGGGTTATTTTACATGTATCGATCTGGTCTATCATGTTTTTCCATGATGTATCTAGGGCTAGGGTCTAGTCCAGTATGAGTCCTAGGTGTTTAGGCTCAGTTTTGGTCAGTCTGGGTCTTAGAGTCGGCTCTTCTAGGCTAAGAGTCGGCTCTTCTAGGCTAAGAGTCAGCTCTGTTGGTTGGCATATCTCAAAACAGGTGATTGTGGATTGGACGAGTCGGCTCGAATGGATTCGAGTCGACTCGGTTACATAGTCAGGAAATCTGTAGACTGGACGAGTCTGCTTGGATGAGTTTAATTCGGCTCCATTGCACAGTCTGTCAATCCTGTAGTCTAGAAGAGCCAGCTCTGAGGATTAGAGTTGACTCGGTTCCAGGGCCAAGTCGACTCTAGTGTCTAGAGTTGGCTCGGATGTTGGGTGAACTATTTTTTGAATGGTACCAGCTGGGAGAGTTTTGGGATTTCAGTCACGTGTGATCGAGGTATATATATATATTGTATCCTCGTAAGAGGATGTAGAGTAGAAAATGAGGTGTAACAAACTTCTTGAAGCTGAAAGAAGAAAATCCCTTTCTTCCTAGAAAATTCTTCTATTTCTCTTCTTCATTTATTTTCTCCCATTCTTGGTGTTCTTGATCTTCGCAGACCTAAATCCTACCGTGATCTTCAATGGAGATTGCTGGTAGATGGTCATCCACAATCTAGTGATATGCTTTCGTGATTGCTTTGTTGATCAGGGTATTCATTCTTGATCAAGAATAAGGCTACTCTTGAGGATTTGGTTCGTCAAATTTGGTTGGATTTGAAATTTAATTCTCGACATTTGGTATCAGAGCAAGGTTTGTGGGAGGAAGATCTCCAGATCAGAGGGTTGGAAGTAAAGCTTCTTGCAGGTACTATTTTCAGATCTCTTGAATTCTTGATTGTGGTAATGACATCAAGTGGGTTCAAAGTAGAATTTGAGAAGTATGATGGCAAGGGAAACTTCATCCTGTGGCAGCACAGGGTTAAAGATTTGCTGGTTCAACAGAGAATCTACAAGGTCTTGGTTAAAGAAAGATCGAAAAAGATTAGTATTGAATAATGGAAAGAATTAGAAGAGATTGCTTTCAGCACCATCAGGATATGTTTGGCTGATTAGGTTTTACCTGAGTTGTGTTCAGAGACTACCGCAAAAAGTCTTTGGAGAAGACTAGAGAACACATACATGGGAAAGAACATGACGAACAAGCTATGGATGAAGAAGCAACTATATAGCTTGAGGATGCCTGAAGGAGGAGACCTAGTTGCTCACATTCAGAGGTTCGATCAGGTATGTTCTAAGATGATGAGTCTGGATGTGAAGATAGACAAGGAGGATCAGGCATTGTTGCTGCTGTGTTCACTCCCTGGATCGTATGATGGTCTCATAACAACCTTGGTTTATGGGAAGGAAATCCTGAACTATGAAAAGGTTGTTGGTGTGCTCAGATCCAATGGGCAAAAAAAAAAGATCTGCGAAGGTAATCCTAACTCAGAGATTCTTGCTATGAATGAGAGGCAAAGAAGATACAAGAAAAGAGCTAAGGGAAAGTCCAAAGGCAGATCTCAGTCTCGAAACTACAAGAGTCTGAAATGCTACAAAAAAGGGGAGAGCCAATACTAGTGGTGCTAATGCTTTGGAAAACAATGGAGGAGAAGTATTGATTGTATCAGATGGATCAGTGGATTGGGAGAATACCTGATTTTGGATTCTGCATGCTCATACCACTATACCTCACATCGAGATTGGTTTTACACTTATGACATGTCAAATGGAGGTATTATAAGCCTTGGTGATGGTCACTCTTGTATTGTAGCTGGAGTAGGCACTATTAGGATGAGGATGTATGATGGAGTGATAAGGACTCTATTAAATGTCAAACATGTACCAGAATTAAAAAAGAATTTGATTTCTTTGGGTTACTTGGAAGAGCAGGGATATGCTTTTAGTTGCCAATCTGGTAGTGGATGTTTGAGGATTACCAAGAAAGTTTTGGTGGTAATTAGAGGAAGAAGACTGAGCAATAATCTATACAGGATAGAAGGCTCAGTGGTGAGTGATAGTGCTGAGGTGCTTGCAGCAGTACAGGAGGAATAGTTAAAATATAAACTGTGGCACTATCTAATGGGTCATATGAGTGACCGAGGGCTCACAAAGTTAAGCAGAAGAGGGAACATCCCAGCTTTGAAAAAGGATAGAAATGACCTGTGTGAGTCGTGTATCTTTGGTAAATAGTATAGAGTGAAATTTGCTGTTTGTACCAAACCAAGTGGAGTGCTGGATTTGGTGCACTCGGATGTATGAGGACCAGGACCTCTGTTATCCGGAGGTGGAGCAAGGTATTTTGTTACCTTTATTGATGACTTCTTTAAAAAACTGTGGGTGTATCTAATGAGGAAAAAATCAAATGTATTTGCCCAGTTTAAAACTTGGAGGGCTGAGGTAAAGAAGGAGACAGGAAGACATGTAAAGTGCCTTAAGACTAATAATGGTGGGGAGTACTCTAGTACAGAGTTTAGGAGTTACTATGAGGAAAATGGTATCAAACACTATTACACAGTAAGGATGACCCCACAGCAGAATTGTGCCGTGGAAAGGATGAATCGGACACTATTGGAGAGGGCAAGGAATATGAGGTTGTAGTCATCATTGTCGAAAATTTTTTTGGGTGATGCTATTACTCTGGCATGTTTTCTTATAAATAGGTCCCCTTACTTCAAGTTGGATGGATGACTTCCAGAAGAAGCTTGGAGTCGGAAGAAGGTGGAGCTTGGCCACCTGAAAGTTTTTGGTTGCCCAGCTTATGTACATGTGGAGGCAACTGAAAGAAGCAAGCTGGATCCTAAGTCGAAGAAGATGATCTTCATAGGATATCCACAAGGAGTCAAAGATTACCTACTGTGGGATCCACAGTCTCAAAAAATAGTGATCAATAGGGATGTCATCTTTGATGAGAGGAGCATCTTGGAGAAATCGGGGACTGCAACTAGAAATGCAGTCAATAAGATGAACAACAATGAGAGCCCGTCACAGGTGGAGGATAGGCCTTCAACATCAGCTGGAAATGGAGTTTCAGTTAAGGTGGAGTTGGATAGGAAAGATTCTTTAGGAGTGAAGGAGAGGCAAGAAGAATCAGCTGTTCACAGAGAGGTGCAGGAGGAGCCACAAACAATAGACTTGCAGGACAATGCAAAGGGAGTGGCATTGCATAAGCCTCAACACATAATTCAGAAGCCGGTAAGATATGGCATGGATGAAGCAATTTTATATGCTCTTATATCTGTGAATGGAGATCCAAAAAATTTTATAGAAGCCATGGAAAGTCCTGATAAAGAGTCATGGATACAAGGCATGATGGAAGAGATGGAATCTTTCAGGAGAAATCAGACATGGCAACTGGTGGATCTACCTAGAGATGCTCATGCTATTGGCTCCAAATCGGTGTTCAATAGGAAATCATTACCTGCAGAGCAAGGTGGAGTGAGATATAATGCAAGGTTGGTAGCAAAGGGATACTCACAGAGGGAGGAGTTGACTACACATGTTTTCTCCTGTGGTACGCCATACTTCAATTCGGGTGTTGTTGTCTTTGGTAGCAAAACATAATTTGGAATTGGAGTAGATGGATGTGAAGACAACCTTTCTACATGGAAGACTGGAAGAGAAAATCTATATGAAGCAACCTGATGGCTTCATTGAGATTGGACAGGAAAACAAGGTATGTCTACTTCAGAGATCATTGTATGGGTTGAAACAATCACCTCATCAGTGGTATCATAGATTTGATACATTTATCATGAGCCTTGGATTTCCCAGATATGAACATGACCATTGTGTTTATATGAAGGATGTGGATACTATGGATGCTCTGTATTTATTTCTGTATATGGATGATATGTTGATAGTCAGCAGAAGTATGACAGCTGTGAAAAGGCTGAAGAGAGCATTATCTCATGAATTTGAGATGAAAGACTTGGGATTAGCTCAGAATATCCTTGGAATGGAGATTTGCAGGGATAGATGCAAAGGAATACTCTATTTGTCACAAGGTGGATATATTAAAAAGGTACTCAAGATGTTTGGGATGGAAAAGGCCAAACCTGTGGAAACACTATTATTAGGGCATATTTCTCTCTCGAGAAAATAGTGCCCCTAGTTAGAGGAGGAGAGAGAGTACATAGAAAGAGTTTCATATGCCAATACAGTGGGCAGTTTGATGTATGCTATGGTTTGTTGCAAGCCGGATATAGCATATATTGTAAGCCAGGTGAGCAAGTACATGGCTATCCTCCTAAGGAATACTGGAAGGCATTGAAGTGGATTTTAAGATATCTGCAAGGGACTCAAAAACATGGACTGGTATTTGGTGGGCAGTCAGAAGGACATGGATGGAACTCCATAGAATCTTGTGAGGATTCAGGTCCTTTGGAAGGGTTTGTTGATGCAAGCTATGTAGATGATCTTGATACAAGGAGGTCTACAATAGGTTATCTCTTCTGCATGTATGGTGGACTGGTTTCTTGGAGATCAACCCTTCAAGCTATTACTACTTTGTCTACAACAGAAGAAGAGTATATAGAGATTACAAAGACTGCAAAGGAAGCACTATGGCTGAGAAGGCTAGTGTCTGAAATGGGGGTGAAACACTGTATGGTGGTCCTGCATAGTGATAGCCAGAGTGCCATACACTTGACACAGAACCCAGTCTATCATGCTAGGACAAAGCATATAGATGTGAGATACCACAAAGTCATGGAGTTGGTGGAGGAAGGAGAAGTGGCGCTGGTGAAGGTTCATACAACGGAGAACCAGGCGGATGCACTTACGAAGGCTCTACCAAGGGATAGCTTCTACTCTTGTATATGCTTAATGGGTTTGAGGAGTTTGGCATATGTAGCCTTGAAGCATCAAGGTAGAGATTGTTGAGTCTCGGGTGGTGCATTCATGGCTAGTTGGGTCAATGTACATGTATTGATCTGGTCTATCATGTTTTTCCATGATGTATCTAGGGCTAGGATCGAGTCTGGTATGAGTCCTAGGTATTTAGGCTCAATTTTGGTCAGTCTGAGCCTTAGAGTCAGCTCTTCTAGGATAAGAGACGGCTCTGTTGGTTGGCACGTCTCAGAACAGGTGATTGTGGACCGGACGAGTCGGCTCGAATGGATTCGAATCAGCTCGGTTGCACAGTCAGGAAACCTGTAGACTGGACGAGTCGGCTCGGATGAGTTCGAGTCGGCTCCATTGCACAGTCTGTCAATCCTGTGATCTGGAAGAGCCGGCTCTAAGGATTAGAGTTGACTCAGTTCTAAGGCCAAGTCGACTCTAGTGTCTAGAGTCGGTTCGGATGTTGGGTGAACTATTTTTTAAATGGTGCCAACTATGGGAGTTTTAGGATCTCGGCCATGTGTGATCGAGGTATATATATATTCTATCCTCGTAAGAGGATGTAGAGTAGAAAACAAAGAAGGTGTAACGAACTTCTTGAAGCTGAAAGAAGAAAATCCCTTTCTCCCTAGAAAATTTCTCTGTTTCTCTTCTTCCTTTTCTCTTCTCCCATTCTTGGTGTTCTTGATCTTCACAGACCTGAATCTTACCGTGATCTTCAATGGAGATTGCTGGTAGATGGTCATCCACGATCTGGTGATATGCTTCCGTGATTGCTTTGTTGACCAGGGCATTCATTCTTGATCAGGAATAAGGTTGCTTTTGAGGGCTTGGTTCGTCAAATCTGGTTGGATTTGAAATCGCATTCTCGACAGGACCTGACATTCGGCTCGGGGATTTAAATGTACCTTAGTACGTCACCCGGTATGTTTGGGAGTTATGGCATCGTTCCTGACTTCTGCTCTCGAGAAGTAGGACTAGATGATCGGCAAAATATTTTAGGATGAAATAGGACATGTAATTTGAATGGTTCGGTAATATGCTACTCCAGTTACCTAGATTCGGTTATTCCTAGATCGTCGAGATGTTTGCTCTACCTATTCGTGTCCAAAATACCATAGACCCAATATTGGGGGTAGACATAGCCGGGTGTAACTCTACCTTATTCAGGAATAGACTTAGTTATTTCCATTTTTGGTCATTTCTTGATTCGGTTATTTTCTTCCCAGATTTTAGATCTTTGAGATCTCGAGAGTTTTTCTCCCGTATTAGTACTCATATAAAGCTAAAAAATTAAATAATACCTTTTGACCGGTCATTTTGTGTAAGATCTCTTACCGTTATGAATGATATCAAAATCTAACGATGGACCATATGGACTAAAAGACATTGTAGTCCATATCTTTTAGGGTTGACCAAGAGCTGTTTATTATAATTATGATAGAGTATGATTAGATTTGGAAGTTTAGATTGGCAAAGTATACTAGAATTTAAATAAGAAAAGTATATGAAAGCCCTACAAGCATGTGTCTTGTTCCACAATAGTTATGAGCCAAAAGAAAATCTTGAATTCTTGTATAGAACCAAAAACCTTAGTACCTTTTAGCTAGCTTTTATAAGTAACATTGGATGGTGTTAAAGCCAACATTGTAGCTAGCAGACTGGGTAGCCTCCTATGTAGCTCAGCATACAGGATTTGTTCTGTGGAGCGACTGGCATTCGGTCCCTGTACTGCTTAGGGATATTATACTCGCTGACTCTTTAGGTTGTATTCATTACCGTACTGTGCAATGAATATACCGTCTTATCAAAAAAAAAAAAAAAAAACCAACATTGTAACCAAACTGTGGATCCTCTCCATTTGAAATCAAAGTTGCATAATCTTATAACGTTGTTGACTAACCTAGCAACCTAATAGTAGCCAGCCGCTTGTTATGGTTTTTATCAGGTCCACATAGCCTACAATCTTTTACCTGCAGTCTGAACTTTGGGAAAACAAATTCCATAAAGGGAAGCTTTAGTGTGAAACCCTTTGACGAAAATTTACACTTTGAAACCACCACGCGCGTCTGCTCTTAGTTGAAAGTAGAAGGCAGAGTATTGATGTGGAACTCCCGTACTATACTTGCCAATGCAAGTTAGGCATCAAATCTTCCCTTTTAGTTTGTCTTCTTCCAAGGATGGTTGGTGCTTTTGGTTTCCTTGAGGTTGAGTGGTTATCACCTTTAAGAAATTGAGATATTTCAGGTTTGGTATCATGAAAACGTTGCCCTTTGCCTCTGCGGTCCAACCCTGGAACAGGAAAACAGTAGATTTGATTGTTTCATTTAAAACCTTTGCTTCATGATTGAATCTTCTGTTATACATTTTCTGAAGAGAGAGAGAGAGAGAGAGAGAGAGAGAGAGAGAGAGAGAGAGAGAGAGAGAGATCAATGAAATGAACGCACAGAGAGGGGCAAGCTTTTGGCCGCGTAAAAAAGTGGCCTTGCTTTTTATACCTCGCAGTATCTTTTGTAGAAAAGGTAGGTTGATCCGGGGTTTTGGTTTGAAGGGGGTTTCCTGATAGAGTTCGACGCTCAGGACGAGGGATGATCAATGCCACTTCTCATGTAGTTTTGTTAGTGAGAGACTCTTTTTCCGTATCACTCTCGATACTCTGATCACGTACTTGATCGTAAAGTAGGCCAGCAAGTCTTATAACCAACATGTTACAGGTTCGACGTATCCATTCTTGGATAGGAAAAGATTATAAAAGTTTTGCATCTTGCATCGAACATTTTTGGACGGGATAGGAGCCTGCAAGATAGCTATACCAAATTTATCCTCCTATCACTTTTCTTTACCAAAAAAGATATTTATTACTTCATTCCCTTTAGAGGATAAGTTAGAAGAGTATTAACTGGATATATACTTGTCATACAGATGACAGATGGACAACAAATAATATTGAAAATTGAAATGGAGTATATAGATAGATATTTTTCTATGGAATAAAGTTTCTCTAGCTTATACATAGGTATTAAAGGAAAAGCAACAGCTTAATAAACCATAATAGTCAACCATCCTCCATGCAGCTCATTTCTTTTATATTAATGGAGAATTTTCATATTATGTCAACATTCTACCCTACATAACTCATTTGTTTTATCTTTAGCTCATGGTAGGTATTGAAGAAAAAGTTACAGCCTAAACAATACAGAAGCAGAATATATATCAAGAACCATACAACATTTTGTGTGCTTGTAATTTTGATTGAATTGATCACATAATTTATCAAGGTGCTGCAAATCAAGTCATTGCAGACAACAAACTTATGGTGCACTGACACAAGACCACATGACTTCCCAGTACCATAGGAAGTAAGGGTTCTCGCTTTGTCTTCCTTTACTTCCTAGTGGTGGGCAAGGCTGTAGCTGTGGTCACGTTCCATATGGTTCTAAGGACTAAAGAGAGCCTGATCACAACCAAATTGGGGTCCACCTCTTAAGGTCTGCAGGCCATGGAGGTTTGTTTGGGCTCTATTTGGTTTTGGATATTGGTGTGGGCAAGTTGGTCCTTGGCAATTGATTACTAATATGTGATGGCCTAAGATGTGTGCTGACTCGTTTGTCATGGGGCAGCATTAAAAAAAGGAAAAAAAAATGGGACCATACAAGGATCATATGAGTGTGGCACTCATTTAGTAGTGTCTCTACCTTGGGCCATGAGGGAACACTGCCTTTTTTCCTTTTCATTGCTTTCTTCCAAGCTATGATCACTAGTCCTACCATGTTGTCTAATGGTGTCTGATGATCTTGGTAATATATATTTTTTTTTTATAAAAAAAAAAAGATTAAAGGACATGGAGAAATTTTTTGAGCTCATGATATGTTGTTTGATAGGAGCAATCTATGATTCTGTAGTAGAAGACTCTCCTCATGCTAAAGATAAGTGGGTCGGCTAATCTTTATATACTTTCAGTACTTGGCCGAATTGGAACCAATGGCAAGATCCCACCTAAATGGATGGCTTAGCCATCGATCTATAAAAAGAATGACAAAAGGAGAATAATTAACCTACCTACATAATATAAAATGACTTCCAATTTGCGTTTGATGATTAGGAATTAGAAAATCTCGTCAATGTAATCAGCATAATTAGTTGGGTGTTCAAATAAATCCAATGACCACTTGAGGTCCTCAGGTTTGTGGGTCGAGGAGTCACAATTGGTCCAAAGACTTGTAATCATGCTAGTTGAGTGCTCTTAAATGGTATCAGGTGCACTTAATTAAAATGGAACTTCTGTGGAATAATAGTAACTACAGCTATTATTCATTATACAAGGGATAGATTGAGATACATAATCTAATCTAATGAGATCATGGTGAATGAATAGTTTTGTTCGGATTGCAATGGTTATAAAACTTAAGATTTTAAAGTTGAAAAGAGCCAAATGACTCTTTGCTCATTGAAGTGTATATATATATATATATATATATATAAAGAGTTGGAGAGATGAGAGTGCCAAGTTGATAAAAATGAGTATGTTAGAGAAAAATTAGGAGTCACACATCAAAGTAGTAATGAAGCAAAAAAAATTATTTTATAGGACTTTATAACGACGATATCAAGGATAAGAAATAAAACCGAAATATACTTTTGAAGGGTCCGAAAAAAGGAGAAATAAAACTGAAATATAATTGCTAAATTGAAGTACACAAGGTATCTGATTGAAACTAGTTTCCACCGGAAAACTCGAACTTGTATGAAATATTTGGCCGAGAATAACTTATAGGTTGTTGGTTTAGCTGGGTATATATATCTCATTAATTTTATTGTGTTAGTTATCCTACCAATAAATAACCATAACATGAATCATTTTCTTATCGATTGGTATGTTCATATCATGTCCAATTCCTTCATTAAAATTGCAAGATAATAATCAAACAAAAGGGCCAGGGCAGGTACTTGTCTATGGTTTTTGAACTTCTGATCTAGATGGCTGCTTTGGCCAGTGCGAGAAAAAGTGAATCAACCTTCAGAAGATCTATCATGTTATCATATTTCTTTTGGTTAGTGTACGAAATTTATATGAATTGCTAGAGATTCAGTTCAAGCTCTACTTTTTTGGCAAGTGTTTGTCCTGCTAACAAACTAAAGCAAAAGGAATTCCAAAGGGGAGGCCTCACCATTAAAAGTGATACGCATTAGATCCTTAACAACAGTACCACCGAAGTGGGAAGTTAAAGTCAGTCCTTGAAAGCTACATTTTGAGGCAGGTGGGTCTCCCTCTCTTTTCCCTTTGCCAAGTGATGACAAAGCAATGCCATGCTTTTTGATCAAGAAAATTAAAATGCATGGCCCATGGGCAAAAAGTCACAGGACCTGTACCTTTGAGAGCATCTTGTGATCCAGAATGTGTGAGTTATCAACAGGTAATCATTACATAAATTTACATTTGGACAACCTCATCTTTCACTCCCCCCCCCCCCTCATTAAAAGGTGGAACTGTTAAAGCCCATATCTACCATGTCACAGACCAATTGAAGGATCCGAGGACTTGTTCTTTGAGCTCCTCATCATACATTTATTTAGCTTCTAGTATTCAATAATAACTTAATAGTGCCTATAAAGGTGGACTACTGGACCTGAAAAGATGAGACTACTTCAAGGGAGCACCAACATAACTACTCTCTTTCCTTCTTTTTTATTTTATTTTATTTTATAGCTGTTGCTTTAAAGTTGGAGATCGAGACTCACATCCATCAACCGTTAGTTCATCCGGGGATGAACAGTAGCCATCAACACCAGCTTCCTTTCGGATATGATATGTCTAGATCTCGAGACGTCTTATTTAGTTTGACTAAAGGGTGATGCAATGAAATCAACGTGCCATCAACGAGTTATAGGATTGCTGAACCCCAGACTGGCAACTACTGGCGTATCAAACACCATGTCCTGGAGGGAAGCTAAAATTAAGGTAGCATGAATAGTTCTAAACCCCTACCGTAATGGAATCCATTGAAGTTATGATTATGATCATAACTATTTGGCTTAAGTTCATGAAGTATTGGTTTTATCCGACTTAATTAAAACCCGAGACTGATATAAGTTCTATGTATATAAAATATCCAAAATAGGTTTGGATTGGATATAAATAATATATAATCCTGTCCAAAATCCAATTCGACTTCCGGTGCCTCCTTTCAAAATTATAATTATTTTAAAATATTTGTATAATCAATTTTTAATACGAATCGATCCGATCAAACACGTCTAATCTGCCTGATCCGATCCGAGGCGGCGGGTGTAGGTACGGGGCCTGTACTAAAAATTGTGAGGAAAAATATATGCAAGGGCTCGTTCGAAACATGCTGACCTTTTATTTATTTATTTATTTATTTATTCATTCTTGTGCATGCTATGAGCATGGTGCAGGCAAATCGAGTAAACATGGAGCACCTTTGTATTAACAAAAAGAATGATGAACAAAAGATTCCTTGTGTTGGGTAGGTAATTTGCCACCTAATGTGCTCTTGGAGTATATTAATTTTACCTGCACCATGATGCATTGATTCAACACGGTTAGAATCTATATAGTGGCATCTCTTGAATGCCAAATTCATTACCTTTCATAGGGCACCAACCATGTCACTTCAAGAGTACATCCAACACAAATGAACCCCGGCCCTTCACAGGTCGTGCACCATCTAGTAAAAGTTCACATAGCCGCAGTAAAAAACCTTCACACTGTTGGAAGTGAAATGTGGTAGATTCGGCCAGCGATCAACCGTAGGCCACCCTCATTAATTTTTGCCTAAGTCCAACAATGACCGAGTTAGATTGTAGTCGAGCATGTTTGACTCATTTACGTGTGGCATTTAATTTGCTATGGTGATGACCACTGACTATTGGTAGACAAAAACCTAACAGCCATATATCACAGCTTAACAAGAATTACTTTGAAACTAAACCTACATTTATAGCTAATTACAGAAATTAACTAGATTTTTGTATGGTTGGCATCACATATTAAAGCAATTGCAGTAACTCTACTTTTATGCAAGTGTTTGGCTATCTAATTTAAGCTTAGCTTACAATGTTTAATTGGCTGAAAGCTAGCTCATGATAGTAATTCAAATGACATGAAGGCAGTCACGATCAGGTATTTTTGCTGCAGGGACTGGTTAATGAAATGAAGGATTTTAATCAGTTCAGTTAGGAGGATTTAGGTATTGTGGCAAGACAACATGGTATTTGGATGATATGACCCAGCTGTGCCGTGCCGTGTCAGCGCTTAGTGTACTTGGCGCGTACCGACACGAATGTCCCGTCAAATAGTAACGAGCATTTGGTATTGTGTAGTACACTTAAAAGGCTCTAGTGTGGTACACATATCATGCGTGACCAATACTTAGATCCATAATTACAAAGACATTACTAAATTGTTATTATTATTTCAATTTTTTTTTTGTGATGGTGGGCCCAAAACCACCTATATTTATTAGGAGATAAAATAATACCTTAAAAATGATGTCTCCTTTTGCACGAGAGGCAATCTTATGATCTTTCTTTCTCCTTGCATACCTATCTATCTATCTATACATACATAGATGCGTATGTATTAGATCTGCTTATTAAGCTGATTAGGCTAGGTTCAATCCAAGGAAAGGCAACAATTTTTTAGGCATTAGCCTGGCTTGGCCTAGCCTTCAGGCATCCTTTCTAAGCCCGAGGCCATTTCATACTAGGCTTGAAGCTTTCGAGCAAGGTCTCGTGCTTTCATAAAATTTATTTTTCCTTCCTGATCATCTGATGGTCTCAAAGAAATCCGTCGAGATTGGTAGAGAAAAAATTAGCATTTTTTGCCCGTATGATTATGATCCAATGGCTTCCATCTCTAACCCAACAATCCAAACAAGAAGAGACCGAATCCACTAGCAACAAGTTATGGATCACCTACATGCATACGCTCACTGACACCGACTGCCTTACAAGGCCCCTACCTTGCTTTGCCTCATGTTCCACCCCACAACCCACCCCAGGAAGCCTCCATCCTCCCCATCGCCCTCCTTACCGGCACTACCCTCTCCCTCCCATCCACCGCCACCTAACTCCTGCACCATCTCTTCTAGATCCATCCCTACCCCCTTCGTCCTCACCACCCTCCTCTCCCCATACTTCTGCCTCTCCTTTGCCCTCGACCTTGTATGCAGTCTCTTCACCAATGCCTCCCCCTCTACCTCTATCGCCATCCTCGTCATTGCTAGAGCTATCAAAATGGGCTGCAACCCATGGGCTAGCCTATTTTGCTCTATAAATGAACCGGGCTGAGCTAAGAAATTATGATCCATTTATGTATTCAGGCTTTTTGGCCCGATCCCTATAGCCCATCTACTAAACCAAGTTAGGATTGGGCCAACCCATGGGCTAGCAAGTAAAATTATGTTTAAAAAAAATGAGAGCCCTTTAATCATGGCAATGCCTTTTTAACTCTATGCGACGTTAGAGCCCTCTCCTTCTCTCTCCTCTTGTCTCCTTTCCGTTCCCTCATGGTGGTAGTTGGTCGACCGGCCATCCAACTCTCGTGATTTTCTCTCGTCTTGCAAGCTCAGAAGCTAGAAGTGATGATAGAGAGCCAGAATTGGGCGAACCTCCCCAACCTTGCCCTCTTCTCCATCCTCCTCTACCTTTCCTCCCTCCTTTCCTACCTTTCCTCCCTCCTTTCCTACCTTTCCTCCCTCCTTCACCAATGCCTTCCCCTCTACCTCTATCGCCATCCTCGTCATTGCTAGAGCTATCAACATGGGCTGCAACCCATGGGCTAGCCCATTTTGCCCTATAAATGAACCGGGCTGAGCTAAGAAATTATGATCCATTTATGTATTCAGGCTTTTTGGCCCGATCCCTATAGCCCATCTACTAAACCAAGTTAGGACTGGGCCAACCCATGGGCTAGCAAGTAAAATTATGTTTAAAAAAAATGAGAGCCCTTTAATCATGGCAATGCCTTTTTAACTCTATGCGACGTTAGAGCCCTCTCCTTCTCTCTCCTCTTGTCTCCTTTCCGTTCTCTCATGGTGGTAGTTGGTCGACCGGCCATCCAACTCTCGTGATTTTCTCTCGTCTTGCAAGCTCAGAAGCTAGAAGTGATGATAGAGAGCCAGAATTGGGCAAACCTCCCCAACCTTGCCCTCTTCTCCATCCTCCTCTAACTTTCCTCCCTCCTTGACCTCTTCTCCTTCACTGACATCTACCATGCTTAGTGCTTATTCCTTAATTCCGCTACCCTCGAAATCTACCTCTCTTCCCGCCCCCTCTCCTCTTCCCATCTCATTCCCCATGTCACCACTGCCATTTCCAAATCTTCTTATAGACCTCCACCTCCATGCCCTCAAACACCCTTGCACCTCCTTCAAATCCCTTCTCCCTGATGAAACCCTCTTCACCCCTTACCTTGACTACTCTCATGGCCACCTCCTCCTCCACTGCCGTGAGGCCCTGCTTGTCGACATCCTTATCGATGCCGAGATCCACCCCTCAACTCTGCCCTCCAACCACTTTATCTACAACTACATCACCTTCATGGCCTTATCATCCTCCCTCGATTGCCGCACCCTCCTTGTCTACTCCAGATGCACTCTCTTGTGCTACTAATTTAGCGATTCCTATCCTGGGTGGACCAAGCTCAACCTGTAACTGATCTTGCCTTCTCCATGCCCCCCTCCCCGGGTTAATCTTGGTGAGTTGGCCTAGCCCTAATCCACAGCCCATGTAGGGCTGGGCTAGGCTAGATTTTTCATGGCCCATTTATTACTTGGGGCCTAACTCGACCCTGTCCATATAATCTCAGCCCATGTGGGTTAGGGCCAAGCTAGCCCATTTTAACAACTCTAGTGATCGCCTTCATTGTGATGAAATGAAGGATTAGAGTCAAGAAGAGCCGAAGACTTAAAGAGGCGGTGAATGGGAAGATGTGGGGAGGTCAAGAAGAAAATGAGCTACTGAGCACATCAAGGAGTTGGTGGTTATCGAGAAGGCAGCAACGGTGATGAGCAACCCTAGGCCTTCATCATGATGAAGACATAGATTAGGATCAGGAAAACCAGAAGATTTAAAGAGGAATTAGGGATCAATTATCAAAGAGTTAGATAACAGTCCAAGTTGAGTCGATATAAATCCGAGACCAACCTGTTTAAAAAACTTGAGCTTGATTTTTAAGCCTAGTTCGACCCATTGGGCTAAAAGCCATGGCCCATGCCCATTTTAAAGGAGCCTAGCTCGAACAGGAAGCCAACGATATGAGTAGGTTAAATACACACATATAGCGAGACTAAAATCTGATCAATTGAATTTGGACTTTGATCCAATTAGGTTAAAACTCTATAATGAGGATCTTATATTGATGATCCAAATCATTAGATATAATCTACTATCTCAAAACTACATATATATAAAAAATTATATAATTTGGAAATCCGTAGCTAATGCATTAAGTAGTTAAAAATTAGATAGCCCAAATAAAATTGAATTAGTTGTATTTCTTGATTACTTGATGAATAGACTAGGGGTTGAAAATTATATGTTTTTTTATATACAAGTAATTTTTAGATAGTAGATCACATCTAATAACTTGTATCATCAATGTAAAACCCCTATTATGCAGTTTTGACCTCACCAGATTCTAGTCCCTCTCCCCCTCTCTCTATATATATATATTGCTGCACCTCTCTATGCTGATCGAGTGAGTTGTGCTGGAGTTGGTTGGGCACTTGAGGGTCTTCAAAATAATGGCTGAGGACTTGCTGATGACTTGAAAGTAGATCTGATCTCCTCAACCTGTAAAAGAAGTTCTTAACATTGAAAAGATTGATAGGATTTATCTAACAGGAAACCCTCCAATGCTTAATTCAGCTTTGAGAGGGAGAATAGTAAGGAGAAAAAATAAAGAGTAAATATTCAAAAAGTTATTTCTAAGAGATATTCTCAACTCTCTATTTATAAAAGTAGAGGGTCAAGTTTATTAGATGGTTATAATTGTTTGTGAGGTGGTTATATCATTAAGAAAGTGGTTAAGTTGATTAGGTTGTTAAGAGATCAGTTTATGAAGTGCTTTATTAAGTAGTCTGTTACACTTCTTAATAACTATTATGGATCTTTAGAAGGTGGTGCTTACTCGGGCTTGGCTTGAACAAGTTTGGAGCACGAGTGACTGCTAATATGGAGCCAGGCCTCATAGGGTCCTATCACTAGGAGTCAATCCTACAAGATAAAAAAGACTAGAAATTTCAATACACTGAGGGTGGATTCCTGGTGATGGACACTCCAATGTCTAAGTATCCTAGAGAGGCAAACAGAGGGGGCTTGGAGTCCCCTATGGTTCTAGAGTAGGAGTAGGAGAGGAGCCAGAGAAGAAGCAAAAGAAAGACATGATGGGATATGTGAAAGAAGGGGATCTCAGTGCGTATGAGTCATGCTTTCCTAGGGTTAAAACACACATGTGTATAGTTGCAGAGGCTTGCAGGGGATAGCGGACACTCTGTAAGCAATGGATAGTGCATGGGATAGCCCATAGAGATCTCACTTAGGTGATAAGCTATGAAAGACTCAATTCAAGGAGCTTTGGATGTGTATTTTTAGATGAGAGTAAGAAGAGGGTTCCTTTATGGTGAAAGAAAGTGGCTCTTAAGAAGAGTGGGCTCTCAGTTCCATTTCTGTTGTCTCACTTTGTTCTTCTCCTCGTGTCCTTACCGTGCCCTTTTTTTTACTTACTTGGAGGGTCTCAGGAAACCAATTTATAGGCATGTACCTAATGCTTAAGGATAGAAAATGATGGTTGACATATTTTGGCTGTTATATGTATGCTCGAAATGGAAGAACATGCTGTGGTAGGTAAGGTAGGGAGTGGTAGCCAGCACATCATGTCCCTACGTAAGAGTCCTTCAGGTGATAAATATTAATGACCGTCATACCTGGAGTACACACAGATGGTGGACAGGGCAGGCCTATCAGTGGTTGACGTACATGTAGGAAACTGGTGGGCACACATCTCTATATCCACATGGTGAGGTGTTGGGAGGTTGTCCCATCACTTAAGCTAGCTGACATATATCTATAGTAGGATAGAGCCTGGTTGCCATGCTGGACCACCGAACCCTGACATATTAGATGCCCCCCACTTTCTTGTCCAAGTAATCTGTCCTTCAAGGGCATGGGGGCTCGCCATCACTAGGATGAAGCCATCTTGGTGGGCACTATGCAAGGCTTATGATGAGGCAGCCCATGGCAAAGATAGCAGGCTACGCTAGACAAGGCAACTTGCAAAAAAGATGGTAAGGCTACATTGGGCGAGGCAACTCATGGTAAAGATTCCAGGGCTATGCTAGGTGAAACAGCTCATGTTAAAGATGGTGAGGCTATTTTGGACAAGACAGCTCATGTCAAAGATGGTAGGGCTATGCTAGGTGAAGCAGCTTGCCAAGGTCCATGCCAGGATCGGGCACAGCTTCCTGAAAGGTGATATCATCTAAAGCGATGGCAGTTTCAAAAGTTACCATGGTGATTTGAGAATCTAAGATGTTACGATGCACCTTCTAAGATGGCACCTTTAATGCTAAATCAATGTGGGACTTGTCAATTATCGAGGCTAAAATTGACACCCTTTCATTTATGAACGGACAAGTCCTTCCAACGAGAATATATATGAGCATATGGGGGTCGGTTGGGCCCCTCGTATTCTTGTAGCATCTAAATGGTAAAGCAGTAGGAAAGAGGAAAGGAGTTTTCAACCAGTCGAAGAGGCATACCAACAATTATCTATGGTCGGTTTCCTTGTCTTTCCTTCCCTCTTCTTTCTTTCTTTTGCTCTTATATCCAACGCGCAACGATCATGGGAGCAGAGGAGCTGGGCTTGAAACCTGAAATTATGGCTTCCATTCTGATGGAGGAGAAGTCCTCCAATTAGGGAAGAAGTTCATCCTTGAGATGGGCATTCACCTAGAGATTCCTAGAAAGAATGAGCAGATCACAAAGAAAACGGTGATGAAGGTCACCCTTCATGAGGAATCACAATGCAGGTCTCAGGATTCCCATGCTCCCGGTGATGGTAGACCTGTTGCAGTTGTATAACCTGTATTCGACACAGCCGGTCCCCAATGCTTAGGAGACCATCATTGACTTTTTTAGCTTGATGGTATATTACTACATGGAGCCCAATATGAAGGCCTCCTAAGAATAGTGCTATGTCTCCCCTTACAAAGGGTTTAGCTTCCCAACCGGTCCGGTGAAATTGCAGGGTTGGAAGTTGCAGTTCTTCTTCATAGTTTTCCGGTCATCATGGTTGTTTCCCGGATGCTAGGATGAGGTAGAGCCTTCACAGTTGTTAGATCTTCTGGTATTGCAGGAGTTAGAGTAGATCATGGTTGATGAGCTATTGCATGTACAGGTCCCATAATACAATATTCTTCTACCAAAGAGTTTGTTGAAAGCCCTTTATATGACAAAAATTTCTTTATCCCGAGATAGCCCCCCCAACCAACTATTTGATAAATAGTCCCTCACTTTTTTCAGTCGAAGTGACTTTATTTCCTAGTGTAGGCTTGATGATCCGTGATGAGCCAGATGCGACGGTCACTAGTGAGCCTTCTTTGCCACCTTCGAGTGATCCGAAGGGGAAGAGGACATGTTTTCCATCTCATGTGAAGGGAGAAGAGAAGGCGAAGAAGAGCAAAAGGTCGTCTCTTCCCTCGAACCTTGCTTCAAGCTCTAGCAAGGCACCAGTTATAGAGATGGCGGTAGAGGTCGCAGCACCCCCTGACTTGGAGGTCGCTACGTTGGCTGGTGTGAGCAAAACTCCAGAGGGGAAAGAGAAGGAGTTGGTGACCATTGAGGAGACTTAGTGGAGAGCAATGAAGCTTTGGCATTGGCAATGGAGTCTTTGATGTTAGTGACCAAGTAGTCTACAAAGGCTAGGGTGGCCATTATTAAGGTAAAGCAAGTGGTTGCTCCTGCAACTAGTATGGGTAAGGGTAGAGAGGTGGGGCCCTCCATTGCTTAGGAGAGTATTCCCACCCTTAGTGAGATTCACCTACCAGGGGTGAATACATGTCTCATGTTCTTGGATGACTCCATCCCTCTAAAGGAAAAAAAGAGGCACTAGCGAGATCCACTAGGGAGCGACTGCAACGGTTCATCAGGGTCATAGTGTCAGTAGTTCTTTCACCTGAGGGCTTTGAATGCTAATCCTCCTTCAAGAATATAGACCCATCTTGAACAAGGCATGTGGATGCAGGGCTGCATGGAAGCTTGGGGTCTATTGTAATATATGGATCACGTTCTCAAGAAGGCATAGCTATCATGGAAGCTTGCTAAAATGGCAGAGGGATAGCATGACATAGCGGTCCATAAACTTAGTTTATTCAACAATAACTTGATAGCTGAGAGGGTGAGGGTAGACACAATTGGCCTCCCTAGCAATCACGTCCGGAGCATAGCGGACTATGCAGAACTCCATCACCTATTAGCTAAAGCATAGGGTCAAAGGGAAAAGGACCTTGCTAGAGCCCAAGCAGTGCTTGGCGAGGTTGAAGCAAGAGCCGCTAAAGCTGAGAAAGTATTTGGCAAGGTAGAAGCCAAGGGTGCTAGGACTGACACGAGAATTGCCAGCATTGAGGCGAAGGTCATGAAAGCCAAGACGAGGGATTGAGCAATGGAGGAAGCACTACACGAGCCCAAGGGCCAACCTTCAGCCGCAAGAGAGGAGGCACAAGTAGTAGAAGAGCTAGCCTCTAAGGCAGTGGTGAAGGCGATCAAGGCCTTTAGGGCTAGGGAAGAGTACTGTCTGGAGGTGCTGAAAGCTAGCATGGATGCTTTTTGGTAGAGCTTCGAGTTTTTGAAGGGGCAAGTTACCGAGTTGTTTCCAAATGTTGATGCCAGGAAATTGAAGATAAAGTTACTGTTGGGTAGCAGTGAGGACTCTTCAAGCTTTAGTGGAAAGGACCTCAGACTTGGAGAAGATCAGGCCGGCCCCTCATGATTGGCCCGCACATACTTTTTGCTTCTTCTTTTTTCTTTCTTTTGTATTGGCTACTATGGCTTTATATAAAATACTTGAAAATATATTAAAATAGAATTTAATTTTGCTAAACTCCAATTTCATTTTATTTTGCTTCCTGTTTTCTTTACTTGTAGGTTGACCTTGCTCACTACTGTATTGATTAGGCAATGAGGTTCAGATTTATACTTGTAGAGTTGATCAGGGGCCCCACCAAGAAAGAGTTGTGGAAGAGGAAAAGAAGTAATGGTGAGATGAGACAGAGAAGGGGGCATTGCTATGAGTGGAGAGGTGTCGGCCTCTGTAAAGGGAATTGCCAAGTTGATCCCAAGGGTGTCCGCCATTGATCCTGGGGTAGACATCGCCATTGATCCTGGGGTAGACATCCTAATTAAAAGGACAATGGTGGCTCCGACTACCCCAATGGACATCAAGGTGACAGAGATGACTATAATGGTTGCCTCACCTTCAATTCTCATTGTTGCAAAGGAGTGGGAGGTGTAGGTGGCTAGGCCCACGATGTCTGCAATGCTAAGGGAATCGATCATTGCTGAGATAATCAAAAGAAAGGAAGCTGTCACAGTGGATACATCAG
Source organism: Areca catechu (assembly GCA_021397845.1). Lineage (NCBI taxonomy): Eukaryota > Viridiplantae > Streptophyta > Magnoliopsida > Arecales > Arecaceae > Areca > Areca catechu. Next base: position 32,723,835 of record CM038041.1, read on the forward strand.
CGATCGAGGCTATAGTGAAGTCCTCCTGGCTATCGTCGAAGCACAGTCGAGCAAGGTGGTAGGAGTGAAAATACCTACCAGGGCATGCTTGCCAAGTCCAGGCTGTGGCTAGAGTTCTCATTATTATGGTTGAGTTGCTAGCAGTCTAGGTAACAAGAGAGATTGCAGGCAAGGCTAGTGAGCACGATGAGGCTGCAACATCTATGTTGGCACTTCCAAAGGTGGCCTGCCTATTGGGGGTACTCCCCATGATGACTGGAGATAGCAACAATGGTTAGCTTTATGACTCCCCACCTTTGCCTGGCTAATGGTTTCATTTTCTTGATAGGTGGTAAAAACTAGTGCCATATGGCTTTTGGAGGAAGTCAAAAGTATGAAGAGAGAACTTGTTAAGGGCAAGCACAGATTGAAGGTTGAAGAAAATGTATGTGCTTCTATAAAGTGTGACCGACCTGTGGTAGAAAAAGCTAGGCAAATAGCTGGCCTATACATAAGCATAAGCGAGGATCTAACTCAAGAGCTGAAGGCTGCCCACTATAAGTTCGTCAGGTTCTTGGAGAGCGCTGAAACAAGGTAGGGCATGGGTGAGCTTTATTGGCAGTGGCTAAATTCTTCATGAAAATATATGGAGTATCTCAAGGTTCTTAAAAGGGCCACTCTAGAGGCCCTAATTGAAGGTGCTGGCAAGGAGTGTGCGGTCCTACAACTAGGAGTTTCCTGTCTGCCGGTTGACGGCATGCTTCACGAGCTTAGCATTTTGTCCAATGCCACTGGTGAAGTTGCAATGGTGTAATTCCTCACAAGCAAGGGGACCTATTCAGTGCCTCTAGCGAGGCATTCATAGAAGAGGACGAGGCACCCCGCAAGGTGAGTGCACTGTCTGGTATCGCTAGCGAGGTGTCCACGGAGAAGGGCAAGATAATTCCCTCTCCAGGAGGCAAGGCCACAGGTAACAAGAAGGGCTCATGAAAGGCACGATGGTCTGTCGAGTTAGTCGAAGACCCGCAGCACAAACTTGCTCTCTTGCGAGGAAGATTGATAGATGCAAAAAAGGCTATGGCCTCCGAATAGCCTACCAAGGTGCATAAAGCTCAACATTTGGTAGCACTATGGGCCCGAGTGGTTAAAGAAGAGATGAAGGCTGATCACCTCAAGATAAAGCTCACCCATACTTCAAAGTGTCAGCGAAGTGCAAGCGCAAGCACTGTCAGGGGGAAGCCTTCAAAGAATGCACGTGAATCTCTGACCATCAAAGAAGTTCAGGGTTTGTCTAGGATAGTAGATGAGGCACGCCTATAGGGGTACAACTTTGGCTTTAGAATATGTGAGCTCATCATGTAGGGTTGCTTCCCTGAAACAAGAGGGGTGACCAAGTTGCTTATTCCCCACAATGCCATGCTTGAGAAAATTATTGACGCTGCGAGGCATAGGAGGGAGAGATTGATGCAGAACGAAAGAGATGATGCGATGCGGAAGTAATTAAGACTAATTCTTTTTTTTTTATATATATATTTTCAGAAGTCGGCTTTGTCTCAAATGAAAGTTAAACTAAATTGAAAGAAACTATATAATAATTGAAAGCACAATTCAAAGAAACTAGATTATTAGAGTAGTTCAGAAGTAAAGGATCGCTGGGGGTTGAGAAACTCCCAGACCTAGGGTTTTGCTCTGAACTTTCAATAGGACAGAAGTAAAGAGAAGAGAAGGGTTATGTACCAGACAGTGATCTTCACAGAGTTTGGTGGAAGGACTCTCTCGAGCAGATTGTTGGATCCTCGGATTCAGATATCTTCGCAATGGATCCTCCAATACTGGTCCTTCGGCAGAGTTGGCTTCTCCTAAACTCAGGATCTGGGAAAGAAGAAGAACAAGTTATGGAACCAGATACTCAAAGAAAGGATTTACTAGATAAGAAGAACTTGAAAAATTGATGTTGCTGAAATCCTGATTCTCCTGGATGCTGATCTGACTTTCTCTGGGATTTGCTCTGTATTCGAAGTAGCCGATCTGGACCTGGATGCTGGTGGTCAGCCTCTACTTGGAAGAGAGGGGCCGTGAGATGATGATGTAGATTAGGGTTTGGATGATTGGTGGAATGAAGAAGATGATGGGCGGCTAGGGTTTGGAATTGAAGTGGCTAACCTAGGGTTTTGGTAGGGTTTTGGGATTGGAGATCTCACACCTCCTCAAGGTTCCTAGGGAACCCGGATTTACTCCCTCACGGAGCTCAACACCTGAATACAAGTGCGGAAGAGAGAAACACAAAGTTGCTCACACAGAAATTAATTTCATTCATCATTGTTTTTAAAACTTACAAGAGGGGTCTATTTTATAGGCTTTTACAAGAAATCAGATTTTTACATCTTCCCATGTGGGACTAATAGGATGGATCCTCAAATTAGGCGTGTAGAATCAAATCCTCCTCATATGGCCAGCCAAAAGCTTCCTTAAGTATTGATTGGTGGCTCCAAATGGCAAGAAGATGGTGCCTCCTAGCCTTGCTCTTCAAGACAAATATTTTCCTTCCATGCTTGGTTGGTTTTATTTGGAAGTATTTGGGTGCCTCCTAGTCTTGCTCCCCAAGTATTGCTCCTTTCTTTTCATAGCTTGGCTCTTATGGAATTGTTTTGGGTGCCCCCTTGTACTGAGGATCTTAGATTGATCTCTCCTTAAGTGGCGCATGAAAGAAGGGACCTGCTTTCTTGTGGTGTGGGGACCAAGGCACACTGGATGGAGATGTGGCACCTCTTGGACTCTGGCGTGTGGCCGGGAGTGTGGCGCCCACTTGCTTGGGCCTGGGAGAAAAATATGGCACCCTGGACCTTGACTTGACTGAAAAAAAAAAAAAAAAGTGGCACCAACCTGGAGAAGACCTAGACCACTACTAGGACTTGTACTGAGTCAACATGACTCAACAAAATTTAAATTGCAGGGAAATACAGACTTAAGACTAAAATTGAGTTGACCAAGTCAACCCTTATTACAAAACCAGAAAATCCTAATTCTTCGAGCAAGGTCAATCAGAGTCCAGATGGAGCCCTGAAGTCTTCTTCTGAGTCTGGTGCCCGCACCAGAGATTGAAGGCCTTAGGACTTATTGACTTTGTACTTCCACCTTCTTTTTCTAAGAAATGAATATGAATTATCCTTTCTTTAACTTCATTTCTTCATGTCCGGTGCTTTGAACTGCGATGCCTTGTATATCTCTGTGTCATCTAGAATAGTTCTGTTCAGCACCTGATGTGTTGTCGATTGAAGAATGCTTTTGCTTGGGTCTTAAGGGTCACCATAGTCTCTAGATATGATAACACCTACGGACGAGGTATGGAGGCTTGATTTGCCCCCAATCACAGGATGTAACATGGCTTGACACGCTACTTGAGGCAAACTCGATCCCGATAAGGTTCTCAATTGGAGGTGACACATGCTTCCATAATATCATCTCGATTGAAGCATAAAGGGTCATGAATATGCAACCTTCCGAGAGAATCATCGATTCTAGGGAAGCTGCCTAATACCTTGTCTTCCAATTCCATTGGAGTAGTCATTCGATCGATGGGACAAAGCTTCCTATCGCATGTTGGTTGGCTATGGGTGTGGTGATCTTCCTTCTTTCTCCCAATAAGTGGAACATCAAGGGAGCTGGGCTTTGCTAGATCTTTCTGAAATCCCAATAATTAGAGAAATACCATAATGCCAGTGGAGGTTCTTTGGTGTTGGTTCCTAGGAGTTTCCTTTCTCGCTTGAAGGGTTCTCTTCGAGAAGGTTCCTTCATAATGTACAAGTGCTGGTAGGCGCTCTTCTTAGCATGGAAGGTATGGGAGGTATCAAAAAGGCTTGTACTTCTATCACTGGATCGTGGCCTTCACTGGTTTGATGATGGAGCTGGTAGGGAGGTGATGGTTATATATCTCGTTACCCAATTCCTTCTCTATTATGACCCATCTTTATGTACAACAATAGGTGGGTTTGCAGTGGGTACAACTCTAGAATCAAGCCCCACTCGTTGTCTGATGAATCCAAAGAGGGGGTGCGATGGTGGCCTGTCACCATCTATAACACGGTTCCAAGTCTCATCGAGCAAGGCCTGGCTCTTTGTCAAGAGTCAATTAGGTCAGGAGTAGGAGTAGCCTTAGGAATGCCAGCTCACCAATAAGTAGTGGGATCGCACTGAAGCTATGGTGAGGTACTATAGCAGGATCTTCGGCATTCTCTAGAGCTTTCCTCTCTATCTTCGATGGACAAGGCTTAGCATTGCCTATGGCTCGCCCCACCTCTCTTGTGCATTGGCTAAGATTACATGGGTGATGCACATTTTCTCTTTACTGGCTGGCATCATCTCGAGTCTCTCCGAAGGATCTAGGAGCTCATCATGATCTAGTAGAGAAAGGGACCTCTCGAAATAGACCTTGCCTAATTATGGGATTCTTGAGATCTTCGAGAAGCTTTAACTTGATTTAGATCCTTCTCCTGCAGGCGAGGCATCGAAGGTACTTCAGAGCTTCAGGGAGTCTTGTACAACCTATGTAACTTGTCTATGTCCTCTATCTACCTCTCAAGGCATCCTTGGTATGATGTAATATGGTTGTAGAGCCAAAAACACATGTATAAAGTACTTATTAATGAAATGAAATTTTATTCTTTTGATACTTGCTTGTATCTATATGCTTGTATAGTGTGTCGCATGATGGGCTTGTTAACCTTGCTTAGGACAACCTTGCCCAGGGCACCTTAGAATAAGGGCTATTTTAACCATGTCTAGATCACTTCACTAGGGCTTTATATTTGAAGAGACTTACTACCTAACCCTAAATCCTAAATCCTAAACCCTAACCGGCCAGGATGCATGGGGCAACCTCATCTAAGGCTTTGGAACCTGAGAGGCTTACTCTTAACCAAGACTTAGGGATATGGTGACTCAGTCCAGGAGTCTAATAGCTCGACCAGGATGCTTGGGGCAACCTCACCTAAGGCTTTGGAACCTTAGAGGCTTTACTCTTAACTAGGACTTAGGGGTATCATGATCCGATCCAAGAGTCTAACAGCTTGGCCAGGGTGCTTAGGATAACCTCGTTTAAGGCTTTGGAACCTAGAAAGCTTATTGCTTAACTGGGACTTAGAGGTATCACAACCCAACCCAGGAGTCTAATAGCTTGGCCATCGTGCTTTGAGAAACCATGCTCAAGGCTTTGGAATATCAAGATCTCACTTGGAATGACCTCATCCAAGAGCTTGGGAGACTAACCACTTAGCCAGGGATCATAAGTATCGAGACCCAACCTAGATATTTGACTGCTCAATCAGGACTCCAGGAATAAGGGGTGTCAAGACCCTACCTAGAACAACCTTATATAGGACTTGTCGAATAAGGGGTGTGGCAACCTTGTCTAAGATAACTCCATCCTAGGACTTTCAAGGATGCCCCTAGCTTTGACTACTTTCTCTTTTTGGATAAAAGAAAAAAAGATTCTCATTAAATGGGTCAAGTATAATAGCTAGGGAAATAACTTATTAGTAGATTGTCAAAGTTCCAAGTTTGGGTGATGGACATGCTATCTAGTTGCTCCAACTGGTACATGCTAGGTTGGACCATCTCGGTGACATGATAGGATCTTTCCCAATTAGAGGAGAGCTTCCGGTGCTCTGTAGGTTCGCTGACCACTGCATTTCAAAGGATAAGTTTTCCTGGCCAAAACTGCTTCACCTTTTCATGGACGTTGAAGTAACAGGCCATGCATCATTGATACGCAACATTCGAACTCAAGCTCTATCCCAAACCTCTTCCAGGAAGTCAAGATTTATCCTGAGGCCCTCCGAGTTGTACTGCTCATTATAGGCTTCAACTCGAGGCGACAGCAGGCCCACCTCCAAGGGGTTGACAGTCTCGATCCAAAGGCGAGGTTAAATGGTATCTTGTCCATCGGGAGCCAATGGATGGTGCAGTTGGCCTAGAGAAACTATTCAATTCTTCCTCCTAGAGTCCTATGACTTTATCCAATTAGGTCCTCAATCCTTGGAGGATCGTTTGGTTAGGACTTAGCTTCCCCATTTATTTTTGGATGTGCGACTGAAGTGAACCGGTGATTGATCCACAGGTCCTCGCAAAACTCATTGAAGGATGTGTTATCAAACTATCCACCATTGTCGATGATGATAACACAAAAGAATTCAAAGTGGTAGATTATCGACCTCCAGACAGACTTTCGAGCCTCCTGCTCAATGATCTAGGCTAGGAGGCTTTGCTTCGACCCACTTAGTGAAGTAGTTGATGGTGATAATCAAAAATTTTTTCTGACTAGTAACCAATGAAAAAGGGCCAAGAATATCTATCCCCAACTAAGCAAAGAGCCAGGGAGAGTTCAAGGAGTTAAGAGGTACTGTAGGTTGATGCTGGATGTTGGCATGCCTTTGACAACAATTATAGTGCCACATGTACTCATCGTATCCTTGAGGATACTTGGCCAGTAGTACCCTTGTCTCAAGATCTTGTATGCTAAGGTGTGGCATCCTATGTGGTTACTGCAAATCCTTTCATGAACCTCCCAAAGGATGAAATACATTTCTAAGGGGCAAAGGCAGTAGAGAAGTGGCAATAAGTAGGCTCACTTGTACAACTTTTTGTCGATCACCATGAAAGGGGCAAACTGATGCCTAAGCTTTCTCGCCTCAACTGCAACCTCTGGTAGCACTCCATGTAGATAGTGGATTATGGGATCCATCGAGCAAGGCTCACTACTCGTTTGTAGGACTAGGGCCAACTCATCATCGATACTTAGCTTTTCAAGGTTCTCTAAGTATGAGGTCTTCTGAATATCAGCATAACAGAAAATGGCCAGCCTTGATAGTAGATCCACATGGGCATTCTCTATCCAGGAAATCTATATAATTTCAAAGGAAAGGAAAGACGACATGATCTCCCTTACCCATCAGAGGTATTTCTCAATGGTGGGGGCTCTAGTGTCTAACTCTCCATGAACCTATCCCACTGTTAGTTGGGAATCGCTAAAAGCTTTGAGATGCTGAATCCTAAGCTCACGAGCGAGTCTCAATCCTGCGAGGAGGGCTTCATACTCCATCTCATTATTAAAGGCCTTGAAGTTGAAGTAGAGCACTTGCTCAATGACAATATCTTCTATGCTGGCGAGGATCATCCTGGCCCTAGATCCTCCGATGTTGGAAGAACCATCAACATAAAAAGTCCAGGGCTTGTCCTTCAACTTTGGCTCTATCTAGATGGGTCAAATCCCTATCTTGTCAAGGATGGTGCACTCCACAATGAGGTCTACCAAGACTCGGGCCTTAGTGGAGGGGTAAGGCTAATACAGGATATCGAACTCACCCAGGTCCATTACCTATTTGGTGACCCTTCTAGAGGCATTGACCTTCTGTAAAATCTATCGCATGGGCTGTTTGGACAAGACCACGATCGAATGCAGTTGAAAATAAGGATGAAGTCATCTCACTAAAGTCAATAGGGCAAAGGGGACTGTTGACTCCACTAATTGATTTTGATGATAAGCAAAATAGTTAAGTATAATTTGAGGACTAATGATTTGCTTTAAGTGTGTTTTCATTGAAAGGATGCTCACAAAATCTGAAGAAGCCCAATTGTGTTGAAGAACCAAGTTTGAATGGAATGATTGCACAATACAAGAGTTGGACACATTATAAGATGGTTAAATGAACCAGCAGTTTCTATGATTTTTTCAAGGATGTGTCGACTCAAGGTGTCGACACATGAAGTTAGAGTGTTGACTCAGGCCGGTACGTACCAAAGTTTCAAATGGCACAGATCAAGTATCAACACATGGAACTTATGTTTCGACTCAAAGTGTCAACACATGGATCAACACATCGCCTGAGACTTTTTAGCTATAGAACTTACAGAAGTTGAAGCAATAGTTGAAGTGTCAATTCATGGATGCAATGTGTCGACTCAAGGTGTCGACTCAACTGAGAATGTGTCGACTCAACTGAAATTTCTAGAGATTCTGAATGGAGCATTTTGAACTATGTGTTGACTCAAGAAGAACATGTGTCGACCTTATGTGTCGACTCAACTGAGAAAGTGTCGACATATAGAGTTCTAGCAACAGTAATGGCTAGTTTTTTTAAATGCAGAACTCATCATAAATGGTCTTAAAGGCTAGTTTTTTTAGTGTAATGGCTATATCTCAGTTTTGAGGCCATAGGAAGGTATAAATAGGCTCCAAATCAAATCAAGAAGTAATGTATTGAATATCCAAAAAGAGTTTCGAAAGAAAAGAGGAGAGAAGAGCCTTAACTCCTATTCATTCAAGATTCAACCACTCTCAAGCCAAAAGGAAGCCTTCCAAGCATTCAAAGCCATCAAGAGCATTGAAGATCATTCATATTTGGGCATTCAAAAGGCTTCATTAAGAGCAAAGTAGCACTACATCGAGCTACATTGTTTTATTTGCTTTCCTATTGAAAGCTTATATTGGTTCTTTATTTCTAAAACTTTATATCTTGTAAAGGTTATTGGTTAGCCTATTGAAAAACCAAGTGAGGTTATTGGTAAGCCTTGAAAACCACTTAGGTTGATGGTTAGCCCACAAAACCACTAAGGTTCTTGGTTAGCCCGGAAAACCAAGGAAGGTTTTTGGTTAGCCTTGTGAAAATCAATTAGGTTCTTGGTTAGCCCGGAAAACCAAGTGAGGTTGTGACTTGTGAGCCTTGTAAAATAAGTTGGGTTTTGATTAGTGAGCCCAGAAAACTAATCGACTGTAATCGTTTGATTATAGTAAATTTCCAAGAGGATCTTGGGGAGTAGATGTAGATGCATGGTTGGCATCGAACCACTATAGATTGTTGTGTTTGTGATTGCTTGTTCTCTCCCTCCTTGCCTTTTACATTCTTGCTTATTGCTTTTAATTTTCGCTGCACTATTACTTTAGAGCATTGCACTTAAATCTTAGTACCTTGTTAAATTGAATTACATATCTTGTCTTGTGAAGTTTGCTACTTGTTTTATCAAGCTTAGCTTTAAATTTTTTAGAGACCCAATTCACCCCCCCTCTTGGATTGCTCTCTAGGCAACAAGTGGTATCAGAGCCCTGTTCTCAGTGTATAGGCTTTATCGCCTTGAGTAAAGATCTATGGCAGTCCCATTTGGTACTAGTGTAGTTGAGGGACAAGCCTCAAATAGACTTCCCATTTTCAATGGAACAAATTATACTTATTGAAAAACTATGATGAGAATTTATATGCATTCTATAGATTATAATTTATGGAAAGTAGTTGACAAGGATCCTCATATTCCTTTGATGGTGGTTAATGGTGTTTCCATCCCAAAACTTGATAAGGATTGGGATGAAAATGACATTAAACAATCCGAGATCAATGCTAAGGCAATGAATCTCTTGTATTGTGCATTAGATCCTAGTGAGTTTAATAGAATATCTACATGCATGTCCGCCAAAGAAATATGGGACACACTTGAAGTTATCCATGAGGGTACCGATCAAGTGAAAAACACTAAGGTCAATATGTTAGTGCACACATATGAGATGTTCCGGATGGAACCAAATGAATCTATCACTGATATGTATACACATTTTACAAATATTGTAAATGCTATGAGAAGTCTTGGTAAAGTCATATCTAATGCTGATCTTGTGAATAAAATTCTTAGGTTACTACCAACATCGTGGGATCTAAAGGTGACCGCAATTTAAGAAGCAAAGGATGTAGACAAGCTTCCACTTGAGCAGCTAGTGGGATCGCTCATGACTTATGAGCTCAATCTAAAACAAAAATCAATGGACATGAACAAGAAGAAGGGGATTGCTTTCAAGTTTAATATTCAAGAAGAATCCTCGATCGATGAGTCCAAAGATGAAGAAGAAGAAGAAGGTGAAGAAATCCTCCTTGCTCGTAAGTTTAGAAGATTCATGAAGAGGAGGAAGTTTCCCTACAAGAAAAAACTTCAATCCAAGGAAAAGGGAAAGGAAAAGGAAAAAGAAAGAGAAAAGGAAAAAGAAAAGGAAAAAGAAAAGGAGAAGGAAGTACCGATATGCTTCAAGTGCAAGAAGCTGGGACATTATAAATTTGATTGTCCTCTTTTCAAGAAATTAAGGAAGAAAGCAATGTTGGCCACGTGGAGTGATAGCGAAGACTCCAGTTCAAATGAAGAGCAGACAAAAATTATAAATCTCTGCTTCATGGCACATCAGGATAATGAAGAGGTATGTTCTGACTCAGAAATTGATTTTACCTTCGATGAACTTAGAAATGCTTTCGAAGAATTGATGCATGATTACAAATTAGTTTTATCTAAAAATAAGAAATTGAAAAAAAAACATGCAAATAGTTTATCCTTAGAAAATAATTCTTTACTTAACGATGTCAGTTCCTTGAAAACTAAACTAGATATTTTGGAAAAGAAAAACAATGCTTTAGTTATAGAAAATGAAGTCTTAAAAAGGCCTAAACAAATTGTTTCTAACAATGAGCTTTTAAAGAAAAACAAAGATTTAGAACTTGAAAATGCTAAACACAAAAATGAACTTGAAAAATTAAAACCTTTTGTTGACAAATTTACTTATAGTTTAGAAAAGTTGAATTTATTGTTAAACAATCAAAGAGCTATTTTTAACAAGGCAGGTTTAGGATATAAACCACAAAAGCAACAAAAGTATTTCAAAAACTTTTTTGTACCTGCATCATCCAGTATTACTTGTTTTACTTGTAGAAAATTAGGTCATAAATCATATCAATGTAATTTTAGAAAAATCATGTCTTTTGGTAAAGTGTGGGTTCCAAAAGGAACCATTTTGAATACTAACCTGAAAGGACCCAAGTTAGCTTGGGTATCTAAAGTCAAAGCTTGATCATATTGCAGGTGTATCTTGCAACCAAAGAAAACAAATGAGTTTGGTATCTTGACAGTGGTTTCTCAAGGCACATGACTAGAGATGTGAAGCAATTCACTTCTCTTGAAGCTTTGAATGGAGGAAGTGTGACCTTCAGTGATAATGATAAAGGAAAAATCATTGGCATTGGTAAGGTTCACATAATTCCTTCCAATAGTATTAGTAATGTACTGTTAGTAGATGGTTTAAAGCATAATCTTTTGAGCATTAGTCAGTTTTGCGATAAAGGTTTTCAAGTAGTTTTCAAATCATCATATTGCATGATTACTAGTCCAGATGCAAATGAAGTACAATTCATTGAAAAAAGACATGAAAATATTTATTTAGTAGATCTTGATGATCTATCTTTACCTAATGGTGAATGCCTTGTTGTAATGAATTCTACCAAGGAAGAGACTAGTTGGTTATGGCATAGAAGGTTAGGGCATGCTAGTATGTATCTCATTTCAAAACTTAATAAAAAGAATTTAGTTAGAGATTTACCTGAAATTTGTGTTGAAAAAGATAGAATTTGACAAGCATGTCAATTTGGAAAATAAGTCAAAACTTCTTTCAAACCAAAAGTATTTGTAACTACTAGTAGGCCACTTGAATTACTTCATATGGATCTCTTTGGACCAACTAGAACATCAAGTCTAGGAGGCAAGAGATATGGATTAGTCATTGTGGATGATTTTTCAAGATTTACTTGGGTTTTCTTTTTAACACAAAAAGACGAATCATTTTCTGTATTCATAAAGTTTTATAGAAAAGTTTCAAACAAAAAAGGTGTTTCAGTCGTTTGTATTCATAGTGATCATGGAACCAAATTTGAAAATCAAGATTTCGAAAACTTTTGCAATGAAAAAGGCATGGAACACAACTTTTCTGTACCTAGGACACCTCAGCAAAATGGGGTAGTAGAAAGAAAAAATCGTACTTTAGAAGAAATGGCATGCACTATGCTTTGTGAAAACGATTTGCCAAGGTATTTTGGGGCTGAAGCTATAAATACAGCCTATTATGTTTTGAATCGAGTTTTGATACATCCTATTTTAAAAAAAACTCCATATGAGCTTTGGAACCAAAGAAAACCAACTTTGAAATATTTTCGAGTTTTTGGTTGTAAATGTTTTGTTTTGAACAATGGAAAAGATCATCTAGGAAAGTTTGATGCCAAGTTTGATAAAGGTATCTTCTTAGGATACTCTACATCAAGTAGGGTATACAGAGTATTCAACAAACGGACTTTGGTTGTAGAAGAGTCAGTACATGTTGTATTTGAAGAATGTTCTAACAAGTCCTCAAGAAAAGATGATACATCTGATGAATGTGCAGGTGCTGACAAACTTCAGAAGCTGACACTGAATGATCAAGCTCAACCAAATGAAGAAGAACAAGACAAGGATGAGAAAGAAGATGACACTCCAATGCATTAAGATCTACCTAAGGAGTGGAGGTATGCTCATGGACACCCTAAGGAATTAATCTTAGGTGATCCATCGAAAGGGATAAGAACTCGAGCTTCTATTAGAAATGAATGTGATTATATTGCTTTTGTATTTCAAGTAGAACCTAAATATTTTGAAAAAGCTGAAAAAGACTCTAATTGGATCAATGCTATGTAAGAAAAATTAATCCAATTTGATAGAAATAATGTTTGGACACTTGTAGAAAGGCTATCTAATATTTCAATCATTGGCACTAAATGGGTATTTAGGAATAAATTAGATGAAAATGGTGTTGTTATTAGAAATAAAACTATGCTAGTTGCTAAAGACTACAATCAGGATGAAGGGATTGACTTTGATGAAAATTTTGCTCCTATGGCTAGACTTGAAGCAATTGGACTGCTTTTAGCTTTTGCCTGTTTTATGAACTTCAAATTATTTCAATTAGATGTTAAAAGTGCTTTCTTAAATGGTTTTATAAATGAAAAGGTTTTTGTTGAACAACCACCTAGATTTGAAAATCATGCATATCTTGATCATGTTTTCAAATTACACAAAGCACTTTATGGATTAAAGCAAGCACCTAGAGCATGGTATGAAGGACTAAGAAAATTTCTTATTGGAAATGAATTTTCTAGAGAAAATGTTGACAAAACTCTATTTTTGAAAAGGAAAGATAATGATTTATTAGTAGTACAAATATATGTTGATGACATCATTTTCGATGCTACTAATGAAATTCTTTGTCAAGAGTTTGCTAAGTTAATGCAGGGTGAGTTCGAGATGAGCATGATGGGAGAGCTAAATTTTTTCTCGGACTCCAGATCAAGCAAACTTCAGATGGTATATTCATCAACCAAGCTAAGTACACAAGAAAAATTATCAAAAAGTTTGGGATTGAGACTACTAAACTAATAGGTACGCCTATGAGCCCCTCATGTAAACTTGATAAAAATGAGCATGGTAAATCTGTAGATCAGAAATTATACAGAGGCATGATAGGCTCTTTACTGTATCTAACTGCTAGTAGACCAGATATTATGTTCAGTGTTTGTATGTGCGCTAGATATCAGTATGAACCTAAAGAATCACATCTTATGGCTGTTAAGCGCATTATTAGATATCTATCTAGTACTATTAGTATTGGTTTGTGGTATGCTAAAATTTTTTTTGCTGAATTGATTGGATATTCTGATGCAGACTTTGCTAGTTGTAGATTGATAGAAATAGTACTAATGGAACTTGCCAATTTCTTGGGGTTAACTTAATCTCATGGTTTAGCAAGAAACAAACTTCGATTGCACTATTTATAGCTGAGGCTGAGTATATTGCAGCAGGGAGTTATTGTGCTCAAATCTTGTGGATTAAGCAACAACTTGAAGACTTTGGAATCAAGTTAACTAGAACTCCTATTAAGTGTGATAATACCAGTGCTATTTGCTTGACTAAAAATCATGTTCAACACTCTAGGAGTAAGCACATTAAAATTAGGCATCATTTTATTAGAGATTATGTAGAAAACAATGAGTTTTGCTTGAATTATCTGTACTGAATTTCAGTTAGCTGATATTTTGACTAAACCTCTTCGGGAAGATCAATTCTGTATGATTAGAAGAGAACTCGGGGTCATCAATCCGTTTGATTAAATCCTTCCCCCAATTTGATTCAAATTAGATCTATTCAACCCTATTAATGATAAATCATGATTAATCATTGTTAATTCGACTCCAAAAACATGTTATTTGAATTGATTTTGATCATTCAAAGAAATTCTTGATTTTTTAGTTTTTAAGTGGTGTGTCGACACATCATGAGTCGACACCAAAATGTGTCGACACATGCTTGAGCTGACACATGACCGACAGAAAATTGAGATTTAAGGGGTTTCCGAACCATTTTTCCCCCTAATTTCTTTCTCCTCCGAGCTGACACATCGATTCCAAGTATCCATCCTGTTCATCCTCTCATTTCCTTGCTTTTACCCATCGATTTCTTGGATTTGAGACTTTGGTAGCATTTTTGTTGGAAATCTTCCTAGGTTTTAGCTCCTAAACCCTAGAAACCCTCTTTCTTCCATCAAAAACTTTGCCAAATCTTTGATTCTTGACAATGGGTCCTCGTAAACAAGTTGTTCACCGGCTGCGTCAGTCACAGCATAAAGAAGAGCAGAGAACGAAGGCATGACACGAGTCTAAAGCTCCGGATCTGCTTGCACGACCGTTGTTTGTAGCTTCTAGCCAGATGAGCTTCAAGACAGTGGTTGAAGGATGCCGAGTGGACTTTACTTTCTTAGACCAGCAGCATTTCAGGATTGGTGATTAGATTAGACATGCTGGATTGGTTACTTTCTATTTGCTCAGCGAGAGATACTACCCAGGGCTGATGAGAGAGTTCTACGGTTCACTTGCCCGAGGGTCTGATGGCTGGATTGCTCAGGTCAAAGGATGGGATATCCCCATCACTTCAGAGATTTTGAGCAAAGTATGGGATATACCCATGACTGGATCAGTTATTGACAACTTGATGGACCAAGTTAGTGGTCTCCAGTGCATTTTTGAATCTGACATCTTACCAGAGGGAGCCACTGTTCCAGCATCGAGACTATCCATAGAGATGAGACTGCTACATCATATAGTTGCCCGGATTCTTCTACCGAAGACCGGTCGATTTGACTATATCATCGAGTGGGAGTTGCTGGTGATGGTCTCACTGATTCAGCGGACGCCAATTTATCTTCCTGTTCTGATGGTTCATCAGATTACTGAGGCGTCGTCTAGTCAGCGGCTCTGCTTGCCTTATGGCATGGGGTTGACAGTACTTTTCAGGGAGTATGGAGTTAGTTTTCAGGATGAGCCTTATCGTACTCTGATCCATACTGATATATATGACATCAAGTCGTTGCATTGCATGGGTTATCACTTAGTCTGAGGCCAGTGGACATGGAGGATATCAGGACAGGCCGAGGATGCAGCTGACATTGATGAAGATACAGCAGAGGAGGAGTGGATTCTTTCAGGTGAGGCTGGACCTAGTGAGACTCAGCCTGAGACGGCTGCACAGCCAGCTCAGTCTGATCCTTCTACATCTGCCCAGCCACAGCCAGTGCAGACGGAGACTCCTGGTGTTTTAGATACTCTAGAGGAATAAGTCAGACGTATAGAGATCGATGTATTTATCATAAGGCAGCGTCTTGATGTGTTTATTGCTGAGACGAGAGAGAGCCACATTGGTCTTAGTGATGGCATTTTGGCTATTCTCTTAGCACTGTCCAGATCTTCTACGAGTGCTCCTGCTGCAGACACTGTTCCTGCTTCTGTTGATGTACCTGCCCAGCACTAGCAGATGTTTTTGCTGATATCGATACTGGTGTTGAGACTAGAGTTGGAGATGAAGATGGAGATACTATTGTTGGAGATATTGATGGAGATGTGGAGACTGACTCATACCGTTTTGACATTGCTGATCCTACGTCAGAGCCAGTTGCGGAGGTGATGGATGACATGCCTGCGAGCCCTGTTGTTGACCCATCCTTCTCACCTGTTCCAATTCCTGATCCATCCTCTCCTTCCAGATCGGTTGATCACACTCCAGTTCCAGTTCCTATTCCTATTCTTAGTCCTGTTATTGATATACCTGTTACTGATTTACCTACTGTTGATTCCCCTGACATTCATACACCTATCATTCAGACACCCATACTTGATACATCTATTGTAGATACACCGATACTTTCTACAGCTGAAACTCTTATTCTTGATACGCCCATATCATCAGCTGTTACACCTACTTTTGATACTCCTACCCTTCATACATCGTTAGTCACTCGAGAGCTTGGGTTCTACACACCCGGGTTACAGTATCTTGATTCCAGTCCTACTTTTATCGTACTCCTGCTCCAGCTATTGCTAAGTTGATTGATCCAATCAGTTCAATTCCTGCAGAGGATGTAGCTCCTACTTCTACTATTTCAGTCAGAGGTTGGACCTATATTCGTCATAGAGGACATGGACGCCGTACCCCTCCTCAGCCGACCAAGACCAGACTTCGAGATCTTCGATCATGATGGCTGCGAGCTCGATCTTCTTCTGATACTGGACTGATCGAGATCAGTTCATCTTCTGATGACTCGATGTATGAGGATTAGGATATTGATGTACTTCTAGATAGTTTTATACTCCTAGATAGTTTACATTTATGCTTATATGTACTTTTACCTTTGTTGTGTACTTGATGTACAAGTTCCTGACATATATGAAAAACATTTTGATTCCTCTTATCTTTGTGCTTAATGAGATTGAAAATTATATCTTGAATTGCTCTTATAATTCTATATCTTCACTCTTTATTGAATGTATTTTCTAAAGAAAAAGAGTGAGTAGTTTCAAAAATGAATTTATAAACTCTATGATATATCTTGTATAAATTTTCCTACCTTTTTAATGATAACAATAAAGGGGGAGTAATTTAGTGATATTTAAGTATAAATATATTTTTACTCTCAAAACTAAAAGGGGAGTAACTTTAAACTTTAAGGATTTTTGAAAAACCTAAAATTCACTTACAAAGTTCCTTAAGAAAGGGGGAGCTTTACTTTTTGCTCAAATTCAAAGTGAGTTTAATTCTTGAAACCCCTCTTTCAATGTTTTGAAAAGATTTTTTACAAATGTTGTTATGAATCATTAATTCAAGGGGAGCTTTTTTGATTGCTGAAATTTCTTTGTAAATTATCATGATACATGCACTCTATGAATTTAAATGTATATCAAAGTTCTGATACTTTCTAATCTTGCAACAAGCTCTAATTCTCTTACTTGTGGTCTAAATGATTATATCTTTAATGCAAGTAATGATTGATATATTTGATGATTTCAATATTGTGCACCTTAAACAATTCTCTTAAAACCTTATCTTTGAAGCAATTTATACTTAAGAGTTTTGTTATCATCAAAAATGGAGAGATTGTTGACTCCACTAATTGATTTTGATGATAAGCAAAATAGTTAAGTATAATTTGAGGACTAATGATTTGATTTAAGTGTGTTTTCATTGAAATGATGCTCACAAAATTTGAAGAAGCTCAATTGTGTTGAAGAACCAAGTTTGAATGGAATGATTGCACAATTCAAGACTTGGACACATTATGAGATGGTTAAATGAACCAGCAGTTTCTATGATTTTTTCAAGGATGTGTCGACTCAAGGTGTCGACACATGACATGATGTGTCGACACATGAAGTTAGAGTGTTGACTCAGGCCGGTACGCACCAAAGTTTCAAATGGCACAGATCAAGTATCAATACATGGAACTTATGTGTCGACTCAAAGTGTCAACACATGGATCAACACATCGCCTGAGACTTTTAAGCCATAAAACTTACAGAAGTTGAAGCAATAGTTGAAGTGTCAACTCATGGATGCAATGTGTCGACTCAAGGTGTCGACTCAACTGAGAATGTGTCGACTCAACTGAGATTTCTAGAGATTCTGAATGGAGCATTTTGAACTATGTGTCGACTCAAGAAGAACATGTGTCGACCTTATGTGCCGACTCAACTGAGGAAGTGTCGACACATGGAGTTCTAGCAACAGTAACGGCTAGTTTTTTCAAACACAGAACTCTTCCCAAATTATCTTAATGGCTAGTTTTTTTAGTGTAACGGCTATATCTCGGTTTTGAGGCCTTGGGAAGGTATAAATAGGTTCCAAATCAAATCAAGAAGTAATGTATTGAATATCCAAAAAGAGTTTCGAAAGAAAAGAGGAGAGAAGAGCCTTAACTCCTATTCATTCAAGATTCAACCACTCTCAAGCCAAAAGGAAGCCTTCCAAGCATTCAAAGCCATCAAGAGCATTGAAGATCATTCATATTTGGGCATTCAAAAGGCTTCATTAAGAGCAAAGTAGCACTACATCGAGCTACATTGTTTTATTTGCTTTCCTATTGAAAGCTTATATTGGTTCTTTGTTTCTAAAACTTTATATCTTGTAAAGGTTATTGGTTAGCCTATTGAAAAACCAAGTGAGGTTATTGATAAGCCTTGAAAACCACTTAGGTTGGTGGTTAGACCACAAAACCACTAAGGTTCTTGGTTAGCCCGGAAAACCAAGGGATGTTTTTGGTTAGCCTTGTAAAAATCAATTAGGTTCTTGGTTAGCTCGGAAAACCAAGTGAGGTTGTGTCTTGTGAGCCTTGTAAAATAAGTTGGGTTTTGATTAGTGAGCCCAAAAAACTAATCGGCTATAATCGTTTAATTATAGTGAATTTCCAAGGAGATCTTGGGGAGTGGATGTAGGTGCATGGTTGGCACTGAACCACTATAGCTTGTTGTATTTGTGATTGCTTGTTCTCTCCCTACTTGCTCTTTACATTCTTGCTTATTGCTTTTAATTTCTGCTGCACTATTACTTTAGAGCATTGCACTTAAATCTTAGTACCTTGTTGAATTGAATTGCATATCTTGTCTTGTGAAGTTTGCTACTTGATTTATCAAGCTTAGCTTTAAATTTTTTAGAGACCCAATTCACCTCCCCCTCTTGGGTTGCTCTCTGGGCAACAAGGACCTTCTCTATCTTCAAGTACCAGGTCTCTACATCCTTGAGGACTTGGCTGATGTAGTAGACTGGCTTCTGCACTCCATCCTTTTCTCAGACAAGCACAGAACTTACAGCCATGGAAAAGATAGCTAAATAGTGATGGAGCATTTCTCCCACAACAAGCCTTGTAAGGAGAAATATGATGGCTAGGTTGGTCTTGAGCTACTCAAAGACAATCTGGTACTCCTCCATCCATTGAAAGTCCTTGATCTATCTCAGGGTCTTAAATAAGGATGGCACTTGTTGCCAGACTTTGCAATAAATCGGCTTAGTGTAGCAACCCATCTCGTGAGATGCTGGACCTCCTTCTAACTTCTAGGAGGTGTCATTTTTAGGATCGCCCAGAACTTCTTAGGATTTGCTTCAATTTCATGGTAAGATATTATGAAACCTAGGAACTTCTCTGAAAAAACCCTGAAAGCACACTTATTGGAGTTGAGCTGCATGCGATACTTACATAGGATCTAAAAGGTCTCTTCCAAGTCCACCACATGATGACCTTCATTGTCGCTCTTTACCAACATGTCATCAACATAAATTTTAATGTTACGATTGATTTGGTTACTAAAAACCTAGTTGATGAGATGCTGGTAGGTGGCTTCCATATTTTTAAGATCGAAAGGCATGACCTTATAACAGTACAGCCCTTGGTCCATAATGAACATGGTTTTCTCCTCGTCCTCAAGTCTAATATGGATTTGGTTATACCTAAAAAAGTCATCCATGAAGCTAAAAGTCTTGTGCCCGGAGGTCAAATCTACTAGTTGATCAATTTATGGCAGAGGAAAGCAATCCTTCGGGTAGGCCTTGTTTAGGTCAGTAAAGTCAATGCATGTCCGTCACTTGCCATCGGCCTTTTTTACTAGGATAATATACTGGACCTCCAGACCTCGCGAATAAACTTGGTTTCTAGAACCTTCTCCACCTCTTGTTTAATGGTACATTGGTACTCAGAGATGAAGCTTCTTTTCTTCTAATAAACTGGTGAGTGTATAGGGTCAACGTTGAGGTGATGCACTATGACCTCAGGGTCGATGCTTGTCATATCAGCTACTATCCAAATGAAAAATGCCATTCGTATGGAGGAACTCTGCCAGTCGGGTTCTGGACTCCTTTTGACATATACTACTCATGAGGGGTCGGTTGAGTCAAGAGGAATATGAACCAATTCCTCTGCAAGCTCTCCACACTAGAGCTTCTGTTGATCCCAAATGTTGAGGCTCTCAATGGATATGGCTTTCTTTGGTTTCTACTTGCAGGTTGTGATGCAGGATAGACCTCGATCAGATTTATTTTTAGAGGGATGGATCGTTGGTCACTAGGAAATGACCTTAAGGCTAGGTCAAACCAAACCCAATTTATTCAAAGAAACACACTTTTTTTTTTCCTTTTTCTTCTATTTTTTTTCTTCATTTTCTGTATTTCCTTTTTACTTTTTTTTCTCTGATTTTTTTTATTTCATTCCTGCACTTGAAGTCAATAACAAGATGCCAGCTATACTTTGAGAACCATGAAGAAGGAGTCCTCCCTTGCTTTCACGTTCATGCGGGATGTTTCCTTCCCCACAAGCTGAGGTAGAGAGAACATGGAGGTCTTCAGAAAGGGTAGATCCGGCAAGATCTCACTAGTGACGATGCTAGGAAGGAAGACGGTGGCTTGGAAAGATGGCAGAGCGGCCCTGCTCTGATGAATGGCGATGGCATAGTGGGGAGAAGGGCAGCACGGGCAGCATGGTTTGGTGGCATGGGGGGGCCTGGTTTCGATGACTGCCTGTGGTCTTGGGGATGAGTGGTCACCTTGGCCAGCAACAATGGAGGCACGTGGGGAGGCCGATGGCATGGACCTTCCGGATGGGAGGGAGGCAATGGACTTACTGGCGACATTGAAGGGAGAGGCGGCGTCGATCAGAAGGGAGGATGGGATGGCTCTTGTCGATGGTCATTGATTTGCCGACAAGGATGGAGAGGAGGACGAGGAACAAAGATCTTGGATGGAGGGGTTTTCCATTCGCTGTTGTGGCTTGCTCGCAAATGGAAGAGGGTAGGCACGAAGATGGGACTTTCACAAGAAACAGGGGATAGAGATGTTAAGGGCATCGGGTGGCTCGGTGCTATGGAGGCTCTCCGGTGTTTGGCGGAGGTGGGACCGGTCATCAGTTCGAGCATGGATCTGGTTGTAGTGAACGTGGAGGCGAGCGATGGGGTTCTGATTGGCGTCGGAGGTGCAAGGTGGTGGCAGTAGGGAGGAGTCTGCTCGGATGGCTGAAAGAAAAGTATCCTAAAAGCCAATCTTTGTAAGGGCATTTTTGTAATCTTTCATCTCTTGTATGACATTATTATATTAAAGAAGGCATTTTATTTTATCATATTACTATGTCTTATTTAAAGATTATGATGAACCCCATAGATTAGGGCAATGGATTAGGATTATGATGGAGATCATAATGGTGAGACCTAAGTTCCTATAAATCCTAATCTAAAATATTCCTAGTCATTAGATCATCGATTCGGGGATCGATAAGTCTAGAAAGACTAGCTTATCCTATGTATGCTCAGTTAAGAGGGTGGTTGGTCTCATAGCCATTTGTGTAGAGACACTAATATAAGGATAAGGGTGCTCATTAGGGTATGAGTTCACTGAATTGATCAGCACTGAGACTATCTTATGGAAGTCTTACTACTTGTCAAAAGATAGTTCTCATAGTAGGAGTTATACAAGTGATCTTTAGACCTGAGATCACCATGGTTCCTTATGCACACTAAGCCATGTTTTGGTTCATACTCATTCATGATATTAAGTCATGTACGGGATGTTCGCAAATATGGTGGAAGGTGTATGAAGGATATGAGTGGACCAACAAGAAATCAATCATTCCTAGTAAGAGAAATTGTTATCCCAAGTGATCTCTTTAATTGATGACTCAAGGAATCTTTGATCAAAGCCTGATGAGGTTAAAAGTGGTTTCTAACCAGTCATCAGTAGAGTCCTCATTATCGAATTGAGATTTGAAATGACTAAGTGCTAGGGTTTGACATTTATCCATGCCCATCACTTAATCGGGATAATAGGAGATTGAAAGATTGAATTGCATGGTAACTTTCTACTGAAGGGTATTTTGATACTTTCCATCAAATTCCTCATCTTTTGGGTAGGCATGATACATTGCTAGATGTCAATCATGTCTTGTAGGTTTTCATGAACTAATTGGATTGGTTTCATGAGTCAATTCGATGGATAGTTCGAATTGGTAATTTAAGTCAGCTCAATTTGACCTAATTAGGTCAATCAGATTCGATCAGTTCGAATTGGCTTAAACCTAGACCTACTGCTGGCTAGATGTAGAATCAAAAGGGTCACACACGTTAAGGAGTTGACCAAGGAAGTCATTTATAATTTAATTAGGGTCATAGGATCCTAATTGGTTAGCTAGATTGTACACTAGCATGTGTAGGCTAACCCAATTCCTAACCCAAGTCAATATGGGTCCAATTGCTTGCTAATTTGATTAACCAATTTAAGAGAGACTTAAATTGGGACATGTCTTAATTAAGATAGCCTTTGGCAGATTTTATCTAAATTTATTTGGATATTTGATGCCACTTGGACTAGAGTCCAGTCGGTTGGGATACTTGGGCGCAAGTTTGCGCGTGCCAAGAAGGAAGGGGGCACAGAAAGGACCAAGAGTCCTTCTACAGATGAATCACTCTGGCTGATTCATGTGGACCCCTCTCGGCACATATCCCCATGCCTCCTAGGATTTGTTGACCGGTCAAAACATTGTTTGAATTAGCATGGAGATTGCAGGAAGGAACCACGAGCATGAAGGGACGCGACCCTTCATTTGGCACATGGTCTGAGGAGAGTCCTTCTGCTATCAGGATTCTTCATATTCTTCGATATTTGAGAATTGAAGAGGCACCTCTTGGCTTCCTAGATACTGGTACTTTCCATGTGGCAAGTGGAAATTAATTCGGGAAAATGAAAGGACGTAGATATGAGCCTTGGCACATGAACATACTTATCAGATAAGATTTTTTAAACTGGATCACTTCTCTTCGGTCTTGAAAAATCATATATGATATGACAGTGACTGGGCATATCACATGCCCCTCTTGAGTCTATAAATAGGGGGCGGTATACTAAGTTTCATATCATATTTCTATCAAAAGTTTTGCTGAGTGTCTCTCTCCCTCCCTCCTCCTTAAGACAAAACTTGTCTTTTTAAGACAAGGTTTATTTTTCTGCTAGGACAAGTCTTAGGTTTTAAGATTTGCTGAGTGTGTCCTACAGGAGGGCTATCCTAGATTCAAGAGTGGATTTGGAGAGTACTCAGAGTGCCCTACAGGAGGGTAGGGTGTCCTACAAAGAAGAAAGTCCAGAAGGCTGTCAGAAAAAGTCCTAGTCAAGCAAGCAACTATTATATGAGTTCTTCCTTGGGTCAATTCTTATGTGGATCACCGTTGGAGGGCTTGCACTTGTGAGCCTAGTGGAAAGGAGTGGAAAACAGCATTCCAGGTATTCTTCATAACCCTTATTAGTGACTTATTAATTATACATGAATAAGGGGATCTTGGGATTAGGGTTTCAAGCCGATCAGGATTTTCATGTGTAAATTTTTGAAATCTAGTGTTCATTTATGCTATACGGCCCTAAAGAAACCCATCAATGGCTCGGTGGTTGATTTAGGAGAAAGGAAACAGAGAGGGGAAAGGGAAAATAACGTAGATGAAGAAAGATGGAATGGAAATTTAGGGAAAAAAAAAATGATGGTTGGGTTACCCACCCAGGCTTCAATGCCCACTCTTAACCAGAACGACCATGTAAGGCATCAGCACCCTCTCCTTAACCAGGAGTAATGCACCCTCTCCTTAACCAGGAGTTTTCATTTTCCTCTTCCCAAATATTCATCGTCTAATTTTATTCGAAGAATCATAAAATAATTAAATAGGCTAATCTGAGATATCCTATATCCTTAAGATACCTTAACCTTAATCCTAATACATTCAAACTATTAAAAAAAACTAATCCAACTAAATCCTAAAAATGATAAAATAAATTCTAAAACAATGTATGGAAACTAATCCTAAAATTTCAAGATATTCCAATCCCTCATACATCCATAAAAAATCACACTTATCTTCATTTGGATATGCTCTGAAATTCGTGCTGCTCCGAGATCCATGCTGCTCCAAGATATGTGCTGCATCGACTTCAAGGTTTAGGTCGGGCTAGCTTTAGGTTTCGGGCTAGGCTAGATTATGGGCTAGCTTTTGGGCTGGGCTTCAGGTTTTGAGTTGGCTTCTAGGCTAGGCTGGTTGATGTCCCCATCATTCCCTTGAGATAGGGAGAACTCGACTCCATCGAGTCAAGCTTCAGCAATCCTCTGGCTCCAGGATGCATATGATGATCTATAGACTGAATTTTTTTTACAAATAATGTAATTAAAATAAAATTAACTAACCTAGCCTAACCCCTGCTTTGATACTAAAACTGATGCAGGACAGACCCCGATCTGGTTTATTTTTAGAGGGGTAGATCATTGGTCGCTAGGAAATGACCTTTAGGCTAGGTTAAACCAAATCGAATTTATTCAAAGAAATACACATTTTTTCCTTTTTTTCCTTTTTTTCTTCATTTTCTGTATTTCCTTTTCACTTTTTTTTTCTCTGTTTTTTTTTTTATTTCATTCCTGCGCATGAAGTCGACAATAGGATGCTGGCTATGCTTTGAGAACCATGCAGAAGGAGTCCTCCCTTGCTTTCATGTTCATGCGGGATGTTTCCTTCCCTAGGGCTGAGGCAGAGAGAACAGGGAGGTCTTCAAAAGGGTAGATCCGACGAGATCTCGTCGGCGACGTTGCTGGGATGGAAGATGGTCGCTCGGAAAGATGGCGGTGCGGCCCTGCTCCGACGAATGGCCGTGGAACAGTGGGGAGAAGGGCGGCACGAGCAACATGGTTCGGTGGTGGGGGGGCCTGGTTCCGATGACTGCCGGTGGTCTTGGGGATGAGTGGTCACCTCGGCCGGCAACAATGGGGGCACGTGGGGAGGCCAACGACGTGGACCTTCCGAACGAGAGGGAGGCAATGGACTTGCTGGCGACGTTGAAGGGAGAGGTGGCATCAATCGGAAGGGAGGATGGGATGGCTTCGATCGATGGTTGTCGATTTGTCGGTAGGGGTGGAGAGGAGGGCGGGGAACAAAGATCTTGGGTGGAGGGGTTTTTCGTTCGCTGGTGTGGCTTGCTTACGGATGGAAGAGGGTAGGCACGGAGATGGGACTTTCACGGGAAACAGGGGATGGAGATGTTGAGGGCATCAGGTGGCTCAGCACTATGGAGGCTCTCCGGTGTTTGGCGGAGGTGGGACCAGTCATCGGTTCGGGCATGGATTTGGTTGCAGCGAACAAGGAGGCGAGCGATGGAGTTCTGATCGGCGTCGGAGGTGCAAGGTGGTGGCAGTAGGGAGGAGTCCACTGGGATGGCTCGGTGGTTGATTCAGGAGAAAGGAAATAGAGAGAGGAAAGGGGAAATAACATAGATGAAGAAGAAAGACGGAATGGAAATTTAGGAAGAAAAGAAAAAAAATGATGGTTGGGTTACCCACCCAGGCTTCAACTCCCACTCTTAACCAGAGCGACCATGTAGGGCATCAGCACTCTCTCCTTAACCAGGAGTGATACACCCTCTCCTTAACCAGGAGTTTTTATTTTTCTCTTCCCCAATATTCATCGTTTAATTTTATTCGAAGAATCATAAAATAATTAAATAGCCTAATCTGAGATATCCGATATCCTTAAGATATCTCAACCTTAATCATAATACATTCAAACTATTAAAAATAAACTAATCCAACTAAATCCTAACAATGATAAAATAAATTCTAAAACAATATACGGAAACTAATCCTAAAATTTCAAGATATCCCAATCTCTCGTGCACCCATAAAAAATTACACTTATCTTCATTTGGATGTGCTCTGGTATTTGTGCTACTCCGAGATCTATGCTGCTCCGGGATATGTACTACATCGACTTCAGGGTTTGGGCTAGGCTAGCTTCAGGTTTCAGGCTGGACTAGATTCTGGGTTGGCTTCTGGGCTAGCTTTTGGGTTGGGCTGGTCAATGTCCCCATCAGTTTGCCACATAGCATCACCTTGCTAAAGCCTGATCATCTTGTACCTTATCCACCCCAAAAAGGGTGGGAACTTCATCAATCAGTGAAAGGTTGAGACCACGACCCATAAGGAGTTCAAACTGGGTCTCCCTAGGATGGCGTTGTAGGCTACTAGAATTCTGACCACCAGAAAATCCAGAAGGGTTGTGGCCTATCTCGAGGCCTAGCCAGCTATCACAGGAAGTATCACGATGCTCTCAACAAGAATGGCATCCTCAGAAAAATCAATCAAGGAAGTGTTCATCCTTCAAAGGCAATCATTGGGCAAACTATCTGAGAGAAAGCATCATAGAACAAAATATCTATGGAGCCTTTATTATCCATCAGAATTCTCTTTATATCATAGTTAGAAATAACAAGGGAAACAACCATAAGATCATCATTTGGGAATTGAACTCCATCAGTGTCAGTAACAGAAAAGGTAATAAATTCTTCTCTTGTCCTCTGGCATTTGGGCTAATGGATTTCCACCTAGGATACCTAGCATACACTCATCGCCTAAAGGAGCTTGCCCCCTAGTGGCTAGTCCACCGAAGATGGTGCTGACATGGATTCTATTCTCAATTAAGGGTTCAGCCATCGGCTAGGATTCTTAACCGTAGCCTCCAAAGTATTAGGCTGATCAACGTAGCTGTGTAGGTAGACTCTCTAAATTAGTGACTCGATCTTTTTTTAGGAAAAAGTAGTCTTCGATGTCATACCCGTAGTTCCGATGAAATTGATAATATCTCTTGGGATCTTTTTGGGCCTTCTTGTTCATCGTCCTTAGCCATCAAACAAAATCCTGACCTTTATCTCCATCAGGATCTGCCCCCAGGAAGTATTCAGAAGGATGAAGTTCTCCTAGTGGGGTTGCCTAAGACTTTCGGATCGATGATGGAACACCTTGTCTCGCTTCTTCTTTTCCTATAGCTACCACTAGAGGAGAAGGTTTGGATGGGGGTGGTCCTCTCGGAGATGTTTTCGATCCCCCTTCTCCTTCCATTTCTTTACCATGACTTCTTTGATGTCGATATACTTTTCCACACAAGCCAAAAGCTTAGAAAGGCTCCAAGAAAAGTTCATGGAAAGAGAGAAGTAGAAGTTGCCTCCACATAGCCCTCTCTTCAAGGCTAACATGGTAATAGAGGGTTCAAAGCTACGGACCACTAGCATGGCTACTTCAAAGCAACCCATGTAGTGATGGAGGGACTCACCTTCCTCTTATTGGATTGAGAAAAGGAAGTCAGAGCCTTGCTTGGGCCTCTTGTTACTCTGAAACTAGGCTATAAATCTCTGACCAAGTTCTTCAAAGGAATGGATCAACCCGGCTAAAATCGAGTATACCAAGCTCTCGCCACTTCCTTGAAGGTGGTTAGGAAGGTCTTGCATATGAGGGTATCTGATGCTCCTTGGAATAGCATGAGAGACCTGAAGCTCTCCAGATGGTCAAATGGGTCAAAGATGCCATCATAGGCCTCCATAGTAGGGGCCTTGAAGTGATGGGACATCAGTTCCTCCATAATCTTATAAAAAAATAGGGGATGAATCATGAATCGAAGCTCACCACCTGAAGTTAGGTTGTGCTAGAGAAGCTCTCTCAGATAGCCATCCACCTCTTGAAGCTTGCAGGCTAACTCACCTTGCCGCCAAACCGTCGGGCGAGATGAGGGCTTAAAGATTCCTTCGACAAAGCATCCTACATGGAGGAGGAAATAGAAACAAAAGAGTTAGAAGAGTCTACCTCATCCAGCTCTCGATGAGGTCAGTGACATCGAGATACGGTGAGCTAGGATGAGGCTCGGTGGGGAGCTCGCCTTGCTCTCTACACCAATCACCTCGCTCGAGGAGCCTCTGACTCTATAGCAAGAGTGACCCCAGGCTCAGCATGCACCCTAGGCTCACCTTACACCATGGACTATTTACCTTGCCTGGGGGAAGGCGGACGTGATATGGATGTGTGGTGGGTGGGCCCACCTCAAGCCTCAACAAGGCATGCTGAAGACTTTGTACCAAGATCATCAGCATCTGGACCTGCTGAGAGAGCTATTGAAATTGTTCGATGTAGCCGAACGTCCCGCCTCTCCTCCTTCTGGCAAGATTGGGTAGGGGGTGTCCAAGGTTATTGATGCCTCAACAAGAGCAGATGTGATGGTCATGTTTTTCTTGCCATAGTACGAACCAAGGGCAAAGTGGAACCAGAGGCAAGTTTCAATCTTCAATGAAGTTTATAAGCATAAAGTCCTTCTTCTAGTACCAATCTATTGCTGATCTCCGAGTGGTGGTGCTAACTCAGACTCGGCTCGGATGGGGCTGGAGCAGGAGTGGCTGCTTATAAAGAGCTAGGCCTTACAAGGTCTTATCATTGGAAGTCGGTCCTACAAGACAAAGAAGACTAAAAGGTTTGACACACTAGGGATGGGTTCTCGGTAGTGGACCTTCTAATGCCTAAGTCATTTTCCTGTAAAGGCAAATAGAGCAGGCTTAGAATCCCCTCTAGTTCTAGAGCGGGAGGAGAAAGGAGCCGAAGAAGCAAAAGAGAGATGGATGGCATCTATGGGAGACGGGGATCTCAATGTATATAAGTCCCGCTTCCCTAGGGTCGGCAAATGGATGAGTGTAGTCGTTGAGACCCGGACACTTTGTAAGTAATGAGGAGTACGTGGGATGCCTGCAGGGATCTCACTCAAGTGGAGAGCCATGAAAAACTCAATTCAGGAAGCTTTGGATGTGTATTTTTATGTGAGAGTAAGAAGAGGGTTCCTTTATGATGAAAGGAAATGGCTCCTGAGAATAGTAGGCTCTCGGTTCAATCTTCATTTTTTTTCCTTGTTCTTCTCCTTATATCCTTACGATGTTCTTTTTTTGACTTACCTAGAGGGTCTCCGAAACCAATTTATAGGTTTGTACCTATTGTCTAAGGACAGAGAATGATGGCTAGCATATTCTGGCTATTGTAGGAATACTTAGAAAAGGAGATCATGCCGTGATAAGTAAGGCAGAGAGTGGTGGCTGGCATGGCATGTCCCTGCGGTGAGGCATCCTTCAGGTGGCAAATATTAATAACCGCCATACATGGATTATGTGTGGATGGGTGGACAGGGTAGGCTCGACAATGGTTGACATACACACAGGAAACTGGCAGACTCGCACTTTTATGTCCACGCGGTGAAGTGTTAGAAGGTAGTCTTGTCACTTGAGCTAGCTGACACATGTCTAGAATGGGTTGGAGTTTGGTTTCCATGCTGAATCACCGAATCTTGATGTATCAATAACTACTTTACCAACCTTGTTATAATAGCTCTAACAACTTTAATATGTATGCTTCATGTTGAATGGAGTAATAGAACTTAGTTTCTAGCTCAGGTAAATGATCAAAACTTGTCTAATGACTTTAGTATCCAACTAATGAGTTTGGCATTTATGCGATGAGTAATTAAGCACTCTGTGCTTGCCATAAGAGATCGGCATCCTGATCAAATACCTTCCTATATACGACAGGTCATCCATACCGTAACTATGTATATATACATGCGCACGCGCGCGCGCGCGCGCACACACACACACACACACACACATATATATATATATATATATATATATATATATATATATATATATATATATATATATATATATATATATATATATATATATATTACATACTCTTTTTTTTCTTTAGCGGAGGTTAACCTGGATTTTTCATAAAGCCTGTCAAAATATTGTTTTTAGGATGCCTCCATTCTAACAATCATATGGGTGACAATATGACTAGGCAACAAATAGGCAAGCTGTTTGTGAGAATAAGTTTAGCTTGTCTTACTTGACACCCTTCATGCATATCCAATTTTTATCCAAGCGTGAAGGGACAATTTGTATGTTCGCTTTAGTTCAGCTTGGTGCATGCTCTCTTTATTAGTAAAGGAGTCAAGCTTGAGATTCACCTAATTTTTTTGTGCTTGAATAATATTATTGTAATACCTAACCGGCTCACTACCAAACTGGACCGCCACTCTTGCTGAGGTCCAACCGGACTACTTTTATGGACTTCCGAACACTCTCCTTCGGAGGTTGGATTCGTTCCTTTTTTGAAGATTCGATGGATATTCTCCTTCGAGGGTCCGACCGACCCACTGAAGTAGAGGTCCGAACGACCCACTTCTGTTGAGGTCCGGCCAACCTTCTCATGCTGAAGCTTCGACGAACGTTCTCCTTCGGGGGTCCGACTGACCCACTGAAGTAGAGGTCCGAACAACCTACTTCTATTGAGATCCGGCCAACCTTCTCCTACTGAAGCTCCGACGGACGCTCTCCTTCAGAGGTCCGACCGGCCCTCCACAATCGAGGTTCGTACGACCCACTATTACAGAAATTCGAGCCACCCCCTCCGTTGGAGGTCCGACAGAGGCGCTCTTACAAAGACCCAGCTGACTCTCTTCATCAGAAGTCCGATCGGCTCTCTATAGTCGAAGTCCAACCAACTCACTCCAACTCCAGAAGTAACTCAAAGGCTCTAGAAGCCTCTTCCAGCCACATCCTGGTGCCACCTAGCCACTATCCTGATCCTCCTAGGGGCAGATCAGTCTTTCTCAGCTTCACCCCTAACAAAATTTGGACTGTTCCGTGCCTATATAAGGTAAACTGGGGGACACAGAGCGGTAAGCAAGCTAACACAAACACTCTTTCTTCTCCATACGCTGTCTTTTTGATTCCTCCATTCTGTTTCCCTCAAGCTCCCGCTAACTTAAGCATCAGAGTATCCCCCACCGGAACACCACCGACCCTTGGGGACTTTATTGCAGAAACTGGGAGAAGAGCGCTCCAGCCCAGCTGGTGCGGGCACCAGACTCAGAAGAAGACTTCAGAGCTCCATTTGGATCTCTGATTGACATTGCCCGAGAAATTAGGGTTTGTAATAAAGGTTGACCTGGTCAACCAGTTTATTTATTTTTATTTATTTCTTGAGTCACCATTTAAATTTTGTTGAGTCATGTTGACTCAGTGCAAGTCCCAATGTGGTTTCAATTTGGTCCAAAATGGTGCCACATTTGTCTTCCAATCAAATCAAGGTTCAAGCAAGTGGAGGCCACACTCCAAGCCACACGCCCAGCCACACTCCGAGCACACGCCAGAGTCCAGGAGGCACCACAGAGGCATCCCAGTGTCATGGTCCCCACATCCAAAGAAGAAAAAATCAAATTGGAGGCTACTTTAAAGGAGGCGCCCATACCTGCCTATTTTACCTAAGCAAAGAAGGAAGAAGACTTCTCTTGGAGAAGAAATCAAAGAAGGACATCCAACCTACTCCTAATTGAAGTTCAAATCAAAATCAAAGAGCTTAACTTGGAGTGGAAGAAAAGAAGAAATACCATAAGAAGAAGAGGACTCCAAATCCAAATCCAACTCCAAAGGAGGCACCAAAAAAATTCAAAAAAAATTCCTTTATGGCCGTCCCAATTTTTTTTGAACTCTTGGTCGGCCAAGAGAGAAGATTTTCTACCTAATCTAGTGGTTGGAGGAGTTTAGTCCCACATGGGAATTTGTACAAGCTTGGAGAAAATTTTAGGTCTATATAATAGACCTCTCTTTGTAACTTTGAAAAATCAATGAAGAAAATTATTTTTTGCTATTCTCTTGTGTTGAGTGACCTAGGTTTCTCTTCTTCCGCACTATTCTAAGTGTTGAGCTCCGTGAGGGGGTAATCCGGGTTCCATTGGAGCCTTGAGGAGGTGAGAGATCTCCATCTTTATCCAAAACCCTAGGTTAGCCACTTAAAAATCCAAAACCCTAGCCGCCCTTCATTATTTTCAATCCATCGAACCCTAGCTCCTTCCATCTCCCATGGCCTCTCTCTCTCTACAAGTCCAGGCCGTCCACCTTCATCCAGATCCAGTCCGGCTACTTCAGATCCAGAGCAAGTTCCAAGGAAAATCACATCAGCTTCCAGGAGAATTCAGTTTTCAGCAATTTCAATCTTCAAGTTCATCAACCTGATAAATTTTTCCCTTGACTCTCTGATTCCATCAATTGTTTTTCTTCTCTTCCAGATCTTGAGTTCAGGAGAAGCCAACCCGCCAAGGACCAGTATTGGAGGATCCATTGCGAAGATATCTGAATCCGAGGATCCAACAATCTGCTCGGGAGAGTTCTTCCACCAAAATCTGTGAAGATCATTGTCTGGTTAGGTAAACCATCTCTTCTCTTTATTTCTGTTCTGTTGAAAGTTCGGAGCGAAACCCTAGGTCTGGGAGTTTCTCAACCCCCAGCGATCCGTTGCTTCAGAACTACTCTGATAATTTAGTTTCCTTAAAATTGTGCTTTCAATTATCATATTAGTATCTTTCAATGTTAGGTTAACTTTCTTTGATTTGAAGCCAACTTCTATAAACATATAAAAACAACAAAAAAATTAGTTAATCTTAATTTACTTCCGCATCGCATCCCTTTATTTGTTCTGCATCACCAGCCATCCGAGTCCAGTCCGGGAGAAGTTGCAGCAACAGAATGGCGCTAGAGGAAAGGGCCTCACCCTTCTCTAAAAGGAGGAATCCATCCACTAATTTAGGCAATGTCAAAGGAAAGAGTCCTAAACACCTCCGCCAAGAGAGGTCACTCCCTGTCCCGGTCCGAAGGACCTCCCAAGGAGAATGATGTTGCCACCACCGTCGAGCCCACTATTACTCTAGGGCTACAGTAGTTTCAAATTTTGCTAAACCGCATTGATACCCTTACTACTATGATTCAGCATCTTCAGGAGGTGGCTAATAACCAGCAGCAGCCGCCTGTTGTATCTTGCACCAACCATCAACCTGCTACTGAGGGAAGCCGACCGCAAGAAGTCCCCCAGCCTCGTTCTCATGCTGCTCTAGAGCCCCGAAGGTCTTTGGGAGCTCATGCTGACGGGAAGAGGGCAAGGTCCACCTCACCCTCCTTCGTCGACTCTGTCCCTGATGGCATTCGACACCCTGTCGAATTTTCGAAAGACTATACCAGCAAAATCTTGTGCATGGAGGAGCGCATTGCTGAGCTTGTTGACCAGTAAAAAATCGAAGGGGGGCAGGTGTACGACTCCTTCCTGCCTTTTTCTGATGAGACCATGGGGGAGCCGATCCTCCACCACTTCAAAATTTTGTAGGTGGACCCCTACGATGATACCACCAACCCGCTAGACCATCTGGGTACCTATAAGGCCCACATGATGGTACAGGGTACCTCCGACACCCTTCACTGCATTGCCTTCCCCGCCACTCTCAAGAAGGCTGCTCAGATGTGGTTCTCTGCCATCCGACCAGGTACGATCCATTCTTTCCCTCAGCTTGAAAAGCATTTTCTTTCCCATTTCAAGACTTGCAGTCAGACCCCAAGGAACACCGACTGCCTCTTTCTCATGCTGCAAAAAGAGGGAGAGACTCTCCAGGACAACATGGCCCGTTTCAACTCAGCAACCATGGAGATCCCAAATCTAAATGAAGACGTAGCTATGTCGGCCTTCAAAAGAGGGCTGCACTCGTCTAGGCTAACTTTCTCCCTGGACAAGAAATTTTCGACAAGCTACTCCGAGTTACTGGCACGGGTGCAGAAGTATGCCTTGGCGGAGGAGCAAGCAATGAGCCGATGCCAGGCTGAAGGAAGGTCGGCTCTCAAGAAGCGGAGTGACAAGGCTCCCGAGGTCCAACCTTCCAGTGATGGCAACAACTCGACCCGGCGCCGCAACCCGAAGCTGAAGGACTTCTCCAGGAGGTTCGAAAGTTATGCACCCCTCTCCCTTCCGAGGGAGAAGATCCTCCTGGAAATTGAGAACGAGACCTTCCTGCAAAGGCCTCATCTGATGAGGGGCCCCTCTGCATCCAGAAATAGAGATAAATACTATCGGTTCCATCGGGACCATGGGCACAATACTAAAGAGTGCATCCAGCTAAAGGACGCCATTGAAGACCTCATCAGGAGGGGATATCTGCATAAATACGTCCGACTCTGCAGGGATCGGGCCAAAGCTTCAACTGCTAGAGACCCTTCGGAGGTGGCCAAGCTTCCTAACCAGCATTCGAATGGCGGGGATGTTGGCATGCTGCATCGAAGGTCCGATTGGAGATACGAGGAGGACCAGGACATTGTCAAGAGGTCAAGGGGCTCCAATGTAATTCGCTTCTTCGACGAAGACCTCCTGGAATTCCATATTTCTGGAAATGATCCTGTAGTCGTGTCGGCGGTAATTGCCAACTATGATGTAAAAAGGATTCTTATAAATAATGGAAGCTCCATGGAGGTATTATTGTATGATGCTTTTGTTAGAATGAACCTGTCCAGGTCAAGACTGCAAGAATCCCCCATGCCACTAACAGGCTTTGGGAAAAACTCCATCAAAGTTGAGGGAGAGATAACTCTACCTGTGACCATTGGGACGGAGCCTCTTCAGAAGACTCTTCCCATCAACTTTGTGGTTGTACGTATGACCTCGGCTTCCAATACCATTCTCGACCGACCGACCCTCAACAAGTTTCGGGCCATCGTCTCTACCTTCCATCTACTAGCAAAGTTCTAACCCGGAACGGGGTCGGTGTTATGAGGGGAGATCGCAGGATGGCCAGACAGTGCCTAACTATCAAAGACTGGTAGTTTCTACTCTGGATCAACTTGACTTAAGGGCTGAAGATGACGGCCACGGCCAGCCGGTCGAGAGGATCCTGTTTGTTCCCCTTCGAGAGGATGACAAATTCTACTTTTTATGGGTCCAAAGATTCTTTCACAAAACAATCCATCTTTTTCTGGTTTATTGGTTTTATATTGAAATGTATAGGGTTTTGTCACCTCTCCAACTCTCTCTCCATTAGGTAGGATTTTGTTGGCCCAAGCCCTTATTTGTTGAGGAGACACTAGTCCAATTCGAAGTTGTTGATGTTTATACCGGTCGATCTCCTCCAAATTAGGGGCACACTTAGCGAGGAGGTCAAATTGGAGCTGATTGACTTCCTGAAAAGTAATGTTGACGTATTTGCCTGGTCGGCGTCGGATATGCCAGGCATCCCATCCGACATCATCACTCACCAGCTTAAGATGGATCCGACCTACAGACCCGTCCTGCAGAAGAAAAGAAGCTTCACTCCCGAAAGACAAAGAGCTATTGATGAGGAGGTCAAGAAGCTCTCTGATGCTGGCTTCATCAGAGAGGTCCATTACCCTGACTGGCTAGCAAATGTTGTAATGATGAAAAAGGCTAATGGAAAGTGGAGGATCTGTATGGACTACATTGACCTCAACAAGGCATGTCCGAAGGATAGCTTTTCCCTACCGAAGATTGTCAGCTGGTGGATGCCATGGTCGGCCATCAGCTTTTGAGCTTCATGGATGCCTTCTCTGGCTACAACCAGATCAGGATGCACCCGGAGGATGAGGAGAAGACAGCCTTTATCACTGACAAAGGATTTTACTGTTACAAGATGATGCCCTTCGGCCTGAAGAACGCCGGTGCCACTTTCCAAAGGCTGATCAACTGGATCTTCGAAGGGCAGCTCGGGAAAAACATGGAGGCATATGTAGATGATATGATAGCCAAAAGCCTTCATAAAGTTGATCATATCAAAAACTTGCAGGAGTCCTTAGATGCACTGAGACGTCATCAGATGAAGCTGAATCCTACCAATTGCACTTTTGGGGTGACTTCCTGGAAGTTCCTCGGCTTTTTGGTCATACAAAGAGGAATTGAAGTCAACCCTGATAAGATCAGAGCTATTATTGAGATGGGACATCCGATCAATAAGAAGCAAGTGCAAAAGCTTACAGGTCATATAGCATCTCTTAGCCATTTTATCTCCTAGTCGGCTGAGAAGTCTCTACCATTTTTCAAGACCTTGCACCGGTCGGACTGCTTCCACTGATCGATGAATGTCGGTCGACTTTTGAAGATTTAAAGGATTATCTAAACAACCCTTCGTTATTGGCCAAGCCAACGGAGGCGGAGGCATTATACCTGTACCTATCGGCATCGGACGAGGTGGTTAGCTCAATCCTCGTGCAAGTGGGAGAAGATGGTCAGCAGAAACCTGTCTATTATATCAGTAAAGTCCTCCATGATGCCAAAACAAGGTACCCCAAAATGCAGAAGCTTGTTTATTCCTTGGTCATAGCAGCCAAGTGACTCCGACCCTACTTCCAAGCTCACCCAATCGTCGTGCTATCCAACCAACCCCTTAAGACGATCCTTCGGAGCCTAGACACCTTCGGTCAACTTGCCAAGTCGGCCATCAAGCTTGGTGAGTTTGACATCTCTTTCCAATCCCGATCAGCTATGAAGGCACGGGTAATTGCTGACTTCATTGTAGAGTGTACCTGGAAGCAGGAAGCATCCTCTCAAATAGCCAAAGCACCTGAAGCTGATGCCAGTGATGAAGCAGAGCCCGCTTGGACCCTTCACGTAGACGGAGCATCCAACCTTGCTGGCTGCAGGGCCAGCCTGATCCTAGCCAACCCCGATGAAGAAAGCTTGGTGTATGCTTTGCACTTTTCCTTTCAGGTGTCAAATAACCAAGCGAAGTACGAAGCCCTTCTCGCAGGACTAGGAATAGCCAATGAGTTGGGCATCGGCCAAATCAGGGCTTTCTCCGACTCCCAGCTAGTGGTAAATCAAGTGAAGGGCGATTTTGAAGCGAGAGATCTGACCTTGGCCAAATACCTGAACAAGGTACAAAACCTTATATCTCGGCTTAAATTCTTCGAAATCATCCATATACCTTGATTGCAGAACTCCCGGGCAGATGCTTTATCATGATTGGCTATGGCCATCACCAACACCTCTGACTGAACCTTCGTGGAGTATCTGCAGCGCTCAAGTATTGCTGAAGAGCCGACCAAGGTCCACCAAGTTGAACAAGAAGCTTCTTAGATGGACCCAATTCTCGCATTCCTTGTCGACGGGACTCTATCAAAAGATCCGACTGAAGCCAAGCATGTACACTGGATGGCTTCGAAGTACGTCATCCTCGATGGCATCCTCTATAAGCGGTCATTCTCACAACCACTGTTGAAGTGCTTGGGGCCGACTGATGCAGACTACGCACTCAGAGAAGCTCATGAAGGCATATGCGGCGACCATATTGGAGGAAGATCCTTGGCTTACAAAATTATCTGACAAGGATACTATTGGCCTACAATCCATAAGGACGCGTCGGACTTCGTCAGAAGGTGCGACGCATGTCAGAGATACTCCAATATACAAAGGAGGCCTGCCAGTCAGCTGACTCCGCTCACTGTGCTTTGGCCATTCGCACAATGGAGGATGGACATCCTGAGACCCTTCCCCCCAGCATCCGGCCAGCGAAAATTCCTGATCGTAGCTATTGATTACTTTACCAAATAGGTGGAGGCCGAGCCATTGGCGCAAATTATAGAAGCTAAAGCGGAGAACTTTGTCCGGAACAGCATCATCTTT
This sequence comes from Areca catechu, assembly GCA_021397845.1. NCBI lineage: Eukaryota > Viridiplantae > Streptophyta > Magnoliopsida > Arecales > Arecaceae > Areca > Areca catechu. The sequence goes on from CM038041.1 coordinate 32,761,330, forward strand.
CGATTCGGCATTCCATATTCGACAATCCCAAATTTCAGGACTTCTGCCAGTAATATCACATCTCCCATCGGCTTACATCAATCAGTCACCCTCAGACCAACGGAGAAGCCAAAGTCACCAATCAAACAATCCTACATGGACTAAAGACCCGATTGAATGATGCCAAAGGATTTTGGGCAGAAGAGCTCCACTCAATGCTCTGGGCTTATCGGACAACCGCCCGAACGGTGACCGGGAAAACTCCATTCAACCTGACCTACGAAAGTGAAGCAGTCATCCCTGTGGAAGTTTCCTTGCAATCTCTATGGATTGATCACTATGCCTAACCGACCAACTCAAAGCAACGGAGGGCTGACCTAAATCTACTTGAAGAGACCAGGCTCCAGACAAGCTTGAATATGGCGACCTACCATTAGAAGATGGCCAGATATTACAACTCACGATTCAAGGCTCAAACTTTCCAGGTCAGAGATCTGGTTTTGCGAAGCACAGAAATATCAAGACTGACCAAGCAAGGAAAACTCTCCCCCAACTGGGAAGGCCCTTATCAAGTCGTTGAAGTAATTCGAGCTGGAACCTACCAACTCGAAAATTTGGATGGATGACAAGTAGCGCGTTTGTGGAATGTAGACAACCTTCACAAGTATTATCAATAAAGGCCACAACTTCTTTCATGAACCACTTTTGAAAGTTCAACTCTGGTCGGCAGAGGCTCTAGGGTAGCCCACTTCCAAAAGTCCGACTCCGGTCAACAGAGGCTCTAGGGCAGCACTTCCAAAAGTCTGACTCCGGCAGGCAGAGGCTCTAGGGCAGCCCACTTCTGAAAGTCCGACTCCGGTCGGTAGAGGCTCTAGGGAAGCCGACTTTCGAAAGTCCAACTCCGGTCAGTAGAAGCTTTAGGGCAGCCCACTTCTGAAAGTCCGACTCTGGTCGGCAAAGACTTTTGGGCAGCCCACTTTCGAAAGTTTGACTCCGGTCAGCAAAGGCTTTAGGGCAGCCCACTTCCAAAAGTCTGACTCCAGTCGGCAAAGGCTCTAGGGCAGCCCACTTTCGAAAGTCCGACTCCAGTAGATAGAGGCTCTAGGGCAGCCAACTTCCAAAAGTCCGACTCCAGTCGGTAAAGGCTCTAGGGCAGCCCACTTTCGAAAGTCTGACTCCGGTCGATAGAGGCTCTAGGGCAACCCACTCCGAAAACCTGACTTTGGTCGACAACAGCTTCAAAAAAATCCACACAGAGATTTGTCTCAAGTTCGGACGAGCCGACGGACCAACACTTAGAAAAGTTCCTAAGTGTCTAGGTTCGGACTGAGCTACTGTCTGGCAGCTACTTCAGAGATTTCGAGTTCGGACGAGCCGACGGACCAATACTTAAAAAAATTTCTAAGTGTCTAGGTTCGGACTGAGCTACTGTTTAGCAACTACTTCAAAGATTTCGAGTTCGAACGAGCTGACGGACCGACACTTAGAAAAATTTCTAAGTGTCTAGGTTCAGACAGAGCTATTATCCGGCAACCACTTTAGGGATTTTGAGTTTGGACGAGCCGACGGACCAACACTTAGAAAAATTTCTAAGTCTCTAGGTTCGGATTGAGCTACTGTCCGGTGGCTACTTCGGAGTATTTGCGGTCCTATCAAGCCGACCGTCAATACTTTAAAATATTTTAGAAAAAAGAACTTCGTCAATTCGATCGACCCAACAACACAGACATATACAAGAGATCTGATAAGAAGTTCTATTATATTATAAAAGGAGTTTTTTACAAAAGAGAAGGTCAGACCTTTACAAACATCCTAGGTCTAACCCCATGGAGATACAGATACAACCTTGACTTTGGCCCCCTCGGGCTCCCCCGAAGCTCCGATTGGGACATCTGCCACCCCAACCTCGACTTCGGCCTGGGCATCGGCTCTGGCCTTCTCTACACCAACTTTGGCTGGGGGCTCGGCCCCTCCACTAGATGGACTCGCCCCTTCTTCGACGCCTTCCTTTTCTGCCCATTTTGGCAGCTATAGAAAGGCTAAGTCGAGCTCCGGAAAAGCATCACAGACCTTCGCCAAGCACTCTTCATACCTGTAGTCAAAGATGTACGAGCCAGCCTCGTTCATTTCTTCTTTAAAGTCTTCAGAGGCCTTATATTCCTTTACGACTGCTTCGGCCGCCATCGCCATCAGCTCCCGGGTTGTCTTCAACAAACCCCTATACCTCTCTACCTCAGCCTGGTGGCCCCTTGAGCACCTTTCGAACTCGACCAAGCATCCCTCCTCCTCGATCAATGATGGGCCAGGGATTTCACCCTCAGCTTCTTGCCTTTCAGCCTAGCCTCCCGGTCAGCCTGTCGTGCCAGCAAGTCTTCTATCTGCTTCTTTTGAGCCTCTGTCTAAACCTGCAGAGTAGATAGCTCCTCTTTAGTGGCCCGTAAAATGGATAACTCCGCTCTGGCAGCCATTAGTGCCAGTTCCGCGGCGTCTCTAGCCACCTCGACTACCTCGGCCCTCTTGGTCGAGTGCTCCTTCAGGTCCAGTAGCTCACATAGAACGTCGTCCATTAGCAGTATGTCTTGAAGGAGCTGAGACAACAAGACGATATTAGTCACTTACAGACAATGAAGCAAATGCCAAGGGCTTGGATACAGGTGACTTACCCCCATCATGTTGTGAAACGAGCTCCTTGCGGCCCGTTCACTTTTCACTGACCCGATCTGCTCCAATCAATGTCTGTGATGGCCCTTTTGAGCAGGCCTTTGACCTGCTTAGCATCATGTACGGCACGCCATTACTAATGCACCACATCACTAGCCTCACCGGCTTTCCCCCTATCAGCCACCCTTCCTTCAGCTCCTGTCTCCCCTTCAACCGTCGGGGGAATCTCCTCCATCAGCTCAACGAGCGGTGAGATCGGTGCTATCTCCTCGTAGGATGGCAACGGCTGATTTTCTCCCACCCAGGCAGCCGACTGCCCGACCGAAGATGAGCGCTCCGTCGCCTTCACTGCTAGGCACTCCGATAGTGGCATGTCATCGTCAGACTCTACAGAAACAATGATGGTCGTCGGTTCTTCCATCCACTACTTCTTTGTCTGCTTAGACACCAGCTCCTCTGCCTGTTGCCTCTTTGGCATCTCGGATGTTGTCTTAGTAATTCGGACACCCCTTCTCTAGGCCTCCCATGCTAAAATGGTCGCTCTGTCCGGCTTCATTTTTCTACCTGCTAGAAAGCCAAGTTAGAGTTAGTGACAATGATGAAGCTGACAGAAGAATAGATAGAAGATCTTCGATAGGGGCCTCTACCCTACCCAAATATTGGTGTTGGCTGACTCCGGCTGAGTGGAGATTATCCTCCCAAAGTAGTTATTTTGCAAAGATGGGGTCATCCTCATCTAATTTGTTAAAATCAGCCTCATCGGCCCTCAGTACCTTTGGTGAGGACACAAGAGCCAGGAAGAGGAAGCAAACCTTTTTCAATTCAATTTGGATCACCAATGAGTAAGTCCATGTGTTCTTTACAAAGAGCACTCGAGTCCCAATTATTTTAAGTTTGTAATTAGGTCAAATTGAGTTGTAATTTGATCAAATTGAGTATAATTTGGTTAATTAGGGTTGTTGAGTTACCAATTGAGTCCATTGAGTCCATCAATTGGTTTAAGAGTCTTGTAAATAGCATTAATTTGCTTTGTTGGTGAATTGTCCAATTTGAGTCCTGTAATTAGTACTTGAATAAGTCAAGGGGTGTCATAAGTACCCAAGACCCAAGTCATCATCACCTTGGTGGATCAATTCTAGGTCAAAAAAAGGTTGTCCAAAATTTTTATCCAGACATTGGGACAACATTTAAAATCCAAGTTTATTCAAGGGAATTCAAGGGATGTGCCATCCAAACTCTCTTCTCATAGCCCATTTGAAATTCAAATGGAGTTTTCATCGCCCATTTTAAATCCCATGAAGATGCCAATTAGGAGAAGTAAAGCAGAAGGATTCTCCTCCCATTTCATGCCATTTTTCTTGAATTGTCGCCTTCTCCATAATGGTCGGCCAACTCAAATTTGAATTCAAATTTATAGGGAAGTTCATCCAAGAAGATTTCAAATTCAAAAGAAGTTTCATCCAAAAATCAAAGAGTTCTCCCTTATCAAGTTATATCCCTTCATCTATAATTCAAATGGAGTTCAAGATAAGTGGAGTTATCTTCTATCTACATCTAAATTTCAAAGGAGTCCTAGTTCCATGGAGTCTCATCCAAGTATCAAGATTAAAGGGAGGATTAAGTAAACTTTTTTCAATTTCAAAGAATCAATATGAAGTCTACTCATGCCAAAGTGGGATTCACGCCAAGAAGGGAGAAGAAAAAAATTGCCCCATCTTAATTGAGTGTCGCCACTTTTTAAGAGGAGTAAGAGAGAAAGACTTCTCCTCTCTCCCATTCTTTTGTCGCTCAACTCAGATAAAAGCCACTCAAGTTATCGCCCAAGCCATGAAGAGCCAATTTAAGTTTCAAATTCAAGGAAGATGCCAAGAAGCCAAGGAGTGTTTGAATTAGAATTTAAATTTAAATGTAATTTGAATTCAAAGGAGCCCTATGATATCTTCATGTGTGAAGAACCCTATAAATAGGACCCCATACTCCCCTTGTAAGGATAATTATTGATTCATGAAATGAAATGTTGCAATTTTTCTTCCACAAAGCTAGGTTAGGCTTTAGTGATTTTCTCTAAGGGCGGGGAGATCCTTAAGAGCTCAAGGCAGGGAGGTCCTTAAGAGCTCATGGCGGTGAGATCTTTAAGTGAAGGTTCTGCCAGTTTCAACAAGCTGCTACTGATCTTCTTGAATCTCTACGCAACCGACCCTTCCATTTTTTTTTCCATTTTGAACCGATTTACTTCATTCTTAAATTTTTGTTTGCTGCCTTCTCTGCAGATCCCAGGTATTCAAGAACTTTAGAGGATGGATCCTTTGCTTTCGAACCGAGATCTGATGGTAGATATGAAATCTGGAGTCCCGATCTTTATCCTGCTACGATTTCTGAGCGACCAAGCAGCCGATCTATCCCGAGTCAAAGAGAATCTCCATTGGGGTAAGCAACCAATCCTTTCTTATTAGATTTGGTAGTTGAAGCATGGAATAGCCTAATCTTAGATGATTTCCTAGCCATTGGGTCCTTATTCTTTATAGCTCGCGGATCAGATTGCGGGTAAGTAGTTAGTAACTTTCTTTAATCTCTTTAGTCTATTATGTTTAGTTGCTTTATTGTTATGGTCATTGCTCTTTAAAATATCTTAGACTAAAATTAGATCATCTTATACCATATCGCATCGTTCCGCATCATCTTATTGGTATCAGAGCTGGCATTCTGCATCATCTTATTGGTATCAGAGCATTAGATTAGATTAGGGTTTCATGCTTGTTGAATTCTCTTTAAGTACTCAAATCGGGTGCTTCACCATGGACGTCCGATCATAGGAGAAAGTAGGGCTACAAAACCCTCACATCCCATTCAAAGAAGATTTTTTATGGCGTGTAGGGGTGCCACTGTGAATTGACCCCGAAGAAGAAAACGAAGAGAAATGCATCTTTAGGGTTAATTTTCTGCATCCCATCCATTTTAGTACATAGTCTATTATTTTAATTATTTCTGCATGTAGAAAGATCAGAAAATTTTGATTTTTATTTTGTTAGATTTGTTACATTTGGTTTTATTTTTAAATATTTTTTTATGATTTAATTCGATATGTAGAATTTTAGCAAGCCTGATTACTGCCTAAGAATATTTCTATTTCAGAATTTTAGCATATAGTTTAAATTCCACAAAAGTTCAATTTCTGCAATTTAAAATTTAAAATTTAAAAAATTTAAAATTCAAATCTGAAATTTAAACTTAAAATTTGAAATTTGAAGTTTAAGTTTTGAATTGCTAGTGTTGATTGTGCATTCATTTTACTTAAAAATACTTAAGGGCAAGCAATATAACATAAAGGAAGGATTGAGACCCTTTCCTTAGCTCAAAATGACCAACCCCATTTGCATAGTCCTAAGCCTTAATTAAAATCGAGTAGCACTTAAAGCTAGGGACAGCAACAGGTCGGGTTTTATATACATGTTAACCCATTATAGTAGTCACTTCTGTGTGTGCTTCTGAGAATTGGTGTCTAAGGCTAGAGGTCCAGAGGCAAACGCCCTATGTGGACTGGTTGTTCTTTAATTAGGACCTCACGAAAGTGAGGAGAGCCTCCCACCACCCCACCTCTTACCTTGCCAATCGAGGAGTTACTACAGTCTTGGTTATTACCTTGACTAAGCACTATATTGGCCCTTAGGTCTAGGAGCCCAGACTTAGGTTGTTTTGTAATGTTTGCATTGCATGATCACTAGAGCAAACCAAACCCAACCCAGTCTGATCATGGAGTCCACTATAGAAATTTTACTGAGGACCTTCAATGAACAATGTGCCCTGATAGACAATAGTGTGACCGACTAGATAAGTGACTCGACAACCTAGAAAGAACCCGTAGGGCCCGAACTAACCCTGGTTCACCTAAACCGACTTTCCCTGGACCTAGAATTTATTGGCCAGAACCCATTTGGATTAGTGCCCCTTATCAAAAATTAGGATCTAGCCTAGTCCACCCAAGTTGACCCATTCTACAACAAAGTCAACCCAATTTTCATCAGAGCCGAATAAACCCTAATCCGAGCCGACCCACTCCTGTGACCCTGTTTGTTCTTAAGAATGATCTTGAAGAGGAAATATCTATTATAGACTCAGAGTTAATTGACCAGAAGGTTACTCAAGCTGAAACTGTAGTGGAAATATATGAAGCTGGAGAAAACCTGATGGATGAATACGAAGGAGAAGACTTCAAGGAGGACAACTCTAGTACCTTACCTGAGAAAATCCTTGGAAAAGAAAAGATTGTTGAACCTAGTCCTGAAACATCAGAACAACAGGAAATTAGTGAGGACTTGGTTCTCGTAACTCAATGCCGTCAGGAAGAACCCATCCTTTAGCCTCGACACAAGATCTCCTTCAAGTCCCTGAGGAACAATCCCAGGAGGTCGACATTATTTTAGAAGACTTTCAAGATGAACTTCCTGAAGACCTTCCAGATGACCTTCCACCACCTAGAAGCATCCCGCCTGCCATAGATTTTACACCAATAGATCAATATTCAAATATTAAGGTCATCCTGAGTAACCAAGGTCTATTTCATGCTTCCCCTAAGTTACCCCAAGACTCTGATTCCTATTTCCTACCCTTCCCTTATCATGCTTCTAGAGCCATTAGGTTTCATTTTGAAGAGATTACCAGGTTGCATGAGCCCTTAAAACCCATCCCTTTTGCTATCTACTTTTGGAAGATCTTATGGCATTTGCTAGGGATCCATGGTAACTTTTTATGTGCATACCAGACCAGGGTCAAACCTAGAGAATCAATCGTCTGTTAGGTTTAGACCCTAAGAGTCTAATAAAATTCCTCTCAATAGGATTACATGGTTGAGTCTATTTTTTGTCAAGTATCAGTTTGAGTCCCAGAGTCCACAGAGTCATTTGCACAACATGTCAAAGCATTGCATAAAGAAATCAGTAACAAAATTAAAAAGAGCAATGAATCATATGAGCACGATGCTAACTTACATAAGAGATTTAAAAAGTTTAACGAAGGGGACTTCGTCATGATTAGGTTACGACTTGAACGGTTTCCAGTCGGAACCATGAAAAAAACTATACGCCCGTAGTGCTGGACTGTATAGGATTATAAAGAAGATTGGACCTAATGCTTATATGCTAGAATTACCATCTGAGTTAGGTGTTAGTCCGACCTTCAATATATCTGATCTAGTCGAGTTTAAGGAACCAATGGTGATACCTAGTGAGCCATTTGAGCCTAATCCCATCTTTGAGAGTGACCCTATCCCAGAATGTCCACCAGCCAAATTACCAGAGATGAGAGAAAAGATTGAGCAGATCATGGATGATAAGATCATAACTACTAGAAATAAAAACTACCAAAGATATCTGGTTCGTTGGCAAGAGAGACCTGAGTCTGAGGATTCTTGGATCACCAGAGAGGATCTTCAAAAGTTGAACCTTGACTAGCTAGAACATTACCAGAGCCGAATTGACCCATACTCGACGGGGTCGAGTTCCTCCCATCCCGGGAGAATTGGTGAGGACACAAGAGCCAGGAAGAGGAAGCAAACCTTTTCCAATTCAATTTGGATCACCAATGAGTAAGTCCCTATATTTTTTACAAAGAGCACTCGAGTCCCAATTATTTTGAGTTTGTAATTAGGTCAAATTGAGTTGTAATTTAATCAAATTGAGTGTAATTTGGTAAATTAGGATTGTTGGGTTACCAATTGAGTCCATTGAGTCCATTAATTGATTTAAGAGTCTTGTAAATAGCATTAATTTGCTTTGTTGGTGAATTGTCCAATTTGAGTCCTGTAATTAGTGCTTGAATAAGTCAAGGGGTGTCATAAGTACCCAAGACCCAAGTCATCATCACCTTGGTGGATCAATTCTAGGTCAAAAAAAGGTTGTCCAAAATTTTTATCTAGACATCCGGACATCCAGACATTGCGATAACAATTAAAATCCAAGTTTATTCAAGGGACGTGCCATCCAAACTCTCTTCTCATAGCCTATTTGAAATTCAAATGGAGTTTTCATTGCCCATTTTAAATCCCATGAAGATGTGAGAAGTAAAGTAGGAGGATTCTCCTCCCATTTCATGCCATTTCTCTTGAATTGTCGCCTTCTCCACAATGGTCAACCAACTCAAATTTGAATTCAAATTTAAAAGGAAGTTCATCCAAGAAGATTTCAAATTCAAAAGGAGTTTCATCCAAAAATCAAAGAGTTCTCCCTTATCAAGTTATATCCCTTCATCTATATTTTAAATGGAGTCCAAGATAAGTGGAGTTATCTTCTATCTTCATCTATATTTCAAATGGAGTCCAAGATAAATGGAGTTATCTTCTATCTACATTTAAATTTCAAAGGAGTCCAAGTTTCATGGAGTCTCATCCAAGTATCAAGATTAAAGGGAGGATTAAGTAAACTTCTTTCAAATTCAAAGAATCAATATGAAGTCTACTCATGCCAAAGTGGGATTCATGCCAAGAAGGGAGAAGAAAAAAATCACCCCATCTCAATTGAGTGTCGCCACTTTTTAAGAGGAGTGAGAGAGAAGGACTTCTCCTCTCTCCTATTCTTTTGTCGCTCAACTCAGATAAAAGCCACTCAAGTTGTCGCCCAAGCCATGAAGAGCCAATTTAAATTTCAAATTCAAGGAAGATGCCAAGAAGCCAAGGAGTGTTTGAATTAGAATTTAAATTTAAATGTAATTTGAATTCAAAGGAGTCCTATGATATCTTCATGTGTGAAGAACCCTATAAATAGGACCCCATACCCCCCTTGTATGGATAATTATTGATTCATGAAATGAAATGCTGCAATTTTTCTTCTACAAAGCTGGGTTAGGCTTTAGTGATTTTTTCTAAGGGCGGGGAGGTCCTTAAGAGCTCAAGGCGGGGAGGTCCTTGAGAGCTCAAGGCAGTGAGGTCCTTGAATGGGGGTTCTGCCGGTTTCGACAAGCTGCTACCGATCTTCTTCAAGTTCTACGCAACCGACCCTTCCATTTTTTTTCTATTTTGAACCGATTCACTTCATTCTTAAAGTTTTGTTTGCTACCTTCTCTGCAGATCCCAGGTATTCAAGGACTTTAGAGGATGAATCATTTGCTTCCGACCGAGATCTGATGGTAGATCTGAAATCTGGAGTCTTGATCTTTATCCTGTTACGAGATCTGAGAGACCAAGCAGCCGATCTATCCCGAGTCAAAGAGAATCTCCGTTTGGGTAAGCAACCATCCTTTCTTATTAGATTTGGTAGTTGAAGCATGGAATAGCCTAATCTTAGATGGTTTCCAAGCCGTCGGATCCTTATTCTTTATAGCTTGTGGATCAGATTACAGGAAAGTAGTTAGTTACTTTCTTTAATCTCTTTAGTCTATTATGTTTAGTTGCTTTACTGCTATGATCATTGCTCTTTAAAACATCTTAGACTAAAATTAGATCATCTTACACCATATCGTATCATTCTGCATCAACCTTCCTCCCATCAACGGCCTTCGGCCTCGGTTCTCTCCATGTCGGCTCAAAACCCCAAGGCTCCAGGCTATCTACGAAGAAGAAGCGGGATTTCCACCCGTGAATGGCCGACAGAAGACCCCCTAGGATCTTCCGACCGGGACGGGGACTGAACATCCACCACTCCTGGCTCCAAAAATCTCTTTTAAGAAGGAAGAAATTTGCGAAAAGAGAGACCCTCGACTCAGCCTCGGCCCTCTGACAAAGGACCATGAAGCAGCTGATCACCCGAATACTGTTCGGGGTCAGCTACGAGGGAGTAATTCTATAGGAGTTGAAGATTCAGTTAAAGAAATTGGGAAGAGGGAACCGAAGGCCAGCCTTAAGGTGGTCTTCGTGTACCGAAAGGGCTCCTAGGTTCAGCGGACCGTTCACCCTTCCCTCCGGAATGGGAACAGTCAGATGTGGTGTAGATGGTATGTTATATACAATCCTAAGATTTTCTACCCTCTCTCGGGTCATCTCCGATGGGATGTCATACGGACCTGGTTCCCTATTCCTATGGGCAGAACTCTGGCTACCGCAAGAATTTGTGCGGTAGTGCAAGCATTAAGGTATTGGAGGCATTATCTCCTACCGCAAGAATTTGTTTTATTTTCAGATCATGAAGCCCTTAGGTTTTTGAGTTCCCAAAAGAAACTAAATCCTAGGCATGCCAAATGGGTAGAGTACATCCAATCCTATACGTTTGTCCTAAAGCATCAATCAGAAACCGATAATAAGGTAGCTGATGCCCTAAGTCGTAGAACGTTACTTTTAACCTCAGTCAGTACTGAAGTCATAGGTTTTGAAAGACTTAAGGAGCAGTACGAAACCTGTCCAGATTTTGGTGAAATTTATCAGGTTTTGCGTTAAGGACCATCTAGTGATCATAGTGACTATACCCTTCTAGATGGTTATCTTTTTAGAGAGAATAGGCTTTGCATCCCAAGAACCTCCTTAAGAGATTTTTTAGTTTGGGAGATACATGCGGGAGGTTTGGCTGGCCACTTCGGACGAAACAAGACTATCTTGGCTGTTGAGGAACAATTTTACTGGCCAGGTCTTAAGAAACAAGTAGCAAACCTTGTAGCCCGATGTAGGACATGTGCTGTTGCAAAGCAACAAAAGAAGAATACCGGGCTATACACTCCATTACCTGTACCTGAGTGTCCATGGCAGGATCTAAGCATGGACTTTGTTCTAGGATTACCCAAGACCATTCGAAAACATGATTCAATCTTTGTGGTGGTCGACCGGTTTTCAAAAATGGCCCATTTCATACCTTGCACCCAAACTTCCGATGCCTCTAGGATAGCCAAACTCTTTCTTGATCAAGTAGTTAGACTCCACGGGTTACCAAAAACCATTGTTTCTGATAGGGATGTCCGCTTCACAAGTTACTTCTGGAAAACCCTTTGGCACCTATTAGGAACCAGACTGAAATTCTCCACTGCCTACCATCCCCAGACTGATGGACAAACCGAGGTTGTAAATAGAAGTCTAGGGAACTTGCTGAGATGCCTAGTGGGAGAAAGTCTAGGAAACTGGGATTTGTTATTGCCACGTGCTGAGTTCGCTTACAACAGTTCGGTCAATCGATCTACGGGCAAAAGTCCCTTTGAGATAGTCCATGGTTGCAAGCCTAGGAAGCCTTTAGATCTAATCCCACTACCTATTCACACACGAGTCTCTGAGTCTGCTGAGTCTTTTGCACAGCATGTCACAAATCTACATAAAGAAATCAGTAATAAGATCAACCTGAGCAATGAAACATACAAACACTTAGCTGACTCACATAAGAGGGCTAAAGAATTCTGTGAAGGGGATTATGCGATGATTAGGCTCAACCCTGAGCGGTTTCCCCCTGGAACCATAAAGAAGCTGCATGCCCGCGGAGCGGGACCTTTTAAGATCTTAAAGAAAATAGGGCCTAATGCATATGTTTTGGAACTTCCACCTGATATGGGTATTAGTACAACCTTCAATGTTTCAGACCTAGTAGAATACAAAGAACCACTACTAATACCTAGTGAGCCTTTTGAGCCAGAAACTTTCATTGAGAGTGAACATATTTCCGAGTGTCCACCACCAACCTTACCTGAGCAGAGAGAGAGGATTGAGAGAATCCTGGATGACAAGATCATTACTACCAGGAATAAGGACTATCAGCGATACCTGGTTCAATGGCAAGGTCGACCTGAGTCCGACAACTCTTGGATTACTCGAGAGGACCTGCAAAGACTTAACCCAGACTTGTTCGAGCATTACCAGGGCAAAACTGAACCATACTCGACTGGGTCGAGTTTTGCCCACCCTAGGAGAATTGGTGTGGACACCAGAAGCCGAAAGAAACTTCACTCCAACAAGGTTAGCCTTATCCCAATTTGGATCGAAGATAATTAGGTTACCTTGTATCCTTTAGTTCAAAAATATTTTATTTTCAAGAGTCATTTCATTTTCAAGAGTCCTGTAATTAATTTTGAGTTTCAAATCAAGAGTGTTTATTGAGTCCTGTAATTACTTTTAAAATTTCATTTCTTGTAAGTCCATTTCAAGTTTTAAAGTCTAGGTCAGTCAAGTCAGTTCAGTTGAGTTAAGTCTAATTCAGTTGAGTTAAGTCTAATCAAGTCTTAAAGCCATGAAAGCCAGCAACAAGACTCAAATTCTAGACCCCAGAATTTGACCAGAAGAGAAGACACATCAACCAAGCAAGAGAAAAGGACCATCAACTAGGACCACTGGGTGCCACATGTCATTCTTATCCAAGTAGAAGACCACCTCACCATGCCACGTCATCAGGTGCCACTTCACCAGCCACCTCATCACCCTTTGGGTGCCAACAAGGAAGATTCAAATTCAAGGAGGTTGGCCACATCCCTCCAAGTCCTCCACCAAATCCTCCAACCCCCCCCACATCCCTCCAAACTCTCCACCAAATCCTCCAACCCCCCTTGTAATCCTCCTCGATTTGGGAAGTTTTTAAATTTCAAAAGCTAGCTTTGTGAGGCTATTAAAAGCCTTGGATGCCCATTGTAAAAGAGATTGATTTTGGGAATGAATGAAAATTGAAGTTGAAATTTTGGAAGTAGAAGTTGTCTCGTATTTTTTTCTTATGTGAAAGTTTTCCATCCTCTTCCTCCACGCCAAAGCCATTCTTTTTTCCCTAGCAAAGCATCTTCCAAGCTCAAGTGAAGGCATTGGAGTCGGCCAGATCTTCTCAAAATTCTGTTCTTAGTTCATAAACTCTCCCATCCCTTCTATATGTTCCTATCCTTCTTCCTTAACTTTGATCTTCATTGCAGGGTCCTTCGAAGTCTTTGAGTTGTGGGCTGGGTTCACCTTAACAAAGAACCAACAAGCTGAAGCCCCAAGTCCAGGGTTCTAATCTCTGTTATCCAGGTTCTTCAGTTCTGAGCATTGGTAGTTTCAAGGTATGAATCAAAAGAAGGTTGGAAAGCTCATCAAGGTAAGTCCACAATCATTAGCCCCTATTGTCTAGATCTTCTTCCTTCTTAGTTTAGGATTGTGTCTAATCAAGTAAAAGTCCAATTTCTTATAATCCTTAAGTCTTATTATGATAAGTACAATGCTAGTGTAATTAGGTTTCATTGCTCTACATACACTAATCAAATCATTAATCATATGCTTGCCGCATCATTCTTGGTATCAGAGCATGGTAGAATAAGTTCCTGATTGCATAGCATTAAGTCCTTGAAGTACTTGGATCGGGGGCGTTACCAGGCCGTCCGGTCTTAGAAGAAAGTAGGGTTTAAACACCCTCTCTTCCCATTCTACGGGGATCTCCTAAGGCGTGTCGGGGTGCCATTGTGATTGACCCGTGAAAAAGAAAGCCAAAGGACTTCTTAGATTTCATTTGTGAATTTTGCATTGGGCACGTTCTGTTTTTCTGCTTGCTGTATTTTCTGTAGGCTGACTGTAATCCGCCTGCAACTCCAAAGGCAAGTCACTGATTTTTTATTGAAATATTTTTTTTCTTGTTCCTTTTTAAGTCAGTTATCACCATATTAAATTTCATCATCAAAAAAAATTATAAAAAAAATAAAAATTTCTGCAGTTTGACACTGTCATTAGGGTTATGTTCTGTCCTTTTTATTTATCTTCATTTGTAGGATCTGCTTAGATTAGTATAGATTTTAGTTTTAAAATTCCTTTCATCTACATTGAAACATATAAGTTAGGAATCCTTTGTGAATTTTTCAGAATTTTTGGACATTTTTTTCATCACGTTTTCCACACCACTTTCAAATTGCAACACACTTCTGCAGCACCTTTGCATTTCATTCATCTCATGAGAAATCAAATTAAGGGCATCAATTTGACATAGGGTCAGGGTTTCATCACCTGTCCCTAGCCCAAAAATCACCAACCAGCATATCGATCCCAGCCCGTTAATTAAAATTGAGTAGAACGTTAATTGCCCTAGTGGGTTAGGGACACCAACAAGTTGGGTTCAGGTTAGGGTCAAGTTAACTGTGTCAGCTAATTGGTGTGTGCTTACTGGCTTGGTGTCTAGGATTGGTGCATCAGGGCTTGTGATTTGGTCCGCCTACCTGGCCAATCTCAGATTGGTGTCTAAGGTTGGCAATCAGGGACCTACACTCCCCTCCACCTACCTGGCTAAGTCCCATAAGTACTACTAGCTAGTTGGTTCACTTAATTAGACTTCTAATTTATGCTCTAGGTCTAGGAAACCTTAGCTCGAACTTGAGTCCATTTGCATGCATGACAAGTAGAGCAGGAACACCGTATTCACCAATCCAAGCCCAGTCAAGTGTAGTCATGGACCAAAACTTAGGGAATTTGATCAAAGGCCTAAATGATCAAGTGGCCCAACTGACTAAGAGTTTAACTGAGCAATTGGCCCAAACAAATCAGAATGTGGCACAAACCAACCAAGACATGAATGAGCAGTTAGCCCACATCACTACTAGGTTGGATCAGTTAGAGGCTAGAACCCCTGAAAGCAATCATGAAGCCCAGACTGAGCCTGAGCCAAGTCTTGTACCTGAACTCGAGACCCCATTGAACCCTAGAAGGATTCCATATCAAAACCCTCTCTACGAAACAAATCCTAGGAGAGCTCCCCAAGATCAGTTTTATGATCCAATTCCTAGAGGACCCCACCCTGGTCAAACCATCGAGCCCAACCCAAGGAGATTCCATCATGAGCCTAACTATGAACCCAATGTCAGGAGACCCACCCCAATTCACTCTGATCAAGATGACCGAACCATGAAGAACATTAGGCTAGAAGCTCCCACCTTTGATGGAATTTTAGATCCAAAGATCTACATTGATTGGGAAGGTAAGATGGACCAGTATTTTGACTGGTTTGAGATGAGTGAAGAGCGCAAGTGTAAGTTTGCAAAGCTTAAACTTGTGCGCCAAGCTAGGTTATATTGGGGAAACATTGAGAGACTCACTAGACAGAGAGGTGATGTGCCCATAGTGACCTGGCGAGCTATGAAACTTAGGCTTAGGGAGAAATACCTTCCTATGTCCTACCACCAAAGACTCCTAGATCAATGGCAAAGACTTACTCAAGGAAATAGGAGTGTCGCAGAGTACATAGCGAAGTTTGACGAATTCGTTATGAGGTGCAATGTTGATGAATCTGAGTCGGTGACCTTGTCTAGATTTAGAGCCGGACTGAGGGAAGAAATTCAAAGAGAATTGTTCATGCGAGAGGTACATGACCTAGAATTTGCCTATCAAATAGCTAGGGATGCTGAGAGATGCCATAGAGGTCCAGTCTATCGTAGGCCCGAAGCCCCTAGGACTAGTGCACCTTATCAGCAGTCAGGATCCAATCAGCCTAGATTCAACCGACCCAATCCTAATGTGCCTGTGACCCGTAGAGATGACAAGGGAAAAACACCTGAGACCCAAAGAACTCCAAACGCATGTTTCAAGTGTAACAAAGTGGGTCACTATTCTAGCAACTGTCCTAATAGAGCCCTACACATAGGCGAAGTAGAAGAGGAAGCCGTAGAATCCCAAGGTGAATTTGAGGAGGAAGTATACCAGGCAGATGAGAACTTGGCTGAAGAGTATGAGGATGAGGAAGTCCTGGTAGATCAAGATCTGTTAGGAGTGGTTAGGTGTATTCTCACCCAAGCTAAAACCCAAGAAGATTGGCGTAGGACTAGCATCCTACAGACATTCATTAAGATAGGTGAGAAAGTATGCAAAGTCATTTTAGATAGCGGTAGCTGTGTCAATGCCATATCCACCAACACAGTTAAAAACCTAGGATTGCCCACCGTACCCCATCCTAATCCCTATAAGGTATCCTGGATAGACTCAACCACGATTTCCATTAAGTCTAGGTGCCTAGTAACCATTCAGTTCCAATCTTACCTGGAGAAAGTATGGTGTGATGTACTTCCAATGGGAGTAAGTAGCATAATTTTAGGCCGACCATGGTTGTACGATCTTGACGTAACACTCTATGGTCGTTCTAATTCATGCTCGTTTACTCATAATGGAAAGAAGATTGTAATCCATTCTTCTCCACCTAAGAACCCCATTAAGAGAGGATCAAGCCAATTGAGTGATAAGAAAAAGGGGATAAACGTGATCACTGCTAGAGAAATGGAGAAAGAAATTAGCAATGGGTCACCTGTTTGGATTTTAACCATTAAGGATCATCAAGAACCTCTTTCAAAAGAACAACCTCAAGAAGTCAGTCAAGTGCTAGAGGAGTTCAAAGACGTGTTCCCCGATGACTTGCCCGACCAACTCCCACCTCTTAGGGATATACAACATGCGATAGACTTAGTCCCCGGAGCAACCCTACCGAACCTTCCCCATTATAGAATGAACCCTACCGAGCACCAAGAATTACAACGTCAAGTAGGAGAACTCCTAAAGAAAGGATTCATTAGGGAGAGTTTGAGTCCATGCGCAGTCCCAACCTTACTTACCCCTAAGAAAGATGGCACATGGAGAATGTGTGTTGATAGTCGTGCCATAAATAAAATCACGGTGAAGTATAGGTTTCCCATCCCCCGCTTGGATGATATGTTAGATATGATGGCCGGTGCAACTATATTTTCTAAGATTGACCTGAAGAGCAGCTATCACCAAGTTAGGATCAGACCAGGGGATGAATGGAAGACTGCCTTTAAAACTAAGGACGGGTTATTTGAATGGGTAGTCATGCCTTTTGGGTTATCAAACGCCCCTAGCACTTTTATGCGAATCATGAACCAAGTCCTACGAGCCTTTATTGGAAAATTTGTTGTCGTTTACTTTGACGACATACTTATCTATAGTAGGACTAGAGAAGATCATCAACAACATCTGAGGCAGGTATGTTTAGCACTTAGAAAAGATAACCTCTATGCCAATCTAAAGAAATGTGCTTTCATGACTACTAGAGTTATCTTCCTAGGATTTGTTGTGACCCCTGAAGGAGTATCCGCTGACCCTGAGAAGGTTAAGGCAATTGTAGAGTGGCCAACACCCAATAATATTCATGAAGTAAGAAGTTTTCATGGCCTCGCTACGTTTTATCGAAGATTTATTAGAGGGTTTAGCACCATAGTTGCTCCTATCACGGATTGTATTAGGAAGGGTCACTTTGAATGGACGAAGTTAGCTGATAAGGCCTTCCTTCACATCAAAGATAAGATGACCCAAGCACCAGTCTTAAGACTACCCGATTTTTCTAAGGTCTTTGAAGTAGCATGCGATGCTTCGGGAGTAGGTATTGGTGGAGTTCTGAGTCAAGAGAACCATCCCGTAGCATTCTTTAGTGAGAAATTGAATGAAGCCAGGAAAAAATACTCCACATATGATCGGGAGCTTTATGCGGTAGTGCAAGCATTAAGGTATTGGAGGCATTATCTCCTACCGCAAGAATTTATTTTATTTTCAGATCATGAAGCCCTTAGGTTTTTGAGTTCCCAAAAGAAACTAAATCCTAGGCATGCCAAATGGGTAGAGTACATCCAATCCTATACGTTTGTCCTAAAGCATCAATCAGGAATCGATAATAAGGTAGCTGATGCCCTAAGTCGTAGAACGTTACTTTTAACCTCAGTCAGTACTGAAGTCATAGGTTTTGAAAGACTTAAGGAGCAGTACGAAACCTGTCCAGATTTTGGTGAAATTTATCAGGTTTTGCGTTAAGGACCATCTAGTGATCATAGTGACTATACCCTTCTAGATGGTTATCTTTTTAGAGAGAATAGGCTTTGCATCCCAAGAACCTCCTTAAGAGATTTTTTAGTTTGGGAGATACATGCGGGAGGTTTGGCTGGCCACTTCGGACGAAACAAGACTATCTTGGCTGTTGAGGAACAATTTTACTGGCCAGGTCTTAAGAAACAAGTAGCAAACCTTGTAGCCCGATGTAGGACATGTGCTGTTGCAAAGCAACAAAAGAAGAATACCGGGCTATACACTCCATTACCTGTACCTGAGTGTCCATGGCAGGATCTAAGCATGGACTTTGTTCTAGGATTACCCAAGACCATTCGAAAACATGATTCAATCTTTGTGGTGGTCGACCGGTTTTCAAAAATGGCCCATTTCATACCTTGCACCCAAACTTCCTGGTGGGGACACCTGAGGCACCAGAATAAGACAGAGGCTTTTTCAACTCTCTGTAAATTGATCAATAATTTATGAATCTATCTGTAATAAGGGCTTAGATCATCTGAGTCCATTTTAGTTGTTATTTCAGTTCTGTACTAGTCAGCTCATGTTGAGCTAGTTCAGTCCAATGCTAGTTAGCTCATGTTGAGCTAATTTTATTTTTTTTGAGTCCTGTCCAAGCATACTGAAGACTCAAGACTATATTATACAAGTGAAGACCAAGTCCAACCAGATTGAAGACATGGAAGTTTAGCCCAAGTCCAACCCAGCTTGAAGATTTGAAGACCCCAGGAGAAAAATCAGAAACCCTGATTCCTTGCAGATGCCCTCCAGATGCCCAGATTCCCTTCCATATGCCAAAGTATATTCATAAATAAGGGCATCCATGATTCCAGAGGTCCATCTGCATCCTAGCCCAATGAAATCAAGCCCAGGTGCCAAGCCCAAGCCCCTAAGAAGCAAGATACCAGGGAATATTCCTGCTACCTGGCTACCAGGCCACCCCAGCTTCCAGAGGCCCAAACCCATGCACCCGGGCCCCTTTGGGCCAGCCTTTTGCTGCTCCTAGAAGCCCAACACGCCCCCCTAGGCATCCTTGGAGTCTTGACCAAGTCAAGAAAAATTTTAGGGATTTTTCTACCTAATATTTCCTTATTTTCTAGCTAGGGTTTGAGAGGGAAAAGGATTCTTATGTAAAGACTTATGTACCCTTACTTGGAGCCCAAGGTTAAGGGTCTATTTAAGGGACCCTAGCCTCTTGTATGAGGAATTTTTTGATGAATGAAAACCTTGAGTTCTTCTATTGAGTTGTGTGATACCCTGCTGTGTGCATAAAGGGGTTTGCGAGAGTTCTTCTTCCCAGTGCTGCAATCATCTTCCTGCTACCAACAAGCATCTCAGATCCCTGGACGCCCACTCCAAAAGAAGCCTTCCCTTGCTGTTTTTCCTTTGCTTTCTTGTTCCTTTGTGAGTTTTCTAACCCCTGACAGGTCGTTTGCAGGTCCCCGAGTTCCTACGAATCCAACGACTCCAGCCAAGCCTCAATCGGATCACCGAGCAGAAAGCCGGGTATCCGCGGGTCTTTGGCTCGATTTTCCAGGCCGCATCCGTCGAGGAACGAGAGACCCTTTTGCTGCGATCTTCACAGACGTTGTCAGGTACACCCCTCTACCTCCAGTAGTTTTATTGTAGGAGAACTTGCCCTAACCGAGGCTTCTCAGCCCCGGCGATCCTTCTTTTCTACTTTTCTAGGTCCTAATCTGCATGCTGATCTTCTAAAATTCATATAAAATTCCCTATAACTTATTTTAATCTAAAATTTGGGAATTAATCACCCAACCCCACATATAAAACATATAAAAAAAATTGCATGCATATTAGTTCCCCATCATTTGGTATCAGAGCTTAGATTAGGGCTTGTTTTCTGCAGTTTTTCAGTCCGTATATACTCTATCATTTTAATTATTTCTCCCTGTTAAAAACTCCAAAAATTCTGAAATTTATTTTCCTGGATTTATCATAATTCACAGTAATTTTAAAATTTTTTTCATATTTTATTATGGCCTGTGAATTTTCTGCGAGCCGAAATAGGGCCTGCAAATTTTCGGCTCTATTTTTTTTAGCAAGACAAGTTTGGAAGTTTTAGGGTTTTGTTTAGGAGTTTTTGCATATTTCTTAATTTTAGTATATTTCCAGTATATTAGGCCATGATTTGCAAGTTTTCTTCTATTTAAAAAAATACCAAAAAAAAAAAAAATATACATATTTTCCAAAAATACCAAAAAAAAAAAATACCTAAACCCTAATTTGCATCCTCATCTGCCTGCCATCATTGCATAATTTACTTTTAAGGGCACTCTTGCTATATCAGATGGGGGGAGGATTTGATCACCTCTCCTTAGCCCAAAACCACATCCCTTGCATTCAGTCCCAAGCCTTAACCTAAAATTAATTAGACTTAATTTGCCTTAGTGGGCTAGGGACACCAACTGGTCGGGTCCGGGCTAGTGTTAGATCACTGTGTCAAGTTAACCTGTGTGTGCCTTGTGCTTAGTGTCTAGAACGGTGGTTTAGGGATTCAATCCCGAAGGGCTTGTGTGCTGGTCCGCCTACCTGGCCAATCTCTAATTGGTGTCTAGGATTGGCAATCAGGGACCTAACACTCCCCTTACACCTGCCTGGCTGAGTACAGGGTTACTATAGGCTAGTTTGCCACCCTGATTGAGCATCTAGTTTGGACTTTAGGTCTAGTCAGCTATAGTCGGTCTGATCGAGTCTTGCATGAGCACTAGATCAGGAGTTTCATATCACCCACCTCCTTCATAAATGTCTGAACCCATGAAAAATTTACAAGCCCAAATAAAAGCCCTAGCTGATCAAATTGCCCAGACAACTATCCAGATGACCCAGTTAACTCAGTCTCGTATTCAAACCAATGATAGAATTGACCATCGTGCCAATAGGTTTGATCAGTTAAAAGTCCGGGTAGGGACCCCAAGAAAAACCCATGGGTCACAGTCTGAGCCAGATCCTGACTCCCCTCAACCTAGGAGGACCCCAAACCCTGATCTATACCATGAGGTCGAACCTAGGAGAGCCCCTTATCCTGACCCGTACTACAATCCTCAACCTAGGAGGACCCCAAACCTTGATCCATATCTTGAGGCTGAACCTAGGAGAACCTATCGTCATGACCCAATCCCTAAGGTTAGTCCTAGAAGACTCAATCAGGATTTTATAGACCAGGAAGATAGATCCTATTTACCCTCTCCCTACAAGCCTAGTATACCTACAACCTATAGATCTTATGACTCCAGATCCTATGACTCTAGATCCCATGATCATAGATCCTATGCACCCACACCCTATGAGCCTAGTAGACCCAACACCCAATATTCTGACCCATATAGGGAGTCCAACCCTAGGAGGACCCAATATTCTGACCTATATAGGGAGTCCAACCCTAGGAGAACCCAGTATTCTGACCCATATAGGGAGTCCAATCCTAGGAGGACCCAATATCCTGACCCATATAGAGAGCCCAACCTTAGGAGGACCCCATACCTTGATCCATCCTTAGAACCTGATCATAAAGCTGACCCAAAATCATATGACCCCAGATCCTATAATCCCATGACCCATAGATCTGCACCCTTGTCCTATGAGCCTAGAGAACCCATAACCCCTAAGTATCAACCTAGTACTAGTCATGCTTCCCCTAGTCAACTTGAACCCCATAGGATTAGTATCCCTAAATATGAACCCAGTAGTGAGCCACTACCCCTTATACAACCTGAACCTACTAGGAGTAGTACCCATAATCAGAGACCAGAACCTAACCAATTTCTTGCTAGCCGACCTTCTCCAACCATTCCTGAGATTCACAAGGCTTACATTAACGCGAAAGTGTATGAAGCTGATGTGAGCCTAGTGGATGAGTATGAGGGAGAAGAGGAGACACCTTTAGTAGACCTAGAATTAGCTGACCCAGTAGATGCCCAGGTAGAAACCAACCCAGAGCTAGTTGACCTTGACCATATCCAACCTAAAGCTATAATGGAAGAACAAATAGAGGAAGAGAACCTAGGTACTGCTACTAGAGCCTTACCTGAGAAAACCATAGAGGAGAGCCAAATTATAGAGTCTAGTCCTAAAATACAAGAACCAGAAGAATTTATTAAGGACCTGATCTCTTTGAATCAATACCTTCAAGATGAGTCCCCTCCTATAGTTCCCATTAAGGACCTCTTCCCCGAAATTAGTGACCCATCCTTCCATTATGCAAATCCTGTAGATATAGCTCAACCTCATAAGGTTAACCTCATTAGTATAGGATTAGTTCCTGACACCCCGTCTTTTATCCTACTTTATCCAACTAACCATGAACCTTTTTCTCTACCTTACCAAACTAATTCTGAACCCACTTCCTATTTTCTGCCCTTTCCTGACACCTCCAGCATTTCTAGGATCATTAGATTGCATTTAGCTGAGATTAGCATACTGCATGCATTCATCACGCATGTTAGGTTTGCATCTTACTTCTGGCATACTCTTTGGAATTTGCTAGGAGTTCACTGTAAATTTTTATGTGCATGTCAAGCTAGGATCAAACCTAGAGAACCTATAATCTATTAGGTTTAGATCCAAAGAGTTCAATAAAATTTCCTTCGATAGGAATGCATAGTCGAGTCTGTTAGGTATCAGTATGAGTCCTTTGCATCATTTGTCTGCATGTGCCTAGCATGTTCACCACCTGCACTAATCTTAAAACAACTGGCTAATTCCCGAAGAAGGGTCAAAGAATTTGATGTAGTGGATTTTATCTTGGTTAGGCTTAGGCCTAAAAGAAGCTTCATGCTCGCAGAGCCGGACCTTTTAAAGTGATAGAGAAGGTTGGATCAAATGCCTAGGTGTTAGACTTGCCTTCGGATTTGGGCATTAGTTCTACCTTCAATATTACAGACCTGGTTGAGTATAGGGAACCGGCAGCGCTACCTAGTGAGGCCTTTGGACCTATTCCTTTTCATTGTGAGTGACCCTAACCTAGAGTGTCCACAAACAAATTTGGCCTGAGAGAGGAGAACGGATCGAGCGTATCCTGGACAATCAAGCCATCACGACCCAGGGCCATGACTATCAATGCTTCCTGGTCCGATGGCAAGGCTGGCCAGAGTCGGACGATTCGTGGATTTCTCGAGAGGACTTGCAACTCCTCAACCCAGACCTTCTCGAGAGATATGTGAGCCAGTCTAACCTTCACTCGACAGGATCGAGTTCCTCCCACCCCGGGAGAATTGGTGGGGACACCTGAGGCACCAGAATAAGACAGAGGCTTTTTCAACTCTCTGTAAATTGATCAATAATTTATGAATCTATCTGTAATAAGGGCTTAGATCATCTGAGTCCATTTTAGTTGTTATTTCAGTTCTGTACTAGTCAGCTCATGTTGAGCTAGTTCAGTCCAATGCTAGTTAGCTCATGTTGAGCTAATTTTATTTTTTTTGAGTCCTGTCCAAGCATACTGAAGACTCAAGACTATATTATACAAGTGAAGACCAAGTCCAACCAGATTGAAGACATGGAAGTTTAGCCCAAGTCCAACCCAGCTTGAAGATTTGAAGACCCCAGGAGAAAAACCAGAAACCCTGATTCCTTGCAGATGCCCTCCAGATGCCCAGATTCCCTTCCATATGCCAAAGTATATTCATAAATAAGGGCATCCATGATTCCAGAGGTCCATCTGCATCCTAGCCCAATGAAATCAAGCCCAGGTGCCAAGCCCAAGCCCCTAAGAAGCAAGATACCAGGGAATATTCCTGCTACCTGGCTACCAGGCCACCCCAGCTTCCAGAGGCCCAAACCCATGCACCCGGGCCCCTTTGGGCCAGCCTTTTGCTGCTCCTAGAAGCCCAACACGCCCCCCTAGGCATCCTTGGAGTCTTGACCAAGTCAAGAAAAATTTTAGGGATTTTTCTACCTAATATTTCCTTATTTTCTAGCTAGGGTTTGAGAGGGAAAAGGATTCTTATGTAAAGACTTATGTACCCTTACTTGGAGCCCAAGGTTAAGGGTCTATTTAAGGGACCCTAGCCTCTTGTATGAGGAATTTTTTGATGAATGAAAACCTTGAGTTCTTCTATTGAGTTGTGTGATACCCTGCTGTGTGCATAAAGGGGTTTGCGAGAGTTCTTCTTCCCAGTGCTGCAATCATCTTCCTGCTACCAACAAGCATCTCAGATCCCTGGACGCCCACTCCAAAAGAAGCCTTCCCTTGCTGTTTTTCCTTTGCTTTCTTGTTCCTTTGTGAGTTTTCTAACCCCTGACAGGTCGTTTGCAGGTCCCCGAGTTCCTACGAATCCAACGACTCCAGCCAAGCCTCAATCGGATCACCGAGCAGAAAGCCGGGTATCCGCGGGTCTTTGGCTCGATTTTCCAGGCCGCATCCGTCGAGGAACGAGAGACCCTTTTGCTGCGATCTTCACAGACGTTGTCAGGTACACCCCTCTACCTCCAGTAGTTTTATTGTAGGAGAACTTGCCCTAACCGAGGCTTCTCAGCCCCGGCGATCCTTCTTTTCTACTTTTCTAGGTCCTAATCTGCATGCTGATCTTCTAAAATTCATATAAAATTCCCTATAACTTATTTTAATCTAAAATTTGGGAATTAATCACCCAACCCCACATATAAAACATATAAAAAAAATTGCATGCATATTAGTTCCCCATCACTTCCGATGCCTCTAGGATAGCCAAACTCTTTCTTGATCAAGTAGTTAGACTCCACGGGTTACCAAAAATCATTATTTCTGATAGGGATGTCCGCTTCACAAGTTACTTCTGGAAAACCCTTTGGCACCTATTAGGAACCAGACTGAAATTCTCCACTGCCTACCATCCCCAGACTGATGGACAAACCGAGGTTGTAAATAGAAGTCTAGGGAACTTGCTGAGATGCCTAGTGGGAGAAAGTCTAGGAAACTGGGATTTGTTATTGCCACGTGCTGAGTTCGCTTACAACAGTTCGGTCAATCGATCTACGGGCAAAAGTCCCTTTGAGATAGTCCATGGTTGCAAGCCTAGGAAGCCTTTAGATCTAATCCCACTACCTATTCACACATGAGTCTCTGAGTCTGCTGAGTCTTTTGCACAGCATGTCACAAATCTACATAAAGAAATCAGTAATAAGATCAACCTGAGCAATGAAACATACAAACACTTAGCTGACTCACATAAGAGGGCTAAAGAATTCTGTGAAGGGGATTATGCGATGATTAGGCTCAACCCTGAGCGGTTTCCCCCTGGAACCATAAAGAAGCTGCATGCCCGCGGAGCGGGACCTTTTAAGATCTTAAAGAAAATAGGGCCTAATGCATATGTTTTGGAACTTCCACCTGATATGGGTATTAGTACAACCTTCAATGTTTCAGACCTAGTAGAATACAAAGAACCACTACTAATACCTAGTGAGCCTTTTGAGCCAGAAACTTTCATTGAGAGTGAACATATTTCCGAGTGTCCACCACCAACCTTACCTGAGCAGAGAGAGAGGATTGAGAGAATCCTGGATGACAAGATCATTACTACCAGGAATAAGGACTATCAGCGATACCTGGTTCAATGGCAAGGTCGACCTGAGTCCGACAACTCTTGGATTACTCGAGAGGACCTGCAAAGACTTAACCCAGACTTGTTCGAGCATTACCAGGGCAAAACTGAACCATACTCGACTGGGTCGAGTTCTGCCCACCCTAGGAGAATTGGTGTGGACACCAGAAGCCGAAAGAAACTTCACTCCAACAAGGTTAGCCTTATCCCAATTTGGATCGAAGATAATTAGGTTACCTTGTATCCTTTAGTTCAAAAATATTTTATTTTCAAGAGTCATTTCATTTTCAAGAGTCCTGTAATTAATTTTGAGTTTCAAATCAAGAGTGTTTATTGAGTCCTGTAATTACTTTTAAAATTTCATTTCTTGTAAGTCCATTTCAAGTTTTAAAGTCTAGGTCAGTCAAGTCAGTTCAGTTGAGTTAAGTCTAATTCAGTTGAGTTAAATCTAATCAAGTCTTAAAGCCATGAAAGCCAGCAACAAGACTCAAATTCTAGACCCCAGAATTTGACCAGAAGAGAAGACACATCAACCAAGCAAGAGAAAAGGACCATCAACTAGGACCACTGGGCGCCACATGTCATTCTTATCCAAGTAGAAGACCACCTCACCATGCCACGTCATCAGGTGCCACTTCACCAGCCACCTCATCACCCTTTGGGTGCCAACAAGGAAGATTCAAATTCAAGGAGGTTGGCCACATCCCTCCAAGTCCTCCACCAAATCCTCCAACCCCCCCCACATCCCTCCAAACTCTCCACCAAATCCTCCAACCCCCCTTGTAATCCTCCTCGATTTGGAGAGTTTTTAAATTTCAAAAGCTAGCTTTGTGAGGCTATTAAAAGCCTTGGATGCCCATTGTAAAAGAGATTGATTTTGGGAATGAATGAAAATTGAAGTTGAAATTTTGGAAGTAGAAGTTGTCTCGTATTTTTTTCTTATGTGAAAGTTTTCCATCCTCTTCCTCCACGCCAAAGCCATTCTTTTTTCCCTAGCAAAGCATCTTCCAAGCTCAAGTGAAGGCATTGGAGTCGGCCAGATCTTCTCAAAATTCTGTTCTTAGTTCATAAACTCTCCCATCCCTTCTATATGTTCCTATCCTTCTTCCTTAACTTTGATCTTCATTGCAGGGTCCTTCGAAGTCTTTGAGTTGTGGGCTGGGTTCACCTTAACAAAGAACCAACAAGCTGAAGCCCCAAGTCCAGGGTTCTAATCTCTGTTATCCAGGTTCTTCAGTTCTGAGCATTGGTAGTTTCAAGGTATGAATCAAAAGAAGGTTGGAAAGCTCATCAAGGTAAGTCCACAATCATTAGCCCCTATTGTCTAGATCTTCTTCCTTCTTAGTTTAGGATTGTGTCTAATCAAGTAAAAGTCCAATTTCTTATAATCCTTAAGTCTTATTATGATAAGTACAATGCTAGTGTAATTAGGTTTCATTGCTCTACATACACTAATCAAATCATTAATCATATGCTTGCCGCATCACTGGGGGTAGGGTTTCGGAGTGGAAGCTGGCTGACCACGGTATGCCGGATCAGATTCGCAATCATCCCACAGATTGGTGCATTAAATGCCAAGTGATGCTCTCGTCCTTCGAAGCTGCAGAACCGCTCGAAGGCCAAGAGTAAGGGGGCAACTGTTATACCCAACTGGCTCACTACCAAACTGCACCACCACTCTAGCTGAGGTCCAACCGGACCGCTTTTATGGACTTCCGAACGCTCTCCTTCGGAGGTCAGATTCGTTCCTTCTTTGAAGATCCGACGAACATTCTCCTTTGAGGGTCCGACCGACCCACTGAAGTAGAGGTCCGAACGACTTATTTCTGTTGAGGTCCGACCAACCTTCTCCTGCTGAAGCTCCAATGGACGTTCTCCTTCGAGGGTCCGACCGACCTACTGAAGTAGAGGTCCGAACGACCCACTTCTGTTGAGATCCGATCAACCTTCTCCTACTGAAGCTCCGACGGATGCTCTCCTTCAGAGGTCTGACTAGCCCTCCCTAGTCGAGGTCCGTACAACCCACTGTTACAGAAATCCTAGCCACCCCCTCCGTTGGAGGTCCGACAAAGATATGGCTGACTCTCTTCATCAGAAGTCCAATCGACTCTCTATAGTCGAAGTCCGACCAACTCACTCCAACTCCAGAAGTAACTCAAAGGCTCCAGAAGCCTCTTCCAGCTGGTACCAGAATTTTGTTATAATGGACACCTGGTGCCACCTGGCTACCTGGCCATTATCCTGATCCTCCTAAGGACAGATCAGTCTTTCTCGGCTTCACCCCTAACGAATTTTGGACTGTTCCACGCCTATATAAGGTAAATCGGGGGACACAGGATAATAAGCAAGCTAACATAGATACTCTTCCTTCTCCATACGCTGTCTCTTTGATTCCTCCATTCTATTGCCCTCAAGTTCCCGCTAACTTAAGCATCGTAGTATCCCTCGCCAGAACACCACCAGCCCTTGGGGACTTTGTTGCAGGAACCATGAGAAGAGCGCTTTAGCCTAGCCGTCCGAGCCCAGTCCGGAAGAAGTTGCAGCAATAATTATATTTAACAAAAATAAATATCTAAATTTAATTATTTAAGTAGGGATATTAGATGACTATGAAATTTATATAAATTAGACAAATGCAAGATCTAGTGGATCGTAGTCTCATTAATTAGCATCTTAAACTCTAGGGTTTGGATGAGCAAGTTGTTTATAAGCTACCTCAAGTTCAACTTGAAATTTAAGTCCAATTCAGCTTGCTCAGAAAGAGCTAGACCAGAGCTAGGCTTGTCTTGCTTGAACGTAGCTCGAATTAGCTAGAAATATTAATATATAAATAATTTATTATATTATAAAACTAGTATAAGTTCTACATAATAGAATATATTACAACTAAAAGATTGGCATATAATCAAGAATATTATTTTGAATTATATTAATGGAACCCTTAAATGGTTTAAACTTGATGTGAATGGTTCGCTGACGTAGAGGAACCGGCAGGTGCCACGTCAAGAAGAGATGTCGCATCTACTCTCCAGCCTGGATCCCACTATCGAGCTGAGCTGAGCTCCCTCAGAACGGCAAACCGAGCTTGGTCCTTCGCCAGGTTGAGCTCACGAGCTCGGGATGCCTATGTCGGAGCCGCCTTCCGGCCTCCAGAGCGAGACCCTTGGAGGTTAGTGCCCTGTGGTCGAGGTCGAGCTAAGAGCTCACCTGCCGATGTGGAGCCTCTCCGAGCACGCGCCCTCTAGACCGGGTCCGCCTTCTACCCTCCAGAGCGAGACCCTCGGAGGTTAGTGCCCTGTGGTCAAGGTCGAGTCGAAAGCTCAACTGCCGATGTGGAGCCTCTTCGAGCGCGCACCCTCTGGACCGGGTCCGCCTTCTGCCCTCCGGAGTGAGACCCTCGGAGGTTAGTGCCCTGCGGTCGAGGTCGAGCTAAGAGCTCACCCGCTGATGTAGAGTGGTGCGGGCACCAGACTCAGAAGAAGACTTCAGAGCTCCATTTGGATCTCTGATTGACATTGCCCTAGAAATTAGGATTTGTAATAAAGGTTGACCTGGTCAACCAGTTTATTTATTTTATTTATTGAGTCACCATTTAAATCTTGTTGAGTCATGTTGACTCAGTGCAAGTCCCAATGTGGTTTCAATTTGGTCCAAAATGGTGCCACATTTGTCTTCCAATCAAATCAAGGTTCAAGCAAGTGGAGGCCACACTCCAAGCCACACGCCTAGCCACACTCCGAGCACACGCCAGAGTCCAGGAGGCGCCATAGAGGCATCCCAGTGTCATGGTCCCCACATCCAAAGAAGAAAAAATCAAATTGGAGGCTACTTTAAAGGAGGCGCCCATACCTGCCTATTTTACCTAAGCAAAGAAGGAAGAAGACTTCTCTTGGAGAAGAAATCAAAGAAGGACATCCAACCTACTCCTAATTGAAGTTCAAATCAAAATCAAAGAGCTTAACTTGGAGTGGAAGAAAAGAAGAAATACCATAAGAAGAAGAGGACTCCAAATCCAAATCCAACTCCAAAGGAGGCACCAAAAAAATTCAAAAAAATTCCTTTATGGCCGTCCCAATTTTTTTTGAACTCTTGGTCGGCCAAGAGAGAAGATTTTCTACCTAATCTAGTGGTTGGAGGAGTTTAGTCCCACATGGGAAATTGTACAAGCTTGGAGAAAATTTTAGGACTATATAATAGACCTCTCTTTGTAACTTTAAAAAATCAATAAAGAAAAATTATTTTTGCTATTCTCTTGTGTTGAGTGACCTAGGTTTCTCTTCTTCCGCCCTATTCTAAGTGTTGAGCTCCGTGAGGGGGTAATCCGGGTTCCATTGGAGCCTTGAGGAGGTGAGAGATCTCCATCTTTATCCAAAACCCTAGGTTAGCCACTTGAAATTCCAAAACCCTAGCCGCCCTTCATTATTTTCAATCCATCAAACCCTAGATCCATCCATCTCCCACAGCCTCTCTCTCTCTACAAGTCCAGGCCGTCCACCTTCATCCAGATCCAGTCCGGCAACTTCAGATCCAGAGCAAGTTCCAAGGAAAATCACATCAACATCCAGGAGAATCCAGTTTTCAGCAATTTCAATCTTCAAGTTCATCAACCTGGTAAATCTTTCCCTTGACTCTCTGATTCCATCAATTGTTTTTCTTCTCTTCCAGATCCTGAGTTCAGGAGAAGCCAACCCGCCAAAGGACCAGTATTGGAGGATCCATTACGAAGATATCTGAATCCGAGGATCCAACAATCTGCTCGGGAGAGTTCTTCCACCAAAATCTGTGAAGATCATTGCCTGGTTAGATAAACCATCTCTTCTCTTTATTTCTATTTTGTTAAAAGTTCGGAGCGAAACCCTAGGTCTGGGAGTTTCTCAACCCCCAGCAATCCGTTGCTTCTGAACTACTCTGATAATTTAGTTTCCTTAAAATTGTGCTTTCAATCATCATATTAGTATCTTTCAATGTTAGGTTAACTTTTCTTTGATTTGAAGCCAACTTCTACAAACATATAAAAACAACAAAAAAAAAATTAGTTTACTTCCGCATCGCGTCCCTTTATTTGTTCTGCATCATTTTTGGTATCAGAGCCTAGTCTAGGGTTTCTGATTTGCTTGCTTGCTTGTTTTGATTGTTCTCTTTTTATTTTGTCTGCTCGAAGTAGACTCCCCAGGACGTCCGGTCCTAGGAACTAAGCGAGGCGCAAGCCTCCTCCTCCCATTCCACGGGGTGTTCCTAGGGCGTGTAGGGGATCCATTGGGTTATAACTTCGTAGCAGGGATTATAAACGGGGAAGACAATCTAGTTGCAGCCCGTAATTGCCCTGTTGTCTGAATTATTTCTCCCTGCATAAAACTCCGAATTGTATGATTTTTGCTTCGTTGAAACCAGTATAATTGATCCTGTTTTCCATAATTTTTATGGGATTTATTGGTTTCGATAAAAATTTTGAGAATTAAAATACAGCAACTCTGTTTTTTGTGTTCTGCAATTCAATTCTTTTTGGAGTGATCATCTCATAATTTACTTAAGGGCAATTGAGCATCTAAGATAAGGGGAGGAGTTGATTACCTCTCCTTAGCCCAAAACCACCATCCAATCATTCGAACCTAGACCTAATTTAAAATCAGTTAGACCTAATTTGCCCTAGTGGGCTAGGGACACCAATTGGTCGGGTCTAGGCTAGTGTTGAGTCAGTTTGCCGAGTTATTCTGTGTGTGCTTAGCACTCAGTGTCTAGAACGGTGGTTCAGGGATCCATTCCTGAAGGGCTTGTGTGCTGGTCCGCCTACCTGGCCAATCACTGATTGGTGTCTAGGATTGGCAATCAGGGACCTAACACTCCCCTTACACCTGCCTGGCTGAGTCCTGAGTTACTACAGGCTAGCTTGCCACTCTGATTGGGCATCTAGTTTGGACTCTAGGTCTAGTGATCCAGTAGTCGATTTAGTCTAGTCTCATTTTGTGTGCTTGCTTGAATCATCATGTCTACCAGAAACGGAGTGCCATATCAACCTGGTCAATCCCAACCTGATTTAGAGGCCATGATCAGAACTCTTACTGAAAGTATGGCTAAAATGAATCAAGATATGACAAACACTGTGGCCCAGTTTAGCGCACAAATTCATGAGGATCTTACCCAACTTAGGGACCGAGTCCAAGTACTTGAAGAACCTAGACATCGGAATTGGACTCCTGACCCCGATTTTAATGTGCCTCAACCTCACCCACATCAGGAGCCTAGAAGGCCTTTATATAGAGATCCTGAACCTAATCATAGGAGGCCTGACCCAGAGCCTGAAGATAGAGATGATAGGTTCATCAGGAACATCAAATTAGATGCACCCACTTTTGATGGTAGTCTGAACCCTAAGGTGTATTCTGATTGGGAGGGTGAGATGGACCAATACTTTGAGTGGTATGCTATGTCTGAGGAGAGGAAATACAAGTTTGCCAAGATGAAATTAGTGCGTCAAGCTAGGTTATACTGGGGGAACATTGAGCTAACCACTAGGAGACGGAATGTTGAGCCCATAACCACTTGGCAGGGTATGAAAGAAAAACTGAGAGATAAATACCTACCCATTTCATACCAGCAAAACCTGTTAGACAAATGGCAAAACCTGAAACAAGGAAACCGATCTGTCTCAGACTACATAGCTACTTTTGATGAATACCTAATGAGATGTGATGTGAGTGAAGCCCACGAAGTCACTTTGTCTAGATTTAGGGCTGGACTGAGAGAAGATATCAAGAGAGAACTATTTCTGAGAGAGGTTACTGATCTAGACCAAGCCTACCAGATTGCACTGAACACTGAGAAATTTCAGAGAGGACCTATACCTTCTAGGGTTAGTGCCCCAATCCCAAGGAATGGACCTAGCCAAGTTATCCCTAGTAAACCTTTTCAGGGTACTTCTACCCCTAGACCCATGGACAAAGGTAAGGCACCTGACACCCAGAGAACCCTTAGTTCAAATATCACCTATTTTAAGTGTCAGAAACCAGGTCACATTTTCAGTCAGTGTACTGCCATAGCCTGTTTCAAGTGTCATAAGGTAGGTCATGTTGCTAGCCAGTGCCCACGAAGATCCCTTTACATAGAAGAGGGAGAGAATGATAATTCCGAGCCCGGTGAGGAATTTGAAGAAGAAGTTTATGTGGCCGGAATGAATTTGGTTGAGGAGTATGAAGGAGAGGAGGAATCCAATGAATCTGACCAATTAGGAGTTGTAAGATGCATCCTATCCCAGAATCTAGTTCAAGAGGATTGGCGTAGGACTAACATCCTACAGACTTTTCTTAAATTAGGGGATAAGGTATGTAAGATCATCATAGAAAGTGGGAGCTGTGTAAATGCCATCTCTACTAGCACTGTCAAGATGTTAGGCTTAATCCCAGTTCCCCATCCCAACCCCTATAAGGTTTCTTGGGTAGATTCTACCTCCATACCCATCCAGTCTAGATGTCAAGTCCAAATCCAAATGCAATCTTATCACAAAAAGATTTGGTGCGATGTTTTACCCATGGGGGTGAGCAGTATAATTCTCGGAAGACCTTGGTTGTATGATCATGATGCCACCCTCTTAGGAAAATCCAATACCTGTGTCTTTAGTTTCAATGGGAAGAAGATTACGATCCATTCCGTTCCCCCTAAGGACAAGGTAACTAAAGGAGCCGGTAAGGTTAAGGAGATGAAAACTG
The DNA here is from genome assembly GCA_021397845.1 of Areca catechu. NCBI lineage: Eukaryota > Viridiplantae > Streptophyta > Magnoliopsida > Arecales > Arecaceae > Areca > Areca catechu. The sequence goes on from CM038041.1 coordinate 32,794,887, forward strand.
GAGTGAACCTAATCAGTGCTAAGGATCTAGAACAAGAAATTCATAGTGGTTCACCCATCTGGATGTTGACTGCTAAGGAACTTAGAACTTCGGAACCCACAGAGCCTCCTCAAGAAGTTAAACCTATGTTAAAAGAATTTGAGGATGTCTTTCCCAAGGATTTGCCAGACCACCTTCCACCTCTTAGGGATATCCAGCATGCCATAGATCTAATCCCAGGAGCGACTTTGCCCAACTTGCCCCATTACAGGATGAATCCATCTGAGCATGAAGAACTGCAAAAGCAGGTTGGAGAATTATTGAGGAAGGGGTTTATTAGAGAAAGTCTTAGTCCTTGTGCAGTCCCAGCCTTACTAACCCCAAAGAAAGATGGCACGTGGAGGATGTGTGTTGACAGTCGTGCCATCAATAAAATTACAATCAAATATAGGTTTCCCATCCCTAGACTAGATGACATGCTTGATATGATGGCTGGTGCAATGGTTTTTTCTAAGATTGATCTCAAAAGCGGCTATCATCAGGTTAGGATTAGACCCGGGGATGAATGGAAAACTGCTTTCAAAACTAAGGATGGTCTTTATGAATGGGTTGTTATGCCTTTTGGGTTGTCCAATGCCCCTAGTACCTTCATGAGAATTATGACCCAGGTACTTAGAGCTTTCATAGGAAAATTTGTGGTGGTCTATTTTGATGACATCCTGATCTATAGTAAGACCCCCGTAGATCACCTAGGCTACCTTAGAGCAGTCTGCCAAGTTTTGAGGAATGAGAGACTCTACGGTAATCTTAAGAAGTGTGAATTCATGACTAGTAGAGTTATCTTTCTTGGTTTTGTAGTAACCCCTGACGGCGTGGCGGCCGATCCTGAGAAAATTAGGTCCATAGTAGACTGGCCAGAGCCAACCAATGTGCTTGAAGTTAGAAGTTTCCACGGCTTGGCTACCTTCTATAGGTGATTCATCAAGGGGTTTAGTACTTTAGCTGCTCCTATCACTGATTGTATTAGGAAGGGAGAATTTCATTGGACTAAGTCAGCCCATAAAGCCTTCATAGATCTTAAGGATAAAATGACCCAGGCACCCATTCTAAGATTACCCGATTTTTCTAAAGTATTTGAGGTTGCCTGTGATGCTTCAGGTGTAGGAATAGGTGGAGTCCTAAGCCAAGAGAATCATCCCATAGCATTCTTTAGTGAAAAACTTAATGATGCTAAGCTTAGGTATTCTACCTATGATAAGGAATTTTATGCGGTGGTGCAAGCTTTGCGTTACTGGAGACATTATTTGCTACCGCAGGAATTTGTACTATTTTCGGACCATGAGGCCCTTAGATTTCTGAACTCCCAAAAGAAGCTTAACCCTAGGCATGCTAAGTGGGTAGAATATATCCAGTCCTATACTTTTATCCTGAAACATAAGGCTGGAGTTGAGAATAAGGTAGCTGATGCCCTTAGTCGCCGATCTCTGTTATTAACTTCTGTTAGAACTGAGGTCATAGGGTTTGAGCAAATCAAAGAGGAATATGAGTCTTGTCCGGATTTCACAACTGTGTATCAGGATCTAGTTCAAGGACCATCTAGTAATCACCAGGATTATACCCTTGTAGATGGTTTTTTGTTCTTCAAAAATAGGCTTTGCATCCCTAGAACTTCTCTTAGGGAATTTTTGATTTGGAAAATCCATGCTGGAGGTTTAGCCGGCCATTTTGGAAAAGACAAGACCATTCTAGCTATTGAAGACCACTTTTTCTGGCCTAGCTTGAAAAGGGATGTAGCTAATATTGTAGCTAGATGTCGAACCTGCGCTGTTGCCAAACAGCGAAAACAAAACACTGGCCTTTATACCCCACTCCCTGTCCCAGATCATCCTTGGCAAGATGTGAGTATGGATTTTGTGTTAGGTTTACCTAAGACCCAGAGGAGACATGATTCTATCTGTGTCGTAGTCGACCGATTCTCTAAAATGGCCCACTTCCTGCCTTGTTCCCAAACCTTTGATGCGTCTAAGGTAGCCACGCTTTTCTTCAATGAGATAGTTAGACTCCATGGCCTACCTAAGACAATCGTTTCAGATAGGGATGTCCGGTTCACCAGTTACTTTTGGAAGACCCTTTGGCATAAGTTAGGGACAAAACTTAAGTTTTCAACTGCCTATCATCCCCAAACTGATGGCCAAACTGAAGTAGTGAACCGTAGCCTAGGAAATCTGCTGAGATGTCTTGTTGGTGAAAACACCAGAAATTGGGATTTATACCTACCAAGGGCAGAATTTGCGTACAATGACTCGGTCAATAGGTCTACGGGTAAGAGTCCATTTGAAATTGTACATGGGTACAAACCTCACACACCTCTTGACCTAGTCCCTTTACCTGTCCACACTCGAGTCTCCGAATCTGCTGAGAATTTTGCACAGCATGTAAAAGACTTGCATAAAGAAATTCATGCCAAAATAAATTTAAGTAATGAAACTTATAAGAAGTTGGCTGATACTCAAAGGCGAGTCAAATCTTTTGTTGAGGGAGACTATGTGATGATTAGGTTAAGGCCTGAACGGTTTCCTCCTGGAACCGTTAGAAAGTTACATGCTAGGGGAGCTGGACCATTTAGAGTGGTAAAGAGAGTAGGATCCAATGCCTATGTGCTCGAGTTGCCTCCAGAACTAGGAATTAGCTCTACTTTCAACATTACAGACTTAGTAGAGTACAGGGAGCCAGCTGTGATTCCTAGTGAGCCTTTTGAGCCTAACCCTATCATTGAGAGTGATCCCGACCCTGTGTGTCCACCAACAAACTGGCCTGTGAGGAAAGAGCAGATTGAAAAGATCCTGGATGATCAGGTTATCTCTACTCGTAATCGAGGATACCAAAGGTACCTGGTCCACTAGCAAGGAAGGCCAGATTCTGATGACTCTTGGATCTCCCGAGAAGAATTATAAGAATTGGACCCAGACCTCTTGGAGAGATACCAGAGCCAACTTGAGCCTTACTCGACAGGGTCGAGTTCCTCCCACCCTGGGAGAATTGGTGCGGGCACCAGACTCAGAAGAAGACTTCAGAGCTCCATTTGGATCTCTGATTGACATTGCCCGAGAAATTAGGGTTTGTAATAAAGGTTGACCTGGTCAACCAGTTTATTTATTTTATTTATTGAGTCACCATTTAAATCTTGTTGAGTCATGTTGACTCAGTGCAAGTCCCAATGTGGTTTCAATTTGGTCCAAAATGGTGCCACATTTGTCTTCCAATCAAATCAAGGTTCAAGCAAGTGGAGGCCACACTCCAAGCCACACGCCTAGCCACACTCCGAGCACACGCCAGAGTCCAGGAGGCACCACAGAGGCATCCCAGTGTCATGGTCCCCACATCCAAAGAAGAAAAAATCAAATTGGAGGCTACTTTAAAGGAGGCGCCCATACCTGCCTATTTTACCTAAGCAAAGAAGGAAGAAGACTTCTCTTGGAGAAGAAATCAAAGAAGGACATCAAACCTACTCCTAATTGAAGTTCAAATCAAAATCAAAGAGCTTAACTTGGAGTGGAAGAAAAGAAGAAATACCATAAGAAGAAGAGGACTCCAAATCCAACTCCAAAGGAGGCACCAAAAAAATTCAAAAAAAATTCCTTTATGGCCGTCCCAATTTTTTTGAACTCTTGGTCGGCCAAGAGAGAAGATTTTCTACCTAATCTAGTGGTTGGAGGAGTTTAGTCCCACATGGGAATTTGTACAAGCTTGGAGAAAATTTTAGGTCTATATAATAGACCTCTCTTTGTAACTTTAAAAAATCAATGAAGAAAAATTATTTTTGCTATTCTCTTGTGTTGAGTGACCTAGGTTTCTCTTCTTCCGCACTATTCTAAGTGTTGAGCTCCGTGAGGGGGTAATCCGGGTTCCATTGGAGCCTTGAGGAGGTGAGAGATCTCCATCTTTATCCAAAACCCTAGGTTAGCCACTTGAAATTCCAAAACCCTAGCCGCCCTTCATTATTTTCAATCCATCAAACCCTAGATCCATCCATCTCCCACAGCCTCTCTCTCTCTACAAGACCAGGCCATCCACCTTCATCCAGATCCAGTCCGGCAACTTCAGATCCAGAGCAAGTTCCAAGGAAAATCACATCAACATCCAGGAGAATCCAGTTTTCAGCAATTTCAATCTTCAAGTTCATCAACCTGGTAAATCTTTCCCTTGACTCTCTGATTCCATCAATTGTTTTTCTTCTCTTCCAGATCCTGAGTTCAGGAGAAGCCAACCCGCCAAAGGACCAGTATTGGAGGATCCATTACGAAGATATCTGAATCCGAGGATCCAACAATCTGCTCGGGAGAGTTCTTCCACCAAAATCTGTGAAGATCATTGCCTGGTTAGATAAACCATCTCTTCTCTTTATTTCTGTTTTGTTAAAAGATCAGAGCGAAACCCTAGGTCTGGGAGTTTCTCAAACCCCAGCGATCCGTTGCTTCTGAACTACTCTGATAATTTAGTTTCCTTAAAATTGTGCTTTCAATCATCATATTAGTATCTTTCAATGTTAGGTTAACTTTTCTTTGATTTGAAGCCAACTTCTACAAACATATAAAAACAACAAAAAAAAAAATTAGTTTACTTCCGCATCGCGTCCCTTTATTTGTTCTGCATCATAGAGCCTCTCCGAGCACGCACCCTCCGGACTTGGCCCGCACCTTAACCTCCTCCGCCTAGGCGCCCCCCATAAACTTGGGGCGCTTAGGATGGAGTGAGCCTTGCCATCCCAGCTCTGCCCCAGCCCGGACGAGGTCCTCACCAGCCGAGGACACCGGTGTGCCGCCCGAGGACCGTACCAGAGCGCCTCCCAGATCGTGCAGACCGCCTGAAACTGCCAATTGCACCAGAATGGCAAGCAGCACGTTGATCGAGATGCTACATTTCTCACCAACCACTCAGATCACCCAAGAGAGAAGGCCAACCGAGAGATTCAAATCCTGTAGGCGGTGGCCCGCCATTCGAGACATCCCCAAATTTTTCAGAACGAGGCAACCAAGAAGAGTTTCAGAGCGCCTGACAACACATCCTATCATGAATTGGGAAAGGCTCCTCGGGACACCACCGCATGTGCCTGACAGTCCGGTAGGGATCCCGAGACAAGCGCCAAATGGTAACCAAGTTCATGACAAACCCGAAGGTAACGCAACAATTCCAGTACACAAGCAAAAACATAAGCCAAAAAAAAAAGAAGAAACGGGGGGGGTATGGCACCACCACCACCACAAGCACAAGCGCTAGCCCGGCCAAGAGGGCGAAGCGCCACGACCACCACTGTTGAAGGGAAACGAGGGGCACAAGGAGAGACCGAGGGACAGAGCACCCCTCTGTCACTGTTATCACTCTCCCCCTGTAACATTTTCACCTTCACGCACATCATTTACTCCTCCTAGTACGGAGTCCATCAAGAGGGGCCCGACCAGGAGGATCTGTTCCCCTGGATTATCATTGACTTGATCGTCGGAGTGCCCCCGTTGGAAATCCTAGCCTGGGTCTCTAACCGGTGTCTCGCAGGCTCAGGAGCGTAGGACCGCCAGGCGACGAGGCAATCGCACCCAGCACAGAGGTCCGGGAACCGAGAACGGTGGGTGGCAGAGAAGGTGTGCACTCCGACACCAACAGTAGCTATGGGCCACGACAATCTTGGCGGCAACAGATTGGCACGCCAGGTAGGGACAGTAGGACGGGCATGACTAAGTCTTTCACCACTCCCCAGGTCAACATACCGCAGAAGAACGGTGACGACACAAGCTAGAAAGGACAACAGATGGGTGATCTTCTCTAGGCCTCTCCATGACGTCACTCCCTCCGTCCCCTTCGATGAGGAATCTACTGACGAAACCATCAAGCATGCAACAAAGGCGCACCTAGAGAGGCATGAGTACAAGCTGGCAGGGTTTTCCTGCGGTTCATCAACATGAGAGGCCCACCATCAGCGAAGCCCTTCACCGGTTGCAGTGGGGCGGGGTATCATCGCCTCCACCGCGATCACGGTCGTGACGTCGAAATACGTCGTGATCGTGGGCAGGAGATCGAGAAACTCATCAAGGAGACCCACCTCCAAAGGTTTGCGGGGGGCAAACCTCAAGCGGGGCCCCAAGCGCTCGCCACTCTCCCATCGGTTTCAACCATCGACACTTACCCTACCACGAAACCGGTGGGTGCAATTGCCGGGGGAACTGTGCATGTGCCTAAGAAGGCTCGGGGGGCAGGAGACCCCGAGGGTGATCTCCCCGCCATGAAGAGAGGAGAAAGCGAGGGAGAGGCGAGCAAAGATGCCATAGTTGTTGGGACGGCGATCACGTACCACCATAGGAAGGCCCCCACGAGACGGCATAAGTTCCATCATGAGGGGTCCATTACCTCGAAGAACTCGATGGCATCAGGCTCCCCCGAGGGAGGTGGGTCTGCAACCTACAAAGACACCCCTAGTAAGGTAAGTTCCCCAACCAACGATCATGATAACGATTTTTTCCCTTGCATGGGTATCCGCATGTTTTGCAGGAAAGGACCAACAGCGTCCCCAAGGCCAGCTCCAAGACGTAGAAGGATCTTTGAGCCATGTAGCTCTCCAACTCCAATCATCCCCGAGCCCAGCTCCAGGACATAGAAGGATCTTCGAGCCACGTAGCTCTCCAATTCCAAATGTCCTCAAGCCCAGCTCCATGACATAGAAGAATCTTCGAGCCACGTAACTCTCCAACTCCAAGCATCCCCGAGCCCAGCTCCAGGACATAGAAGGATCTTCGAGCCACGTAGCTCTCCAATTCCAAGCATCCCCGAGCCCAGCTCCAGGATGTAGAAGGAACTTCGAGCCACGTAGCTCTCCAATTTCAAACATCCCTGAGCCCAGCTCTAGGACGTAAAAGAATCCTCGAGCCAAGCAGCTCTCTATTTCAAACATCTCCGAACCCAGCTCCGAGATGCCAAGAGATCATGGGGCCACGTAGCTCCCATCAATGCCTCAAGCCTAGCTCCAAGGTGCCAAAGACCTGAGCCAAGATCTCAGGCAACCCCTCGGCCCGAGCCTAGCTCCACGTCCAGGAAGGCCTCGAGCCTAGCTCCAAGGCAATCAAGACTGGAAACCCCATCTTCTCTTATCTCCCCACTCGAAAAGAAGACAAGAGGGAAAGAAAAGAAAGAGAATAAGGAGGGAAGCCCGGCAGCACCCTTCTCTGATCTCCCTACTCAAAAAGAAGACGAGAGGGGAAGGAAAGAAAGAGAACAAGATGGAGGTACAACCAGCACCCTCTTCTCTGATCTCCCCGCTCTAAAATAAAAAAAACAAAAAAAAAGGAAGAGAAAGAAGAAGAGTGGGGAAGGAAAGAAAGAGAGAACAAGAAGGAAGTATAGCATCATCGAAGCTACCACTCTCAGCAGCTCTCAGCAATCAACGTCCCTGAGCCCAGCTCCAGGATGCCTTCTCAAGACCGAAGCTCAGACCTCCGGCCAAGAGAACTTCGAGCCAAGCAGCTCTCAGTAATCAACGTCCCCGAGCCCAGCTCCAGGACACATTCTTAAGACCGGAGTTCAGATCTCCAGCCAAGAGAACTTCAAACCAAGCAGCTCTCAGCAATCAACGTCCCTGAGCCCAGCTCTAGGATGCCTTCTCAAGATCGAAGCTCAAACCTCTGGCCAAAAGAACTTCGAGCCAAGCAGCTCTCAGCAATCAACATCCCCGAGCCCAGCTCCAGGATGCCTTCTCAAGATCGGAGCTTAGATCTCCAGCCAAGAGAACTTCTAGCCAAGCAGCTCTCAACAATCAACGTCCCCGAGCCCAGCTCCAGGAAGCCTTCTCAAGATCGGAGCTCAGACCTCCGGCCAAGAGAACTTCGAGCCAAGCAGCTCTCAGCAATCAACGTCCCCGAGCCCAGCTCCAGGATGCCTTCTCAAGACCAGAGCTCATATCTCCGGCCAAGAAAACTTCGAGCCAAGCAGCTCTCGGCAATCAATGTCCCCGAGCCTAGCTCCAGGATGCCTTCTCAAGATCGGAGCTCAGACCTCCAGCCAAGAGAACTTCAAGCCAAGCAGCTCTCAGCAATCAACGTCCCCGAGCCCAGCTCCAAGATGCCTTCTCAAGACCGGAGCTCAGATCTCCGACCAAGAGAACTTCGAGCCGAGAGCTCTAGGATGCCAACCCAAGACCGGAGCCCAGATCTCCGGCCAATGGACCTTCGAGCCACATGGCCCTCAGTCAACAATATCTTTGAGCCCAGCAGCTCTCAAGTGTCATGACTTAGCCTCAAGCAAGGTACATCCCTTCTCTCTGGTATCCCCATACAGAAAGAAGAGGAGAGGAGATGAAAGAGAGAAAAGGGAAGAACTAGGCAAAAGAAACAGATAACAAAGGAGCTCAAGTTTCATTGATCAAAAACACAAGTTACAAGTGTCTTCTGGGCCCCCGACATGCCGGGAGACCCCGAATAGGTACAAGAAACAAAAGGTACAAAACAGGATAAGGAAGAAAAGGGTCATTCCACACCGGTCGGTTTCTCTACTAGGTCCTGAGGCCGAGAGCTCCCGCCCTCAAAAGTCTCCGGCTGAGCTGCCCTAACTTCAGGAGGATCACCCTCAGCTGGTGATGAAGGCTCCGAGCCCACGGCTCCTGCAACGGCCTCCTCATCATCCTCCACCTCCGAGGTCGAAGGATACCTGAGGTGGCTGCGATCCTTGTCAGGAATAAGCACCTCGACCCGGTCGTGCAGGTACATGAAACCCTTGTAAAAGGAATCCGATGCCATCTGCTGGATTTCAGCGACGAAGTCCTCCGAAGCCTTGAACCTGGCGACGGCATCCTCAGCACCCTTCGTGGCCTCTGCGGGCACCCTCCTCAGCTCGATGGCTTCCAGCCTGGCTGCCTCCACCGAGTTGGTTGCCGTCTTTACCGCCTTCTCAGCAGCGGCAAGTTTCTCCTTCATGGCTGCCAGCTCTGCCTGGGTAGCTCGAGTGATCTCCTTGTGCCGATCGACCTCGATAATGTACCAATTCAGTTTTTTCTCGACGACGGAAAGGTTATCGATCACCTTCTTTGAGCAACTCCGCTCCATATCACGAGCCATCAAGAGTCCCTTCGCTCACCCCTCGGCATCGACGAGCTCTTTTTCGAGGACCTTGACCTTCGCCTCAAGGACCCCATTTGCCCCGGCCTTCTCCTTCAGGTCGGCCTTTAAAGATTCGATCTCGGTGGCCTGTTGCCGCTCGAGACGCTCCCAGCTCTGGAAGCGGCCCCTAATGTAGAGGGCCTCGGCACCAATCTATACCATGAAAGAAGGTCAGTAAAAAAAAATGATGATGAATGAATGATAAAAAAGTGAAAGAGCTTACCGAATACAGCTGGGGAAAAATAGTGCTGATGACGTCGGTCAGCTGCATCCCAGCCATCTCTTGCCGATCGCATACTTGGAGGGAGAAATCCATCATGCGCTCGGCAAGCTCAAGGCTCCGAAGAAATGAACTCTCCGGCCCCATCTTGAAAGGGAGATGGCGCCGGGCCTCCTCCCTCCGGCTCTCTCCGTGAGCAGGCGGCCTTGCATCGCTGGATAAAGGACCCTGGAGGGCAGGCTGGGAGGCCGGTGTCGGTGCAGACGGCACCTCCGTCGTGGCCCTGGGTTCGGCCTAGGTCTCCTCACCCATGGACCAACGTTGGACTGACTCGGAGGATGGCAGGGTGCAGCAACAGCGGCAGCCCTCGCCCGGACTACCACCTCGGGCTCTACAACGGGGGCCTGCTGGGTGGGCCTCGGTGTCGCAGGAGCTGTCCTCTCCACCAGCACGGAAGCAGCACGGGACACCTCTGAGCTCAAGCCCGCTGGGGCAGCCGAGCTCAGACCAATCACCACCGTGAGGGCGGCTGCAGGAGCACTCTCACTCCACGCTCACCTCGACGAGGGCTCCCCAGCCAGCCCGGTCGATGGCCTCTTCTTGGTGATTGCCAGGAGGTCACTCTCGAAGAAGATCATTCCTGCATGCAGATCACACAACAGTTAGAATCTATGGGGAATAGTGCAACAAGTGCAGGAAGTGCAAAAAAGGAAAAGAAAAGGTTCAGGTCGAACTCACCCAACCCATTCGTTAGGTCGACCCCGGAGTCGGCGAGGTTCTGCTTAGACAACAGGACCTCAAGAGGAGGAATCTGGGTGGTACAGAGCTGCTCGTAGTCACCCCGGTCAGCCGCATCGACCGTAGAGTTTCGGTTGGGAGACTTGTCCGGATCGCTCCGGACCCAGTCGACCCCCCGACCTCAACAAAGAAAAATTTGCTCTTCCATCCCCTGACGGAAGAGGGAATCTCAAACTTAATGCCCTTCGAGCGGGAGGACAAAGACCACCACCCATCCTCCATTGGGTGGTGCTTCAGGGCAAAGAAAGTCCTGAACAAAGAAAATCGGGCCACGAACCCGTGAAGATGACAAAGCACGATGAAGGAAAAAATGACCCTAACAGCGTTTGGCACTAGCTGCGCCGGGACCAGACGATAATTGTCTAAGACTGACAGAAAGAAAGGATGGAAGGGAAAGCGGAGACCTCCAGAGAAGGTCTCCTCATATAAGGCAAGACGGCCCAGGCCACTCGAAGTGACCCGTTCTCCCGGACGAGGGATTGTAAGTCGGACGGAAGGTGGGATACCATAGACATCCAGGATAGTCCTGAGTTCCCCGGCGGTGATCGTTGAGGCGACCCCACCAGGACCTGCAAGCCGGACAGACTCGGGAGTAGGAGCAGGAAAAGGAGGAGGTAAAGAAGGACCAGATCCCGATTCCATAATGAGAACCGGACCAGGAGGACGCCTCCTACTAAGCTCAAAGCGAGCTACGTCTTCCTCCCCATCGGAGGAAGAAGAGGAGGACGCCGGCCTCTACTCAAAAGGATCGGCCTCGCCCTGATCAGTAGAGGGGCGGAAGCCCGGACCAAAACGGGATATCCTCAAGGACAAAGGAGAGGAAGAAGTCAAAGCAGGAGACCGAAGAGGAGATTTAACTGAAAGAAGAATCCGGACCCCAGGAAAGAACCCTATTCTAGTGGGGGAAGGACGAAGAAGAAGAAGCTGACATGTTGCCTTAGAAAACTCAGGGCGACTGGAAGGAAGAAGAAGCTTGGGCATGGCGGCAGCAGGCACGGAGAATTCAAAAAGAATAGATGGTTCGGGTAAGGCCTTCTTTTCATTTCGAAATGACCCAAGGGATTCGTACCGATTTAACCGCTCCACTGATGGATTTGTGCCACGTGCCACCCATCGGTGAGAATGGCATCCCGGCCACTTTGCATTCTGTGCCAGCATTAACTACTCCTCGGACGTGGCCACATGGCATCCCCGCATTGGCCCACAAGGTCGGTCCCTGAAGCGCCAGCAACCATGGCCATCATCATGCCAGATCTTTGCCATTCCATGTCAGCATCGCAATTACTCCCTTCGACCCGAGTGCCGTGCACTAATGGGCCTCGCGAGTGGGGGGCAAATGATGTGGATGGTTCGCTGACATGGAGGAATCGGCAGGCGCCACGTCAAGAAGAGATGCCGCGTCTACTTTCCAGCCCGGATCCCACTACCGAGATGAGTTGAGCTCTCTCAGAATGGCAAACCAAGCTCGGTCCTCCACCAGGTCGAGCTCACGAGCTCAGGACGCTTTGGTCGGAGCCGCCTTCCGCCCTATAGAGCGAGACCCTCGGAGGTTAGTGCCCTGCGGTCAAGGTCGAGCTGAGAGCTCACCCGCAGATATGGAGCCTCTCCGAGCGCGCGCCCTCTGGACCGGGTCAGCCTTCCGCCCTCCAGAGCGAGACCCTCGGAGGTTAGTGCCCTGCGGTCAAGGTCGAGCTAAGAGCTCACCCACCGATGTGGAGCCTCTCCGAGCGCTCGCCCTCTAGACCGGGTCCGCCTTCCACCCTCTAGAGCAAGACCCTCAGAGGTTAGTGCCCTGCGGTCAAGGTCGAGCTAAGAGCTCACCCGCCGATGTGGAGCCTCTCCGAGCACGCGCCCTCTAGACCGGGTCCGCCTTCCACCCTTCCGGAGTGAGACCCTCGGAGGTTAGTGCCCTGCGATCGAGGTCGAGCTAAGAGCTCACCCGCCGATGTGGAGCCTCTCCAAGCGTGCACCCTCTGGACCAGGTACGCCTTCTGCCCTCCATAGCGACACCCTTGGAGGTTAGTGCCTTGCGGTCGAGGTCGAGCCGAAAGCTCACCTGCCGATGTGGAGCCTTTCCGAGTGCGCGCCCTCTAGACCGGGTCCGCCTTCCGCCCTCTGGAGTGAGACCCTCAGAGGTTAGTGCCCTGCGGTCGAGGTCGAGCTAAGAGCTCACCCGCCGATGTGGAGCCTCTCCGAGCGCGCGCCCTCAGGACCGGGCCCGCACCTCACCCTCCTCCGCCTAGGCGCCCCCCGCAAGCTCGGGGCACTTAGGACAGAGCGAGCCTTGTTGTCCCAGCTCGGCCCCAGCCCGGACGAGGTCCTCACCAGCCGAGGACACCGGCGAGCCGCCCGAGGACCGTACCGGAGCGCCTCTTAGACCATGCAGACCGCCTGAAACTGCTAGTTGCACCAGAAAGGCAAGCATCACGTTGATCGAGATGCTACATTCCTCACCAACAACTCAAATCATCCAAGAGAGAAAGCCAACCGGGAGATTCGAATCCCGCAAGCGGTGGCCCGCCATTCGAGACACCCCCAATTTTCCGGAATGAGACAACCAAGAAGAGTGTCGGAGTCCCTGACAACACATCCTATCATGAATCAGGAAAGGCTCCTCAGGACACCGCCGCATGCGCCTGACAGCCTGGCGGGGATCCCGAGACAAGCGCCAAATGGTAACCAAGTTCACGACAAACCCGAAGGTAACGTAACAATTCCAATACACAGGCAAAAACACAGGCCGAAAAAAAAAGAAGAAAGGGGGGATGGCACCACCACCACCACAAGCACAAGCGCTAGCCCGGCCAAGAGGGCGAAGCGCCACGACCACCTCTGTTGAAGGAAAACGAGGGGCACAAGGAGAGACCGAGGGACAGAACACCCCTCTATCCCCATTATCACTCTCCCCCTACAACGTTTTCATCTTCACGCACATCTTTTACTCCTCCTAGTACGGAGTCCATCAAGAGGGGCACGACCAGGAGGATCTGTTCCCCTGGATCGTCACTGACTTGATCGTCGGAGTGCCCCCGCCAGAAACCCCGGCCGGGTTTCTAACCGCTGTCTCGCAAGCTCAGGAGCGGAGGATCGCTGGGCGGCGAGGCAACCGCACCCATCACGGAGGTCCAAGAACCGAGAACGACGGGTGGCAGAGAAGGAGCGCACTCCGGTACCGACAGCAGCTACGGGCCATGACGATCTTGATGGCAACAAAACTCTTATAGGATCTTCTAATTAAGTTGTTTGTGGATAACTCGAGCCCAATAAATCCAAAGCCAAGTAGAGCTAGACCTGGCTATGGCCCTGTTTGGTGCATTTCCATCCGTATCAACTTCTCCTCGAAATTAAATAAGCTATTTTAGGCTTATCACATTCACACCCATAATCATAGCTGCTACAAAAAATTGGAGAAATTAAATTTTAACCTCCTCCATCGGCTAAGCCTCATTTGCATGGTGCCCCTCTCTTGACGTCTGATTATTACTTGGACCAGGTCCAATAAACCATGCCAAATCCCATGAAGGATAACACGTCAAAATATTCTCCATATTTTATTAATTCTTGATTGCATGTTATCTACACGTGCCTATGCTCTAAGATTTGTCCCGGTCCATTTGAACATTATTCATGAAATAATATCTCCGCTCTGACCTTTTTTTTAAAAAAAATAATAAATAAATTCAAACGGTTTAATCCGTGCCTTTCCATCCTCACCTCATGTGGTTTATATATATATATATATATATATATATATATATATATATATATATATATATATATATATATGGGTGGTCATAAGAATTTTAATTTTATTGAAAAATATTTAATATATATAATAACAAGAAAAAGGTTCAGCTATTTTTTATCAATTTAGATGAGTATATCATTCTAATCTTATAATGGTATTAAACGATTCAATAACTAATTTTACATATTCATATCTAAATATTTAAGATATTTTTTTTATTTAATTAAGTTCATTTCGAATCAAATCTTAGAGACTGAAGAATATAAAACCACATCAAGTATGGGCTGATCTAGCGTTCTAGTGGTCGTTGCATGACTTTTTACCCTCGTTACGCTGGTAATGATGATATACACAAAACCGTTGACGCGATGTCCTGCTTACCCTCATCGCAACTGGTAATGCTGGCCATGAAATGACCAAGCCGACGTCCTTCTTACCGTCGTCAGCCATATCCACGTTGTTCTCATCCACCTGTATACGATGCCCTTAGTCGTCTGTTGAAGAAGATTTATAGAGAGAGCGTGAAAGACCGCTCTCTCTCTCTCTCTAGTTTGACGAGAGGTAGGAGGCCAGAGTCTTTTGGCACCCACAACCACAAGCCAGAAAGCCCCCCACGACTGGGATGTTCTCGTTGTTTTGCGTGATCATCCAAAATGAGGCAAAATAAGCTCGCATCTTCTTGCCTTCCTGAAAAAAAATCAACTGATCACAGATTCGAGATGGTATTCTAGTTGATTGAAGATTCGTGATGATATCTGAGATCTATAATAGTTGGATGAGCAAAAGATCATAATCTTTTTTTTTTTTTTTCCGTTCTGATCAGCTTGCATCTTAATAATATCAGGATAGCTACACCAAATTTATTTTCATATTATTTTTTTAATTAAAAAAAATATTTTTCATTTTTTTTAACCCAGAGCCTTCCAATGATGGATATTCTATTTGATATGATCTTTGAGACCTATAATAGTTGGATAAGTGAGAATTTTTTTTTTTTTTTTTTTTTTCATTCATTCATTATGATCGGCTTGCATCTTAGTGATATCAGCATAGCTGCACCAAATTTATTTCCATATTATTTTTTTAATTAATTTTTTTTTTTTTATTTTCTTTATTCTAGGACCTTGGATATTCCAGCTGGTCGAAGATTCGAGATGACCTCTAAGACCTATAATAATTAGATAAGTGGGAGTTTTTTTTTTTTTTTTTTTTTTTTTTTTTTTTTTTTTTTTTTTTTTTTTTTTTTTTTTTTTTTTCTGACCAGCTTGCATTATAATAATAGCAGGATAGCTACGCTAAATTTATTTTCATATTATTTTTTTAATAAAAAATTTTTTTTTTTTTTTTAAGCCCAGAGCCTTCCAATTAATGATGGCTCGAGACTCGTCAAGATTCTCTAAACTGCAGTCTTTTGATGCCCCTACTGCTCCCCTTCGTGTCCGACATGGACACATCTCTAGCACGTAATATGGCCCACATATTTATGGTTTAATTATCGGATAATTAATTTTGGATGGTAACTATGTACTATATATCTATAGTTATAACTAAGATACTTTCCTTGATGAAAAAAATAAAACAAAATCTAGTTATCTGATTTTATTTAAGCATGCGAGGTTATACCAATTTTATGACTTTTATGTAAGCATTGAACAATCATGGTTAGATACACGCACCATGGATATTATATTGTGTATCAAGGGCATCCTTTTATTATTAATATTTAAATCTAAATCATATATGATTTTGATATTATATAGTTAATTTTTATATATTAATTTATATATTTATTTGACATATTAAAATTATATAAATAATATTATTGAGAATTATTTTGATTATATTAAAAAAATGAAAAGTGCATCAAAAGATGGATCTTCTGCCATCGACGTCCTTCCCGTTTGGGGATGGATCTCCGGGCCCCATCCAGCACCCATCTGAGGCGAACAAACGGATAAGAATCGGGTGGCAAGGATGGGTTAAGAGGAGGGAGGGGATGGATTGGATGCATCAGGAAGCTGGGATGCGGGGGTTTTAATTTTTCTTTCTTTTGTTGAGAGAAATTTGGTTTTTTTTTTTTTTTTTTTTTTGATAAATCGATATATTTTATTCATAAATGAAAGTGAATATAATCCGGAATTTTGCTTCTGAGAAGGAATTTAAAGCCACTACATTGGATTTTTGGTAAGGAAGAATTTAAAGCCACTACATTCTTCCAACGTAGATAAACTAATAATAAACAAATTATAAGAAGCGAGAATGGATTATTAAAATTTAAAAAAAAAAGTCAGATGGGGAGAAGTGCAACAAGGAATTTAAACCCACTTCATCCTCCCGTCATATATAAACTAATAATAAATAAATGAGAGAATGGATAAAGAAAGAAAGCCGGGGAGGTAACATCGTAATCCTTTTGGGTTCTTGACCATTGCACGGAACGTTACTCTACATGGAATCCTTCTTGGATTATTCATAATAAATTAATAATAAATAACAACTTATTTTCTAAGATTTAATTGAGCGATTAGTTATGGGATGAATGTAAAAATTTTGTTTTAACGGTAGCAATTATTTAATAGCATTCGATGAATATCTTGAGTCATGATGATGTATGATGAATTTTAGTCCTTTTTGAAAAGTAATTATTTAATTGCATTGGCTCAAGGCTGCAATAATTTTGATATATTGATTAGAATAAGATAATAAACAAGACCTAAGATAAAAATACATAAACTAATGGTTAAAATAAAATTTACTTAGTACTTACTAATTTTATTAATAAAGAATAAAACAAATTATATGTTTGTTTGTATCCTCTACGTATATAAAAAAAAAATTTAGAATTTATAATTAAATTTAGTAATTGATTAATTTTAATCAAGCTTATGTTTCATAGCATCGATGCATATTATTGGATTATATTACCATGAAGGATTCATGGCTTGGTATGTGAGGTATTGTTCATTCTATCTTATAGGCCTTATGGTTTTATTCTTTAGATTTTCATTCAAAAAAGTGATCCCTACCACTAAGGCGGGAGTCCAGTTGGTAGTGAGGCAAGACCAATCGATCGTTTTAACCGCATCTTAGTGGTATCAAGTTAACGTACTCACATTACCTCGCGGGACGGGGGCCTATGGGGTAGCTACACCGAGATTTATCCCCTTGTTGACTCTGGTCTTGATTTTGATGATTGACAAAATGTTTAAATATATATGAGTACTAATTGTATTTTAAGTGTATTTTTCAGATCTTAGTACTCAACCATGTTGAATGAAGAAATGCTTGTATTTCAATTGAAAAAGTTCTTAAATTAATGAAAAATCAAGTTATATGGACTTTGGAATATAAGGAAGACTTGGAAGGACTTAAAGTTTAATTTTGAAGAAGTTTCAGTACTGGCTCAACCGAGTGTCAACACCTAAAGATCAAGTGTTGACACTTGCATGCCAAGTATTGACACTTGCAGAACCAAGTGTTGACACTTGCAGAAGCAAGTGCTGACACTTGCAGACCAAGTGTCGACACTAAGTGTCGACACCTGGAAATCAAGTATCGACACTTGGAGGTCAAGTGTCGACACTTGACTGTAATGACTAGTTTTCAAAAGCTGCAGAACTTCTCCAACTTGCTTCAAATGGCCATATCTTCATCCCCAACGGTCATAAACGGTCATCTATGGTTTGGAGAGCTATATAAACATCAAAAATCAATTGGGGAAGGAATCCTTTGGTGAGTTTTTTGAATATTCTTCAAGGATTCAAGAGTTGAGTGATTCAAAGCCTTCAAGCTTCCAAGTTTCAAAGAGAGCATTCAAAGTCTACATCTACAAGCATCAATCAAAGGCTTCATTAACTTGAAGACAAGATCTTCATCAACAATCAAGGGCTTCAAAGAGATATTTGCTTTATTTTAGAAAGCTTTTATTGTATTCATTTATACTTGCTCTTACATTGTTTTACTTAAGATTTTTGGTGAGCCTTGGAAAACCAAAGAGATTTTTGGTAAGCCTTGAAAACCAAAGTGGTTGTTGGTGAGCCTTGAAACCAAATAGGGTTTTACTTATGAGCCCGAAGCCAAAACAAGTTGTTTAGGTTCTTGGTTATCCCGTAAAACCAAGGGTGGTTGTTGGTGAGCCTTGAAACCAACTAGGGTTTGACTTGTGAGCCCGGAGACAAAACAAGTTATAAAGGTTGTTGGTGAGCCTAAGTTATAAAACCAAACTTAGTGGAATTCCCAAGGGATTCTTGGGGAATGGATGTAGGTGCTTGGTTGGCATCGAACCACTATAAACCTTTGTGTTTGTGTGATTGTTCTTCTTGTGCTTTTATTTCTTTATTTCTGCTGCATTTATTTGAAATACACATACACTTGAATTGTATTAGCACATACTTGCTTTAGTTCATATTTTAAATAGTACAAAAATTTTATAAAATCCAATTCACCCCCCTCTTGGGTTGCCTACCTGAGCCTACACCCCCATCTCTTTTTTAATAAAAAAAAAGAGTGGTCCTTCTTTATAAGCTAGAGTCTTTGCGACTCACAACTAATGTAAAATTAATGGTGCCCTCTCACTATAATATAACCCTTCAGTCAAGGAAGTGTATATGAACATATGAGAGATTCTCTCCTTATTTGTATATGGACTGACGAGAGATTCTCTCCTCCTTATTATCACCACATCACCAATGTAAAATTGATAGTGCTCTCTCGTTATAATATAGCCCTTCATTCAAGGAAGTGTATATGAACTGACAAGAGATTCTCTCCTCCTTATTATCATCTATGGTCAGAGGTGTATCATAGTCGCAAGTTTATTGTAGTTATATATTTGTCTCCTACTTGATTAGCTAATGTTGCAACAATAACTCAACATATAAAGTATTGTTCGCTCTGGATTCTAGACATTACAATATTATTTTTCAGATTTCCATCCAAAAGAAGCTTCATATAGGACATGAGGGTTCCTCAATATAAGCCAGAGTTTTCTTTGACTTAGAACCAATATGGGACTAAAGATGCCTCCTTTCCTATACCATAATAAGTTGTAATTATGCTGATTGTTGCATTAAAAAAAATTACACTGATCGGAAAGATAAGATTGTCTTGACTCTAAAGTGTATGGATTTGAATTTGGCTCTCTATGTAGATAAACCATATATCCCCATAAAATTCAAGTATGCTAAACGAGATGGCTACATATGCTCATTAGGTCCCATACAAGCAAAAGCATTAAGGGTTCAATCTCAAAATACGATAAAATCAAAGACTATATGAAAGTTATTGAGAAACAATTTGTAAACTCTAACAAGGCATTAATGAGTATTATTGCGGCATCAACTCCTGGACCGGGGACCGGGGTGGCTGAATGTGCTGGAGCGCTCCTATCCCGAAAGAACCTGCAATAAAGTCCCAAAGAGTGCCAGTGGTGTTCCGGCGGGGGACCCTCCGATGCTTAAGTTAGCAGGATGTTGAAGGCAACATAATGGATGAACAACATATGGAGAGGAAAGAGTTCTTCTACCTTCGAACGGGGTCCCCCTGGTATCTTATATAGGCACGGAACAGTCCAAAATCCATTAGGGAAGAGGCTGAAAAAGACCGATCTGCCCCTAGGAGAATCTGGAGAGTGGCCACGTGGCTCGCAGATACTGTGGCATCGTGGAAGTAGTGGAGCAGGGCTGTTGGGATTGCAGGATCCCGCGGTAACCGAAAGGTGCTTCTGGAATTTCCTGGATGCCCAGGCTCGCCTGTCGGACGTCGGCCGTGGGAAAGCCAGTCAGTTGGATTAGAGGCCAACCCTCCGAAGTAGAGCAACGGGCCGGACCCCAGCAAGAGAGGGTCATCCGGACCTCAGCTCCAGTGGGTTGGACCGCTGAAGGAGGGCGACGGGCCAGACCCTAGTGGGAGAGGGTCGTTCGGATCTCAGCTCCAGTAGGTCGGACTGCTGAAAGAGGGCGACGGGCCGGACCCCAGTGGGAGAGGGTCGTTCGGACCTCAGCTCCAGTGGGTCGGACCGCTGAAGGAGTACCAGTCGGAGCTCTGAATGGGTGGCCCGGTCAGACCGCAAGAATGGGCCGGTTTAGCTTGAGGGTGAGCCATCAGGGTACAACACTGTCCCCTTTGCCCTTGTGCTTCGAGCGAGCCCGTAGGCTTGAAGGGCGAGGGCATTAAATAGCAGTAAATGCACCAGTCCTTCAGATGATGGCGAATCCGATTCGGTGTGCTACGACCGATCGCCTTCTGCTCCGATTTTTGCTCCGAGACAGGTGTCAGTGTCTGATTAGCGAAGACAGGGGGAGCAGTCATTGTTGGTACGGTGCCTGGCAGCTGCCCGTCTAGATTCTCGATGCGACGTGGGGCACGTGGCTCCATCGGAGCGGTTAGGACACTTCCCGAAGTGGTCCATCCATCGTTACTTTGACTACCACGCGGATCGCGGCCAGATATGATCTCGCTTATCCCCTCGGATTCCCGTCCAACTCAAAAACTGAGGTGCCAGCCGTCGGATCTTGGCACGTGGGGGGATGCGTTGGGAAGCTGCCCCCAGATGCCTATAAAAGGAGGGACACAGCGCCCAGAAGGAACTTGTTGCCGTGCTTGTGCTCGAAGAGAAGGCAGTCTCCTCCCTCCTTGCACTGCTTTAGCCTCTCCTAGAGAACCAGGGGACCAGGTTAGTCCCGTCTTCCCCCCCTCCTGTCTTCCTCTCTTTCTGCAACCCATTTTAGAATGGCCTTTGGGAGTCGGGGTTCGGCTCGAGGTAATAGGGAACCCGGTCCTTTCGATATTCCTTTGGCCATGACCCGAGAGAGGGTCGAAAACCTGAGGATTGTATATAACATTCCTTCCACTTTGCACCTGACCGTCCCTAGCCATGAGAGTAGAGTGAACGGTCCTTTGAACTTAGGAGCTCTCCCCGTGTACGAAGACCACCTGAAAGCCGGTCTTCATTTCCCAATCCATAGCTTCTTTGTTCAGATTTTCAATACCTATAGAATCACCCCTGCCCAGCTGACCCCGAATAGCATTCGGGTTCTCTACAGCTTTGTGGTTCTGTGTCGGGAGGCCGACATCGAGCTGCGAGCATCTTTATTTTTCAATTTTTTCTTGTTGAAACAGGACTTCCGAAGTCAAGAGTGGTGGATATTCAGTCCACACCCTGGCCAGAAGGTTCTAGGGGGGCTTCCGTCCGTAATTCATGGATGGAAGTCTCGGTACTTCTTTGTAGATAGCCTGGAGCCATGGGACTTTGAGGCAGCCTGGAGGGAGCTGAGGCTGAATGCTCTGAATGGAAGGAAAGTCTCGAGGGCCAACGAGGTTGACTTTCATAGATTGGATGATGAAGATCCAAAGTTTCTCTGCTTTATGCTTCATAAGGGGAGTCTTCACCAGGCCGGACTCAGCCGGCACCCGATGCTAGGTAGGACGAGAGTCGTAGAGAGAGATCGACTTTCTACTTTTTTTTATATCCTCTATCGGCTTGGCGACCACATCTTACTCTATCTTTGTTTGTTGACAGGAGGGAAGATGAAGCCAAATCGGGCAGTCCTTTCGGCACGGTCTGCACAGCGGAGGGCAGTTCGGATTACGGAGCCGACCCCATAGGAGCCGAAGAAGCAGGCGGCAAAACCAACGCCCGAGAGGCTGAAGAAATGACGGACGGCAGAGCCGTCCGCCATGGTGGTATCAGTCGAGTCAAAGGATGACATGCCTCTGACCGAACGCTGAAGGGTGATCGTGTCCGAGCGATCCTCTTCCGTCGGACAACCGGTCACCCCGATAGAAGAGACGCTTCCGATGCCGACCAGGGCAGATGCAGCTCCTTCGTCCCTGCCATTGGAGCCGACTGTGGCGACCTCCCCGGCCACCAAAGGAATCCCTACAGGGGAGGGGACATCGGCCATTGATGAGAGGACCGGCGATGCCCATGAGGAGGAGGAGCGCCGAAAGTGGCGCGATACCGAAGAGGCAAAGGAGCTGCTTCAAAGGGCCGCTCCTGACAACGACGGGCGATCGGTGAATGAGCCTGCCAGGAGTTCTTTCTGTCACCTTCTAGGGGTAAGTATCACTTTTACTTCTTCATTCCAAATTCATGGGTGGCAACTTCCTAACTGCGCGTGTTTGTCGGCAGCTGATCAGAGATAACTTGTTGATGGATGAGGGCCTGGGCGAGCTGCTCTATCTGAAGGAGCAGTTGACCCAGAGGGCCGAAGTGGCTGAGCTGGCGAGGGACACAGCCTAGGAGGTGCTGACGGCCTCCAGGGAAGAGGTGCTCGGCTTGAGGGCCGCGGAGACAGAGTTATCCACCTTGCGGGCCGAGTTGGAGGCCCAGAAGAAGCAATTGGAAGACTTGCTAGCCCAGAAGGCGGATCGAGAGGAAAGTCTAAAAATTAAGAAAAAGAAGATCAAGACCCTGACCCATCGGCTGGCCGTCGAGGAGGGGCGTCTGGCCAAGTGTGATGTCCGCACGCAGGGCTATTGGACGTCGACGGAAAGATACAAGGGCTTGTTGAAGATGGCCCAAGATCTGCTAAAGACGGCCGGTGAGAAAGCCATCGCAGAGTATAAGGCCTCCGAGGACTTTACCGAGGAGATGAATGAAGCCGGGATGGTCGGCTTTGACTATGGGTACGACGAGTGCCTGGGAAAGGTCAGTGCAACCTTCCCAGAACTCAATGTCTCATTCCTTCAACCGCTGAAACCAGTGGGAGGGGAGGGCCCGGAGGCAGTAGATCCGAGTACCCGAGCAGCCGATGCCACAGTAGAGGCCACCATAGAAGTGGCCAGGATGGACGCCCCAATTGGAGCCGAGGTAGAAGCAATCGAAGGGGTTGAGGAGGCCGAAGTGGCTGTTGTCGCTGAGGGGGCCGAAGTGGCCGTAGATGTTGTAGCTTCCGAGGGTCGAACCTAGTTGTCTGTAAAGGTCTGATCTTCAGTCTTTGTAAAGAAACTTTTTTTTTTGGGAAGCAATGAAAGATCTTTTTCTTTTTACACTGTTTCATATCTTTCTTTCTGAGATCTCACTAAGTGTGAACCAGTCGGCTGATCTGAGTGGACGGTCGGACCTCCAGGGTAAGCGTTGAACAGTGACTCAAGCCGAACTAGATTCCCATAGGATTTCTATTCTAAGTATTGGTCCGTCGGTTTTCCAGACCAGGATCGATCGAAGTAGCAATTGGATGGTAGCTCAGGCCAGAGCAATGAGCTTAGGTAGTTTAACCTAAGTGTTGGTCAGTTGGCTTTTCAGACCCAGAAGCAGCTGAGGCAGCGGTCAGATTTCAGCTCAGGCTGGAGCAACGAGCTTAGGAACTCAACCTAAGTGTTGGTCCGTCGACTTTCCGGACCCAGAAGCAGCTGAGGCAGCGGTCGAATTTCAGCTCAGGCCGGAGCAACGAGCTTAGGAATTTAACTTAAGTATTGGTTCGTCGGCTTTCCGGACCCAGAAGTAGTTGAGGCAGCGATCGGATTTCAGCTCAGGCCGGAGCAACGAGCTTAGAAATTTAACCTAAGTGTTGGTCCGTCGGCTTTCCAGACCCAGAAGTAGCTGAGGCAGCGGTCGAATTTCAGCTCAGGCCGGAGCAACGATCTTAGGAACTCAACCTAAGTGTTGGACCGTCGGCTTTCCGGATAGTTGAGGTAGCGATCGGATTTCTTCTCAGGCCGGAGCAACGAGCTTAGGAATTTAACCTAAGTATTGGTCCGTCGGCTTTCCGGAACTAGAAGTAGTTGAAGCAGCGGTCAGATTTTAGCTCAGGCCGGAGTAACGAGATTAGAAATTTACCTAAGTGTTGGTCCATCGACTTTCCGGATTGGGCTGCCCTAGAGCCTTTGCCGACCGGAGTCAGATTTTCAGAAGTGGGCTACCCTAGAGCCTTTGCCGACCGGAGTCGGACTTTCGGAAGTGGGCTGCCCTAGAGCCTTTACCGACCGGAGTCGGACTTTCGAAAGTGGGCTGCCCTAGAGCCTTTGCCAACCGGAGTCGGACTTTCGGAAGTGGGCTGTCCTAGAGCCTTTGCCGACCGGAGTTGGACTTTCAGAAGTGGTTTGTAGAAGAAATATGGACTTCATTGATAATACTTGCGTAGGTTGTCTACATTCCACGGACGCGCCATCTGTCGTCCATCCAAAAATGCAAGTCGATAGGTGTCGGCTCGAACAACTTCGACGACTCGATAAGGTCCTTCCCAATTTAGGGAAAGCTTGCCTTGCTCGGTCGGCCTCGAAACTTCGGTTCTCCGCAGGACCAGGTCTCCGACTCGGAATGTTTGTGCTTTGACCCGCGAGTTATAATATTTCGCCATCTTCTGATGGCATTCCGCCATCTTCATGCTTGCCCAAAGTCTAGTTTCTTCAAGCAAGTCCATGTCAGCCCTTCGCTGCTCGGAGTTGGCCAGTTCGGCGTAGTGGTCAATTCGGAGAGATTGAAGAGAGGTCTCAATAGGGATGATAGCTTCACTTCCATAAGTGAGGTTGAACGGAGTTTCGCCAGTCGACACTATGGCAGTTGTCCGATATGCCCATAATACTGAATGGAGTTCCTCTGCCCAAAGCCCCTTTGCCTTATTAAGCCAGGTCTTCAGCCCGTGCAAAATCATTCGGTTGGTGACTTCAGCCTCTCCATTGCACTGAGGGTGACCGACCGATGTAAGTCGGTGAGAGACATGATATTGCTGACAAAAGTCTTGAAATTTAGAGCTGTCAAACTGTCTTCCATTATCGGTAATAATCGTCCGAGGAATGTCGAATCGAAAGATGATATTGTTCCGGACGAAGTTCTCCACTTTGGCCTCCGTTATCTGTGCTAGTGGTTCGGCCTCCATCCACTTGGTAAAATAGTCGATGGCCACAAGCAAGAACTTCTGTTGCCCGGAGACCGGGGGAAAGGGTCCCAAGATATCCATCCCCCATTGTGCGAACGGCCATGGGGCTGTGATCAGAGTCAGGTCACTGGCGGGTCTCCTTTGAATGACGGAGTACCTCTGACATGCGTCGCACCTTCAGACGAAGTCCGACGCGTCCTTCTGAATGGTGGGCCAGTAATATCCCTGCCGAATGATCTTGTAAGCTAAGGATCTTCCTCCGAGGTGGTCGCCATAGATGCCTTCATGAACTTCTCTGAGGGCGTAGTCGATGTCCGCTGGCCCCAAGCACTTTAACAGCGGCTGCGAGAATGACCGCTTATACAAAACGCCATCAAGGATGACGTACTTAAAGGCCGTCAAGCGCACCCGCTTGGCCTCCGCCGGATCTCCCGGAAGAGTTCCTTTAGCCAGGAAGGTAAGGATCGGATCCATCCAAGAAATTTCTTGTTCCACCTGGTGGACTTCGGTTAGCTCTTCCGCAATGCTAGGGTACCGCAAGTACTCCACAAAAATTCGGTCGGAAGTCCCGCTTGCGACCATAGCCAACCTTGACAGGGTGTCTGTCCGAGAGTTCTGCAGACGAGGTATGTGGAGGATTTCGAAAAATCTGAACTGAGGAATGAAGTTTTGTACCTTGTTTAAATATTTTGCCAAGATCGGATCCCTTGCTTCAAACTCCCCCCTTACTTGATTAACCACCAGTTAGGAGTCGGAGAAAACTCTGAGTCGGCTGATGCCCAGTTCGTTGGCGATTCGTAGCCCCGCGAGGAGGGCTTCGTACTCCGCTTAATTGTTTGACACCTGAAATAAAAAATGTAATGCATATTCCAGGTTCTCTCCATCCAGGTCAGCTAGGATTAGTCCAGCCCCACAGCCTGTGAGGTTGGATGCTCCATCCACGTGGAGGGTCCATGCTAGTTCGACTTCATAGATGTGATCGGTTTCAGGCACTTCGGCCATTCAAGGAGGTGTTTCCTTTATCCACGTACACTCTGCAATAAAATCAGCAATTACCTGGGCCTTCAAGGCAGATCGTGGCTGGAAAGAGATGTTGAATTCACCCAGCTTGACGGCCCACTTGACGAGCCGACCGGATGTATCTGGGCTCCGAAGGATTGTCTTGAGGGGTTGGTCGGTCATCACTACAATCAGATGCGCCTGGAAATATGGTCGAAACCGCTTGGCGGATGTGAACAAAGAGTATATTAACTTTTGCATCTTGGGGTACTTCGTTTCGGCATTGTGGAGGACTTTGCTGATATAATAAATAGGCTTCTACTGTCCGTCCTCTCTGACTCGAACAAGGACGGTGCAGATCACTTTGTCTGATGCCGAAAGATAGAGGTACAAAGGCTCCCCCTCCATTGGCTTGGCCAGCAACGGAGGGTTCTTCAAGTATTCCTTCAATGCTTTGAAAGCCGACCAACACTCATCAGTCCAAACAAAACCCTCCGACTGGCACAGGGTCTTGAAGAATGGCAGGGACTTCTCAGCCGAATGGGAGATAAAGAGAGGCGATTCGGTCGATGAGCTCTTGCACCTGCTTTTTGCTGGTCGGATGCGCCATCTCAGTGACGGCCTTTATCTTGTCGGGATTCACTTCGATTCCTCTTTGTGTGACCAAAAACCCAAGGAACTTTCTAGAGGTTATCCCAAAAGTATACTTCGTGGGGTTCAGCTTCATCCGATGGCGCCCGAGTGCATCAAAGGATTTCTGCAAGTCCATGATGTGGTCAGTCTTATGGAGACTCTTCACTATCATGTCATCCACATAAGCCTCCATGTTCCTGCCTAGTTGACCTTCGAAAACTCAGTTGATCAGCCTCTGAAAAGTGGCACCAGCGTTCTTCAAGCCGAAGGGCATCATTCGATAATAGTACAGACCCATGTCGGTGACAAATGCGGTCTTCTCATCATATTCCGGATGCATCTTTATTTGGTTGTAGCCGGAGAAGGCGTCCATAAAGCTGAGAAGTTGGTGGCCGATCGTGGCATCCACCAGCTAATCAATCTTGGGTACTGGAAAGCTATCCTTCGGACAGGCCTTGTTGAGGTCGGTGTAATCTACACAGATCCTCCACTTTCCGTTGGCTTTCTTCACCATAAACACATTCGCCAGCCATTCATGATAGTGGACTTCCCTGATGAAGCCAGCATCACGGAGCTTCTTGACTTCCTCCTCGATGGCTTTCTGCCTTTCGGCAGCAAAGCTTCTCTTCTTCTGTCGGACAGGTCGGTAGGTCAGATCGGCCTTGAGCTGGTGAGTGATGACCTTCGACGGTATTCTAGGCAAGTCCGACGCCGACCAAACAAAGACGTCGACGTTACTCCTAAGGAAGCCAATCAGTCCTGACTTAAGGTCTTCACTAAGGAAACTTCCAATCTGAAGGACCTTGGTGGGATCATCCTCTCGAAAGGGAACAAACATAATCCTTTCTCCTGGCTGACCAAGGCCATCAGCCTCAGCTCTAGGGTCAAGTTGCTCCAAAGTGGGATGACCTTCTGACTGTTGGTTCATAATGGTCAGACACTACCTGGCCATCCGACGGTCTCCCCTCATCACTCCGACCCCGCTCCTGTTCGGGAATTTTGCCAACAAATGGTAAGTGAATACAATGGCTCTAAATTTGTTAAGGGCCGGTCGGCCTAGGATAGCATTGTAAGGCGAGGTCGTTCGAACGACCACAAAATTGATGGGAAGGGTTTTCTGGAAAGGCTCCATCCCGATAGTCACAGGGAGAATTATCTCCCCTTCCACTCCGACGGAGTTACCCCCGAAGCCTGTAAGCGGTGCGAGGGATTCCTGCAGCATGGATCTGGATAGATTCATTCTCACAAAAGCATCATACAGCAACACCTCTATCGAGCTTCCATTATCTATAAGTATTCTCCTTACATCGTAGTTGGCAATCACTGCCGACACGACTACAGGGTCGTTCTTAAAAATATGAGTCTCTAGAAGATCTTCATCAGAGAAGGTGATGGTGTTGGAGCTCCGGGACCTTTTAGCAATATCGGTCCCGTCCTCATAGCTTATTCTGGATCGCCGATGCAGCATGCCAACATCCCCACCGGTTGGCCTCTGATTGGGGAGCTCCATCTCCTCCGGAGGGTTTCGGGCGTTTGATGCTACAGCCCGATCCCAATGGGGTCAGCATACTTGCACAAGTATCCCCTCCGGATGAGGTCTTCAATGGCGTCTTTCAACTGTATGCATTCTTCAGTACTGTGCCCGTGATCCCTGTAGAACCGACAGAATTTGTCTTCATTCCTTAGGGCAGGAGGACCCCTCATCGACCAAGGCCTTTGCAGAAAGGTCTCGTTCTCGATCTCCATGAGGATCTTCTCTCTTGGCAGGGACAGAGGTGTGTAAGTCTCGAACCTTCAAGGGAAGTCCCTCAGCTTCGGACTTCAGCATTGGGCCGACCACCGACTATCACTCGGGGGTCGGCCTTCAGGAGCCTTATCGCTCCGCTTTTTGGAGGTCGGCCTTCCCTCAGCTTGGCATCGACCAGCCGCTTGTTCTTCCGCCAGAGCGTACTTCTGCTCTTTGGCCAAGAGTTCACTGTAGCTTGTCGGATGTTTCTTGTCCAAGGAGAAGGTCAGCCTGGACGAGCGAAGCCCTCGCCTGAAGGCTGACATCACCACAGCCTCATTTAAGTTTGGGACCTTCATGGCCGCTGAGTTGAAATAGGCCATGAAGTCCCGAAGGGTCTCTCCCTCCTTTTGCAGCACGAGGAAGAGGCAGTCGGTATTCTTCGGGGTCTGACTGCAAGTCCTGAAATGGGAAAGGAAAACTGATTCGAGTTGAGAAATGGAATGGATCGTACCTGGTCGGATGGCAGAGAACCACATCCGAGAGGTCTTCTTAAGGGTCATGGGGAAGGCAATGCAGTGGAGGGCGTTGGAGGTGCCTTGTACCATCATATGGGCTTTGTATGTGCCCAGATGGTCCATCGGATCAGTGGTATCGTCGTAGGGGTCCACTTGTGGGATCTTGAAGTGGCGGTGAATCATCTTCGCCAGAATCTCGTCCAAAAACGAGGGATGGGAGTCGTATACCTGTCCCCCTTCAGCCTTCTGCTTGAGGGCAATTTCGGCAATGCGCTCCTCCATGCGCATGATCTTACTGGCATAGTCCCTTAGTGGTTCGACAGCAGGCCGACCAACGACAGGGATAGATTCGGCGTAGGAAGGTGAAGCTGACCTCGCCCTTTTGGTGTCGGCGCGGTCGCCTAACAACCTCCGGGGCTCCATGACAATGCAAGAATAATGCTGGGGAACCTCTGGCCGTCGGTTTCCTTCAGTTGCAGTTGGAGGGTTGGTGCAGGAAACAGCTGGTAATTGCTGATGGTTGTCAGCTGCTTCCTGGAAATGCTGAACTGCGGTAGTAAGTGTTTCAATGTAATTCACCAAAGTTTGGAACTGCTGCAACCCCAGTGTGATGGTGGGTTCCACGGTAGTGGCGGCAGTGGCGGCGACATCATTTTCCATGGGAGGTTCCTCAAACCTGGGAGGGGAGATACCCCTTCTGGCAGTGGCATTTGGAGCTCTTCCCTTAGCCATTTTGTTACCGAGACGATGGATTCCTCCTTTTAGAAGAAAGAGCAATAGCCCTTCCTCTAGCACCAATCTGTTGCGGCGTCAACTCCTGGACCGGGGACCGGGGCAACTGAATGTGCTGGAGCGCTCCTCTCCCGGAAGAACCTACAACAAAGTCCCCAAGAGTGTCGGTGGTGTTCTGGCGGGGGACCCTCCGATGCTTAAGTTAGCAGGATGTTGAAGGCAACATAATGGAGGAATCAAAGGATGAACAGCATATGGAGAGGGAAGAGTTATTCTACCTTCGAACGGGGTCCCCCTGGTACCTTATATAGGCACGGAACAGTCCAAAATCCGTTAGGAGAGAGGCTGAGAAAGACCGATCTGCCCCTAGGAGAATTTGGAGAGTGGCCACGTGGCTCGCAAATATGGTGGCATCGTGGAAGTAGTGGAGCAGGGCTGTTGGGATCGCAGGATCCCGCAGTAACCGAAAGGTGCTTCTGGAATTCCCTGGATGCCCAGGCTCGCCTGTCGGACGTCGGCCATGGGAAAGCCGGTCGGCTGGATTAGAGGTCAACCCTCCGAAGTAGAGCGACGGGCCAGACCCCAGCAGGAGAGGGTCGTTCGGACCTTAGCTCCAGTGGGTTGAACCGCTAAAGGAGGGCGACGGCCGGACCCTAGTGGGAGAGGGTCGTTAGGACCTCAGCTCCAGTGGGTCGGACGCTGAAGGAGTATCAGTCGGAGCTCTGAAGGGATGGCCCGGTCGGACCGGAAGAATGGGCCGGTTCAGCTTGAGGGTGAGTCGTCAGGGTACAACAAGTATCTTAATGAAAAGTTTTCAAATATGACATACCACAAAAGCAGGAGTATATAAAAGCATATTATAGAATCATTTTTAGTGCATTTCATTCTCAACTCTCTCCTATAAAATATGAGCTATTTAAAATATCTTAAAATATAGAAGAAAAAAATTGTCAATTAATGAATCTCTGATCATGCATGTATAAGAAGAGAGTTTAAAGTATGAGTCATGCAAGAATGCTCACTATGTGAATCATGCTAAAGGAAAAACTAAAAGGGTAAGGATGTTCCTTAGCTATAAAGAAAAAATAAGTATACAAATGAAGCGGGATGGTAATAAGAATAAATGCCACTTATCCAAGAAAAAGAAATATTTTAAGAACTATCCTAAGTATAAGAAATAGCTCGAAAAAAGGTAATCCTATATTTGTGCACTATGGATTTTGTTATAGTGAAGCTTTTAATAATACTACTTCTAAATTAATTTAGCCCATGCAATTCACATTATTAATAATGTGCATGATTTTCTAAACATAAGGAGACCGATGGAAAGTGAATAAGACATATATTCAAGAAACCAAATACATTTACATATAGAAGCAGCGAGGACTTATAGATTAGTTTTAAATTTTGATTTTCAATTAAACCTTATAAACACCTTTTATGATCCATTATTTTCAAAAAATTTGTTTCTATTTCAAGATTAACATGTATTAGATTTGAATTTATTTTTTATAATTCAGTTGTGGATGTTTTGAAAGGCAAGAAAATTGTTAGTTTTGAAGTTTTAGTTGATAATTTATTTAAATTTATATTTAATCCTACTTAAGAGTTAGCCTTTTAACCCGACATGTTAATAAAGTTGGCATTAAATATAGTATTATTAATAAATATTCCTCTAAACTTCAGCACGGAGACAATCTCCATAAAAAAATAAATAAATTGTTGGCAGATAATGGAGTCCTAAAACCTTTGAAATTATGGACTTTAATACTTGTATGGACTGTGTAAAGGAAAAGTATATCAACGGATCACTAAAATTGCCAAAAAAAATATTGATTTTCTAGAAATTGTATACACAAATATCTATGAACCTAAGCCTGTTTTGTTTTGGATTAAAGTTGACAAGACTTGCCGACTTCAGTTCAAAAATTCAAAAAAAATATAATCGAAACAAGGGATCCTATTCCCTACTTGACCGGTCATTGAAACTGCACGAACAACCAGCAATATCATTGCGGGCGAGTGAGGCATTGTCGAAAGACCGTTTGGTACTGGTTGGATCGATGAACAGCCAGACTTATCTGCTATTGAGCCAAGTCTATCCCGTCTAAGCCATCTCTTTAAATTTCTTCTCATTGCCTTCCATCGAGCTAAACCGAGCCCTCCACCACCATCTTCCCTATCTCCGATAATCATCAGATGATCGAAGCTAACTCCCAGCCACCCAAAGACCCCTCTCCTTCCTTCCAAACCTCCCTTTGCCCTGTTTTGGTATGAGAGTTTTGGAGCTTTTGAGACCCCTTTTTGCTATTGGAAACTTGCATCGCGGGCTATGTCACCACTGTCTTCTCCATCACCAGTAAGTCCCTTCCCTCCCTTATATCTTTTTGGCGATGGGGAATGCCACCAAGGCAGCAGGCAATGCCCTTTTTTTCCTTCTCTTGGTTCATCGCAGTCGATCGAACCACCCTGGCTATGGCTGCCCTAGGCCATGCCACCCTCGCCCGATCGCGTCGTTGCTGAGCTGCCCCACCTTGATTTTCCCATCCCCTCCACCTCCTAGAAGACATGAGAAACCTAGGGGTTGGTTGAGAGAGGAAGAAAAGAACATAAAAGAAAAGAAAAAGAAAGGGAAAAATATATATTATAATAAAGAGAGAGAAGAGAGAAGAAAGAGAGAGAAGGAAGAGGCAGGAGAGAGGAGAGGGAAGAGAGAAATGTAAATTTAAAAAATTAGGAAAAAATGGTAGGATTTCAACCTAGAAATGCGTTGGATTTCAATTTGATCATTCGATAATCAAACCGAATTTTTATAAATTGGACCCAATTAGTTACCTAAGTTAAAATTTAAACATAAACCTGACCGAGAGCCTCCTCCCTTATTTTAGCTTCTTTTTTATTAAATTAAATATTAATTACATAATTAAATTATTTTGCCAATCTTTATTACCACCATAGGTAAAGCACCGGATCTAGGATTCGAATTTATGATATATTAGTAAAATTATTTTCTATAAGTTATCTTAACCTCTAGTATACTTTACCAAGCATGATCTATTTAAAATATTAAATTATTATTATGTTATATTTATATTATGTATTTTATGACATGATGAAC
This sequence comes from Areca catechu, assembly GCA_021397845.1. NCBI lineage: Eukaryota > Viridiplantae > Streptophyta > Magnoliopsida > Arecales > Arecaceae > Areca > Areca catechu. Next base: position 32,827,315 of record CM038041.1, read on the forward strand.
ATGCATACTTGAACATGAGTTGGATTAAATTGCATGAAAAATATAATGTTTATTGATGTTAGTGCTCTCTAGTCCGACTATGATCACACGAGTTAGGATCTAGTCTCCTTGTAGGCCTTCAATGGGGCAATCACTAGCACATGACGATGAGCGGTATATTATAGTCAGGAGCTAATTTTCTTTTGGACCTAGCCAGGCAAGATGATCGCTAGCACATGCTGAAAATGCATATTTTTTTATGTGATATCAAAGCTAGTATCCTTTTGGGCCTCTAGTAGGACAATCACTAGCACATAACCGATAGGCAATATGTGTAGTCATGATCTAATCTCTTTTAGAACTAGCCATAGGTCGATCATGGCTATAGTCAGAGGGACTATGATAAGGACATCGCCTAGCATGGATTTTGATGCATGCCCAGTAATTTTTTTAAGCAGATATATGTATTTACTTTTTATTTTACCTGAATGTATGGGGATTGGATTTTTTTTTTTTCTTGTATATAGCTCATGACGGATCTCAAAGTATAGAACTGGATTAGTTTGATTTATTTTAAAATTTATTTTAGATTAGTCTGCTTGTTTTAGATTAGCCAAAAAACATAGAGTTTTGGTTAAGTTGGTCTTCAATTTGTTAGGGATTAGAGTCTATTTAAAGAAGTCTTGTTATTGGAATAAACTATCAAAAAATTAAGAAAAATATTTTAGATTTTCTCAACTTCCTCCTCTCCTATGTTTCCTTTCTCCTCTCTCTCTTCTTCTCTACTTTTCGTTTCTTCCCTCTCTTCTTTCTTCTTCTTCTTCTTCTTCTTCTTCTCCCTTCTCTCCTTCTTCCAGCTTCACTAAGTTCCAAGAAATATCGATACCAAACCTCCCTATCTGACCGTTTCTAAGTGCCCAATCCCAACAAAAAAACTTCTCACACCCAACCCTCTATCCCAGCCAACTCTCCCGCCACCACCAAGCCAACACCAACCAGACAATTGCCACCACCATCACCTTTCCATCCTCCTATCCCAAGAGCTCCACATCCAACTCCATTGAACCCATCACTGTGGGATTTTCCCAAACTTTTCCCCCATCAATCAACAACCCCATCGCCCATAGCCTTAGCGCCATTCAAATGATCCCCATTAAGTTCTCCACCTCGCTCACCACCGGCAACCGATGATCACTGTTGCCTATCATCGTTGATTGGCCTCATCTCAAGGGAGCTATCTTCTGTGGCTTCATCATCTCCAAATAACTTCACGCCCTCTTTGCCACCATCGAATGACTGACCACCTCCAGCTTTCAGTGAATCAATCCAAGAACTCATGCTGCCTCCACCCACTACCATTCTCAATAGCTTGCAGAAGTCCTATGCTGACCAGCCATGCTGCCATGTCACATCTCATGGCCGAGACACCGAGCCATCCATTCCATTGAGCCCTGTTTTCACCAACACGAATGTAAAAGCAAACTTAGAAGTCCCTACCAACATTGATTGGGGTGTATTCTTTTATTTGGTTGGAATCTGCATGCTTTTCAAAACAAATCTAGAAATCCTTGCCAATTTTTAATTTTGAATTTATTGGGCTAAATTAAATTTTATTCTTATTTGAGAAAATCTTTACTACTATTATTTTGTGTTAGCAATCTGGTTTGAAGACTTTACCAGACTTGCCATCCAACCAAGATCGTAACCCGACTTGGTCAACACCTTCTCTTCTAGATTTGACCATGATCAAGTTTATAAGCACCTTTTTATTTATTTAAAAATAAATATATTTAATTAATATTGGTCGTAAGCATAATTCTTTGATTTTATTAGATTTATATATTAATTGCTTATACTGATCCTAACCTTATGAGTAGTTTCTCAATTATCCACGATCATATTCTTAAGATTTAGGATTTTTTGGTATCTATAGTTATTTTTTAAAAAAATCGATTATAGCTTAATTCCTTCTATAATCATAAAAAAAATTGAAGTAGCTAATTTAGGTTATAATTTCAGTTTGCTGATAATTTAAGATAATAAAAATAATAATTAAATAAAAATATCACATTAGTCACATCTCTTGCATTCCTAAATTAGAATGTCCTGTATCAACTTAATTTAGTATCAGAGTGTAATTTAGGTTAGATTAATAATACTTGCATTGCATTAATTAGGAAAAAAATTTTATTCAGCATTATTTAGCAATCAACATACCCTGCGCACCCTTTCGTATTTTAGAAAATCCTGGCCATAGAAAACTCCAAAAATTATAAAAATTATCTCATTGAAAAATAGACTCGAAAGCAAACATTTTTATATTTGCAGATTTATGGGATTGCTTTAAATTCATACTAGTTTAGACTTGAGGTTTTAAGTTTCTGTTTTTAGAGTTCAACTACATGTTGTTTTGGACTATCTCAGTTCAACCCCTAAGTTCTATTTTTAGAAATGTCAAAAATTATAAAATTAGTGGCTATAGAAACTAGACTTGATTTAGAAAAATTTTATGCATGAAAATCTATGAACTTACTTTAAGATTTATTTTAGTTTGATCTAAAATTTCTTATTATGCATTTAAAAATTTGTAACCTACAAAACTACATAACCCCTATTCTTTCATCGATTCTCATTATTAGGATTGTCAAAAAATTATAAAACTTATAGATTTGAAAAATTTGAGAAGGAAAACATCTATATTTGACCATCTTAGAATTGAATCCTAGATTGATTCCAGATTTTTTTGAAATACTGGTCACCATACCTGAAAATCTTGTCAAAATTTAAGTCTATATAGTCCCTACAAATCAGCCAATCCTTAATCCTAGGAATATCCAAAAAATTTTGAATTTTATGTTGTTAGAATCCCCACTCATTGAGAAATTTGACCCTACTTTGAAATGCATGAAAACTCTTCCCTAGTATATCTATTTTGAGCATCAATCTAGACTGAAATATAACAACTACATATTGGGGACTAAACCATCAATAGAGAACTTGTTGCAACCCTTGCATGACCACCAGGTCAAGAGTGAAATACCATCTTGAATCCTTAGAGTCAAATAGTAAAATGAATCCTAACCAAATAGCTGCAACCTTTCAAGTCCTTACAAAAAAAATTGATAATCTGACCGGCATTTATCAAGAGTATGGAATAAGGATAGAAAATTTGAAAGAAAACTGAACCAATAATGCCCAAATTTGGAATACCCATCCTAGGCCCATAGCACAACAAGAGATCCAAAATTTCAATGGGAATAACAATCGGGTGATTCTACATTATCAATATTTTATTAAACAAGATGAACGGATTTTGCGAAGTGTTAAAGTTGAAGCCCCGAGCTTTGTGGGTCGACTAGATCCCAAAGAGTATATCGATTGCAAAGCAAACATGGACCACTATTTTGAGTAGTATGATATGTCCAAAAAAAGAAAAATTAGGTTTGCTAAAATGAGAATATTAGGTTAGGCTAAATTATACTGGAGTAATATTGAGCGATTGGCCATGCATAGAAGATATAAACCTATTACAACCTGGGTTGAAATGAAAGACAGGCTTCGTGAGAAGTATCTACCGACATCCTACCACCAACGTCTTCTTGATAATGGCAATGACTGGCCCAGGGCAATAAACCTGTTAGCGAATACATCTCTAAATTTAATGAATACCTTATGAGGTGTAATGTACCTGAGGATCCCTCTATCACTCTATCTCGGTTTCGAGATAGTTTAAGAGATGAGATTTAGAGTGAATTATTTATGCAAGAGATTTATAGTTTAGAGCAGACTTACCAATTGGCTCAGAATTATGAAAGATGCCATTGGTCATTAGTTACCCGTTGACTTGAATCTCAAAACCCTAGAATCTTAGGACCTAGACCTAGTAATAATCAGACCTCTACTAGTCATTCCCCACAAATAGTACTACCATATAGAAAGGACGATAAAGAAAAAGTTATTTCAAGAGAGGTTCCCCGAACTAGTAGTTCCAAGATTCAATGTTTTAAGTGTAATAAGCTAGGTCACTTTGCGAGTCAATGTTTATCAAGAGGTTTATATATTGAAGAGCCTGAAAAATAAAACATCTAGGATGAACATGAGGGAGAAATTTATATTCTGGTCCAGAATTAGTAGATACTTATGAAGAATATGATACCACTAAAGAGGAACCTGAACCATTTCTTATATTAGAAGATAGACTTGGAATGGTTAGGTGTATACTCATCCAGCCTAAAGCGAGTGAATATTGGTGACAAATGTCCATTTTTCAAACCTTTATTGGTCAAGATAACAAGGTGTGTAAAGTAATCATCGATAATGGTAGTTGCATCAATATGATTTTCATTAATGCTTTGAAATATTTAGGTTTAACACCTGTGGACCACCCGAGTCCATACAAAGTTGCCTGGATAGACACTTCATCAATTCCAATTAGGCACAGGTTTTGGTACCTATCAAGTTTCAATCATATCAGGATAAAGTTTGGTGTGATGTCATGCCCATGGAAGTTGAAAGTATTATACTAGGAAGACCTTGGTTGTTTGATCAGGAAACAACACTCTATGGTCGATCAAACTCATGCACTTTTGAGAACAAAGGCAAGAAAAATACTATATATCCTTCACCTCCTAGAGTTGCTAAAAAGAATAGAGTTAATGATAAAAAGAAAGACAAGCTTAGTAAGAGCCTATACTTATTTAGTACTAAAGAAATTGAAAGGGAATTGATTGAAGGCTTTTTGATTTGGATCTTGGTAGTTAAAGAAGTTGGTAGTAAGAACCATAAATAATATCCCCAGGAGGTACTATCCCTTCTTGAAGAATTCAAAGATGTGTTCCCTAAGGACCTTCGGGACTATTTATCACCGATGCATGACATTCAGCATGCAATTGACTTTGTTCCAAGAGCTACCCTACCGAATTTTTCTCATTATTGGTTAAATCCTACTGAACATACAGAGTTGCAACGTCAAGTTGAAGAACTCTTTAAAAAGGGTTTTGTAAGAGAAAGTCTGAGTCCTTATGCTGTGCCCGCACTCCTAAAACCTAAAAAGGATAGTTCCTGGAGGATGTGCATAGATAGTAGATCTATAAATAAAATCACTGTTAAGTATCGATTTTCTATTTCTTGATTGGATGATATGATTGACATGTTAGCAAGATCTAATATTCTTTCAAAGATTGACATAGAAAGTGGATACCATCATGTTAGAATCAAACCTGGTGATGAATGGAAGGTCACTTTCAAAACTAAGGATGGTCTATATGGGTGGTTGGTAATGTCATTTGGCCTATCTAACACCCCTAGTACCTTTATGAGGATAATGACATAAGTGTTACGACCTTTTATAAGATCATTTGTGATCGTATACTTTGACGATATTCTGACTATAGTAAAATTAAGAAAGACAATCTAGCTCATCTCCAATAAGTCTATCAAACATTAAGAACTCAAAGTCTATATGCAAACCTAAAGAAATGTGAATTTATGATAGAACAATTATTTTCTTAGGTTTTATAGTTATCTCAAATGGTGTATCTGTAGACCCAGAAAAAGTTTGTGCGATAACTGAATAGCTTATACCCCAAAACGTGTATGAGGTCCGAAGCTTTCATGGCCTCACAATTTTTTATCGAAGGTTTGTCAAAGGATTTAATACCATCATAGCCCTAATTACTGATTGTATGAAGAAAGAGGGTTTGGATGGACTAAAGCTGCTAAATGAGCTTTTCTAGAGATCAAGAAAAAGATGACCCATGCTTCTATATTGCATTTACTAGATTTTATGAAGGTCTTTGAAATCACTTGTGATGCATCAGAAGTTTAGATTGGTGGAGTCTTAAGCTAAGAAGGATGCCCTATGGGTTTCTTTAGTGAAAAGTTGAACAATACTAAGCCCAAGTATTTTAGTTATGATAAAGAATTTTATGCCATTGTCCAAGCATTAAAGTTTTGGAGACATTATTTGCTTCCTCAAGAATTCATTTTATATTCTAATCATGAAGCTCTTAGATTTTTTAATTCACAGAAAAAATTAAATCCTAGATATGGCAAGTCGGCTAAGTTTTTACAAGCTTACACTTTTATTATAAGGCATAAAATAGGCTTAGAAAATTATGCTACCGATGCACTCAGTCATAGAGTAGACCTTTTATCAACAGATTTTGAAAAAGAGATCGAGCTACTGATGCCTTAGTCATCAAGTGACCCTTTTATCAGCAATTAGTATCAAAGTCACGGACTTTGAACAACTCAAAGAAGAATATGATGAATGCCCCGACTTCAAGAATATTATAACATCACTAAGACAAGGATCGTCAAAGAAATTTAGTGAATATACGTTTCAAGATGATTACCTTTTCAAAAATAATAAGCTATGTGTTCCCTGAACTTTTATTAGAGATTTTCTAATTTGGAAAGTACATATAGGAAGATTATCTAGACATTTTGGATGAAATAAAACTATCGAAGCTATGGAAGTCCAATTTTACTGGCCTAATTTGAAACATGATGTGGCCCGTATCGTAGCACAGTGTCAAACTTATGCAACTGCCAAGCATCACAAACAGAACACTGGACTATACACCCCACTACCGGTATCTGATTGTCCGTGGCAAGATGTAAGTATGAATTTTGCTTTAGAATTACCTCGGACATTTAGAAAGAATGATTATATTTGTGTGGTAGTGGATAGATTCTCAAAAATGGCACACTTCCTACCTTACCCTAAAAGATCTGATGTCTCTAGAGTTGCAAGGTTATATTTTGATGGAGTAGTTAGACTGCATACTTTGCCAAAATCAATTATATCCGATAAAGAGTGCATTTTATGAGTTATTTTTAAAAGATACTATGGCACTTAACGGGGACGAAACTAAAATTTTCATCGCATACCATCCTCAAAATGATGGTCAAACCAAAGTCATGAATAGGAGCTCAAAAAATCTCCTTCATTGTTTAGTTGGAGAGTATATGAAGAATTAGGATTTATTACTGTTGCCGATCCCGTCGCCGTGCCTGTGGCTTCGAAGCCGCCGATCCGACTAGACCGTCTCGCCCCTGGGATCTCCTGGCTGGATCGAACCTGCAAGGCAAGGTCAGAAACCCTGGCCGGGGATTCCGGCGAGGGAGCTCCGACGGTCAAGTTAGTAGATGGCGAGAGGGAACAGATTCTCTGGGACGGGCCCCCGAAGGAGTCCCAGACTCAGAGAACGTGCTAGCAAGAAAGGTGTCAGAAAGACCAGAAACCCGGCTGGGTTCCTTCGCCGAGCTCACGCCAAGGGGCCCCCTCTCAGGACCTCAGATCTTGCTCTTGGAGCGGAGTCTCCAGCCTTTGTTTCTTGCTTGCTCACTTACCTTGTCGTCTATTCTCTCCTTCCTTTTATCTCCTCCTGTTGCCCCCTCGTTTTCCGCTCCTAGGAGGCTCCTTTGTTACTTTCATCTCCTCCCCTCCACCCCTTTCTCTTTCCCCTTCTGGATCAGAGAGCCGGGCGGCTTTCCGGCCTCGTTTGCCGAGCCTAGCGGGGAAAGAGTAGGGGAGGGGGGCGCTGGTCAGGCCGCCGACCAGACCTTGGGCCGAGCATGAGCGCTCTCCTTCCCGGGCACCGACGCTTGTCCATTATCGGGTCCTGTTTTGTCAGGGCCTCGTCTCTCGACTGCGGAACATGTCGGGCCGACATAAGTGATGTTTCACATACCGCCGCCAACCGTACGGGGTGCCTTTCTCGGAGTGCGGTGCGCACGGCTCGAGGGGCAACCTTGGAGCTCGTGCTTCCATTCCTCGGGACCTTTTCTGCAACGGCCGGCCCGCGTTGGCCGAGGTGGACCCTTCCTGGGTGGACACCTGGCGGAGCGACAGGAGGCCGCTCGACTTCGGCCGAGGTGGTCCCGTCTCCGGGCGCCACCTGGCGAAGGAGCGAAGGGGCCCGGCTCGACCTCGGATGAGGTGGGACCGTCTCAGGGTGCCACCTGGCGAGGGAGCGGGGGAACCGCCGGCTCCGGCCGAGGTGGACCCCTCCTGGGTGGATACCTGGTGGAGCGGCAGGAGGTAGCTCGACTTCGGCTGAGGTGGTCCCGTCTCCGGGCGCCACCTGGCGACGGAGCGAAGGGACCCGACTCGACCTCGGCCGAGGTGGGACCGTCTCAGGGTGCCACCTGGCGAGGGAGCGAGGGAGCCGCCAGCTTCGGCTGAGGTGGATCCCTCCTGGGTGGACACCTGGCGGAGCGGCAGGGGGTCGCTCGACTTCGGCCGAGGTGGTCCCTTCTCCGGGCACCACCTGGTGAAGGAGCGAAGGGACCCGGCTCGACCTCGGCCGAGGTGGGACCATCTCAGGGTTCCACCTAGCTAGGGAGCGGGGGAGCCACCGGCTTCGACCGAGGTGGACCCCTCCTGGGTGGACACCTGGCGGAGTGGCAGGGGGTCGCTCGACTTCGGCCGAGGTGGTCCTGTCTCCGGGCGCCACCTGGCGAAGGAGCGAAGGGACCCGGCTCGACCTCGGCCGAGGTGGGACCGTCTCAGGGTGCCACCTGGCGAGGGAGCGGGGGAGCCACCGGCTTCGGCCGAGGTGGACCCCTCCTGGGTGGACACCTGGCGGAGCGGCAGGGGGTCGCTCGACTTCGACCGAGGTGGTCCCGTCTCCGGGCGCCACCTGGCGAAGGAGCGAAGGGACCCGGCTCGACCTCGGCCGAGGTGGGACCGTCTCGGGGTGCCACCTGGCGAGGGTGCAGGAGAGCCACGGCTTCGACCGATGTGGACCCCTCCTGGGTGGATACCTGGCGAAGCGGCAGGAGGGCTCGGGCCAAACTCGACCTCGGCCGGAGCGGAGCCACAACTGACTTGGCCGAAAAAAACTCCACGTGGCTCGAGTCACGCCCAACGAAATCTAAGACGGGCCACATCATCGTTACGGCTATAACAGTTGCCCCCCAACCCATCGTTCTGTTAGGGCGTCGTGGAACGGGACGTGGGGATTAAATGCGGAGATGATATAGGGAGGCGAAGATCTTGCATCATAATTGCCACGATCCTCATCGCCGTTCCTTGGTGCACCCAAAGCCCTATAGGAGGCCGCCACACGTCGCCTATTCACCCGCAATTAATGCATCGCTTCGAAACAGAGACAGTTTCCCTACTAACGAGGCGTCGGTGTCGGGCGTGCATCCACGCGGAAATCATCCGATGGCTCGGAGCGGAATGACGGGTACGGCTGCTGTCGATTGAGTTTGAAAAGGAGGGGACTTTCCGGAATGAGGCCCTTTCCCTTGCTCCGTCGGCGGTTTGCTGCAGGCTATCTCCCGCTCCCCCGCATTTGCATGGTGCATTTTGGTGAGTGCTTCCGTTCCCTTCTTCACACCACCCCTTTCCTCTAGTGTCCTTTCCTCACCATTTTCTTTGCCATGGCGCGCCGCCGCCATGTTTCTTCTAACCCGGACGAGGCCGGTCCGTCCCGGCCGAAGACTCCATCGTCTTCCTCCTCGGAGGAGGAAGTGATTCCGGAGGAGACCCGCAGGCGACTCCAGCCTGGGGGTATCACCATAGGCATCCCTAGGAGTGTCAGGTCTCCTCCCGTCGTGTCTGCCCTTCCTATTTCTTCTCTTCCTCCTCTGGCCCTTCCTTCTGTCGGTCCCTCCGGTCACATTTCCACGATGACCGAAGGCGACCTTTCCCTGCTCCGGGAGGTCTATGGCATCTCGGGGTCTGTCCTTCTTTCCCTTCCGCGGCCCGGGGATCGCGTCACCTCGAGTGGCCCTGGTTGCATAGCCTTCTACGAGGACTTCCTCCTCGCGGGCCTCCGGTTTCCTCTACACCCTTTCTTCCTTTCCTTCCTCAGCCATTTCCGTCTAGTCCCAGCCCAGTTGGCTCCCAATGCCATCCGGGTCATTTTCTCTTTCATTGTCTTCTGTCACTTCCACGGGTTTGTTGCCCGTTTCTCCCTCTTCAGGGCTCTGTTTATCTTGAAGCGGTGCTCCACTGATGACGGCTGGTGGTACATCTCACCCCGGCCTAGGTGTCTCCGGTTCGACCTCCCTTCTTCCATCAAGGGTTGGAAGAACCGGTTCTTCTTTGCCTCGGTCGAGGATGTCAACTGGGCTTCGAGCGAGCCGGATCGGTCCCCGAACTGGAACTCTCAGATTGAGCCGGCGGACCAGGAGGCTTACTCCCAGTTGCTGAGCGATGTGGTCCCCGCGCTCGATGTTCTGCTCTCGGAGCAGAACTTGTTCGAGGCGGGGATCAGGCCCATCCGAGAGTCGGGTGAGGCTTGACTTTTTCTTTTAATCTGCTCTTCCCCCCTCTCTCCCCTTCTTTCTTTGATTGGGCTGACCGACCTCCTTTTCTTTACAGGTATGAAGTTTTCGATGGAAAACCTCCTCGAGGGCGCGGCTTAGAGAGACATTGCCGAGGTTGACGAGCCGGCAGCGAAGAGGGCTCGCACTGAGGCGAGTCGGGAGGTGGTGCCGACGCCAGTCTCCGGCCCAGCAGCCATCGTGCCCAGGCTACCTTGGGCCCGGGCCACCGACGCTCCTGCGGCCTGTCCTGATGGGGCTGCAGAAGAGGGAGGCCCAATGGCAGCGGCACACTCCCGGGCAGGGCCCGTCACCGCCGCAGCTTCGACGGTGTCGCCTGCAACTCCAGCCGCCCCGACGATGGCGGCACCACCCGGGGCATCGGTCGTTCCTGCCACCGACCTGGCCGTTCCACCGCCACTCCTCACGGCCCGGTGCTCGGTGACCCGCGACCAGGGGCTCGCGGAGAAGTTGATGGAGTACGCATGCACCCCCCGGGACTACGCTGATGCCTTGCTCGAGATCCTCCCGCAGCTCTTCATGGTAAGTCCGAACCCAAAACCTTCTGGTTTGAAGATTCGGCTAATGTTTACTGACAGTTGACTTTTTCATGCAGATCGGGACCGACGTGCTCCTGCTGAGGAACTTCCTCGCGGGGTATGTCAAAAAGGATGTCGAGAAGGAAGAAAAACTCGGCAAGCTCGTAGCCGACGTGAAAGACCATATGGAAAAGGGGGTCGAGCTGCGAGGGAAGAAAGAACCAGGCACTGCAGTCCGACCTGGTGCATGCCGAGGGGTGGGTCAAGGACCTGGAGACCTCCTTGTCCGAGGAGAGGATCTCCACCCAGCGGTGCCTGGAAGAGGACCTGGCGGAGAGGGCTCGCCTCCGAGCCCAGACCCAGTCGCTGGAGCGCCAGCTGGAGGAGGCCCGGAAGGAGGCGAGCGCGGCCAAGGAGAGGAGCGCATATGTCAACGGGCTCCTGGAAGCGGCCAAGCGGGAGGCACAGGAGGCCATCCCGAGACTCCGGTCCTCTGATGAATATGTCTCCGAGGTCCCGGAGGCCGCCGTGGACTCCTTTCTGAAGGGGTTCCGGGTGGCCCGGGAAAAGGTAGGAGCCTTCTACCCCGAGCTCGACCTTAGCGGGGTAGTGCTCGGGGGCAGGAGACAGGAACCTGCCGGCGAGGCCCCAGCCGCGGCGGGAGGGGAGGCGGCAGCTCCAGAGCAGCCTTCCGAGCAGTCAGCCACCGCAGGCAAAGACGGGGAACCCGCGACCCTGCCCGAGGAGCCTGCGATCGCGCCGAACTAGGCCTTCACTATATTTTCCTGCTTTTTTCTTAGGGGTTCCCGGCCTGTCGGGACTCCTCCGTTGTAATGCTTCTTTAAGCTCAATGAAAGTGTCAGTTTTTTGCTAAGTCCCGTCCTTGCTTCATTTTTTTTTTGTTCCAAGCCTTGTTGAGATACTTGCTTTGAGGGCCGAGACCAAGTCCCGCGGCTTGTCCGGGCTGGGTTCGCGGGTCGGCTGAGTCCCATCCCACGTTCAGGTTACAGTTTGGAGCTTCCTTGCGCGAGTCCTTCGGATTTGCTAGGCTGCTCTTCATGATTGCGTGGCGAGCCGAGCTCTGCCCCGCCTTCCAGACCGAAGTCCGGGACTTCCGGACTGAACCCCGGGGCCGCAGGCTTTATTCAAGCCTTGCGCGGCTTGCCAAGCTGTTCTCTATGATTGCGTGGACGAGCTGGGCTCTGCCCCGCCTTCCAGACCGAAGTCCGGGACTTTCGGACTGAACCCCGGGGCCGCAAGCTTTATTCAAGTTTTGCGCGGCTTGCCGAGCTATTCTCCATGATCGCGTGGGTGAGCTGGGCTCTGCCCCGCCGTCCAGACCGAAGTCCGGGACTTATGGACTGAACCCCGGGGTCGCAAGCTTTATTCAAGCCTTGCGTGGCTTGCCGAGCTGTTCTCCGTGATCGCGTGGGCGAGCTGGGCTCTGCCCTGCCTTCTAGACCGAAGTCCGGGACTTCTGGACTAAACCCCGGGGCCGCAAGCTTTATTCAAGCCTTGCACGGCTTGCCGAGCTGTTCTCCGTGATCGCATGGGCGAGCTGGGCTCTGCCCTGCCTTCCAGACCGAAGTCCGGGACTTCTGGACTGAACTCCGGGGCCGCAAGCTTTATTCAAGCCTTGCGCGGCTTGCCGAGCTGTTCTCCGTGATCGCGTGGGTGAGCTCGGCTCTGCCCCGCCTTCCAGACCGAAGTCCAGGACTTCTCGCTTTCTCGGGAATCCGACCATAACCATTTTTGCCGAACTCGGAGCCGGGCTTCTCTTTCCCTACGAGGCGAGAAAAAGTGTTTGGAGTAAAGAAATTTTATTGCAGGAGTTGGAGGAGTCTTACATTACTGATAATACATCCTTAGGTTCGAAGCGTTCCAAGTTCGAGGGAACCTAGATCCTCCTAATTCTTCCAGATAATAGGCCCCATGAGGGAGGACCTCCGCCACCCTGTACGGGCCTTCCCAGTTCGAGGAGAGCTTCCTGCACTCTCGTGGCTGAGAAGCTTCAGCACGCCGGAGCACCAGATCTCCGGGGCGAAAGGACTTCGGCCGCACCCGAGAGTTGTAGTACCTGGCCACTCGCTGCCTGTACGCCACCATCCGGACTCGGGCCTTGTCCCTCATCTCTTCAAGAAGGTCCAGGTTGAGCATCATTCTGGCGGGGTTCTCTGCCTCATCGTATTGTTCCACACGTAGTGTGGGTAGACTGAGCTTAATCGGGATAACCGCCTCGGCTCCGAAGACGAGGTTGAATGGGGTCTCGTCAGTCGCCGCCCTCGGGGTGGTGTGGTATGCCCAGAGGACGCTCGGGAGCTCCTCCGCCCACTTTCCCTTGGCCTGATCCGGCCTCGTGCGGAGGCCCGGCAAAATAGTCCTGTTCATGACCTCGGCTTCTCCATTGGTCTGAGGGTGTGCCACCGAGGTAAAGCGATGATGGATGCCGAGGTCACCGCAGAACTCTTCAAACTCGCGGCAGTCGAACTGACGCCCGTTGTCGGTGATCACGGTATGGGGGAGGCCGAAACGGTAGATGATTGACTTCCAGAAGAACTTGGCGATGTTTGCCTCAGTGATCCGCGCCAGGGGTTCGGCCTCTACCCACTTCGTGAAGTAGTCGATGGCGACGATCAGGAACATTCGCTGCCCAAACGCTGGGGGGAATGGTCCTAGAAGGTCCATTCCCCACTGGACGAACGGCCACGGAGCTGAGAGCTGGGAGATCGGAGTGGAAGACTACCGCTGCACCACGGCGTGCCGCTGGCACCGATCGCACCTTTTCACAAAATCGGCGGCATCCTCTTTCATCGTCTCCCAGAAATAGCCTTGGCGAAGGGCCTTGTAGGCCAGCGCTCTGCCCCCCACGTGATTCCCGCAGATGCCCTCATGGATTTCCTGAAGCACGAGTGTGGCTTCCACGGGTCTCAGGCACTTGAGGAGGGGATAGGAGTAAGACCTCCGATACAGTTATCCATCCATCGGGATGAACTGCGCGGCCTTCTATTTGATAAGGCGGGCCGCCGTGCAGTCCTCCGACAAGGTACCGCCGGTTATGTACTCGCGTACTTGTCTATCCAGCTGGGCTCCTGGCTGACCTGTTGGACTACCACGGGGATCTCATAGCTTGGGGCCTTGAGGCACTCCACATGAGCGCGACCCAACAACGAGTCCGGCAAGGTCGCCAGCCGGGAGAGAGCGTCCGCACGGACATTTTCCCCGTGGGGTATATGGTAGATACTGAAACGCCGAAATCCGGCTGCGCTCATTTTGATGAAGTCCAGATACTTTGCCATTTGAGGATCGTGCGCAGCGTATTCTCCAGAAATCTGTCCGGCCACCAGCTAGGAGTCAGTGAAGGCCTTCAGGTTGGCCATGCCCAACTCACGGGAGACTCTCAGCCCGGCGAGGAGTGCCTCGTACTCCGCTTGGTTGTTGGTTGCAGCGAACTGGAAACGGAGCGCACATTCGGCGACGACCCCGTCGCTGTTGGCGAGTATGAGTCCGGCTCCGCTCCCGCCAGAGTTCGAGGCCCCATCCACGTGGAGTATCCACGCCTCCTCTTCGGGTTCCTCGGATCCTGGTTTCAATTGCAGGTGCAGAGAGTCTCCCTCCGGCTCCTTGCCTAGTCCTGTGCACTCGACCAAGAAGTCGGCTAGCACTTGCGCCTTCATGGCCGACCTCAGCCTATAAGCACTGAGCTTGAGTGCCCACTTCGCCAACCGCCCAGATGTGTCGGGTCGGCTGAGGATTGCTTTCAGCGGCTGGTCCATCAGGACGGTGATGGGATGCGCTTGAAAATAGGGCCTGAGATGCTGAGCAGACACTATTAACGCAAAAACGAGCTTTTCGGGCCGGGAATACCTGAGCTCCGCATCGCGGAGAAGTTTGCTGGTGTAGTACACCGACCGCTGGACTCCCTGGTCGTCGGTCCGAACTAGGACCGAGCTGATAGCCTCCGAGGTGACCGCCAGGTAGAGGATGAGTTCCTCTCCTTCTTCGGGCCTGGAAAGCAGTGGAGGCGACGCGAGCATTTTCTTCAGCTCTTCAAATGCCACCCGGCACTCCTCAGTCCAGGCGAAGTCATTCATCTTCCTCAGTACTTTGAAAAAGGGCCGGCAGCGATCGGCCGACCTTGAGATGAAATGGCTCAGAGCGGCTATCCGGTCGGTGAGTCGCTGCACTTGCTTCTTGGAGGCGGGCTGCTCCATCTCCAGGATGGCCTGGACCTTCTCCGGATTGGCCTCGATCCCTCTCTGGGTTACCATGAATCCCAGGAATTTCCCGACGGAGACTCCGAAGGCACACTTCGCCGGGTTTAGCTTCATATGATAAAGCTGGAGGTTGCCGAAAGTCTCCGCCAGGTCGGCGACGTGGTCCGAGAGGGGCTTACTCATCACCAGCATGTCGTCCATGTACACCTGCATGTTACGGCCGATCTGGTCCTTGAAGACCTTGCTGACCAGTCGCTGGTACGTGGCCCCAGCATTCTTGAGGCCAAATGGCATCATCCTGTAACAGAAAGTCCCACGGTCGGTGATGAAGGCGGTGTGCTCTTCATCCTCTGGGTTCATTCGGATCTGGTTGTACTCGGAGAAAGCATCCATGAAAGAGCACGTCAGCCGAGCTCCCACTATCTACCATAATTTGGTGTACAGGATGCTTCGTGATGGTCATCTTGACCACCATGGCATCATTATTTACATTCTTATTTTCACTCCCCTTCTCAGCAGGGAGTACATCCTCTGGGTTCCCGCCCTCCCGGGTTCTCTTTGCTTCCCGCCCGGTCCCACACGAGATCATGCCTACCGGCTTCTCCGTTGGGCAGTTGTCAATTACGGGAACCAGGGGTAAGGCCGCGAGCGGCTGTCCTTCCGTCGAGACCTCGTTCCTCACGAACTTCCTGAGGTAGCCTCTTTTGATCATCTCCTCGATCTCCCGCTTCAGATTACGACACTCCTCCGTGTCATGGCCGTGTTCATGGTGGAACTGGCAGTACTTCGACTTGTCTCGGATGCCTCTTGGGTTCTAAGGAGGAGGTCGGCGGAGATAATGCTCGCCCTCGATTTCCATGAGGAACTTAGTTCGGGGAGCGAGGAGAGGGGTAAACCTCCACTCCTGGGTGGGCTCGCCCTTCAGCTTCGGATTTGGACGGGGGCCAGCGGACAGTCCAAGCCGCCGGGCCTCTGGAGTATCCCTTGGGCCCAGCCTCTTCAAAGTCCTCCCGTCCAACTCTCGTCGGGTGCGATCGGCCTCCTCTGCTCGGATGTACTTGTGGACGCGGAGGAGGAGCTCGGAGTACGTCCTGGGCGATTTTTTATCCAGGGAATAGGTCAGGCGGGACGTCTTGAGCTCGTGCTTTAAAGCCAGCATGGCGACGGGCTCATCCAGGCTGTAGATCTCCAGGGCAGCGGTCTTGAATCGGGTGACGTAGTCCCGGAGCAGCTCCTGGTCCTGCTGGCGGATAGAGAAGAGGCTATCCACCTCTCTCGGCACCTTTTGACAAGCATCGAAGTGTGCCACAAACTTTCCTTCCAACTGATAGAAGGAGGAAATAGATCCGGGCTCGAGATGGGTGAACCAGACTCGAGCGGCCTTCCGGAGGGTAGCGGGGAAGGCGATGCACAAAAGAGCATCCGTGGCCCCCTGGACCCTCATGAGAGCCTTGTAGCTCTCCAGATGGTCCAGAGGGTCGGTGGTCCCATCTTAGGGATCCACTTGCGGCATGCGGAACCGGCTCGGAACTGGCTCCGCATGGATTTTCTCGGAAAAGGAGGGACGGGAGTCGTAGCCTGCCGGGTCCGTCGAGGAGTTCTGCAGGTCGGCAAATCAGCGGGTGATCTCTGCCAATTTGCGTTCGTGCTCCTCCAGGCGCCTCTCGGCCTAGCACCTGATGGCCTCGTCGGTGGAATCCTCCACCGAGGCTGCTAGTGAAGGGGGCGCCGATCGGTCTCGGCGCCAGGACTTGCCTCGGCGTCACTTGCTGCGATGCGCTGTTTCGGCTTCATCGGCCTGGGATCGACTCTTGTGACCCGCCAAGCCGGAGTAATTTCTTTTCGCGGGAGTTTGGTGACTCCCGCGGGGGTTGGAGCCTACCCGCGGTTGGGATGGCCTGCCTTGGATGGAGCGCAGGCTCCCGCGCGGCCCTGCGGCCCGAGCTGCGGGGGTCCCTGGCTGTGACCAGGGAGCGTTGCTGATGTTGTAGCTGTCGAACTACCGTAGTCAGGGTCTCCAGCTGCTGGATGACGGCCGCGAGAGGTCCGTCCGCCGAGGTCAGCTGTGGTGGAAGAGGAGGGGGAGCAGGAAGCTCCCTCTCCGGGCTGGGGGGCAATTGAGGGGAGGGGATCTCCCCTGCTCGGCTGGTGGATGCTTCGTGTCCGCGAGTGACCACCATTGTCGGAGCGCGCTTCACTTGCAGAAAGCTGGCTCCCACTAGGGGTGTTGTCCTGCCCCCCTACCTGGAGCGCCAATCTGTTGCCGATCCCGCCGCCGTGGCTGTGGCTTCGGAGCTGCCGATCCGACTAGACCGTCTCGCCCCTGGGGTCTCCTGGCTGGATCGAACCTGCAAGGCAAGGTCAGAAACCCTGGCCGAGGATTTCAGCGAGGAAGCTCCAACGGTCAAGTTAGTAGATGGCGAGAGGGAACAGATTCTCTGGGACGGGCCCCCGAAGGAGTCCCAGACTCAGAGAACGTGCTAGCAAGAAAGGTGTCAGAAAGACCAGAAACCCGGCTGGGTTCCTTCGCTGAGCTCACACCAAGGGGCCCCCTCTCGGGACCTCGGATCTTGCTCTTGGAGCGGAGTCTCCAGCCTTTGTTTCTTGCTTGCTCACTTACCTTGTCGTCTATTCTCTCATTCCTTTTATCTCCTCCTATTGCCCCCTCATTTTTTGCTCCCGAGAGGCTCCTTTGTTGCTTTCATCTCCTCCCCTCCGCCCCTTTCTCTTTCCCCTTCTGGATAAGAGAGCTGGGCGGCTTTCCGATCTCGTTTGCCGAGCCTAGCGGGAAAGAGTACGGGAGGGGGGTGCTGGTTAGGCCGCCGACCAGACCTTGGGCCGAGCGTGAGCGCTCTCCTTCCCGGGCACCGACGCTTGTCCGTTATCGGGTCCTGTTTTGTCAGGGCCTCGTCTCTCGACTGCGGAATATGTCAGGCCGACGTAAGTGATGTTTCGCATGCCGCCGCCTACCGTACGGGGCACCTTTCTCGGAGTGCGGCGCGCACGGCTCGAGGGGCAACCTTGGAGCTCGTGCTTCCATTCCTCGGGACCTTTTCTGCAATGGCCAACCCGCGTTGGCCGAGGTGGACCCTTCCTGGGTGGACACCTGGCGGAGCGGCAGGAGGCCGCTCGACTTCGACCGAGGTGGTCCCGTCTCCGGGCGCCACCTGGTGAAGGAGCGAAGGGGCCCGACTCGACCTCGGCTAAGGTGGGACCGTCTCATGGTGCCACCTGGCGAGGGAGCGGGGGAGCCGCCGGCTCCGGCCGAGGTGGACCCCTCCTGGGTGGACACCTGGCGGAGCGGCAGGAGGTAGCTCGACTTCGGCCGAGGTGGTCCCGTCTCCGGGTGCCACCTGGCGAAGGAGCGAAGGGACCCGGCTCGACCTCGACCGAGGTGGGACCGTCTCAGGGTAACACCTGGCGAGGGAGCGGGGGAGTCGCCGGCTTCGACCGAGGTGGACCCCTCCTGGGTGGACACCTGGCAGAGCGGCAGGGGGTCGCTCGACTTCGACCGAGGTGGTCCCGTCTATGGGTGCCACCTGGCGAAGGAGCGAAGGGACCCGGCTCGACCCCAGCCGAGGTGGGACCGTCTCAGGGTGCCACCTGGCGAGGGAGCGGGGGAGCCGCCGGCTTTGGCCGAGGTGGACCCCTCCTGGGTGGACACCTGGCGGAGCGGCAGGGGGTCGCTCAACTTCGACCGAGGTGGTCCCGTCTCCGGGCGCCACTTGGCAAAGGAGCGAAGGGACCCGGCTCGACCTCGACCGAGATGGGACCGTCTCAGGGTGCCACCTGGCGAGGGAGCGGGGGAGCCGCCGGCTTCGGTCGAGGTGGTCCCCTCCTGGGTGGACACCTGGCGGAGTGGCAGGGGGTCGCTCGACTTCGGCCGAGGTGGTCCCATCTCCGGGCGCCACCTGGCGAAGGAGCGAAGGGACCCGGCTCGATCTCGGCCGAGGTGGGACCGTCTCGAGGTGCCACCTGGCGAGGGAGCGGGGGAGCCGCCGGCTTCGGTCGAGGTGGACCCCTCCTGGTTGGACACCTGGTGGAGCGGCAGGAGGGCCCGGGCCGAACTCGACCTCGGCCGGAGCAGAGCCGCAACTGACTTGGCCAAAAAAAACTCCACGTGGCTCGAGTCACGCCCAACGAAATCTGAGACGTGCCACATCATCGTTACGGCCGTAACAATTACTACCTAGAGTCGAATTTGGTTATAATAGTTTTGTTAATAAGACATAGGAATGAGTCCTTTCAAAGTAATGTATGGTCTTCAACCTAGAAAATCAATTGACCTCATTCCATTACCCATGCATATTAGGACATCTGAATCAGTCGAAGCATTCACACATGTAGGAAATCTGCATTAAAAAATTATTAACAAATTAATGTCAGTAATCAAATCTTTCCAATAGCCTTTCTTGGAGCCATTCTCATAAAATACAGAGATCCAAAGAATTTGGAAGGGAAGGATTTTTTGGAAAAGGTGTTTCAGAGGGAAAGAGTGAAGAGTCGAGGAAAGAATTGAAAAGAAATAACCCTACGGCTCGACTTAAGAAAGAGTCGGCCCGACATCCGAGCCAGCTCGACCGACAAGTCTTTTGCTCGAGTCGGCTCGAGCAGAGGGAGCATAAAAATGAATTGAAGCCTTTACTCAAAACTTTTTATACAACAAAAAATGGGATGTGGAGGTTATCTAGATAATATTTCCTTAAGTTTGTAGAAACTTAGGTTGAGGTTTCTAAAGAGGGTTACACAACACTAGTTCACATCAATCATTGCAAATCTATCATAATTTAAAGGTTTGATAAAAATATCAGCAAGTTGGTTTTTAGTTGGCACGAATTCAAATACAATATCATTATTCAATACATGATCTCTTATAAAATGGTGCCTAATTTCAATGTGCTTAGTTATTGAATGCTGAACATGATTCTTAGTTAAATTTATAGCACTTGTGTTATCATATTTGATTGGAATTTTAGATTATGTAACATCAAAGTCTTCTAGCTATTGTTTAATCCAAAGCACTTGAGCACAACAACTACCAGCAGCAACATACTCTGCCTCAGCAGTGGATAATGCTATGGAGTTTCGTTTCTTACAGTGCCATGTGATTAAATTTAACCCTAGAAATTGGCATGTACCACTAGTACTCTTTCTATCAATTTTATATCCAGCATAGTCAGCATCCGAAAAACCAATCAAATTTAAAGAAGATTCTTTAGAATACCAAAAACCTAAATTACTTGTACCTTTTAGATACTTGATAATTCTTTTAATAGCAAGCATGTGTGATTCCTTAGGATTTGATTGAAAACGAGCACACACCCGTACACTATATAAGACATCAGGTCTACTGGCAGTAAGATATAACAACGATCCAATCATACCTCGATAGTGCTTTTGATCGATGTTACAACCATCTTCATCTTTGTCTAGTCTGCAGGTAGGGCTCATGGGTGTGCTAGCTTCTTTGCTTGTCTCCATGCCAAACATTTTGATTATTTCGTTGATATACTTGGCTTGGTTTATAAAAATCCCTTTCTTTGTTTGTTTTACTTGTGATCTAAGAAAGTAGTTAAGTTCACCCATAAGGCTCATTTCAAACTCACCCTGCATCAACTCAGCAAATTCTCCACAAAGATTTTCATTAGTTGCACCAAATATGATATCATTAATGTAAATTTGTACAACTAATATATCATTACCTTTTTTCTTAATGAAAAGAGTTTTGTTAACATTTCCTCTTTTGAAATCATTTTTAAGCAGAAATTTACTAAGTCTATCGTATCAGGTCCTAGATGCTTGTTTTAAACTATATAAAGCTTTATTTAGTTTAAACACATAATTTGGAAAAGCATGATTTTCAAAACCTGGTGGATGTTCTATAAAAACTTG
Organism: Areca catechu; assembly: GCA_021397845.1. Classification (NCBI taxonomy): domain Eukaryota; kingdom Viridiplantae; phylum Streptophyta; class Magnoliopsida; order Arecales; family Arecaceae; genus Areca; species Areca catechu. Next base: position 32,848,223 of record CM038041.1, read on the forward strand.
TTCAGAAATAAATCCATTTAGAAAAGCACTTTTTACATCCATTTAAAAAAGTTTAAAATTCATGTAGTAAGCAAATGCAAGAAGTAATCTAATGGCTTTTAGTCTTGCTACGAGAGCATAAGTTTCATCAAAATCAATGCCCTCTTCTTGATTGTACCCTTTAGCTACCAACCTTGCTTTATTCCTCATAACCTTATCATTCTCATCTAATTTGTTCCTATAGACCCATTTGGTTCCTATGATGGGATGGTCTAGGAGTCTACTAACTATAGTCCAAATACTATTCCTTTCAAACTGGTTTAATTCTTCATGCATGGCCATCATCCAGTTTGGATCAGTTTCAGCTTCTTCTAAACTATGTGGTTCAATTTGTAAAACAAAGGCTAGGCAGTCATGTGCATCTCTATGTGCAGGCCTAGTCCTAATACCATGAGAAGGATTACCAATAATTAGATCTTTAGGATGAGAAGTTACATACCTCCATTTCTTTGGTAAATCAGTATGATCCTTACTTACCACTTCATTTTCATCTTATGTTGGCTTATCTTGTATGCTTAGATCTTTCATCTCCTTTTGTAGTGTACCTGCATCATTGTCTATGCACTCATCTTTTCTAGATGGTAAGAGGTTAGCTTCATCAAAAACAACATGAATTGACTCTTTAACGGTAAGAGTCCTCTTATTAAATACTCTATATGCTTTGCTGTGTAGTGAATAACCAAGGAATATAGATTCAAGATTTTGCATCAAATTTTTCTAGGTTATCTTTACCATTATTCAACACAAAATATTTACACCCAAAAACATGAAAATAGTTAATATTCGGTTTTCTTCCATTCCAAATCTCATAAGGAGTTTTCTTTGAAATTGGGCATATTAAAACACGGTTTAATATGTAACAAATAGTGTTCACTACTTCTACCCAAAACTATCTTGGAAGATTGCCTTCACACAACATGGTTCGGGCCATTTCTTCTAAAGTTCTATTCTTTCTCTCTACAACACCATTTTGTTGTGGTGTTCTAGGAGTGGAGAAGTTGTGATCAATGCCGTGCTCAGTGCAATATTCATCAAAAAATTAATTTTGAAATTCAATCACGTGATCACTTCTTATAGAAATAACAGAAAGATTTTTCTCATTTGAAACATTTTTGTGAAATTTTCGAAATACATCAAAGGTTTCATCTTTGTGTGCAATAAATAATATCCATGTGAATTTAGAGAAGTCATCTACAATCACAAGGCCATATTTCATACCACCTAAGCTTGTGATCCTAGTTGATCCAAATAAGTCCATGCAAAGTAGCTCAAGGGGTTTAGTAGTTGAAATAACATTTTTCGATTTAAAACTCTTCCTAGTTTGTTTGCCTAATTGATAAGCATCACATACAAAATCAAAATCAACTTTAAAATGTGGCAAACCTCTAACTAGATTCTTTGAAATTAATTTGACAATTGTATGCATGTTAGCATGACCTAATCGTTTATGCCACAGTAAGTAAGACTCCTTGGTCTTAGCATTCATTGCTACTAGACTGAAACTACTAGTCATGGCTAGATCATTTAGATCTACCACATAGATGTTTCCAAGTCTATGACCAATGAATTTGTTGCTATAGTCAAGAGAGTTAGTTACTATACACATAGCTGATTCAAAGATAACCTTGAAGCCTTTATCACAAAGTTGACAATACTTAATAAATTATGCTTCAATTTATCTACTAGCAGCACATCTTCAATAAAAGTACAGTGGGTTATCTTGATTTTATCGATTTTGATTATTTTTTCCTTGTCATTATCACCGAAAGTAACCGATTCTCCTTCTTTCATTTGTAGGGTGATGAATTGCTCTTTATCACTGGTCATATGCCTTGAACAGCCACTATCAAGATACCATCTTTTCTTTAATTTCTAGACAGCAAGACAATCCTGCAAAACAATCAAGGAGTGGTTTTAGGTATCCAAGCTAACTTGGATCCTTTCGGGTTAGCAAAATTGGTTCCTTTTGGAACCCAAACAGTCCTGTATTTCAATGCACCAATTTTGAAATTTTTCAAAGAATTGCATTGATGAAATTTGTGCCCAAATCTATGACATGCATAGCAAACAGTTTTATCATATTTGAACGATGCATGCTTTGAAGCTTTAACAAATGCAGAAATAGATATGTTCGGTTTGAAAGATTTTTTAACAAAAATCTTAGGGATGTACTTTAAGCCTTTTGAAACAGAATTTGAAGGAAATGAACCAAAAGCTTTTTGATATTTAAAATTTGAAGGTGAAGCTTTTGAAGATACAAATTTTGTTGCTGAAATTTCTTTGGCATTTAAGGCATTAAATCCAATTTCAGCTTTGCTTTTTGTTGGCTCCACCCAGTGATTTTGATGAATAACAAAACATTGAGTGCATATTGTATTCTAATGAGGATTTCAAGTTGTGAGTTTTCAGGAAGAAAGCACCTCAAAATTACAAAAACTTATGGTGTATGGCACGTAATGGCACGGAGCAATTCTCACATATCCGGGCATCCTCTTCATTGAAAAAGGGCATATAATTGTTTAACTATTATGTGTTTATGTATTCATGAATTTTATTTTGTTTTCGAGGCATTTACACTTGAATCTGGATGTTTTCAGTCTCAAGTGTCGATACCTGGACAGTCAAGTGTCGACACTTCAGCATTTGGCACGGACAAAAATCCTTGGCACACCAAGTGTCGACACCTATATTCAAGTGTCGACACTTGGTGTCGACACTTAGGTTCCAAGTATCGACTCAAGGCCTGAGATTTTTGAAAATACAGAACTTTGTAGTTTTAAAAATTTTTGTGTCAAGTGTCGACACCTGTGCATCAAGTGTCGACACTTGAATGTTCAAGTGTCGACACCCAGAAATCAAGTGTCGACACCTGACAGCCAAGTGTCGACACTTGCAGCCTGACAGCTCTAACGGATCTATTTTTCTGGCTTGCAGAACTTGATTTTTAAGCTCCAAACGGCTATTTCCAATGCTCCAACGGTCACAAACCATTTTTAGAAGGTTTTTGGTGTATTTAAGCTCCACCAACCTCATTTTAAAGCAAGAGAAAGCAAGAGAGAAGTGAAGAGAAGTCTATTCAAGAGCATTCAAGTCCACTCAAAAGCCATAAAGCCAATATTCTCTCCAAACTTCAAATCAAAAAGTCTCTTCTAGCTTGATTCCACTGAAAAGCCTACTAGCTCATCCTTACTTCATTCCAAAAAGAGGCACCTTGAAGAAGAGTGAAGACAAAGCATCCTTTTGAGCTTCAAAGATTCCAATCTACTCTTGAAGAGAGTTTGTTGTAGCTTTTAAATTTCATATCTATTTTAATTGTGATTTGACCTTGCTTTCAAGGGTGTCTTGAAAGAAGGTTATTGTGGTTTGTTGGTGAGCCAAAGGGATAAAACCAACTAGGGTTAACTTGTGAGCCCAAAGACAAAACAAGTATTTAGGTTTGTTGGTAAGCCTAGGTGACAAAACCAACTTAGGTTTTGACTTGTGAGCCTTGTGAAAAACAAGTCAACCGTAATCTGGTGTGGATTATAGTGGAATTCCCAAGAGTGGCTTGGGGAGTGGATGTAGGTACTAGATTTGCACCGAACCACTATAAACTTTGTGTTTATGTGTGATTGCTCTTTTCCTCTCGTACTCTTTAATTATTGCTATCATCTTGCATCAAATTGATTATTGCTCACAAGCACCACTGGACCTTCATTTTATTGTGTTAATTTTTTAAAAGACCCAATTCACCCCCCCCCCCCTCTTGGGCTCCATTTCTGGGCAACAAGTGGTATCAGAGCACCGGTACTCTCTTGTAGGTCCAAGGATCTTGAGTAAAAGATCATGGCAGCCCCAATAGGCATGAGTATTGTTGAAGGTCAAGCTTCAAACCGATCCCCATTTTTTAATGGCACAAATTACACATACTGGAAGACACGCATGCGCATATTTATACAAACTCTTGATTATAATTTGTGGAGAATAATTGTAAAAGGTCCTCATCAGCCTACAATGATGATTAATGGCATTCTCACTCCAAAAATGGAAGATGATTGGGATGAGAATGATATTAAGAAAATTGAGCTTAATGCTAAGGCAATGAACCTTTTATTTTGCTCTCTTGATCCTAGTGAGTTTAATAGAATATCAAACTATCTCTCCGCAAAGGAGATTTGGGATACACTTGAGGTTACCCACGAGGGTACACACCAAGTGAAAACCACCAAGGTTAACATGCTAATTCACACATATGAAATATTTAAAATGGAACCTACTGAGTCTATCAGTGAGATGTATACTAGGTTCACAAACATTGTGAATGGCATGAGAAATCTAGGAAAAATAATTTCTAACGGTGAACTTGTGAATAAACTTCTCAGATCTCTACCAGCTTCATGGGATGCAAAGGTCACTACAATTGAAGAAGCTAAAGATGTCAACACTCTCCCACTGGAATAACTGTTGGGTTCCTTGATGACTTATGAGCTATCCCTCAAACAAAAGAACGGAGAGGTGGATAAAAAGAAGAAGATGATCGCGTTCAAATCTACTACTAGAGAGGACTCAAGCGAATACTCTGAAGAGGATGACAAAGAAGATGAAACGGCTATGTTAGCAAGGAAATTCAGAAGGTTTATGAGGAAGAAAAAGTTCAACTACAAAAAGAAATCTCTGAAAGGTGAGCCGAGTAAGGAAAAAGACAAGGAAAAGAAGGAGGAGCAGCCCACATATTTTGAGTGTAAGAAACCCGAGCATTTCAAGGTAGACTGCCCCTTGTTAAAGAAAAGTAGAAGAAAGCTGAGAAAGAAAGCCATGATGGCAACCTGGAGTGAAAGTGAAGACTCCAGCTCTAAGGAAGAACAGCAGGAAGTAGCAAATTTTGTCTGATAGCCGATCAAGAAGAGATATGTTCTGAAACCGAAAATGAATTAACTTTTGATGAGCTTCATGAGATTTTTGATGAACTAGTCAAAGAATTTCAAAATTTAAAGTCAAAATATAAAGACTTAAAGAAGCAAAATCTGGATCTAGCTAAAACAAACAACAACCTTTCAAATGAAAATGAATACCTTCTAATACAAAATAAAAATTTAAATGATAAGATTATGGCTCTTGAAAAAGAAAAGGATATATTTGAAAAGAAAAGTAACTTACTTTCAAATGAAAAATTATCAAGACAAAGCAAAGAAATTTTAATAGAAAACAAAAGATATAAAGAAGAAATCGAAAAACTAAAACCTTTTGTTGAAAAATTTACGTACAGTTCTGAAAAATTAAATTTATTATTAAATAACCAAAGAGCAGTATTTGACAAAGCTGGATTAGGATTCAGAACTTATAAGAAACAGAAACTCTTTAAAAATTTTTTTGTGCCTGCATCTTCATCCATTACATGCTATACTTGTGGTATTAAAGGATAAATCTTATATGTGCAACAAAAAAAAATTAAATAACACTGAGAAAGTTTGGGTTCCAAAAGGAACCAATGCCACTAACCAAAAAGGACCCAAGATGGCTTGGGTACCTAAAGTCTCCACTTGATCTTTATTGCAGGTATGCCTTGCAACCAACAAGAAAAGAATATGGTGCCTTGATAGCGGTTGCTCAAGGCATATGACAGGAGATGTGGAGCAGTTCTCATCACTCACATATCAAAATGGTGGCAATGTAACTTTTGGTGATAATGGAAATGGCAAAATAATCGGTATTGGTAAAATCCATATCACCCCTACCTCTTATATTGATAATGTTTTATATGTTGATGGATTAAAACATAACTTGCTTAGCATTAGTCAATTTTGTGACAAAAATTTTAAAGTTGTTTTTGAATCTTCTTTGTACATTGTTTATAGTCTAGATGACAATGGCATTAAGTTCATCGGTCATAGGCATGGCAATATTTATATGGTTGATCTTGATGATCTCCCTATTCAGAAAGGTCAATGTCTAGTGGCAATGGAAGCCAAGATCGATGAAACTAGTTGGCTTTGGCATTGTAGACTAGGACATGCAAGCATGCATTTAATTTCAAAACTTAGCAAAAAGAATTTAGTAAAAGATTTGCCTAAACTCAATTTTGAAAAAGATAAGATTTGCAGTGCATGTGAACTTGGAAAACAAACAAAATCTTCTTTCAAACCAAAAGGAGTAATCTCTACATCTAGACCTTTGGAATTGCTTCATATGGACCTCTTTGGGCCTACTAGAACATCTATTTGGGAGGTAAGAAGTTTGGTCTAGTCATTGTAGATGATTTCTCACGTTTTACTTGGGTCATGTTTTTAGCACATAAAGATGAAACGTTTTCTGAATTTATTAGATTTCATAAAAGAGTTTTAAATGAAAAAGGTGTTTCAGTAATATCTTTAAGAAGTGATCATGGAACTGAATTTGAAAATGCCGATTTTAATAAATTATGTATTGAAAATGGAATTCATCATAATTTTTCTGCACCTAGGACACCTCAACAAAATGGGATAGTAGAAAGAAAAAATAGAACTCTTGAAGAAATGGCACGCACCATGCTTTGTGAAAGTGATTTACCTAGATACTTTTGGACGGAAGCCATAAATATTGCATGCTATATTTTAAATCGAGTTTTAATTCGACCGATTTTAAAGAAAACCCCTTATGAGCTTTGGAAGGGTAGAAAACCTTCAATCCATTATTTTCATATTTTTGGATGCCGTTGTTTCATCTTAAACAATGGTAAAGATAATCTAAGTAAATTTGATGCCAAATCAGATGAGGGAGTCTTTCTATGCTACTCCACATCTAGTAAGGCATACAGGGTCTTCAACAGAAGGACACTTGTTGTTGAAGAATCTATTCATGTGGTATTTGATGAAACTAACCAAAAGTCTTCAAGAAAAGAAGATGTACTTTTTGATGAATCAGGTAGCAAGAAAACTGAAGAAATAAACAATAATGAAGGACTTACCAAGGAACAGAATGATGATCAAAACACTGACGGAGATCAAGCACAAGATGATGAAAATACATCAACTGTTGATCCATTACCAAAAGAATGGAGGTATGCTCATGGACACCCAAAAGAACTAATTATAGGTGATCCATTTAAAGGTGTAAGTACTCGATCATCTCTTAGAAATATTTGTGATTACTTAGCTTTTGTATCTCAAATTGAACCTAAAACTATTAAGGAAGCTGAATGTGATAGTAATTGGATAAATGCTATGCAAGATGAACTTAATCAATTTAAAAGGAACAATGTTTGGACACTAGTGGATAGGCCTTCAAACACATCAATTATTGGCACAAAATGGGTTTTTCGAAATAAACTTGATGAAAATGGAATAGTAATTAGAAATAAAGCTAGACTAGTTGCCAAAGGATACAATCAGAAGGAAGGGATAGATTTTGATGAAACCTTTGCTCCTGTGGCTAGACTTGAGGCAATTAGGCTATTGTTGGCTTTTTCTTGTTTCATGAATTTTAAACTATATCAAATGGATGTTAAAAGTGCCTTGTTAAATGGATTAATTGAAGAAGAAGTTTATGTTGAACAACCCCCTGGTTTTGAAAGTTCTGAATTTCCAAATCATATTTATAAACTTCATAAAGCTTTATATGGATTAAAACAAGCTCCAAGAGCTTGGTATGATCGTTTAAGCTCCTTTTTGCTGAAAAATGATTTTACTAGAGGTAATGTAGATAAAACATTGTTTTTAAAGAAAAAGAATGATGATCTCTTAGTAGTACAAATCTATGTTGATGATATAATATTTGGTGCTACTAATGAATCTCTTTGTCAAGATTTTGCAAGATTAATGCAGGGTGAGTTCGAGATGAGCATGATGGGAGAACTGAATTTCTTCCTCGGACTCCAGATAAGGCAAACCAAAGAGGGGATCTTCATCAACCAAACAAAATATACAAGATAAATACTCAAGAAGTTTGAGATGGAGAACACTAAGCCGTTAGGTACCCCTATGAGCTCTACATGTAGACTTGACAAGGACGAATCAGGTAAGTCTATAGACCAAAAATTATATCATGGCATGATTGGTTCATTATTATATCTTACTGCCAGTAGGCCAGATATCATGTTTAGTGTCTGTATGTATGCTAGATATCAGTCCAATCCTAAAGAGTCTCATCTTTTAGCTGTTAAACGCATACTTAGATATCTATCTAGCTCAATTGAAATTGATTTATGGTACTCTAGAGATTCTTCATTTGATTTGATTTCTTATTCTGATGCTGACTTTGCTGGCTGTAAACTTGATCGTAAAAATACTAGTGGAACCTGTCAGTTTCTTGGAGTAAATTTGATCTCCTGGAGTAGCAAGAAACAGAACTCAGTTGCTCTATCTACGGTGGAAGCCGAATATATAGCAGCTGGGAGCTGTTGTGCTCAAATCCTCTGGATCAAACAACAACTCGAAGATTTTGGCATTAAACTAACTAAGACACCCATAAGATGTGACAATACTAGTGCAATCAACCTATCTAAAAATCCTGTGCAACATTCAAGAATTAAACACATTGAAATAAGACATCATTTCATAAGAGATCATGTACAAAACTCTAATGTAATTCTTGATTTTGTTTGTACTAATGATCAGTTAGCTAATGTGTTTACAAAGCCTTTGAGTGAGGATAGGTTCTGTCTGATTAGAAGAGAGTTAGGTGTCATTGATCTATTCTCCTAGAACTCTCTTAGTATCTTTTTTACCTAAATCCTAAAGCTCAAAACCTATTGATTAAAACCCCAAAACTTTGTCAAAGTTTTTCCTATTTTTAACGGATTTTCTTGAATTTTTTTGGCCAAGTGTCGACACTTGGAAAGTGTCAAGTGTCGACACCTGACCAAGTGTCGACACTTGACAAATCCGAAGTGTCGACACTTGCGAATCTGAAACTGTTTTTAAATGGACCGAACGATGGTTTTTTGAAATCCTCTTCCCCCTTGATTTCTTGGAACAGTGGTCCCCTCTGTCCAAATCCATCCTTTCACCCCTCAATCCTTCACAAATCAGGTATTTCTCCTTTCTAATTTCGTTTTATTTTTCTTTGTTTTTTAATTTTATTGTTTTCGAACCAAACAACTGTGTTTTGGGTTTTTCAAATATTTTTCTTGAATCTAACCAGATTTTTGCGTGTTTTAATGAATTTCTAAAACTCCATTTGAGGGAATAATGTTTTAGATTTATTTTTCTCAGATTTTCCTCATCTTTTGGCCGTTTTTCATCCATTTTTTGCAAAAATCATTGTTTCATTAATTTTAGGCAAAATAAATTGAGTTTTCATTTAAATTAAAGTTTACTAAATTTATTTATTGACTATTTGGAAAGGTTTTTTCATGATACATTTACGACATTTTTGCCTATTTGCGAAAACCCTAAGTGTTTAGATCCAAATCCCACATGTTTTTATCTTTAGACCTTACATAAATTATTTTTCCAAAGATTCAAATGTGTTCTACCTAACAAAAACTTTTCGTACAAATTTTGCTCGAAAATTTGTCATTTGATCAAAATATATTTTTCAAACTTTGTTGATTCTGGTTTTTGAAACCTATCTGAACCTTTTGTTTCTAATCTCAACCTATGGCCAGTCCCTTGTTCTAAACCTTTCTTCCTTCTTCCTGGTCAGTTGGCTGTAATGGGTCCTAGGAAGAGACTTGCAGTTAGGGCGAGGCCCAGTCATGGTACTGAGAGGAGATCGAAGGCCAGATTTGATCCTGCACAGCCGAGCAATACAGCCACACCGAGCTCCCCCCTGCAGAGAGGATGGCAGGGAAGTCTGTAGCTTCAGGGAGGAGAGTTGACTTGCAGTGCTTCGACAGGCACCACTTTGGTATTAGGGAGATACTCACAGATGCAGGACTAGTACCCTTCTGCACCATGCAGGAGAGGTACTATCCTCACCTAGTGAGGGAGTTCTACGGTGCACTGGACTGTCGATGACTATTATGGACGACATCCGTCAGGGGTATTCAGATCTCTTTGACTGATGAGCTTCTGAGCCGTGTATGGGAGATACCCCGGAGAGGAGTCTATGCCTTTTCTGTAGATGATAGAGAGGCGGCATTCAGGTGCATCCTTGAGCGAGAGGATGTTCGCGGTATTTCAGTGGTTATCGCGAACCAGTTATCATTAGAGATGCTCCTGCTGCACCATATTACTGCACGGATCCTACTACCGAAGACTGGCAGATTCGATTTCATCACTGAGAGGGAGCTGATGGTGATGACCAGTCTGATTGAGAGGAGACAGATAGATTTACCCACTCTGATGCTATCACAGATGTATGATGCTGCCACTCAGTGTCGACACTGTTTGCCATATGGCATGGCACTGACCCGACTTTTCAGAGCTTGTGGAGTATCATTGGAGGGGGAGATCCCCAAGGAGATAATGCACATGGATGTGCACGATGAGAGGTCATTGCACCGGATGGGATACAGGATAGTTGGAGGTCGATGGGTTCGCAGAGAGTCTGGCTAGGAGCCAGATGAGGAGGATGAGTTTCGAGAGGCTGAGGCTGGACCATTTGAGCCTGCAGTTCTTCCTCCAATAGATGTACCATCGACGCAGGCAGAGCACCTGTCTCCTGACGCTTCAGCTCCTCCACCACCATCTACAGGACTATCTTTTGAGGAGCATGCCAGAGCACAGTTCTCAGAGATCAGAGGTGAGGTGACTCAGCTGCGTAGCAAGGTCGAGCTTCTATGAGCACATACTACCTCGGAGCATGCTGAGATTCGCAGATCCATGGAGGAGGGATTTACTTGCATTGAGAGTCTGTTGAGATCATTTATACCTCCTGCAGCACCTGTACTTGCTCGATCTGACGATGATGACGATGATGATGATGATGGCGACGATCACCAGAGCGACCATGCTGATTATGCTGAGGGTGGTGATCAGGATGTTGATAGAGCTACAGAGGTAGTGGGCAGTGACAGCGACAGTGTGGGCGGTGTCGATGCTTATGAGGTGGTCAGTCGAGATCCTCCTACTACACCAGCTCCTACTACTACCTTGGTTGACTTCACACCGGATCTTATTGTGCCAGCTGATCATCTTTCACCTCCTACTAGATCTTCTAGGGTTGTACCCGCCTTTGGTCCTGCCAGCTGCACTAGGAGTCTTAGAGCTTTAGCACCTCCTAGGGCATTAGCCACCAGATCTAGGATCAGTGCTCCTTTCAGTCTTGATGTTCCATCTAATGAGGATTAGCCTCACAGATGTCTATTTGCTACATGTTTGATACTTATTTGACTCTGATGATATATGTTGTTTCAGCTCTTTTGTACTAAAAATTTATCTTATATATATGTGTTTCTGTTCAGTACTCTGTTATCTTGAAGATTTTGTGCTTCAGTTTACTATTCTTTGGCTCTGATACTCTTTATAATAGTATATTTTAACTCTGATACTCTTTGATATTAGCATAATTTCAGCTCTGATGTCTATGTTATTTGTTTCTCTACTATCTTTTTGTATCCATGCTCATTGTGAGGGGGAGGTTATTCCCCTTTCTTATGATTGACAAAAAGGGGGAGAACAAGTATTGATTTTGATTTTATTGAGAAAAAGGTGTATTGTATTGATTATATTGATTTCACCTTGCAAGAATCTTTGAAGTTTACCTTAATAAGATTACCTTAATAAGAAGTATCTAATTAAGAGGGAGATTGTTTCCTCCTATCTATAAAATTTTTGCCTCTATTGTGACTAAAATTCATATTTATAAATTAAATGGTTAAAGTTTGAACTATATTACCTCTTTTTCTCAAGATTTTGTCATCATCAAAAAGGGGGAGATTGTTGGCTCCACCCAGTGATTTTGATGAATAACAAAACATTGAGTGCATATTGTATTCTAATGAGGATTTCAAGTTGTGAGTTTTCAGGAAGAAAGCACATCAAAATTCCAAAAACTTATGGTGTATGGCACGTAATGGCACGGAGCAATTCTCACATATCCGGGCATCCTCTTCATTAAAAAGGGCATATAATTGTTTAACAATTATGTGTTTATGTATTCATGAATTTTATTTTTGTTTTCGAGGCATTTACACTTGAATCTGGATGTTTTCAGTCTCAAGTGTCGACACCTGGACAGTCAAGTGTCGACACTTCAGCATTTGGCATGGACAAAAATTCTTGGCATGCCAAGTGTCGACACCTATATTCAAGTGTCGACACCAAGTGTCGACACTTAGGTTCCAAGTGTCGACTCAAGACCTGAGATTTTTGAAAATACAGAACTTTGTAGTTTTGAGGATTTTTGTGTCAAGTGTCGACCCCTGTGCATCAAGTGTTGACACTTGAATGTTCAAGTGTCGACACCCAGAAATCAAGTGTCGACACCTGACAGCCAAGTGTCGACACCTGACATCCAAGTGTCGACACTTGCAGCCTGACAGCTCTAACTGATCTATTTTTCTGTCTTGCAGAACTTGGTTTTCAAGCTCCAAACGGCTATTTCCAATGCTCCAACGGTCACAAACCATTTTTAAAAGGTTTTTGGTGTATTTAAGCTCCACCAACCTTATTTTAAAGAAAGAGAAAGAAAGAGAGAAGTGAAGAGAAGTCTATTCAAGAGCATTCAAGTCCACTCAAAAGCCATAAAGCCAATATTCTCTCCAAACTTCAAATCAAAAAGTCTCTTCTAGCTTGATTCCACTGAAAAGCCTACTAGCTCATCCTTACTTCATTCCAAAAAGAGGCACCTTGAAGAAGAGTGAAGACAAAGCATCCTTTTGAGCTTCAAAGATTCCAATCTACTCTTGAAGAGAGTTTGTTGTAGCTTTTAAATTTCATATCTATTTTAATTGTGATTTGACCTTGCTTTCAAGGGTGTCTTGAAAGAAGGTTATTGTGGTTTGTTGGTGAGCCAAAGGGACAAAACCAACTAGGATTAACTTGTGAGCCCAAAGACAAAACAAGTATTTAGGTTTGTTGGTAAGCCTAGGTGACAAAACCAACTTAGGTTTTGACTTGTGAGCCTTGTGAAAAACAAGTCAACTGTAATCTGGTGTGGATTATAGTGGAATTCCCAAGGGTGGCTTGGGAAGTGGATGTAGGTGCTAGGTTTGCACCGAACCACTATAAACTTTGTGTTTGTGTGTGATTGCTCTTTTCCTCTCGTACTCTTTAATTATTGCTATCATCTTGCATCAAATTGATTATTGCTCACAAGTACCACTGGACCTTCATTTTATTGTGTTAATTTTTTAAAAGACCCAATTCACCCCCCCCCCCCTCTTGGGCTCCATTTCTGGGCAACACTTTTTAAATCTCTTTGCTCGTTCAGAATTAGCTCAAGCTTATTAGAACTCAAAGTAAGTTTTTCTACAAGAGGCTTAAGCTTTTCAACCTCCTTTTTCAAATAATTATTCTCCATAACTAAAACTTTGTTTATCTCAATTAAAGCATTCTTTTCAGTTTTCAAAGCAATAACATTATCAAAAAATACATTCAATTCTTTTTGCAAAATGTTACTGTTTTCTAAAATTTCATCCTTGTCTTTTAGTAAAAATTACTTTGTTTCTTCAAGAATTTGATTTTAACCCCAGCTTTCTTGAACTCAACAAGCAGATCATGAAAAGCAAAATTCAATTCATTATAAGTAAATTCAGTTTGAAGCTCAAGGGATGATACCTCATTCTCAAGATTCATTAAACATAAGTTCGTAGATTTTGTTGTCTCTTCTTCTTCAGTAGATGTGGACGCTTCGCTGTCGCTCAACATCGATACCATAGCTTTCTTTTTCTTCTTCTTGAAGCTCTTTTTCAGTAAAGGACAATCTGGTCGAATGTGCCCTGGTTTTTTGCATTCGTAGTAGACCGGCACTTCTTTTTCCTTTTCTTTTTCTTTATCCCTTTCTTTGTTGTATTCTTTGTTCTTGTGAAATTTCCTATAATCTTTTCCTTTCTATCTTTCCAAGAACCTTTTGAATCTCCTAATGACCATGGCAACATCTTCATCTTCCATGTCACTTTCAGTGGAGGAGCATTCTTCTTCCGATTCATCATCCTTTCTTGAATCCATAACAGCTTTGAAGGCAATAGATTTTTTCTTCTTTTGATCATCCTCAGTTCTGTGCTGCATGGTCAGTTCATGAGTGATGATAGATCCTAACAGTTCTTCCAGCAGTAAAGTATTTAAATCTTTTGCTTCCTGGATGGCGGTCACTTTCGGATCCCATTTGTTTGGAAAAGATATTAAAATCTTCTGCACAAGGTCAGCATTGAAATATACCCTGCCAAGACTTTTTAAGCCATTAATAATATCAGTGAAGCGTGAAAACATGGCGGAGATTGTTTCATTAGGTTCCATTTTAAATAATTCATAACTATGCACAAGAAGATTAATTTTTGAGGACTTCACTTAAGAAGTTCCTTCATGGGTCACCTCAAGTTTATCCCAAATTTCCTTTACAAAAGAGCAAATGAAAATTCGATTAAACTCATTATTGTCCAAAGTACAATATAGCAAATTCATTGCTTTGACATTCAATTTATCCATTTTCATGTCATATTTGTCCCACTCCTTTGCAGGTTTTGGAATGTCCACTCCATCAATTTTAATCATGGGGATATATGAACCCTTCAGAATGACCTTTCACAACTGAAAATCAACTGCTTGAATATAAATTTTCAGTCTAGCTTTCCAGTATGCATAATTTGTACCAATGAAGAGTGGAGGTCTATTAGTTGATTGACCTTCGGCCAAGGACGTACTCATTGGATGAGCCATCAATCTTTACTCTAATGTATTCAGAGACACTGCTCTGATACCAGTTATTGCCTAGGTGGCTACCCAAGAGGGGGGTGAATTGGGATTTTAAAAATTACTGTTGCAGATATGTGCTTTTTAGAAATTAACTTATTCTAGTGAAAGGTGCTGTGATAATGAATATAAAGCACAGTTAAAAGGAAAGACAAAGCAGCAATACAAACACCAAAGATTATAATGGTTCAGAGCAAACCTGCTCCTACGTCCACTATCCAAGATACCACTTGGGATTTTCACTATATTCACACCTGATTACAGTATGATTGTTTTATATAGGCTCACAATCCAAAATCTTTATACTTTGGTTTTACCGGGATCACCAAAGAAACCATACACCCTTGGTTTTAAACGGGAGTACCAAAAAAACCCAACTTGGTTTTAACAAGATCACCAAGAACCCAACACTTGATTTTTATCTAAGGCTCACCAAGAACCTATTTGGTTTTTCAACCGGGCTTACAAATAATCCAACAATTCATGAATGAATTGAAAATAAATGCAATAATAAATAACAAACTCTCTTTGTCGGATAGTTTCCACTATAGCATTAATGAAGCCTTCTTTAATTTCTCTTTAATGCACTTGAGAGGCTTTCTTTCTTTCTTCAATGAATGCTTCAATCTTCAGATAGGAGTTGGTGAAGAATGAAGACTGTCTTGAATGCTCACTTATGCTCACTTGTTTCTTGGTTGGTGGATATTCAATAAATCTCTTCTCTATTTTTCAAAATTCTTTTAATCTTCTTAAAAAACTATTTTTAAAAGATCAAATCCCTCAAATATATAGTCTTGTACCTTTCTCTGGAGGTTATGACCATTGAGGACCATTAGGATTCAAAAACTAGCCATTGGAGCACTTTCTAGCATTCAAAAAAGAATTTTGGAACTAGCCATTATGTACCCGGAAATGATACTCGAGTCGGTTCGGATACTTCGAGTCAGCTCGGATCCTTTGAATTAGTAGGTTGAGTCACCATTTCTTCAGCAGGGTCGGCTCTTTGTCTCTGGGTGCAAAATCTTCACTCTAGACGAGTCGGCTCTTGACAGTTCGGGTCGGCTCGAACTTCCATCATTGAACTCATTAAACTCAAGGAGTCGGGTCGCTTCTACTTAGATCGACTTTTCTTCTCATAATTAGAAATCTATACTCTGGAAGAGTCGGCTCACTTTCTCAAGTCTTCAAAATTTGTTCTGGTAGAGTCAGCTCATTTTTGTTGGGGTTGACTCGCCTGGCTTGTTCTCAGAAAATATTATGAATTGACTCTGGACGAGTCGGCTTGGTTCTACTTGAGTCGGCTCGGTTTGCTGCGTGCCAGAATCCTTAGTGCGTGCCATAAGGTAGAGTCGGCTCTTCTTCAGGTTGGGTCGGCTCGAGTGACTTCTTTAGGATATTTACACTTTGACTCAAGAACACTCTCACCAACACTCTCAAACTTTTGATACAAACCAACTCAAATTAAATTTAAAGCACAACACTCATAGAAGTAACCCATCTACATGATTTTACAAATATTTTTCAAGGGATTCTTCTTTACATCACGCTCATACAATATTACTTAACACACTCAACAGAATGAAGTAGGAGTAGTTGATAAACAATAAGAATCATCCTATAAAACTTGTAAAACACTTGAGAGTAGTTAGTAATATATGTACATGCTCCAATATTTTATTATCATCAAAATCACTCAAGGGGTCAACAATATTTTTACTGAATTAGAGGTTATGATAACTTAGCCTATAAAGATCATTCCATATTTATTGTATTTTTATTTTAAATCCAAAAGATCGTTTGGGTATTAAGACCATTCAATGATGAGCTTAAGATTTAGATATCATTTGCTTGATTTAGATTCTAATTTAGATATTTAGTTGAACTTTGTTTCCTTTCTTATCAGTCTTAATGAATAATTTTATTATTGAATAAAAGGATTAGTGATATTACTTTTACCACAATCTGATTGGTTGATTGTTGATATGAACATTGTTTATGGATAGATCTTGCATGTCTGATAAGATTAAGTCTTAAGGAGATATGACCATCTGCCACACACCTAGCTCGGGCCTCAAATCGAAGCATGACAATATATCTCTTTCTCTTTTTTGATAAAGAAAAACCACTTGATGCTTTTAAGATATTCAAAGCAGATAAACAAAAGGGAAAGAAAATAAAAATTATAAGATCAAACAAAGGTGGAGAATATTATGAAAGATAAAAGGAGATAAGTGTAAAGTTCATTTGCAAAGCTTCTTAGAAAAGAGAGTATTATTGCCCAAAGAAAGAACTCCATGATTATGGACATGGTTAGAGGTATGGTAAATAATCCAAGTTTACTTTTCTACTTGTGAAGTGAAATCCTCTATCTTAAATATGGTTCCATCTAAGGCTATTCCTAAAATATTTTTTGAAATATAAAATAGATAGAAACTAAGTTTAAGACATTTATACATATCGAATTGTCCAATTGAAGTAACATTTACAATTTACATCTAAAGAGACTAAATATAAGAATAATAAGTGGCCTTTTTTTATTAGCCATATGCAATTGATTTGAAAGGATATATAGGTTTTATTATCCCTTATATACTTAAAGAACCATTGATACTAGAAATGCAAAATTTCTTAGGAGCATTTAGGGAGAGTGAATTTTCTTATAGAGTGAAATTTGAGAAAATAAGGGAACCACTTGTAATATACTTAAATACACAAAAGTTAGTAACTTTTTAAAGTAATATTCCATATTTCATTAAACAACAATCCATTGAACAACAACCACCTCATGGGGAGCCACTTTATAAAAGAATTGGCAACATAGAAACCATTATTCAAGATATATTATAAATATATGACTAAGGAGATTCTCAAGAATTAGAAGATTGGCAATTTCTAATAATTATATTATATACATTCAAGAGTTTGATGAAAGAAAACTATTTCTAGGGACGATGCATGTATTTTAAAACTTTTCTAAGAGCATATAACAGCAGAAAGCGATAAAACTATTTTATCAAGATGTTAATCTAATTAACAAACCTCTTTACTAGGATTAAGATGCATCTAAAGTAATATAAATATGAAATCATCCAAACATTGTATAAAATAGAACAATTCTAGAAATCAAACAATGATGCAGCATAGATAACTATGTCATACATAAAATAAGCACATACCTTGGTGATGTTCACCGGAAAGAACTGGAAGTTGCAGAAATGCCCACCTCTTAGTCGCGATCCCAAGGATGCCACTAACCTGTGAAAAAATCTAGCTCTGCAAACAACACTCGTGTA
Organism: Areca catechu; assembly: GCA_021397845.1. Taxonomy (NCBI): domain Eukaryota; kingdom Viridiplantae; phylum Streptophyta; class Magnoliopsida; order Arecales; family Arecaceae; genus Areca; species Areca catechu. Next base: position 32,866,305 of record CM038041.1, read on the forward strand.
CCGCCTCTACGGGTGGTTCACATAGTGTAGTGCGATTCCTTCTCCTTCCTTCGAGGTGCTAGCCTCTCCAAAAATGATATCGGCAGTGATGGACTGAGTCTTCAACTCCTTGAAGTCCCGGTTGTTGTAGTAGTGCTGGAACAAAGACTCTTGAGAACCTTTCCCAACACTCTGTCCCAAACCTTCAATAGAAGGTATGCACTCAGAGATCCCACCCAAACTCAATCAACCCTGTGATCTAATTTCTCAATATCTAAGAGGTCTTGGAAGATCTCCAACCCAAGAAGTGGAGAGAGACTCGACCTCAGAACAGGTGGAACAGGAAATCTAATATATCGTGCTGGAAACAATCTGTCCAGCATAAATAAATAGTCCCCCAAACCATTAAGAGGACTAATGAGAGATTAATGTGGAGTTTTGAGTCTCTTAGGATTCTTGGGACCTTTGGAATTCAGCAACCATCCAGCATAAAAACCAGAAACTCTCCATTAATTTTGACAATGATTGCAGCAATTAATGAAGCAATTTCAATTTTCGCTAGAGTCCGTCATTCGAGTCGACTCAACCATTCGAGTTGACTCGACTCGAGTCGACTCGGTCAAAAAGAGTCAGCTCGAATAGAAGTTTTGACAACAACTTGTCAAACGAGTTCTGAACAATTTCAATCGTTCACATGCCAACAAAGCAAGAAGAAACCCTCGGTGTGCGACCCCATAGGTTCAAACATTAAATCGGTAGCATGAAAACATTTCCAGTACTAGCTAAAGTCGCCATCTAGCAATGACACCCGGCGTCCGGAGAGGTTAAAGGTTGCAGAGCAACATGAACCTGTCGAATATGGAATAGCATTGAACTTATTCCTTGAACCTCCTAATGCTCCGGATGACATAGGGTTAAACTACCCAACCCTAAATAGTCCATCTGAATATGTCTCAAAGAATCCCTGCAACTCCTTACAAGGAATGCCCTGGCCAAGGTCTTTCTCAATTGAGGCATATAAAGCATTCAATCCAAATTATTCGGAGAGGTCGATCCTATCTCGATCCTACTACCGCTACACAAATACTTGACTGTATTCAGCAACCTTGCATCACCGGATTAGAAATCTAGGTAGTCCGGTGCCTAAGCACAGTGAGTTGCTTGCAAGCTGCCATAGTGATCTCAAGTCAAAGAAATAATTCATGTCCACATTCTAATGCAAGACTTCTCTTCGGTAGCAAGAGAATCTCGCATGAGAGTCACATTCAGTGAAGTGTCAAACACAACACCTGATGTTATACCAGCATCTCCATGCCACATGGTTAAGAGGACAACTAACAGATATAACATCAACGACCACTCTCGATACACCATCATCCTGAAACAGTGTATCCTTTGGTCGCGAACTAATTTATGAACTACACGATGCATCCTCTCTACACACATACAAGATAGCTCAAAGGACATCATCACAAAAGAGTTTAAATTAAAGAAAATGCACCTGTGATGAACAACCAAAAGATAACTTTTATTTATATCAAAATTCATATACAAATAGCACAACCTTCTACAGCCTAGATGATTGGCTTTAAGATACAATTCCCAATAACTCCCACTTGGACTAAAGCCAATCAAAACAAAATTGCATTCCCATTTTCCAATTACAATCTTTAAACTCTTGAATTCTGACTACTTTAGTGAAGGGGTTGGCCAAATTTTTCTTTCCATTGATCTTTTGAAAGTCGATGTCCCCTCATGCCACAATCTCTCGCACGAGGTGATAACAATGCAGAATGTTCTTAGGAACTGATGGGACTTTGGCTCTTTGGCTTGAGCTATGATGCAAGTGCTGTCACAAAATACTGGAACATGGCCATCTGGGAGGGTGCCACTCCCAGCTCGTCCAGGAACTTTCGTAGCCACACAGCTTCCTTCACTGCATTTGATGCTGCAGTGTATTTAACTTCGCAAACTGAGTCCACCACAGTGTGTTGCTTGGAACTTTTCCAGCAGATTGCTCCTCCATTGAGGGTAAACACAAAGCCCAACATACTTTTGCTATCATCTCTATCTAACTGAAAACTTGAATTGGTATAAGCAACAAGTTTTAAATCAGGCTCTTCATAGATAAGCCATTGGTCTTTAGTATTTCTCAAATATTTTAGGATGGTTTTTACCACCTTCCAATGTGCTTCACCTGGGTCAGACTGGCATCTGCTCACTACTCCTAGTGAGTATGCCACGTCTGGTCTAGTACATGTCATTGCATACATAATAGATCTCACTATCGAAGCATATGGGACTCTACTCATACGCTCTCTCTCCTCAGGAGTTAATTGACAATCCTTTTTGGAGAGAGTAATTCCATGGCCTATCGGAAGATAGCCTTTCTTGAGATTTTTCATGCTGAACTGTTTCAGCTTGGTATCAATGTATGTAGACTGGGACAATCCCAAAAGCCTCTTCGATCTATCTTTATAGATCTTCATACCCAGTATGAATGAGGCTTTATCCAAGTCTTTCATAGAGAATTGAGATGAAAGCCAGACCTTCATTCATTGTAATGGTGGAACATCATTCCCGATTAGGAGAATGTCATCCACATACAATACAAGGAATACAACCACAAAACCATTAGTCCACTTATAAATACAAGGTTCTTCTCCATTCTTAACGAAGCCATACGACTTGATACACTTATCAAATCGCATGTTCCAACTCCGAGATGTCTACTTCAGTCCATAGATGGACCTCTGAAGTTTGCAAACCTTTGACTCATCTGTGGATGTGAACCCTTCAGTTTGTATCATATACACCTCCTCTTCCAGCTCCCCATTTAAGAAGGTTGCTCGGACATCCATTTGCTAGATTTCATAATCGAAGTATGCAGCTAAAGCAAGCATAATCCGAATGGATTTGAGCATTGCCACGGGGGAGAACATCTCGTTATAGTCAATACCATAACGCTAACGATATCCCTTGGCAACTAGACGGGCTTTGTAGGTCTCCACCCTTCCGTCTGCGCCCCGCTTCCTTTTAAAAATCCATCTACACCCAATGGGTTTTATCCCTTCAAGTGGATCAACTAATGTCCACACATTATTGATCTCCATGGACTCCATTTTAGATTTCATGGCTTTTAGCCACTTATCAGAGTCAGACCTTTGTAGAGCATCCATATAGGTGATCAGATCCTCATTATTTTCATCAAGTTCAATGGGATCTCCATCCTGGACCAAGAACCTGTAGTATATGTCTGGTTGACGTGGTACTCTACCAGATCTCCTTAATGGGTGCTCAATGGGCTCTAGATTTGAATTAGTCAAATCCAGTTCTGAGGTGTCTCCTAAATGTGTCGGTTCTTCTACCTGTTGAACTTCACTAAGTTCAATCTTAGTGGCTACAGTTCCTTCACTAAGGAACTCCTTTTCCAAAAAGATAGCCCTAAGACCAACAAATAGTTTTTGTTCATCAAGTAGGTAAAAGAAATATCCTTTAGATTTTTTCGGATACCCAACGAATAGACACTTGTCAGACCTAGGTCCTAGTTTTTCAATCTGCAAATGCTTAACATATGCTGGACACCCCCAGACCCTAAAGTGTAAGAGCATCGATTTTCATTTAGACCACATCTCATATGGAGTCCTGTCCACAGACTTACTAGGAGACCTATTAAGAAGATAACAAGTAGACTCCAAGGCATAACCCCAAAAAGAGATAGGCAGAGTAGCAACCCCATCATGGACTAGACCATGTCCAACAAAGTTCTATTCCTCCTTTCGGACACACCATTCAATTAGGGTATCCCCGGAGGTGTCCATTGAGAGAGAATCCCATTCTCTTGAAGATAAGTCAGAAACTCACTGGAAAGATATTCGCCTCCTCGATCAGATCGAAGAGTCTTTATACTCTTTTCAGTTTGCTTTTCAACTTCATTACAATATTGTGTAAACATTTCAAACGACTCAGACTTATGTCTCTTAAGATAGACATAACCGAACCTAGATAGGTCATCTATAAAAGTAATGAAATAATTATACCCACCTTTAGCACTGACATTCATAGGTCCACATACATCTGTATGTACTAGACTTAGAATTTCTTTGGCCCTTACACCTTTTTCAGAAAAAGATGATTTGGTCATTTTTCCAAGTAAACAAGATTCATAGGTAGGTAATGATTCAAAATCATTTATCTCTAAGAGACCTTCTTGTCTTAACATGTTTATCCTGTTCTTGTTTATATGACCTAGCCTACAGTGCCAGAGATAAGCATCACTGACATTATCCATTCTAGGGCATTTGCTAGCTGTGTACATTACACTCACAGGTTGTGATAACAAATAAATGCCATTTACCAAATTTCCACTCATTACAACTGAACCATTCAAAGTAATGTTGCAAATATTTCTCTTTATTGAAAGTTTAAAACATTCATTGGCTAACAAGCCTACAGAGACAATGTTTACAAGAAATGCAAGACAAAAATGACAATCATGTAAAATGACTTTGCAAGATTCAAGAGAAAAATCTCCTAATGCTAGAACTGGAACTCAACTTCCATCTCCAACGTTCAAAAACCTTTCCCCATCCTCGAACCTCCTACTAGTTCGAAGTCCCTGCAATTTGTTGCAAATGTGATAAGGACTCCCAATATCAAGTACCCAATTAGTAGTATCACAAAAAGAATAGGTACAGAAACTTATCATATAAATACCTTGAATAGCAACATCTTGCTGCTTCCTCTTCTTCGGCCTGTTTAAGTCAATGGATGCAATATACAGAGGATAATTCCTCTTCCAGTGACCCTGCTTCTTACAGTAGAAGCACTCTGCCTGATTGTGGTCTACCTTTTTCTTCCCAGCCTGACTGGGCCCACCAACACTCTGCACCTTTTTGGTCTTTTTCTTTTTATCTTTATTCCTCTTCCCAAGGGGATGACGCACTGTCCTGTTTCCTCCCACTAAGTACACCAATCCCTAATTGAGGTTGTGGTCCTTCTCATAGTCCTGTAGTAACCCCAATAAACTGTGGTAGTTCACTACAGGCCTATGCATCCGGAAGTGATCAGGGAAACCAAGGTAAGAAGGAGGCAGAGAATTCAGTATAGCATCCTTCCCCAGTTATTCATGCAGGGGACATCCGAGTTTGGCCAGGTGTTCAAATAACTCGGTCATGTACAATACATGATCAGTTACTGATGCCCCATCTCGCATATGGGCATTATAGATAACACAGGAAGTCCTATACCACTCTACATCGTCATGCATGCCGAAGGATTCTTGCAACTTTTGCAAGATTTCCTCCGGTTGGACCTTCTCGAATTTGTGACTGAACTCGTCATTCATAGCCGCCAGCATAATGCAACGTATAGTAGTTCTATCAAAAACCCACTTCTGATAAGTGTCCTTGATAGATATATAAGCATTAGCTACGGGGACCTCAGGTGCCGGATCTGATACAACATATAGGATCCTTTCATGCTCTAAGACAATCTTGAGCCTTCAATGCCAATTATCGAAGTTTGGGCCAGAAAGTTTTTCATTATCAAGCAATGATCGCAGGGACAAGTTAGCAGATATTTTTTTGAAAAGAAAACCATAAGACCAATTAGTATATGAATTTCAATTTTAATCTTAAAGACATGGACTTTAGTCTAAAGGTTTTCTCACATATTTTATTCAGATTAGTAGCCTCTACCTCTAATCCGAGGAATTACACTTAATTCCTTAGTGGATACTAGAATCCTAAAGATGCCCATGAGCCCAACTTTGGCCAGCTCATCCATGTGAACCTAAAGGTGGGTTCAATTAACCAATTGCTTCTTCCAAGCAATTTCTAGTATTTCAAATTTTGCCCCAGGAACACTTCAATCAGCCTTTGGGCTTCCTACTAAAGAATGTCCTGGTTAGGTCCAACTATTAACATGATTAAATTCAGTGCTTCTAACTAATGAATAATCAAGTCCGACTTTGACCAGCTCACTTGACCACTATTAAGAGAGTTGCACTGATCCATCATATTATGAATGATAATTCTAATAGCCTAATGACCACCCGTACTTTGGTACTGCCGATGATCACCCAACTAAAGGACACATTACCACCCAACTTAATGGGAGGCTAAGACTCAGCTATTCCTATAACTTCATCTTTTTAAGGACCTAATAATTTAGAGGATTTAAAAATATGATATATGAAGAATACATGGACCATGATCAAGAATCCTCCCACTAACTAGTAGAAGGTCCATGAACATCTTGGTCCATGGGCACCTGAAATCAGACAAATCTGATTAACCTTAGGTGACATGGGTTAATCCAATTCAGTGAGCTTTTCATGAGTCAATTCCAATTAGTCGTATCGGCCAGGTAAGCGCGGTCAAGGAATGAGTTGCGACATTAACCATCTTTTCTTAGATACTAGCTACAAAGGAGCTAGCCAGGTAAGAGGTACCCTCATAACCATAGACTATAAGGCAGCTTGCCTAGGCACCAATTCGGTTCACCTTCCTCGACCAGATTAGACTTAAAGAACCAGATCAATCACTGAGCCATAATAGATCCTTTTAGATGTTTGGATCACACTTTCTAACTATTAGAAACTATAGAGAAATGAAACCTAATTCAACTTTTGATTAGTTTCTTATATCTAATTAATCCAATGCATCTAAACATAGGTCTAACCCAAATAAGGATCTATTCCTAGCCCATCCCATTTAACCCATGATTTATGAATCATGACTTAAGATTAGAATCATATCCTAAATCTTAAAATTATACATCTTAATTCTTAATTAAGTGCATTATACTATTTAAAATATTTTCAAATGAAATAAAATAATTTCATAAAAGTTTGAAGCTTAAAATTACTATTTTATAATTTTCTGGTCGAGTCAGCTCTTGCAGATCAAGTCAACTCTTCCAGAACACACATTTTTGGTCAAGTCGGCTCTTCTATCAACTCTGCTGCTCGAGTCGACTCTTCAATCAGCTCTATTGCTCGAGTTGATTCTTCAGTCAGCTCTTAGCCAGCTATTCTGGTAGAGCCAGCTCTTCAGTCAACTCTATTAAACGAGCCAGCACTTCCAGAACACAATTTTTCCAAACTTCAAACATTTTCACATGAACTTTTCAAGGTTTTAGATCAAATTTCTTTTAAATCTTATCTAAACATAACTATGATCTATAAATCAAAGATTAAAAAAATTTTAATCTATTAAATTCCTTACTTTCTTCTTCACAAGATCATGACGCATCGGCACCCCTACATGCCATAGGAGAACCCCTTGGAATGGGAAGAGATGGTCTTAAAACCATACTTCTCTCCTATGACCGGATGGCCATGGCGAATTCACCTTAATCCGAGTACTACATGAAGAAAATCAAACCGATTTCATAATGAAAAATATTAAACTAGATGCATGCAAAACCTGGCTCTGATAAAAATGAAAGAAAACTATTCCTAGAGACGATGCATGCATTTTAAAACTTTTCTAAGAGCATACAGTAATGAAAAGCGATAAAACCATTTTATTAAGATATTAATCTAATTAACATAACCCCTTTACCAGGATTAAGATGCATCTAGAGTAATATAAATATGAAATCATGCAAACATTATATAAAATAGAATAATTTTAGAAATCACACAATGATGCAGCATAAATAATTATGTCATACATAAAATAAGCACATACCTTGGTGACGTTCACCGAGAAGAATCGGAAGTTGCAAAAATGCCCACTCTTAGTTGCGATCCCAAGGACGCCACTAACCTATGAAAAAATCTGGCTCTGCAAGCAGCACTCGTGTATCGTCTCTACGGGTGGTTCACACCATGTAGTATGATTCCTTCTCCTTTCTTCGAGGTGCTAGCCTCTCCGGAAATGATATCGGCAGCGATGGACTGAATCTTCAACTCCTTGAAGTTTTGGTTGCTGTAGTAGTGCTGGAACAAAGACTCTTGAGAACCTTTTCCAATACTCTGTCCCAAACTTTCAATAGAAGGTATGCACTCAGAGATCCCACCCAAACTCAATCAACCCTGTGATCTAATCTCTCAATATCTAATAGGTCTTGAAAGATCTCCAACCCAAGAAATGGAGAGAGACTTGACCTCAGAATAGGTGGAACAGCAAATCTGATCTACCGTGCTGGAAACAATCTGTCCAGCAGAAATAAATAGTCCCCAAAATCATTAAGAGGACTAATGAGAGAATAATGTGGAGTTTTGAGTCTCTTGAGATTCTTGGGACCTTTGGAATTCAGCAACCGCCCAGCATAAAAACCAGAAACTCCCCATTAATTTTGACAATGATTGCAGTAATTAATGAAGCAATTCCAATTTTCGCTGGAGTCCGTCATTCCAGTCGACTCGACCATTCGAGTCAACTCAGCTCGAGTCGACTCGTTCAAAAAGAGTCAACTCGAACATAAGTTTTGACAACAACTTGTCAAATGAGTATGGAACGATTTTCAATCGTTCGCATGCTAACAAAGCAAGAAGAAGAAACCCTCGACGTGTGACTCCATAGGTTTAAACACTAAACCGATAGCACGGAAATATTTCCAGTACCAGCTAAAGTCGCCATCTAGCAATGACACTCAGCGTCCGGATAAGTTAAAGGTTGCAGAGCAACATGAACCTGTCGAATATGGAATAGCATTGAACTTATTCCTTGAACCTCCTAATGCTCCGGATGGCATAGGGTTAAACTACCCAACCCTAAGCAGTCCATCTGAATATGTCTCAAAGAATCCATGCAACTCCTTACAAGGAATGCCTTGGCCAAGATCTTTCTTGATTGAGGCATATAAAGCATTCAATCCAAATCATTCGAAAAGGTCAATCCTATCTCGATCCTACTATCGCTACACAAGTACTTGACTGTACCTAGCAACCTTTCATCATTGAATTAGAAATCCGGGTAGTCCGGTGCCTAAGCACAGTGAGTTGCTTGCAAGATGCCATAGTAATCTCAAGTCAAAGGAATAATTCATGTCCACATTCTAATGCAAGACTTCTCTTCGGTAGCAAGAGAATCTCGCATGAGAGTCACATTCAATGAAGTGTCAAACATGACACCCGATTTCATACCAGCATCTCCATGCTGCTTGGTTAAAAGGACAACCAACAGATATAACATCAACGACCTACTCTCAATATAGCATCACCCCGAAATAATGTATCCTTTGGTCGCGAACTAATTTATGAACTACACGATGCATCCTCTCTACATCACATACAAGGTAGCTCAAAGGACATCATCACAAAAGAATTTAAATTAAGAAAAATGCACATATGATGAACAGCTAAAAGATAACTTTTATTTATATCAAAATTCATATACAAATAGCACGACCGTCTACAGCCTAGATGATTGGCTTTAGGACACAATTCCCAACATTTGACTATGATGTTGAACCTAAAGATGGTCCAAATTTATTTTTACAAGTTATGGATAAAGAAAACTCTACACCTTGGTATGATGTTATGAAGCAAGAGATGGAATTCATGGCTAGAAACAAAGTCTTGGATCTCATTGAGTTACCTAAAGGAGCCTCAAGAATTGGATGTTCAAAGGTCTATAAGACCAAAAAGGATTCATCCGATAATACCGAATGATATATGGTTATCCTTATAGCTAAGGATTTCATTCAAAACAAATGTATTAATTATCATAAAACTTTATCTTCAATTTCGAAAAAAGATTTATTTAGAATAATCATGGTAACAGTAACTCATTTTGATCTAGTGCTATATCAAATAAATGTGAAAATAATATTTGTCAAAGGGATCTTGAATATATATGTGTGTGTGTGTCAGCTAAAAGTTTTCAAAGTAAGAAGGGTAGTTATATAGTTTACAAGCTAAAGAAATCTATATGCAAACTAAAACATACTTACTATCAATGGTATAGAAAGGTATACAATATTGTTTCTTTATATAGTTTTGTAGAAAATATCATTGATTAATGTATATATCTTAGGATTAGTGGAAGCAAATATATATTTTTTTAGCCTTATATATAGATGATATTTTACTTACAAGAAGTGACTTAGGCTTATTGCATGAGATCAAATAATTTCTTATCTAAAACTTTGAAATGAGAATATCGATAAAATCTCTTATGTCATTAACATAGAGATTCATAAAGATAAAGTCGAAAGAACTTTAGGACTATCTCAAAATATTTATATTAGAAAGCTTCTACAAGGTTTATGATGAAAGATTATTCATCTATTGCAGCATCCATTGTCAAAGAAGAAAAATTTGGTTTGAATCAATATTTCCATAATATATTGGAATGAGAATAGATGTAAAACATTCATTTTACATGTTTCTATAGTAGAGAGCCTCATGCATGTATAAGTTTACACTAGAAGTGATATTGGATGTATAGTAAAAATATTAAATAGATGCCAAAGTAACTTAGGTACAGAGCATTAGAAAACTACCAAAAGGGTTATAAGGTACTTGCAAGGAACTAAGGGCATTAAGCTTAGATAAAGACATTCTAACCATCTAGAAGTGAATGGATATTCATATTTGGATTTTGCTAGATGCAAAGATAAAAAAAAGTCTACTTCATGATATATCTTTTTTTTTACTAGAAGTGCTATATCTTGGACAAGCATAAAATAAACTATTGTTGTAACATCCATTATGGAGGCAAAATTTTAAATACTTAAAAGTTGTTGATTCAATTACTAAACTATTGAAGATTTTTGTGATAATTCGGTTCTTATTTTGTTATTTAAAAATAACAAAAGTGAAAACTAAAAATAAGCACATCGACATAAACTATTTGGTTAACAAAGAAAATATTAAAAATGCAAAAGTGACTATTCAACATATAAGCACTAAGTTAATGATTGCCTGTCCTATAATTAAAGGTTTGCCGGCAGTTATTCAAGGTTATGTATGCTATATGGAGCCTATTGGCTCATGTTAAGTTATTATTTTTACTTCTCTAATGATTATATATATACATATATATATATATATATATATTTGGTTAATTAATAATGTGATGTCTATTGTGCATATAAAGTAATTTGTCTATACAAGATCATCATCCATTTAGAACAATAAAGTTGGACACCGAATGAATTATAAGGGGATCATTTATAAAATATCATGAGGTACTCAACCATAAAGTATTAATACACGAAAGAAAGTATTCATCTAAAAAGCAAGACCGCCATGTTTCATGTATATAGAATTTTTATTTGGATAATATGTAGTTGCATAACTAGCTGACTAGTTGAATAACAATAAAGTAATTGTGGCCATATTATTATTTTAAACGTCACTTATGAGGATTGCTGACTTATAAGGATTATCTGACTATATCATATAGGCCAGATGGAACGATGCTAAATATTTCTCTAGGAGACATAATATGGCCAGTAGACATATGGTTTAGTTGTCGAATAATTTAGGGTGGTATATTTTGTCCAAGGTAATTTTCTTGATGAAAGAAAACTGATGTCGTTGTATAAATAACGTTGATTTATTCATTATATTTGCTTTGCAGTGAAAGGGCTAAATGGCACTGTCATTGGTTTTCTGCTAAAGAGAATAATGGTTGAGAAAGCAGCATGAAATTTTACTGACTATTAGAGTTTTCAAAGTTGTTGGGCCAAATAGAAATCCATTGCGACGTTAAACGTATAAGGGTAATTCTTTGGGCACCACGTGCGGTGCAGCAAATCCAGTATGACCTGCACCGCACGTTCTTATTGGTCCAAAAATATTTACTGTAGTATGATGGGATAAAAGCTGAGATGACTAGCATTAATTGAAATTTTTGTCCATACTAAAATATCCTTATGACATCCTAGTTCAAAAGCTACGACATCCCAGTTCAAAATCTACGACACCATAGTTCAAAAAATGATCTGAAACCGTATTACGACATCCTAGTTCAAAACCTACGATACTCTGGTTCAAAAATGACCTGAAACAGTATTACGATATCCTAGTTCAAAACTTACGATATCCTGATTCAAAAATAATCAAAAACAGTATTACGATATCCTAGTTCCAAACCTACGACACCCTAGTTTAAAACCCATGACACCTTGCAGAAAATATAAATTAAAACCTGAAATAATATTACGATACCCTAGTTCAAAAGTTACGACATCCTAATTCAAGACCTACGACATCCTTGCAGAAAATATAAATTAAAACTAGAAACAGTATTACAACACCCTAGTTCAAAAGCTACGACACCCTAGTTTAAAACCTACGACACCCTGCAGAAAAATATAAATTAAAACCTGAAATAGTATTACGATACTCTAATTCAAAAGCTACGACACCCTAGTTCAAAACCTACGGCACCCCTGTAGAAAAATATAAATTAAAATCTAAAATAATATTAGACATCATAGTTCAAAAGCTAAGACATCTTAGTTCGAAACCTACGACACCCATGCAGAAAATATAAATTAAAACCTGAAACAGTATCACGACACCTTACGATATCCTAGTTCAAAAGCTACGACATCCTAGTTCAAAATCTACGATACCCTAGTTCAAGGAATTGGAGAAAATGATATTTTGGTCTGGATGAAAACTTCAAATAAAAGTTGAATGATAATTAATACTAGTGACGTTCAGCTCCCATTCCATCATGCTACAGTGAATACATTTAGACCAATAAAAATATATGATGCGGGCACGTTGGATTTACATTTACGCTATGCGTCGAAAACAACCTCCGCACAGACTTTTCCGATGTATAATAGCTGACAAAAGCTTTAAGCAGAGGTTGTTATTATAACTCTTGATGGCGTTATAAAAACAATGGGTTTTAGACCACATATTCCGGAGAAAGACTTGGATGTCAAATCCTTCCAAAAGAAAAGCTCAACTTTTCCGGGGGGTGGCCTGACACTGTAATCGGAAAGCAAAAGCCCCTTTTTCTCTCCGTTCCCACTTTCCAAGTTGGCAGAGGAATCCAAACAAAGTTCACAAGCAAAACAAGCTGTCTTCGCACTGCCCACAAGCAATCAATTGCAAGCCAGCTTTGGAACTACATGCAGGGCATCCACCCATGCTTTCCTCCATCTCTATCGGTTTAGGAAAGCGATGGCTTGGTCTTTTTCTCCACGTCTCATAGTAGAGCCTATGTTAGCCCCTCCCCACCTAATGGAATCCTGTACAAAAGCAAAAGCGGAAGCAGAGAGGAGAGGAAAGGAAAAGGAGGGAGCTATTTGTTTTGCATGGGTTCGTGTCATGTGGGCAGGGTAGCCTAAAAAGAAGGGGACTTGTCTCTCCATCTCTCTCTCCCCCACTTTCCTTCCCTTAAAACTCGCGAATCTCATGTTCATGCAAAGCACATGCCAAAGGTATTTGGGTTTTGAAAACTTCAGAAAAACTTATAGCTGGTGAATGAACAAGGTTTGGTGGAAATTCCCTTACCATTTGTCAGCGGGGAAGATCGCCCAGAGACCGGACAAGGTTTGGTTCTGAAAGAGCAAAGGAACCATTAGCTGCGGAAGTCATGCCCGGTGTTTGATACCTCGCGCAACATCATCGTTCAAATAAATGGTCTAATACAACAGGGTGACTGCGTAAATATCAGAATATATAGCCTAATTCTCACCAAATCACCAGCGAACCATGAAATGATAAATTAGGATAATAATATGATTCGGTTGAAAAGATGAGGAAATTCAGACTTTCGTACAGAACTATATACTTGATTCTTAAATGTTCGGTTCGTCTCTATCCTTCAAAATTATATTATGCAACTACCGATAAATTCAATTCAATTCGAACCATCTCATTAGCGAACTTCTCTGTGACTCCAAAGAATTCTAGCATTGTATTATTAAAATCAATTAAAAGATTAACCTTCGCATCCCAAGAAATTAAGAAATTCCCGTGAATTATAAATCTCGGAATTAAGCAAAAACTAGATTAGCAACATGTTGAACTTGTTGGGCCGTTATGGATACTAAACCACATCCAAGTAGACGAGTGGTTCCAGGAATAGATTTATTGGGTTACGAGGAGCAGGGAGTGCACCCATCTTATTAATCGCCTTGGATCAGGTTGTCCAAGACCCTTAAGACATTGATAAATATATACTCAAAGAAAACTCTAAGCAATGGCTAAAGATGCCAATTTGGGCTCATTGACACCGAAAGATATAAAAATTGTTATAATTGATCCAACCAATATAGCCTTAAGTGATTGTTAGAACCACTTGGCAACGTGAACATGTTACCATACATCAACGAGATCTAGGCTTAAATAGGAATCTTGTCAAGTCATCTCAAACTTTCTCCAGAGGTCTGAAACAAAACTTCTTGTCCCCTTTTTGGTCAGAGATCTGTGAATATCCTGCCATCGTCGGTTGACCACAGGATCTCTCCATGGAAGAAAGGTGCACCCTTCCCAACATTTAAAATCCACATGGCTTCCAAAACAAGAAGCATTAAAAAACACAAAGTACCAGTTTCAATTATCTGCTTTTTTTTGAAATCTATGCCTGAGAAACCAAGGTGGCAGAAAGAGACACGGTGCAAATTATTAAGTGGCCAAATTTTCAATTTCTACGGTTTATAGATATGCGTGGTAAGAGAAGAACTGCTGTTAGGAACACGCTCAACAGCGTGTAGTCGACGAATGTGCTCGCCAAAATTGTACAGTAATTTCAGCTTCTAAGATCCTTGTAGAACATTCTTTGCTTAAGTTCACACTTACGACCTTAACGTACACATGAAGCCTGGTTACGTTTGTTCCGTATAGGGAGTTTAACGCATGATAAGAAAAGCATGCATGGATTGTCGTAGCGGCCATGGTTAAACAACAAAATACATCTCTTATAGCTTCAGCATCTTGTTTTTAAATTGGTTTTCCAAAACCTTGTCATATTCACAAGAAAGGGGAAAACCAAATCTACGCCCATGATTTCTACATCCCCATTTCGTAACAGACATCTAGGAATATAATATCGTAACAACAAAATCAACCTTCTTTGAAGTTGTTTTCTCCATATAAACCCTTTTACTAGAAGACACATCTCATCCTCGAAGAAAGTTGCACATTATCAAGCGCAGAGAGAGAGAGAGAGAGAGCATTTTGTGCAGCACCGAACAATATGTAGAAGATGCAAGGTTTGACGAAAGCCTATCAAAATACCGCTCATTCATCTGAATCTTCAATAAACTTCTGTTTATATGCACGCATGTTTTTCAAGGACCAGGAAGGGAAGAAACCTGGCCAAAAATCAGATGAGGGCATGACTCAAACCTGGGTCTTGGATACCAATCCCCAATGACTTTACCACCTACACTAGTGGGCACCCCCCTAGCGTGGATCCATGCTGTCATTTTCCCAAATGTTCTTAATGACAGGCACAAAAGTTCCTATGACAAATAAGAAGCAACAGTTACCTAAAATGGAAGTTAAGGCTCCAAACTGCATTAGGCGCCTGCTAAAAAATAACTGTACCCCACCCACAATCCCATTTTCTTGACTAGATTCAATTAGTTTCCAAATAATAGGCCCTCAAAAGAGTTTTAGAAGCAGCAAAACATAAAATGTTACTTCTGCATGACTGTTACAAGATGCACGTAATGCATAGGTAATCATTATAAAAGGGGCATCAGCATTACAATTACAATGCATAGCATCGATTTCCACGATTATAAGAGATCATTTGTGAAAATCAAACGACTTTTGTTTTCAATATGTTTCCTCATTCTCCAAATTCCACTTCTATATCCAACTAGACAACAGCAATTAAATTTATAGCCGATTGCTGAAGGGGAAAATAAAGACAGGAAATTACAAATTTACAATGGAACTCCCAACATTGGTTTCATTAGTTCCCCTTCCATTAGTGTAAGAATCAATACTCAATAGGCAATCACAAAGATCAGTGTTAGATAAATTGTGTCATTTCAAGGAGCTGTAATTTAAAAAAGACCTCCATCATTCACCCACTCCAACTCAGCCAAAACATTGCCACTGTTTTGGCAAACAGAACACAGAGCCCTTGTTAGCCCAGGGCAGAACATGAATTAAAATGAGCACCAAGGAGATACTTTGAACTTGATATTGGTGCCACTGCCATGGCAGACCTTCATTCTGTAGATGTGCTTAGACAAAGATGCTTTAATTGCAGAGTAGGATTCTTACCAAAAAAAAAAAAGAATGTGATTATCTCTGCCATTGTTCCAACTACTATAAAAATCCTTGACCAGCTTTCTTTCTATTGTTATTATCACTTACATTTTTCTGATTATTATTGAAGCATGAAAACCAAATTTTACATATTTCTTTATTGTAATTGCCTGAAAACTAAACCAACATATTGTTAAGCTATCACCACAACTCATTTATCTTCAAGTGATTTTCTGGGGTTCTACTCTGTATCTGACTAGATTGGTGCATCCAGTGTATCATGCTGTGTAAATATGAAATATAGAATATTGGGACTAATCATGGCATCAACTTATGAAAATCACCATCTAGTTAAACTAATTTAAATAGAGTCTGGGGCAATTTACAAACTTTATCCATCATGACTCATGTAAGAATCCAATCCGCAGAACTAATAACAGGAATCATACTCGCAGGCATTAATTTTTAATTTTCGAGTTCTCCCCATATAAAACTCATTATTCAAATGTTCTCTTTTTTTCCTTTTCTAATGTGTCAATCGTTCATTTGTTCAAATTTTTTGTGGAGCTGCATCACAGGAAGCCATACATAAACACAATAGCGATCGAATACTTCACTACAGGATATTACTTATTTCTTAAATAAGAATGATTATTCATTCATCCTCTGAGTTTAGAAGCCATCAATTGTCCTTTCATGGATAAATGAAACAAGAGCAAAGTCGATCAAAAGCAACCTGAATTCAGTCAGTCTAACACATAACAGGTAACAGATCGGAATTAAGGGATTGCCATTAGAATTAAGATGCAATGCAAACATCCACAGATTGTTTCATTAACGATTCAGATATTAAAAAACATTTCTCATCTAAGTAAAATTATCCAATGGAGCAACAATAAACATTGCCACCAATGACAGTGTGTACAAATATGGGAAAGAAGATCCCTGGAATGAGTAAATAAATAAATTGAAGTAGAGATACCAATGTCATCATCATGGAAGCATGATGATGAGACTCAAGTCTCTTTTGATCATCAAACTTTGAAGACTGTAGAAAGAAGATAGAAATGCTTCCATGGAAAAAATTATTTTCATTGCCATGAGGAAAACTTTACTTACAGTATCTCCATTCTCAATACAGCCCCAAAGATTTCCACCAGAATGTTCCAACAGCTCCCCAGATCAAAGCATTAATCACGGCTATCACAATGCCCAGCCTGAAGACATCAGGAAGCTCTACATATCCAGCTGCAGAAAAAAATAAATTAAGGTAGTGATAATCATTTCAACCACAAATATCAGCATAAAGAAAAACATGGCAGAAGACTTTCCTATAAACATAATTAACAAACTGATGTCAAAGGATCAGATTCAGGGTATAAAAATCAAGGAAACTTATCTTAACAGTTATTAGAAGCACTAACTTAAAGCTTGACTTTCAGATTTTCTGCACTTCATTTTAAAATCTAATTATAAGTACCACTAAATAAAAAACTAAATTTTTCCATGCCTCACCAAGTTTTCCAAGATTGAAGAAACTGATAATTTTGCAAAAATAGATGATTTTTCCGGAAGTTAATCATAACTTTAAATTGTGAACAATTAGAAATAACATGGTTTCTTGAACTCAATATAAGTGAACAGGAGAATACCTCCGTAGTATACAGCTGCCTGACCACTGCTGTAATGTGTTAATGCACCAAAAAGATTTGTATTGTAGGCCAAGGCCAGTGCTGCCAACACACCAGGAACACCAGCTGCCAATTGCATAGCAAGAAATGCCGAGTATAAGGCTCCCACATGCCCAGTCTGACTTGCAAATAGGTAGTGGATGAGAAAGTAGGATGCCTGGAGAACACAAAATGCTGCTGGCCAGGTCAGTGAGAAGGCCTGAAGAAACTTGGCCACACAACTAGACATCCATGTCACTATCCCAAGATTTGTAAGCTGGCCAGCCATTCCAACTAGGACTGCAAACCAAGCTAAAGTATCCCATGCAGACTTTTCAGATAGGCAATCATCCCAATCCAGAACACCCAGAAGCAGAAGGAGAGATAAGCCAAGCATTGCTGCAACAACACTTGCTATACCAAGAGCCTCTCTGTACAGAAACCAACAAATTCTTAGCACCAGGCTTCTTAACTTCGCAAAAAAGTGCAGCAAATAACCTCTAGATTGTTTGTAAAAATGCATTCAGATAAAGAGCAACAAGAGAAGGCATCTCATGTTCACTTTACGAGTGCAATAAACTTGCGGTGTCTACCAGCATGTGACTTAACATTTGTGCATGCATGCTCCAAAAATTTAAATGAAAAATGGCTAGACCATTTGAAAGTATATCTAACCAATGCAAATATAGAATTCAATAAGTCAACCTCAACCAGCTACTTATCGCTTGTTCTTGTTTACTCATAGAATGGAAGATCTTTTACCATAACCAATAACTGAGCTTAGATTTCATTCATGTTGCATCAATTAATAAATATATGGACACTACAAAGTGAACCGCTGCCTTAGCATCATTAATATCGTAGTCATTCACAAATATAGCAAAACTTGAATTTCTGTCTTAACAAGTTTTCACTCTTCACCATGGACATGCATTACAGGGACCAACTAACTATATTGACAAGTCATGGGTGCACAGTGCCAAGCTGGAGAAAACATGATATCATCAGCTGACACCAATCTACTTGCACAACTAATAAGATGAAGCAATATTCTATTCATAACATGCCAGGGAGTTCCATCAATTGAGCAGTATCATAATTACTTACCCAAAGACCCACAAAGAAACTGCAAGAACCATGGTACCAACCATGACCCATTCATTCCTTGTTACAGGCCCCATCTGCTCCAGTTTTCTTGTGGCCAAAGCAGGTGCATCTGGTGTATCTTTGACTTGTGGGGCAAAGATATTGTATAAGATATATGGAGTAGCTAGAAGAGAAACAATGGCAGGTAAACTTGCAGCCTTGAACCATGATACCCATGGACTTGCAAGCCTAACCCCAAGTTCTTCAGCTAATTTAAGGCATAAGAGGTTTTGAGCTGCAGCAGTTAGGAAAAGGGCACTTGAGTTACTAGAGGACTGCCATGCACCAAACAAAAGTAATGAATGAGTCATTAAATAGAAAAATAACACAATGAAGAAAGGAAGAAAAATGCAAATGTCATTACATGTAGCTTCTATAAATTACTTAAACATAAAACAGAGAATGACAAGGAATACAAAAGGTTGCTGTTACAATAGCTAAAATCAATAGGTTCTGCAGTACTTCTCACCAGAAAGAGTAAGCATAATTAATGTCATGGATTGCCAGGTGAACCAAACTGGATTGGTTGGTTGCCAACACAATTCAGCCTCTAATTTTGAAACGGGCCTATAAATTCAGCTACTGGCTCCGATTTTTCTCGCACATCATTCTCATCTCGCCCTCGCCGATAGGTGAGCTCATCTCACCCTTCGTTGGTTAGATCACTTCATTCAATCAAGTCCCCCACCACCTAAAAAAAAAAAAAATTGTGTTTGATCATTTGAAACCCAAAAGTGCCCCCCCTCTATTCGATCATTTGAGACTCGAGACCTCCAAAAGTCTCATTCACTTCACTATCGATGCCTCCAATAAGCCACCCCCTCCCTCCCCCACTCTTTTCGATCATTCAAAACTCAGGAATGCCCCCCCTCTATTCATCTATCTCTCTCAACCCCTCCCCCTCCCTCTTTCATCTATCTCTTTCAACCCCTGCTAGTTTTTCGAGAACCAGTCAATTCCTCCACTGTCAAGCTCAAAACCCTAGTTTTCCTCCCAGCCCTCTTACTCCCGTTGGTTTTGAAACACCACAATTTGGTACGGTGCAGACTAGTAAGGTACCATACCGATCGCCAACCATAACACCTATCTATACCGATCCTTCAAATCTTAAATAATGTGTTTATTAAATTAAATACAGCAAAATCCACCAGTGCAAGCAAAATCAAAGATTAGCCACAAAATAAATGGGCAGAAAAACATTTTGGACACGTTCATCAGGCTTTGTCCAAATATAGCATCACGTTTAAAAAAAAAATTGATAAGTTCTCATAAAGAACTATAGGCACAAAAACACAAGTCTAAAAGTAACAAATATAAAACTTTATAAAGTAATAAAGAAATATAGCATCAAGTCTTAAATTTTATAATCAACTCAAATTGTCAAAGTTAATAAAAACACTAGCCTAAAAGTAATAAATATAAAACTTTATAAAGTATGGTGCCTAAGCATGGATAGTATAGCTTGTTCACATGCAAATTGGAGCATGTACATAGAACCTTTATAGAATGATCCATTTTAGATTCATTTTGCATGGCCTTGCTGACTCACAAAACTAGATGCAGGCAACACATGCTTTCAAGCATTGATCGATATGAGTTTCTTTGCAAGTAAGCAGCAATAATATGTACCACTTTGCACAAAGATAAGCCCATTAGCAGATGACCATACGAGATGTTAGTCTTTAAAACAATGTGTTTCTTTGCATGCAAACAATTAAATATGCAGTGTCCACATCCACTTAAGTCATCACACGTTTGTCACATGACTTAAGTGATGCATGGCAAATTTAACTCATAAATAATGGAGTACTGGAGAATATTGGATCAAGCAATCCCAACATCTTGATTAGAGGGTATTCAATCTAAGGGATCAAGACATGTCAATTGAACAAAAGAACTGAGGTGTTATTAATTGACTACCACGCTTCCCTTAATTCCATCCAAAGAGTCATATGTTCCCCCACGCTCCTTTTTTTCTTTATCAAATGGAAATGGATGGCTCCCCTCTATTTCTTTCATTTGAACGGATGAGTGGAAGACCTTTCACATCGATTGTGCCTATTAATTCTCTCTCTCTTTCCTTCTTTCTGATGTCACATATTCCTTGTTTATTTTGAATGAGGTCACAATATTGATACCCTGTTGGTATAGCATCGGTATGCCTAGTACAAGGGTAAATTTGGCATTCCAAGACTCCATATGCCTCTTGACTGAGAACCAATTCAATAATAGTATGGTACGATCATCATGTACGGGGCAATATCCATTGGTACTGCAAACCTTGATTTGGAATTTCCAATCCATTTGGTAGTTTTAAGAGACTACTTAAAAGAGCCTTAAGCCTAAGGAAAGGAGATCATCAAAAGATAAGTTGAGATCTAGTGGCTATTGCCCACCAATATTTTTAATCACTTCCTTGATGCTCTATTATATTGATTTGATGACAAAGCCTTCTAGAGGCTAGTTCTTCCTTTGTAAGGCATGGAAGTTGATGTATCTACCCTCCCAAAAGGAGTTTTCACACCTCGTATCTTCTTTTTCATCTTTGCCTTTCTTTACAACTTTCATCATGCTTGCCCATACATTGCAATACTTTTCTACTTCACAAAGCCTCTATGTACAAGTGCAACTTGGGTTGCACTCAACCCAAACCTACACTGCCAACCCATTCTTTGGGTAGGGTTGGGTCAAGGTTTTAGAAATTTGGGTGGGCTGGGCTTTGGCTACCTCCAGTACAGTTAGGTTAGGGACCTTAAGGTCTACCTTCAACTCAATTCAAGCACGACCTAACCTGACCTGATGCAACTAGACTTAACCCCGATCCAACCCGATAATGCACATAAATAATTTATATTTATATTTCGCAAAGGTTACATGTTTATATAGTAGTGTCTTTAATCTTATTAAGTTATGTGCAAGTGTATCATTGAAATTTATAAATAGTTAGGTCTCAATTCAACAAATGTCCATCCAATAAAAATGTCCCCTGCCTTTTCCCCATTCTAAAATTCCTATTCAACTAACTTAACCCAATTAGCATGGCACAACCTAGAACAACCTTCCTAAGCAACCCAACCAGGTTAACATGAGATTATTTAGATTATTTTCTAAGGATTTCATTCTACCATCTCCCAAACTAAACTAACCCTAAGTTTTATGTTGCTCGCAGGTTTTCTTTTGGATGGAGCTTCCCACTACTTCCCAAACTTCTCATCTATCTTTGACCAACACCACACCACCTTCACCATCGTCTTGCAAGGTTCTCTCCTAGTCATCTTCATGTCCCTCATTCATGCTCTACGACAAGATATTTTGCCCCTCAACAATCCCTCAACACTATCCTCTACCTCAATCTCCACTTTGAGCTTACCTCTGCCGTGGAAAAACATTTGGGGCTACAAAAAATTGGATCTTGGGATGTTTTCTAGTAAAAACAAGTGGATACTAGAATCTAATGATAGCAAAGGGGTTGGGAAGGCTACAATGAAGGGAAAGGAGGGATTGGGAGGGTTTGGAGAAGGACATGAGAAGATAGGGGAAGAGGAGATGTGTGGAGGGAGAACACTGATGGAAGAAGAAGAGAGCAAGAGAATGAGAGGTTAGAGCATGATGCAAGAGAAAGCGAGAGAGCAAGAGGAAAGAAGTGAACTTAGTCCAACCTCGAGGGAAATGGGATGCCCATCGCTTGGACTAATCACTAGAGGATAAGGATGAGAGGGAAGTAAGGGGTTGTTGTTTGGAACAATTAACAAAGAAGATGTGGATAAGAGGGAAGCAAGAGTGAAGGGGTGAAGGGTTTAAGCAGGGCCAAGAGCAAAATTGTCCATAAAATGGATACATAAATGAGGAATATTCTGTTCAGGTCTAGCTAAGTAAACTCAAGGGACTTATAAGCAAGAAATTATATGATTGCAAGGATCATGATGGGGACATCAACAAGAAGAAAACATTTTCAACTAATTCTCTTCGGTTTTGCAGCTAATATAGTCTACTAAAATTTAATAAGAGCCTTGGAATGAAGCCCACCAAGCCCATGAAGCCAACTCATGAAAGAAAGCCACATTTTCCTTAAGTCGGCTCAACCCAGATCAAGCCCAACTTCCAACAAGCCATGACGCCATCCAAATCAAAGCCCAAGCAAATCATGATGCCACCTTTTGAAGCCCATTTTCCCTTCACATGGGGGACACATCATCAAGCATTCTTGGGGGAAAAGGATGGACACCACATCAAGTATTGTGAGGGGAGCATACAACCACTTTCCACTCCCCCAACAAACCTCCAACCAACCTGACATATGGGATGCCACATTACACGCCACCTAAGGTTCCACAACAGCAAATGGAAGCCATGTCATTGCCACCTAGGTGCCACATGTTAAGTTGTTACAACCTCCTACCCATAAGTTGTTTCTAGTTACAACTATGTAACCTAAGTGGTTAGATCTAACTAGAATAGTTAGCCTAACCCAACCCCTTCCCTCCTCTCTCTCTCTCTTGGCCGACCCCTATGCCTATAAATAGGGCTCCAAGGCCTCTCTTGTATTCTATTCCATGTTATAAAATTTCTGAAAATTAATGAAGGTTTTCTTCTTATTGAATTCCATCTTGTGTTCTTGTGCGGAGTGAGTGAGTTCTCTTTAGTTTGAGTGTTTGAATCTTTATTTGAGGAGAGGATGAGAGGCCCTTGAGTTTGTGTTTGAAGAGTGGATTGCCATTGCAAGGAGTGAAGGGTGGGACGCCCTCTTGATTGATCAAAGATCAAGTTCCAAAGCTCCAAGCCGCCGGCCTATAGTTTTCTCCTTTCTTTCCTTGTTTCAATTTCAACCTCAATTCTCCTTCCACGCCTAATCTTAGGTTTTGTTGCAGGTTCTCTCAGGTCCCCAAGTCAAGGATGAAGGTCTCTACGCCATGGATCAAGGTCAAGGTAAGTCCTAAAGTAGGGAGTGCTAATCTGGCCTTCTAATCCTCAATCCTTGAGTGTTGAAAGCTTCCTTTCCACCAAATACTTAGCCTTCATTGTTGGTAGGAAAATCTCTTCTTGGCTCTTTGGATCTGATCATTTGAAGGTATTTTGACCTAGTAGGAATGGTTTCCTAGCCATGAAGATCCTAATCTTTGTTTTGAACTAGATCTACATTGCGGGTGTTGCAACTTAGATCAACTAGTCTCCTTATGAAAATCCATCGTTTCATTTTTGTCCTACATCAATTTTTGGTATCATAGCTTATGGTTTACTAGGTCAAGTTGCTGAGTTTTTGTTCCCTTTGTGTGTTACTTTCCTTCAAGTCCGAAATTCAAATCCAAAATTCGAGATTTAAATTTTAAAATTTGAGATCTAAAATCTTAACTCCAAGATCTGAAAGTCCCAATTTATTTTTTGAGATTTTTAAATTTAAATGTCGAATTTTGAATCTAGTCAATTGGAGGTTTGCTGATTGCTGAAATTTCTGTACTAGCACCAACCCGAGTTTTCCACGAATTTTTAATATTTTTTTAAAAGGCAAAAAAATCCAAAAAAAAATTTTTGCTGCATTTTAGGAGTTTGGGATCCGAAATATAAAAGTTTAAAAAATATTTTTCCTGGAGTTTTTGGAGTTTAAAATTCGGATTATTAGGTTGTTACCTAGAAGCTGTTCAAATTCTGTTTTTCTCTCCCTTAAGTTTAATTTTCAAAAAAAATTCAAAAATATTTTTTCTAAATTTAAAATTCGAGATCTGAGATCTAGATGTCAAAATCTGATGATTCCCTTTTAAATTTCGAATTTTAAAAGGGTTTTAAATTTGAAATTCGAATTTTGAATCAAAGTAGTTGGAAGTTTGTTAAGCTGCAGGAATCTTCTAGTAACCACTTATCATAACAACTTCCCTGACCAAATTTCGAATTTTTTTTGAATTCAAATCTTAAAATCTGATATCTTAACACTAAGATCTAACTAATCCACTTTTAATTTCGAATTTTGGGAATTTAAAATTTTAAATTTCAAATTTTCAAACTAGTTAGTTGGAGGTTAGTTAAGAGGCTAAAATTTTCATACAACCACTTTTACCTCCAAGAACGAATTTTCAAACTATAATTTAAAATTTAAAATTTGAGTTTTAAAATTGAGATTTCCATATCTGAAATTTTCAATTTAATTTTTGCATTTTTGAAACTTTGAAATTTGGATTTGACTCATATGTTTGTGCTGGTCTACATATCTTATTAGCTAGATGGTTGTTTGTGCATCCATTTCAAAATCATTTTAAGAGCATTCAATATTGAAAGGATTATGCCCTATAAGCCAATATTTGTATCTCCCAGACCATTGTAAATTGACAAGTTAATAAAGGCAATATTTTTTCATCATTCGCTGTGTCATTATATGATGAACCCCATAGATTAGGACTATGGTCCTAGGGCTATGATGAGATCATACCAGTGAGATCTAAGGCCTTAAAACCCTAATCTAGAATATTCCTAGTCATAGGAACCCTGAGTTGGGGATCAGGGTTTCCGGTTAGACTGGCACATCCTATGTATGCTGAAAAGGGTGACTGCTCTCACAGTCACTTGTGTGGGACACTAATACAAGGATGTGGGTGCTCATTAGCGAATGAGTTCACTGAATAGATCCAGTTTGAGAACATCTAATGGAGCCTTAGCTGCATGTCAATAGATGTTTCTCATAGTGGGAGTTGTACAAGTAGTCCTATGACCTGAGACTGCAATAATACCTTATATACATGAACCCATGCTTTGGTTCAATCTCAATCATGACACTGGGTCATGCACGAGGTTGATGCTGGGTATGGTGAATTGTATATGAAGGTAATGAGTAGGTCAACAAGGAATTGATCACTCCTAGTAGGAGGAGATTGCATCCAGCCAAATTAGGTCAGATGATGATTCAGGAAATCTTTGATCAAAGTACAGATATTAGAAATGATTTCTAATATCGAATTAATTGAATCATTAGTGTATGACTGAGCTGGGAATGAGTATAAGCTGGTTTTGACATGTTTCCATATCCATAGTTATATTCGGGATGCAAGATGATTGAAGGATCGAATTGTACGGGAACTTTCCACTGAAGGGTAGTTTTGGAATTTCACCAGAATTTCCATATCTTCCGGGTAGACATGACACGTTGCTAGACGTCAATCTTGTCTTGTGGGTTGATCAAATTAAATGGTTTAATTGGATCACTAATTAGGAGGAGTCCTAATTGACTAACTCGAGTTAGCTCGATTTGACCTAAATCGATTAGAATGAGTTCTGATCAAATTAGGTCAACTTGCACTCGGACCCACTGCTGGCTAGGTATGGAACCCAATGGGTCACACACTTAGGACAGATAATCAAGGATTTAATTTGGAATTAAATCTCGTTTGCAGATGAACACACTAGCATGTGTTGCAAACCATGGCTTCTACTTGAATCGGATTCGAGTTAGGGTTCCGATTTGGTCTTTTTTAGATCCAAATTCATTCCGGTTTGAATCTAATTGAAGATTCAAGACATTGGGCTAATAGTAGGCTAGCAATTGGGCTAACCTAAGAGGCTAAACCCCTTTCCCACATTGCCTAAGCCCCTTCCCCTCTCTTCCCACACGCGCGCGCAAGGAGAAGAGTCCACGCGCGCGTGGACTCTCTCCAAGGGGCGTTTTTGCGTGAGAAAAGAAAAGGGGATCGGCGTTTTGGCTGAAGGGGCGTGGAAAAGAGTCCATCTAGGCGTGGACTCTTCAAAAAATGGGATTACCGTGAGAAAAAAAAAAAAAAAAAAAAAAAAACACCGAAGGGGCGCGACTCTTCTCTTCTGCGCGCGCCCTTCTGTGTTTTTTCGCGACTCTTTCTTACGTCTTCCCATCCCAAAGGCCGTGAGATTAATTCAAGGGCCGTGAGATGAAGGGAAAGGACGTGAGAAGGGAGAGAGGGGCGTGAGAGGGTGATTACAGATGGGTAGGCGCCTCTCTGTCGCCTATTTAAGGAGAAGACTTCACCATAAAAAAAAAAAAAAAACTATTCCAGATTTTCTACAGCGAAGCCTTGCTTCTATTTTCCCTCTCCCTCTCCAGAAGATTGTTTCCCCCTCCTCTCTTTCCTCTTTGATTCCTTTACAGAGCCTTGGCTCTGTCGAATCTCAGAACAGAAGGAGAGTCAGAGAGAAACTCTCCGACGGTAAAGGAAGAAGGCGCCTCTCCTTTCTTTCTTACATTAAGACAATCTTGTCTTAATTTTCTTCTCCCTCCAAGACAAGCCTTGTCTCATTTTAGGACAAGGGCTTATTCTTAAGACAAGAGTGTCTTAAGGGGCCAAAGTTGCTAGAAGACAAGGAGAAGGGTAAGAGAGAAGGTTTAGTCCCAGTTTGGCTAGAGGAGTCCTAGCCAATAGCCCATATATCAAGTTCTTGGGGTAGAACTTGATTGGAAGGAACCCAATTAAGGAGTCAGTGTCTTGATCATCTGCCCGTGTGGATCACCATCGGAGGGCGGACAAGTGGACGCCTGGTGTGTTCAAGAGGCTACTCAATTTGGAGTTCATTTCTGCATCAGACTGGTAATAGCAATCTGAGGTTAGTATTTAAACAATGTTTAAATTTGGACATGCATGTAGTCATAGTTTTTAATTGCTAATAAGGAGATTTGGGATTAGGGTTCGGACCTGGTTTCATAAATTTTTGAAATCCACGCTTCCGCACTGGTTTACGAACCCAACAGTGGTATCAGAGCCTCCTTATTAGGATTAAAACTTATGCAGTTCAATTCATGTTTTATTAAATGATGTAGTATCATGTTAAAGTTTTTATATTGATGCACAATGCATGTCTTTGATTGAACATGAGTTTGATGATTGCCACCAGTTAGGGTTTTCCACAGAAACCCTAATTGTCTTAGAGATATGATTAGCCCTGGAGCCATCATACTGAAATAAGGTTGCCCTGGCATAATGGTGTATCCATTATGTGGTAAATGGTTGTCCTAGTATGATGGCACACATTTCACATATTTGCTTAGTTTAAAGCATGTATTAATATATATGATAGCTTTTAATTGAATGTGCTGGCATTGCATAAATCCCTCTTAAAATTATATTAAGTGGTAGTATAGTTAACCGATAAGCATTATTAGTCATGATGGATAATTAGTCATTTCGGTGTCTAGAAAGGTGGTTCTGGGAAGGTAAAGGGAATCGTGGTTTTTTAATTGGTTCCGTTGTCTGACCTGGCCAATTTTAAATTGGTGTCTAGGAAAGCAACGGGGGGACCCCCACATCTCTTCCACTAGCCTGGCCGATCTGATTGATTTAATTCTTGACTAACATGCTTGGTGTTAAAATACTATTATTGGCCTTCCTTCATGATAGGTCATTATTGTGTTACGATCTATACTAGGTTTGTTGTGTACACACAAGACCTAATATGGTGACTAACACAATTTTTGGCCTAATACAATTATTTGTTTATGGCATGATTTAATGTAATATTTTGTTGTGTACACACAAGGGTATTACTATTAAAGTCATGACTATATGGCTATAGAGGGTCTTACTTAACTGAAATATTATAGTTTGTTGTGTATACACAAGGCTATTAATATTTTAAAGGCCGGGATAAGTTGAGAATTGTACGGGTTACAATTGGAGAGAGTTTTCCTACCTATGAACTTATATAAGATTTGTTGTGTACACACAAGGTCCTTTATAAGGGATTGGGATCTCAACCCCACTAAGAAAAACTAATTAGGGTTTTCTCGATCATCGTATAGAGGGTTATGATGCTCGATAAAATAGTGGGAGACATAATTAAATTAAAGTCCTAATTTAATTATGTATTGTCATTTCATGGTTGTTTGCTTATGTATTGTTCTTTGTTTAAATGTAGATAAATGGCCTCTTCACTCTCACTCCGTAGTATTTTAGATGCCAACAAATTGACTGGGCCTAATTATGTTGATTGGCTGAGAAATTTAAAAATAGTACTCAGTCAAGAAAGAATTTTCTATATTCTTGATACCCCAATTTTGGAACCACCAAGGGAAGATGCCTCGTAAGAGGAGAAGACCACATATAATATGTGGCAAAATGACTTACTGTTAAGTGTGTTATGCTTGCCTCTATGACTAATGAGTTGCAGAGGCAGCATGATAGCATGGATACTAACTCCATACTGCTCAATTTAAAAGAGCTTTATGAAGAACACAGTAGAACTGCTAGATATGAAATATCTAAGCAGTTGTTCCGTGCAAGGATGACAGAAGGTACATCAGTACAAGACCATGTATTAAAGATAATTGATCTAATCACTCGATTAGGTCAATTAGGTTTTGTAATGGATGGGGAGTTGTATCAAGACTTGATCTTGCAATCACTCCCAGAGTCATTTTCACAGTTTGTTCTTAATTACCATATGAACAAACTTAATTCTTCCTTGCCTGAGCTGTTGAATATGTTAAAGACAGCAGAGAGCCATGTAAAGAAAAATAAGGCTCCAGTTCTTCTTGTGGATAAGAAGAAGACAGGCAAAAAGGGTTCCAGTAAGAGGATGAATCCCAAAGGGGGCATTAAGAAGAAGAAAGGAAAGAAGGCCTCCGGACAGATGACCTGCTTTCATTGTGGCAAGCCGGGTCATTGGAAAAGGAACTGCAAGGTTTACCTTGCAAGTGTGAAGCCTGGTGCATCAGAGGCACCAAAAGGTATGAAAGAAGTTCATACTATTTTGTCATTGGATTCTTCCATTTCAAATACTTGGGTGTTGGATACCGCCTGTGGTCATAACATCTGCAAATCATTGCAAGGACTTCAGGGGCTTAAAGTAGTGAAGGAAGGTAACTTTGAGCTCTACGGTGCTGGAGGGGACCCCATCCAAGCAGAAGCTGTAGAGACTTATATTTTGAAGTTACCTTCAGGGAAGATCTTGGAGCTAAGGAATTGTTACTATATGCCAAAAATCATTAGAAATATCATATCTGTACCCTTGTTACTTAAACAAGGATATACTATGAATGTAATGAGCAGTGGCTGCTCAATTTCTTTATCTAATGAAATTATATGTTATGGCATATTCTGCAATGGTCTATTAACTCTTTCCACTAATGACAATATTTTTCATGTTTCTAACAAACGGAAAAGAGATGATGTAAACAATACCTTACTTTGGCATTGTCGACTTGGACATATTAGTGAGACTAGGATTAACAAGTTATACAAAGAAAATTTCTTTGATCCTTATGACTATGAGTCATTAGGAACTTGTGAATCATGTCTCATGGGTAAGATGACCAAGACTCCATTTAGAAGACATGGAGAAAGGACAAAAGAGTTATTGGGACTCATACACACAGATGTATGTGGGCCTATGACAACTCAAGCCTATGGTGGATACTCATACTTCATCACATTTACTGATGATTTTTCAAGGTATGGATTTGTGTATCTAATGAAACATAAGTCCGAGGCTTTTGAAAAATTTTTAGAGTATCAAAGTATGGTAGAGAAACAGACAGGAAAAAGTATAAAGATCCTCCGATCAGATAGAGGAGGTGAGTACTTATCCACTGAGTTTCTTGATCACCTTAAAGATAAGGGGATCATCTCTGAATGGACTCCTTCTTATACACCACAATTAAATGGTGTTGCTGAAAGGAGGAATCGTACTTTATTGGATATGGTACGGTCCATGATGTGCTTCACGGAGTTACCTTTTTCTTTCTGGGGATATGCTTTGGAAACAGCAACTTATATCTTGAATAGAGTACCATCTAAAACTGTCTCTAGCACTCCATATGAATTATGGAGAGGTAAGAAGCCCAATCTTAAGTATATTAAGATATGGGGATGTCCAGCCTATGTAAAAAGAAATTTTGGACATAAACTAGATGCTAGAGCAGACAAATGTCTATTTATGGGATATCCTAGAGATAGTATAGGATATCTGTTCTACCACCCTACTGAACAAAAGGTTTTGGTCAGTAGGCATGCCACTTTTATGGAAAAAGAATTCATCCTACAAAAGGGCACTGGTAGAAATATCGAACTTAATGAAATTCAACAAATAGACACTTCTCAGTCAAGTAACAACATAGTTAATATAGAACCTGAACACACTCCTATCCGTAGGTCTGATAGGATGCGACAGGCACCTGAGAGGTATGGGTTCATAATTGAAAATAATGAAGCCCAAATCATTCAAAATGATGAGCCTCTAACCTATACGGAAGCAGTCATGAGTAGAGACTCAGACAGATGGCTGGAAGCCATGAGATCCGAGATGGACTCCATGTATGTCAACCAAGTATGGTCTTTGGTTGATGCACCAGAGGGTATTAACCCTATTGGGTGTAAATGGGTCTATAAAAAGAAGATTGGGGCAGATGGCCAAGTTGAAACTTATAAAGCCAGATTGGTGGCTAAGGGTTTCAGACAAAAACAGGGAATAGATTATGATGAAACATTTTCCCCTGTTGCCATGCTCAAATCTATTCGGATTATGCTTGCTATAGCAGCATATCATGATTATGAGATCTGGCAAATGGATGTAAAAACTGCATTCCTCAATGGTTTCCTTGAGGAAGAGGTTTATATGTCACAGCCAGAAGGTTTTGTCTTGGAGACTAAACCTAATCAGGTATGTAGGCTAAAGAAATCCATTTATGGATTAAAGCAAGCATCCAGGAGTTGGAACATCCGATTTGATAAAACAGTCAAAGAATTTGATTTTTTCAAAAATGAGGATGAACCTTGTGTGTACAAGAAGACTAGTGGGAGTGCCATAGTTTTCTTAGTTCTATATGTTGATGATATATTTCTTATTGGGAATGATATCCCAATGTTACAATCAGTCAAAGTGTGGTTATCGAAACAGTTTTCCATGAAAGACTTGGGAGAAGCATCCTATATACTGGGTATAAAGATCTATAGAGAAAGATCAAGAAGGATGCTAGGCTTATCCCAGTCTAGGTACATTGACCAGGTGCTAAAGAGATTTAGCATGGAGGAAAGTAAAAGAGGTTACTTACCTATTGGTCATGGCATACGTTTTTCTAAGAGGATGTCTCCTAAGACACCTGAAGAAAGAAATAGAATGAGTTCTATACCTTATGCTTCGGCTATAGGGTCGATTATGTATGCTATGTTATGTACCAGGCCTGATGTGGCATATGCCTTGGGTGTAGCCAGTAGATTTCAGGCTGATCCAGGAGAGGATCACTGGAAGGCTGTGAAAAATATTCTTAAGTACCTGAGAAGGACTAAGGATATTTTTCTTATATACGGAGGGTCTGATCTTAAACTAGAAGCCTATTCAGACTCTAGTTTTCAATCAGACCCAGATGATAGTAAATCCATTTCAGGGTATGTCTTTACCTTGAATGGTGGAGCAGTAAGTTGGAAGAGCACTAAACAACAGACTGTAGCTGACTCAACTACCGAGGCAGAGTACATAGCTGTCAGTGAAGCCGCCAAGGAAGTTGTCTGGATGAAGAAATTCATCACAGAGTTGGGAGTAGTTCCTGAGATTGAGAGCCCGGTGCCACTCTATTGTGATAACACTGGAGCAGTTGCTCAAGCTAAGGAACCGAGAGCCCATCACAAGTCCAAGCACATTCTGAGACGCTTCCATCTTGTCCGAGAGATAATCGAGAGACAAGAAGTCTGCATCAATAGAGTGGATACAAAGAACAACATAGCAGACCCGTTCACTAAGGCTCTACCACAGCGGGAGTTTGATCGCCACCTCGATTGTATGGGGTTAAAGAATAAGAGTGATTGGCTTTAGTGCAAGTGGGAGATTGAAAGGATTATGCCCTGTAAGCCAATATTTGTATCTCCCAGACCATTGTAAATTGACAAGTTAATAAAGGCAATATTTTTTCATCATTCGCTGTGTCATTATATGATGAACCCCATAGATTAGGGCTATGGTCCTAGGGCTATGATGAGATCATACCAGTGAGATCTAAGGCCTTAAAACCCTAATCTAGAATATTCCTAGTCATAGGAACCCTGAGTTGGGGATCAGGGTTTCCGGTTAGACTGGCACATCCTATGTATGCTGAAAAGGGTGACTGCTCTCACAGTCACTTGTGTGGGACACTAATACAAGGATGTGGGTGCTCATTAGCGAATGAGTTCACTGAATAGATCCAGTTTGAGAACATCTAATGGAGCCTTAGCTGCATGTCAATAGATGTTTCTCATAGTGGGAGTTGTACAAGTAGTCCTATGACCTGAGACTGCCATAATACCTTATGTACATGAATCCATGCTTTGGTTCAATCTCAATCATGACACTGGGTCATGCACGAGGTTGATGCTGGGTATGGTGAATTGTATATGAAGGTAATGAGTAGGTCAACAAGGAATTGATCACTCCTAGTAGGAGGAGATTGCATCCAGCCAAATTAGGTCAGATGATGATTCAGGAAATCTTTGATCAAAGTACAGATATTAGAAATGATTTCTAATATCGAATTAATTGAATCATTAGTGTATGACTGAGCTGGGAATGAGTATAAGCTGGTTTTGACATGTTTCCATATCCATAGTTATATTCGGGATGCAAGATGATTGAAGGATCGAATTGTACGGGAACTTTCCACTGAAGGGTAGTTTTGGAATTTCACCAGAATTTCCATATCTTCCGGGTAGACATGACACGTTGCTAGACGTCAATCTTGTCTTGTGGGTTGATCAAATTAAATGGTTTAATTGGATCACTAATTAGGAGGAGTCCTAATTGACTAACTCGAGTTAGCTCGATTTGACCTAAATCGATTAGAATGAGTTCTGATCAAATTAGATCAACTTGCACTCGGACCCACTGCTGGCTAGGTATGGAACCCAATGGGTCACACACTTAGGACAGATAATCAAGGATTTAATTTGGAATTAAATCTCGTTTGCAGATGAACACACTAGCATGTGTTGCAAACCATGGCTTCTACTTGAATCGGATTCGAGTTAGGGTTCCGATTTGGTCTTTTTTAGATCCAAATTCATTCCGGTTTGAATCTAATTGAAGATTCAAGACATTGGACTAATAGTAGGCTAGCAATTGGGCTAACCTAAGAGGCTAAACCCCTTTCCCACATCGCCTAAGCCCCTTCCCCTCTCTTCCCACACGCGCGCGCAAGGAGAAGAGTCCACGCGCGCATGGACTCTCTCCAAGGGGCGTTTTTGCGTGAGAAAAGAAAAGGGGATCGGCGTTTTGGCTGAAGGGGCGTGGAAGAGAGTCCACCTAGGCGTGGACTCTTCAAAAAATGGGATTACCGTGAGAAAAAAAAAAAAAAAAAAAAAAAAAAAAAAAAAAAAAACACCGAAGGGGCGCGACTCTTCTCTTCTGCGCGCGCCCTTCTGTGTTTTTTCGCGACTCTTTCTTGCGTCTTCCCATCCCAAAGGCCGTGAGATTAATTCAAGGGCCGTGAGATGAAGGGAAAGGACGTGAGAAGGGAGAGAGGGGCGTGAGAGGGTGATTACAGATGGGTAGGCGCCTCTCTGTCGCCTATTTAAGGAGAAGACTTCACCATAAAAAAAAAAAAAAACTATTCCAGATTTTCTACAGCGAAGCCTTGCTTCTATTTTCCCTCTCCCTCTCCAGAAGATTGTTTCCCCCTCCTCTCTTTCCTCTTTGATTCCTTTGCAGAGCCTTGGCTCTGTCGAATCTCAGAACAGAAGGAGAGTCAGAGAGAAACTCTCCGACGGTAAAGGAAGAAGGCGCCTCTCCTTTCTTTCTTACATTAAGACAATCTTGTCTTAATTTTCTTCTCCCTCCAAGACAAGCCTTGTCTCATTTTAGGACAAGGGCTTATTCTTAAGACAAGAGTGTCTTAAGGGGCCAAAGTTGCTAGAAGACAAGGAGAAGGGTAAGAGAGAAGGTTTAGTCCCAGTTTGGCTAGAGGAGTCCTAGCCAATAGCCCATATATCAAGTTCTTGGGATTGAACTTGATTGGAAGGAACCCAATTAAGGAGTCAATGTCTTGATCATCTGCCCGTGTGGATCACCATCGGAGGGCGGACAAGTGGACGCCTGGTGTGTTCAAGAGGCTACTCAATTTGGAGTTCATTTCTGCATCAGACTGGTAATAGCAATCTGAGGTTAGTATTTAAACAATGTTTAAATTTGGACATGCATGTAGTCATAGTTTTTAATTGCTAATAAGGAGATTTGGGATTAGGGTTCGGACCTGGTTTCATAAATTTTTGAAATCCACGCTTCCGCACTGGTTTACGAACCCAACAAATATAACATAAGGAAATGAGGTAATAACCTTTCCTTAGCCCAAAACAACCATCGCATTGACCTAATCTTAATTAAAATTAAGTATGAACCTAAACTAAGGACACCCACAAGTCAGGTTCAAATGCAAGATAAAGCAAAGTGCTATTTGAATTTGTACTTACCCCTTAGAAATTGGTGTCTAAGGCTAGAAGTCCAACGGCAAACGCCTTAAGCGGACTTGCGGTTCTTTAATTAGGTCCTCGCGAGAGCGATGAGGGCCTCCCGCATTCCCACCTCTTACCTGGCCAGCGGAAAAGATAATTGCATCCTTAATTAGTACCTAGTTAAATCCTGTATTTTGAACTTCTAGGTCTAAGAATCCTAAAAGCTAGGTTTGCATTACTTATCTATTAGGTCAAGAGCTTTAGACCAATAATCCTACACTCAGTCTGGTTTACCCATGGACCCCAATCTTGAATTCTTTATGAGGACCAAGACTGAAAAGTTTGATATCCTAACTAAACAATTAAGGTTAATGAACAAAGAGTTAGGACAAATGGACAATCAAATCGGGAACCATACTAAGCCCAAATCACCTGGTCCACCTCCCCTTGGTCCAAGAGCCCAATATCATGATCTCACCCTTGAGTATAATCCCAGATACCCCTGCCAAGACTTTGTAGATCAGGAGTCTTTAGGAGCAATTGACCCTATGCACCCACTTTCGATGAAAATTTAGATCCTGAAAAGTATGTCGATTGGAAAAAGAAAATGGATCAATACTTTGAGTTTAATGAAATGTTGGAAGTAAGGAAGTATCAATTTGTCAAATTAAAGTTAGTTCGACATGCTAAAACATATTGGAAAGAAGTTGAGCGTAAAAGTTATTATGGTGGGGATAAAATAATTACTTGGAAAGATATGAAGAGTAAACTGAGGGAAAAGTACCTAGGTAGATATTATGAGCAAAGACTTTTAGACCAATGGTACAGATTGAGACAAGATGATGCAACTGTATCTGAGTATATTGCTAAATTCAATGAGTTTGTCGAGAGATGTAACACAGCCGAATCTGAGGCAATGATCATATCTAGATTTCGAGCTGGTCTACGTAAGGACATCCAATGAGAATTGTTTCAATGAAAAATTCACTACCTAGAAGAAGCTTATCAAATTGCTAGAAAATTTAATATATATTAGAAGGAACTCTTGATCAATCAACCTAAATCCAACAGGAATAATACATTTGGACATAGGCCTAGCTCTAGTCAGATTCCTTCAAACAAACCAACTCCTATTATCCCAGTAGTTTGTAAGGAAGAAATCCTTGAATCCATTGCAGAGCCAAAAGTAGAAATATATGAAGCTAAATCCAGTCTCATAAATGAATATAAAGAAGATAAAGAAGAGACTTAGCCCACTGAAAAATTAGAGGAAAAATCTCCTGAACCTATTGAAGAATTTAAAGACGAAATAGAATCAAAGTCTTGTCCAAATAAAAGGCTAGAAAGAGAAGATCCTAAATCCATTGAAGAACTTAAGGAAGAAGTTTATGAAGCTGGGTCTAACCTTATTGATGGGTATGAACAAGAACAATTACTTGAAGATAAAATAATCACCCAACCTAAAGAAATCAACAACGGGAATAATCAACTTAAAGAAAATGAAGTATAGGGACAAAACCATGAAGAGCAATCCGAGGAGATAATAGAGGACCCGAAATTAATCAATGTTGAGGATTTAGATCTAGAGATTAATGAAGGATCACCTAATGAGGTATTGACCATCAGAGAAAACCTAGAATCAATTCCAAAGGATCAACCCCAAGAAATTGTAGAACAGTTAAAGGATTATCAATATGTATTCCCTGATAGTTGCCCTGGGCCTGATTCACCCTTCTGGAACATCCCCAATCCTAGTCCACCAAGCTGGGACATCCACTATACCATTGATCTGGTCCCAATAATATTCAATGATTACTTTTGGAAGACATTATGGCATTTATTAGGCACCAAATTAAGATTCACTGCCACCTACCTGAAGTTGTGTGCTAGTCTTCAAAGCCATTTAGGAGAATATTGAAAATTAGGAACTTTTGTTTCCAGCCCAACAATAAAGTTTAGTCCATAGATAATAAAGCCCATTTGAGTTTGTTTTGTTATTTGGTGTCATTTGAGCTTGTCATCATGCATAAGTGTCCAAGGCTGCAAGAGTCATATGCATAGCATAATTAGCAAGAAAATCCATTTGAACAATGAAATTTATAAGCATATGATTAACTCACGTAAAAGAGCCAAAGAATTTCAGGAAGGAGACCATGTTGTGATTAGGCTCAAACCTGAATAGTTCCCATCAAGAACTATCAAAAAATTACATGCCCGTGGTGCAGGTCCTTTCAAAATAATAAAGAAGATTAGACCAAATGCTTATATGCTAGATTTACCATCTGACTTGGTATCAGTTCCACTTTCAATATTTCAGATCTAGTAGGGTACAAAGAACCAATAATGATACCCAGTAAGCCATTCGAGCCTGATTCTACCTTTAAGAGTGAGCCAACCCTTGAGTGTCCATCAGCCATATTTCCAAAACGACAAGATAGGATTGAGCGAATCCTGGATGATAAGATTATCACTACTCGAAACAAGAACTATCAACGCTACTTGGTTCATTGGCAAGGATATCCTAATTCTGAAAACTCATGGATTACTCGAGAAAACCTATAAAGAATCGACCCCAACCTACTAGAGTATTACCAAAGTCAAACTAATTCCTACTCAACGGAGTCAAGCTCTTTCCATCCCGGAAGAACTGATGGGGACATCAATAAAAAGAAAACATTTTCAACTAATTTTCTTTAGTTTTGCAGCTAATATAGTCTACTAAAATTTAATAAGAACCTTGGAATGAAGCCCACCAAGCCCATGAAGCCAACTCCACTTGAAACATAAATCCATGAGCCAACTCATTAAAGAAAGCCACATTTTCCTTAAGTCGGCTCAACCCAGATCAAGCCCAACTTCCAACAAGCCATGACGCCATCCAAATCAAAGCCCAAGCAAATCATGACGCCACCTTTTGAAGCCCATTTTTCCTTCACATGGGGGACACATCATCAAGCATTCTTGGAGAAAAAGGATGGACACCACATCAAGCATTGTGAGAGGAGCATACAACCACTTTCTACTCCCCCAACAAACCTCCAACCAACCTGACATGTGGGATGCCACATCACACGCCACCTAAAGTTCCACAACAGCAAATGGAAGCCATGTCATTACCACCTAGGTGCCACATGTCAAGTTGTTACAACCTCCTACCCATAAGTTGTTTCTAGTTACAACTATGTAACCTAAGTGGTTAGATCTAACTAGAATAGTTAGCTTAACCCAACCCCTTCCCTCCTCTCTCTCTTGGCCGACCCCTATGCCTATCAATAGGGCTCCAAGGCCTCTCTTGTATTCCATTCCATGTTATGAAATTTCTGAAAATTAATGAAGGTTTTCTTCTTGTTGAGTTCCATCTTGTGTTCTTGTGTGGAGTGAGTGAGTTCTCTTTAGTTTGAATGTTTGAATCTTTGTTTGAGGAGAAGGTGAGAGGCCTTGAGTTTGTGTTTGAAGAGTGGATTGCCATTGCAAGGAGTGAAGGGGGGGACGCCCTCTTGATTGATCCAAGATCAGGTTCCAAAGCTCCAAGCCGCCGGCCTATAATTTTCTCCTTTCTTTCCTTATTTCAATTCCAACCTCAATTCTCCTTCCACGCCTAATCTTAGGTTTTGTTGTAGGTTCTCTCAGGTCCCCAAGTCAAGGATGAAGGTCTCTACGCCATGGATCAAGGTCAAGGTAAGTCCTAAAGTAGGGAGTGCTAATCTTGCTTTCTAATCCTCAATCCTTGAATGTTGAGAGCTTCCTTTCCACCAAATACTTAGTCTTCATTGTTGGTAGGAAAACCTCTTCTTGGCTCTTTTGATCTGATCATTTGAAGGTGTTTTGACCTAGTAGGAATGGTTTCCCAGCCATAAGATCCATTTCATATCATTTTGAAAGTGATTAGCATGAAGGTGTTTAATTTTGATGAGCTAGTCTCTTACTTGGATGAAATTGTCTCCCCTTATGATTAATTTTATGTTTTAAATTCATTGCTTTAAACGGATTGTTAATCTCTGGAAGCACATCACCATCCATGCATTTCATCCATCTCCCACGTCCCTCGTCAGATTAGTATACAAATATAGAGTTCAAAAGCAATAATATGCAAATATGGATGGCTACAAGGACAGATATGCAAAATACCCAAATTAGAATCATTGGTTTTGAGTCATGAGAGGTTCCTTAAAACTGAATGAAGTGTAAAACTAACTAAAGTAAATAGGTAACACTATGGTGCATTATAAAATAGTTACAAAAGCAAGTTGATGGAGGCTTTAGGGCAACCTTCAACTGCTTTGTGTTTTGTAAATACTAACTTAGAGTAATTAGTTATCAGTTCTACAAGAATTTTGCACATACTAAATCAACAACAGTACAAAGAAATTTCAGGATAAGGGGAAAAGGGGAAAAGTGGAAAAGAATAGCTCCCTAAGAGCAAGATTAGAATGCCTCATCATTAGGGTTTTAGGCTTTTAGCACTTGCAATACTTGAAAAAGTAATAAACAAATAGGCTCTGAAGACCAAAAAATAATGCAAAATACAAGTGAGCACAAGGAAAAATATTGCAGAAGGCAAAGATGAAAGGACGAAGATAACTAGAAAAACATTGAATGTGAATAATTCATTGTTTAGGAGTGCACACATGCAGACTTCCATACCTCATGAAGAAAAGCCCATCTTTGGAAAGGTTGGTTCCTAAACCTAACACCACAAAATTCCCAAGAAAAATGGAAAAAGCAAAATTTGGACAACTAGAAAATCTTAACAAAATTTTTACGATCCCCTTCCTGTGGTTCTTTAGATAATCAATTACGAATCCCAAATAAAGAAGCAAAATATAATGTGCCAAATAAGGGAAAGTGTAGGCATCACCCAAAAAGAAAAGACAGGAGAGAGGCCCAACTCATTTGTATGGATGAAGGAAAGAGAAGGAGGTCTAGGCAGAAGGAAAAAGCATTAAAGGGCCATACAGCTCTTTCAATGGGATCAGAAAAGAGTTACCCATAAAACAATGCCACCTCAGCCCTTGGACGATCTAAAAACTTTCTAATCTAAACCACTAGTATCACTTAATTTGATGTTCTATTATTAATTCAAATCTTGCATGTCATTAAATCATTGTAGTTGCCAAATGTGACAATATAAGTAGATGCGCACAACCCCCACACCATAGGCTCAAAAACATCATAACTCCTAAAATACTTGTCCATATAACAAAATAATGCAAGTCCCCAAAAGCTAAGAATGTGCTGGATCAAAATAGAAACTAATCTAATGTGTGAAATGAAAAATGGGATCTACAAAATAAGAGTGAAAAGGAAATAACAATGCTAAGTTACATCAGTAAAAAAGAAGTTGAGTTGTTGTCAATGTATTGCTGTTCTTAAAGAAAAGAAAGAATAAGAGGGGAGGATGAGGCAAAGCAGAAGAAAATTGAGAAATTAAGACAAACATTAATAATTCTCAAAAAGATATCTAAATTTCCAAAATACTTTATATGTATGGATTAGTATACCGAGTGCAAGACTAACTCCAAAACGTGTCTAACCTCTTGTATCATCAAATTTTGACTCCTAGAAGTATCCCACTTCACTTTGTCCACATATCATCTACCAATTTACTAATGGTGAAAACCACTCCCTGCTCCACCCCCTTACCATGAAACCTTCTGAATTCCTTTGATTTATCTTGCACCAATTGTTTGTAGTTTGACCAACATTAACTAAATTGACATGACTTCCCTAAGAAATATACTACCCCTTCTACTCTCTAGCATCCTAGAACCAAAAGGTCATCTTCATATTAGCTTCATTAATCAAATAGTAGAACCAAATACTCAATACGCTTCTCAACAATGCACAATAAAGAGGTTTAATTCCATCCTTAATCAAAGAATCCACCCTTATGATAATAGCACCGGGCTAATTAATGGCTATAAGACTATAACTGCCCTATACAAACTTTCAAACTATTTAAACTATTTAGCTTTTTTAAATTTTTCCTAGAAGACATTAAACTATCAAGTATCAATATTACAAACAATGCATGGACAGGATCTTGTTACCATGGCAACACTGATGCAAAATTGATTGAGAATTCCAAAATAAGGTTATAAGTAGGGGGCCAAGGGCCACCCCACCTCAAACCCTTAAATCTGGATACCCTTCTAAAGAGGCAATAATTAGGTTAAAATTTTATATGAGCTATAACAAGTAATAAGATTAATCCATTTTCCTCTATATGTTGAACCTTAGCACCCTCATTATCCATTATATTAAGGCTTCTCCACATTCAATGCCAGCAAAACTTAAGAAACTTAATTCTATATTTTGATTTTTCTAACCTCACATAGCCATATGGAATCAAGTTTCTCCAACATATGCACCAAGATAGTTTTTCACACAAACTAGAAAGCTAAGATGGTCAATATGCCAAACTTTGATTAAACAATAGTCAACCCATGTCTAACCTAAACACAAATTTCAGGTCTTAATCCACCATGACAAGTCATGCATTCCAACCCCATACATGGCTAAACTATTAAAAGAGATTAAAACAAAAAGGCTAAATCCATAGGAAAGCTTCTAAAAAAATAGAGTATCATATGCAATCAACAAGCTCACCTTGCTTGAAGCATCACCGCCTGCCTAAATATCCTTGACTAGACTTGTCCACCCAACCACCCCCCCAGCAGACGGTCACAAATAAAACAACCTTATGCAATACCTCAAGCTCCTTTCTCAACCATAACCCTCTCTGCAGCATATGAAGTAAAATAAATAAAAATTATATATCACGCTCATCATTACTGTGAACCTCTTCATTGTTGACCACAAAGGATACATATGCACCTGTAACTAATACTGCTTCGAGAAGAAGAGAAATGAGAATGGGAATCACAAGCGTACATTCTAGAGTGACATTTTGCTTAGGAAATTTGCAATCTAAGGCACTGATAGACAGTTAAAGGTTAATTAGGAATATGGCAATTCATAAGAGTATGACATGAAGAATACTGGTTAAGGAAAAAACTTATGAAACCTCCAACTTTGATCGGTAGTTTGTTGTTATGTGTTTTCCTTAATTTTTAAAAGTTTGAGAGGATAGAACAAACTTTACAATAGGTTTTTGCTCTTACATTATGATTAGAAGGCACTCAACTCCCTATCTCAACAATCTGAAATATCTTCCTGTTCATTTAAGAAGGTTCAATATGAAAAAGCCAAAATGATATGCATAAGACTGCCTCCAACCTAAATTCTACATGAAACTAAATACAACCTTATGCATATCCCTTCCACCCATTTGAACATGATTAGCTTAGATCGAGCCCAAGAAATACTGAAGTAGTATCGGAGCCCATACCAGTCATCAACCAGTGTTGTACGGTATGGTACCATACCTACCGGATCCCGTACTGGATCCATAAAATTATAAAAAAATCCCTCCCTTTTCAATGACTATATTATTTAACCCGAATTGGACCCGAACTGGGCAAGATGCACCGGTACAATATCGTACTGTACCATACCAGTATGATATGGCTTTTTTAGAATGGTCCGGGATCCCAAACCATTTTTCAAGGCTGAACCATACCGACTCTTAACCGGTACGGTACGGTATGCCCCAAACTAGATAATTCGGGACAGTACCGAAAACCCTGGTCAAGCCAATTGTCACTGTTACCAATAGATAGCATATAACCTCCCAAAAGTCAATCAACCTCCCTAATTGGTCACGATAGATTCATAAGAATCATAACTGCCACAAAGGATCTAGCAATAGAAATCAGTTCCAAACTTAAAAAGAAGCTTATAAGGACCCAATGGTTTCCAAGCCTGCCTATGAAGCCTTTGCCCTCATGTACAAGGGTACACTAAATTTGAAACCATATAG
Source organism: Areca catechu (assembly GCA_021397845.1). Lineage (NCBI taxonomy): Eukaryota > Viridiplantae > Streptophyta > Magnoliopsida > Arecales > Arecaceae > Areca > Areca catechu. The sequence goes on from CM038041.1 coordinate 32,909,490, forward strand.
AAATGATATACAGATCAAAACTCCATCTAACAATTATCAAATCATTTAATGTAAGAAAAAATAAAAAAAGAAAGAAACAAAAATAGAAATATGTGGTTTCTGTAAAAGCTTAGGTCAACTGCTATACATTTTTTTTTGTACAACAACTCCTTATATGAGTTGGTTGGGCACCTTGCCCTTCAATCCTTTATTATGCCATAAAAAGAAATGTGGATGCACTCTAAATGCAGACAAATGCTGTAAGTGGTTTAGTTCCTAGTGGGAATCTGTGGTTTTGTGCTAGGGCATGTACCATGAGTCAGCCAATATGGCCTAGACGTACAACCTCAAAACAAAGGCCTTGGGAAAACAAACATGCATAATTTTTTTGAAAAATATATGATATTGTGTTGGATATGAAAAGCATTTTCTACAACAATAGTGACCACACTAAAATTGGTCAAAAAAAATAAATCACAGAATCCATATGAACTCTGAAATTATTTTAGTAGTAAAATTGTTCTTGAATAGAAAAGTCCAAATCTACAGCTTGCCTATGCATTTTAGAATGTTTGGAATCGGGTATCAGTTAGAGTTGATTAACTGTGCTGCTACTTCGGTCTTAATCAGAGAACTGCATCATGGCATACTAAATCATTTACAATCATGCATGTGTTTGCCTTCTCTTCAACAAATTAATTCTATAATTGTGTGTACCCTCTGTGCACAAAATGACCTTTTCCTGATTAAGCATGTCTTGTTAAGGTTAAATTAATTCTTCCAAGCGCTAAAGTTGGAGACCGAAAATTGTTCTTTCCCATGTCATTGATCCTTGCATTGGGGACTTGTCTGTCATGGTGGTGGTTGTGACCATAATGCCAAAGAATCTGGGTGACACGAGCGGTGGGAAGTTAGTCGGCATGGAGATATCCTAAGAGGAGACTGCTGGCTGGGTCAAGAGTGCTGGCTAAGTCGAGAAGCAGCTACAGGTATGGTGGGGATCTCTGGCTGTTATTGTTGATTTGCAGTGCCCTGTTGCTGTTGATTTGCAGCCATCTGCTGCAGGCTTTGCACAGCGACAGTCAGCATTTGCACCTGCTATACCAGGATAGCAAACAACTGCAGTTGATCTACCGGCTATGGAGTGGATTACCCAAATGACCAAGAAGAGCGAGCACTATGTTCATGATGAAAATAGTGGCAAGAATATAGAAAAAAAAAGGAAAAAAAAAGAATGCAATAGTTCTTCTTTTGGTTTTCTGCGATTCAAACCTAAAGTCATAACTAAAACTATCGCACTATTGCAGGTGCCGCTGTTCACGCACTGGCCTTTTCCAGGTGTGAAGATAAAACCTTGCTTCCTGGAAAGCCTAATCATTCATAGACAATCAAAAGAGTTCTGTCTGAATCCATAACTACAATATATGTCAAAGAAAAGAAAATCCGGTTCTTATTTCACTGAAAGTTAAAAGACGCGATAAGATATAGAAAAAGATGGAAACCAGGAAGAGCTCCTAACCAGAAACTGAGACATGACAAGATAGGACCCGAGCTTCTTGGACGAAGAATCGCCCGGCCGGCTCCCAGCTGAGAGCGACAGCGATTTGATGATCGGAAGGAACACACCGCCGGCCCTGGCAGTAGTGCTGGGCATCGCTGGAGCAATGAAAGCCTCACTGATCGTGAGACCATACGACAGGCCTAACGTGCTCCTCCCTAGCCACTTCACAAAGTAGGTGGCAATCCTATCCCCAAGCCCGGTCTTCACGAAGCCCCTCGCGAAGAAGAAGGAGATCACGATCAGCCAGATCACTTCGTTCGTGAAGGCCCCGAATGCTGCCGAGAAGCTTAACGTTTTGGTGACGACGGAGGCGGTCAGGCCGAGGAAGGCCCAGGCACCCACCGGCAGCGGGCTCAGGACGAGGCCGGCGATGGTCGAAAGGAAGATGGCTAGGAGCTGCCAGGCCTGGGGGGTGACCTCGATGGGCCGGGGTACGAGGAAGCGGACGGCGAGGCCGATGGCGAGGGAGATCGCTAGGGGAACGACCTTCGCCCCCTGCGGCGGCGCTGGTGGCGGGGAGGAGGTGGGGTTGGGGGTTTTCTCAGGCGAGGAAGCGGCGCGGACGGCGGAAAGGGAGGGTTTGTATCGGCAGGGGAGGGGGAGGAGGAGGGGAACGGGGCGGAGGGGGGAGATGAGCGGGAAGAGAGGGCGGCAGCGGAGGGAGAGGGGGGCGGCTGATGGTGACGAGAGGGAGGAGACGGGGCGGCGGTGTAGGAGGGAAGCGCCGGAGAAGGAGGAGGGGAGCGGCCGGCCGATGGCGAAGCTTTCCATCGGGCGAGAGAGCGGAGTCACCGATGGAGCGGAAGAAGACGGAACAGGGGGGAGAGCGACGACATTCGAATGACAGGCTCCCCTAAAATTGAGCGGTGGGGATCCGGTCACCGCCCACAGGGCCGTACCTCGATTGCTTATTGGGCCAGGTCGGGTATGAATCAATAGCCGCTAAAGCGGGTCCCAGATGAAACGCGAGACACTAAATGCAGCGACTGAATAATTGACACGTTGGTCAAACAGGGTCGCAAATTTTTCCTGCGGAAAATTCTATTCTCTGACGCGTATATAAAAACTATATGCGGAATTCGATCGGCCGTTCGTATAATCTCAGAGAAACTTCATATCCGTTCATTTCTCCTGATTGTACGAACGGACAAGATGGAGTTGTACTTAGCTGAACAGACGGTAGATGTAATGTTCGCATATGAATTGCTATGCACGCTTTTACGAAAATCGAAGTCGCCCTTTTCTGTTGCGAAGAGGTGGCGCGCATGGTTAGCTCATGCTGACGATGTGAATCTCAAAACGTTCGGCCGCAATTCGTTTGCGCCTTTGCGGCGACCAGAGGCCTGGTTTCTGGTTACCGGATGGCACATAGTACTAAAAATATTTTAAAAATTAACCGAATTTAGTTGATGGCACGTTCAGCTGATGCCCGTTTATGTGTAAATTAAATTCTCATCGGACTACGATGGTTTCAGTTTTGACATTGAGAAATGATTGTAAGAAATTAATCTGCCTACATAAACCAAATGAAATATAATTCATAAATCATAATAATTTTACGAAAAAATTCAACAAAAATCCATTTATATATAATAAATGAAATTTTATTTTATGTAAGGATTTTTCGGAAAGAACTTTCATTTAAGAGTAATTCTTTGTGCACCGCATGCGGTGAGCAAATCCAGCATGGCCCGCATCGTGCATGGCTATTGGTCCATGCTGGCATGATGGATGGGACGGGATATAGCATGACGGAAGGGGTATAACAGGTTTTAAGTTGAGCATGACTAGCATTAAATATGATTCAGCTTTTATTTGAAATATTCATCTAGTTCTTTCCCTCCAGCTCCTTTTTACCCGCCATCTTGCTTGGATTTATGAAAATGTTTCAGTCTGAAACATTCTGAAACATGCTCTGGTTTCTGAAACATGCTCTAGTTTTTGTCCAAGAAATCAATAAAGGTTGAAAAAGAATCTCCCTTGTGCTAAAATGTGCTCTGAGAGTTCTGTTGCAGAAATCAACTTTCAAATATAAATACTAGATTCTTCTTCTTCTTCTATCTAAAAAAGTACTCTATTTTGGTCCGATATGGGAGTAAGGCATCGAAGACTTTCTTTATTTTGATCCGAGGTTAGAATAAGCCATCGAAGAGTTCTTCTATATGTTCAAGATAAAATATTATCTCCAATAGGAAGTAAAACATCTTTTTTAGTTTTCTTTTTATAGTTCCTTTATTACACCAACTATTTTAGTAGTTAGAAAAAGTTAATGGCACTCTGGGAGTCATAACTCAGTCCACAGGTTATAGGTATTCCTAATATGAGGGGATAATAAATGTAGCTTAAGTTTTTGTACAGGGATGTTGTAGATTTATAACTAGGGTGTCGTAGTGTTTGAACTGGGGTGTTGTAATACTATTTCAGCATATATTTGTGAACCTTTTGCATCCATAGATTTATAACTAGGATGTCATAACTCAGTCCACAAATGATAGGTTCTCAAGGTAGTAGGGGTTAGTATATTTAGTTTTGATATGGCTAATACGCTGACATGGCGCGCGTTTCAGGTCCCGCCGGACGTGGTTAGTACCACGTGGTTTTTTTAAAAAAAGAGAGAGAGGGGGGGGGGTCCCCCGTTCAGGGAAAAGTACTCCTGCTCCTTCGCCAGGTGGCGCCCGGAGATGGGTCCACCTCGGTCGAAGTCGAGCACCTCTCTGCCGCTCCGCCAGGTGTCCACCCAGGAGGGGTCCACCTCGGTCGAAGCTGGCGGCCCCGTGCTCCCTCACCAGGTGGCACCCGGAGATGGGTCCACCTTCGCCGAGGTCGAGCCGGGCCCTTCTGCTCCTTCGCCAGGTGGCGCCCGGAGACGAGTCCACCTCGGCCGAAGTCGAGCACCTCCCTGCCACTCCGCCAGGTATCCACCCAGGAGGGGTCCATCTCGGTCGAAGCCGACGGCCCCGCGCTCCCTCGCCAGGTGGCACGCGGAGACGGGTCCACCTCCGCCGAGGTCAAGCAGGGCCCTCCTGCTCCTTCGTCAGGTGGCGCACGGAGACGGGTCCACCTCGGCTGAAGTCGAGCACCTCCCTACCGCTCCGCCAGGTGTCCACCCAGGAGGGGTCCACCTCGACCGAAGCCGGTGGCCCCGTGCTCCCTCGCCAGGTGGCACCCGGAGACGGGTCCACCTCCGTCGAGGTCGAGTCGGGCCCTTCTGCTCCTTCGCCAGGAGGTGCCCGGAGACGGGCCCACCTCGGCCGAAGTCGAGCATCTCTCTTCCGCTCCGCCAGGTGTCCACCCAGGAGGGGTCCACCTCGGTCGAAGCTGGCGGCCCCATGCTCCCTCGCCAGGTAGCACCCGGAGATGGGTCCACCTCCGCCGAGGTCGAGCCGGGCCCCCCCTGCTCCTTCGCCAGGTGGCGCCCGGAGACGGGTCCACCTCGGCCGAGGTCGAGCACCTCTCTGCCGCTTTGCCAGGTGTCCACCCAAGAGGGGTCCACCTCGACCGAAGCTGGCGACCCCGTGCTCCCTCGCCAAGTGGCACTCGGAGACGGGTCCACCTCCGTCGAGGTCGAGCCGGACCCTCCTGCTCCTCCGCCAGGTGGCACCCGGAGACGGGTCCACCTTGGCCGAAGTCGAGCACCTCTCTGCCTTTCCGCCATGTGTCCACCTAGGAGGGCTCCACCTTGGCCGAAGCTGGCGGCCCCTCGCTCCCTCGCTATGTGGCACCCGAAGACGGGTCCACCTCCACCAAGGTTGAGCCGGGCCCTCCTGCTCCTCCGCCAGGTGGCGCCCAGAGACGGGTCCAACTCGGCCGAAGTCGAGCACCTCCCTACCGCTCCGCCAGGTGTCCGCCCAGGAGGGGTCCACCTCGATCGAAGCTGGCGGCCCCTCTCTCCCTCGCCAGGTGGCACCTGGAGACAGGTCCACCTCCGTCGAGGTCGAGCTGGGCCCTCCTGCTCCTCCGCCAGGTGGCGCCCGAAGATGGGTCCACCTCGGCCGAAGTCGAGCACCTCTCTGCCGCTCCGCCAGGTGTCCACCCAGGAGGGGTCCACCTCAGTCGAAGATGGCGGCCCCTCGCTCCCTCGCCAGGTGGCACCCGGAGATGGGTCCACCTCCGCCAAGGTCGAGCTGGGCCCTCCTGCTCCTTCGCCAAGTGGCACCCGGAGATGGGTCCACCTCGGCCGAAGTAGAGCACCTCTCTGCCGCTCTGCCAGGTGTCCTCCCAGGAGGGTACCACCTCGACCAAAGCTAGCGGCCCCTTGCCCCCTCGCCAGGTGGCACCCGGAGACGGGTCCACCTCCACCAGGGTCGAACCAGGCCTTCTTGCTCCTTCGCCAGGTGGCATCCGGAGATGGGACCACCGTGGCTGAAGTCAAGCCTTTCTCCGCTCCTCCGCCAGGTGGCGCCCCCAGATGGGTCCACCTCGGCCGAGGCCAACCCTACTCAGTAAGGCCTCCGGGAAGTGGGGGCGCGGGTTTCAAGATCGCCACTCGGGTAGCGCACGCCGCGCCTCGTAAAGGGCGCTAGTACGGCCTGCAGTGACGCGCGAAACCTCGTTTACATCGGTCAGATGGGCCCCGTAACCGAGAAGCGAAATCCTTGCGGGCAGTAGCCCGAAATGGCTGGGCGCTCATCATCAACGCCTCGGAAGAAGAGCACCCGCACTCAGCCCAGAGCCTCGTCAGTATCCTTCCCCCCCCCCCCTTTTTTCTCGTTAGGCACGACAAGCAAGGCGAGGAGGCCACAGGGTTCCCAAGCCCGAAGAGGAAAGGAAGCGGGGGGAGAAAGGCGAGAAGTGGGAGGGTGCCATCTCCCCGGGGGAGGGGGGAGCTGGAGGCAACGTGATGATATAAAAGGGATGGTAAAAGCGGGCAGCGAGGTAAGTGGAAAAAGGAGGAAAAAAGGCACCGAGAGAAGAATCCGGGGAGTCCTGAAGGAGTCCCCAGGCGCGAGCTCGGTGAACTCAGCACAAGGAGCTGAGCCTCAACTCCACTCTTTCCCACACTTCTTTTGTTAACATCTCCTCTAAGCATGGGAGTCCTTCGGGAACCCGCCTTAGGGGATCTGTTCCATCTCGCCGCTTTCTAACTTGACCGTCGGAGTACCCTCGCCGGAACCCCCGGCCAGGGTCTCTGACCCTATTTTGCAGGACTGAAAGCTTGGAGATCTCGAGGTGAGATGGTCCGAGACCAGTGCCAGCTCTGAAGCTACAGGCCGTCGCGGTGAGATCGGTAACAAGTTTCATGTTGCATGATCGGATGTCATAATTTTTTAACTAGGATGTCGTAACTTCTGAACTAGGGTGTCATAACTTGAAAACTCCTTTTTTTTGAAATCTTTTTTCTTCCTGATCTTTTTATCACAATCCAACAATCTTATTCAAGCCAATGCATGCTTGAAATGTCCCATGATGGAGGATAAAAGCTTTCATTTTCTGTTTTGTACTGATTTGTTCATGTTTCAATATTTTTGATACCCAAGTTTTTCCAGAAGCATTTTACTATATTGGGTATCATATATCATCAATGCATACCGAAACACTTTTGTTATGGAGGATAAAAATATCCGGTTTAAGTTTTTGTACAGGGATGTCATAGGTTTATAATTAGGGTGTCGTAGTGTTTGAAGTGGGATGTCGTAATACTATTTTAGCATATATTTCTAAATTTTTTGCATCCATGTCCTGTTACGATATCCTAGGAGTCATAACTCAGTCCACAAGTGATAGGTTCTCGAGGTAGTAGGGGTTAGTATATTTAGTTTTATGTTTCATGATTGGGTGTCGTAATCTTTTAACTAGGATGTCGTAACTTCTGAACTAGGATGTCGTAACTTGAAAACTCCTTTTTTTTTAAATATTTTTTTCCTGATCTTTTTATCACAATCCAATAATCTTATTCAAGACAATGCATGCTTGAAATGTCCCATGACGGAGGATAAAAGCTTTCATTTTCTATTTTATACCGATTTGTTCATGTTTCAATATTTTTGATATCCAAGTTTTTTCAAAAGCATTTTACTATATTGGGGGTATCATATATCATCAATGCATACCGAAACACTTCTGTTATGGAGGATAAAAATATCCGATTTAAGTTTTTGTACAGGATTGAACCCACTGTACCTTTTTCAAACCCTTTTTTAGATGAATTCGATGCTTATGTAAGCAGTCAACTAATACAGGATATGATATAAAATGCTAAATTATGGTATAGTCCTATATATGTACAGTCCTATGTTTTTTAGATTATCATATACAATTTCAAACAGGATGTATTGGACATTTTATAGAATCTACTTATTTTTCCAGATCGTTAGAAATAGACTCGGTTGCTTAAAAATCAATAAAATCACCTGAAACAGTATTACGATACTCTAGTTCAAAAGTTACGACACCGTAGTTCAAAACCTACGACACCCTAGTTCAAAAACTATAACCATACAGAAAATATAAGATAAAATGTTTTTAATCCCTTCTACCCATATTTCATATCATCTGTGGCTTGGTTATTGACTCCCAGATCATCAGAAATAGTCCCGACTACTTAAAAATTAATAAAATCACCTGAAACAGTATTACGACACCCTTGTTCAAAAGTTACGATACCCTAGTTCAAAACCTACGACATCCTAGTTCAAAAACTACAATCATGCAGAAAATATAAGATAAAACGTTTCTAATCCCTTCTACCCATATTTCATATCATCTGTGGCTTGGTTATTGACTCCTAGATCATCAGAAATAATCTCGACTACTTAAAAATCAATAAAATCATCTGAAACACATTACGATATCCTAGTTCAAAAGTTACGATACCCTAGTTCAAAACCTAGGGCATCCTAGTTCAAATGCTACAACCATGCAGAAAATATAAGATAAAATATTTCTAATCCCTTCTACCCATATTTCATATCATCTGTGGCTTGGTTATTGACTCCCAGATCATCAGAAATAGTCCCAACTGCTTAAAAATCAATAAAATCACCTGAAACAGCATTACGATATCCTAGTTCAAAAGTTATGATATCCTAGTTCAAAACCTACGACATCCTAGTTCAAATGCTACGATACCCTAGTATAAATATTACGATACCCTGTCAAGAAACATAACATTCCTTTATATCATCATCACAGCAATGAAGAATAACAAAATATTGATTGAATGAATTACATAAAACTACGTGTAATAAGATAATGATATTCAAAACAATACTGGTTGAATGAATTATAGAATTCTCCTTTGAGAATGATGTTTAAAATATAATCCTCGAGTTAGTTACAAATTTATGTAACATATTTTAGAAGTGAATGAATCGAAAAAAAAGAGTACATAACAAATAATTTGCTTTTATAGGCTAATTTTTAACAGCACTTTCAATCTTTAGATTCAGAGACTCTCTCAAAATTCTTGCTGCTAACTGGCGGCGGTACACGCTGATATCTTTTTCTGTGAAATTCCAAGTATCAGGCCTATCACTGCGAGCAATAAAATCCATATATTTCAAGCAAAACAAACCATAGTCCAGTGATCCTGCAGCTTGGGAAGGGCATTCACTAATCTCTCTTATGGACTATTTGGATACCTCACTATTGTCACAGAATATATGGAACATTGCACCTACTATCTTGTGCCACTTTCTTGCATTTGCCTTGTACTTGGAATTGCGTTTTATTGAATTCAGATACATGAAAATCTTCTCTTGCATGTCAACCGCTACCAGGTGCCAGTGAAAATTTTTTGAGTTAATGATAGTGAAGAGAAATCGAAATTCCTTCTTATCTACATCATTGATCCATCAAAAATCATATTCCCGGCTGAGCAAGTTCATGATATGGTGATGCTGATGTTAGGAACATGCCAGAGGTCATTACAGGTGCAACTATACTCTTATGATATCTTTCTACTCCCGGTTCTTTGTAATAAACTCCTGCCTGGCATCAATTATCTATCAATACAATATAAACTGATTAATTATAAACTGAATATAATAATTATTAGAAAATATATCATTACATATATAAAGATTAACAACAAAACGATGCAATACTCCATTACTTACATCATCAACTATCATATCATTGTTTATCAGATCAAAAAGATTTTTCCTAGTGATAGTGCCTTTGAAATTGTTGTTGTAGATAACATCTCTGAAATTAATAAACATAAATGATATTATATATTCTCGACTATAAATTAACATACTATTAGAAAAAATAGGTGTAACTTACAAGTTCATCTTTTCTTTCAAAAATGTATTGATCAAATTTTCATCATCTTCAATTTGAAGATTCAAATTTGATTCCTCGGGCTGAGATGTACCCACTATCTTCATCCTTTTTTTCGATGGGCCTGTTTTGAAAGTAGAATCAGCTACAATTTGGGAGGTCGTCTGCAGCCTAGGTTGTTTTTTTATCCTTTTGATAAGTGAAGGAATCTTGATTTCTTCTTTTTCCCCCTCAGCTTCCTCACTTACAAGGGTATCCTTCAATTTTTCATCAAAATTTTCTTCCACCTCAACCTCAGTATCTTCAGTATCCTCTCCCTCTGCCTCTTTCTGCCCTTCTTTATTGACATTGGTACCTTTATTTACTAATGAACTAAGGAGAGTTTTAACTATCTCTAGCCTCTTCTTTATCTCTTCAACTTCAGCCTTCACCTGTGCACAGCTTGCACAAGTTTTTTCTTTTTTGGAGGATGCTGCTGTTACTGTTTCTTCAGGAAGAAGCCATTGTTCTGTTATCATAGGCTCAATAGCTCCCTCCACTTGCAAGCCAAGAATAATAACAAAATAACCATATATTAATCATAATAATACATTGTTTATTAATATTCTAATAATAAAATAATTTTATTTACCAACTTATGAGGCTTCAAGTTTGTAAGGTCAACAATCTTTGTCTTCACCTAGCTGTCATACCATTTTAACAGCCTAGGCAATTTATTTGGATATGCTGGGGCTCTCAAGGTACTATGCTCAAGGAACCAAACCTGTACATAATAATCATGTATGTTAAATAAATGGAAGATTTAAAATAAAGTAATTATAGTTTTGCTGCATATTAATGATACTTACCAACAGAGCAGTTGTACACTCATACAAGGTTGGCTACCTCTTAACCTTGTCACTTCTCTTGGTTAGGACTGGCTGGTCGGATCTCAAGCAAAAAGCAGCATCTGGGAGAGACATAAGAGTCAACTCCCTTATTGTGGAAGCCCAATCTATTTGACCCCGATGGGATAAATCATCCAAGTAAGGGATGATAAATCTTGGGCAACATTGATTTGACTTTGGATACAAGAACGTTGCGAACATATATGCAATCCATAATCTTACAGTGTCCTCGACATCCTCTTGTAAATTTGATGAATGAAGTTGGACAATTAACTTTTCCAGCCTCGTATTTTACAAATTTAATTCTCTTCCAAATCTTCTGAATAACCGGCCCTTCTTAACTTGATCTTCCATTTTGATTTTCTTTCCGTGGCATGGCAGACCCAAAATCAGGGCCAGGTCTTCGACGCTAAATATAAGTTCATTGCCATAAAAAGTAAACTTGTTTCCTCCCTTGTAGCATCTAATAAGTTCAGCTAGTAGACGTCCGTCGACAACAAATGGTTGCATGTCTACGAACACATTGAAAGGAGTCTTTCGGATTATTTCTAAATGATAACTTGAGAAACTCATCTTCAAAACTTGTTTAGCATACACTGCTAGCTTGCAATGGTTTTTAAACAATTGTGAGGCCTTTAATCTGGGCAGCCGAAGCATTGCAAGATCACCTGAAACATAAGTAAAATATAAATATAAGTTAAGCAATAAATTCTAAAAAAATAATTTTGTGACACTCTAGGAGTTATAAAAATAGCCACGGTTGCCATGTATTAGAGGTAGAGTGGTTAAAAATTTATTTTTCATAATTTCTGCATGGGTGTCGTAGGTTTTGAACTAGGATGTCATAGGTTTTGAACTAGGATATCGTAATACTATTTTGGCCATTTTGATTAATGTTACAGCATCTGTGATATTTTTATAACATCTTGGGAGTCATAAAACAAGCCACGATTGCCATGTATTAGAGGTAGAGGGGTTAAAAACTTATTTTTCATAATTTTTGCATGGATGTCGTAGATTTTGAACTAGGATGTCAAAATACTATTTTGGCCATTTTAATTAATGTTACAGCATCCGTGGCAATTTTATGACATCCTGGGAGTCATAAAACAAGCTACGGTTGTCATGTATTAGAGGTAGAAGGGTTAAAAACTTATTTTTCATAATTTCTATATGAGTGTCGTAGGTTTTGAACTAAGATGTCGTAGGTTTTGAACTAGTGTATCGTAATACTGTTTTGGCCATTTTGATTAATATTACAGCATCCGTGGTAATTTTATGATACCCTGAGGGTTATAAAACAAGACACGGTTGCCATGTATTAGAGGTAGAGGGGTTAAAAACTTATTTTTCATAATTTCTGCATGGGTATCGTAGGTTTTGAACCAGGATGTCGTAGGTTTTGAACTAGGATGTCGTAATACTGTTTTGGCCATTTTGATTAATGTTACAGCATCCGTGGTAATTTTATGACACCCTAGGAGTCATAAAACAAGCCACGGTTGCCATGTATTAGATGTAGAAGGGTTAAAAACTTATTTTTCATAATTTCTACATGGGTGTCGTAGGTTTTGAACTAGGATGTCGTAGGTTTTGAAATAGGATATCGTAATACTATTTTGGCCATTTTGATTAATGTTACAGCATCCGTGGAAATTTTATGACACCCTGGGAGTTATAAAACAAGCCACGGTTACCATGTATTAGAGGTAGAGGGGTTAAAAACTTATTTTTCATAATTTCTACATGAGTGTCGTAGATTTTAAACTAGGATGTCGTAATACTGTTTTGGCCATTTTGATTAATGTTACAGCATCCGTGACAATTTTATGATACCCTGGAAGTCATAAAACAAGCCACGGTTACCATGTATTAGAGGTAGAGCGGTTAAAAACTTATTTTTCATAATTTCTGCATGGGTGTCGTAGGTTTTGAACTAGGGTGTCGTAATATTTGAACTACGGTGTCATGATTTTATACTATGAAGACTTAATATTTTTTAAAAAATTATCGTGACATCCCTCTATAGAGATAAATTTCAAAGATTGATATTAAAATAGTAAAACAGAAATTACGACATCCTAGTTCAAAACTTACGACACCATTGTTCAAAACCTACAACACACTTGTTCAAAATCTACGACACCGTTGTTCAAAACCTACGACACCCTTATTCAAAACCTGGGGCACCCTAGTTAAAAAACTTTGATACCCATGCAGAAATTGTAAAAAAAAGTTCATATGCCAAATGTCAACTCCAAGCAAGAATCAAAAATTTTCCTTACCTCTTTCTGCTTCTGTAGCATTCTTGGGGATGGATCTTAAGGGGGTCTCATCACCTCCTGAATAAACAATGATCGCAGTACTTCCTTCCTCCATCTACATTTTCTTCTTGCATTGTTTTCGTGTTCGTCGTCTGCGTTGAAAGACAAAACCACTTGTCTCCATTTTTTCAAGATTTCGAAGGCGTATCAAATGTTGAAGGAAGATCACCAACGCTTTCTTAACCACTAAAGATGAGCAAAAACACAAAATATAAGTATCTGGGATGTCCAAAAATAATGGACGAACTCTGGGGTGGGGCTTCGTAGTGCAAATGGATTTTTTTTCCTGTTTGCAGAATAAGAACCGTTTTTTCTATATCGAATATGATGAAGACAGAATGGTCATTTTGCACGATTGGACGACGTCTGCAGCTTATGTATACCCCTTCCGTCATGCCATATCCCGTCCTATCCGTCATGCCAGCATGGACCAATAGCCGCGTGCGATGCGGGCCATGCTGGATTTGCTGCACCGCATGCGGTGCACAAAGAATTACTCTTCATTTAAAGTGCTTGATTATTGTAAAGGGTGTACCTGAATCAAAGCCCAAACCTTTCATAGAGAATCATAATTTAAAAACGAAAACTAAAAAGATTTGGTTGGTTACCACAATGAGTGCAGATGAGCGGCTCAAGGCTAACGAAGTTACACACCTTCAAGGCTTCAACGAAGTTTGGGGCTTAAAAATGAATAAACTTATCATGGTATCTTGTGGGGTACACTTGATAAATATTCAAATAAAAATGTACCATTTTATGGTGCAAAACCTCAAATAATAGAATAACAGAAAAAATAGTCTAGCTTATACGATATTTGAAAGATATTAATAATTCAATAATTTGAAACCTTGTTTTTCTATTGTCTTATTCTAACATGCCCTTCACATAACATAATCGAAAAATGGGAACTAAATTGATTAGAAAATCATGAAACGTTTTGAGGGAATAGAGTGTAAAAATTCACTATAAATTCTTAGATAATATATATTACGGATTTCTCGGAGATGTTGCTAACTCGGGCTCGACTTGAATGGCAACTAGAGCAAGAGTAGCTACTGGTGCAAAGCTGGGCCTCGTAGGATCCTATCGCTGGGAGTCGGTCTTGCAAGACAAAGAAGATTAGAAAGTTTGACACATCGAAAGTGAGTTCCTGGTGCTAGACCCTCCAATACCTAAGTCAATATCTTGAAAAGGCAAACATTAGAGACTTGGAGACCCCTTTGATTTTAGAGTAAGACTGGAAGAGGAGCCGGAGAAGAAGCAAAGGAAAGAATTGCTGAGAGACGGAATGAGATATGTGAGAGAAGGGGAACTCAGTGCATGAGTCCCGCTTCTTATATCGGATAAGTTGTACAACGACCCCATGATTCGGTATTATGGATACTATTGGCCGAGTCATTTGTAGGTGCTATCTATAAATCATATGGTGGCCACATTTTATTTTCAATCCGAGAGTTATTTTAAAATAAAATATTTTCAAAATTATAATTAATGTAGCTTAAATGGGAGAATGTAAGAATTTTCTTAATATGGGCTAACATTAATTGGAATTTCTTTTAATTAAAAACTGGGTTGATTTTATGGTCCATGTTAATAGACGTAAGTTGAGCCCTATGTTATTTGATCATTGTTTGGGCTAGGAGCACCTCATATGATTTTGTGTAGTTGATGCGGCATAGTGTAGACCTTGGTCCAACTGACCCATGATGGGAGGGCCTATTAGGGTTTGCTTATAAATAGTAAGCTAGGTCCCCTCTCCACTCCTCGATATAATGTGATTATTCTACGTGAGATTGGTTCTCATCATGAGGATGCTGGAGAGAAGGACTCTGTCATCTTCGATGTTCACCTGAGCATCACTTCCCGGTAGAATTCATGACGAATACAGTATGCATTATAATGCTTTTTCTCATATCTATTTAATTAGATCAATCTTAGGGTTGACAAAATCTTTATTTTCCTACATTTGGTATCAAAGTTCTGGTATCCAAAAGATTAGAATCATCATTTTTATTGTTTTAAATATGATGATAAAACCTTTATTTTTTCTTTAATTTTTCTCATTGATCTGTGCATGCTGAATGTTATCCGTGCTGTGGGGTAACCAGCGGCATCGAGATGATGTTGCCGTGACTGACGGTGGTAGCAAAAATTGGCAAGTTCAGAGATGACCAACGGTCTCCATTTTTGACACCCCAGAAGCATTAAAAAAAACAAAAAACAAAACAAATTCTCCCGGCGGCGATCGAGCATCAAGACTCGATCTCGGTGATCGGGAACTTAAGATATCAACCGATTGACCGAGATCCCAAACCAATCAACAAAAAAAAATGAAGAGGGATGAAAGGGAGCCTGAGACCGTGGTCGGCCATCCCAAGGCCATCACCGGCGGTCGTATTTCTCGCCGGTCTCCATAACTGGACCCCCCTTCCTTTTCCCTTCCCAGTAGCGATGATCGGAGGTCTTGATAACCGCCGGTGGCCGACTGAGCATTAAAAAAATGGTAAGGAGGCCGATTGCAACGATTCAGTGATCGTGGGAGGCTGCGGTCGGCCATCCTTGGGCCGTCACCACTGGCCGCATTTCTGGCCGGTCTCCATGACCGAACTCCCCCCTCCTTCCCCGGTGGCGATGATCTGAGATCAAGATCACCGCCGAAGGGCTGATTTTAAACAGAAACAAAAAAAAAAAATTTGAAGGATCTTACCCATCTCGCTGGCCATCCCGACCTCCGGCGTCTTCACCGAAGCTAGGACCAGCCATTCTCGACCGGCCTTGGCGGCGTTCTCGCCGGCGACTGCACCGGCGGGGTGGTTCCATGGGAGTGGCCGACAGTTTTCTTTTGGGTTGAGCCCCTGTTTTGGGTGATGTGGGGAAGACGATGAAGTCTAACGGGTTTCGGGTTTTAGGTTCAAACCCAAAAACCCAATACCCAATAAGCAAAAAAAAAGCCCATTTTGCACTAAGGCCCCTGGGTTTTTTGGAATTATATATTAGCCCTTTTATAATTTAGTCCCTCCAACATTTATAATTATATTTTGGTCCAAAAGGCCATTTTGCACTTAGGCCCTTGGATTTTTTGAAATTATAAATTAGTCCTTCTATAGTTGAGACCTTGAAATATATTGGTTCAAAAAAAAGGGAGACCAGTAGTGGTGGGAACTACCGTGCCCTCCTCCCATACCTTGCTAGAAGCATCTAGGGATGGCAATGGGCCTAGTTCGGGTTGGGTGCATAACTATCCAAACCCAAACCCGAATACTCAATAAACTACCCAAACTCAGCCCAAATACTATCGGGACTGGATTTTCTTTATCCAAACCCATCTCAGTCGGGTATCGGGTAATTCGAGTTTACCCGGCCCGAACCTAATTAAGTCATATTAAATATTTTTTATTTTTGTCAACTTTAAAATTATCTACCATTTTATAAATCATATATATATTAAAAAAATAAAATCTAACTAAATTTTTAGTTCAACAGTATTTAGTTTTATATTCAAAATAAAATTTAAATTATCTTAAACAAATAAAATTTAATAAGACTTAATTCAATACTTTTAAAGTAAATAAAAATATAATATATATTAATTTTATATATTTAAATATTAAAATAATTTGGGTTGGGTTCAGGTCAGGTATAAATCTACCTAGTCCTGGTCCAAATCCAAAATTAAGCATTCGAGTTTTACCCAAACCTAGTCAAAGCATTGACTACCCGGCTCAATTGGGTCGAGCTGGATTAGGTACCCATGGATTTAGATTTTGTTGCCATCCCTAGAAGCATTCGGCAGTGTTTGACCGGTGATCATTTAGAAGGTGGTGACTAAGGCTCGTCCACCGATGCCGGTGTCGAGCGATGCTGGGCCCTTGGGATGCTACTCCTGGCTCTGTTTTCTCGAGGACCTCTAAGGGATCCTCTGCTGTATTACCATCGGATGGATCCTGTTGGATTTTGGTGGTTTGTGAGGTCCCGTCGCAAGGACCTCACCATCTTTCGAAAGGAGATAGTGATGCGGGACGGACTCGATGTACCCTAGGTTATTTGAAAAAATGGAACACCCTAAATAAACTAGGACCGTGGGAGGGCTAAGAAGCCTCCCAGGACTAGGGCGAGCTGACACTAAAACCTAAAACAGTTGAATTCTTTTGGTTTTCAATTTTCTTGGTGGAGAAACATGGGATGGAGGATAGGAAACATGGACACTCTAGGACTGGGGACTCACCTTCACGGAGAGATGTCGCACCTCTAGGGCATCTCACCCACCCCACTACATGTAGTCTAGGACGTCCCACCCATCTCACTACACGCGGAGCCTAGGGCATCCCACCCAAATCGCTACCTGGGGCCGTAAAAAAAAATCTCTAAGACCTAGAGGGGGACTCGATGGAAAAGGGGGATAACTAGAGCCTCACGCCCCTCGACGCTCGCATGCGAGCGAAAGAAGTGGGGTCTCACACCCCTCGACACCCGCAGGTGAAGGAAAAATGGGCCTCAGCCCATAACCAGAAATAGTGGCTAAACCAAAAATTCATTCAACTTCTGATTATAGGGGGAGGGGGGCCCTTTATATAGAAAAACCAAAACCCTCAGTTACTTAGCCTACAAGAAACCCAAAAAAGGAAAATAAATTACATCAAAAACTGTGCTGCATCAATATCGATGCTAATATGCTCTGAGAAGCATGTTGGCTTGATGATCTACTCCAGAAAGCATGCTGCTCTGAAAAACTGGACTGCTCCAAAATTCGTGCAAAATCCTCTCGCGGTCGTGCATAGGGGAAGATGATCTCCGTCGAGCACCAGTGGACGGTCGACGGCCGGGAAGCTGGCGGAGGATGGGGCTGGCGGACAACGAGCGGCAGACGGCCGGTGGCGGGCTGCAGGGCGGGCGGCGGCACGGGTGGAACCGGCATGCTGGGCATGTCATTTGGTCTCCCACGGCCGTGGAAGACCTCTTGGGCACCGGCGTGGCCTCCAGCGGATGAGCAGGCGACGGACCGGCGGCAGCAGGCGGGCGGCAGCGGCAGGCGACGGCGATGCAGGCCGGCGGCAACGCAGGGGCGGACGGACGCCTCCCGTGTCCATTCGTCTTCCCGCGGGTGTGGGGTCCAAGGGCGTCGGAGAGGGTGGCGGCGGCCCAGCATGGGCCGGCAGATGGCGGGCGGGCGACCGGTGGCGCGTGGGTGGACGGACGCCTCCCGCGTCCATTCGTCTTCCCATGGGCATGGGCGGCGGCACCGGATTTTCGGCTAGGGCGGGGCCGGCAGGCACCAGCGGGCGGGCCGGCGGGGGCGACCGGGGGTCGGGCGGCCCGGATCTGGGGTCGGCAGGGCGGTGGTCTAGGGTTTTGAAAATTTTTTTAAAATCACAGGAAGAGGATGGAATAAGACTAGAATAAGGTGGGAATAAGATCGGGGTAAAACTGGAATAGAGGGAATAGATGGAATAGCGGGAATAAGTAAAAATAAAAATGTGAAAAAATAAGAAAAAATGGAAAAAATACCCGGACTTGCCCTGGATCCCCATCAGATAGCGGAGGCTATTGTTGGATTGTTGGACCCTGCTCGGTTTGTGGTGAATGCCGTGGTGGACTTCTTGGACTATTAGATGAGTGATCGATGGCTCTCTTGTATCACTCCATTCTTGTCTCTTCCTAAACTCTGGGTCACCGGTGGCCATGGAATGGCCACCAGTGGTCGGTTTGGCCGGTGGCTCTCCATGGAGGAAGATCCTAAGCTCGGAGAAGCCATTAATGGAGTTTTGGAAAGTCTCGATTGTGATGAAAAAGAGAGGAAGAAGAGAATATTTTAAAGATTTTTTGGATTGATGGGCTATGTTGCCTAGAAATGGAGCCCAAGAGGGGGGGTGAATTATGTCTTTCAAAAATTAAGACAATTATGTGCTTGGTCAAGAAGTGTTTGTGAGCAATGTGATTAAGCACTCAAAGATATGCTGCGGAAAATTAAATGCAAGTAATAAAGTGCAAGTAATGGAAAGAGCAATCACACACAAACACAATGTTTTATACTGGTTCGGTGCATTCCAAGCACCTACGTCCACTCCCAAAGCTTTCCTTGAGAATTTTCACTATAATCTCTTCAAAGATTATAGCCAACTTGTTTTCTAAGGCTCATAAGTCAAAACCTAAATTGGTTTTATCACCTAGGCTCATCAACAACCTTACAACTTATTTTATCTTCGGGCTCATAAATAAAATCCTATTTGGTTTTGTACCTTTGGCTCACCAACAACCTCAACAATCTACTTTCAAATTCCCTTGAAAGCTAGGTCAACAAATCATAAAGTTAAAAATACAATAATGAAAGCATAATTAAACTCTCTTCAAAGAGTGGAATGTGGAAGCTTTGAGGCTCTTGTTGATGCTTGTCTTGTCTTCTCTTTGGAATCTTCTTCAAGCTCATTTTTGGAAGGATGAAATGATAGGCTTGTAAACTTTTTCAGGGAATCTCTCCTTTTATGGCTTTTGGAAGTGAAGTTCTTGAGGAAATATTAACTTTTGAGTGTTCATGGAGTTCAATACTTCATGAATGAGTTTGGTGAAGCTTAAATACTTCAAAAACTTTTGAAAAACAGTTTGAGACAGTTGGAGGATTAAAACTAGCCATTAGGAGCTTGAAAAGATGAAATCTGTAACTCAGAAAATAGAGTCATTAGAGCTGTTAGAACCCATGAGAAGACACTTGACTTCCAGATGTCGACACTTGGTTTTTAGGTGTCGACATTTGATTTTTTAGGTATCGACATTTGAATCATAGGTGTCGACACTTGACACAAAAACACACCAAATGGCAAGTTCTGTATTTTCAAAAAATCTCAGGCCTTGATTCGATACTTGAAAACTTAGGTGTCGACACTTGGCATGCCAGTGAAGAATTTTACCTGCCAATTTCTGAAGTGTCGACACTTGGGCTGTCAGGTGTCGACACTTGGTTCTGCATTTACCAAAAACAAGTGCCAAACTTTCCAAATTCACAAGGATATTCAAGGAAACTTAAATACAACTTTTGTAAACCATAATTGAACAATTTTGTGGCCTTTTTCAATTGAGAAGTCTTCTCAAAACAAGAAAATTGCCTGACTTTCAAAGCATGCCATGATACTTTACTTTTGAGAATTTGAGATGCCTTTATCTTGAAACTTATAACTACAATTGAAATATTAGTATAAAATATATACTCTACATTTTGTTAGTCATCAAAATCAAGGGCAAGAGCCAACAATCTTTCCCTTTTTGATGATGACAAAACCTTGAGTATATAAGCATTTAAAATTAATTTTGGATAATGTAGCCCAAGAACATGATCTTAAAACTCATGCAACATAATTTAAATAGAGGGGTGTGCCAAACAAGGATTGAAATCTATTTTCTCTTCCCCTATGTAAGTTAAGATATGAAACATTTCAAAAAATTTAAGAGAATGCTTGTAAGTTAAGATATGAAACATTTCAAAAAATTTAAGAGAATGCTTATAATGTATCTACTCCCCCTTTTTGTCAACATTAAACAACAAAGGGAGTAAACTCCCCCTAAATTGATGCATTATGGCAAGGAATTTGATTAGAGTGGTGCGGACACCAGAGGCACCAGAATAAGACAGAGGCTTCTCAACCCTCTGTGAATTACTTAGTAGCATTTGAGTCCATTTGTAATAAAGGCTTAGCCTATTTGAGTTGTCTTTTATTATTTGAGTCAAGTACTAGTTAGCTCATGTTGAGCTAGTCTTCTTCCTAAGTCCTGTACATATCAGTCAAGTACAAGTGAAGGCATGTCAGCCCAAGTACAAGTGAAGACTGAGCTAGTACAAGTAAAAATCAACCCAGCCTGAAGTTATGAAGATCATGGAAGGCTTAGTAGAAGAAATCAGAAGCCCTGGAGTCAAGTTGGAAGCCCCGAAGCCCTGAACCGTAGCCTAAAGCAGATTGGGCCAGCCATGGCCCAAGAGGGGAGCTAGGGCGCCATCCACCCTATGGTCACCACCCCTTGGTTGACCACTAGGGTCACCTCCCTTGGCTGACCAAGGCAAGAGAAGGGACAGTGATTTGAGGGATTTTAAATCCTAGTCCTACCATGTATTCTAGCTAAGGTTTGGGTGGGATTCAAATTCCTAGGTAATCACTATTATAACCTTACTTGGGGGCCAAGTTTAAGAGTCTATTTAAAAGACTCTACTCACTTGTATCCAGACACTTTTATTCATGAAATATAACTGAGTTCTTCCAATTGCTGTGTGCTAAGGGGATTCTATATGAGCCCCTCCCTCTTCGTGTCCTGTGCCCAGTCTCCAGCCGCCATCCATCTCTTCAAGCCCTGGTCGCCCACCCTCAAACCTTCCTTCTCCTTGCTATTTTTTAATTAATCTTTCATCCTTGCTTTGTTTTCTAACCCCTGAAAGGCTGTTTACAGGTCCCTCAGCTTCTACGAATCCAACGACTCCAGCCAGATAGCAATCGGATCATCGGGTTGAAAGCTGAGAATCCGCGGGTCTCCGGCTTGATTTTCCAGGTCGCATTCGGGAGCGAGAGCGATCCCTTCACCTATGATCTGCACCGAGCGCATCAACCATTGTCAGGTACACCCCCTCTCCCTGCCTGTCACTTTATTGGAGATGAACTAGCCCAACCGAGACTTCTCAGCCTTGGCGATCCACTTTTTCTATTGCTTTTAGGTCCTATCTTGCATGCTTTAGCTTCTTATTTTGTATAGAACTCTCTACTTAGATTCATAGCTTGATCTTTGGGATTTAGATTCATAACTTAACCTATAAAAATATAAAAATAACTTTGCATGCATTTTAGTTTTGCATCATTTGGTATCATAGCCTGTTTTGGGCTCAGTTCTCTTTGGATATTCGGATCGGGTGCTTCACCATGGCCATCCGATCATAGGAGACTAGTAGGGCTACAATACCCTATCTTCCTAATCTACAGGATCTCCTATGGCGGTAGGGGTGCTGCTATGAATTGACCCCTGAAGAAGAATACAAAGAGTTCCATTAGGGTGTTTACATTCTCAGCCTTCTCAGTACTTCTCCTATTTTTGTAATTGTTTCTACTTGCATAGAACTCAGAAAAATCTAAAATTTATTTTTTTGAATTCCCTATAATTGAAATTAATTTTCAAGTTTTTTTTAGGAATTATCTCGATCTATGAATTTTTTTCCAACTGGAATACTACCTAAGAATAGTTCTTCTCTATTTTGGTAGCATAGCTGATTTTAGAAAGTTCAAGGTTCTTTTAGTATAATTTTTGCATATCTTATAATTTTGGCATGTTTCCTGCATATTAAGTCATAATCTATAAGTTATCATTCTGTTTAAGAAAATCCCCAAAAAAAAATTACATATACTCAAAAAACTCTAAAAATAGCTAAACCCTAATTTGCATTTTCATCTGCCTATCATCATTGCATAAAATACTTTAAGGGCACTTTCTATATGTCAAATAAGGAAAGGAGTTGATAACCTCTCCTTAGCCTAAAATTATATCCTTTGCATTCAATCCCAAGCCTAATCTAAAATTAACTAGACTTAATTTGTCTTGGTGGGCCAGGGACACCAATCAGTCGGGTTCGATCATTGTGGGATGACTAGTGCACCCAATACATCTCCTATTACTGGATTCTATGTCTAGGCTAGAGATACAGTGTCAAACAACCTAAGCAGATCGGTGGTTCCTTAATTAGATCCTTGCGAGAGCAGGGGGGCCTCCCACCATCCCACCTCTTACCTGGCCAGTTCAAGGACTAGGATTTGAGTTATGTGTAAGTTGAGTCAACCCATTTTATTTGGGCTTTAGGTCTAGGCAGCCTTGTCAGTTTGTCTTATGTGTGTGCATGTCCACTAGATTAGGAGCCCATTAGCCCATCAGCCCATGTCTATTAGTCCATCAGTCTATGTCCAGCCCAGTCTAGTCATGGAGTCCGGGGTCCAGGCCCAATTGAGAGCCCTATTCGAACAAATTATCCTAATGAGCCAATCGCTTACCCAAGTGGAGGCCCGTAACGAAGCCCGTAGGACCCATGATGAATTCAAACTCCCTAGGCCCAGTACCTTTGATCCACAAGCATATCATCATGATCTTATCCCTGAGTATAGCCCTAGAAGCCCATACCCATACTTGGTTGACTCAGAGGAAAGACCCATTAGGAGCACCCAACCTTATGCATCCACTTTTGATGGAAGACAAGAGGTGTATATTGATTGGCAGGAGAGCATGGATCACTATTTCGAGTACACTAGGATGTCGGAGTTAGAGAAATTTAGATTGGCCACATGTAAGCTAATTCGACATGCTAGGCGATACTGGGAAGATATTGAGGATGAATGTTATCAATGGGGAGATAAAATCCTTACCTAGAAAGCCATGAGAAGTAAATTGAGAGTGAAGTACTTGGGTAGATCTTATGAGTACCAACTTTTAGACCAATAGTATAAATTGAAACAAGGGAACATGACTGTGCTTGAGTACATTGACCAATTTAACGAGTTTAGTAGGAGATGTAACACAGTCGAACCTGAGTCTAAGATCATGGCTAGATTTCGAGATGGCCTACGTAGGGATATCCAGTGGAAGCTGTTTCATTGGCAAATTCAGGACATAGAGGAAGCCTATCACCTAACTAGGGAATTCAAGTTATATCAGAGGGAACTCATGATCAGTCAATCTAAGTCCAACAAGGTTAATTCCCTTGAACCTAAGTCCAAACCTAGCCAACTTCCTTTAGACCAGCCTACTACTCCTATCCTATTAGTTTGCAAGGAAAAGACCCCAGGACCCATTAATGAGCCTGAGGTAGAAGTGTATGAGGCTGATCCTAGTTTAATAGATGAATATGAAGGATAAGACTTTGAAGAGGATGAACCCCTTGAAAATTTAGAGAAAGAAACTCCTAAGCCCACTGAGAAATCTAAAGAGGCCACCTATGAGTTAAGTCTAGTAGAGAAACCTGTAATGGAAGAACAATTAGGGGAGGAGAACTTAGATACTGCTGCCAGAACCTTACCTGAGAAAATCGTGGAGGAGAGCCAAATTATAGAGTCTAGTCCTAAAATACAAGAACCAGAAGAATTTATTAAGGACCTGATCTCTTTGAATCAATACCTCCAGGATGAGCCCCCTCCCATAGTTCCCATTAAGGACCTCTTTCCAGAAATTGTTGACCCATCATTCCATAGCATGGACCTTTTCTTGTCTAGATACATAACTCAATGCTCATACATTAAGGTCGGTCTCTTTAGCCCAAAACCAGTCCCTGAATCCCCTTCTTATTTCCTATCCTTTCCTGAGTCGTCTCATATTTCTAGAACCATTGGGTCACATTTTATTGGGATTACCAAGTTACATGAATCCTTAGAGCCTATCTTATTTGCCACCTACTTTTGGAAGACCCTCTGGCATCTATTAGGAGTTCCTGGCAAATTTTCTTTTGCATGTCATCCATCAACCATGACTCATGCCCCATGTCCAAGTTGTAGTTAAGACCTAATAAACCTCTTTCGATAGGCATGCATAGTCGAGTCTGTTAGGTGTTAGTTTGAGTCCTTTGCATCACTAGTTAGGAGTTTGCATGTGCCCAGCATGTCCACACCTGCACTGAACACTGCACAGCATATGCATCAGGATATTAGCCATAAGAGTAATTTAAGTAATGAAACATCTAACAAACTGGCTAATTCCCAAATAAAAGCCAATTGATTCAATGTAGGGAATTCTATCTTGATTAGGCATCTAAAAAGAAGCTTCATGCTCGTAGAGCCGGACCTTTTAAAGTGATAGAGAGGGTTGGACCAAATGCCTATGTGTTAGATTTGCCTCCGGATTTGGGCATCAATTCTACCTTCAATATCATAGACCTGTTTGAGTATAGGGAACTGGCAACGATATCCAGTAAGGCCTTTGGACCTATTCCTTCCATTGTGAGTGACCCTAGCCCAGAGTGTCCACCAATAAATTGGCCTGAGAGAGGAGAACGGATCAAGCATATCCTAGATGATCAAGCCATCATGACCTAGGGTCGTGGCTATCAACGCTACCTAGTCCGATGGCAAGGTCGGCCAGAGTCGGACGATTCATGGATTTCTAGAGAGGACTTGCAGCACCTCGACTTAGACATTCTCGAGAGATATGTGAGCTAGTGTGATCCTCACTCGATAAGTTCAAGTTCCTCCTATCCCGAAAAATTGGTGCGGACACCAGAGGCACCAGAATAAGACAGAGGCTTCTCAACCCTCTGTGGATTACTTAGTAGCATTTGAGTCCATTTGTAATAAAGGCTTAGCCTATTTGAGTTGTCTTTTATTATTTGAGTCCTGTACCAGTCATCTCATGTTGAGCTAGTCTTCTTCCTAAGTCCTGTACATGTCAGTCCAAGTACAAGTAAAGGCATGTCAACCCAAGTACAAGTGAAGACCGAGCCAGTACAAGTAAAGATCAACCCAGCCTGAAGTTATGAAGATCATGGAAGGCTTAGTAGAAGAAATTAGAAGCCCTGGAGTCAAGTCGAAAGCCCTGAAGCCCTGAACCGCAACTTGAAGTAATTGGGCCAGCCAACTCCCAGGAGGAGAGCTAGGGAGCCATCCACCCTATGGTCACCACCCCTTGGTCGACCACTAGGGTCACCTCCCTTGGTCGACCACTAGGGTCACCTCCCTTGGCCGACAAAGGCAAGAGAGGGGAGAGTGATTTGAGAGATTTTAAATCCTAGTCCTACCATGTATTCTAGCTAGAGTTTGGGTAGGATTCAAATTCCTAGGTAATGACTATTGTAACTTTACTTGGGGGCCATGTTTAAAAGTCTATTTAAGAGACTCTACTCTCTTGTATCAGGACACTTTTATTCATGAAATATAACTGAGTTCTTCCAATTGTTATGTGCTACCTGCTATGTGCTAAGGGGATTCTGTGTGAGCCCCTCCCTCCTGGTGTCCTACGCCCCAGTCTCCAGCCACCATCCATCTCTCCAAGCCCTGGCCGCCCACCCTCAAACCATCCTTCTCCTTGCTATTTTTTAATTAATCCTCCATCCTTGCTTTGTTTTCTAATCCCTGATAGGCTGTTTGTAGGTCCCTCGACTTCTATGAATCCAACGACTCTAGCCGGTCAGTAATCAGATCATCAAGTTGAAAGCCAAGAATCCATGGGTCTCCAGCTTGATTTTCTAGGCTGCATCCGGGAGCAAGAGCGATCCCTTCACCTACGATCTACACTGGGTGCATCAACCATTGTCAGGTACACTCCCTCTGCCTGCTAGTCGCTTTATGGAGATGAACTAGCCCAACCGAGACTTCTCAGCCTCGGCGATCCACTATTTCTATTGCTTTTAGGTCCTATCTTGCATGCTTTAGCTTCTTATTTTGTATAGAACTCTCTACTTAGATTCATGGCCTGATCTTCGGGATTTAGATTCATAACTTAACCTATAAAAATACAAAAATAACTTTGCATGCATTTTAGTTCCGCATCATAGAGGCCATGATACACGATTAGATTAAAAGAAAAATACACCATGTATCAGAGCCAATGAACAAAGTAGGGAGTAGTTATAAGATAAAACTAAACTTTTGCATAAGTTATTAGAGTTTCAGTACAATACATAAATTGATACTTGCAAGTTTAATGATACCACATAAACTATAAAGCAAGTCTGCATATATATATATATATATAATCAAGTTTTCAGTTACAAAATTGCTGTTGGTGATACAGCAAACACTGAAACATGGTACAAGACAAGTACATCGATACAAGCTAACAAGTTAATATAACAAGATATCATAAAAACTAATACAAAAACATCATCTATCCAGATAAACATCTGTGAGGCTATTCCTCATTAGATGGAAGCTCAAAGTAGATGGGGGCACTAATCCTGGACCTGGGTACTAGGGATTTAGGTGGCTCAAGTATGCTATGACTCCTAGTCCTAGTGGATGGTCCGTGTCTGGGTACAACCCTCGAGGATCTAGCCGATGGTGAAGAAAGAATCTCTGCAGGTGTCACAAAGGAAGGTGTAGAAGCAAGCTGATGATCTGAGGGACGAACAGTGGGAGCAGCTAGAGTCTCTCTGCTGACAATCTCATAATCACCAGCTCGGTCAACATCGCTGTCAGAACTGCTATTAATAACATCTGTGCCTTTGTCACCATCACCATCATGTGTATCTGGGTGGTGATCATCATCATCATCATCTATAGGAGCAGGTGGATCTGTAGGAGCTACTGGACGTAGGAGTGATGATGGGGAACAAGTATCAAATGATGCATTTCTAAGAATTAAAGAGACTAAATGATGATGAGGAAAATAAGCATACAACTATTCTACATAAAAGAAACAGAAATTCATGAAAGGAACATAGGGAAAAACATGACTAGAAAGAAACTCTTTCAAAATAATTAAGAAGGGACCTTTGTGGTTAGGAAACCATACAGGTTAGGGCTAGCTTACTTTCCTATTTCAGATATGAAAGAAAGTTATAAAGAATGGTTACCCGGCCATTAATATTCTAAAAATGGGTTAAGGAACACTCAAGATGAAGTACTTAAATGGCAAAGGAATTACTCTAGGTTTTAAGGCATCCTGCATCTGATTCTTTGGCATAGTAGACCTTCATCTTGGAAACCATGAGACCCGGAGATCCTGCATAGATAGATGGAAATATTAGAAGGTTTAGATAGGAGTTTGGAGGAATGGAGAAGGAAAGTTGAGAATGGAGGAAAGAGGCTTAGGCTTGGCTCGAAGTGGATCTCATTTGGTACCCATAGCATGAATCTTCTTCCCTTAGTGGCGTGTAGAACCTCCTTGAAGATGACATCCTTTGGAAGAGGGGTGGATGAACTTGGAATGGCTTGAAGAGGGATCTTCAATGTTGGCCGAATGGGAATGGAAGAAGGGTTAGAAGCTTGATTGGCTAAGTAACCTAGGTCTCACACCTACCTTCTCTCAAGGGACTTCGGCTAGCAAAGGAAAAACTTTCAAGAAAATAACTCATTTCTTATTCATCAACATCATCAACATTACAAGAGGATGTAGGAGCTTTTATAAACCTTAAGCTCCCTTTCAAATTCAAACTACACCTCCTTTCATGGAGAAAATCAAGGGGTGTCCCATGAAGATAGGAGTGGCCCATTCAAATTTAAATCTCCTAATTACAAGGTGGGTGCCCATAAAGAGTGGAGCTTCATTCAAATTTGAAAATTCATGGTTGATGTGTCTTGGTGATGTGACATGATTTATTCTCCAAGTTGGCATGACTTGTCTTCCAAGGTGGCATGGTGCTTTGATGATGTGGTGCTCCAAGTAGTTGGTGAAGTTGGTTGCACTCATTCTTGCTTAATTGAAGCCCAATGCAAGTAGATCATGAACCTGACTTAATACAAAGCTAATTTAACTCTAATTGGATCCAAATTAAAATAAAACAGGACTCAATTATTCAAATAAAAATAAATACAGGACTCATAGACTTATTATAGGACTTAAATTTATATTCTTCTATCCATAAAGAACTTGGCATTAGTTGAAGCCTCTTCCTGAGCTTGGTGCTCGCACCAATTCTTCCCGGGTGGGAGGAACTCGACCCTGTCGAGTAAGGATCGGTTTGACTGTGATGTTTTTCTAATAAATCTGGGTCAATTTGTTGTAGATCCTCTCAGATGATCCAGGAGTCTTCAGATTCTGGTCGGCCGTACCAATGAACCAGATAATTTTGATAACCCTTATTTCTAGTAGTAATCACTTGGTCATCCAAGATACGTTCAATCTTGTCTCTCCGATCTAGTGGAATTGCTGGTGGACACTCAGGTAGGGTTTCGCTCTCAAAGGTAGGATGAAGTCCAAAAGGCTCACTAGGAATTAATGCCGGTTCTTTAAATTCTTTTAGATCAGAAATATTAAATGTGGAGCTGATGCCATAATCAGGTGGTAACTCTAACACATATGCATTAGATCCAATTTTCTTAATTATTTTGAAAGGTCCAGCTCCCCGGGTATGCAATTTCTTCATAGTTCCCAGTAGAAACCTTTCAGGTTTAAGTTTTATCATGACAGAGTCTCCTTCATTAAATTCTTTTATTTGTTTACGTGAATCAGCCATATGCTTATAAACTTCATTACTTATTTGAATCTTCTTACTAATTTCTTTATGTAATTCTTTAAGATGCTGTGCATATGACTCGGCAGACTCAGACATCGTGCGTGTGTGGGTAATAGAATGAGGTCGATAGGTCTCCTAGGTTTGTAACCATGGACAATCTCAAAGGGACTTTTACCAGTAGACCTATTGACTAAGCTGTTGTAGGTGAATTCAGCACGAGGTAGAAGCAAATCCCAGTTTTCCAGACTCTCTCTAACAAGGCACCTCAATAAGTTCCCTAGACTTCTATTTACAACTTCAGTTTATCCATCAGTCTGAGGGTGGTAAGCAGTTGAGAATTTTAGTTTTGTTCCTAGTAGGTGTCAGAGGGTTTTCCAAAAATAGCTTGTGAAATGGACATCTCTATCAGAAACAATAGTCTTAGGTAACCCATGTAATTTGACTACTTGATCGAGAAAAAGCTTGGCTACCTTAGAGGCATCAAATGTTTGGGAGCAGGGTATAAAATAGGCCATTTTCAAAAATCTATCGACCACTACAAAGATTGAATCATGCTTTCTAAAGGTCTTGGGCAGTCCTAAAATGAAGTCCATGCTAAGATCCTGCCATGGACAATCCAGCACAGGTAAAAGAGTGTATAACTCGGTGTTTTGTCTTTGATGTTTGGCAACCGCACATGTCCTACATCGGGCAACAATATTGGCTACCTGTCTCTTAAGGCCTGGCCAGTAAAATTTCTTCTCAAGTATCAATATGGTCTTGTTTTTTCTAAAATGGCCAGCCAAACATTCAGCTTGGGTTTCTCAAATTAAAAAGTCTCTCAGGGAAGTCTTTGGAACACAGCTTGTTTTCCTTAAACATATAACCATCTAAAAGGGTTTACTCACTGTGGTCACTAGATGGTCCCAATTTCAAAGCTTGGTAAACTCACTAAAGTCTGGACAGGTATCGTACTCATCCATAAGTCTTTCAAATCCAATGACTTCAGTGCTAATCGAGTTCGGAAGTAGACCTCTACGACTTAATGCATCTGCTACCTTATTCTCAGTTCCGGCATGGTGTTTCAAGACAAATGTGTAGGCCTGGATGTATTCTACCCACTCAGTATGCCTAGGATTCAGCTTTTTCTGGGAATTAAGGAATCTAAGGGTCTCGTGATCAGAAAACAGGACAAATTCATGCGGTAATAGATAGTGCCTCCAGTATCTTAAAGCATGCACTACCGCATAGCGCTCCTTATCATAGGTGGAATACTTAAGCTTGGCTTCATTTAATTTTTCACTAAAGAAAGCTATGGGGTGGCTCTCCTGGCTTAAAACTCCACCTATTCCAACTCTAGATGCTTCACAAGCGACGTCAAAAACCTTAGAAAAATCAAGCAATCTTAAGATAGGTGCTTGTGTCTTTTTTTTCTTAACATCTATGAAGGCCCTAGCAGTAGCTTTTGTCCATTCAAATTGGCCTTTCCTAATGCAATCCATGATTGGCGCAACTATGGTACTAAACCCCCAAATGAATCTTCTATAAAAAGTAGTGAGACCAGGAAAACTTCGTACTTCATGAACACTTTTTGGCACAGGCCACTCTACAATTGACTTAATCTTTTCGGGGTCAGCAGAAACTCCGTCAGGTGTATTGCCGCCAAGATCGCCGTGACCTGTAGCTGCTGTTGGCGTCGGAGTGCGCTTCCTTCGCTGTCTCACCATCCAGTAGTCCTGGACCTGCAAAACAGGGGTTAGTGACCCAGGCCGGGGTTTCCGGCGGGGGCACTCTGACAGTCAAGTCAGTGACGATCCAGGGGAACAGATCCTCTTGGTCGGGCCCCTCTTGAAGGACTCCATGCTAGGAGAAGTGAATGGTGTGAGAATGAAGATGAAAATGTAGCAGGGGGAGAGCAATGGTGAGAACAGAGGGGTTCTCTATTCTGCCGCCTCTCCTTATTTCCCTGGTTTTTCTTCAGTGGTGGTGGTGATGGTGCTCTGCCCTTCTGGTTGGGCTTGCACTTGTGTTGGTGTCGATATTGTTGTTACCTTCTCC
This sequence comes from Areca catechu, assembly GCA_021397845.1. Classification (NCBI taxonomy): domain Eukaryota; kingdom Viridiplantae; phylum Streptophyta; class Magnoliopsida; order Arecales; family Arecaceae; genus Areca; species Areca catechu. The sequence continues at coordinate 32,940,612 of CM038041.1, forward strand.
CTCTCAGGGGTGTCGATCGTTCTTTGTAGTTGAAAAGTGATTATTGGATGCTTGCCTCGGGATCCTCGTTGGGTTGCCAGGCGCGTGCGACGGGATACCGTGCCATGAACGGGACATCTTTCCTAACATGCCATAGGGAAAACTTCTATTCATTCTGACATCCTCTCCGATCACCCCATTCCGGGAAGCTTGGCAGAGCCTCGATCCAGGGGCCGTCGCCCCCGGGGTTCGTGCCCTCTAACTGGCCCATCCTCTTGGTCGTATGGACGGACAGGTAGTTATTGCGGCATGACGGGCGCTGCCCCATGGTCCTTGAGATGATGGTACCATCCTCCCACCTTTATCCAGGTTGGAGGTCGAGTAGAGGAGGCAGGGTAGAACGCGAGCCCGGTCCAGAGGGCTCGGCCTCAGAGAGGCTCCACGTGGCGAAGGAGGGCTAGGCTCGACTCCGACCATGGGGCTCGATCTCCGAGGGTCTCGCTCTGGAGGGCAGAGTACGGCTCTGGCCTAGGCATCCCGAGCTCGCGCGACCGACCTGGTGGAGGATAGAGCTTGGCTTTGGCCCCATTATTCTGGGGGAGCTCAGCTCGGCGAAGAGGTCCGAGCCAGGAGATAGACGCAGCATCTGACACGGCGGCTTTCGTTGACATGGCGCCTGACATCTACTCCACGTCAGCGGTCTTACTACATCATTTGCCCCCCACTCCCGAGGCTTCATTAGTGCATGGTGCTTGGGCTGAAGGGAGTAATTATGATACTGACATGGAAAGGTGAAGATCTGGCATAATGATGGCCATGATTGCTGGCGCTCCGTGAGATGGTCCTGCTGGCCAATACGGGGGCACCACGTGGCCATGTCCGAGGAGCAGTTAATGTTAGCATAGAATTTAGAGCAGCCAGGATGCCCTTTTCAGCGATGATCAGCACGTGGTGTAGATCCGTTGGCAGAGGGGTTGCAACGGTACAGATTTGATGGGTCTTTTCGAAGTGAAAATAAGTCTTTTACCCAAAACTTCTATTCTTTCAAATCCTTCGCGCCTGTTGCAGTGCTTGGTCTCCTTCTTCTTCACGATCCGCTTTTGTCCTTACTCCCTCTAAGGAACCAGGTCGGTCCCCCCCTTCTTTCTCCTTTCCCTTTGTGGTAGGGTTCCTCTTCCGAGCTTAGGGGCTTCCGCAAACCGGGTCCAATCTTTCTTCTCCTTGGGTCTTTCTCGTAGGATGTCTCATTCCGGTCCTGGTTTCCGTCCTTCCAACTAGGACGAAGCCGGTCCTTTCGTGCAGGGGCCAGTGTCTTCCTCCTCTGATGAGGAGTCGGAGGGGCCGTGGTTCGAGTTCAGTAGGAGGCTAGCCCTTCCACTTCGCCCAGTGTCCATTAGGGAATCGGGGGTCGCTACTTCTCATCCTTCTCGCCCTCCTCCCCCATCCAAAATAGTTTCCGAGTATGTTCAGTCAACAGGTCCTGGTGGGGTCGCTTCGATGATTTTTGTTGTGGAGCTGGAGACCATTCGGGATGTCTATGGCATCCCGCACTCTATCCGGCTTCTAGTCCCCTGACCCGGGGATAGGGTCACTTCGAGTGGCCCAAGTCGGATTGCTTTCTACGAAGAGACCTTCTTAGGAGGGCTTCATTTTCCTTTCCACCCCTTCTTCATGTCCGTGCTGAGCAACTACCGTCTAATCCCCACTAAGCCAGTCCCTAACGCCATTAGGACTATCTTTTCCTTCATCATCCTCTGTCATGTCCACGGGTTTGTCGCCTGGTTCTCTTTGTTCAGGGCGTTCTTTGCCCTAAAGCACCATCCCACAAAGAATCGGTGGTGGTCCTTATCTTCTCGTCCGAAGGGCATCAGGTTCGATCTCCCCTCTTCCATGAAGGAATGAAAGAGTAGGTTCTTCTTCGCCTCCGTCGAGGGGGTTGACTGGGTTTGGAGTGATCCAGATCAGTCCCCCAACCGAATCTCCGCGGTTGATGCAGCTGATCGAGATGACTACGAGCAGCTTCGCATCGCCCAGATACCTTCTCTTGAGGTTCTGCTATCGAAGTAGAACCTCTTTGACGCCAGGGTCGACCCGACGAGAGGGTAGGGTAAGTCTGGCCTGGGTCTTTCTTTCATACATATATGTTCTCTCTCTCTCTCTTTCTTTTTGTTTTGGGCTGACTTTCTTGGCTTCTGACCCGTGGTTGATCTGTGTGCAGAGATGATCTTCTCGGAGAGTGATTTGTTGTCGATCACCAAGAAGAGGCCGCGTACCGGGATAACCAATGAGCCTCCTCCAAGGCGGACCCGGGTCGAGGGTGCATCGGCGGTCGCCCCCGCCATGCCGGTCGCCTCGAGGAGGAGGGAGGCTGAGGGGGCTCCTGCGCCGTCCATGACACTAGGGCTGAGTCAGCGGGTGATTCAAAGAGTTGAAGAGCGAATGAGGCCACGAACCGAGGCCCCAGCTTCGGAGCCTGAGACGGTCATCCGGGCTAGTGCTGCTGCTGCTACGTCCTCCCGCTCCCCAAGCCCGACGATGATTGAGGTCGAGGAGGGGGTGGTTCGTGCTAGAGCTCCACCTGCTACTGCTGCTACGCCAGCTCCCCCTGCAATGGTGCCAGGTCCCCGACCAGTCCCTGGGGGTCCCGCTGCTGGTGGGACGGGTGCACCCGCTCCCCGAGAGAGCAGGAGGGACGAGGCGAGGCATTGCCTCCTGTTCAAGATGGGGCTAGAGAGCTCCTTGCTTGACAACCGTGCCCTGGCTGCCGCATGATGGATTTCTCCACCAAACCATGCGATCGGTTGGAGATGGCCGGGCTACGGGTGGGAGATGTGATTGATAGCATCTTCCCCCAGCTCTACACGGTGAGCAACTTCATCTTTTTCTTTCTCCTCCTTTTTTTTACTGACCTTTTATGTGGTGCAGGTCGGCGCCGAGGCCATCTTCATCAGGGGCTACTGCTAAAACTGGGAGCAGGCTGAACAGCAGTAGGCGGCCAAGATCGTGTCATTGAAGGCCGATGGTGGGGACACCTGAGGCACCAGAATAAGACAGAGGCTTTTTCAACCCTCTGTAAATTGATCAATAATTTATGAGTCCATCTGTAATAAGGGCTTAGCTCATCTGAGTCCATTTTAGTTGTTATTTGAGTATTTTTAGTTGTTATTTCAGTTCTGTACTAGTCAGCTCATGTTGAAATAGTTCAGTCCAATGCTAGTCAGCTCATGTTGAGCTAATTTTATTTTTGAGTCATGTCCAAGCATACTGAAGACTCAAGACTATATCATACAAGTGAAGACCAAGTCCAACTAGATTGAAGACATGGAAGTATAGCCCAAGTCCAACCTAGCTTGAAGATTTGAAGACCCCAGGAGGAAAATTCAGAAAATCTTGATTTCTTGCAGATGCCCTCCAGATGCCCAGATTCCCTTCCAGATGCCAAAGTATATTCATAGATAAGGGCATCCATGATTCCAAAGGTCCATCTGCATCCTAGCCCAAAGAAATCAAGCCCAGGTGCCAAGCCCAAGCCCCTAAGAAGCAAGATACCAGGGAATATTCCTGCTACCTGGCTACCAGGCCACCCCAGCTTCCAGAGGCCCAAACCCATGCACCCGAGCCCCTTTGGGCCGGCCTTTTGCTGCTCCTAGAAGCCCAACACACCCTCCTAGGCATCCTTGGAGTCTTGACCAAGTCAAGAAAATTTTTAAGGATTTTTCTACCTAATATTTCCTTATTTTCTAGCTAGGGTTTGAGAGGGAAAATGATTCTTATGTAAAGACTTATGTACCTTTACTTGGAGCCCAAGGTTAAGGGTCTATTTAAGGGACCCTAGCCTCTTGTATGAGGAGAATTTTTGATGAATGAAAACCTTGAGTTCTTCTATTGAGTGGTGTGATACCCTGCTGTGTGCATAAAGGGGTTTGTGAGAGTTCTTCTTCCCGGTGTTTGCAATCATCTTCCTGCTGCCAACAAACCCTCCAGATCCCTGGACGCCCACTCCAAAGAAGCCTTCCCTTGCTGTTTTTACTTTGTTTTCTTGTTCCTTTGTGAGCTTTCTAACCCCTGACAGGTCGTTTGCAGGTCCCTGAGTTCCTACGAATCCAACGACTCCAGCCAAGCCTCAATCGGATCACCGAGCAGAAAGCCGGGTATCCGCGGGTCTTTGGCTCGATTTTCCAGGCTGCATCCATCGAGGAACGAGAGACCCCTTCGCTGCGATCTTTACAGATGTTGTCAGGTACACCCCTCTACCTCTAGTAGTTTTATTGTAGGAGAACTTGCCCTAACCGAGGCTTCTCAGCCCCGGCGGTCCTTCTTTGCTACTTTTCTAGGTCCTAATCTGCATGCTGATCTTCAAAATTCATACAAAATTCCCTACAAATAATTTTGATCTGAAATTTGGGAATTAATCACCTAACTCAAAATTTAAAACATACAAAAAAATTGCATGCATATTAGTTCCCCATCATTTGGTATCAGAGCTTAGATTAGGGCTTGTTTTCTACAATTTTTCAGTCCATATATACTCTGTTATTTTAATTATTTCTCCCTGTTAAAAACTCTAAAAATTCTGAAATTTATTTTACTGGATTTAGCATAATTCACAATAATTTTAAAAAATTTTCCAGATTTTATTATGTCCTGTGGATTTTCTGCAAGCCGAAATAGGGCCTACAAATTTTTGGCTCTGTTTTTTTTAGCAAGACAAGTTTGGAAGTTTTAGGGTTTTGTTTAGGAGTTTTTGCATATTTCTTAATTTTAGTATATTTTCGGTATATTAGGCCATGATTTGCAAGTTTTCTTCTATTTAAAAAATACCAAAAAAAAAACATATTTTTCAAAAATACCAAAAAAAATATCTAAACCCTAATTTGCATCCTCATCTGCCTGCCATCATTGCATAATTTACTTTTAAGGGCACTCTTGCTATATCAGATGGGGGGAGGATTTGATCACCTCTCCTTAGCCCAAAACCACATCCCTTGCATTCAGTCCCAAGCCTTAACCTAAAATTAATTAGACTTAATTTGCCTTAGTGGGCTAGGGACACCAACTGGTCGGGTCCGGGCTAGTGTTAGATCACTGTGTCAAGTTAACCTGTGTGTGCCTTGTGCTCAGTGTCTAGAACGGTGGTTTAGGGATTCAATCCCGAAGGGCTTATGTGCTGGTCCGCCTACCTGGCCAATCTCTGATTGGTGTCTAGGATTGGCAATCAGGGACCTAACACTCCCCTTACACCTGCCTGGCTGAGTACAGGGTTACTATAGGCTAGTTTGCCACCCTGATTGAGCATCTAGTTTGGACTCTAGGTCTAGTCAGCTATAGTCGATCTGATCGAGTCTTGCATGAGCACTAGATTAGGAGTTTCATATCACCCACCTCCTTCACAAATGTCTGAACCCATGAAAAATTTACAAGCCCAAATAAAAGCCCTAGCTGATCAAATGGCCCATATGACTACCCAGTTAACTCAGTCTGCTACCCAAACCAACAATAGAATTGACCATCTTGCCAATAGGTTTGACCAGTTAGGAGGCCATGTAGGGACCATAGCAAGAATCCATGGGTCACGATCTGAGCCAGATCCTGAGTCCCCTCAACCTAGGAGAACCCCAAACCTTGATCTATACCATGAGGTCGAACCTAGGAGAGCCCCTTATCCTGACCCGTACTACAATCCTCAACCTAGGAGGACCCCAAACCCTGATCCATACCGAGAGGTTGAACCTAGGAGAGCCCCTCAGCCTGACCCATACTATAATCCTAAACCTAGGAGGACCCCAAACCCTGAACCATATCGTGAGGTTGAACCTAGGAGAGCCACTCAGCCTGACCCATACTATGATATTGAACCTAGATCCTATGACTCTAGATCCTATTTACCCACATCCTATAAGCCTAGTATACCCACAACCTATAGATCTTATGACTTCAAATCCTCTGACTCTAAAATCTACGAACCCATATCCCATGAGTCCAATAGACCCAAGACCCATAGAGCTGAACCCAAATCCTATAACCCCAGATCTTATGATCCCGTGACCCATAAATCTGCTCCCTTATCCTATGAGTCTAGGGAGCCCATAATCCCTAGATATCAATCTAGTACTAGTCAGGTTTTCCATAGTCAACTTGAACCCCATAGGATTAGCACCCCTAAATATGAGCCCAGTAGTGAGCCACTACCCCTTAGACAACCTGAACCTACTAGGATTAGTGTCCATAATCAGAAACCAGGACCTAGCCAATTTTTCCCTAGCCGACCATCTCCAACCATTCCTGAGATTGACAAGGCTTACATTAACGCGGAAGTGTATGAAGCTGATGCGAGCCTAGTGGATGAGTATGAAGGAGAAGAGGAGACACCTTTAGATGACCTAGAATTAGCTGACCTAATAGATACCCAGGTAGAAGCCAACCTAGAGGTAGTTGACCTTGACCACATCCAACCTAAAGCTATAGTGGAAGAACAAATAGAGGAAGAGAACCTAGGTACTGCTACTAGAGCCTTACCTAAGGAAACTGAAGAGGAGAGCCAAATTATAGAGTCTAGTCCTAAAATACAAGAACCAGAAGAATTTATTAAGGACCTGATCTCTTTGAATCAGTACCCTCAGGATGAGCCTCCTCCTATAGTTTCCATTAGGGACCTCTTCCCTGAGATTAGTAACCCATCATTCCATTATGCAAACCCCATAGATATACCGCAACCTCGTAAGGTTAGCCTCATTAGTCTAGGATTAGTCCCTGACATGCCTTCTTATATCGAACTTTATCCAACTAACCTTGAACCTTTTTTCCTACCCTACCAAACTAATTCTGAACCCACTTCCTATTTTCTGCCCTTTCCTGACACCTCCAGCATCTCTAGGATTATTAGATTGCATTTAACAGAGATTAGCGTACTGCATGCATTCATTACGCATGTTAGGTTTGAATTATACTTCTGGCATACCCTCTGGCATTTGCTTGGAGTCCATTGTAAATACTCTTGTGCACACCACACTAGGGTCAGACCTAGAGAGTCTATAGTCTCTTAGGTTTAGGCCCATAAAAGTCTAATAAATTTCCTTTGATAGGAATGCAAAGTCGAGTGTATTAGGTGTTAGTTTGAGTCCTTTGCATCATCTTGTTAGGAGTCTGCATGTGCCTAACATGTTCACCACCCACACTAATGTTAAACAAACTGGCTAATTCCCGAAGATGGATCAAAGAATTTGATATAGTGGATTCTATCTTGTTAGGCTTAGGCCTAAAAGAAGCTTCATGCTCGCAGAGCCGGGCCTTTTAAAGTGATAGAGAAGGTTGGATCAAATGCCTAGGTGTTAGACTTGCCTTCGGATTTGGGCATTAGTTCTACCTTCAATATTACAGACCTGGTTGAGTTTAGGGAACCGGCAGCGCTACCTAGTAAGGCCTTTGGACCTATTCCTTTTCATTGTGAGTGACCCTAACCTAGAGTGTCCATAAACAAATTTGGCCTGAGAGAGGAGAACGAATCGAGCGTATCCTGGATGATCAAGCCATCACGACCCAGGGCCATGACTATCAACGCTTCCTGGTCCGATGGCAAGGCCGGCCAGAGTCGGACGATTCGTGGATTTCTCGAGAGGACTTGCAACGCCTCAACCCAGACCTTCTCGAGAGATATGTGAACCAGTCTAACCTTCACTCGACAGGGTCGAGTTCCTCCCACCCCGGGAGAATTGGTGGGGACACCTGAGGCACCAGAATAAGACAGAGGCTTTTTCAACCCTCTGTAAATTGATCAATAATTTATGAGTCCATCTGTAATAAGGGCTTAGCTCATCTGAGTCCATTTTAGTTGTTATTTGAGTATTTTTAGTTGTTATTTCAGTTCTGTACTAGTCAGCTCATGTTGAGCTAGTTCAGTCCAATGCTAGTCAGCTCATGTTGAGCTAATTTTATTTTTGAGTCATGTCCAAGCATACTGAAGACTCAAGACTATATCATACAAGTGAAGACCAAGTCCAACTAGATTGAAGACATGGAAGTATAGCCCAAGTCCAACCTAGCTTGAAGATTTGAAGACCCCAGGAGGAAAATTCAAAAAATCCTGATTTCTTGCAGATGCCCTCCAGATGCCCAGATTCCCTTCCAGATGCCAAAGTATATTCATAGATAAGGGCATCCATGATTCCAAAGGTCCATCTGCATCCTAGCCCAAAGAAATCAAGCCCAGGTGCCAAGCCCAAGCCCCTAAGAAGCAAGATACCAGGGAATATTCCTGCTACCTGGCTACCAGGCCATCCCAGCTTCCAGAGGCCCAAACCCATGCACCCGAGCCCCTTTGGGCCGGCCTTTTGCTGCTCCTAGAAGCCCAACACGCCCCCCTAGGCATCCTTGGAGTCTTGACCAAGTCAAGAAAATTTTTAGGGATTTTTCTACCTAATATTTCCTTATTTTCTAGCTAGGGTTTGAGAGGGAAAAGGATTCTTATGTAAAGACTTATGTACCCTTACTTGGAGCCCAAGGTTAAGGGTCTATTTAAGGGACCCTAGCCTCTTGTATGAGGAGAATTTTTGATGAATGAAAACCTTGAGTTCTTCTATTGAGTGGTGTGATACCCTGCTGTGTGCATAAAGGGGTTTGTGAGAGTTCTTCTTCCCGGTGTTTGCAATCATCTTCCTGCTGCCAACAAACCCTCCAGATCCCTGGACGCCCACTCCAAAGAAGCCTTCCCTTGCTGTTTTTACTTTGTTTTCTTGTTCCTTTGTGAGCTTTCTAACCCCTGACAGGTCGTTTGCAGGTCCCTGAGTTCCTACGAATCCAACGACTCCAGCCAAGCCTCAATCGGATCACCGAGCAGAAAGCCGGGTATCCGCGGGTCTTTGGCTCGGTTTTCCAGGCCGCATCCGTCGAGGAACGAGAGACCCCTTCGCTGCGATCTTTACAGACGTTGTCAGGTACACCCCTCTACCTCCAGTAGTTTTATTGTAGGAGAACTTGCCCTAACCAAGGCTTCTCAGCCCCGGCGGTCCTTCTTTGCTACTTTTCTAGGTCCTAATCTGCATGCTGATCTTCAAAAATTCATACAAAATTCCCTACAAATAATTTTGATCTGAAATTTGGGAATTAATCACCTAACTCAACATGTAAAACATATAAAAAAAATTGCATGCATATTAGTTCCCCATCAGCCGACCTGAAGAAGAGGGATGATAACGACGAGGCGCTTGACTGGCGGGTCAAGGATCTCGAGAAGTAGCTTGCTGGCTTCGAGGGGCACGTAAGAGAGCTCCAGGAGAGCCTCGACCAGGAGCAGGGCCAGTCGAGGAAGAGGATCGAGGAGTTCGCCGATGCCGAGTGGATGTTGGGGGTATTCAATACCGAGGCATCCCGGCAGAAGGGGATAGCCTAGTCCCTCCAAGCCGATTGGCGGCGAAGAAGGAGAAGTCGGCCATGGCCCAGAAGGCGGCCGAGGAGGCGGCCAAGTCGGTTGAGGATGCTAGATGCGAGGTTGCCGCAGCGAAGAAGGAGGCTGCGGAGGTGGTCGTAAGGTACAAGGCCTCGGAAGAGTTCCTCGTCGAGATCCAACAGACGGCGTCGGACTCCTTCTATAAGGGGTTCATGTACCTGCACCGCCAAGTTGAAGGGTTCATCTCGGATGAGGGCCGCAACTGCCTCAGTTATCCCGGAGCTTCGGACCAGGAGGTGGGTGCTGAGGAAACCATCGCTCCCGGGCCTTCTACGCCAGCCGAGGGCGGTGCTGTACCACCCGAAACCGGAGCCGCATAGCCGGAGGTCCCCGCGGACGGATCCTCTCAGCCCTGCGGCCCAGCTGAGGGGTCAGCCGGTGGGTAGTCCTTTTCATTTTTCTTGTATTTGAGTCGGGTCGCCCAGTATGTCGGGGGCCCGTAAAATGTTTGTAACTAGCTCTTGATCAATAAAACTTGAACTTTCTTGCAACCCGTCTTTTGCCTGGTTCTTCCCTCTTTTTTCTCTTTCTTTCAGTCCCCTCCCTTCTTTTCTTCTTCTTTCTTCTTTTTCTCTTTTTTTTTCTTTTCTTTTTTTTTTTAGACGAGTGGGGAGATCAGAGAAGGGGGTCTCACCTTTCTTGGGGCTTAGTTACCAGGCTTTGGCATCGACAAGCCAGGCGCAAGGTTCTGGCAGTTGTGAGCAGCTGGGCTCAGTGGTTCCTTGGCCGGAGAGCTGGGCCCGGGTCTAAGGTGCCTGAGGGCTGGTCTCAGGTCTTGGATGCCTTGGAGCTAGGCTTGAGGCCTTCCTGGCTGGAGCACTGGGCCCCGGTCCAGGGATTGCTTAAGAGCTGGGCTCAGGTCTTTGGCACCTTGTAGCTAGGCTCGAGGCGTCAATAGGAGCTGCTTGGCTCGAAGGTCCCTTGGCTGGAGATCTGAGCTCTGGTCTTGGGTTGGCATCTCGGAGTTGGGCTCGGAGACGTCGATGATTGAGAGCAGCATGACTCGAAGATCCCTTGGTGTCTCGGAGCTGGGCTCGAAGACATTTGAGATTGAGTGTAGCTTGGCTCGAAGATCCCTTGGCCGGAGGTCTGAGCTCCGGTCTTTGGTTAGCATCTTGGAGCTGGGCTCGGAGACGTTGATGATTGAGAGCGGTGTGGCTCGAAGATCCCTTGACATCTCGGAGCTGGGCTCGAAGATGTTTGAGATTGAGAGCAGCTTGGCTCGAAGATCCCTTGGCCGAAGGTCTGAGCTCCGATCTTGGGTTGGCACCTCGAAGCTGGGCTCGGAGACGTCGATGATTGAGAGCGACGTGGCTCGAAGATCCCTTGGCATCTCGGAGCTGGGCTCAAAGATGTTTGAGATTGAGAGCAGCTTGGCTCGAAGATCCCTTGGCCGGAGGTCTGAGCTTCGGTCTTGGGTTGGCATCTCAGAGTTGGGCTCGGAGACGTTGATGACTGCGAGCAGCGTGGCTCGAAGATCCCTTGGTCGGAGGTCTGAGCTTCGGTCTTGGGTTGGCATCTCGGAGCTGGGCTCGGAGATGTTGATGACTGCAAGCAGCATGGCTCGAGGATCCCTTGGCACCTCGGAGCTGGGCTCGAAGATATTTGAGATTGAGAGCAGCTTGGCTTGAAGATCCCTTGGCCGGAGGTCTGAGCTCTGGTCTTGGGTTGGCATCTTGGGGTTGGGCTCGGAGACATCGATGATTGAGAGCGGCATGGCTCGAAGATCTCTTGGCATCTCAGAGCTAGGCTCGAAGATGTTTGAGATTAAGAGAAGCTTGGCTTGAAGATCCCTTGGTCGAAGGTCTGAGCTCTGGTCTTGGGTTGGCATCTCGGAGCTGGGCTCAGAGATGTTGATGACTGCGAGCAGCGTGGCTCGAAGATCCCTTGGCATCTCGGAGCTGGGCTCAAAGGCATTTGAGACTGAGAGCAGCTTGGCTCGAAGATCCCTTGGCCGGAGGTCTGAGCTCCGGTCTTTGGTTGGCATCTCGGAGCTAGGCTCGGAGACGTTGATGATGCTTTCCTGCAAGACAGATAAATACTTACGCAAGGAAAAACCATTATCATTATTATTGATGGGAAGCCTTATATTATTGATAGTATTTCTGCAAGTTGCAGGCATTCCATGTTCGAGGGAACCTGATGCCGCCAAGATCTTCGAGGTAATAGGCCCCTTGTAAGAGGGCTTCAGCCTCTTTGTAGGGGCCTTCCCAGTTTGGTGAGAGCTTGCCTCACTCCCTGGGTTGAGACACCTCTACCCATCGTAGCTCCAAGTCTCCGGGTTTGAAAGCTTTTGGCCTGACTCGGGCATTGTAGTACCGGGCTACTCGGTAGGCCGTCATTCGCAGCCGGGCTTTATCCCTTGCTTCTTTGAGAAGATCCAGGTTGAGCAGGAGGTATGCTGAGTTCCGTGCCTTGTCATACTGCTGCACTCATAGCATGGGCACACCGAGCTCGACCGGGATGACCGCTTCGGTACCGAAAACAAGGCTGAAGGGCATCTCATTGGTCACCATCCTGGGCATTGTATTGATGGGGAACTAATTTGCATGCAATTTTCTTTATATGTTTTATATGTGGGGTTGAGTGATTAATTCCCAAATTTCAGATTAAAATAAGTTGTAGGAAAATTTATATGAATTTTAGAAGATCAGCATGTAGATTAGGACCTAGAAAAGTAGAAAAGAAGGATCGCTGGGGCTGAGAAGCCTCGGTTAGGGCAAGTTCTCCTACAATAAAACTACTGGAGGTAGAGGGGGTGTACCTGACAACGTCTATGAAGATCGCAGCAAAGGGTCTCTCGTTCCTCGACAGATGCAGCCTGGAAAACCGAGCCAAAGACCCGCAGATACCCGGCTTTCTGCTCGGTGATCCGATTGAGGCTTGGCTGGAGTCGTTGGATTCGTAGGAACTTGGGGACCTGCAAACGACCTGTCAGGGGTTAGAAAACTCACAAAGGAACAAGAAAACAAAGTAAAAATAGCACGGAAAGGCTTCTTTTGGAGTGGGCAACCAGGGATCTGAGATGCTTGTTGGCAGCAGGAAGATGATTGCAGCACTAGGAAGAAGAACTCTCGCAAACCCCTTTATGCACACAACAGGGTATCACACAACTCAATAGAAGAACTCAAGGTTTTCATTCATCAAAAATTCTCCTCATACAAGAGGCTAGGGTCCCTTAAATAGACCCTTAACCTTGGGCTCCAAGTAAGGGTACATAAGTCTTTACATAAGAATCCTTTTCCCTCTCAAACCCTAGCTAGAAAATAAGGAAATATTAGGTAGAAAAATCCATAAAAATTTTCTTGACTTGGTCAAGACTCCAAGGATGCCTAGGGGGGCGTGTTGGGCTTCTAGGAGCAGCAAAAGGCCGGCCCAAAGGGGCTCGGGTGCATGGGTTTGGGCCTCTGGAAGCTGGGGTGGCCTGGTAGCCAGGTAGCAGGAATATTCCCTGGTATCTTGCTTCTTAGGGGCTTGGGCTTGGCACCTGGGCTTGATTTCTTTGGGCTAGGATGCAGATGGACCTCTGGAATCATGGATGCCCTTATCTATGAATATACTTTGGCATCTGGAAGGGAATCTGGGCATCTGGAGGGCATCTGCAAGAAATCAGGATTTTCTGAATTTTCCTCCTGGGGTCTTCAAATCTTCAAGCTGGGTTGGACTTGTGCTATACTTTCATGTCTTCAATCTAGTTGGACTTGGTCTTCACTTGTATGATATAGTCTTGAGTCTTCAGTATGCTTGGACAGGACTCAAAAAAATAAAATTAGCTCAACATGAGCTGACTAGCATTGGACTGAACTAGCTCAACATGAGCTGACTAGTACAGAACTGAAATAACAACTAAAAATACTCAAATAACAACTAAAATGGACTCAGATGAGCTAAGCCCTTATTACAGATGGACTCATAAATTATTGATCAATTTACAGAGGGTTGAAAAAGCCTCTGTCTTATACTGGTGCCTCAGGTGTCCCCACCAATTCTCCCGGGGTGGGAGGAACTCGACCCCGTCGAGTGAAGGTCAGACTGGCTCACATATCTCTCGAGAAGGTCTGGGTTGAGGCATTGCAAGTCCTCTCGAGAAATCCATGAATCGTCCAACTCTGGCCGGCCTTGCCATCAGACCAGGAAGCGTTGATAGTCATGGCCCTGGGTCGTGATGGCTTGATTGTCCAGGATACGCTCGATCCGTTCTCCTCTCTCAGGCCAAATTTGTTTGTGGACACTCTAGGTTAGGGTCACTCATAATGAAAAGGAATAGGTCCAAAGGCCTCACTAGGTAGCGCTGTCGGTTCCCTATACTCAACCAGGTCTGTAATATTGAAGGTAGAACTAATGCCCAAATCCGAAGGCAAGTCTAACACCTAGGCATTTGATCCAACCTTCTCTATCACTTTAAAAGGTCCGGCTCTGCGAGCATGAAGCTTCTTTTAGGCCTAAGCCTAACCAAGATAAAATCCACTGCATCAAATTTTTTTGATCCATCTTCGGGAATTAGCCAGTTGTTTTAACATTAGTGCGGGTGGTGAACATGCTAGGCACATGCAGACTCCTAACAAGATGATGCAAAGGACTCAAGCCTACACCTAATAGACTCGACTAAAGAGGTTTATTAGGTCTTAACTACCACTTGGGCATGGGGGCATGAGTCGTGGTTGATGGATGACATGCAGAAGAAAATTTGCTGGTAACTCCTAATAAGTGCCAGAGGGTCTGCCAAAAGTAGGTAGCAAATGGGATGGGCTCTATGGATCCTTGCAACCTAGTAACCTCAACAAAATGTAACCTAATAGTTCTAGACACATGAGAAAACTCAAGAAAGGGTAGAAAATAGGAAGTGGGTTCAGAATTACTCTGGTAGGGTGGAGAAAAAGGTTCTGGGTTAGTTGGATAAAGTAGAATCAAAGAAGGCATGTCAGGGACTAATCCTAGACTAATGAGGTTAACCTTATGGGGTTGCGATATATCTACGGGGTTTGTATAATGGAAGGATGGGTTATTAATCTCAGGAAAGAGGTCCTTAATGGGAACTATAGGAGGAGACTCATCCTGAGGGTACTGATTCAAAGAGATCAGGTCCTTAATAAATTCTTCTGGTTCTTGTATTTTAGGACTAGACTCTATAATTTGGCTCTCCTCTATGGTTTCCTCAAGTAAGGCTCTAGTAGCAGTACCTAGGTTCTCTTCCTCTATTTGTTCTTCCATTATAGCTTTAGGTTGGATATGGTCAAGGTCAACTAGCTCTGGGTTGGTTTCTACCTGGGTATCTACTGGGTCAGCTAATTCTAGGTCTACTAAAGGTGTCTCCTCTTCTCCCTCATACTCATCCACTAGGCTCACATCAGCTTCATACACTTCCGCGTTAATGTAAGCCTTGTGAATCTCAGGAATGGTTGGAGAAGGTCGGCTAGCAGGAAATTGGTTAGGTTCTGGTCTCTGATTATGGGTACTACTCCTAGTAGGTTCAGGTTGTATAAGAGGTAGTGGCTCACTATTGGGTTCATATTTAGGGATACTAATCCTATGGGGTTCAAGTTAACTAGGGGAAGCATGACTAGTACTAGGTTGATACTTAGGGGTTATGGGTTCTCTAGGCTCATAGGATGTGGGTGCATAGGATCTATGATCATGGGATCTAGAGTCATAGGATCTAGGTTCATAGGTTATGGATTCATAGGTTCTAGGTTCATAGGATTTGGAGTCATAAGATCTATAGGTTGTAGGTATACTAGGCTTGTAGGGAGAGAGTAAATAGGATCTATCTTCCTGGTCTATAAAATCCTGATTGGGTGATACGGCACGCATATGATTAATGTTTTGAATATGGGGTTTGTAGAGCAATGAAACCTAATTATACTTAGCATTGTACTCATCTTAATAAGATTTAAGGATTATATGAAAAGGGACTATTACATGATTAGACACAACTCTAAAACTAAGAAGGAAAAAGATCTAGACAATAGGGGCTAATGATTGAGGACTTACCTTGATGAGTTTTCCAACCTTCCTATGATTCAAAACTTGAAACTACTGATGCTCTGGACTGGAGAACTTGGATAACAGTGATCAGAACCCTGGACTTGGGCTTCAGCTTGTTGGTTCATTGTCAAGGGGAACCTTGTTCACAACTCAAGGACTTCGAAGGACCCTGCAATGAAGATCAAAGTTAAGGTTGAAGGATGCAAACATAAAGAAGGGATGGGAGAACTTGTGAACAAAGAAAAGATAATTGAGAAGATCTGGTCGACTCCAATGCCTTTGCCTTGAGCTTGGATGATGAATTGCTAGGGAAGAGAGTGGCTTTGGGCGTGGAAGAAGAAGATAGGAAAAATTTCACACATAAAACTCAAGACAACTTCACTTCAAACTTCATTCATTTCCAAAATCCATCCCTTTTACAATGGGCGTCCAAGGCTTTTAATAGCCTCACAAAGCTAGCTTTTGAAATTTAAAAACTCCCCAAATCGAGGAGGATTACAAGGGGGGTTGGAGGATTTGGTGGAGAGTTTGGAGGGATATGGGGGGGGTTGGAGGATTTGGTGAAGGACTTGGAGGGATGTGGCTAACCTCCTTGAATTTGAATCTCCCTTGTTGGCGCCCAAAGGGTGATGAGGTGGCTGGTGAAGTGGCACTTGATGACGTGGCATGGTGAGGTGGTCTTCTACTTGGATAAGAATGACATGTGTTGCCCAGTGGTCCTAGTTGATGGTCCTTTTCTCTTGCTTGGTTGATGTGTCTTCTCTTCTTCATATGGTCAAATTCTAGGGTCTAGAATTTGAGTCTTGTTGCTGGCTTTCATGGCTTTAAGACTTGATTAGACTTAACTCAATTGAATTAGACTTAACTCAACTGAACTGACTTGACTGACCTAGACTTTAAAACTTGAAATGGACTTACAAGAAATGAAATTTTAAAAGTAATTACAGGACTCAATAAACACTCTTGATTTGAAACTCAAAATTAATTACAGGACTCTTGAAAAGGAAATGACTCTTGAAAATAAAATATTTTTGAACTAAAGGATACAAGGTAACCTAATTATCTTCGATCCAAATTGGGATAAGGCTAACCTTGTTGGAGTGAAGTTTCTTTCAGCTTCTGGTGTCCACACCAATTCTCCTGGGGTGGGCAGAACTCGACCCAGTCGAGTATGGTTCAGTTTTGCCCTGGTAATGCTCGAACAAGTCTGGGTTAAGTCTTTGCAGGTCCTCTCGAGTAATCCAAGAGTTGTCGGACTCAGGTCGACCTTGCCATTGAACCAGGTATCGCTGATAGTCCTTATTCCTGGTAGTAATGATCTTGTCATCCAGGATTCTCTCAATCCTCTCTCTCTGCTCAGGTAAGGTTGGTGGTGGACACTCGGAAATATGTTCACTCTCAATGAAAGTTTCTGGCTCAAAAGGCTCACTAGGTATTAGTAGTGGTTCTTTGTATTCTACTAGGTCTGAAACATTGAAGGTTGTACTAATACCCATATCAGGTGGAGGTTCCAAAACATATGCATTAGGCCCTATTTTCTTTAAGATCTTAAAAGGTCCCGCTCCGCGGGCATGCAGCTTCTTTATGGTTCTAGGGGGAAACCATTCAGGGTTGAGCCTAATCATCGCATAATCCCCTTCACATAATTCTTTAGCCCTCTTATGTGAGTCAGCTAAGTGTTTATAAGTTTCATTGCTCAGGTTGATCTTATTACTGATTTCTTTATGCAGATTTGTGACATGCTGTGCAAAAGACTCAGCAGACTCAGAAACTTACACAAGCACTTACGAAATGCAGACTGAACTAGGCATCTTTATTAAGAGGAATTTTATTGGACTCTCTAGGGCCTAAACCTAACAGATTAATGACTCTCTAGGTTTGACCCTAGTCTGGTATGTACATGAGAATTTATCATGGGTTCCTAGCAAATGCCATAAGGTTTTCCAAAAGTAGGTAGCAAAAGGAATAGGCTTTAAAGGCTCATGCAACCTAGTAATCTCATCAAAATGAAACTTAATGGCTCTAAAATTATGATAAGACTCAGGAAAAGGCAGGAAATAGGAATCCGAGACTTGGGATAATTTAGGAGAATCTTGAAACAGACCTTGGTTACTCATGATGACCTTAAGATTTGAATATTGATCTACAGGCGGGATGCTTCTAGGTAGTTGAAGGTCATCAGAAAAGTCTTCTAAAATAATGATTGGGTTCTTCTCAGGTACCTGAAAGAGTTCTTGTGTCGAAGCTAAAGTATTGGGTTCTTCCTGAGGGCATTGTCTTACGGGAACCAAGTCCTCACTAAATTTTGGTTGTTCTGATGTTTCAGGACTAGGCTCAATAATCTTTTCTTTACCAAAGGTTTCCTCAGGTAAGGTATTAAAGTTGTTCTCTTCACAGTCTTCCCCTTCATATTCATCTATTAAACTTATGTTAGTCTCATACACATATTTACTAGGTTCAGACTTGCCTTCTTCCTTCCCTAGCCCTTCAGTTTGAGGATACCCTAAGTCTTGAGTATTCATGAACTCAACTTGTACTTCAGGGTTCTTACTCCTATCATTCATATGAGCTAATGGGAAAGTAGGAGTTGGTTGGTCTAAGGAAAATTGTTTAGCCAGCATTTGGTTCAATTGGGCCATTAGATCATTTAGGCCTTTCAGCATGGTTTCAAGATTCGGGTCCATGGCTACACTGGACTGGGCTTGGATTGGTGAATATGGTGTCCCTGCTCTAGTTGTCATGCATGCAAATGGACTCAAGCTCGAGCTAAGGTTTCCTAGACCTAGAGCACAAATTAGAGGTCTAATTAAGTGAACCAACTAGCTAGTAGTACTTATGGGACTTAGCCAGGTAGGTGGTGGGGAGTGAAGGTCCCTGATTGCCAACCTTAGACACCAATCTGAGATTGGCCAGGTAGGCGGACCAAATCACAAGCCCTGATGCACCAATCCTAGACACCAAGCCAGTAAGCACACACCAATTAGCTGACACAGTTAACTTGACCCTAACCTGAACCCAACTTGTTGGTGTCCCTAACCCACTAGGGCAATTAACGTTCTACTCAATTTTAATTAACGGGCTGGGATCGATATGCTGGTTGGTGATTTTTGGGCTAGGGACAGGTGATGAAACCCTGACCCTATGTCAAATTGATGCCCTTAATTTGATTTCTCATGAGATGAATGAAATGCAAAGATGCTGCAGAAGTGTGTTGCAATTTGAAAGTGGTGTGGAAAACGTGATGAAAAAAATATCCAAAAATTCTGAAAAATTCACAGAGGATTCCTAACTTATATGTTTCAATGTAGATGAAAGGAATTTTAAAAATAAAATCTATACTAATCTAAGCAGATCCTACAAATAAAGATAAATAAAAAGGACAGAACAGAACCCTAATGATAGTGTCGAACTGCAGAAATTTTCATTTTTTTTATAATTTTTTTCTGATGATGAAATTTAATATGGTGATAACTGACTTAAAATGGAACAAGAAAAAAAATATTTCAATAAAAAATTAGCGACTTGCCTTTGGAGCTGCAGACGGATTACAGTAAACAGATGCAAATTTTCAGAAAACAGAACCTAATCAAACAAGTGCAATGGCTTACCCAAAATTTCAATCTAAAAACTCACGTCCAGCCAGGGGCTCATTATTCCCATGGGTCATGACAGTGTACTGGAGTACACCCGCTCAGGAGGCGTGAATTTTAGATCTTGCTTGGATTTAAAGAAAACTATTCTACCCTAATGTAACCATGCTCTGATACCAATTTGATGCGGCACGCATATGATTAATGTTTTGAATATGGGGTTTGTAGAGCAATGAAACCTAATTATACTTAGCATTGTACTCATCTTAATAAGATTTAAGGATTATATGAAAAGGGACTATTACATGATTAGACACAACTCTAAAACTAAGAAGGAAGAAGATCTAGACAATAGGGGCTAATGATTGAGGACATACCTTGATGAGTTTTCCAACCTTCCTATGATTCAAAACTTGAAACTACTGATGCTCTGGACTGGAGAACTTGGATAACAGTGATCAGAACCCTGGACTTGGGCTTCAGCTTGTTGGTTCATTGTCAAGGGGAACCCTGTTCACAACTCAAGGACTTCGAAGGACCCTGCAATGAAGATCAAAATTAAGGTTGAAGGATGCAAACATAAAGAAGGGATGGGAGAACTTGTGAACAAAGAAAAGATAATTGAGAAGATCTGGCCGACTCCAATGCCTTTGCCTTGAGCTTGGATGATGAATTGCTAGGGAAGAGAGTGGCTTTGGGCGTGGAAGAAGAAGATAGGAAAAATTTCACACATAAAACTCAAGACAACTTCACTTCAAACTTCATTCATTTCCAAAATCCATCCCTTTTACAATGGGCGTCCAAGGCTTTTAATAGCCTCACAAAGCTAGCTTTTGAAATTTAAAAACTTCCCAAATCGAGGAGGATTACAAGGGGGGTTGGAGGATTTGGTGGAGAGTTTGGAGGGATGTGGGGGGGGTTGGAGGATTTGGTGGAGGACTTGGAGGGATGTGGCCAACCTCCTTGAATTTGAATCTCCCTTGTTGGTGCCCAAAGGGTGATGAGGTGGCTGGTGAAGTGGCACCTGATGACGTGGCATGGTGAGGTGGTCTTCTACTTGGATAAGAATGACATGTGTCACCCAGTGGTCCTAGTTGATGGTCCTTTTCTCTTGCTTGGTTGATGTGTCTTCTCTTCTTCATGTGGTCAAATTCTGGGGTCTAGAATTTAAGTCTTGTTGCTGGCTTTCATGGCTTTAAGACTTGATTAGACTTAACTCAATTGAATTAGACTTAACTCAACTGAACTGACTTGACTGACCTAGACTTTAAAACTTGAAATGGACTTACAAGAAATGAAATTTTAAAAATAATTACAGGACTCAATAAACACTCTTGATTTGAAACTCAAAATTAATTACAGGACTCTTGAAAAGGAAATGACTCTTGAAAATAAAATATTTTGAACTAAAGGATACAAGGTAACCTAATTATCTTCGATCCAAATTGGGACAAGGCTAACCTTGTTGGAGTGAAGTTTCTTTCAGCTTCTGGTGTCCACACCATTGGGTCTTCTAGGACTAACCTTAAGGATTGGGTCATGACGATGGGCTCTCCTAGGTTCAGCCTCAAGGTATGGATCAGGGTTTGGGGTCCTCCTAGGTTGAGGATTGTTGTACGGGTCAGGATAAGGGGCTCTCCTAGGTTCGACCTCATGGTATAGATCAGGGTTTGGGGTCCTCCTAGGTTGAGGGGAATCAGGATCTGGCTCAGACTGTGACCCATGGGTTTTTCTTGGGGTCCCTACCCAGACTTTTAACTGATCAAACCTATTGGCAAGATGGTCAATTCTATCATTGGTTTGAATACGAGACTGAGTTAACTGGGTCATCTGGGTAGTCATCTGGGTAGTTATCTGGGCCATTTGATCAGCTAGGGCTTTTATTTGGGCTTGTAAATTTTCCATGGGTTCAGACATTTGTGAAGGAGGTGGGTGATATGAAACTCTTGATCTAGTGCTCATGCAAGACTCGATCAGACCGACTATAACTGACTAGACCTAGAGTCCAAACGAGATGCTCAATCAGGGTGGCAAACTAGCCTATAGTAACCTTGTACTTAGCCAGGCAGGTGTAAGGAGAGTGTTAGGTCCCTGATTGCCAATCCTAGACACCAATCAGAGATTGGCCAGGTAGGCGGACCAGCACACAAGCCCTTCGGGATTGAATCCCTAAACCACCGTTCTAGACACTGAGCACAAGGCACACACAGGTTAACTTGACACAGTGATCTAACACTAGCCCGGACCCGACCAGTTGGTGTCCCTAGCCCACTAGGGCAAATTAAGTCTAGTTAATTTTAGGTTAAGGCTTGGGACCGAATGCAAGGGATGTGGTTTTGGGCTAAGGAGAGGTGATCAAATCCTCCCCCCATCTGACATAGCAAGAGTGCCCTTAAAAGTAGATTATGCAATGATGGCAGGCAAATGATGCAAATTAGGGTTAGATATTTTTTGGTATTTTTTTTGGAGAATATGTAATTTTATTTTATTATTTTTTTTTTTTGGCATTTTCTTAAATAGAAGAAAACTTGCAAATCATGGCCTAATATGCAGGAAATATACTAAAATTAAAAAATATGCAAAAATTGCTAAACAAAAACCTAAAACTTCCAAACTTGTCTTGCTGAAAAAATAGAGCCAAAAATTTGCAGGATGTATTTCGGCTTGAAGAAAATTCACAGGACATAATAAAATCTACAAAAACTTTTAAAATTACTGTTAATTATGATGAACCCAAGAAAGCAAATTTCAGAATTTTTGAAGTTTTTATCAGGGAAAAATAATTAAAATAACAGAGTATATATGGACTGAAAAATTGCAGAAAACAAGCCCTAATCTAAGCTCTGATACCAAATGATGGGGAACTAATTTGCATGCAATTTTCTTTATATGTTTTATATGTAGGGTTGAGTGATTAATTCCCAAATTTTCAATTAAAATAAGTTGTAGAAAACTTTATATGAATTTTAGAAGATCAGCATGCAGATTAGGACCTAGAAAAGTAGAAAAGAAGGATCGCCGGGGCTGAGAAGCCTCGGTTAGGGCAAGTTCTCCTACAATAAAACTACTGGAGGTAGAGGGGGTGTACCTGACAACGTCTATGAAGATCGCAGCAAAAGGGTCTCTCGTTCCTCGACAGATGCGGCCTGAAAAATCGAGCCAAAGACCCGCAGATACCCGACTTTCTGCTCGGTGATCCGATTGAGGCTTGGCTGGAGTCATTGGATTCGTAGGAACTCGAGGACCTGCAAACGACCTATCAGGGGTTAGAAAACTCACAAAGAAACAAGAAAACAAAGGAAAAACAGCACGGGAAGGATTCTTTTGGAGTGGGCGTCCAGGGATCTGAGATGCTTGTTGGCAGCAGGAAGATGATTGCAGCACTGGGAAGAAGAACTCTCGCAAACCCCTTTATGCACACAGCAGGGTATCACACAACTCAATAGAAGAACTCAAGGTTTTCATTCATAAAAAATTCTCCTCATACAAGAGGCTAGGGTCCCTTAAATAGACCCTTAACCTTGGGCTCCAAGTAAGGGTACATAAGTCTTTACATAAGAATCATTTTCCCTCTTAAACCCTAGCTAGAAAATAAGGAAATATTAGGTAGAAAAATCCATAAAAATTTTCTTGACTTGGTCAAGACTCCAAGGATGCCTAAGGGGGCATGTTGGGCTTCTAGGAGCAGCAAAAGGCCGGCCCAAAGGGGCTCGGGTGCATGGGTTTGGGCCTCTGGAAGCTGGGGTGGCCTGGTAGCCAGGTAGCAGGAATATTCCCTGGTATCTTGCTTCTTAGGGGCTTGGGCTTGGCACCTGGGCTTGATTTCTTTGGGATAGGATGTAGATGGACCTCTGGAATCATGGATGCCCTTATCTATGAATATACTTTGGCATCTGGAAGGGAGTCTGGGCATCTGGAGGGCATCTGCAAGAAATCAGGGTTTTCTGAATTTTCCTCCTGGGGTCTTCAAATCTTCAAGCTGGGTTGGACTTGTGCTATACTTCCATGTCTTCAATCTAGTTGGACTTGGTCTTCACTTGTATGATATAGTCTTGAGTCTTCAGTATGCTTGGACAGGACTCAAAAAAATAAAATTAGTTCAACATGAGCTGACTAGCATTGGACTGAACTGGCTCAACATGAGCTGACTAGTACAGAACTGAAATAACAACTAAAAATACTCAAATAACAACTAAAATGGACTCAGATGAGCTAAGCCCTTATTACAGATGGACTCATAAATTATTGATCAATTTACAGAGGGTTGAAAAAGCCTCTGTCTTATACTGGTGCCTCAGGTGTCCCCACCATGTATGGTAGGCCCATAGAACGCTTGGGAGTTCTTCCGCCCATTTGCCCTTAGCTTGGTCCAGCCTGGTCCTGAATCCTTGGAGGATCATCCAGTTGGTCACCTCGGCTTCTCCATTTGTTTGAGGGTGAGCCACCGAGGTGAATCGGTGTTGGATGCCATGCTCGGTGCAGAACCCTTCGAACTCCCGATTGTTGAACTGTCGCCCGTTATCGATGATGATACAATGGGGGAGTCCGAAGCGATAAATGATTGACTTCCAGAAGAACCGGCAGACATTAGCTTTCATGATCCAGGCCAGTGGCTCTGCTTCGACCCACTTGGTGAAGTATTCGATCGCCACCAGCAGGAATCTTCGCTGCCCTGGTGCGGGGGGAAACGGTCCCAAGATATCTATTTCCCACTGGATAAAGGGCCAAGGGGCTGAGAGTTGGGAGATCGGCGCCGCTGGCTAGCGCTGTATATTCACATGGCGTTGGCACTTGTCACACCTTTTAACAAAGTCGGCGGTGTCCTCCCTCATGGTCTCCCAGAAGTATCCCTAGTGAAGAGCTTTATAAGCTAGCGTTCTCCCTCCCACATGGTTCCCGCAGAGGTCTTCGTGTATCTCTTGGAGCATGAAGGTTGCCTTGGCAGGCCTGAGGCACTTCAGGAGCGGATAGGAGTAAGATCGGTGGTAGAGCTGGCCCTCCATCAAAATGAACTGGGAGGCCTTCTTCTTGACGAGGGCAGCTTCTACGCGATCCCCAGGTAGGGAGTTGTCAGTGATGTACCTGATGTACCTGTCCATCCAGGTCGGGTCGGGGGTGACTTGATGCACCTCCTCCGAGCTCTCGTAGCTAGGACTTTCGAGGTACTTGATGTAGGTGCATCCCAGTGACGAGTCCGGCAAGGTTGCAAGCCTAGATAGCGCATCCGCGCGTGCATTCTTGGTGTGGGCACCAATATCCGACATAGGCTCTTCAACCCTCTGTGGATCTCAGATTAGGGTTTCCCCTTTCTATGAGTCCTGTAATAAGGCCTTGTGCCCAAAACATTGTTATAATTTCTTGTCAAAGTTTGTTTAGTCCTGTACCTTGACCAATTTGGATCAAGTTAGGTCATGAGTCCTGTATTTGTTCGAGTCTGAGTTTGGACTGGGCCCAAGCCCAATTGAAGTCACTCTGGTTTTCTTCACCAAATCAAGTTCTGGTGGGCCAACCCATCCCTTCTACTTGGGATAATGACAACTCAGGTGCCACCTCAGCTACCTACGTGGCTCCACATCAGCTGCCACTTGGGCATCCAAGAAGGGAAACAAAGTGGCATCCTCATGCTTTCCACACGCTTTGGACAACATCCCCCTCTTCCCTCCCCCACATCACGCCTTGTTCCATCAAAAGAGGGCGTTGAAGATCCTTAAAGGAACCAAGCCTCAAAGCAAGCCTCCTCCCAAGCTTTCTTCCCAAAGTGATCTTGTAAGGAAGGAAGGTCAAAGGACACACTCCCTTCTTCAAGCCCTTAACCATGCAACGCCCGTGGAGTTCTCCCTTGGTCGGCCAAGAATCAATCCTAGAAGATGGCGTGAAGAGCCCAAGGGAATACATCCCTCCAAGCAAGCCATGCCCCACTCCTTCTTCCCAAAATAAGCATGCTAAGGAAGGAAGTCAAGGGACCAATCCCCCTCCCCAAGCCTTTGCTCATGCCACGCCCAACTCCAAATTATTTGGTCGGCCAAAGAGATGGGATGTGGAAAATTCTTGGGCGCCACCATGAGTCTTGTAATTTGAATTTCAAAAGGGCCTTGGGTGCCTATTTAAAGGACCCAATCCCTCCCTTGTAGAACTAATGAATGAATGAATGATTGAGTGATTAATGAAAAGTTTCTTCCACCCTCCAAACATTGTCTCTTAGGCTAGGTTTGAGTGGAATTGCCTTCGTCCCCAGGGACGTCGAGTGGTGCGAGGCCACCTGTCCGTCGCCCCAGGGCATCGCAAATCCTTCGTCTTCAAGGACGTTGCGTGGTGTGAGGCCACATTCCTTCATCCTCCGGGATGTCGCGGGGTACGAGGCCCCAAGTTATCTCCGACTTCGACTTTGGAATCCAGCCGGACACCGGGCTCGAAGCCGCTTTCCAACTCCAGTTCAATTCCTTTCCGTGCATCGCCACATTCCGCTGACCTTTCTTTTGTTTGCCTACAAGTCCTCCCTGGCTTCTCGGGCATTGGAGACAGTCAGCTTTGCCATCGCAACCTCCCGATCCAAAGCCAGTGCTCCCACGGGTTTGACTGCTCGGGCATCCAGGCCGCATCCACCGAGTTGAGTGATCTCTGCACCGGGCGCTTCAGAAGTTTAAGGTTTGCTTTCTCTTTATCTCCTAAGTAGATATTGTAGGTCGAGCTAGTCCTATCAGGGTTTCTTAATCCCAGGATCCTGTTCTCGTTCTTACTTTTAAGGCTTTGAACTGCTAGCATAAGCTTCTATTACCGTTCTTCGTATTTCTTATCTTTGCTTGTGATCGGGAATCGAAACCATAAAACAACGAAGAAGAACAACAAGAAACATAAAAAAAAATCATCAACTCTAAAAAGAATTCCTTTGCATCGTAAGCATCCTTATTGGCATCCAGCATCCCTAGCCCTAACCCCCTTGTTCCACATCAATTCTCCCCTCGGGGAATGTGGAAGATGCTGAAACGTCGAAGGCCTGTCGTGTTCATGTGGACCTGCTCCAGGTACTTCATCATCTGGGTGTCCCTTGCTTCATACTCTCCGGAGACTTGTCCGGCACCCAACTGGGAGTCGATGAAGACTTTTAGGTCTTGCACACCCATCTTGCGGGAGACTCTTAGGCCTGCAAGGAGTGCCTCATACTCTGCTTGGTTGTTTGTCACGGCGAACTTAAAGCGGAGGGCGCATTCCACCACAACCCCATCGCTGTTGGTGAGGATGAGGCCTACTTCGCTCTCGCCGGAATTGGATGCTCCATCCACGTGGAGGATCCAAGGTTCCTTTCCTGGTCTGGGCTCTATTATTGTCTGCTCTGGCTCCTCGGCGAACCCGGTGCACTCGACCACGAAGTCAGCTAGGACTTGGGCCTTCTGTGAAGATCTTGGTCGGTACACTATGTCGAACTCGCTGAGCAGCAGGGACCACTTGGACAATCTCCAGGAAGTCTCGGGTCGACTGGGTATGGTTCTCAGCAGCTGGTCCATCATGACCACTATTGGGTGTTCTTGGAAGTAGGGCCTGAGGTGCTCAGCAGACATTATCAGTGCAAAAATAAGTTTCTCGGAGCAAGTATACCTGATCTCCGCATCATGAAGGATTTTGCTGGTATAGTATACCGGCTTCTGAGATTTGTCCTCATCTGCGCAGATGAGAGCCGAGTTGACGGCTCCTGGTGTAATTGCCAGATAGAGCAGGAGCTCCTCCCCATCTTCTGACCTGGAGAGCAACGGGAGAGAGGCGAGGAATTTCTTCAGCTCCTCAAAGGCTATTATGCACTCCTCCATCCAGGTGAAGTCATGCATCTTGCGCAGCGCCTTGAAGAATGGAAGGCAACGGTTAGCCGACCTCGAGATGAATCTGCTAAGGGTGGCGATACGCCCTGTCAGGCGCTGGACTTGCTTCTTGGAGGTTGGGTGCTCCATGTTGATGATGGCCTGAACCTTTTCTGGGTTCGCTTCGATGCCTCTCTGAGTGACCATAAAGCCGAGGAACCTCCCTGCTACCACTCCAAAAGCACACTTCACCAGATTCAGCTTCATCTGGTATTACCGCAGGCTATGGAAGGATTCAGCGAGGTCAGCGATGTGGCTTGAGCTCGGCTTGCTCATGACGAGCATGTCATCCACATACACTTGCATGTTGCGGCCAATTTGGTCCTTGAAGACCTTATTGACCAGGCACTGGTATGTAGCTCCTGTATTTTTCTGACGAAAAGACATCATCCTGTAGAAGTACGTCCCCTTGGTCGGTGATGAAGGCGGTGTGCTCCTTATCTTCCGGATGCATACGGATCTGGTTATACCTGGAGAATGCATCCATGAAGGAGAGCAGCCTGTGGCCAAAGATGGCATCCACCAACTGGTCAATCTTTGGTAGAGGGAAGCTATCTTTCAGGCAAGCTTTGTTGAGGTCGGTGTAGTCTACACAGATCGTCCACTTGCCATTGTTCTTCCTTACCATCACTACATTTGCCAGCCAGCTCGGATACTGGACCTCTCGAACGAAGTCGGCAGCCAGAAGTTTGTCAACTTCCTCCTTGATAGCTGCTTGCCTCTTCGGGGCGAAGCTTCTCTTCTTTTGCCAAACTGGTCTGTGCTTTGGGTCAACACTCAATTTATGAGTAATGATGTCAGGAGGTATACCTGGCATGTTAGTCACAGTCCAGGCAAACACATCTGCGCTCGCCCGCAGGAACTCAAGTAGTTGGGCCCTCTCCTCCTCGGGTAGCTGGGCTCTGATCTGCACTGTCTTCGTGGGATCGTCTCCGAGCTAGTAAGAAAGCAGGCGCTCGACCAGGCCTCACCTTGGGTCTTGGGCCCTTTGGTCAAGATCATCTGCCTTGGGATCATTCTCGGGGACCTTGGCCCCAGGGAGGGTTTGGAAGCAATGCTGCACCGGCTGGGGTGCTCCCCTCATTTCCTCGACACCGTAGGGAGTAGGGAAATGTACAAGTAGCCTCTTGGTGGAGACAACGACGTCGAGCAAGTTGAGCCCGGGCCGGCCCAAGATCACGTTGTAGACAGAAGGGAGCCTTACAACCGTGAAAGTCATCATAATAGTGCTCTACCGAGGTGGGGTCCCGGTAGTGACCGGGAGAGTGATTTCTCCTTCTACCCTTACGGAATCACCTGTGAAACCAACAAGGGGTGCATGCACAAGCCTAAGCTGATCGGGGGAAAGGTTCATCCTGGAGAAGGCATCATAGAAAAGCATGTCTGTGGAGCTTCCACTACCAATCATGATGCATTTTACAGGATGCTTCACGATCATCATCTCGACGACCACGGCATCATTATTTATATTTTTTCCCCGTTTTTCCCTTCCCTCATAAAGGGGAGTACATTTTCAGGGTCCCCTGCCCCCCAGGCCTTTTTGGATGCGCGCACAGCTCCCCAGGAGATCATGCCCACCGGCTTCTTGGTTGGACGGTTATCGATGGTTGGAGCTGGCGGGAGAGCGACGAGCGCTTGGGACTCCACCTGAGGTCTGCCCCCCACGAACCTTTTGAGGTGGGCCCTCTTGATGAGTTCTTCGATTTTCCACTTGAGGTTGCAGCACTCCTCGATGTCATGGCCGTGGTCACGATGAAAGCGACAGTACTTTATCTTGTCACGGCCGGTGGAGGACTTCATCGGAGGTGGGCATCTCAAGTAATCCTCGCCTTCGATTTTCATGAGGATTTTTGTCCTCGGGGCGAGGAGAGGGGTGTAACTCTCCTCAGGAGCGGGAGCCCCACTTGGTCTTTGCCGGTCCCTCCAGGAGCTCGGAGCCTGGGGTGTCGGCTTTCGAGTCCCGGGCGTCTCGGTGGGGGCTGGCTTCTTCAGTAGCCTCCCATCGAGCTCTCGTCTTGTATGATCCGCCTTCTCGGTGTGGATGTACTTCTGGGCTCGGAGGAGGAGCTCGAAATAAGTCTTGGGAGGCTTCTTGTCGAGCGAGTAGGTCAGGCGGGAGGTCCTGAACCCTTGCTTCAGTGCCAGCATGGCAACCGGCTCATCGAGGTTGTAAATTTCCAGTGCGGCAACCTTAAAGCGGGCCACATAGTCCCGCAGGGGTTCACAGTCCTGCTACCGGATGGAGAAGAGGCTATTTGCCTCTCGCGGCAACTTTCGATAGGCATCGAAGTTGGCCACGAACTTCTACCCTAGCTTGGTGAAAGAGTTGATGCTCTCCGGCTCCAAATGGATGAACCACACCCGAGCTGCTTTCCGAAGAGCAGCAGGAAAGGCGATGCAGAGAAGAGCATCAGTGGCCCCCTGGACCCTCATGAGGGTCCAGTAGCTTTCTAGATGGTCCAGGGGGTCGGTGGTCCCATCGTAAGGATCCACCTGCGGCATCCGGAATCGATGCGGGATCAGCTCCACTTAGATTTCTTGGAAGAATGGAGGACGGGTGTCATAGCCCGCTAGCTCACTAGCGGAGCCCTGCATGTTGGCAAATCGGTGGGAGAACTCTGCCAGCTTGCGCTCATGTTCCTCCAGGTGCTTCTCCGCCGCATGCCTAATGGCTTCGTTAGTAGACCCCTCCGGCAAAGGAGACGGAGAAGGTGATATGGATGCTTGGCACCCGTGGCGGGGGGTCTTTCTTCTCCTACCTCAGTGGGGCATTGACATTGCCCGCCCGAGGTTTGGTGAGCAGCTCTCCCTGTCGGTAGACCCGACTCGTTGCCTTTTCGTCGGAGTCTGATGATTATCCCGGTTGTCGGTGATGGCCCATGGCTGTGAAGGCCTTCCTTGGAAGGAACGCAAGCTATCATGGGGAGCTACGGCATGGGCCGTTGGAGTCCCTAGCTGCTGGTGGGTAGCCAAGGACCAGTGCTGACACTGAAGTTGGCATACTGCTGTAGCAAGGATCTGCATTTGCTGGGTGAGTGCAGCCAGCTGGGACTTCGCGGGAGGTGGTTGAACTGGAGCGGATGGCCCCGCCTCTGGGTTGTGTGGTTTCCCTCGGGAAGGGGAGTCCCCTACACAGTTGGCAGAGGCCCCTCGCGCCCATGTCATCACCATCCTTTTGTGGAACTTGTCTGTAATGGGATGGAGAGCTTGACTTGGATCAAAGATCGTTCATAATGTCGCCCGCACCCCCTACCTAGCATGCCAATCTGTTGCCACCAAGATCATCGTGGCCTGTAGCTGCTGTCGGTGTCGGAGTGCATTTCCTTCGCTGTCTCACCATCTGGTAGTCCTGGACCTGCAAAATAGGGGTTAGTGACCCGGGTTGGGGTTTCCGGCGGGGGCACTCCGATGGTCAAGTCAGTGACGATTCAGGGGAATAGATCCTCCTGGTCGGGCCCCTCTTGATGGACTCCGTGCTAGGAGGAGTGAATGGTGTGAGAATGAAGATGAAAACGTAGCAGGGGGAGAGCAATGGTGGGAACAGAGGGGTTCTCTGTTCTGCCATCTCTCCTTGTTTCCCTGGTTTTTCTTTAGTGGTGGTGGTGATGGTGCTCTGCCCTTCTGGTTAGGCTTGCACTTGTGTTGGTGTTGATATTGTTGTTACCTTCCCCCTCCCAGGGGTGTCGATCATTCTTTGTAGTTGAAAAGTGACCGTTGGACGCTTGCCTCGGGATCCTCGTTGGGTTGGCAGGCGCGTGCAGCGGGATACCGTACCATGGACGGGACATCTTTCCTGACATACGGTAGGAGAAACTTCTATTCATTCTGACATCCTCTCCGATTGCCCCATTCCGTGAAGCTTGGCAGAGCCTCGATCCGGGGGCCGTCCCCCCCGGGGTTCGTGCCCTCTAACTGGCCCATCCTTCTGGTCGTACGGGCAGACAGGTAGTTATTATGACATGGCGGGCGCTACCCCGTGGTCCTTGAGATGATGGTACCATCCTCCCGCCTTTATATGGGCTGGAGGTCGAGCATAGGAGGCAGGGCAGAATGCGAGCCCGGTCTAGAGGGCTCGGCCTCGGAGAGGCTCCACGTGGCGGAGGAGGGCTGGGCTCGACTCCGTCCACAAGGCTCGATCTCCGAGGGTCTCGCTCTGGAGGGCAGAGTGCGGCTCCGGCCTAGGCATCCCAAGCTCGCGGGGCCGACCTGGCGGAGGATGGAGCTCGGCTTTGGCCCTGTTATTCTGGGGGAGCTTAGCTTGGCGAAAAGGTCCGAGCCAGGAGATCGACGCAGCATCTGATGCGGCAGCTTTCATCGACATGGTGCCTGACATCTACTCCACGTCAACGGTCTTGCTACATCAATGTGTAACAACAAAACCTAGGGAAACGACTCTATGGGTGAAAAAATCACATTTTTTAAGATTAGCGAAGAGACTATTTTTCCTATGTGCTAAACAGACTTGATTCAAATGGTCCAAATGGTCCTTCTTGGTCTTGCTATATATAAAAATGTCGTCAAAGTAAACTACGACAAACTTTCCTATAAATAATCGTAGGACTTGATTCATAATCCGCATAAAGGTACTAGGGGCATTGGACAGTCCGAAAGGCATTACTACCCACTCAAAAAGACCCTCCTTGGTCTTGAATGCAGTCTTCCACTCATTCCCAGGTCTAATCCTAACCTGATGATAGCCACTCTTAAGGTCAATCTTTGAAAATATTGTTGCTCCGGCCATCATATCTAACATGTCGTCCAAACGGGGTATGGAAAACCTATATTTTGTTGTGATCTTATTAATGGCATGACTATCAACGCACATCCTCCAAGTGCCATCTTTCTTAGGGATCAGTAATGCGGGTACTGCACAGGGACTCAAACTTTCTCTAATAAATCCTTTCCTAAGGAGATCCCTTACTTGTCTTTGTAACTCTAAGTGTTCGGTAGGGTTCATCCTACAATATGGAAGGTTGGGTAGGGTGGCTCCTGGGACTAAGTCAATGGCGTGTTGGATGTCCCTAAGCGGTGGAAGTTGGTCAGGTAGGTTATTTGAAAACACATCCTTAAAGTCTTCTAGTACTTTAGCCACTTCCTGAGGGAGTTCTTTCTCAATCTCCTTATAAATTATCAAATTGACTCCCATTTTCTTTTCCTTTAGGTGGCTCGATCCTCTCTTAACAGTGTTCTTAGGTGGTGTTGGGTTGATCACAAACTTCTTTCCTAGGTGCATAAATGAGCAGGAATTTGATCGGCCGTATAGGGTTGCATCATGGTCAAATAACCAGGGTCGACCTAGGATGATACTGCTCACTCCCATTGGTAAGACATGACACCACACTTTCTCCTGATAGAACTGTAATTGGATTTGGACTAGGCACCTATGTTTGATAGGAATTGAAGTGGAGTCTATCCAAGAAACCTTATAGGGATTTGGATGGGAAACTATGGACAAGCCTAAAGTTTTAACAGCACTAGTGGATATGACATTTACACAACTCCCACTATCTATGATTATTTTACATACCTTATCCCCTAACTTGATAAATGTTTGTAGGATGTTAGTCCTATGCCAATCTTTCTGTGTCATGGTGTGGGTAAGGATGCATCTAACTACTCCCAACAGATCAGGCTCTATTTGCTCCTTGTCACCTTCATACTCTTCAGCCAAATTTTTCTCAGCCTGATATACCTCCTCAACATTATCACCTAGGGGCTTTATGGGTTCAGGCTCATTCACTTCTGATTCTCCTATGTGTAAGGCCATAGTTGGACAATTGCTAGCATAATGGCCTAACTTATGACATCTGAAACACGCAACATTAGGGTTTGGAGTCCTCTGAACTTCTAGTGCTTTACCCCTATCATCTCTACGGGTCAAAGGGGTGCTAGGATTGGGTTAGCTGATTCGCATCTGATTCGGTCCTGGCTGCTGACTAGGTGCACTAGTTCTAGGGGGTTCGAGTCTGCGATAAAGTGGTCCCCTATGGAATCTCTCGGCATCTCGTGCTACCTGATAAGCTAGCTCTAAGTCATGGGCTTCCCTCAAGAATAACTCCTTCTAGATCTCTTCTCTTAATCCTGCCCTAAACCTAGACAAGGTAACTGACTCGGACTCATCTACATTACATCTCATCACAAATTCGTCAAACTTTGCAATGTATTCAGCTACACTCTTGGTTCCCTGGGTCAATCTCTGCCACTGGTCTAGAAGTCTCTAGTGGTAGGACATAGGAAGGTATTTCTCTCTAAGCCTAAGTTTTATTGCCCTCCATGTTACTATGGGAACATCACCCTTTGTCTAATGAACCTCTCGACATTTTTCCAGTAAAGCCTAGTCTGATGAATTAACCTAAGCTTCGCAAATTTGCATTTTCTTTCCTCGGTAATGTCATACCAATCAAAGTATTGGTCCATCTCTCCCTCTCAATCTATGTAAATCTTAGGATCCAGATTTCCATCAAATGTTGGTGCTTCCAACCTAATACTCCTAAGAGTTCGCTCGTCATGGTATGTTTGATCCTAATTGTGTCTCCTAGGGTTTGGCTCATAGACTGGATCATGGTGTGCTATCCTAGGGTTCGGGTCATGGACTCGATCAGGATTGGGCCTCCTAGGATTTGGCTCGAAGAAATGGTCTTGATGAAGAGCCCTTCTAGGGTTGATGGGTGTCTCAAACTCAGGTTCAGGCTCTAACTCATTTTGGACTTCATGAGTTCCTCCAGGGGTATGAGCTTCTAATCGATCAAGCCTAGCAGTGATGAGGGTTATATGATCAGTCATGTTTTGATGGGTTTGGGCCAATTGATCAGTCAAGTTCTGGTTCAGCCGGGTCATTTGGTCATTCAAAGATTTCATCAAACTCTCAAAGTTTTGTTCCATGGTTACACTAGATTGGGCTTGGGTTTGCTGGTAGGGTGCACTAGATTGGACTTGGGTTTGCTGGTAGGGTGCTCTGATCTAGTTGCCATGCACACTCAGACTCAAACTCGGACTAGGGGTTTGCTAGACCTAGAGCCCAAACCAAATGTTAGGTCAAATTGACAATCCGGGTTGTAGTAACTTAGCACCTGGCCAGGTAAGTGTAAGGTTGGTAGAGGTTCCTCTTTGCTTGCCTTAGACACCAATGTGAAATTGGCCAGGTAAGCGAACCAACCCATCTTCCTTCGGGCTCTTGTTCCTGAACCACTTTCCTAGATACTAGATACAAGCACACACAACAGGTTGTCAAAGTTGGCTTGACACTTGATTCGGCCCGACCTTGTGGATGTCCCTAGCTCACTAAAGCAATTAAATGTCTACTTCATTTTAATTAGGGTTGGGTTCGTTATGCAAGTTGGTGATTTTTGGGCTAGGGACAGGTGATGAAATCCTGACCCTATGTCAATTTGATGCCCTTAACTTGTTTTACCATGAAATGAATGCAACAAGCATATGGATCCAAATTTCAGGTGCAGAATCAGTGTATTGCAGTTTTGATGTGGGGTAGAAAAGTGATGTATATCAATCTCATAAAAATTTGAAAAAATCACAAAATACTCCTAACTTGCATGGGATATACCATATGAAAGGAAATTTAAAGATAAAATCTATACTATGCTAAGCAGATGCTAAAAGTTAGATAATGTAAAAAGAACATAACAGAACAGCAGAAATTTCAGCAATAGTGATGGAGTGCGGGAATTTTCATTTTTTTTTTGTGATTTTTTTCTGAAGATAAAATTTTGCATTCTGATAAATAACATAATATGGAGTAGGAAAAAAATTATTTCAATAAAAAATTAACTACTTTAATTCAGTCTTTTATGCAAAATACAGTCAGCCTACTCAGAAATGTAGCAAGCAGAATTTAAACAAACAAAGGTATTTGCATACCAAACTTCAACCTAATGATTCACGTCTGGCTAGGGGCTCATTATTCCTATGGGTCGTGACAGTGTACTGGTGTACACCCGCTCAGGAGGTGTGAATCTTAGATATAGATTGGATTTACAAAAAAACTATGTAGCAAGTATAAGTGCTATGCATGCATAAAATTTCAGCAACCTACCTAAATGCAGAAATTTAGAATTAACCCTAACCTACCATGCTCTGATACCATGTTGATGGGGAACAAGTATCAAATGATGCATTTCTAAGAATTAAAGAGACTAAATGATGATGAGGCAAATAGGCATACAGCTATTCTATGTAAAAGAAACAAAAATTCATGAAAGGAATATAGGAAAAAACATGACTAGAAAGAAACTCTTTCAAAGTAATTAAGAAGGGACCTTTGTGGTTAGGAAACTACACAGGTTAGGGCTAGCTTACTTTCCTATTTCAGATCTGAAAGAAAGTTATAAAGAATGGTTACCCGGCCATTAATATTCTGAAAATGGGGTAAGGAACACTCAAGATGAAGTACTTAAATGGCAAAGGAATTACTCTAGGTTTTAAGGCATCCTGCATCTGATTCTTTGTCATAGTAGACTTTCATCTTGGAAACCATGAGACCCGGGGATCCTGAATAGATAGATGGAAAGATTAGAAGGTTTAGATAGGAGTTTGGAGGAATGGAAAAGGAAAGTTGGGAATGGAGGAAAGAGGCTTAGGCTTGGCTTGAAGTGGATCTCATTTGGCACCCATAGCATGAATCTTCTTCCCTTAGTGGCATGTAGAACCTCCTTGAAGATGACATCCTTTGGAAGAGGGGTGGACGAACTTGGAATGGCTTGAAGAGGGATCTTCAATGTTGGCCGAATGGGAATGGAAGAAGGGTTAGAAGCTTGATTGGCTAAATAACCTAGGTCTCACACCTACCTTCTCTCAAGGGACTTTGGCTAGCAAAGGAAAGAACTTTCAAGAAAATAACTCATTTCTCATTCATCAACATCATCAACATTACAAGAAGATGTAGGAGCTTTTATAAACCTTAAGCTCCCTTTCAAATTCAAACTACACCTCCTTTCATGGAGAAAATCAAGGGGCATCCCACGAAGATAGGAGTGGCCCATTCAAATTTAAATCTCCTAATTACAAGGTGGGCGCCCATAAAGAGTGGAGCTTCATTCAAATTTGAAATTTCAAGGTTGATGTGTCTTGGTGATGTGGCATGATTTATTCTCCAAGTTGGCATGACTTGTCTTCCAAGATGGCATGGTGCTTTGATGATGTGGTGCTCCAAGTAGCTTGTGAAGTTGGTTGCACTCATTCTTGCTTAATTGAAGCCCAACACAAGTAGATCTTGAACCCGACTCAATACAAAGCCAATTTAACTCTAATTGGACCCAAATTAAAATAAAACAGGACTCAATTATTCAAATAAAAATAAATACACGACTCATAGACTTATTACAGGACTTAAATTCCTAATCTTCTATCCATAAAGAACTTGGCATTAGTTGAAGCCTCTTCCTAAGCCTGGTGCTTGCACCAAGTGATCTCAGTAAGTCCTCAATGCGAGCAAATCCTGCCTCCATAGTCCGTCGCATCTCAGTATGCTGCTCAGTTGTATGGGCTCTAAGACCCTCAATCTCTATGCAAAGCTAAGTCATCTGGACTCCCAATCCGATCATCTCACTCCATATATCTACAAACTCCTGCCTAATTAGCTCCTCAAAAGATGTACCAACTATAGCAGAAGGAGCGGCAGAAGGTGAAGTTGTGGGTGCTGGTGCTAGAGTGATAGGCTCTGGCTCAATCTCAGCTACTGGTGCTGCTCTGGAAGGTGTACCTGATGGCCCTGCCTCAACTTCATGGAGCTCGTCCTCCTCATCTGGCTCCTGGCCAAACTCTCGATGCACCCAATGACCTGAAACCATCCTGTATCCTATGCGGTGAAGAGACTACTCATCATACATGTCTGTGTGAAGGATGTCTTTGGAGGTCTTCTCCTCCAAAGGAACACTGTAAACTCTAAACAGTTGTGTAAGCGCCATCCCATAAGGTAGACAATATCGGCACTGAGTCGAGGCATCTCCCATCTGTACAAGCATCAGAGCTGGAAGGTCCACAGCAGTCTGCTATGTCAAGCATACCATCATCATCAACTCTCGCTCAGTAATGAAATCAAATCTCCCAGTCTTCGACAATAGAATCTGGGCAATGATGTGGTGCAGGAGGTGCATCTCGACATAAAGCTGGTTCACAGTGACTGTAGCCACATCGCGAACATCCTCATACTCAAGAATGCACCTGAAGGCCTTCTTACAGTCCTCTATACAAGGAATAACAATCCTATGGTGTGGGATCTCCCATACAAGGCTAAGGACCTCATCAGAAATTAGAATGTGGACACCTCTGATAGTGGCACTCCATAGCATCCTGCTGCAATCCAGGCTCCCATAGAACTCTCGAATCAAGTGAGGGTAGAACTTCTCCTTCATAGTGCAGAAGGAGGTCAACCCCGCTGACTGGAGGACCTGTCCAAGTCAGAAACCTTGTCGATCAAAGAAGCCCATATCCACTCGTCGATCGGCAGCGATCACCTTCCCCGACACTCTCTCAGCAGAAGGTGAAGAAGGAGCTGTACTCTCAGTTTGTTGGCCCCCATCATTCCTGGCTTTAGTTCTCCTCTCTACTGATGCCTGACCTAATTTCCTTTTAAATGCCATCTGCTTTCTAAGACCCATGACAACCACTGAAGGATGGAATGGAAATAGTAAAGATGATAGAATAAGGAACGATCAAAAAGGGAAAAGAGAGACAAAAATGCAAGGGGTCGGCCACGAAAATGAGCCAAAAGGGAGAAAATAGAGGGAGGAGAAGCACGGTACCTATTCAATCCAAGAAAATCAAACAAGGGTTGGTCCAAAGAAAAACGAAATCAAACAGGGCCGGTTATGTTCAAAATCAACAGTAAAACAGTGAAATGGAGAAGGAACGGACTAAATCAAGGTAAGAACCGAATCCTCTCAGTAAAAGATTGGTCTAGAAAGAGGGAAAAACAAAAGAGCCCGAGCACGACCCAAGAGTAACAGTCAATACAGTGATTCATGGTGGGAAAAAGGGACAAATCAAAGAAAAACTGATGAAGAATGGTGAAAAACCGTGAATCAAACGAAGAAAAATGACGGAAAGAGATGGGATTTACCAAAGATTGAAGGGCACGAAGGGTATAGCACTATTCGGTGGGCTAAGGACACCGAGGGGACCACTTGGGCACGGGAGGAAAGAAGAATAAATAAAATAAAAGGTTCGGATGATGTCCTAGAAAACAGGAATTTTCGCTCGAGTGTCGACACTTGGAATTTGTCAAGTGTCGACACTTAGCCAAGAAAATTCCAAGAAAAATTAGTAAAATTTTCATAAAATAGGGGGACTCTAATGAAGAGTTTAGGACTTAAAGAATATGAATTTGAGCACTAAAATTTGAATATGAAGAGGATTTGAAGGAGTTCTAAGAGAATGGATCCATGATACCTAACTCTCTTCTAATCATGCAAAACCTTTCTTCACCCAAGGGTTTGGTAAAAACATCAGCTAATTGAACATCAGTACCAACAAATTCAATCATCATATTAGAGTTTTGCACATGATCTCTTATGAATTGATGTCTTATTTCAATGTATTTACTTCTTGAATGTTGCACAGGATTCTTAGTTAAATTGATTGCACTAGTATTGTCACATCTTATGGGTGTCTTAGTTAGTTTGATGCCAAAATCTTTGAGTTGTTGTTTGATCCATAGGATTTAAGCATAACACTTCCAGCTGCTATATATTCGGCTTTCATCATAGATAGAGCAACTAAATTCTATTTCTTGCTACTCTATGAAATCAAATTGACTCAAAGAAACTGACAAGTTTCACTAGTTTTTTTCTGTCAAGTTTACATCTAGCAAAATCAGCATCAGAATAAGTAATCAATTCAAATGATGAATCTCTAGAATACCAAAGATCAATATCTATAGTGCCAAATATATATCTAAGTATGTGTTTAATAGCCAAAAGATGAGACTCTTTAGGGACAGACTGATATCTTGCACGCATACAAACACTAAACATAATATCTGGCATACTAGCAGTTAGATATAGCAATGAACCAATCATTCCTCTATAAATCTTTTGGTCTATGATTTAAATGATTCTCTTTGTCAAGCTTACAAGAGGAGCTCATTGGCGTGCCTAATGGCTTGGTGTTCTCCATTCCAAACTTTTTTAGTATTTCTTTTGTATACTTAGCTTGGTTGATGAAGATCCCCTCTTTTGTTTGCTTTATTTGGAGTCTGAGAAAGAAGTTAAGTTCTCCCATCATACTCATCTCGAACTCACCCTACATTAACTTTGCAAACTCTTGACAAAGTCATTCGTTAGTAGCACCGAATATGACATCATCCACATAAATTTGTACTACTAAGAGATCATCATTCTTCTTTTTCAAAAACAAGGTAGTATCTACATTATCTCTAGTAAAATCATTTTTAAGTAAGAAAGAACTCAATCTATCATACCAAGCTCTTGGAGCTTATTTCAAACCATACAAAGCTTTATGAAGTTTAAAGACATGATTTGAAAATTCATGATTTTCAAAACCAGGGGGTCGTTCAACATAAACTTCCTCTTCGATAAAATCATTCAAAAAGACATTTTTGATATCTATTTGAAATAATTTAAAATCCATAAAATATGCAAATGCCATCAATAACCTAATTGCCTCAAGTCTAGTAATAGGAGCAAATATTTCATCAAAATCAATCCCTTCCTCCTGATTGTATCCTTTGGCAACTTGCCTAGCTTTATTTCTTGTAACTATTCCATTTTCATCAAGTTTATTTCTAAAAATCCATTTTGTGCCAATTATTGAAACATTAGTGAGTCTATCAACCAAAGTCCAAACATTATTTCTTTTAAATTGATTTAGTTCATCTTGCATGGCATTAATCCAATTACAATTATTTTCAGCTTCTTCAATAGATTTAGGTTCTACTTGATAAATAAAAGCTAAATAATCACATATATTTCTAAGAGATGAACAAGTACTTACCCCTTTAGATCATGAATTATAAGTTCTTTGGGGTGTCCATGAGCATACCTCCATTCTTTAGGTAGAGGATCAGGCATTGATTTGTTTTCACCTTCTTGATCTTGTTCTCTTTCATTGTTTTGATCATCTTCTTTCTCCTTGATGGGTTCTTCATTGTTGCTCACTTCTTTAGTTTTTTTGGTACCTGTATCATTATCAAGAATATCTTCTTTTCTAGAAGATTTTTGGTTAGCTTTATCAAACACAACATGGATGGATTCTTCAACAATAAGTATCCTTCTGTTGAAGACCATGTATGCCTTGCTAAATAAAGAGTAGCCTAAAAAGACACCCTCATCTGACTTGGCATCATATTTATTTAGGTTGTCCTTGACATTGTTTAGAATGAAACAACGGCATCCAAAAATACAAAAATATTTAATTGAGGGTTTCCTACCTTTCCAAAGCTCATATGGTGTTTTCTTTAAAATAGGTCGGATTAAAATAAGATCTAAAACATAGCAAGCAGTGTTTATGGCTTCCATCCAAAAATATCTAGGTAAATCATTTTTGCAAAGCATGGTTCGTGCCATTTCTTTAAGAGTTCTATTTTTTCATTTTACCATCCCATTTTGTTGAGGTGTCCTAAGGCAGAAAAGTTGCGATGAATGCCATTTTCACTATAAAACTTTTCAAAATCAGAATTTTCAAATTTTGTACCATGATCACTTCTTAAAGAAACGATTGAAATAACTTTTTCATTTGAAACTCTTTTATGAAATCTGATAAATGCAGAAAAAGTTTCATCTTTGTGTGCTAAAAACATCACCTATATAAAACGTGAGAAATCATCTATAATAACTAGACCATACTTCTTACCTCCCAAACTAGATGTTCTAGTTAGCCCAAAGAGGTCCATATGAAGTAATTCTAAGGATCTAGATGTAGAGACTACTCCTTTAGGTTTAAAAGATGATTTGATTTATTTTCCAAGTTGGCAAGCACTACAAATCTTATCATTTCCAAAACTAAGTTATGGCAAATCTTTTATTAAATTTTTTTTGCAAAGTTTTGAAAGCAAATACATACTAGCATGTCCTAGTCTACGATGCTAAAGCCAATTAGTTTTATTGATCTTGGCTTCCATTGCCACTAGGCATTGCCCATTTTGAACAAGAAGATCATCAAGATCAACCATATAAATATTGCCATGCCTATGACCAATAAACTTGATGCCATTGTGGTGTGGGCACCAGACTCAGAAGAAGACTTCAGGGCTCCATCTGGATCTCTGATTGACATTGCTCGAAGAATTAGGGTTTTCTGGTTTTGTAATAAGGGTTGACTTGGTCAACTTAATTTTAGTTTGAGTATGTATTTCTCTGCAATTTAAATTTTGTTTAGTCATGTTGACTCAATATAAGTCCTAGTAGTGGTCTAGGTCTTCTCCAAGGTGCCACATTTTCTCCCAGGACCAAGCAAGTGGGTGCCACACTCCCAGCCACACGCCAGAGTCCAGGAGGCGCCACATCTCCATCCAGTGTGCCTTGGTCCCCACACCACAAGAAAGCAGGTCCCTTCTTTCATGTGCCACTTGGGGGAGAAATCCATCAAGATACCTCAATCCAAGGAGGAGCCAACTTCTTTCCAGATAAACCCAAGCCAGGATGGCAAGAATTTTTCTTGAAGAGAGGATCAAGGAGGTGCCCCACAATGTTCCATAAAAACCCAAGTTATAAAAGGGAAGAGAGCATGTCTTGGGGAGAAAATCAAGGAGGCACCCAAAAGTTTCCTAAAGTGCCAAAGCCATGAAAGGAAGAAGCCTAAACTTGTGGAGCAAGACTAGGAGGTGTCCAAAAGAGCCAAACCATGAAGGAAAAATCCTTGATTCATGGAG
The DNA here is from genome assembly GCA_021397845.1 of Areca catechu. Classification (NCBI taxonomy): domain Eukaryota; kingdom Viridiplantae; phylum Streptophyta; class Magnoliopsida; order Arecales; family Arecaceae; genus Areca; species Areca catechu. Next base: position 32,982,300 of record CM038041.1, read on the forward strand.
AGATACTAGGAGACACCCCCATAACCTGCCATTTGGAGCTGATTTTCAAGTTTTCTTGGAGTTTTTGGGCTGCCCACTCATGGAAGGAGTCTTGGGAAGAGAATTTGATGCCTAAAGTGTGGGTTAGTCCTATTAGTCCCACATGGAAAGTGTATGAAATTTTATTTCTTTGTTATGTCTATATATTCAACTCTATGTAACTCTTGAAAAAATGATGAATGAAACCAACTTTTTTTTGTGAGCAAACTCTGTGTTTTCTCTCTTCCGCACTTGCATCCAGGTGTTGAGCTCCGTGAGGGAGTAAATCCGGGTTCCCCAGGAACCTTGAGGAGGTGTGAGATCTCCAAACCCCAAACCCTAGGTTAGCCACTTCTACTCCAAAACCCTAGCCGCCCATCATCCACTTCAATCCACCAAACCCTAGCCTATCTCACCTCCCACGGCCTTTCTCTCCAAGTCCAGGCTGACCACCAGCATCCAGCTCCAGTCCGGATACTTCAGATCCATAGCTCTTTCCAGAGGGAGTCGAATCAGCCTTCAAGAGAATCTGGATCTCAGTGACATCAGCCTTCAAGTTCTTCGAACTGATAAATCCTTCCCTGAGTATCTGAATCCCTCACTTGTTTTTCTTCTTCCCAGATCTTGAGTTCAGGAGAAGCCGACCCAGCCACGAGACCAGTATTGGAGGATCCATTACGAAGATAGCCGAATCCGAGGATCCAACAATCTGCTCGAGAGAGTTCTTCCACCCAAATTCTATGAAGATCACTATCTGGTTGGTAAACCATCTCTTCTCTTTATTTCTGTCCTGTTGAAAGTTCAGAGCGAAACCCTAGGCCTGGGAGTTTCTCAATCTCCAGCGATCCGTTACTTCTGAACTACTCTGATAACCTAGTTCTTCTAAATTGTGCTTTCAATCATTACCTAGTTTCCTTCAACTTAGTTTAGCTTTACTTTGAGTTAAAGCCAGTTTCTGAAATATAAAAAAAAAAAAAAGAAAAGAATTAATTTCAATTTCCATCCGCATCGCATCATCTCTTCTCTTTTTTGTTCTGCATCATTTTTGGTATCAGAGATTTCGTTTTGCATCAATTTTGGTATCAGAGCCCTGTTTAGGGTTTCTGACTTGCTTGCATGTTTTGAGTGTCTCTCTTTTTTACTTTGTCTGCTCGAAGTAGACTCCCCAGGACGTCCGGTCCTAGGAATGAAGCGAGGTGCAAGCCTCCTCTTCCCATTCCACGGGGTGTTCCTAGGGCGTGTAGGGGATCCGCTGGGTTACAACTTCGTAGCAGGAATTGTAAACGGGGGAAGCGTTCTGTTTTCAGTCTGTAACTACTTTGTTGTAGGAATTGTTTCTCATTATAGTTAACTCTAAATTATGTAATTTTTATTTTGATGGAACAAGTATAATTGAAACTATTTTACGAAATTTTACTGTAATTTATTGGTTTCTATGAAATTTCTGAGAGTTAAATTACAGCAACTCTGTTTCTGTGTTTCTGCATTTCAATTTTTTTTTTGAGTGATCATCTCCTAATTCATCTTAAGGGTAATTGAGTATCTAAGATAAGGGGAGGAGTTGATAACCTCTCCTTAGCCCAAAACCACCACCCATTCATTCGATCGTAAGCCTAATTTTAAAATTTATTAGACTTAATTTGCCCTAGTGGGCTAGGGACACCAACAAGTCGGGTCTAGGCTAATGTTGAGTCAGTTTGTCTAGTTACTCTGTGTGTGCTTTGTACTCAGTGTCTAGAATGGTGGTTCAGGGATTCTATCCCGAAGGGCTTGTGTGCTGGTCCGCCTACCTGGCCAATCTCTGATTGGTGTCTAGGATTGGCAATTAGGGACCTAACACTCCCCTTACACCTGCCTGGCTGAGTCCCGAGTTACTACAGGCTAGCTTGCCACTCTGATTGGGCATCTAGTTTGGGATCTAGGTCTAGTTAGCCCGTAGTCGTTTCAGTCGAGTCTCATTTGGTGTGCTTGCTTGCATCATCATGTCCACCCGGAATGAAGTACCCTACCAACCTGGTCAAACCCAACCTGATTTAGAGGCCATGATTAGAACTCTTACCGAAAGTATGACCAAATTGAGTCAGGATATGAATGAGGGTTTTGCCCAGTTTAGAGACCGAGCCCAGGGACTTGAGAAACGTAGACATCAAAATTGGACCCCTGATCCAAAATTTAATAGGCCCCAACCTCACCCATGCCAGGAGCCTAGGAGGACCTTATACCGTGATCTCGAGCATAACCCTAGGAGCCTATATCCATACTTGGTTGACTTAGAAAATGGACCTGTTAGGAACACCGAACCTTATGCACCCACTTTTGATGGAAGACAAGAGACATATATTAAGTGGGAAGAACAAATGGATCGGTATTTTGAGTGCACTAACATATATCGAAATTAGGACAAATTAGGTTGGCCAAAACCAAGTTCACCAAGCATGCTAGGTCGCATTGGTATGCTATTGAGCATGAGTGTTATCAAAGAAAAGAGGAAATATATACTTGGAGAGATATGAGAAGTATGTTGAGAGATAGGTACCTAGGTAGATCCTATGAGAAAAGACTTTTAGACCAATGGTACTACCAATTGCGACAAGGTAATAGACCTGTGTCTAAATATATCGAGGACTTCCAGTGGTATGACATGAAATGCAATACCACTGAGACCGAAGCTCAGATCACATCGAGGTTTAGGGTTGGGTTACACCCAGACATTTATAGGAAGCTATGCCTTGAAAAGACCAATAAGTTAGACCGAGCCTACCAAGAAGCCCAAGACTATGAGTGGTCTTTAAGATATAACCAATCAAGTACTTTGGACTTAAAGCCAACCTCTACCAACTTGAGTCAAGTTCCGATTGATCCGACACCCGTAGTGAACCAGACTTTTGTTTGTCAATTCCCACTTGTGTCACCTCTTGACCAGAAGGATAACACTGAGAAGGAGTTAGGCATGGCCATCCCAAAATTAGTTGACCTGACCAGAGCCGTACTTAAAGAGGAATCAAAGGAGAATAGATTAGAACCTTTCAGTGAGATTGAGGAAGAAATATATGAGCCTGACATAAGTTTGATAGATGAATATAAAGAAGAAGAATTTGAGGATATCTCTCCCGATAATTCAATTAACCAACTCCTACCTGATGGGGTTATTGAGGGGACCCCTGCCACTCAAGGAATTCAAGAGCTAACCCTAAGAGAAGACCCTTTTGAGGAAGTTCAGGAAGAGGAAATTGTACCTAATGAGAGTTTAAGTGAGAATACCTCTGAACTCATTGAGGAATCCAAAGAAGACACCCCTGAGTCAAATCTGGTAGAGAAGTGTGAAGAAGGAAGGGGTTCACAAGAATTGCCCATTAAGAAGGTCCAAGAACAAGAAAAAGACAGTAGCTTAGAGGACTTTTTAGATAAACATTCCAAAGACCTTCCTGATAACCTTCCACCTTCTAGGAGCACCCAGCCTACCCTAGAACTTGCACTTGTAGACCCTCCTAGAGCAAATCATGAGGTTTGGATGAGTGCACCTATAGAACAATGTCCTCATTTTAAGGTCATCCTGAATAACCAAGGTTTGTTTCTTGTTTCTGATAAGCCATCTCAAAACTCTGATTCTTATTTCCTACCCTTTCCTGAATCTTCTCATGTTTCTAGAGCTATGGGATTATACTTTACTGAGATCTCTAGGTTGCAAGACTCCTTAGAACCTATTAGGTTTGCCACCTACTTCTGGAAGACCTTATGGCACCTACTAGGCATCCATAATAAGTTTTCATGCTCTGCATGCCCTCCTCCGACCCAAGGTCAAACCTAGAGAGCCTTAGTTTGTTAGGTTTAGACCTAGGGTTCCTTTGGAATAAAGTCCATTCTTTAGGAATGCGTCGTCAGTCTAGTTTAGTTTTTCTTGACCCTTTACTAGGCTTTGGCTCTGATTTTGGTTTGATTGAGAGCACCAGGAATTGGGATTTGTATTTTGTCCAGGACTAAATTTGCATATAATGTTTCGATCAATAGGTCTATAGGCTAGAGTCCCTTTGAAATTGTTCATGGATACAAGCCTCACACACCACTTGATCTGATTTCACTATTAGTCCACACACACAAGTCTCTTGATGCACTTGCATAGCATGTAAAGGACTTGCATAAAGAAATTCATGCCAAAATAAATTTAAGTAATGAAACTTATAAGAAGTTGGCTGATTCTCAAAGACGAGTCAAAACTTTTGTTGAGGGAGACTATGTAATGATTAGGTTAAGGCCTGAATGGTTTTCTCCTGAAACTGTTAGAAAGTTACATGCTAGAGGAGCTAGACCATTTAGAGTGGTGAAGAGAGTAGGGTCCAATGCCTATGTGCTCGAGTTGCCTTCAGAACTAGGCATTAGCTCCACTTTCAACATTACAGACCTAGTAGAGTATAGAGAGCCAGCTGTGATTCCCAGTGAGCCTTTTTGAGCCTAATCCTGCTCTTGAGAGTGAACCCAACCCTGTGTGTCCACCAACAAACTGGCCTGTGAGGAAAGAGCAGATTGAAAAGATCCTGGATGATCAGGTTATCTCTACTCGTAATCGAGGATACCAAAGATACCTAGTCCGCTGGCAAGGAAGGCCAGATTCTGATAACTCTTGGATCTCCCGAGAAGAATTACAAGAATTGGACCCAGACCTCTTGGAGAGATACTAGAGCCAGCTTGATCCATACTCGACAGGGTCGAGTTCCTCCCACCCCGGGAGAATTGGTGCGGGCACCAGACTCAGAAGAAGACTTCAGGGCTCCATCTGGATCTCTGATTGACATTGCCCGAAGAATTAGGATTTTCTGGTTTTGTAATAAGGGTTGACTTGGTCAACTTAATTTTAGTTTGAGTCTGTATTTCTCTGTAATTTAAATTTTGTTGAGTCATGTTGACTCAATACAAGTCCTAGTAGTGGTCTAGGTCTTCTCCAAGGTGCCACATTTTCTCCCAGGACCAAGCAAGTGGGCGCCACACTCCCAGCCATACGCCAGAGTCCAGGAGGCGCCACATCTCCATCCAGTGTGCCTTGATCCCGACACCACAAGAAAGCAGGTCCCTTCTTTCATGCGCCACTTGGGGGAGAAATCCATCAAGATACCTCAATCCAAGGAGGAGCCAACTTCTTTCCAGATAAACCCAAGCCAGGATGGCAAGAATTTTTCTTGAAGAGAGGATCAAGGAGGTGCCCCACAATGTTCCATAAAAACCCAAGTTATAAAAGGGAAGAGAGCATGTCTTGGGGAGAAAATCAAGGAGGCACCCAAAAGTTTCCTAAAGTGCCAAAGCCATGAAAGGAAGAAGCCTAAACTTATGGAGCAAGACTAGGAGGTGTCCAAAAGAGCCAAACCATGAAGGGAAAATCCTTGATTCATGGAGAGATACTAGGAGACACCCCCATAACCTGCCATTTGGAGCTGATTTTCAAGTTTTCTTGGAGTTTTTGGGCTGCCCACTCATGGAAGGAGTCTTGGGAAGAGAATTTGATGCCTAAAGTGTGGGTTAGTCCTATTAGTCCCACATGGGAAGTGTATGAAATTTTATTTCTTTGTTATGTCTATATATTCAACTCTATGTAACTCTTGAAAAAATGATGAATGAAACCAACTTTTTTTTGTGAGCAAACTCTGTGTTTTCTCTCTTCCGTACTTGCATCCAGGTGTTGAGCTCTGTGAGGGAGTAAATCCGGGTTCCCCAGGAACCTTGAGGAGGTGTGAGATCTCCAAACCCCAAACCCTAGGTTAGCCACTTCTACTCCAAAACCCTAGCCGCCCATCATCCACTTCAATCCACCAAACCCTAGCCTATCCCACCTCCCACGGCCTCTCTCTCCAAGTCCAGGCCGACCACCAGCATCCAGCTCCAGTCCGGATACTTCAGATCCATAGATTTTTCCAGAGGGAGTCGAATCAGCCTTCAAGAGAATCTGGATCTCAGCGAATCAGCCTTCAAGTTCTTCGAACTGGTAAATCCTTCCCTGAGTATCTGAATCCCTCACTTGTTTTTCTTCTTCCCAGATCTTGAGTTCAGGAGAAGCCGACCCAGCCACGAGACTAGTATTGGAGGATCCATTGCGAAGATAGCCGAATCCGAGGATCCAACAATCTGCTCGAGAGAGTTCTTCCACCCAAATTCTATGAAGATCACTGTCTGGTTGGTAAACCATCTCTTCTCTTTATTTCTGTCCTGTTGAAAGTTCAGAGCGAAACCCTAGGTCTGGGAGTTTCTCAATCCCCAGCGATCCGTTACTTCTGAACTACTCTGATAACCTAGTTCTTCTAAATTGTGCTTTCAATCATTACCTATTTTCCTTTAACTTAGTTTAGCTTTACTTTGAGTCAAAGCCAATTTCTGAAATATAAAAAAAAAAAGAAAAGAATTAATTTTAATTTCCTTCCGCATCGCATCATCTCTTCTCTTTTTTGTTCTGCATCATTTTTGGTATCAGAGCTTTCGTTCTGCATCACATTGTCATTTAGACTAGAAACAATGCACATAGAAGATTCAAAAATAACTTTAAATTCTTTATCACAAATTGGCTAATGCTAAGTAAATTATGCTTTAAACCATCAACATATAAAACATTATCTATATAAGTAGAGGGGGTGATATGAACTTTACCAATTCTAACAATCTTGCCTTTTTCATTATCACCGAATGTTACATAACCACCGTTTTTATATTCAAGTGATGATAACTGCTCCACATCTCTGGTCATGTGCCTTGAGCAACCGCTGTCGAGGTAGACATTCTTCTTTTGTTGGTTGCAAAACACACCTACAACATAAATCAGGTGGAGACTTTACGTACCCAAGTCATCTTGGGTCCTTTAAGGTTAGTGGTAATGGTTCCTTTTGGAACCCAAACTTTTCTAGCTTTGCTCAATTTCTTTTAATTACATGAATAAGATTTATGTCCACAATGCCACAAGTATAGCAAGTATAGAAGGTGATGCAGGTATAAAAAAATTCTTAAAAAACTTTTACTATTTTTGAGTTTTAAAACCTAATCCAGCTTTGTTGAAAATATCTCTTTGATTATTCAGAAGCATATTAAGTTTTTCTGAACTATAATTAAATTTTTCAACAAAAGGTTTCCATTTTTCAAGTTCATCTTTGTACTTATTGTTTTCTTACAAAATCTCTTTGTTTTGTTTAGTGAAATCTTCAGTTGATGCAGAAGCATTTTTCTTTTTCAAAACTTCCTTTTATTTTTTCAAAAGAATAATTTTATCATTTAACTTTTTGTTCTCTTGGAACAAGCAATCATTTTCAAATAAACACTTATTGTTTGTTTTGACCAAATCTAGATTTTGCTTCTTTAATTCTTTGTGCTTCAATTTAAGTTTTTGAAATTCGATAACTAATTCATCAAAGACTTCATACAATTTATCAAAAGTAAATTCATTTTTAGTTTCAGACAATACCTCATCATTATTGGCCATTAAGCAGAAATTTGCAATCTCTTGCTGCTCTTCTTCGAAACTTGAATCCTTGCTGTCGCTCCAGGTTGCCATCATAGCTTTCTTTCTCAATCTTCTTCTACTTTTCTTGAGTAAGAGGCAGTCCATCTTGAAGTGGCCAGGTTTCTTTCATTCAAAACATGTGGGCTGCTTTTTTTCTTTCTCTTTGTCCTTCTCTTTGCTAGGCTCTCCCTTTTGAGGTTTCTTCTTGAAGTTATATTTCTTCTTTCTCATAAACCTCCTAAACTTTTTAGCTATGAGAGCCGTCTCATCTTCTTCATCCTCTTTTTCGGACTCATCACTTGACTCTTCTTTTGTGGTGGACTTGAAGGCTATCACTTTTTTTTTCTTATCAATGTCTACATTCTTTTGTTTCAAGGATAGCTCATAGGTCATCAATGAGCCCAAAAGTTATTCCAAAGGAAGAGTATTGATATCTTTAGCTTCTTCTATAGCAGTAACCTTGGCATCCCAAGAAGTTGGAAGAGACCCGAGGAGTTTATTGACAAGTTCACCATTAGAGATAATCTTTCCTAAGCTTCTCATGCCATTCACAATATTAGTGTACCTAGTATACATTTCACTAATATATTTGATAGGTTCCATTTTAAACATTTTATATGTATGAATGAGAATGTTAACTTTAATATTTTTTACTTGATGTGTACCCTCATGGGTAACTTCAAGTGTGTCTCATATTTTCTTTGCAGAGAGATAATTTGAGATTCTATTGAATTCGCTTAAGTCTAAAGTGCAAAACAATAGATTCATATCCTTTGCATTAAGCTCTATTTGTTTAATGTCATTCTCATCCCAATCATCTTCTATTTTGGAAGTGGGAATGCCATTAATCAAGATAGTAGGCTGATGAGGACCCTTAACAATAGTCCTCCAAAGATTATCATCAAGAGCTTGAATGAAAATGCACATGCATGTTTTCCAATACGTATAGTTGGTGCCATTAAACAGTGGGGGATGGTTAGAGGCTTGACCTTCTACAACACTCATATCAATTGGGGCTACCATGATCTTTCACTCAAGATCATTGGACCTACAAGTAGAGTACCGGTGCTCTGATACCACTTGTTGCCCAGAAATGGAGCCCAAGAGGGGGGATGAATTGGGTCTTTCAAAAATTAAGACAATTATGTCCTTGGTCATGAAGTGTTTGTGAGCAATGTGATTAAGCACTCAAAGATATGCAGTGAAAAATTAAATGCAAGTAATAAAGTGCAAGTAATGGAAAGAGCAATCACACACAAACATAATGTTTTATAGTGGTTTGGTGCATTCCAAGCACCTACGTCCACTCTCCAAGCTTTTCTTAAAAATTTCCATTATAATCTCTTCAAAGATTACAGCTGACTTGTTTTCCAAGGCTCACAAGTCAAAACCTAAGTTGGTTTTATTACCTAGGCTCACCAACAACCTTATAATTTGTTTTATCTTCGGGCTCATAAGTAAAACCCTAGTTGGTTTTGTACCTTTGGCTCACCAACAATCTCAACAACCTACTTTCAAATTCTCTTGAAAGCTAGGTCAACAAATTATAAACTTAAAGACACAATAATGAAAGCACAATTAAACTCTCTTCAAAGAGTGGAATGTGGAAGCTTTGAGGCTCTTGTTGATGCTTGTCTTGTCTTCTCTTTAGAATCTTCTTCAAGCTCACTTTTGGAAGGATGAAATGATAGGCTTGTAAGCTTTTTCAGGAAATCTTTTCTTTTATGGCTTTTGGAAGTAAAGTTCTTAAGGGAATATTGACTTTTGAATGTTCAATGGAGTTTAATGGTATTCAATGCTTCATGAATGAGTTTGGTGAAGCTTAAATACTTCAAAAACTTCCAAAAAATGGTTTGAGACTGTTGAAGAATCAAAACTAGCCGTTGGAAGCTTAAAAAGATAAAATCTACAACTCAGAAAATAGAGCCATTAGAGCTGTCAAAACCCGTGAGTCGACACTTGACTTCCAGCTATCGATACTTGATTTTTCAAGTGTCAACACTTGAATCATAGGTGTCGACACTTGACACAAAAATAGTCAAAATGGTAAGTTTTGTATTTTCAAAAAATCTCAGGTCTTGAGTCGACACTTGAAAACTTAGGTATCGATACTTGAGTTTCAGGTGTTGACACTTGGCATGCCAATAAAGAATTTTGCTTGCCAGTTTCTGAAGTGTCGACACTTGGGCTGTCAGGTGTCGACACTTGGTTCTGCATTTGTCAAAAATAAGTGCCAAACTTCCCAAATTCACAAGGATATTCAAAGAAACTTAAATACAATTTTTGTAAACCATAATTGAACAATTTTGTGGCCTTTTTCAGACGAGAAGTCTTCGCAAAACAAGAAAATTGCTCGACTTTCAAAGCATGCCATGATACTTTACTTTTGAGAATTTGAGATGCCTTCATCCTGAAACTTATAATTACAATTGAAACATTAGTACAAAATATGTACTCAATATTTTGTTAGTCATCAAAATCAAAGGCTAGAGCCAACAGGTTATTGGATTACAACCCGCTTTGAATAGAATTCATTAATTATAAATTTAGCCTAAAATTGAAGAACCCACATCCTTGTGGATCTCCTATGAATGAAACCCTGGACCCAGCCCTTTTATTCATGTAAATAATTTATTTTAATTTCTATTATTTTGGGTTAGTTAGGGTTAGCCCCTGTTACCAACTGGAATTAGGATTTTATTTATTTAGCCTTTTGGGCTAAACCCCTTTTACCAAGTTGAACTACGTATTTACATGTCTTACACTTTTGATCAAATTGGGTTCCAATTGATCAAATAGGACTTTAGTTATTTATTGGGTCCTGTAAAAATTAGTTGTTGAGTCTTGTATTATAAGGGAGACCAATTATAGTACCCATGTGACTCAAATCAAGACCCATATGCTAGTTCAAGACAAGCCTATGTTATCCATGTGCTAGCACAAGCTCTTGTCATATGCTAGCCTATTTTGCATGTCAACTTTGCATGATTTCAGGACTACTATTATCACGTCACCAGGGGGACCATGACACATGGCCTACCACTTAAATTTGGACAAGCTACACTCATCAAGACAATTTCTTTTGGTCGGCCCATGAAGGAAGGCGCACAAAATTTTTAAGAGGAGTAATTATGAAGGACTTCTCCTAGATGGCGCCCTTCTACTTATAATATTTCACGCCAAAGTGAGAAGTCGGCAAAGCATTCAAAGGAGTTTGGAAGTTTTTTCTCACATAGTATTGGAGGTCCAAGGGTTCCTAGCATTCCATTCAAATAAGCTGCTAACTGTTCAAGCTTCAAGGATTCTAGAATTTCAGCAGGATTCTAGAGTTCTCTCCAATCTAGACTAAAGAGTCCAGGCAGCTCTAGAAGAATACATTATCAAGATACTGGAGTCCAATCATTATGACCAACCTAGAAGCGATCATGACCCTCCATCAAAGTCTTATCTTGGCACCAACTATGGATAGGAGTCCATTTTTTTTATCTAGCGGGAGTCCAGGCAATGTAAACTTGAAGTCTAGAGTTGTAATGAAACTCTTATATTTGAGTCCCTCACTTCTCTGATTAGGGTTCTATAAATACCCCTACACCTCCCCCCTTGTAATTAATGAATATTTGATGAAATGAAATGAAACTCTACCGAGTTCTTCTTCGAATTCCTTTCTAGCTGCGATGGCTGATAGGTGCTAAGTGTGACGCCTAGAACACTTGGGTGTGACGTCCAAGTTCTACCGGGGTGCGATGTCCTGTTTATCCATCCAATCCCTCCATCAGATCTGATCCCTAAGTCTCTTCAAGGCCTTCATCCAATGCTTTGAAGAGATCCTAGAAGCCAACCAAAGAAGAAGATCCCCGGGAGAACCAACAATCTTGGTGCCAGCCTTCCTTCTAGCTTTTGATTTCCAATGTTTAATTGCTATTTTTTGGTATTTTTGGCAGATCCTCTTGAGATCCGACTCTGAAGATCGGCGTCCATGCTTTGGAATCAGTTCGATCGGAATCCGGATGCCAGGAGCGATCAGTTTGGAGTCCGATTCTTCAACCCTAGAGTGTAGTGATCTAGATCTTCATCAGAGGAGGTTTCTAAGCATATCGGTAACTCAAAATCCTTTTTCCTTCCTCTAGATCTGATGTTAGAAAGTAGGAATCTAATCTAGGATGGTTTCTCAATCACCGTGATCCATCTAATTAATTATTTCGTTAGGTATGCATGCGGGTGATGTAATCCAGTATTTAGTTGCTTGCTATAGATTCTTTTAACATATTATTTAATAGGCTGTTAGGTTAATGAACATTTTCTCTCGATTAACATAAAATTTAAATCAACCTTTAGTACTGCATCGCATCCGTGTCCCGCATCAAATTTGGTATCAGAGCATGGTTTAGATTAGGTTAATCTTGCATTTAGTTAAATTCTGCATCTCGGCCTTCCAGTATATGCTCTGTTGTTTTAATTGTTTCTGCTCATATAAAAATCAAAAAAATATGAAATTTATTTTGTTATCTTCCTTGAAATTCAAAGTATTTTCAATAATTTCTTATAATTTATGGTTTTCTATGAAAACTGCAGTTCTCTGTTTTCGGCCTGAGAACAGGTTCTGCCAAAAAAAAAAATCATTAGGGTTTAGTTTTATTAGTTGCTTGTTGCATTCATTTTCTAATTGATTTTTAAGGGCATACAATATAACATAGGGGGAGGAGTTCATAACCTTTCCCTAGCCCAAAACCACCCACTTTGCATTCAAGCCCAAGCCCTAATTGATTAGAACCTAATTGCTCTAGTGAGCTTAGGGACACCAATTGGTCGGGTCCGAGTTAGTGTCAAGTCAATCGTGTCAACTAAATCTGTATGTGCCCATTTCTTGGTGTCTAGAACGGTGATTCAGGGATTACGTCCCGAAGGGCAAGTGAGCTAGTCCGCCTACTTGGCCAATCTCTGATTGGTATCTAGGATTGGCAATCAAGGACCTACACTCTCCTTACACCTGCCTGGCCAAGTCTTGAGTTACTACAGACTAGCTTGCAACCTTGATTAGGCATCTAGTTTGGACTCTAGGTCTAGCTATCCATAGTCGATTAGGTTTGTTTGAGTGCATTGTGTCCTTGCATGACTACTAGGTCAGGAACCCCATATCAGGTCCCCCAGGACCAACCTAGTATATCCATGGACCCCACGATGGAAACTTTCATGAGATCTTTCACTGAGCAAATGAGATAGCTTAGTGCTGAACAGAGGCAGTTTAGTGCTAGAGTCGACCAGAGGTTTGATCAAATGAATGAAAGACTAGGTTCATTAGAAGGATCCCATGTGTCTCAACCTGACCCTACACCACTGGAATTTACCCCACAGTATGGTCTAGGACCCCAGCTTCTAGAGCTTACACATGATCCAATCCCCAGACATCAAGCCCAACGTAGAGAGGCCACACCTAATCCAATTCCAAGGCATCGAGCCCAACGTAGGGAGGTTACACCTGATCTTATTCCTAGGAGGCAGCAGTATGACATAGATGATCAGGAAGCACGAGCCCTTAGGAGTATCAGACCAGAAGCCCCCACATTCGATGGTACTTTAGATCCCAACATGTACTCTGATTGGGAAAATGATATGGATTAGTACTTCGAATGGTACACCATGTCAGAAGAGCGTAAGGTAAAATTCGCTAAGTTTAGATTGATCCGACAAGCATGATTGTATTGGGGTAATGTGGAAAGGTTAAGCCGACAGAGAAGAGACCCACATATAGCTACATGGGAGGACATGAAACTCAAATTAAGGGCCAAATACCTACCATTCTCCTATGAACAAAGGCTTTTAGATCAGTGGCAGAAGATGATCCAAGAAAATCAGACTATATCCGAATACATAGCCATTTTCGATGAGTATGTTATGCGGTGTGGTGTGTCCGAGTTTAAGTCGGTTACTTTGTCTAGGTTTAGAGCAGGCCTGAATGAGGACATTAATAGGGAACTGATTCTAAGAGAAGTGAATGATTTAAAACATGCCTATCAGGTTGCTAGGGATGCTGAGAGATTTCCAAGGAAACCTACCTATCAATTTGATTCATCTAGATTTAACGCCCTTGGAAATAGGCCAAACCATAATCGATTCCCTGCAAATCAACCTAGAACCAATCCCCAGCCCATTCGTAGAGATGACAAGGGTAAGGCACCTATGGTTCAGAAGGATCGAAACTAAACCCCAGTATGCTTTAAGTGTAATCAAACTGGTCATTATGCTGCCTGTTGCCCAGATATGGTGCCCAAGAGGGGGGGTGAATTGGATATTTTAAAAATTAAAGCAATATATGTGCTATCAAGTTCAAAAGTGAAGAGTGATAGTGCTCAAGTAATTGTGCAACGGAAGCAATGAAAGATAGCAACAATTAAAGAGCTAAAGAAGAGTAAAGCAATGCAAACACACAAGAAGTATAGTGGTTCGGTGCACCTAGCACCTACATCCACTCCCCAAGCTCCACTCGGGAAATTCCACTATAATCTTTTCTAGATTATAGCCGACTTGTTTTCCAAGGATCACAAGTCAAAACCTTACACACTTGTTTTGGTTTCGGGCTTACAAGCAACCCTAGTTGGTTTTATCAATTGGCTCACCAACAAACCTCACTCACTTGTTTTGGCTTCGGGCTTACAAGCAACCCTAGTTGGTTTTATCAATTGGCTCACCAACAAACCTCACACTAGTTTCAAATTCCCTTGAAACTAGCCTAAGACAAAAAGAATATGAATACAATGAATAAATCAAGACAAACTCCTTTTGAGCAAAAAGTAATTCGATGTAGCTCTTGATGGAGACTCTTCAAGCCTTTCTCTTGGAATCTTGGACCTTACTAAATGCCAAACACTTGAAAGTTGGATTCCTCAAAGATGGAAAGCTTTTGGCTAAGGAATCTCTTGGTTTTCTCACTCTTTTTGGCTTGGAATTGATGAAGGCTTTGTAATTTCACTCTATTCCTTTTCACTTTGTCTCCTTGTCTTTTTTGAAGTTAGGTGGAGGTTAAATACCTCATTCAAGCTGAAACAACTCCACAAGACCGTTAGAATAAAAAATATGGCCGTTTATGGCCGTTAGAAATCAAATAAAAAGTTCAGAAAAACTAGCCGTTATGCCATGAGTCGACCTCATGAGTCGACCTCTGGATCAAGTGTCGACCTCCAGTTTATCTTAGGCAAAAATCCAGAAAATCATAGTTCTGCCCAGTTTGAATTCTCAGGCGATGAGTCGACCTCTGGTGTCGACCCTTGGACAGGTGTCGACCTCTGGTGGTCGACCTCTGGAGCGTGCCACTGAAATTTTGCCGTGCCGGCCTAGCTGAACTTTTCTTTTCTTCATGAGTCAACCTCTGGTGGTCGACCTTTGGCAAGGTGTCGACCTCTGGGGGTCGACCTCTGGTCTGAAATGTTCTGAAACTCTGGAGAGGTGCGTGCCATGCTTGAGTTTCTCTAAGACTTTGTTACTTTTGTCAATTGCTTCTTAATAATAAGGTCCAATATGAGAAATTTGATCTTGTTCAAAGTAGAAAAGCTCTTTCCAAAATCAAGCAAGCTTGGTTTCATCATTGTACTCTTGATACTCTTTTTGAATAACCTAAGTCCTGAAACTTTATCTTGAAATGAAACATTAGTCCAAACATATACTCAACCTTTTGTTAATCATCAAAATTAAGGAGCCAAAGCCAACACTTCCCAATGTCCATCGCGAGCCTTACATATAGGGGAACCTGAAGTAGAGGACCCTGAGATTAGTGACCCTTGTGAGGAAGAGGTTTATGAGGCTGAAGCTGAGTTAGTGGAGGAATATGAGGAGAAGGAAGAGATCTTAGACTCAGACCAATTAGGAGTGGTCAGATGCATCCTGACTCAAACTAAGAGAAATGAGGATTGGCATAGGACTAACATCCTACAGACCTTTATTAAAATAGGGGATAAGGTATGTAAGGTCATAAATGATAGTGGGAATTGTGTCAATGCAATTTCTACTAATGCAGTTAAGAGCCTAGACTTACCAACTGTTCCACACCTGACCCCCTATAAGGTATCCTAGATCGATGCAACCAACATTTCCATTCGGTTGCGATGCCAGGTTACAATTCAGGTACAATCCTACCAAGAAAGAGTCTGGTTCGATGTTCTTCCGATGGGGGTTAGCAGCATCATTTTAGGAAGACCTTGGTTGTATGACCACGATGCCACCCTGTTTGGACGATCGAACTCGTGTGCATTTCACCATCTAGGAAAGAGGATAGTGATTAATGCGACCCCACCAAAAGACAATGTTAAGAGAGGGTCAAGTCACTTAAAGGAAAAAGAGTCTAATCTGAATTTGATCTTTGCAAAGGAGTTAAAACAAGAAATCGATAGAGGGTCACCAGTTTGAATTTTAGTTACCAAGGAAGCTCAGGATCAACCAAAACTAGAATACCCTAAGGAGGTCCTAGATTTATTAGAGGAATTCAAAAATGTCTACCGTGAAGATTTACCGGATCAATTGCCACCATTAAGAGATATTCAACATGCAATTGATTTAGTACCAGGAGCCACATTGCCAAACCTCCCACACTATAGGATGAACCCTACAGAACATCAGGAGCTACAACGACAAGTAGGGGATCTTATGAAAAAGGGATTTATTAGGGAGAGTTTGAGACCTTGTGCTGTCCCAGCACTTTTGACTCCTAAAAAGGATGGCAGTTGGAGGATGTGCATAGATAGCCGGGCTATTAACAAGATTACGATAAAGTATCAATTTTCCATACCCCGACTCGATGACATGCTAGACATGATGACTGGATCGACCATCTTTTCAAAAATTGATTTAAAAAGTGGCTACCATCAGGTGAGAGTTAGAATCGAGGATGAGTGGAAAACGACTTTCAAGACCAAAGATGGCCTATATGAAAAGTGGTTGGTGATGCCCTTTGGATTATCAAACACCCCAAGTACATTTGTGAGGGTTATGACTCAGGTGTTACGAATTGAAAATTTGTGGTCGTATATTTTGATATATCCTCGTATACAGTAAGACTAGGGAAGATCACTTAGACCACCTCTGTCAGATTTGCCAGGTCCTTAGGAAGGAAGCTTTGTTTGCAAACCTTAAAAAATGTAGCTTCATGTCAACTAGAATCATTTTCTTAGGTTTTGTAGTAACACCAGAAAGAGTAACTGCCGATCCTGAGAAAGTGAAATCTATAGTTGAGTGGCCTATACCTAGGAATGTTCGTGACGTTCGAAGTTTCCACGGATTAGCTACCTTCTATAGGAGATTTATCATAGGGTTTAGCACGATTGTTGCTCCGATCACCGACTGCATTAGGAAGGGTGAATTCGACTGGACTAGAGCTGCCCATAAAGCCTTCCTAGAGATCAAAGATAGAATGACTAAGGCACCAGTTCTAAGATTACCCGACTTCACCAAAGTCTTTGAGGTCGCCTGTGATGCATCAGGCGTAGGAATAGGAGGGGTATTAAGTCAGGAAAATCATCCTATTGCCTATTTTAGTGAGAAACTGAGTGATGCCAAGTTGAAATATTCCACATATGATAAAGAGTTGTATGCGGTAGTACAAGCTCTTAGGTATTGGAGGCATTACTTGCTACCGCAAGAATTCGTTCTCTACTCTGATTACGAAGCGCTTCGCTTCTTAAATTCTCAAAAAAAGTTAAACCCTAGACATGGCAAGTGGGTCGAATTTATACAAGCCTATACTTTTGTCCTAAAGCACCATGCTGGAAATGAGAATAGGGTAGCTGATGCACTTAGTAGGAGAACAATGTTGCTGAATTGTGTGAGTACTGAAGTAGTCAGATTTGAATGATTAAAGGAAGAATATGAATTTTGTCTGGATTTTAGGAAGATTTATGAATCAGTGAAGCTAGGGCCATCCATTGAATTTAGTGAGTATGTCTTAAGGGATGGTTATTTATTCAAGGGAAATAGGTTGTGTGTTTCCAAGACATTACTTAGAGACTTTCTTATTTGGGAGATACATGCAGGAGGTTTAGCAGGACACTTTGGGCATAATAAAACTATCTTGGCTGTAGAGGATCAGTTTTATTGGCTAAGTCTAAAGAAAAATATTGCCCAAGTGGTAGCCCGGTGTAGGACTTGTGCTGTAGCTAAGCAACCTAGACAGAGCACTGGACTATATACCCCACTCCCCATCCCAGATTGCCCATGGCAAGACTTGAGTATGGACTTTGTCTTAGGATTACCTAAAACTGCTAGGAAACATGATTCTATCTTCGTAGTAGTAGATAGGTTTTCTAAGATGGCCCATTTCATCCCATGTTCCCAAACTTATGATGCGTCTAGAGTGGCCAAATTATTCTTGAACGAAGTGGTTAGGTTACATGGATTGCCTAAGACCATTGTGTCGGACCGAGACGTTATTTTGGAAAACCTTATGGCATATGCTAGGAACCAAATTGAAGTATTCTACTGCCTGCCACCCCCAAACAAATGGCCAAACTGAGGTAGTAAATTGGAGTTTAGGGAACCTGTTGAGGAGCTAGTGAAAAAAAATATTGCTAATTGGGATCTATTGTTACCGAGAGTGGAGTTTGCTTATAATAACTCAGTCAACAGATCTATAGGGAAGAGCCCATTTGAAATCGTTCATGGATACAAGCCTAGGAAGCCATTGGATCTGATTCCCTTACCTATTCATGCACGTATATTTGAGTCAGCTAAGTCTTTTGCACAGCATATAAAGAACTTGCATCAAGAAATAAATAAGAAAATTAAAGAGAGCAATGATTCATATGCACAAACAGCTAATTTAAGCAAAAGGTTCAAAGAGTTTAAAGTAGGGGACCAAGTTATGGTCAGGCTCAGGCCTGAACGATTTTCATCTAGAATTGTCAAAAAGTTACATACCCGGAGTGCGGGACCTTATAAAATAATTGATAAGTTTGGACCTAATGCCTATGAGATAGACCTACCTTTAGATTTGGGTATAAGTCCAACTTTCAACATATCAGATCTTGTAGAGTATAGGGAGCCGATGTTGCTACCTAGTGAGCCTTTTGGGCCTGATCCTGTTCTTGAGAGCGAATCAACCCATGAGTGTCAAATAGCCAAATCTACAAATATGAGAGACAGGGTTGAACAAATTCTGGATGACAAGATGATTGTTACTCGGAATAAGGATTACCAGCGATACTTGGTTAGTTGGCAAGGACATCCTGAGTCTGATGACACTTGGATAACTCGGGAGGATCTGTAGAAGATCACCCCGAACTTGCTAGAAGAGTACTTGAGCCAGTCTAACCCTTACTCGACAAGATCGAGTTCCTCCCACCTGGGGAGAATTGGTGAGGACACCAGGGTCCAAAAATATCGACAGGTTGAACCCATATCCTTGTGGATCACCTATGAATGAAACCCTGGACCGAACCCTTTTATTTATATAAATAATTGTTGGCTTTGGCTCCTTAATTTTGATGATTAACAAAAGGTTGAGTATATGTTTGGACTAATGTTTCATCTCAAGATAAAGTTTCAGGACTTAGGTTATTCAAAAAGAGTACTAAGAGTACAATGATGAAACCAAGCTTGCCTGATTTTGGAAAAGAGCTCTTCTACCTTAAACAAGATCAAATTTCTCATATTGGACCTTCTTGTTAAGAAGTAATTGACAAAAGAAACAAAGGCTTAGAGAAACTCAAGCATGGCACGCACCTCTCTAGAGTTTCAGAAAACTTCAGATCAGAGGTCGACCACCAGAGGTCGACACCTTGTCAAAGGTCAACCACCAGAGGTCGACTCATGAAGAAAAGAAAAGTTCAGCAAGGCCGGCACGGCAAAATTTTAGTGGCACGCTCCAAAGGTCGACCACCAGAGGTCAACATCTGTCCAGAGGTCGACACCAGAGGTCGACTCATTGCCTGAGAATTCAAACTGGGCAGAACTATGGTTTTCTGGATTTTTGCCTAAGATAAACTGGAGGTCGACACTTGATCCAGAGGTCGACTCATGGCATAATGGCTAGTTTTTCTAAACTTTTGATTTGATTTCTAACGGCCATAAACGGTCATATTTTTGATTCTAACGGTCTTGTGGAGTTGTTTCAGCTTGAATGAGGTATTTAACCTCCACCAAACTTCAAAAAAGACAAGGAGACAAAGTGAAAAGGAATAGAGTGAAAGTACAAAGCCTTCAATCAATTCCAAGCCAAAAAGAGTGAGAAAACCAAGAGATTCCTTAGCCAAAAGCTTTCCATCTTTGAGAAATCCAACTTTCAAGTGTTTGGCATTTAGTGAGGTCCAAAGATTCCAAGAGAAAGGCTTGAAGAGTCTCTATCAAGAGCTACATCGAATTACTTTTTGCTCAAAAGGAGTTTGTCTTGATTTATTCATTGTATTCATATTCTTTTTGTCTTTGACTAGTTTCTAGGGAATTTGAAACTAGTGTGAGGTTTGTTGGTGAGCCAATTGACAAAACCAACTAGGGTTGCTTGTAAGCCCGAAGCCAAAATAAGTGAGTGAGGTTTGTTGGTGAGCCAATTGATAAAACCAACTAGGGTTGCTTGTAAGCCCGAAGCCAAAACAAGTGTGTAAGGTTTTGACTTGTGAGCCTGGTAAAACAAGTCGGCTGTAATCTAGAAAAGATTATAGTGGAAATTTCCAAGTGGAGCTTGGGGAGTGGATGTAGGTGCTAGGTGCACCGAACCACTATATTTCTTGTGTGTTTGCATTGCTTTACTCTTTATCTTCTTTTGCTCTTTAATTGTTGTTATATTTCATTGCTTCCATTGCACAATTACTTGAGCACTATCACTCTTCACCTTTGAACTTGATAGCACATATATTGCTTTAATTTTTTAAAATACCCAATTCACCCCCCTCTTGGGCACCATATCTGGGCAACAAGTGGTATCAGAGCACCGGTACTCTCTTGTAGGTCCAACGATCTTGAGTGAAAGATCATGGCTGCCCCAATTGGAATGGGTGTAGTTGAAGGACAAGCATCAAATCGCCCTCCTTTCTTTAATGGCACAAACTACACATACTGGAAAACTCGTATGCGTATTTATTTACAAGCTGTAGATTATCATTTATGGAGAGTAATTACTAAAGGGCCTCATCAACCCACTCACTTGGTTAATGGCATTATCACCCCGAAATCTGAAGAAGAATGGGATGACAATGACATCAAACAAGCTGAGTTAAATGCTAAGGCGATGAATTTGCTATTCTGTGCACTTGATCCTAGTGAATTTAACAGAATATCAAATTGTATTTCCGCCAAAGAAATTTGGGATACACTTGAGGTTACCCATGAGGGTACACACCAAGTGAAGACCACAAAGGTGAACATGCTCATTCATACGTATGAGATGTTCAGGATGGAACCAACTAAAAGTATAAGTGAAATGTATACTAGATTTACCAATATAGTAAATGGTATGAGGAGTTTGGGAAAAATTATATCTAATGGTGAACTGGTTAACAAACTTCTCAGGTCTCTTCCGGCTTCATGGGATACGAAAGTAACAGCCATAGAAGAGCCAAGGATGTCAATACTCTACCTCTTGAGTAGCTTCTTGGATCACTGATGACTTACGAGCTTTCACTAAAGCAGAAGACAGTGGACAATGACAAGAAAAAGAAAGCCATAGCCTTCAAGTCCACTACAAATGTAGAGTCAAGTGATGAATCAGAAGAAGAAGCTGATGATGATGAGACAGCCCTCATTACAAGAAAATTCAAAAGATTCATGAGAAAGAAGAAGGGCTTCTACAAGAAAAGGCCACAAAAAGGTGATCACAATAAAGATAAAGAGAAAGAAAAAGAAAGGGATCCATCCATCTGCTTCGAGTGCAAGAAGCCTGGACATTATAAAACGGATTGCCCTTTGCTTAAAAAGAGTCGAAGGATGTTGAGAAAGAAAGCCATGATGGCTACCTGGAGTGAGAGTGAGGACTCCAGCAGTGATGAAGAGCAGCAGGTAGTCGCCAACCTATGTTTCATGGCCAATGAAGATAATGAGGTAAATTCTGAACCTGAAATTGAATTTACTTTCAATGAATTGCATGATGCTTTTGATGATTTAGTTATGGAATATGAAAAATTAAAACTGAAAAATAAGAAATTAAGAAAGCTAAATCTTGAGCTTACCAAAAATTCAGAAAAGTTTTCAACTGAAATTGAAGATTTAATTCAAGAAAACAAGAAATTAACTGAACATGTAAAGACCTTGAAAAATGATAAGGATAATCTTTTAAAAGAAAATGATTCTTTGAAAAATAATAGAAGTCTTAAAACTAATGAGAAAATTGAAAAACAAAACAAAGAACTATTACTTCAAAACAAGAATTACAAAGGAGAGTTAGAAAAAGTAAAACCTTTTGTAGAAAAGTTTACTTTTAGTTCAGAAAAATTAAGTATGCTTTTAAATAGTCAACATGCAGTGTTTAACAAAGCTGGACTTGGATTTAAGCCACACAATCAGCAAAAACTTTACAAAAACTTTTTCATACCTGCATCTTCTAATATTACCTGCTATGCATGTGGTAAGTTAGGACATAAATCATATATTTGTAATAGAAGAAAATTAAATACCTTTGGAAAGATTTGGGTTCCAAAAGGAACCAATTTGACTAACCCTAAAGGACCCAAGATGACTTGGGTGCCTAAAGTTTCAACTTGATTAATTTTTGCAGGTGTGCCTTGCAACCAAAAATAAAAGAAGAATGTGGTATCTGGATAGTGGTTGCTCAAGGCACATGACTGGGGATGTGAAGCAATTCTCATCACTAGCAGCTATTGATGGTGGAAACGTTACTTTTGGTGATAATGGAAAAGGCAAAATCGTCGGAATTGGTAAAATCCATATCACCCCTAATGCTTATGTAGATAATGTATTATTTGTTGATGGCTTGAAGCATAATCTTTTTAGCATTAGTCAGTTTTGTGATAAGGGTTTTAAAGTAATTTTTGAATCATCTTTGTGCATGGTATCTAGTCTAGATGTCGATGGCATCAAGTTCACTGGTCATAGGCATGGAAATATTTACATGGTTGATCTTGATGATCTAGCCATGGAAAGTGGTCAATGCCTAGTGGCTAGGGAAGCCAAGGCAAGTGAAACTAGTTGGCTTTGGCATCGTAGGCTAGGGCATGCTAGTATGCAGTTGATTTCAAAATTAAGCAAAAAGAATCTTGTAAAAGAATTACCAAAACTCACATTTGAAAAAGATAAGATTTGTGCTGCATGTCAATTTGGAAAACAAACTAAATCTACTTTCAAACCTAAAGGAGTAGTATCTACTACTAGACCCCTTGAATTATTGCATATGGACCTCTTTGGACCAACCAGAACAACTAGTTTGGGAGGTAAAAAATATGGGCTAGTAATTGTAGATGATTACTCACGATTTACTTGGGTAATGTTTTTAGCTCATAAAGATGAAACATTTTCAACTTTTGTTAAATTTCATAAAAGGGTTTCAAACGAAAAAGATCTCACTATTGTTTCTTTGCGTAGTAATCATGGAACTGAATTTGACAATCATGATTTTGAAGCTTTTTGTAATGAAAATGGCATTAGTCATAATTTTTCTGCACCTAGGACACCTCAACAAAATGGGGTGGTAGAAAGAAAGAACAGGACACTTGAAGAAATGGCACGCACAATGCTTTGCGAAAATGATTTACCTAGATATTTTTGGGCAGAAGCCATTAATACTTCATGTTATATTTTAAATCATGTTTTAATTCAACCTATTTTAAAGAAAACACCATATGAGCTTTGGAAAAATCGAAAACCTAATCTCAAGTATTTTCGTGTATTTGGTTGCCGCTGTTTCATATTAAACAATGGCAAAGACAATATCAGTAAATTTGATGCCAAGTCAGATGAGGGCATCTTCTTAGGATACTCTACTTCTAGCAAGGCATACAGGGTCTTCAACAGAAGAACTCTTCTGGTTGAAGAATCAATTCATGTAGTGTTTGATGAATCTAACGAAAAATCTTCTAGAAAAGAAGATTCTGTTGATGATGAAACAGGTACAAAGAAGCTTGAACAATTGACAATCAATGAAGATGAGCCCAAAGGAGATGATGATCAAGAAAATCAAGATCAAACTCAAGAGATCAATGCAACTTCACCAAAACCTTTACCTAAAGAGTGGAGGTATGCACACGGACATCCCAAAGAACTAATAATTGGTGATCCGTCAAAGGGAGTAAGTACACGCTCTTCTATTAGAAATGTTTGTGATTATTTAGCTTTTGTATCTCAGATAGAGCCTAAGTCAATTGAAGAAGCTGAAAAAGATTGTAACTAGATTAATGCTATGCAAGATGAACTAAATCAATTTAAAAGAAATAACGTTTGGACTTTAACTGAAAGACCCCTTAATGTTTCTGTAATTGGCACAAAATGGGTTTTTAGAAATAAACTTGATGAACATGGTATTGTAACTAGAAACAAAGCTAGACTTGTTGCTAAAGGCTACAACCAGGAAGAAGGGATCGACTTTGATGAAACCTTTGCTCCTGTTGCTAGGCTAGAAGCAATTAGACTTTTACTTGCTTTTGCTTGTTTTATGGATTTCAAGTTATTTCAAATGGATGTTAAAAGTGCTTTTTTAAATGGATTTATTGAAGAGGAAGTTTATGTTGAACAACCTCCTGGTTTTGAAAATCATGAATTTCCTAACCATGTTTTTAAATTGCATAAAGCATTGTATGGTTTAAAGCAAGCTCCTAGAACTTGGTATGATAGATTAAGTTCATTTTTGATGAAGAATGATTTTTCTAGAGATAATGTAGATAATACATTGTTTTTGAAAAAGAAAAATGATGATCTCTTAGTAGTACAAATCTATGTAGATGATATTATTTTTGGTGCTACTAACGAATGTCTTTGTCAAGAATTTGCAAAGTTAATGCAGAGTGAGTTCGAGATGAGCATGATAGGAGAACTCAACTTCTTCCTCGGACTCCAAATTAAGCAAACCAAAGAGGGGATCTCCATCAACCAAACCAAGTACACAAGGGAAATATTGAAAAAGTTTGGGATGGAGACTACCAAACCAATAGGTACCCCTATGAGCTCTTCATGTAAATTAGACAAAGATGAATGTGGTAAATCAGTAGACCAAAAATTATATAGAGGCATGATTGGTTCATTGCTATATCTAACTGCCAGTAGACCAGATATAATGTTTAGTGTTTGTATGTGTGCACGTTTTCAGTCTGCTCCTAAAGAATCACATCTCTTAGCTGTAAAACGTATATTTAGATACCTATCTGGGTCAATTGAAATTGGTCTTTGGTACTATAGAAAGTCATCATATGAATTAATTGCATATTCTGATGCTGATTTTGCTGGGTATAAACTTGATCATAAAAGTACTAGTGGAACTTGTCAATGCCTAGGAGTTAATTTGATTTCATGGAGCAGCAAGAAACAGAATTCGATTGCTCTATCTACGGCGGAAGCCGAATATATAGCAGCTGGAAGCTGTTGTGCTCAGATTCTATGGATCAAACAACAACTCGAGGACCTTGGCATCAAATTAACTAGACACCCATAAGATGTGATAATACTAGTGCAATCAATTTAACGAAAAATCCTGTACAACATTCAAGAAGCAAACATATTGAAATAAGACATCACTTCATAAGAGATCACATTCAAAACTCTAATGTGTTGTTAGAATTTATTTGTACTGATTATCAATTGGCTGATATATTCACAAAACCATTGAATGAAGATAGATTTTGTATGATCAGAAGAGAACTGGGAGTCATTGATCCTTTTGCTTGAAACTCTTCAATTCTCATCAAAATTCCTCAAAAATGATTTATAAATTCTCAAATATGTTTAAAGCTTATTTTTCTAAATTTTATCAATTTTTTTAAATTTTACCGAATTTTATTTTGGCTAATTTATTTTTTTTGGAGGTCGACACTTAAGTTTTCGGAGGTCGACACTTGAGGTCGACCCCTGAGATTTTTAGAGGTCGACACTTGAGGTCGACCCCTGAGAATTTTTAGAGGTTGACACTTGAACGGAAATCATCTTTTTTAAAACCCGTCCGCAAGCCTCTTTTTCTCCATTTCTTTCCATTTCTCCTTCGTGTGGTCCCCCTCCAATGCTCCTAAACCTCTAAACAGTGGATTTCCAACCCTCTCCTTCATCTTTTTGGGTAATCCTCTCCTCTCCTCTTGTTTTCTTTAGAACCAAACCGTTTTTTGACCGTGTTCTTGGTTTTGGACAACCGAAAGCTTTTGCTTCTATCTACCCTCAAATATCGGTTGTTTTTCAATTGAAATCACTTATTTCCCTCCTCCGTTTCTTGCATTTCCTCCATTTACTCTCGATTTTCTCCATTTTCACAAACCCTATCTTACCATTTCACCATTTCTTCTTTTGCTCAACCCATGAACCTCTCTTCTCCTCTCTTTTCTTGGTTCCTTCCCTCTTAGCCTTGCATTATCCTACTTCTCCCTAATTTACCCCTCTTCCATCCATATGGGTCCAAGAAAGCACTTGGCAGTGAGAAAAAGGAGAATGGAACAAGGTCAAAGTAGCACTGAGCGACGAAGAAAGGTCAGACATGAGCGTGAGCCGACCCCAGAGCCACCTGCACCAGTGCCAGCCAGCTTAGTATGGAAGAGCATTACGAGTGGGAGGCGTGTGGACATACCTTTCTGGGATCAGCATCACTTTTTTATAGGAGATGTGCTGAGAGATACAGGTCTGGTTCACTTCTGCACGATGAGACTACTGTACGGGGATGGTCAGCTACTGTATTCCAGTGACACCGGAGGTCATCAGTCACGTTTGGAGGATTCCACTTCATGGCACAGCTGCCACTTCGATCAGTGACAGAGAGCATGCCTTCAGATGTATTCTAGAGCGTGAGGATGTTAGCGACATTTCCACAGTAGCCGCTAACCAGCTTTCACTGGAGATGAGAGTGCTGCATCATATCATCGCCCGTATCTTGATTCCGAAGAGCGGGAGGTTCGACTTTATCACTAAGCGTGAGCTGGTGTTGATGGTGTCCCTGAGACAGCGGACTCCCATCAACCTTCCCAGGATCATGCTTCAGCAGATGGGTGAGGCAGCATCTCACAAGAGACTAGTTCAGCCATGTGGTATGGGGCTGACACAACTATTCAGGGAGCATGGAGTTTCATTTGATGGTATACCTTTCAGTCAGCTGCAGCATACTGATACATATGGAGAGAAATCCCTGCATATGATGGGATTTCGACTGATTGGTGACCGTTGGGTGCGACGAGAGTCTGGCCAGGAGCCAGATGAGGAGGATGAGATCCAAGCAGCTGAGGCAGGGCCTTCAGAGCCTACTGATCATGGTACACCTCCTCGTCCAGTACCAGAGTCAGAAACTGCGGAGCCTGAGCCATTCACGCCACCACCCTCATCAGCTCCAGCACCTACTGCTACTGCTACACCACGGAGGACTACAGCGAGGATATCGGACTTTGAGCAGAGAGTGACTGATCACATTTCAGAGGTCCGGACAGAGATTGCTGGTGTACGACAGGAGCTACATGGTCTGCGGATCCACATAGATATGCGCATTGGAGCTCTCTCAGCTAGTGTAGATGCAGGATTTCGACAGATCCTCTGCCTACTGAGATTAGCATTGCCACCAGGGACTATAGATCCGACAGCGACTCCACATTCTGATGATGATGATGATGACTCCAGTGGATACAGTGACAGTGATGGAGATCAGCCTGGAGCAGGTAGCTCTGATGTTCCACCTGCAGATCCGATTCCAGAGATTCCCCCTTCTACTGATCCTCCTTCTACTGATCTTTCCAGTACAGATCCTCCAGCTACAGATGTGCCAGTAGATACTGAGTTTACTGAGTCAATTTTTAAGACTATTACAGGGATTCCGGATGATAGAGATGAGCATACAGAGACAGATATTGATGATCCCACTGCTTATGAGCTAGTCAGCAGGCACACTCCAGCTCAGTCTACTCAGCATACTGATCCATCTACTCCTTCTGCTACTGCTTCTGTCAGGACACCTGTGGAGCCTTTTCCTCGGATCTATAGATCTCGTAGGACTACCCCTAGGTCTGGTCCCTCTCTAAGGACTCGGAGTCTCACTCATAGGACTCCAAAATCCTCATCTAGGACCTCGGCTCCTATCTCTTTTGATATACCTTCTGATGAGGAGTAGCCTCATAGATTTGCTTGATGTATGATGTACTAGTTTACTTTGTATGATCTGATGTATCAGTGTTTTGTGCTTACTATGTAAGCAATTTTGTAACTGAATACATTTATATACTTATCTACATTGTGATATTTTACTGTCTGATACCAGCTCTTAGCATTTATCTTCTTAAACCCTCAAGTTAGAATGTTTTTGTTATATTGAATGCACAAATTGAGGGGGAGCATGTATTTTATGCAACTAAGTACTTCATTGTAATGGAACATAATTTTCCTTAATATATCTTTTACTACAAAGAATGCACTTTTTGATTCTTGACAAAAAGGGGGAGTATAGTAATGTTTGTAAAGTATATATGGTAAAGTATGACTCTTTCATAGAATAGAGTAAAGCTATTATGATTCTTATCTTTTTGACTCATGAGAATGTTTTCACAAAAAGAAAGAAGTAAATGAAAAGTAAAATCTTTTTGACTCATGAGAATGTTTTCACAAAAAGAAAGAAGTAAATGAAAAGTAAAATCTTTTTGACTCATGAGAATGTTTTCACAAAAAGAAAGAAGTAAATGAAAAGTAAAATCTTTTTGACTCATGAAAATGTTTTCACAAAAAAGTAGATGAAAAGTAAAATTTTTATGGTATACTCATGCATGTAAGGATTCTTTGAAAATTTTTATTATTGCTATATTTTGCTTTTGGACTTAATTGCATATATACTCAAGGTTTTGTCATCATCAAAAAGGGGGAGATTGTTGGCTTTGGCTCCTTAATTTTGATGATTAACAAAAGGTTGAGTATATGTTTGGACTAATGTTTCATCTCAAGATAAAGTTTCAGGACTTAGGTTATTCAAAAAGAGTACTAAGAGTACAATGATGAAACCAAGCTTGCCTGATTTTGGAAAAGAGCTCTTCTACCTTAAACAAGATCAAATTTCTCATATTGGACCTTCTTGTTAAGAAGTAATTGACAAAAGAAACAAAGGCTTAGAGAAACTCAAGCATGGCACGCACCTCTCTAGAGTTTCAGAAAATTTCAGATCAGAGGTCGACCACCAGAGGTCGACACCTTGTCAAAGGTCGACCACCAGAGGTCGACTCATGAAGAAAAGAAAAGTTCAGCAAGGCCGGCATGGCAAAATTTCAGTGGCACGCTCCAGAGGTCGACCACCAGAGGTCAACACCTGTCCAGAGGTCAACACCAGAGGTCGACTCATAGCCTGAGAATTCAAACTGGGCAAAACTATGGTTTTCTGGATTTTTTCCTAAGATAAACTGGAGGTCGACTCATGGCATAACGGCTAGTTTTTCTGAACTTTTGATTTGATTTCTAACGGCCATAAACGGTCATATTTTTGATTCTAACGGTCTTATGGAGTTGTTTCAGCTTGAATGAGGTATTTAACCTCCACCAAACTTCAAAAAAGACAAGGAGATAAAGTGAAAAGGAATAGAGTGAAAGTACAAAGCCTTCAATCAATTCCAAGCCAAAAAGAGTGAGAAAACCAAGAGATTCCTTAGCCAAAAGCTTTCCATCTTTGAGGAATCTAACTTTCAAGTGTTTGGCATTTAGTGAGGTCCAAAGATTCCAAGAGAAAGGCTTGAAGAGTCTCCATCAAGAGCTACATCGAATTACTTGTTGCTCAAAAGGAGTTTGTCTTGATTTATTCATTGTATTCATATTCTTTTTGTCTTTGACTAGTTTCAAGGGAATTTGAAACTAGTGTGAGGTTTGTTGGTGAGCCAATTGACAAAACTAACTAGGGTTGCTTGTAAGCCCGAAGCCAAAACAAGTGAGTGAGGTTTGTTGGTGAGCCAATTGATAAAACCAACTAGGGTTGCTTGTAAGCCCGAAGCCAAAACAAGTGTGTAAGGTTTTGACTTGTGAGCCTGGTAAAACAAGTCGGCTGTAATCTAGATAAGATTATAGTGGAAATTCCCAAGTGGAGCTTGGGGATTGGATGTAGGTGCTAGGTGCACCGAACCACTATATTTCTTGTGTGTTTGCATTGCTTTACTCTCTATCTTCTTTTGCTCTTTAATTGTTGTTATATTTCATTGCTTCCGTTGCACAATTACTTGAGCACCATCACTCTTCACCTTTGAACTTGATAGCACATATATTGCTTTAATTTTTTAAAATACCCAATTCACCCCCCCTCTTGGGCACCATATCTGGGCAACAATAATTTATTTTAATTTCTGTTATTTTGGGTTAGTTAGGGTTAGCCCCTGTTACCAACTGGAATTAGGGTTTTATTTATTTAGCCTTTTGGACTAAACCCCTTTTACCAAGTTGAACTACGTATTTACATGTCTTGCCCTTTTGATCAAATTGGGTTCCAATTGATCAAATAGGACTTTAGTTATTTATTGAGTCTTGTATTACAGGGAAGGCCAATTATAATACCCATGTGACTCAAATCAAGACCCATGTGCTAGTTCAAGACAAGTCCATGTGACCCATGTGCTAGCACAAGCTCTTGTCATATGTTAGCCTATTTTGCATGTCAACTTTGCATAATTTCAGGACTACTATTATCACGTCACCAGGGGGACAATGACATATGGCCTACCACTTAAATTTGGACAAGCTACACTCATCAAGATAATTTCTTTTGGTCGACCCATGAAGAAAGGCGCACAAAATTTTTAAGAGGAGTAATTATGAAGGACTTCTTCTAGATGGTGCCCTTCTACTTATAATATTTCATGCCAAAGTGAGAAGTCAGCCAAGCATTCAAAGGAGTTTGGAAATTTTTTCTCACTTAGTGTTGGAGGTCCAAGGGTTCCTAGCATTCCATTCAAATAAGCTGCTAACTGTTCAAGCTTCAAGGATTCTAGAATTTCAGCAGGACTCTAGAGTTTTCTCCAATCCAGTCTGAAGAGTCCAGGCAGCTCTAGAAGAATACATTATCAAGACACTGGAGTCCAATCATCATGACCAACCTAGAAGCGATCATGACTCTCCATCAAAGTCTCATCTTGGCACCAACTATGGATAGGAGTCCATTTTTTTTCATCCAGCAGGAGTCCAGGCAATATAAACTTGAAGTATAGAATTGTAATGAAACTCTTATATTTGAGTCCCTCACTTCTCTGGTTAGGATTCTATAAATACCCATACACCTCCCACTTTGTAATTAATGAATATTTGATGAAATGAAATGAAACTCTGCCGAGTTCTTCTTCCAGTTCCTTTCTAGCTGCGATGGCTTATAGGTGCTAGGTGTAACGCCTAGAACACTTGGGTGTGACATCCAAGTTCTACCGGGGTGCGACGCCCTATTTATCCATCCAATCCCTCCATCAGATCTGATCCCTAAGTCTCTTCAAGGCCTTCATCCAATGCTTTGAAGAGATCCTAGAAGCCAACCAAAGAAGAAGATCCTCGAGAGAACCAACAACCTTGGTGCCAGCCTTCCTTCTAGCTTTTGATTTCCAATGTTTAATTGCTATTTTTTGGTGTTTTTGGTAGATTCTCTTGAGATTCGACTCTGAAGATCGGTGTCCATGTTTTGGAATCAGTTCGATCGGAATCCGGATGCCAGGAGCGATCAGTTTGGAGTCTGATTCTTCAACCCTAGAGTGCAGTGATCCAGATCTTCATTAGAGGAGGTTTCTAAGCATATCGGTAACTCAAAATTCCTTTCCCTTCCTCTAGATCTGATGTTAGAAAGTAGGAACCTAATCTAGGGTGGTTTCTCAATCACCGTGATCCATCTAAAAAATTATTTCATTAGGTATGCATGCGGGTGATTTAATCCAGTATTTAGTTGCTTGCTATAGATTCTTTTAACGTATTGTTTATTAGGCTGTTAGGTTAATGAACATTTGCTCTCGATTAACATAAAATTTAAATCAACCTTTAGTACTACATCGCATCCGTGTCCTGCGTCACCCAACTAGGCACGTTGATGCATGCCCACGCAAGCTCCCACGAGTGAGCTCTCTCATGCATCCTAGCCAGTCCATCGCTATCCAGTGCAGCACTTCGCGCCTGCATGGAGTCCACTGTCCAGCATGGCACTCCACACCCCGGCACGTCTGTGGTACACCCGTGGCAGGCCCGAACGCCAGTTTGCCACCATCCAACACGGCAAGCCCACGCACCAGGCCACCACCATCCAGCGTGGCATGCCTACAGCGTAGCAAGCCCGTGGCAAACCACCCCCGGCATCTCGGGGGACGGCCCTCCCATGGCTCGCCTGCAGCTGGCTAGCTTCGGCACCTCAGGGGATGGCATGTCCATGCCAGCTCGGTGGCTCCTAATCCAGAGGCATGTCCGTGGCATGCTCCATCTCCGTCTGCACCTGCACCGCCCGTGCACGCCAGCGTGGAGTTCTTCCATCCGCGGCATGCCTGCACACGACTTTGTCCGATCCAACTCTGCCCATGACAAGTCCGGCCACAACCGGCACGGGTGGCATGCTCCACATCCGCCCAGTCCGGCTCCTCCTGCCTGGGTCTGGCTCCAACTTTGAGATGGAGCTCTCCAGTCCGGCCATGCTCACAAGGACATGGCACAGGTCATCTCCGGTCGCCTTGTGAGTCCGACTCTGCCCAAAGCTCCATGCCTCGATTCCGATGCTCCGACTCCAGTGCCTGGGCTCCGTCCGCTCATGCCCCGATCGGCTTCGCCCACGGCACACCCGTGGCACACCTAGCATAGCTCTGCCCGTGGCACGCCCATGACACACTCGCGACAGGCCTCGACTCCGAAACCTTGGTCCAAATCCGCCCATGGCAAGCCCACGGTGCGCCTGGCATGGCTCTATCCGCGGCATGCCCACGGTAGGCCCTGGCTCTGGCACCTCGGTACAGCTCTGCCCTCCCACGGTCTAGCTCCAGTCTAGCTCGGCGCCCCAGACACGCCCGTGCGGCTATGGTCGCTGAGAGCGGTGCACGGATCCGGCTCTGCCCACCTCGGCATTCTGACTCTGCGTGCCCGTTCTGATCTACTAGCGGATCTCGGTCTCCGTCCGGATCGCCCACGGCATGCCCATGCATAGTCCGGCACCTCGACAAGCTTGTCCAGCACTTCGACAATAGCCTGGAGCATCGCACAATTTGGCCCCATCCACGTGGGCCTAGCATGCTTTCCGAGGATTCCCATCCATGTGGGTCCTGTGGCACTCCGCCTGCAAAGAAGGACTACATTCAAGCTTTCCAAGCCACTGTTTACACTAATCAGGAAAGAGTGCCCCACCCAAGACACCGTACTCCTTCACCAACTCTCTAAACCTCCCAGAAGAGGAAGCCTCACAGGCTTATCCTAGCCTCACAAGCCTACATCAAGGAGAGCATGCCTCCCCAAATGACAGGAGCCATCTTATAAGTAGGTAAGAGGGACCTCTGGCCCAGATAAGCAAAAACTACCCATGCTCATTCTGGCTCTTGGGCCATTATTTTCCTACACAGCTCCGGTTGTTCTCCCAACTGACTTGAGCATCGGAATGTCCCCGCCGGTACCCCCGGCCGGGACTTTTTGTAGGTTTCCACTCACGAGGAGCGACGGGGAAGAAGATTTCTCCCCACCGGAGGGGCCCATAGGATGATGATGGGGGACCCAAAACCCATCTGGATTTTCTTTTAATTTTTTCTAGTTTTTCTTATTTTTCTTATCCCTGCTATTCCAACTATCCCTTTTATTCCCGTTTTATTTCAAGTTTATCCCCATTTTATTCCCAGCTTATTCCATCATCAACCTCCTCCCACCCGTTCATTTTCTTTTCTAAAACATAGCCGCCACCCCCTTTCCCCCCCCCCCATCAGGGCTGTCCGACCCCCAGCCGCCCCCGCCGGTCCGCCGCCGACACCCGCTGGCCCCCGCCCTCAATGGAGAAACTGCCGCCACCGCCCACACCCGTGGGAAGACGAACGGACGGAGGAGGCATCCGTCTGCCCACCTGCGGCCGTGCCGCCCTGCGCCGCCACCGGCCTGCTGTCCGCCGTCGGCCTGCTGCCCGTCGCCGTCCCTGCTGCCCGTCGGCCCCCGCCCGGCCGCCGGTGGGGTCCGTCGCCGCCCACGCCCGTGGGAAGACGAACGGACGTCGGAGGCATCCGTCCATCCCGTGCGCCAGCATGATGCCACCGCCGTGCCACCCTGCCACCGCCGCCCGCCCGCCGGCGCACCGCCGATCCGCCGCCCCGTCGCCTCGCCGGCGTCCGTGGGCCCCATGCCCGCGGGAAGACCGAACGGCACGCTCGTGCATGCTGTGCGGCCGTCCCACTCCTGCGCAACCGTCTGCACCTGGCCGCCGCCCCGCTGCCACCGCCCGCCGGCCGTGCTGCCGCCCGCCGGCCCCCCCCCTCCCCAGCCGACCGGTGTTCGGTTTTTTCCCTCCCTGTTGCTCGGCCGAGAAGAAGGACCTGCACGCCTCTCAAAGCATCCCAAGAAGCCTTTGCATGCTTCTAAAAGCAGTTGGAAGGAGGCTGTATGATTTTTGGAGCGGCATGACTTTCAAAGCGGGGAGGGATTTCAAATTTTGAATAAACGGGATATATTTGGTAAATTTTTTAATGAATGTAATTTGGGAAATTTGGGGTTTTTTATTTTAAATTTGAATTCAAAATCAAGGGAGGATTTCAGGGGATTTTATTTTTGAATTTCAAAAGGGATTTGGGCATCTATAAATATCCATACTCCTCTTGTAATAAAGTAGTTGATGAAAATGAATTTTTAGAGTGTTTTTTCCAATTGTGTGTGGTTTTGGGCTGAGGCTTGTTTGCCTTCATCCTTCGGGACGTCGAGGGGTGTGAGGCCCCAACTTGTCTTCGTCCTTCGGGACGTTGAGGGGTGTGAGGCCCCAGGTATCCCATTCTTTTCTCCCATCTTCATGTCTCTTCTTGTTCCCCTCGTGACCTTGAGATTCATCCTAGCGCCTTTAAGTATCGAGGAGGGCGTAATGCCTTAGAGGTGAAAGGTCTCTTCATTAGGATGAGCCCCAAGGTCCATGAGTTCCAGTCCCCTGTCTAATGGTGTGGGACCCGAAACCCATCTGGATTTTCTTTTAATTTTTTCTAGTTTTTCTTATTTTTCTTATCCCTGCTATTCCAACTATCCCTTTTATTCCTGTTTTATTCCAGGTTTATCCCTGTTTTATTCCCAGCTTATTCCATCATCAACCTCCTCCCACCGGTTCGTTTTCTTTTCTAAAAGCTAGCCGCCATCCCCTTTCCCCCCCACCCATCCGGGCTGTCCGACCCCCAGCCGCCCCCGTCGGTCCACCGCCGACACCCGCCGGCCCCCGCCCTCACCGGAGAAACTGCCGCTGCCGCCCATGCTCATGGGAAGACGAACGGACGGAGGAGGCATCCGTCCGCCCACTTGCGGCCGTGCCGCCCTGCACCACCACCCGTTTGCTGCCTGCCGCCGTCCCAACTGCCCGCCGGCCCCCGCCCGGCCGCCGGTGGGGTCCGTCGCCGCCCACACCCGTGGGAAGATGAATGGATGCGGGAGGCGTCCGTCCATCCCGTACGCCCGCGTGACGCCACCGCCGTGCCGCCCTGCCACCGCCGCCCGCCCGCCGGCGCACCGCCGATCCGCCGCCCCATCGCCTCGCCGGCGTCCCTGGGCCCCATGCCCGCGGGAAGACCGAACGGTACGCTCGTGCGTGCCGTGCGGCCGTCCCACTCCTGTGCAACCGTCCGCACCTGGCCGCCGCCACCGCCCACCGGCCGTGCTGCTGCCACCGCCCGCCGGACCCCCCCTGGTTGACCGGTGTTCGATTTTTTCCCTCCCTGTTGCTCGGCCGAGAAGAAGGACCTGCACGCCTCTCAAAGCATCCCAAGAAGCCTCTGCACGCTTCTCAAAGTAGTTGGAAGGAGGCTGTACAATTTTTGGAGTTGCATGACTTTCAGAGCGGGGAGGGATTTCAAATTTCGAATAAACGGGATATATTTGGTAAATTTTTTAATGAATGTAATTTGGAAAATTTGGGATTTTTGATTTTGAATTTGAATTTTGAATTTTTTAATGAATAAACGGGATATATTTCGAATAAAGCAGTTGATGAAAATGAGTTTTTAGAGTGTTTTTTCCACTTGTGTGTGGTTTTGGGCTGAGGCCCGTTTGCCTTCGTCCTTTGGGACATCGAGGGGTGTGAGGCCCCAACTTGCCTTCGTCCTTCGGGATGTTGAGGGGTGTCAGGCCCCAGGTATCCCATTCTTTTCTCCCATCTTCATGTCTCTTCCTGTTCCCCTCGTGACCTTGAGATTCATCCTAGCGCCTCCAAGTATCGAGGAAGGTGTAATGCCTTAGAGGTGAGAGGTCTCTTCGTTAGGATGAGCCCCAAGGTCCATGAGTTCCAATCCCCTGTCTCCCATCCCCATCCTTCCTTCGCCACCTCTGCCAAGAAAACTGAAAATCAAAAGAGTCTGGCTGTTTTAGGATTTTCGGGGTCGTCCTATCCTAGTCCCGGGAGGCTTCTTAGCCCTCCCACGATCCTTGGTATGCTTTAGGTTTTCCCATTTCCAAATAACCCCAGGTTTCTTCGTGTCCGCCATCTACATCAAATTGGTATCAGAGCCAGCAGTGGACTAGGATTTGCTTCGTCGACAAACTCGACGGAGTCGAGTTCTTCGCGCTGCAGGAGAATGATGGGGGACCCGAAACCCATCTGGATTTTCTTTTAATTTTTTCTAGTTTTTCTTATTTTCTTATCCCTGCTATTCCAACTATCCCTTTTATTCCCGTTTTATTTCAGGTTTATCCCCGTTTTATTCCCAGCTTATTCCATCATCAACCTCCTCCCACCCATTCGTTTTCTTGTCTAAAACCTAGCCGCCACCCCCTTCCCCCCCCCATCCGGGCTGTCCGACCCCCAGCAGCCCCCGCCGGTCCGCCGCCGACACCCACCGGCCCCCGCCCTCACCGGAGAAACTGCCACCGCCGCCCACGCCCGTGGGAAGACGAACGGATGGAGGAGGCATCCGTCCGCCCACCTGTGGCCGTGCCGCCCTGCGCCGCCACCGGCCTGCTACACGCCGCCAGCCGCTACCCGCCGCCCACCGCCGGCCTGCTGCTCACCGCCCGCCGGCCCCCACCTAGCCGCCGGTGGGGTCCGTCGCCGCCCACGCCCGTGGGAAGACGAACGGACGCGGGAGGCGTCCGTCCGTCCCGTGCACCCGCGTGACGCCACCGTCGTGCCGCCCTGCCACTGCCGCCTGCCCGCCGGTGCACTGCCGATCCGCCGCCCCTTCGCCTCGCCGATCTGCCGCCCCGTCGCCTCGCCGGCATCCCTGGGCCCCATGCCCGCGGGAAGACCGAACGGCATGCTCGTGCGTGTCGTGCGGCCGTCCCACTCCTGCTCCGCCGTCTGCACCTGGCCGCCGCCCCGCCGCCACCGCCCGTCGCCCCCCCCCCCCCCGGCCGACCGGAGTTTAGTTTTTTCCCTCCCTGTTGCTCGGCCAAGAAGAAGGACCTGCACGGCTCTCAAAGCATCCCAAGAAGCTTCTACACGCTTCTCAAAGCAGTTGGAAGGAGGCTGTACGATTTTTGGAGCGGCACAACTTTTTGAGCGGGGAGGGATTTCAAATTTCGAATAAACGGGTTATATTTGGTAAATTTTTTAATGAATGTAATTTGGGAAATTTGGGATTTTTGATTTTGAATTTGAATTCAAAATCAAGGGAGGATTTCAGGGGATTTTATTTTTGAATTTCAAAAGGGATTTGGGCATCTATAAATACCCATACTCCTCTTGTAATAAAGCAGTTGATGAAAATGAATTTTTAGAGTGTTTTTTCTACTTGTGTGTGGTTTTGGGCTGAGGTCCGTTTGCCTTCGTCCTTCGGGACGTCGAGGGGTGTGAGGCCCCAACTTGCCTTCATGCTTCGGGACATCGAGGGGTGTGAGGCCCCAACTTGCCTTCATCCTTCGGGATGTCGAGGGGTGTGAGGCCCCAACTTGCCTTCGTCATTCGGGACGTCGAGGGGTGTCAGGCCCCAACTTGCCTTCGTCCTTCGGGACGTCGAGGGGTGTCAGGCCCCAGGTATCTCATTCTTTTCTCCCATCTTCATGTCTCTTCCTGTTCCCCTCGTGACCTTGAGATTCATCCTAGCACCTCCAAGTATCGAGGAGGGCATAATGCCTTAGAGGTGAGAGGTCTCTTCGTTTGGATGAGCCCCGGTGGAGCACCAGCCACTCGCGGCCCTTCCCCCTGTCCTTGCGGTTGACAACCGTCCTACGGAGATGCCGGTGGGCATGATCTCCTGGGGGATAGGGTGCATGTCGAAGAGAGCCCAAGAGATGGGAGACCCGGAGAATGTACTCCCCTTTGAAAAGGGGAATGAAAGTGAAAATGTAAACAACAATGCAATGGTGGTCAAGATGACCATCGGTAAGCATCATGTACATCATATTATGGTGGATAGTGGGAGCTCTACCGACATACTTTTTTATGTTGCTTTCTTCCGGATGAATTTGTCTCATGATTGGCTAAAACTAGTGCACACCCCCCTTGTGGGCTTCACCGGGGATTCTGTGGGGGTTGAAGGAGAGATCACTCTCCCTGTTACTGCCAGATCTCCATCCCGGCAGAGCACGATCATGATGACGTTTATCGTCGTCAGGCTCCCATCACCTTACATTGCTATCCTGGGCCGTCCAGGGCTCAACCAGCTTGACACGATCATCTCCACCAAGAGGTTGCTGGTGCAGTTCCCTACCGCCTCTGGGATGGGAATGATGAGAGGGACGGCCCAACCTGTCCAGCATTGCTTGCAGACGGTCCCAAGGGCCCGGGGTGCCGAGCTCGATTCTGACGTCAATGACCTCGATCTAAGAGCACAAGACCCCAGGGGAGGCCCCGTAGAGTGCTTATTGACGTACCCCCTCGGCTCGGACCCTCAGAAAATGGTATAGATAGAAGCCCAGCTCCCAGAAGATGAGCGGGCTCGTTTGCTAGATTTCTTTCAGACGAACGCTGATGTGTTCACCTGGTCTGCTGTAGACATGCCAGGTATTCCCTCGGAGGTTATCACCCACCAACTGAAGATTGATCCGAGGTGCTGGCCAGTCCGCTAGAAGAAGAGGAGTTTTGCTGCGGAGAGACAGAAGGCCATCAATGAGGAAGTGGAAAAGCTTCTCGCTGCCAGCTTTGTACGAGAAGTATAGTATCCTAAGTGGCTGGCAAACGTAGTAATGGTGAAGAAGAGCAACGGCAAGTGGAGGATCTGTGTGGACTACACCGACCTTAACCGAGCTTGCCTGAAGGATAGCTTCCCTCTTTCCAAGATCGACTAGCTCGTGGTGCTACCTCAAGGAATCACCCCCTCTTTTATGGATGCTTTCTTCGGGTACAACCAAATCTAAATGCACCCGGAGGACGAGGAGCACACCGCCTTCATCACCGATCGCGGGATCTACTGCTATAAGATGATGCCGTTCGGTCTTAAGAATGCAGGTGCCACATACCAACGTCTGGTCAACATGGTCTTCAAAGACCAAATTGGCCGCAACATG
Organism: Areca catechu; assembly: GCA_021397845.1. Classification (NCBI taxonomy): domain Eukaryota; kingdom Viridiplantae; phylum Streptophyta; class Magnoliopsida; order Arecales; family Arecaceae; genus Areca; species Areca catechu. Next base: position 33,021,457 of record CM038041.1, read on the forward strand.
CAAGTGTACGTGGACGATATGTTAGTGATGAGCAAGCCGACTTCGGACAACGTCGATGACCTGGCGGAGACCTTTGATAACCTTCATCTTCACCAAATGAAGTTGAACCCAGCAAAGTGCACCATCGGTGTATCAGCAGGGAAATTCCTGGGCTTCATGGTGACCCAAAGAGGGATAGAGGCCAACTCGGAGAAGGTTCAGGCGATCCTAGACATGGAGTAACCCACCTCCAAGAAGCAAGTACAGCGACTCACCAGCAGGATAGTCGCCTTGAGCCAATTTATCTCAAGGTTTGCTGACCGCTGCCAGCCTTTCTTCAAGGCGCTAAGGAAGATGCACGACTTCGCTTGGATGAAGGAGTGCCAGGAGGCATTTGAAGAGCTGAAGAAGATGTTGGCATCACCGCCATTGCTTTCCCAGCCAGAAGAGGGAGAGGAGCTCCTGCTGTACCTGGCGGTCACACCAAAGGCCGTCAGCTCGGTCCTGGTTTGGATGGATGACAAAGGGACACAGAGGCCAGTGTATTACACGAGCAAACTCCTCTGCGATGCGGAGCTCAGGTATTCACGGTCTGAGAAATTGATTTTTGCACTAATCATGTCCGCCCAGCGTCTCAGGCCTTATTTCCAAGCGCACCCCATTGCGGTCCTAACGGATCAACCACTAAAAGCGGTGCTCAGCCGACCTGACACATCTGGGCGCCTGGCAAAGTGGGTGCTCAAGCTCAGCGAATTCGACATCACCTATCGACCGAGGTCAGCCATGAAGGCACAGGTACTCGCTGATTTCTTGGTTGAGTGTGCTGGCCTGGGTGAGGGGCCGAAAAAGAGCCCCCAAGACCGGCATCTGGAGCCTGGACCGGAGGAAGATGTCTGGATCCTTCACGTGGACGGAGCCTCGAACTCCAGCGGTAGTGGAGCCGAACTCATCCTCACCAATGGTGAAGGGGTCATCGCCGAGTGTGCGCTCTGCTTCCAGTTCGCCGCCACCAATAATCAGACGGAGTACGAAACACTCCTCACGGGGCTAAGAGTTTCCCGCAAGCTGGGTGTGGCTTGCCTCAGGGTCTTCACCGACTCGTAGCTGGTGGCCAGGCAAGTCTCGGGGGAGTACGAGGTGCGGGACCCCTAAATGGAGAGGTACCTGGAGCTCATGCGAACGAGTGCGGCAGGGTTCAGGCGCTTCAACATCTCCCACATTCCTCACGGGGAAAATGCTCGTGCAAACACCCTCTCTCATTTGGCAACCCTGCCAGACTCATCACTGGGCCGCGCTTACATCGAGCATTTTAAAGCTTTGAGCTATGAGACACCCATGGAGGCCCTGCAGGTCAATCCAGAGCCCAGCTGGATGGACAAGTACATCGAGTACATCACCAACGGCACCTTGCCAAAGAATCATGTGGCGGCCGGCCTCATTAAGAGGAAGGCCGCACAGTTCATATTGATGGATGGGCTACTGTATCGGAGGTCCTACTCCTACCCGCTCCTCAAGTGTCTGAGACCCACCGAAGCTGCCCTCGTGCTCCAGGAGATCCATGATGGCATCTGTGGGAACCATGTGGGGGGCAGAACGCTGGCGTATAAGGCCCTCCGACAAGGGTATTTCTGGGAGACGATGAGAGAAGACGCAGCTAACTTCGTGGAAAGGTGTGACCGATGTCAGCGACACACTGTGGTGCAGCATCAACCTGCCACTCTACTCTCCTAGCTCTCTGTCCCGTGGCCATTCACTCTGTGGGGCATGGATCTCCTCGAACCCTTTCCCCCGACGTCCGGGCAGCGGAAGTTCCTGATTGTGGCTATCGGCTACTTCACAAAGTGGGTCAAGGCCGAACCCTTGTTCCGGATCATAGAGGCAAATGTCACCAAATTCCTTTGGAAGTCGATTATCTGCTGCTTCGGTGTGCCCCACACCATCATCACGGACAACGGACGCCAGTTCGATTGTCAGGAGTTCGAGGAGTTTTGCGATGACCTCATAATCCATCATTGTTTCACCTCGGTGGTGCATCCTCAGACAAATGGGGAAGCCGAGGTAACAAACAGGACCATCCTGCAAGGCCTCCGGACAAGATTAGACCAGGCCAAGGGGAGGTGGGCAGAAGAGCTCCCAAGCATCCTTTGGGCATACCATACTATCCCAAGGACGGCCACGGACGAGACCCCCTTCAACCTCGTCTTCAGAGCGGAAGCGGTTATTCTAGTAGAGCTCAGCCAGCCGACCTTGCACGTGGAACAGTACGACGAGGCGGAGAACTCGGTGCAGCTGAAACTGAACCTGGACCTCCTTGAAGAAACGAGGGATAGGGCCCAAGTCCGGATTGCGGCTTGTCGCAACAAGTGGCCAAATACTACAACCCCAGGGTGCGATCGAAGTCCTTCCGCCAGGGAGACTTAGTGCTACACCGCGCTGAGGCTTCCCAGTCGCCATAGTGTGGTAAGCTCTCCTCAAATTGGGAAGGCTCTTATAGAGTGGCGGAGGCACTTCCCCACGGGGCATATTACCTGGAGGAGCTAAACAGATCCCGGTTCCCACGGACTTGGAATGCCTCAAACTTGAGGATGTATTACCAATAGTGTAAGACTCCTTAAACTTCGATAATAAAATCTTTTTTCATAAAATGCTTATTCTCGTCTCGTAGGATAATCGCCATCCAGCTCTAGGTTCGGCGAGCATGGGTACGGCGGAAGATCCGCGAAGGCGCGAAGTCCCCTTCCACAAAAACTCTGGAGTTCAGTCCGAAATGTCGCACGGAATTAAATTTCGACATGCGACCCCGGAGTTCAGTCTGGAGGAGGTCCCAGAGACTTAGGTCCCGGTCCTACAAATCTCAAAGATCAGCTCGGTAGGTCGTGCAAGGCCCAACTCTAGCCTGCGGCCCTAGGGTTCAGTCCGGAAGTTCGCATGGAACCTGGTTCTAAAGCAAAGTCTCGGACCTCGATCTGGAAGGTGGAGCAGAACCCATTTCGCCCACAAAATCCTGGAGTTCAGCTCGGAATGCACCACGGGACTCAGTCCCAGTGGTTGGCACCGGGGTTCAGTCCGGAAGATGCACAAAAAAAAAGAAGAAGGGGGAAGAAAAGAGAAGTGAGAAGAAGAAGAAATGAAGTAATGGAAAAGGATTTTCATTTCTGATAACAGTTTCCTTACAAAAGAGGGCCCCGACAGGCCAAGTGGCCCAAAGAAAAAAAAAGAGAAACAACAAGTTGCAAAATGAAAGTGGAAGCCATAGGGCTACTCGGGTACAGCCGCATCCCCCTCCGGCTGGGGAGCGCCCTCACCATCGGTGGCATTGTCAGAAGGCTGTCCGGGAACTGCCGCCTCGGCACCCTCTGCAGCTGAAGCTCCCTCGCCGAGCTCCTCCTTTCGGTTGCCCAGGATGACTCCGCTGAGATCGAGCTCAAGGAAGAAGGAACTCACCTTTTCCCGGCACACCTTGAAGCCTTTCAGGAAAGAGTCGACGGCCGCCTCATGCAGCTCTGCCCTGAACTCCTCCGACGTCCGAAATTTCGGCATGGCCTCCTGTGCCTCCCTCTTGGGTGCCTCTAGCAGCCCGTTGATGTAGGAGTTCTTCTCCTTAGCTACGCTGAGCTCCTTGAGGACCTCCTCGACTCGGCACTCCATAGACCAGGATTGAGCCCTGAGGCGTGATATCTCTGCCGCGTCGTCCTCAGCACGGTGTTGGTTCGAGATCCTCTCCTCAGATAGAGAGGTCTCCAGCTCCCTCACATGCCCCTCAGCGCGACCTAGGTCCGCTCGAAGGGCCTGGTTGTTCTCCCGCAGCTCGACCCCCTTCTCCATGAGGTCCTTCACATCAGCTGCAAGTTTGTCGAGCCTTTTCTCCTTCTCGGCATCTTTCTTGGCGTAGCTGGAGAGGAAGTTCCTCAGCAGCAGCATGTCAGTCCCGATCTGCATCAGAGAGAGGACGGGATGTTAAAAAGATCCAACTGGAACATTAAAAGAGGAGAGCTCGGGGCTTACCATAAAAATTAGAGGGAGCATCCCTAGCAGAGCACTGGTGTAATCCCGGCCGCCTCTCAGACGGCGGTCCCGGGGCATGCTCGCGAACTCCATCATCTTCTCAGCGAGCCCTTGATCGCAGATGATGGAGGAGCTGGCATTGAGTCCCGAGGGTGGAGGGTGAGCATCGACAACAGGCTGGGTGGCCGTCCCTCCGCTGGGCAGTGTGGCCACCTGTGGGGCTGCTGTTACCCTGGTGGCCACCGTGGAGACAATCGGTGTAGTGGCCGGAGCTGGCATCGCCCGAGGTGGTTCCGGCCTCCTCTCTCCCTCGACCTTGTCGAGCTCGACGACGAGGACATCGGGCGCACGAGACTGAGTCAACCTGGGAGCAAGACCCGTTGCCCCGGGGCCGGTAGTAGCAGGAGTGGGCACGGGTCCCTGACTCGCCTCAGTATGAGCCCTCTTTGCTGGAGCCTCCTGGGTCCCCTCAGCGGCGTCCCTCTTCTGGGCGCCCTCCATCAAGCTTTTGACGAAGAACTTCATACCTGAAGGAAAGAGACGGTTAGGCCGGTTTGAAAGAAAAGAAATGCAAAGCAGAAAGCAAGGGCGAAAGAAGAAGATCCAGGGCCTCACCCAACTCCCGGATGGGACTGATTCCTGCCTCGAATAAATTCTGCTATGAAAGCAGAACATCGAGAGCTGGGACCACGTCACCCAGCATCTACGTGTAGACCTCTTGGTCTGCTGGCTCCACCTAGGGTTCTGGTTTGGGGACCGGTCTGACTCACTCCAGGCCTAGTCAACATCCTCAACCGAGGCGAAGAAAAAGCGGTTCTTCCAACCCTTGATCGAATTAGGGAGGTCGAACCTAAAGCATCTAGGCCAGGGTGAAAGATACCACCAGCCATCGTCGGTAGAATGGCGCTTCAAGGTGAAGAGGGCCATGAACAGTGAGAAACGGGCAACAAACCTATGAAAATGATAGAAGATGATGAAGGCGAAGATGACCCGGATGGCATTGGGAGCCAACTGGACCAGGACAAGATGGAAGTGACTGAGAAAGGAAAGAAAGAAAGGATGAAGGGAAAAATGGAGACCCCCGACAAAGAAGTCCTCATAGAAAGCAACCCTCCCAGGGCCACTCGAGGTTACTCGGTCTCTAGGTCCTGGGAGCGACAGCCGGATTGACTCCAGGACCCCATATGTGTCCCGGATCCTGGAGAGATCGTCTCTGGTCATCATCGAGACATAACTAGAGGGACCAGAAGAGGTGACCTCTACCACCAGAGGAGGAAGGGCATAGAGGGGGCATGCGGAAACTATGGGGGGAGACCTAGGACCCCTAGGGATGCCTATGGTCACGGTCCCTGGTCGGAGCTGCCTCAGGACCTCAACCGGAATCTCTTCCCCCTCTGAGGAGGAAGATAATGGAGTCCTCGATCGGAAAGGACCGGCCTCATCCGGGTTCAAAGAAACTGGTGATGACACCAGGGCCCGAAAATATCGATAGGTTGAACCCACATCCTTATGGATCACCTGTTAATGAAACCCTGGACCCAACCCTTTTATTCATGTAAATAATTTATTTTAATTTATGTTATTTTGGATTAGTTAGGGTTAGCCCCTGTTACCAACTGGAATTAGGGTTTTATTTATTTAGCCTTTTGGGCTAAACCCCTTTTACCAAGTTGAATTACTTATTTACATGTCTTGTCTTTTGATTGCCTTTTGATCAAATTGGGTTCCAATTGATCAAGTAGGGCTTTAATTATTGAGTCCTGTAAAACAATTAGTTATTGAGTCCTGTATTAAAAAGGAGACAATAACACATGGCCTGTCACTTGAATTTTGACATGCTACACAAATCAAGACAATACCACATAGTCGGCCTATAGGAAAATTATTTGGCACCTCATATTTTAAGAGGAGTAAAGTAGAAGGAGTCTGCTTCATCTGGCACCCTCTTCCCTCTCTTGTCGCCTACTTCCAAGATGCCCCATCCAAGAAACAAGGGAGGTTCAAATTTAAACAAGAAAGAGTCCATGGGAAGGAGCTCTCTTCATTTAAATTTCAAATAGGATTCCAAATTTCACATAGGATTCCACGTCAGATGAAATCACGTCCAAGAGAGAAGTGTGCCATCTACTTTTGTTTCTTCATGCTAATTCCAAGTTGCCATCCCATTTGAAGAGTTCTAAGGAATTTAAACTTTAAATGAAAGCCCTCATTCAATCTTCATTCAAATTCAAGAGAAGGACTTATCCATCAGCCAAACTCCATTCAAATTCCTTTAGCCGACCAAGGGAGTCCCATTTCAGATATCACAGTGATTCAAGAAGGATTTCACGCCAACTTAAGAAGAAATAAGAAGGAAATTAGCGCCTTGCTCCAGAGAGTTGTCGCCCAATTTAGATCAAGCCATTCAAAATTCAAGCTCAAGGAGAAGTCCAAGATTGCAAGGAGGTTTTAAATTTAAAAATGTAATTGAGTCCTATTGTACTTCTTGTAAGGAATAATCCTATAAATAGGACCCTGTACCCCTTGTAAAGATAATGAATATTTGATGAAATGAAATAAAACTCTGTCGAGTTCTTCTTCCAATTCCTTTCTAGCTGCGACGGTTGATAGGTGCTAGGTGTGATGCCTAGAACACTTGGGTGCGACGTCCAAGTTCTACCAAGGTGCGATGCCCTATTTATCCATCCAATCCCTCCATCAGATCTGATCCCTAAGTCTTTTCAAGGCCTTCATCCAATGCTTTGAAGAGATCCTAGAAGCCAACCAAAGAAGAAGATCCCCGGGAGAACCAACAACCCTGGTGCCAGCCTTCCTTCTAGCTTTTGATTTCCAATGTTTAATTGCTATTTTTTGGTGTTTTTTGGCAGATTTTTTTGAGATCCGACTCTGAAGATCAGTGTCCATGCTTTGGAATCAGTTCGATCGGAATCCGGATGCCAGGAGTGATCAGTTTGGAGTCCAATTCTTTAACCCTAGAGTGCGGTGATCCAGATCTTCATCAGAGGAGGCTTCTAAGCATATCGGTAACTCAAGATCCCTTTCCCTTCCTCTAGATCTGATGTTAGAAAGTAGGAACCTAATCTAGGATGGTTTCTTAATCGCTGTGATCCATCTAATTAATTATTTTGTTAGGTATGCATGCGGGTGATGTAATCTAGTATTTAGTTGCTTGCTATAGATTCTTTTAACATATTGTTTAATAGGCTATTAGGTTAATGAACATTTACTCTCGATTAACATAAAACTTAAATCAACCTTTAGTACTGCATCTCATCCGTGTCCCGTGTCAGAAACGTGATGGCGACGTGCCATCGAAGAAGAAAAAACAAGAAAGGGACGGGTTCAGAGTAACACAGAGTCACGAGGTAGAAGAGGAAGGAAAGATGTCGCAGGCACTCACCGGGATGTTTTGTACCGAAGGATTGGCAACCCCTGGGAGATGAAGAGAGATCGCTGCAATTGCCGGCGATGTGTGAAAAAGTCGAGAGACCTCATTTCCGAAAAGTCCCCCTCATTTTCAAACTCATTCAACAGCAGCCGTACACCTCTTTCCGGCCCGGGCCATTAGATGACCGCCACGTGGAGGCATGCTCGATACCGATGCTTTGGTCCGATGAAAACTGTCTCGATTTCAAAATGGCATATTAATGGCCCGTCAGACACATGCACGTGGCAGCCTCCCATAGGGTCTCGGGCCCGACAGAAGCGGCGGCAGCGATCATGGCAATTATGGCATGGGATTCTCGCCTTTTCCACGTCATCTTCGCATTAACTCCCCACGCCCCAAGCCGCGATGCTTCAATGGGACCTGGAGATGGGGAGCAACTGATATGGCTACATCGCTGATATGGAGTGTGTGTCAGATCCAGCTGGATGCCGCCGGTGCCATGTGGATTTTTCTTTCAAAATTCCTTGCTCGGGGTGAAGTGTTCCTGCTCCTTCGACAGGTGGCACCCCAAGACGGGTCCATCTCGACCGAAGTCGAGCCTTCCTCCACCTCTTCGCTAGGTGTCCACCCAGGAGGGGTCCACCTCGGTTGAAGCTAGCAGCCCCTGCTCCCTCACCAGGTGGCACCCCAAGACGGGTCCACCTCGACCGAAGTCGAGCCTTCCTCCGCCACTTCGCCAGGTGTCCACCCAGGAGGGGTCCACCTCGGTCGAAGCTGGCAGCCCCTGCTCCCTCACCAGGTGGCACCCCAAGACAGGTCCACCTCTGCCGAGGTCGAACCTGGTGCTCCTGCTCCTTCTCCAGGTGGTACCCCAAGACGGGTCCAACTCGATCGAAGTCGAGCCATACTCTGCCACTTTGCCAGGTGTCCACCCAGGAGGGGTCCACCTCGGTCAAAGCTGGCAACCCCTGCTCCCTCACCAGCTGGCACCCCAAGATGGGTCCACCTCGACCGAAGTCGAGCCTTCCTCCGTCACTTTGCCAGGTGTCCACCTAGGAGGGGTCCACCTCGGTCGAAGCTGGCAGCCCCTGCTCCCTCGCCAGGTGGCACCCCAAGACGGGTCCACGTCTGCCGAGGTCGAACCTGGCACTCCTGCTCCTTCGACAGGTGGCACCCCAAGATGGGTCCATCTCGGCCGAAGTCGAGCCTTCCTTCGCCTCTTCCCAAGTGTCCACCCAGGAGGGGTCAACGTTGGCTGAAGCTGGCAGCCCCTGCTCCCTCGCCAGGTGGCACCCCAAGATGGGTCCACCTCTATCGAGGTCGAGCCTGGCGCTCCTGCTCCTTCAATAGGTTGCACCCCAAGATGGATCCACCTCGGCCAAAGTCGAGCCTTCCTCCGCCTCTTCGCCAGGTGTCCACCCAAGAGGGGTCCATCTCGGCCAAAGCTGGCAGCCCCTGCTCCCTCGCCCAGGTGGCACTCCAAGATGGGTCTACCTCTACCGAGGTCGAGCCTGGCGCTCCTGCTCCTTCGACAGGTGGCACCCCAAGATGGGTCCACCTCGGTCGAAGTCGAGCCTTCCTCTACCCTTTCGCCAGGTGTCCACCCATGAGGGGTCCACCTCGACCGAAGTCAGCCTTACTCTGTAAAGCCTCGGGGAGGCAGAGGCACGGGTCATGAGGTCGTCCCTAGAATCGGCATGCACCGCGTCCCGTACAGGGTGCCAGTATGGCCCGCAACGGTGCACGAAACCTCGTTTACATCAGTTAAGCAGGGCCCCACGTTCGAGGAATAAAGTCCTTGCAGGTAGGGGCCTGAAATGCTGAAAACCCACTATCAACACCTTGAAAGAAGGGCTCCCGTGCTTGGCTCAAGGTCTGGCCAGTTTTCCCCTTTCATGACAATATGGCAGACGAGGTGTGCTGGCCACTTAACTCCCGGACTCGAAGGAGAAGGGAAAAAGGAGGATCCAGAGATCTTTAGGAGCCTTCGGGGGAGGAGACGGAGGCCCAAGGCTGTCTGGTGGTATAAAGGATATGGTAAAAGCAGACGAAAAGGTAAGCCAAACAAGAGGGAAGGATACTGAGAGAACGATCCAAGGACCCCCAGGAGTCCTCAGGCGTAAGCTCGGTAGACCCACTGTAGGAGGCTGGGCTTCAACTCCTCTCTTCCTCGTACTTGTTTCATCAAAACTTCGTCTAAGTACGGGAATCCACGGGAGACCCGTCTTAGTGGACCTGTTCCATCTTGCTGCTCTCTGACTTGACCGTCGGAGTGCCCTCACCGGAATCCCCGGCCCGGGTCTCTGACCTTGTTTTGCAGGACTGAAGGCTTGGAGATCTCGAGGTAGGAGAGTCCAAGAAGCGATGCCAGCTCGTAAGCTACAGGCCATCACGGTAAGATCGGCGACACAACCTAACTCATTTTTTTTTATGCAAGTTGAATTAATTAAAAATCAGATTTTAAATTGAGAATCATGGTGTCCTAATGATAATATCATGACCTATCAAATTTTTGGCACCGTTGTCGGGGAAGGCATAAATGCTAATATTTTTTATCTCTTTGATTTCTTGTAAACTCAGTTCACTAACTTTTCTTGTTTTTTCTTGCAGATCAAAAAAACCAAAAAAGGGAAAAAAAGAAAGTTCTACAATTTTGGTAAGATCAACCCTAATCCCAGATTTATTTTCTTTTTTATTTACTTTCTTTTAATTAGTTTTTTCTTTTTCAAATTAAAATAAAAGAAAAAAATTATTTGCTTTTAATTAGTTTCTTTCTTTTCAAATTAATTTAAAATTTAAAAAAAAATTGGTTTCTTCCTTTTCAAATTAACCTAAAAGGAAAAAAATACTTAACCATTTAATTAACTATCTTAAATACTGGATTTGATTTCTTGCCTTAATATTAGTTGCTTTATATTCCTAGACTAATTTAGTTTTATTTCTCTCATATCTAACTAACCAAATTAAAAACCTATATTTTATACTTTTTGCATAAATTAATATAACATAAAAATAAAATAAAAACACCACATAATACTTAACTAAAATAAAGTAACTAATTAAAACTTTAAAAAATTATTACTTGTTTTAGACATCTTTCTTTTTGCATTTCTTATTTCCATTAAATATCTTAAAGGCATTAACTTATAAACAGTATAAGGTAAAAATTTAATCACCCTTTCTTGGTCCACAAATCAGCATCCTACATTCAGCATACCCAAGATTTTTAATTAAAATCGACTAAACATCAATTCCTAAGGAACTCAAGCTCAATATGACAAAGTACCTGAGAGTTGGACTAGGTCAAGATTGGCTGATTGACTGGTATCTAGGAAAGGGATTCAAGGATGATGTAACCCCGAAGAAAAGTAATTTTTAAGTAATTTCGTTGACTAACCTGGCCAATCTAATTGGTGTCTAAGGCAAGCAACGGGGGACCCCCACCGACCTTACCCTTACCTGACCAGTTATTTGGTTTGTTTCTGACATGGAGGGCTCCAAGATTGGTGCGGACACCAAAGGTACCAGAATAAGGCAGAGCTGACTAATTACAGGACTCAAATAAAAATAACTCAGCTGGACTAAGCTTTATTATAGTGGACTCAAATGTCTATTAAGTGATCCACAGAGGCTTCTCAACCCTCTGTGGATCACTTAATAGACATTTGAGTCCACTATAATAAAGCTTAGTCCAGCTGAGTTATTTTTATTTGAGTCCTGTAATTAGTCAGCTCATGTCGAGCTAATTTTATTTTTTTGGGTCCTGTCCAAGCATATCGAAGACTCAAGACCACATCATACAAGTGAAAGCCAAGTCCAACCAGAATGAAGACATGGAAGTATAGCCCAAGTCCAACCCAGCTTGAAGATTTGAAGACCCCAGGAGGAAAATTCAGAAAACCCTGATTCCTTGCAGATGCCCTCCAGATACCCAAATTCCCTTCCAGATTCCAAAGTATATTCATAGACTAGGGCATCCATGATTCCAGAGGTCCATCTGCATCCTAGCCCAAAGGAATCAAGCCCAGGCGCCAAGCCTAAGCCCCTAAGAAGCAAGATACGAGGGAATATTCCTACTACCTGGCTACCAGTCCACCCTAGCTTCCAAAGGCCCAAGCCCATGCACCCAAGCCCCTTTGGGCTGGCCCTTTGCTGCTCTTAGAAGCCCAACACACCCCCCTAGGCATCCTTGGAGTGTTGGCCAAGTCAAAAGAATTTTTAGGGATTTTTCTACCTAATGTTTCTTTATTTTTTAGCTAGGGTTTGAGAGGGAAAAGGATTCTTATGTAAAGACTAATGTGCCCTTACTTGGAGCCCAAGGTTAAGGGTCTATTTAAAGGACCTTAGCCTCTTGTATGAAGATTGATTTTTTATATGAAATAAACCTTTAGTTCTTATATTGTTTTGTGTGATTACCCTGCTATGTGCATAAAGGGGTTTGTGAGTTCTTCTTCCTGGTGTTTGCAACCATCTTCCTGCCGCCAACCATCCTTCCAGCCCCCTCCAAAACTTTCTTCCCTTTGCTATTTTCCTTTGTTTTCTTGATTTCCTTTGAGTTTTTTAATCCCTGACAGGTCGTTTGCAGGTCCTCGAGTTTTTACGAATCCAACGACTCCAGCCAAGCCTCAATCGGACCACCAAGCAGAAAGCCGGGTATACGCGGGTCTTTGGCTCGATTTTCTAGGCCGCATCCATCAAGGAATGAGAGATCCATTCACTGCAATCTTCACCGGGTGCTTCAAACATTATCAGGTACACCCCCTCTACCTCCAGTCTTTATATTGTAGGAGAACTTGCCCTAACCGAGGCTTCTCAGCCCCGGCGATCCTTCTTTAGTACTTTTCTAGGTTCTAATCTGCATGCTTGGCTTCAAAAATTCATACAAAATTCCCTACAACTAATTTTGATATGAAATTCGGGAATTAATCACTTAACCCCATATATAATACATATAAAATGAATTGCATGCATATTAGTCCCGCATCAAAGATGGCCTTAGCAATTAGAAGCTGTCTAGATTTTAGATAATCTTAGGATACAGAATCCATGTTATGCTAACTTGTTTGTAAATAACATCAAACCTTAACTAATTTTTTTCTCTCTTAGCTTTAGGACTCTTTAAGCTCCCATCTTTAAATTTTTTTTCTATCTTTCTTCCTTCTTTGTCTCACCACTCTCCTTAAAAAATAAAAATAAATAAATATATAAATAAATAGGGATTGCTCTAATCTAAAACTTTGATTACATATTTGAATAATCAGAATAATCCAACAAACTAAATTAGTGCCGGGAGCATGAATCGTTATAGTAGAGTAACATTTCTTCCGGTATACCAAGTTTATTCAAGCCCCACACACTTTGTGAGTGAATGCCCAACCACGTGCCAACTTCCTGGGTCTATATATGATCAAGTTTATCATGATCAAATCCAAATGACCTATAGACTAGGAAATAATCTATACTTTAATACCTATAATTCTGGCTAAGGGGCCTAATCAGATTTTTCATGACAACCACACCCAATGGTTATCTCGCTAACCCAAGGATCTATGTTTATAATTGCACCCTATTATGATCAGCCCTATCCATAATATCAACCTTTTCCAACTAACTATAGCCCATCATTTGAAGAGAAGGTTATGCTAGCATTTAGCAATTAGCCATCATACCCACCTCCTCAATAGATCAACCTAGATGTTGATAGGTTTGCTCACTTTTAACCAATAATTATAGCCCAACATCAATCATTGATAAGCTAATGGTTCAAACTAATCAATGATTAATCAAACTTAATAGAGAGGAGGGAGGTGAATTGCCTAGTCAACCCAAGATTAACCTGAGAGACCATATCTAGCTTAAAATTTTAACAACCCTCTATTTTTTTCTGAACAATCAACTCTAACTCACGTGAATGAACTGGTCTTAGAGCAACTTTGCACAACCATAAAGATCAATATAGATAATTTAGCTAAGGCAAAAAAATATATGGAGACATTAAACTGGTGGGATGAACTAATTTCATTATTATCCCACTTATCTATAGCCCAATTATCTAGTACCGCAAAATCATCCATGCCTTTTAATGGGATGGAGAACAAATAGATGCAATGATAGAATTAGTTAAGCCATCCCAAGAACTATAAATGCATAATATAATAGAGGAAGCCATCCCAATAGTTCTCTCCCAGGAATCAGTAAATCCCTGTTTAGCTCATTTTGGGGTAGATGATTCCGATGCATATGGGTATACCATAGAAATTCATAACTTAATATAAACATCCTACTTTGAAAATATCCCACTTTGGATTGATAGAAAACAAGAGCCATCACCTAGCCCTCCAAAAGCTTTCTTGTTAGAATCACCACCTAATCTATAACTAAAACCATTTCTTGATACACTCATTAAAATTTTTTTAGTGATCCTTACCCACAAAGCCCAACTTAGTCATATTCTAAAACCACATAAAGAAGCTATCGGATAGGATATTATTAAAATGAAGGATCATGATCTTAAAAAATTTATAACCAATTTTTTTTTTATTTTTGGCACCACTTTCAAGGATTGCCTTTAAAATCTTTCCATGATATTATAACAATGTATAAAGATAGGTTTAATATTAATCTGAAAAAAATACCTAGCTTTAAGATAAAAAGAGATATTGACCAAACACATCATACCTGAGAAGGGGAGTAGGGTAGATCAACCTATAAGTGAAGAAATTCTTAAACTACCATCTCCAATCTTAATCCAACAAATACAATCCCTTCCTAATTATCATATAAACTATAATAATATTTTTAAATCCTGGAATAACATGCTTGTCTAGTGTACTTTATTGATTCACGTTAATCATCTAGAGTACTTTACAAATATTTCTCTATCATGATGACAAGGCTTCCTAATTGGCCATATCCTTTCGATATCGTGAGAGACATATTAAAGTTAATTATCCACCGGACTCCCTTATAATGTCCAGCTGAAGATATTATACTTAACACTTATTGAAAGGCAACCTAATATTTATTTTTATGCTCTTAAAAATAAAAAATAAAAAAATCTAATTCAAATTGATTGTTGCAATGTTTATCTTATTGATAAGCTCCTCTTCTCAGGTAACCTCTATCCCTATATATTTCTTTTTGTTAGAAAAAAATAATAAAGTTAGAAGGTATTTGCTAATGACTGTAGTGAGTTAAGGAGTAGACTAGTTGGTCAAACTTTTAGTAGCCTACTCAGATCACCTAAAGGCTATTAGTACTTCTAATTACACATGCACACTAACAAGGCAAAGTAGGTGTTAGTTGTAAGGTCAATTAAGAATCTAATTATCACTAAAAAACTGGTAATTGATATATATCCCAATTAAAGAAAATTGAGTTTAAGGAAAGAGCTACATACCTAAAAAAATTAAATAGTGCGAAAGCTATCTCAAGTTCAAGAAAAGAACTACCTACCTGAAATAAAAGTATAAAATACAAGAGTATATATGAATTGCCCTAAGCTTAGTAACTGGGTCTCTGCACCTAAATTAAGTATAGAGGTTCACATAAAATGGTGAAGGAAAATCCATGATGCTCAGCACTTAAAAATGGTGATAAGCAAAATGGTGATAAGCTACCTACCTGAAATTCAGGTTATATGAAAGCTACCTTACATTTATGAGCTTGATTTGGAGGTGTATATAAAATTAACCAAAATGGTGATAAGCAAAAAAATATTTATCCTTTGTAAGCTAGCATTATAATGTTAAGTTAGTCATCGCGAATAAAAGTACTGTAGATCTTTAGATAACTACAAAAAAAAATTAATTATGCTGACTACGAAATTTGCTTCGAAAATTCAATACTTAGTTAGTGATACTTGCTAGATCTTTTTACTTTCAATCTTAAATCTATTTTTGTAAAGGAATCGCTTAATAATAGTTATAATTTAATGCTTATATGTCTATTCATTGCTAAGGGACCAGCAATAAGTAAGTTGGGGAGTGTGATAAATCATATATTTATATATTTATTTTAAGTAATTATTGATGCTAACATCTTTTAAAAATCCTAATTTTATAATTAAACTGGATCTTCTTGTAAAATTAACTATGTTTAAGATATCTTTGAAAAAGATGAAATTAGAGCTTAATTATAAAAAGTAGATATCGAGTAAAGCGCCACACATCTATTAAAATATTTAATGAAAAGTTTCTTCCTCTTTGGTAGAACATCAAGATTAATAAAAATATTCAAAATCTCAGAACCCTGAAAAATTGGTATAATTACTAATTTAGAAGCTTGCTAACATGAAGAGCTTGATTTCTAGAAGTGGATCAAATGGTAGTTAAATCAAAGTTTAAATTGGCTTAGAATCAGGAAAAAACTAAAATAATCAAATTATGCATAAATTTTAAAATAACTGATCCATCATGGACCGGTCGCTTGGTTTACAGGATTCTAAGTGGTCTGCCAACAGCCATTACTATCGATCCACAACTTAGAGTCGTGGACCATGGAAGGACTTCAATCACAAGAGTCCCTATTCTCTACTCCAGTGCCATCTGGCCACTACTGGTCACCGCCATGCCGGTACCCGAGCCACCGTCCACCTCCATCTCTCTGCTCACTCTTCTTTGCTCAAGACCTCATCGACATCTTTTCCATTGCTAGTCATCTTCTTTCGAGCTATCACTATTGCTGCCCCACCAATGAATGCATTGCCCTTTCTCAGCTTGATCCGCCATTACCACCGCCCCCAAGCCCACGTCACCATCCACCATGGCCACCACCTGCCACCATCCTCCTGGTCCATCGATGACACTACCATGACGCCGCCCTCTTCCCTGTTCTCACCATCTTGAGCCACCCACCCTCCTTGCCGGTCCAAGCCATGCCATCCCATGTTGTCTTGCTACTGCATGCCATTATCCCCATCACCACCGATTCAAGGAGATGCTGCCGTTGCCTCGACTCTCCTCCATGATCCAGTGGCTACAAAGTAATTAAAGATCTGATCCAATGGTGACAATCAATTCCAGACTTGAGAAGGGCCACCAAGCATGATTAATAGCCCATAACAATCTAGATTAATAGATTTGATGGTTCTTGCTTGATCAAACTTGGTTTGGATGATTTCAACATGATCTAACATATCATAATAATTTCAAGAGTTCTACCAGGAGTCAAATCCCTAGTCCTACACTGATTTGACCTTCACCAAGCTTTATTTAAAGGATCCCAAGCTACAAGAGAAGATCATCCTAGAGAGAGGGTATGGTATAGGATAAACGACATAGCTTGGATTATGATTGGCCTCTAAGAGTGAGGTTTCTTAGAGGAGAGTTCTGTCCCTACACCATCTTCAAGTCTATTCCATCTTCCAGATCACGATGTAAGAAGGTGAAGTACGATGGAAGAGAAAGAAGAAAAGAAGCCTAATTCGCTCCATGAAGTACGATGGAAGAAGGTGAAGTGATATCAATCAACTTCCTAACGAGATTGCACTAATTAACTTCAGATGCTTTGTTACTATTTTTTTAGATTATTTAATTATTATTTTTAATTCTTTATAATTAGATTCTAGTTTTAATTTATGTAAAATTTATTTTCATGTAATTTAAATTTATGTTCTTTATTTTTTTGCAAGTAGATGCTAAGATCTAATAACATATCAAATATATCAAAATTTAATTTCTATTCTTTGTACTTTAAATTTATATCGCCTAACTTTGAATTATTTTTCTTTTCTTTTAAGATCAAAGATTTCAATTTATCTTACACACTGCCTTCTCCATAAATTTGACCCGACTTGTTGCTTTCTATATAAATTTAATTAATTAGAAGTCAGATTTTAAATTGATAATCACAGTGTCCTAACGACAACATCGCAATATATTAATGGAGTTTGCAAGTCTACCTACTCCTTCTAGGGATATACACTAAAGTCGGCTTGTTACATTCTGAATAGAGTTCTTAGCAAGTCTGTAGATAAAACTTCATATGAAATATGGACAGGGCGTAAGCCGGTACTCTCGCACCCTAGAATCTGGAGGTGTCCAGCTTATGTCAAACATTTGAAAATAGACAAGCTTGGACCCAAGTCTGATAGGTGAACATTTATAAGGTACCCGAAGGAAACTAAGAATTTTTTCTTCTACCATACTAATGAATATAAAGTGTTCGTTAGTAATAAGGCAGTCTTTTTAGAAAAGGAGTTCCTCAGAAAAGGAACTAATACCTCTAAGAACTTGAAGAAGTTTGATAGGTAGAAGAGTCGATGCAATTAACTAAACTAGTTCAATCATATCCGAAGCCTATTATAGAGATAATCTTAAAGAGATCCGGTAGGGTACCACATCAACTGGACAGATATTATGATTTCTTGGTTCGAGATGGTGATCCTATTGAACTGATGAAAACAACAAGGATCCTATCACCTACATCAATACGATGCAGAGTTTTGACTCTAAAAAATAGCCTAAAGCTATAAAATCTAAAATGGAGTCCATGGAGATCAATAGTGTATGGACACTAGTTGATCCACCTAAAGGGGTAAAATTTATTAGGTGCAAGTAGATTTTCAAAAAAAAGGGGCACAAACGAGACAATGGAGACCTATAAAGTCCGTCTAGTTATCAAAGAATATTGTTAGCATTATGGTATTGACTATGACGAGACATTTTCTTTCATGGCAATACTCTAAGTCCATTTGGATTATGCTTGTGATAGCAACATATCTTGATTTTGAGATCTGGCAAATAGATATTAAAATCACTTTCTTAAACAAAGAGTTGAAAAAAGAGGTGTATATGATATAACATAAAGGGTTCTCATCTGTAGATGAATCAAAGGTGTGCAAGCTTCAACGATCTATTATGGATTGAAGCAGGCATCTTGAAGTTGGAATATACATTTTGATAAAGTGATCAAAATATATGGCTTTGTTAAGATGGAGAAGAGTCCTGTATATACAAATAGGCTAATGGTTCATAATTATATTTCTTGTTTTGATGTAGATGACATTCTCTTAATCAAGAATGACATTCCTATAATACAAGAAATAAAGATTTGGCTGTCATCTCAATTCTCCATTAAAGACCTAAAAGAAACAACCTATATCCTTAGAATGAAGATCTATAGGGATAGATCTAAAAGGTTCTAGGGTTATCCTAGTCGACGTACATTGATATTGTGCTGAAATGGTCCAGCATGATAAATTCTAAGAAAGGCTATCTTTGATAGACCATGGAAATACTCTCTAAAAAGGATTATCCAACAACTTCTCAAGAGGAAGCATATAAGTAGGATTCCATATGCCTCGGTAGTGTGATGCATTATGATGCCATAATATGTATGCGACCAGATATGGCATACTCACTAGGAATAGTGAGTAGATATAAATCTGATCCAGGTGAGAATCATTGAAAGATCGTAAAAACTATTTTTAAGTATTTAAGAAATACTAAGAATCAATGTTGGTTTGTTGAGATTTTGACTTGAAACTAGTCGGTTATACTGACTCAAGTTTTTAGTTAGATTAGGATGATAGCAAAAGTGTGTTAAGTTATGTCTTTACTATTAACGGAGGAGTTGTTTGCTGGAAAAGTTCTAAGCAACATACTGTAACTAATTTCATATGCAACATGGAGTACATTGTGACATCTGATGCTGCAAAAAAAGTTGAATAGTTGCAAAAGTTCATCATCAAGCTTAGAGTGGCATCCTCCATTCATGGTCCAATTATTTTGCATTGTGATAACACTAGAGCCATTGCTCAAGCAAAGGAACCGAAGGTACATCAATAGACCAAGCATGTTCTACACCACTACCACCTTGTCCAAGAGATTATGGAATGAGGTGATGTCGACTTGCATAAGATCGATGGAAAGGAGAACCTGGTTGACCCATTTACTAAAGCTCTCAGAATCAAAGAGTTCGACGATCACAAGTGGAAGATAGGTATATGATACTATTATGAATGGCTCTAGTTCAAGTGAGAATTGTTGGAAAAAGTATCCTAAAGCCAATCATCTCGATATAGATAGTTGAGCTATCTTTTAAATATATATAAATTATTAATAAAATAAATATTATTTTTGGTAGCTTAACATTATTTGTCATCTTCTTGTGGACTCTAATATGTTGATGTTTTTATAACTATATTGATTCGATAAAAGGAGGATTTATCGAGTAGTTCTTAAATCGATTAGTGACCATAATGACAATGTTTATTGAGAATAGGTCATTTTGTGCCATATCCGTTGGTTATCCTCTTAACCAAGAAGTGTGAAGTACTAGTATGGTATACAGGTGAGTGTAGGAGTACATCTCACTGAATAGTGACCAACTCTGTAGAGTACTCTGCTGTCAAGAGTATCTCGCAGAAAGGGTATAGATATATAAGTCCCGCCAATTTAAGACTACCATGGTAACTTGGTAAGCAACTCACCGTACTTTGGTACCGGACTACCTAGATTTATAATCTAGTGATAAAAGGTTCCGGGTGTAGTCAAGTTCTTGTTAAGTTGGTATTGAGTCAAGAAGGGATTGATCACTCTAAATTACTGGAGTAAATGCTTAATAGTGTTCAATTTAGCAAAACTTAGGCCTAAATAATCCTGGTGAGGAGACACAGAATTTAGCACATCGAGACACATTTGGAAGCACTTATTCAAAGTTGGTAATTGACTTTGAATTCATCCTGAGCATTAGGTCAAAGAGATGAATTTTATGGTAACCTAGCCTAGGTTCTTGAATGTAGCTTTGCCATCATTCGTCCTATCTGGAGGTCGGGCACTATTTCTAGATGGTCGCATCGATTAGTTCAAAATTATTCTTGAGCTACTGGCTTAGAGTTCGAACCTACGAAGTTACACATAATAGAAGTTTTTGATTGATCATGATGGCTGATCGATGATTGAGAATCATCTAGTGGCAAAATCATAAATATGATCAACAATTTATCATATACAAAAATTATAAATAAGTAATTAATTAATTATTAAGTAATATTATGAGGATTAATTAAAATTGGATTACTAATTAGGTCAATTTATTGAATGAAAAGAGTTGGTCAAATCCATTTGAATTTGGTTCAATTATATTCACTCAATTAGGTCATTCAATGACCCAATCACGAAGAAATTTTAATCTTAATTTAATTTAAATTTAGAATTAATTAATTCTCTGATTAATTAAGTTTAATTTGAGATTAATTAAATTATGTTCAAGCTATTTGAATTGATCAAATCAAATTAAATTAAAATTAGAATTAAGTTTGACGAAGTCAAACCTAGGAATCTAGTTTTTTTTCCTTGTGCTACTTTGATCTCCATGCAAAAAGAAATTTTTGCATGAAGAATATCAATACCAAAATATGATTAGAACCCTCTCTATTATCCATTCTAGCTATAATTTAGTCAAAATATTTTTTAAAAGAAGTTTTAATATTGTTTTGTATCTGGTTTGATAGAGTCAAAATTGGATAGTGTACCCCCTTATTCTCCATGAATTTTTTGATTTTTTAATGCATTTTTCTTCATAAAAAAATTATTTTGATGTATTCTCTCAGTTCCTTTTGGGTTAGGATAGGTTTAGATAAATTTTAGAATTTATTTGAATTGATTTGAATTTAAATTGGATGGATTTTGAATGAGTCAAACTCCTAGTTCAAATAGAACTTTTAAACGTATCCTAATATCATATCCTAATCCCCATGCCACTACTTTTATTGAATTTTTCTTGATTTTCACAAATATAATAGAAGGATTTTTGTGGGTTTTCATATGAAAAATACTATAAAAAAATTGGGAGTGGGGCATGAAAACTATTTAAGCATGGGAGTTCATTTTTGGTGCTAAGGAGAAGAGAGAAAGAAAGGAAAGAAAATGAAATAAAAAAATTGGTTTTGGATCTCTTTTTCTTCCTCGACCTGATCCTCCTTATCCTCCATCTTCTTATCTTCTTGGAGGATTTGAAAAAAAATGAAAAAGAAAAATTTAGATCAGCTATCCATAGCCTTCACATGAAATTAGCACTCTAGGGAAGGTCATTTCTCGGGACTTCATATGGACTTATCGTAGAAGCCGAACATCCTGTGCAGTTGTGAGGCAACTTCCAGACCTTCTATCATGCTCCATCAACAATGGTGTTCATCGACCTGCAATGAGATATTGGATTTGATTCTATTTATGGTTGTAGATTAGATCTATAACATACATCGGTTAGATCAATACATGTTGATTTTATTTTCAGCATTAGCATTTATACTCTTTTCATATCCTGACATGATCCTATAAGGTAGATTTTTAGAATTGTTCTAATATATGATTTAGAGATTAAAATTATTTTTAATCTTATTTGCTTCTGCTAGTTTTAAAAAAATAGGTATGAAACCCTACCCTAGTTTTCTGATAGTCTCAACCTATTAAATCCCATGACTCCTCACTAGGATTTTCCTAGCCAAGATTTTGCCAAATTAAAACACAAGAGCATTTTCTCCAACACCTTGGAGTGGTCAATCCTATCTTGACTCATACACAAACTTAACAAGTACTTGATTGCATCCAGTTCTTTCCATCACTAGATTAGAAATCCAAATAGTCTAGCACCTAAGTATAGTGAGTTGTTTTCAAGTCATCATGGTGATTTCAAGTCAGAGAGATACTTATATCCATATGCTTATGTTGTATACTCTTAATAGTAGAGTACTTTACAAACTTGGTTATGTTCAGTGCAGTATACTCCTACACTCACCTACATGCCATACCAGTGTCTCCACACTTTTTTCTTTGAGAAACCTCCATCGTGCCCACCAAAAACTAGGATCGGAAAGCTCATATGAGCCTAAAGTGAGCCCGACCTTCCTTTCCCTCTTATTTCCCTTTCTTCCTATAGCATTAGACAATTCCACTGGCCACCGATTTCATCGAGAATTTGAAAAAAAAGAAAATCCCTTTTTTTTTGGATCACTCTCCCTTTCTTTTTCTGACCATCTTTGTCACCAACCACCGATGGTAGACTCTCGACAGCACCACCATCAACCCAACCATGACCAGTTATAGCCATGGCCAATGGAAAGTCTTCCATTTTAGGAAAAGAACATAGAATAGGAGGTGCCCTATTATGTTAAAGAGAAAATGAGAAAGAAAAAGAAAGAAAAGAAAAAGGAAAAAAATCAAGCTCATTATTTCTTTTATTCTTTTCAGATTTAGATACTTAGTTGTAGACATTGACATCACTTTAGGAATGGGATTATAGAAGTGAGATTTGATAGTATCTACATAGTTAGATTCAGATTTATTATTATGTTTTATAGATTATTAGTTGAGATTTATTTGATGTAAGACTTTCAAATTTTATTTATTAGCTAGGTTTGTTCATTTATTAAATTTTCACTTTAAGTTGTTAAATTATCTTTGTTGCAATGCATTTGATATAATGTGGAGTGCCTTGCATAGTTATGGGAAGAGTTCTATATGAGTATCAGCAGTTGTCACGATCTCTGGCTCACAATCTTGGATTTGGTACGTGATAATTAATATGGCACAAAGTATAAGTAGACAAATTATAACATGTAGAATTGGACATGAGTGTAAGCGTATCAGATACTAGGGACATTGAAATAATAATTTATGTTGATCATGATATAACTTTAGAAACCTAGATTTGATATATGTGTACTAACAGATTTAAATCATAGTATACAATAGAAGCGTAGTGGTCCAAG
Source organism: Areca catechu (assembly GCA_021397845.1). Lineage (NCBI taxonomy): Eukaryota > Viridiplantae > Streptophyta > Magnoliopsida > Arecales > Arecaceae > Areca > Areca catechu. Next base: position 33,044,541 of record CM038041.1, read on the forward strand.
TTATTTTTAAATTGATTAGAATGGTAATTTGATTTGAAAAGTTTTATGATAAAATACTTGTTTTTGGAATTAGAGGATAACTTAGGAAAGAAGTAATCCTAAAGTTTTGAAAACCTGGGCAAAGAAAAATCTTGATGATAATTTTTTTTTAAAGGAGGGAGAATGTAATAATCTAGCCCAAACAAACCAATACTGAACTAAGCTTGGTCCACTTGACTGGTCCAACCACCAAAAAATAGCCTGAAAAGGCTGCAACAATTTTAAAACATAACAAAAAAGAAAAGATTTGGTATGAAAAGAGTCATCTTCCTCCTGAACTCATCGAAGGAGTCTGACTTTAGGAGGGCTTGGAATCCTCTATCTAACCTATCTTTGAAACCCACCATCGTCGGCCTCCAACCATTGCTAGGAGAAGACCTATCTTCATCTATTCTTCTTCTAGACATCCATCATTGAGTTCACTAGATTCACGACCCAAACATCGCCAGATTCTAGGTTGACCCTTCTATTACGACCTAGATCACTTCTGCTTGCAGCTTTGAAGGGCTCTGGCACCATATCAGGTGCTCCAAAGAAGGTCAGGTCCCTCGCCTTCGGGTGATCTCAACCTGTTGGACCTACAAAAAAGAGTCTCAGGCCAGGGATTCTGGCAGGACACTCTAATGCTTAAGTTAGTTTGGCGATCGAGGGCAACAGCCCCTCTTTCATGGTGGCCTCGAGGACTGCTACGGAGAAAGGAATGAGAAGAAAGTTCTCTTTTGTACAGCAGAGGGATGCTTGCCTTTTACCTTGGCTAGAGGTTCCTCTTACCTATATAGAAGTCGAGATCGTGGAGCAGAGTTTGGAACCCTGGTAGAGCATGCCTCTATGGTGATGAGGCTTCGTGGGATAGGACTTGAAGTCCTGGCAAAGCACGCCTCTACAAGGGAGCATGTTCGGTGGAGTGCTACATGACAGGACCTGGAGTCCTGGTAGAGCATGCCTCTATAAGGGGTGCAAGTTTGGCAGAACGCTATAGGATAGGACCTAGAGCCTTGTCAGGGTGCTCCTCCATGAGGGTTATAGGCCGGGCGAGGCACCTCTCCTGCAGGGTTTACCTTCCCGAAGGTCACGATAGGTTTGATGAGGATGGTGACACCACATTCCTAGGTCACTATCGATGCTCCTAGTCATGGGGCTGGGAGTAGACCGGTCGTATGCATTTGTCGAGGGTCGCAGCCCTTCCATTCCATTGCCTACCTTGGCCCGTGGGGAGGGTTCTCCCTAATCCATGGTATAGCTTGGCCAGGAACTCTACTCGACCGAGAGTTCAACTTGACCAAGAGCTCTATCACGTCATGAGCTTTACTCGACCCGGAGCTTTACTCAACTAGAAGCTCTACTTGGCCCAGAGCTCTACTCGACTAGGCGCTTAGCTCAGCCTAAAGCTCTACTCAGTTAGGAGCTCTACTTGGCCCGAAGCTCTACTCGACAAAGAGCTCAACTTGGCCAGGAGCTCACTAGGCCCAGAGCTTTACTCAGCCTGGAGCTCAGCTCGAGGTTGCCACAGTGATAATTGGTCACATCAAATGCCCCCCACCCCCAAGTCCATAGTGCAATATAGTCTTTCGGGCTTAGGATGAAGGGAGATTTTCAACACTGCTAACGTGGAGGGCCCTTTAGCTCATAATTAATTACTGTGACCTTCAGCAATTCATGTATCATTCACCAATCAATAGGGAACCGCCACATGATTGGGAAGATGATGATTTGAAATGACATCTCGCACCTCCCGGTGCGATGGTTTGTGACCCGATATGTCTCATACAATGGGTATAGACACGTGCCCTAATCTCATCAGCTAGTAGGGAGGGGGCTACATCCGACCATTGAGCCTAGCTTCAAAAACGGGCCTTCTATTTTCTCCGGCAGGACATTTTTCTCCATCGTGTCCCTTCAGAGCCATAGAGGAGAGGGAAGAGAGGAGGGTGGATCCTTACCCACATTTAGGACCTCATTCCATTACCCTTCATAGGTTAGTCCTCCTTCATTTCTTCAACCCCTCCTGGCTCTTTCTAGGGTAGTGTCTTCCTCCATAGCCTTAGGTCTTCCTCCCCCTTCCTTGCTCACAGGCATTAATGAGTTCTTTCGGGGACGGGCGTCACTCCTCGAAGCATTCTGTAGGCCCTCCAAGAGTTGTAGGGCTGCCTTAAACTAGACCTCCTCCCTCGGATAGTGAGGGGAAGGATGTCTGTTGCCCAGGTGGCTACCCAAGAGGGGGGTGAATTGTGAATTTAAAAAATTAAGGCAAGATTATGTGTAATTAAAAATCCCTTGCAAGTGGTAGGTGCTATGACAAGATAATAAATCGCAAAAGCTAAGTAAGAGCAAGGAAGCACAACACAAACACACAAAATTTATAGTGGTTCGGAGCAACTCAGCTCCTACGTCCACTACCCAAGACACCACTTGGGATTTTCACTATATTCACACCCGAATACAGTAGGATTATTTTATAGGATCACAATCCAAAACCTCTACACTTTGATTTTATGGGATCACCAAAGAAAACTCAACTCCCCTTGGTTTTAAACAGGCTCACCAAAGAAACCTAACTTGGTTTTCACAGGATCACCAAGAACCTAACACTTGGTTTTTATCAAGGCTCACCAAGAACCTGTTTGGTTTTTCAACCGGGCTCACCAATAACCCAACAATTCAAAAATTGAATTGAAATAGATGCAACAAAAATGACAAACTCAATTTGTCGGATAGTTGCCGGTGCAGCTTGATGGAAGTCCATTTGAATGCACTTGAATAAGCTTTAATTACTTTAGTGGCTTCTTCAAAAGTTACTTCAAGCTTCTGATTAGAGTTGGTGAAGACTTGAAGGCTGACTTGAATGCTCTTGTGCTCTTTTGCTGTTGGTAGTTAGGATATTCAATAAAGCTCTCTTCTCTTTGAAGAACTTTTCAAAAACTCTTGCTTTTTGGATGTTCAAATCCTTCAAATATAAGGTCTTCTATCACTCCAAGACAGTTCTAGCCGTTGTAGACCATTGGGGAATGATTATGACCATTAGAGCATTTTTTGGTATTCAAAAATAATTATTGGAACTAGTTGTTGGAAACTTGAAAATGATGTTCGAGTCGGCTCGGATCCTTCGAGTCGATAGGTTGAGTCGCCAAATCTTCAGTGTAGTCGGCTCTTTATCTCAGGGTGCAAAACTCCACTCGGGATGAGTCGGCTCTTGATAGCTTGGATCAGCTCGGACTTCTTTCTTTGAAAAACTTGAACTCGAGGAGTCGGCTCTTTTGATCATTGGTCGGCTCTTCTTCTTAGGTTCTAAAATCATCACTCTGGAAGAGTCCACTCGATGCAGTTCGGGTCGGCTCGCTTTCTTAGGTTTTCAAAATTAGGTTTGGCAGAGTCAGCTCTTTCTGGTTTGGGTCGACTCGCCTGGCTGTTCTTAGAAAACTTCAGAAACTAGACTCTGGAGGAGTCGGCTTGGACATAATCTAGTCGACTCGAATTCACTAGAGTCGGCTCGGTTGCCTTCAAGCCAGCTCGGATTGCTGCGTTCTAGAATCCTTGCTGCATGCCAATAAGTTGAGTCGGCTCTTCATCATGCTGGGACGGCTCGAGTATCTTCTTCAGGATTTTTACACTTGAACTTTAAGAGAAACTCTCACCAACTTTTTACATTTTCAAGCATACCAACTCAAAATAATTTTTATGGCACACACATAGAAATAACCCTTTTTACATGATTTTTTCTTAGCTTTTTCATTGGGTTCTTCTTTACAAAGACAAATTACAACACAACTCAAACAAGAAATAAAGGTGTAGGAATTGAAGTTTGAACAATTAACTCATCCTACAAAAACTTGTAAAACACTTGAAGAGTTGTTAGAAATAAATATACATGTTCCAATATTTGGTTATCATCAAAATCACTTATGGGATTAACAATCTCCCCCTTTTTGATGATGACAAAACACTGGGCATGAAAAAGCAATATAAAACTTTACAATTACTTGTATGATTGTATTTGCAAGAAAGTATGAACAAGTAAGAAGAATTAACTTTAATTAGAGTCAAATTATGGAGAAGAATTAGGGCTTAGAGAGATAATCTCCCCGTCAATAAGATACTCCATGTTTTGGCTCACTTTCTATGTATTTTCAGAGCTCAAAATGTTTCAAGGGAACATTAAGTATCAGAGCTATTAAAAGTCAAAACTTAAAACATTATATATCAAAGCTTAAATATGTATCATTATGTGTCAGAGCCTCTTAAATATGTATCATTATGTATCAGAGTTTAATTTGAGCTTAGCTTTCAAGCTTTATGCATCAAAGCAAATATATGAACATGAATATATTTTAACCTTTTCATGCTTTTCATGCAATAATTTCACAACTTTCTCTCCCTTTTTGTCAATCAATCAAAAAGGTGGTTTCAAATAAAGCTCATATTTTGAAATAGATTGAGAAAGTCTTTAAGATTTGTTTAAGATAATTTCACTTTTGCATATTCATCTTGAAATTCTAATTAAAAAATCAGTCATTGTATGAACAATTGAATATAAACATTCATTTGCATAGAGAAATAGAACAATTGGACAGACAAAAAGTGTACTTTTCATTTCATTTCACAGATATTCAATACAAAGTTCAAAATGAAAAGTAATACAATTAGTCACTATCTACATCTACTCTAGGTTTTAAAGGTTGGCCAGGAATTTGAATGCCAGGTGGCAGAGAAGCAATTGGATCAACAAATTATGGCATATCGTGGGTTCCTTGTGGCCTAAGGTATGGAGCAGGTTGTGTTGGATGAGTAGATTGACTAGGAAAAGGTGTAGAAGAAGAGGGAGGAGCACTTTGAGCAGCTTGGATATCTTCAATTTTAATCATCATTTTCCATAAGAAGTTGTTCATAGATTTCAGTTCGGCTTCGACTTTCTTTGTACTTTTAGAAGTAGCTAAATCTTCCATTGCTTCTTTTATTTCTACCACTTCCTTTTGCATTGTAAACATTTCTGAGGCTTATACATTTGCAAAGGCTTCAGCCGAGCCTCTCAGTCTCCCAAACTCACTTCTAATGATCCCAATATCCTTGGTGTAGTCTTCTTCCATTCTTTTACCTACTTCAACTGACCCCATTCTGATTCTCAAGTTGTCCATCTCAGTTCTATAAGCTTCAAGTACTTGAGTAACAGATTTCTTAATCTTTTCAGAACTTGAAATAATCAGCTGTAAAATTGGTTGCATATTTGTATCAGTTGTATGTACTGTAGTCTTTGAGGTTTCAAGAGATTCAATTTTGCTTTTCAAATAGTCTATCTGTCCTTCAAATTGACTGAGTCTCTCATCAACTGATTTGTGTAATTCTCTAAACATTTCAACCATAGAAGACTATATAGTTTCAGTCATGTTATTCATTTGCTGTGTAATGAAGTCTTGTAATAATGATGTGTCTACAGCAGGAGCAGTAGTAGTATGACTGTGAACTAGAATATCAGTAGACTGAGTAAAACTAGGTATACTATATGGCATATCAAGCATATCTGGTACTGAGACATCTGGGAAAGAAGTGTCAAAGTCTAATTGGACTGGCTATGGATATGGTTCTGGAATTTTCATTGTAGTACCTTCACCAGCCTCTATTTCTGCTTGCTCTTGAACCTCTTCAGTCTCTTCAACTATAGGAGCATCAGTCTTCTTTTTCTAGGTGCCATCTGACAATAAATATCCCATCCTTTGAAAAGTTTTTGTAGTATAGGTATCGGTATGTAAAAGTGTCTTGCTGTCCTCTCCTATCAAATCTATATTTGCATTTTGAAAGAAAAAAGTGAGGACCATTCCATACGGCAGGCAAGCCTTGACTTTTCTCACTACCTCCTTCATCTGGCTGATCATGATTGCTAGCAGATTAATCTTATCACCATTAATTAGAAGCTCCATGAAGCACAGATCTCTTTCACTAACCCAATCGAATCGGCCTGTTCTAGGCAAAAAGATCCTGCTAATAACATTATGTAGAACTCTTATTTCAATGGATAACATGCTGGCCTTGAGAGTCCCTATCTCATCAACTTCAGTTCTTTTTAAAATAGTTTGCACTGCTCTAGTTCCATCTTTCAGTGTTAAGTACTCAGTCCCCTCAAATGGCATTTCCAAGACATTTCCAAGAATTTCAGTAGAAATGATAATTCTTTTTCCTTTCACTGATGATTCAATAAAACTTTCACCAAATCTTAAATTTTCATAGAACCTTCTAACCACATTAGGGTAAGTTTTGGTATCCAAGGAACATAGGTCTCTCCAACCTTGATTTTCAATAAAATCACCGATAACAAAACCAATTTCTTTTAGGTACTCAAATAAAATCCATCTGCCAGTGGTGATTGGTCTCATACCTAAAGACATCTGGTGACTAGGAGAGACTGGGCTTGGCTCTTCCTCAGACTGTGGTGGATTTTGGGAAGCACTATCTTCTCGAAACTTTGTCCTCCTTTCTTGCGAAGCAGCTTCACTATTTTGTCTTGATTTCTTCCCAACTGCTCTCTTTGGTGCTATTGTACACAAACACTTGAATTTCAAAACAGTTTTTGGATGTTGGAAGTATTTGGAAGGTTTCTTGGTGGGAAAGAGAGTAGGGTTTAGGAATAGAAATGGGAAAGAAAAACCCTACAGCTCGGATTAAAAAGAGACGGCTCGACATCCGAGCCAGCTCGACCAACAGTTCATCTACTCGAGTCGGCTCGAGCAGAGGGAGCACAAAATAGATTTTTGGATTTCAATCAAAGCTCATTTATCACACACTTTGGGATTAGGAGGTTACCTAGATAATTTGTCCTTAAGATTATGGGAGTATTTCTAGAGAGGGTTACATAATCCTAGTTCATTTCTAATCATTACAAATCTATCAAAATTCAAAGGTTTTGTAAAAATATTAGCAAGTTGGTTTTCAGTTGGCACGAATTCAAGTACAATATCATTATTCAAAATATGATCTCTTATAAAATGGTGCCTAATTTCAATGTGCTTAGTTCGTGAATGCTGAACATGATTTTTTGTCAAATTAATAGAACTTGTGTTATCACATTTAATTAGAATTTTAGATTGTGTAACACCAAAATCTTCTAGCTGTTGTTTAATCCATAATACTTAAGCACAACAACTACCAGCAGCAACGTACTCTGCCTCAGTAGTGGATAATGCTATGGAATTTTGCTTCTTATAGTGCCATGAAATTAAATTCAACCCTAAAAATTGGCATGTACCACTAGTGCTCTTTCTATCAATTTTGCAACCAACATAGTCAGTATCAGAAAAATCAATTAAATTCAAAGATGATTCTTTAGAATACCAAAGACCTAAATTGCTTGTACCTTTCAAATATTTAATAATTCTTTTAATAACAAGCATATGTGTTTCTTTAGGATTACATTGAAATCTAGCACATACACATACACTGTACAAGATATCAGGTCTACTGGATATCAAATATAAAAGGGATCTTATCATACCTCTATAAAGCTTTTGGTCAACGTTGGATCCACTTTCATTGTTGTCTAGCCTGTAGGTAGTGCTCATGGGTGTGTTAGCCTCTTTGCTTGTTTCCATGCCAAATTTCTTGATTATCTCTTTGATGTACTTGGCTTGGCTTATAAAGATTCCTTCCTTCTTTTGTTTGACTTGTAATCTGAGAAAGTAGTTGAGCTCACCCATAAGGCTCATTTCAAACTCGCCCTGTATCAACTCAGCAAAATCTCCACAAAGATTTTTATTAGTTGCACTAAATATAATATCATCAACGTAGATTTGTACAACTAACATATCATTTCCTTTGTTTTTAATAAAAAGAGTTTTATCAACATTTCCTTTTTTGAAATCATTTTCAAGTAAAAATTTGCTCAATCTATCATACCAGGCCCTAGGTGCTTGTTTCAAACTATATAAAGCTTTGTTCAATTTAAACACATGATTTGGAAAAGCATGATTTTCAAAACCTGGTGGTTGTTCTACAAAAACATGTTCAGAAATAAATCCATTTAGAAAAGCACTTTTGACATCCATTTGAAAGAGTTTAAAATTCATGTAGCAAGCAAATGTAAGTAGTCTAATGGCTTCTAGTCTTGTTACAAGAGCATATAATTCATCAAAATCAATACCCTCTTCTTGATTGTACCCTTTTGCTACCAATCTTGCTTTATTTCTTATAACCTTGCCATTCTCATCTAGTTTGTTCCTATATACCCATTTGGTTCCTATGATTGGGTGGTCTGTAGGTCTACTAACTAGTATCCAAACATTATTCCTTTCAAACTGGTTTAATTCATCATGCATGGCCATCATCCAGTTATGATCAGTTTTAGCTTCTTCTAAACTATGTGGTCAATTTGTGAAACGAAGGCTAGGTGGTGTGGGCACCAGAATCCGACAGAGGCTCCTCAACCCTCTATGGATGTCCAATTGGGGTTCCATTTTTTTTCAGGTCTTGAAATAAAGCTTCAAGCCTAAAACTTGTAATTTCTTTAGTTTCGAATTGAGTCTCTTATGTCTGTGTCTAGTCCTGTACTTTGACCAATTAGGTCAAGTTGTATCCTGTATTGAGTCCAGTCCTGTATTGAATCTAGTCCAAGTCTGGGTCCAAGCCGGAGTGGTCTTTGAGTCCAGCTCAACTACTTTGGGCCGAGCCTTGAAGGTCAACATGTCAACCCTAGGGCGCCACTTCACCACCCCATGTGGCGCCAGTTCATCATCCCATGTGGCGCCACCTCATCCAGCCATGTGGGCGGCACAAGTGAGATTTTCTTGGATGCCAAATGGAGACACATCAAATATTCTCTCCTCCTTTCCCTCCCTCCATCAAGCCACTTACTAAAGGAGTAATGGGCAACCAAGGAAAGGTTGAAGACAAAGGCCTTGTTCCAAGCCTCATACCAAGCTTCTTTCCAAAGAAGGGCGAGCAACCAAGGAAAGGTTGAAGACAAAGGCCTTGCTCCAAGTCTCATATCAAGCTTCTTTCCAAAGAAGGGTGAGCAACCAACGAAAGAGGGAGACACAAGCCTTGCATCATGCATTCTTCCCAAAATTGAAGGTCAACTTTCCAAGTCCAAGGGAGCCAAATTCCTTCTTCCAAGCCCATTATCATGCAATGCCCAAATCCAAGAAGCTTTGGTCAGCCAAGGAGTTTGAATTTAAGATTTTTGAATATTTTTTTGGTGCCTTAGCAAGAGAAGAAATGTATTTTTTCATTCAAATTTTGAAAGGGTCTAAGGTGCCTATATAAAGGACCTTACCCCCTCCCTTGTAAGGTTAATCTTTGATGAATGAAAAATCAAGTTTCTTGAGATCCAATTTCTCTTTAATTTCCTTTGTTCACTAGGAACATCGATCTCTATGAGGGAGCACCTTCACCTTCGGGCGTCGAGAGGTGTGAGGCCTCAAGTTACCATCACTTCCACAACTCCATCCTCCAACTTCGAGTCAAGAAGAACTCTGCCATCACCACAACAACTCTCTTTCCTTCTTCTATTGCTTTCTTTTGATTGAAACCTAACCCTTCTTTGAATGCTCGTAGGTCCTCCAGGTGACACGAGTACGGAGTCAGTTGCCCTTGCCATCGAGATCTTCGGATAGCAAGCCGACGCATCCACAGGGTTGACGGCTCGATCATCCAGGCCGCATCCGCCAGAGTGAGTGACCTCGGCATCGGGTGCATCAGATCTTTGAGGTTTGCCCCATGACTCCTAAGTAGCTATTGATCTAAGAGCTAAGTTCTATAGGATTTCTCAATCCCGGGGTGATGCAGAACGAAAGCTCTGATACCAAAAATGATGCAGAACGGATATGTGGAATGCGGAAGCAAATTAAAATTAATGTATTTTTTTTTATATATATATTTTCAGAAGTCGGCTTTGACTCAAAGGAAAGATAAACTAATGTTGAAAGGAACTAAGAAATGACAGAAAGCACAATTAAAAGGAGTGGATTATCAGAGTAACTCAGAAGTAGGATCGCTGGGGATTGAGAAACTCCAAGATCTAGGGTTTGCTCTGAGTTTCAACGAAACAGACAAAGTGAGAAGGGAAGGTTCTTGTTACCTAGCAGTGATATCTCTCCATTTGGTGGAAAAAGACTCTCTCGAGTAGATTATTGGATCCCGGGAGTCAAGGTATCTTCGTAATGGATCCTCCGATAATGGTCCTTGGCAAAGTTGGCCTCTTCTTGAACCCTGGATCCTAGAGAGAAGAAGAACAAGGTTAGGAACAAGAGACTCAGGGAAGAGAGTTACCAGAGTAGAAGAAAGGATGGGATCTGAAGGTCTTTAGCTGATCTGGAACTCCTAGGCTGCGGATTTGGGACTTCTTCTCCTGGATCTGCTGGATGGACTCTGAAGCAGTGGTAGCTGACTTGAAGATGGCTGGACTGGGGGTCCTGGTGGTCGGCCACCCTTTGGAAGAAGAACCTTGGAGATGGTGTAGAGGCTAGGGTTTGGTGGTGGTGGAGTAGAGATGGGTGGACTAAGCTAGGGTTTTGGGGTTGGAGATCTCACACCTCCTCAAGGTTCCTAGGGAACCCGGATTTACTCCCTCACGAAACTCAACACTCAGAATAAGTGCGAAAGAACAAGACTTTGCTAAAAAATAAGGGATTTCATTCATAAGATTTCATAAGATAAGTTCAAGTTACAAAAGGGATCTAATATATAGACCTATAAGAAAAATCCATACAAGTTCCCATGTGGAACTAAACTCCCTAGCCTATACTTTTGGTAGGAAATATTCTCCCTCTTGGCCAACCAAAGAGTCCTACAAGGAGTGGGTGGCCCTAAAAGTCATGAAAATCCTCTCAAAAGGTAGAAAGATGGCGTCTCCTAAGTCTTCTCCTTGAATTTAGGGTTCTTCCTTCAATGGTTCAACTCTTTTGGACACCTCATTTTCTTTCTCCCCAAGTCATGGCTCTTCCCAACTTTGCTTTGGTCTTTTTAGGCATGGATTGGGCGCCCCCTTGAAGTGCTCCCCAAGACATGCCTCTTTCTTTCTTTAGCTTGGCCTTTTAAGGTATATATGGGGCGTCTCCATGATTTTGGCTTTAAGAAAAATTCTTGCTCCCTTGGGTGTGGGGACCAAGACACTGGGATGCAGTTGTGGTGCCTCCTGGACTCTAGCATGTGGCTGGGAGTGTGGCGCCCACTTGCTTGGGCCTTGACTTGACTGGAAAAAAAAATGGCACCAACCTGGAGAAGACCTAGACCACTACTAGGACTTGTACTGAGTCAACATGACTCAACAAAATTTAAATTACAGGGAAATACAGACTTAAAATTAAAATTGAGTTGACCAAGTCAACCCTTATTACAAAACTAGAAAACCCTAATTCTTCGGGCAAGGTCAATCAGAGATCCAGATGGAACCCTGAAGTCTTCTTCTGATTCGGGTGCCTGTACCAATTCTCCCAGGGTGGGAGGAACTCGACCCTGTCAAGTATGGATCAAGCTGGCTCTGGTATCTCTCCAAGAGGTCTGGGTCCAATTCTTGTAATTCTTCTCGGAAGATCCAAGAGTCATCAGAATCTGGCCTTCCTTGCCAGCGGACCAGGTATCTTTGGTATCCTCGATTACGAGTAGAGATAACCTGATCATCCAGGATCTTTTCAATCTGCTCTTTCCTTACAGGCCAGTTTGTTGGTGGACACACATGGTCGGGATCACTCTCAATAACAGGATTAGGTTCAAAAGGCTCACTGGGAATCATAGCTAGCTCCCTATACTCTACTAGGTCTGTAATGTTGAAAGTGGAGGTAATGCCTAGCTCTGGAGGCAACTCAAGCACATAGGCATTGGGTCCCACTCTCTTCATCACTCTAAATGGTCCAGCTCCTCTAGCATGTAGCTTTCTAACGGTTCCAAGAGGAAACTGCTCAGGCCTTAACCTAATCATTACATAGTCTCCCTCAACAAATGTTTTGACTCGCCTTTGAGAATCAGCCAACTTCTTATAAGTTTCATTACTTAAAGTTATTTTGGCATGAATTTCTTTATGCAAGTTCTTTACATGCTATGCAAAGTCTTCAGCAGACTCGGAGACTCGTGTGTGGACTGGCAAAGGAACTAGGTCAAGTGGTGTGTGAGTCTTGTACTCATGAACAATCTCAAAAGGGCTTTTACCCATAGACCTATTGACCGAGTCATTATATGCAAATTCAGCCCTGGGTAAATACAAATCCCAATTCCTAGTATTCTTACTCAACCAAAATCTGAGTCAATGTCCTAAACTCGACTGACGACGCATTCCTAAAGAATGGACTTTATTCAAAGGAACCCTAGGTCTAAACCTAACAAACTAAGGCTCTCTAGGTTTGACCTTGGGTCGGAGGATGGCATGCAGAGCATGAAAACTTATCATGGGTGCCTAGTAGGTGCCATAAGGTCTTCCAGAAGTAGGTGGCAAACCTAATAGGTTCTGACACATGGTTCACTCTAAAGACTTCGACAAAGTATACTTGGATGGTGTAAGAAGCATTGGAAGTCCTAAAGAAAGGGAGGAAATATGAGGTGGAGTCTCGAATTACCTGCTGACTAAAGGTGGTGACCTGAAGGTTTGAATGGTGATCTATGAGTGTCAACTGGTCATCCTTACGAAAGGAAAAGTTTGCTACTCCTAGGAATGGATCAAGAGATGGTTCGGGGAGTAGCCTAGGACATGTGATTGCAACAGTTAAGGTTTGTTCTCTAAGCAAATAATGATCCACTTTCTCAAGAAATGGATTAGAGAATGATTCATGGAAGGGCTTATGGATGATGACCTCAAGACTTGAAATTTGACCTATGGGTGAGGAAAGGTATACTCTATAGAAGGGTAGGTCAGTCATGCGAAGGAAGGGGTCTGGGGCCATAAGGAGGACTTCTACAGGACTGGGTGAATCAATCCGCTCAAGAAAAGGATGTTCAACTGAGATTATGGGAGAGACCTTAGTGGCTGGGCATGGGACAAGGTCCAATTGTAAGAGGCTTAATTCAGTCATCCTAAGAAGAGGATCTACTATAGGGTGGGCAAACTTAAACAGTTCAGTGCAAAGATCTTCAATTGGTACTTGGGGAATGACTGTCATTAGAGGGTACGAACTGATAGCTAGGGGATGCTAACACTATGAGTTCTTCCTGGGGGTATTTGACTAAAGGAACCTGGTTCTCACAAATCTCTTGAATTTCTGAACTAGGTCCTACCACTTGGTTGCTTTCCAAGGTGGTGGGGGCACCAGGCTCAGAAAGAAGAAGCTTCAACTAGTACCAAGTTCTTTATGGATTGAGACTAGGAACTCAAGTCTCGTATGAGTCCTGTATGTTTATTGAGTCCTGTTTTATTTTCTTTTGGGGTTTTAAAGTTCAATTAGAGTCAATTAGGCTTTGTACTGAGTCAAGTTTAAGAGCTACTTGAAATTAGGCCAGACCAGCTTTACTTGGAATGCCACATCATCATGAACCACCGGTGCCAACTCATCACCAGAGGACGTCACATCACCTTTGCCATGTCATCTCCAAGGGGTGCCATGGAGAAGGATGCGCCATGTCACCATGCCACCTTGCCATGCCACATCATTGCCACCTCACCTGCCACGTGGCATCATTCAAATTTTAAATTACATGAAAGCTACAAGTGATCAACCAAGGAGTGTTTTCAAATTCAAAGGAGGTCGGCCAACTCCATCCACAAATCATGCAACCAGCTCCACCAAATCCTCCACATTCCATGTAACCCTCCACCAAATCCTCCACATTTCATGTAACCCTCCCTAATATTTCTCCATGATATGGGGAATTTCAAATTGATTGAAAGGCCATTAAAAGCCTCTTGTACGCCCATGGTAGAGAGGAAGCTTTTTGGATGAAATGAAATTTAAGTGAAGTAGTAGTTGAAGAAGGTATTTTTTTTGGTAGTATCCTCTTGTTTTCTTTGGGTGTGTTTGATTTTCTCTTCTCAAGCTTTCAAGTGTCCAACGCCAACATCCACCTCTAGGGATCCATGCCTCCATCAAAGTTCCCTTGCTTGTTTGGTTTCTTTGTTTTGATATCTTTCAAATTGGTCCCAGTCTAACCCGTTCATTGTGCAGGATCCTTCTACGATTCGGAGTTCAAGAAAGGGTTCTCTTGCCAAAGATCAATGTTGAATGAAACTAGTTTCTTTGGAATGCCAATCTTCCACTTCAGGGCTAGTTCGTCTAAGAGCTTCAATGGATCTACCAGGGAGTGATCATCTTGGATAAATAACACCTCCTAATCTCTTAAGTTTGAGTTATTGAAGATCGTTGCTAAGGTTTAAATTCAATATTCATTAGCCCTAATCTTCTTTAGAATTTAAATAACTACATCATAGCGTAAGTTCCAAATTTCAGTGCTCCTTCCATAGCTTTACCTTAGTACTTTTGATCTGAAATTTAGTACCTGTTAATAGGCTTCATTGCTCTCGTTTCTCAATTCATCATTTAGATTGCATTCTCATCATCGTGCCGCATCACAAGGTCTCCTCAGGTAAGGAACCAATAGTATCGATGTCACATTCTTCAAGTTCTTCCCCCTCATATTCATCAACTAGACTCAAGCCAGCATCATATACTTCCTCGATGCCATCTTCAATGGGTTTCGGGTCAGTGGTAATCGGGTCAACTGATTCTGGCTTGTCATACCTAACCTTTCTTCCTCATTGGTAGGCTTGGGTTCTCCCTCATTAATGTCATCCTTAGGATTCTTACCACTTAGCTGTGCACAAGCCAGTCCTATGCATGGGCATTGACTAGTTTTATGGTCTCTTTCTCCACAAAACCAACATTCTTGCGATATAGGAACCTGGGTCACACTGGGTTTCAAGCTAGTAGAGACCTTACTTGGGCATGGGTGTGGATCTAAATGGTTTGATTTAGAAGACTTGGGTTATTGAGTGACTGGTCTAGAATATTGTAAGGACCTCTCATAGACACGATCCACACTATAGATATCATGGTTAGGCTTCCTAGGGTTATGCTCGGGATCACGGTATAAGGTCCTCCTAGGCTCCTGATATGGGTGAGGTTGGGGCCTATTAAATTTTGGATCAGGGGTCCAATTTTGATGTCTACGTTTCTCAAGTCCCTGGGCTCGGTCTCTAAACTGGGCAAAACCCTCATTCATATCATGACTCAATTTGGTCATACTTTCGGTAAGAGTTCTAATCATGGCCTCTAAATCAGGTTGGGTTTGACCAGGTTGGTAGGGTACTCCGTTCCGGGTGGACATGATGATGCAAGCAAGCACACCAAATGAGACTCGACTCAAACGACTACAGGCTAACTAGACCTAGAGCCCAAACTAGATGCCCAATCAGAGTGGCAAGCTAACCTGTAGTAACTCGGGACTCAGCCAGGCAGGTGTAAGGGGAGTGTTAGGTCCCTAATTGCCAATCCTAGACACCAATCAGTGATTGGCCAGGTAGGCGGACCAGCACACAAGCCCTTCGGGATAGAATCCCTGAACCACCATTTTAGACACTGAGTACAAAGCACACACAGAGTAACTAGACAAACTGACTCAATACTAGCCTAGACCCGACCAGTTGGTGTCCCTAGCCCACTAGGGAAAATTAGGTCTAATTAATTTTAAGATTAAAGGCTTAGGTTCGAATGCATGGGAGGTGGTTTTGGGCTAAGGAGAGGGTCTCAATCCTTCCCTTATGTTGCAACTTCAGTGCCCTTAAGATAGATTCAATTTATGCACACTCAAATAAAAAAAATAGCTTGCAGAAAATAAAAAAAATAGAACAGCAGTAAAATTGATCTCAGAAAAATCTACAGAAATTAATAAATCATGAAAATTTTATGTAAATTACTTTCAATTATACTGGTTCCAGAAAAATAAGAATTACTTAATTTGGATTTTTTTACAGGGAGAAACAATTCGAATAACAGGACAGTTACTTGCAGAAAATAGAACGTGTGTCCCGTTTACAATCCCTGCCTAGAAGTTATAACCCAGCGGCATCCCTACACGCCCTAGGAACCCCCGTGGAATGGGAGGAGGAGGCTTGCGTCTCGCTTGTTCCTAGGACCGGACGGCCAGGGGAGTCTACTCTAGGCAGCAAAAGTAAAAAGGAACGAAAAAAATAATCAAACAAGTAAGAATCCTAGATAGGGCTCTGATACCATAAATGATGCAGAACGAAAGCTCTGATACCAAAAATGATGCAGAACGAAAGCTCTGATACCCAAAATGATGCAGAACAAATACTCTGATACCAAAAATGATGCAGAACGAAAGCTCTGATACCAAAAATGATGCAGAACGGATATATGGAATGCGGAAGCAAATTAAAATTAATGTATTTTTATTTTATTTTTATATTTTCAGAAGTCGGCTTTGACTCAAAGGAAAGATAAACTAATGTTGAAAGAAACTAAGAAATGACAGAAAGCACAATTAAAAGGAGTGGATTATCAGAGTAACTCAGAAGTAGGATCGCTGGGGATTGAGAAACCCCCAGATCTAGGGTTTGCTCTGAGTTTCAATGAAACAGACAAAGTGAGAAGGGAAGGTTCTTGTTACCTAGCAGTGATATCTCTCCATTTGGTGGAAAAAGACTCTCTCGAGTAGATTATTGGATCCCGGGAGTCAAGGTATATTCGCAAAGGATCCTCCGATAATGGTCCTTGGCAAAGTTGGCCTCTTCTTGAACCCTGGATCCTGGAGAGAAGAAGAACAAGGTTAGGAACAAGAGACTCAGGGAAGAGAGTTACCAGAGTAGAAGAAAGGATGGGATCTGAAGGTCTTTAGCTGATCTGGAACTCCTAGGCTGCGGATTTGGGACTTCTTCTCCTGGATCTGCTGGATGGACTCTGAAGTAGTGGTAGCTGACTTGAAGATGGCTGGACTGGGGGTCCTGGTGGTCGACCACCCTTTGGAAGAAGAACCTTGGAGATGGTGTAGAGGCTAGGGTTTGGTGGTGGTGGAGTAGAGATGGGTGGACTAAGCTAGGGTTTTGGGGTTGGAGATCTCACACCTCCTCAAGGTTCCTAGAGAACCCAGATTTACTCCCTCACGGAGCTCAACACTCAGAATAAGTGCGGAAGAACAAGACTTTGCTCAAAAACAAGGGATTTTATTCATAAGATTTCATAAGATAAGTTCAAGTTACGAAAGGGATCTAATATATAGACCTATAAGAAAAATCAAAGCCATACAAGTTCCCATGTGGGACTAAACTCCCTAGCCTATACTTTTGGTAGGAAATATTCTCCCTCTTGGCCAACCAAAGAGTCCTACAAGGAGTGGGTGGCCCTAAAAGTCATGAAAATCCTCTCAAAAGGTAGAAAGATGGCGCCTCCTAAGTCTTCTCCTTGAATTTAGGGTTCTTCCTTCAATGGTTCAACTCTTTTGGACACCTCCTTTTCTTTCTCCCCAAGTCATGGCTCTTCCCAACTTTGCTTTGGTCTTTTTAGGCATGGATTGGGCGTCCCCTTGAAGTGCTCCCCAAGACATGCCTCTTTCTTTCTTTAGCTTGGCCTTTTAAGGTATATATGGGGCGCCTCCTTGATTTTGGCTTCAAGAAAAATTCTTGCTCCCTTGGGTGTGGGGACCAAGACACTGGGATGCAGTTGTGGTGCCTCCTGGATTCTGGCATGTGGCTGGGAGTGTGGCGCCCACTTGCTTGGGCCTTGACTTGACTGGAAAAAAAAATGGCACCAACCTGGAGAAGATCTAGACCACTACTAGGACTTGTACTGAGTCAACATGACTCAACAAAATTTAAATTGCAGGAAAATACAGACTTAAGATTAAAATTGAGTTGACCAAGTCAACCCTTATTACAAAACTAGAAAACCCTAATTCTTCGGGCAAGGTCAATCAGAGATCCAGATGGAACCCTGAAGTCTTCTTCTGATTCTGGTGCCCGCACCACGGGATCCTCTCTTTATCATTGCTTAGGGACTACTTGCTTGCTTGATAGTTCTTATTATTATTGAATCCCTAGAATTACTCTCTCTTGTCTTCGGGAATCCTCAACCTAATTTAAAATCCTAAAAACCACCTGTATCATCCTAGCCTCTAGTTAGTCCCCCATCATTTCTAGTATCAGAGCATGGTTAGGACTTAACGCTTCTTAAGTACCTGGATTAGGTGCTTCACCAGGCCATTCGGTCTTAGGAGAAAAGTAGGGTTTCAAGACCCTCTCTTTCCATTCCACGGGGATCTCCTAAGGCGTGTAGGAGTGCCACTGTGATTGACCTTCGAAGGGGAATACAAGAAAAATAGATTTAAAAGAACCAAAAAAAAAAAAAAAATTGCATCTTAGATCTCATCTTTAGATTTCTGCATTTTTCCTTTCCGAATATAGTCTATTGTTTTAGTTTTTTTCTACCTGTAAGAATCTCCAAATTTTCTGATTTTTATTTTATTAGATCACACATAATTGAGAATATTTTTGATAATTTTCTTAGATTTTATTGCAGCTTGTAGAATTTCTACAAGCCAGAATAGCACCTGAGAAGAAGTTATGTTCTGAGAATTTCAGCAATTGCATTTTCTTACATTTTCATTTGTCATATAGTTTAATCTTGCACTTAGGGCCATATCATTTTATTTCCTTTATCTTATCTCTGTTATCATACATCAAAAAAATCCAAAAATATAATTTAGAGACATTTCATTAGATCATTTGTTTGCCATCATTCTCATAAGTCATCTTAAGGGCAGCAAATTGACATAGGGTCAGGATTTCATTACCTGTCCCTAGCCCAAAAATCACCACCCGGCATATCAAACCTAAGCTCTAATTAAAAATCGAGTAGACACTAATTTTGCTCTAGAGAGCTTAGGGACACCAACTGGTCGAGTCAAGACTAAGTGCCTATTCTTGGCATTAGCCCATTCTGTGTGTGCTGCTGCTCTTGGTGTCTAGGCTTGGTGATTCAGGGCTTGTGAGTTGGTCCGCCTACCTAGCCAATCCTAGATTGGTGTCTAAGGTTGGAATTCAGAGACCTCCACTCCCCTACACCTACCTGACCAAGAACAGAGTTACTACAGTCTGGTTTGCCACCTTGACTTAGGCAACTGGTTGAGATTCTAGATCTAGTAGATCATAGACGATTTTGCGTGCTTGACTCATATTGACTAGATCAGGAGTCCCTTATCATTTTTATCATTCCCAATCAAGTGAACCTATAGAGAATGAACGAGAAGATCAATTTAAGGTCATCCTTGAACAATTGGCTAGGATGAATAGTAGGCTTGACAAGCTTGATGATAGAATTGGAGCCTTAGAGAAGGATAGTCCTAAACCATCTGTCGAGCCTGAGTCTAAATCACCTTTCCCCCCTAGGGATTACCCTCATCATAAACCATCCATAGAGGCTAAACCCAGGAGAATTCCCCATTTTAACCCAGCCCAAGAGATTCACCCTAGGAAACCTAATCAGGAGTTCCTGAACCAGGAAGAACTGCATGAGTCTGATGACCTTCTAGGAGTAGTTAGGTGCATCCTTACCCAAAATGTAGTACAAGAAGATTGGCGTAGGACAAACATCCTACAAACCTTTGTCAAACTAGGAGAAAAGGTATGCAAAATCATAGTTGATAGTGGGAGCTGTGTCAATGCTATCTCTTCAAGTACTGTCAAAGCCTTAGGATTGACCCCAGTCCCTCACCCCAACCTTTACAAGGTCTCCTGAATTGATTCAACCTCCATACCCATAAAGTCTAGGTGCCAAGTCTTGATCAAGTTGCAATCTTATAAAGAGATGATTTGGTGTGATGTCCTTCCCATGGGCATCAGTAGTATTATCTTAGGTCGACCTTGGATTTATGATCATGATGCCACCCTTCATGGTCGGACCAATACTTATACCTTTAACCACCATGGAAAGAAATTTACTATTAATCTAGTTCAGCCTAAGGACCAGGTTAAAAGAGAATCGAGTAGCCTTAAGGAAAAGAAACCTGAAGTCAACCTAATTAGTGACAAGGAGTTAAAGAAGGGGAAGACTGTGGGAACCCCTACCACTAGTGAAATTCATGAGTCGACCCAGAGAGAACCCCCTAAAGAGGTAGTTGAAGCCCTGAAAGTGAAAGAATTTGATGACCTATTTCTCGATGAGTTAACTAATCAACTTCCACCTGATGAGACTACTGAGAGAACCCCTACTACTAAAGAGACTCATGAACTAACCCAGATAGAGGAACCTTCTGAAGAATTTCAGGAAGAAAAGATTGAGCCCACTGAGAATCTAAATGAAGAAATCCTTAAGCCTACTAAGGAATCCAAAGAAGACATCTCGGAATCAAGTCTAGTGGTGAAGTGTGATGTAGATGGACCCAAGGCTGAAATCACTAAGGAACTCATAGAAAAAGATCCTGAACCCACTATAAAATTTGAAGGAGTAACTAAGCCAGGATCGAACATAGTAGAGAAAGTTGAAGGTTCTCGAGTATTGCCCATAGAGAAGCTCCAGGAACAAGAAGTAGATATTAGTTTAGAGGACTTTCAAGATAAACTTTCCAAAGACTTTCCTGATAACCTTCCACCTTCTAGGAGCACCCAACCTACCCTATAACTTGCACCTGTAGACCCTCATAGTACTAATCATGAGGTTAGGACAAGTGCACCCATAAAACAATGTCCAAGTTTTGAGGTTATCATGAGTAACCAAGGTCTGTTTCATGCTTCCCATAGATTGCCCCAAGACTCAGATTCCTATTTCCTACCCTTCTCTGAGCCTTCTCACATTTCTAGAGCCATGGGGTTACTTTTTGTTGAGATTACCAGAATGCAGAACTCCTTGAAACCCATCCCTTTTGCCACATACTTCTGGTATACCTTATGGCATTTGGTAGGGATTCATGGTAATTTTTCTTATGCATACCAGACTAGGGTCAAACCTAGAGAGTCAAAAGTCTGTCAGGTTTAGATCCTAGAGAGTCCAATAAAATTTCTCTCAATAGGAATGCATAGTTAAGTCTGCATTTTGCATCATGATAGAATTTTACATTAAATATAAATTTTAAAATAATTTGGCTGATTCCCAGAAACGAGCCAAAGAGTTTGAAATTAGGGATTCTATAATGGTTAGGCTTAGGCCTGAATGGTTTCCACCCGGAACTATTAAGAAACTTCATGCTCGTGGAGCTGGCCCCTTTAGAGTGATAAGGAGAGTTGGCCTTAATGCCTACGTTTTTTAGCTACCCCTGAATTATGGCATTAGCTCGACTTTCAATATCTCAGACTTAGTCGAGTACAGAGAACTAGTAAACATACCTAGCGAGCCATTTGGGCCTGACCTTTCTTTTGAGAGTGAACCCGAACTTGAGTGTCCACCTCCAATTATACCTGAGAGAGGAGAGCGGATCGAGCGTGTCCTGGATGACCAAGCTATCACTACCCGGGGTAAAGGTTATCAACGTTTCTTAGTTCGATGGCAAGGCCGACCTGAGTTCGATGACTCATGGATTACCCAGGAGGACTTGTAGTGCCTCGATCCTGACCTTCTGGAGGAGTGCCTAAGCCAACTCAACTCTTACTCGACAAGGTCGAGTTCCTCCCACCCCGGGAGAACTAGTATGGGCACCAGAATCCGATAGAGGCTCCTCAACCCTTTGTGGATGTCCAATTAGGGTTCCATTTTTTTTAGGTCTTGAAATAAGGCTTCAAGCCTAAAACTTGTAATTTCTTTAGTTTCGAATTGAGTCTCTTATGTCTGTGTCTAGTCCTGTACTTTGACCAATTAGGTCAAGTCGTGTCCTGTATTGAGTCCAGTCCTGTATTGAGTCTAGTCCGTCTGGGTCCAAGTCGGAGTAGTCTTTGAGTCCAGCTCAACTACTTTGGGCTGAGCCTTGAAGGTCAACATGTCAACCCTAGGGTGCCACTTCACCACCCCATGTGGCGCCACTTCATCATCCCATGTGGCGCCACCTCATCCAGCCATGTGGGCGGCACAAGTGAGATTTTCTTGGATGCCAAATGGAGACACGTCAAATATTCTCTCCTCCTTTCCCTCCCTCCATCAAGCCACTTACTAAAGGAGTCATGGGCAACCAAGGAAAGGTTGAAGACAAGGGCCTTGTTCCAAGCCTCATATCAAGCTTCTTTCCAAAGAAGGGTGAGCAACCAAGGAAAGGTTGAAGACAAAGGCCTTGCTCCAAGCCTCATATCAAGCTTCTTTCCAAAGAAGGGTGAGTAACCAAGGAAAGAGGGAGACACAAGCCTTGCATCATGCCTTCTTCCCAAAATTGAAGGTCAACTTTCCAAGTCCAAGGGAGCCAAATTCCTTCTTCCAAGCCCATTATCATGCAATGCCCAAATCCAAGAAGCTTTGGTCGGCCAAGGAGTTTGAATTTCAGATTTTTGAATATATTTTTGGTGCCTTAGCAAGAGAAGAAATGTATTTTTTCATTCAAATTTTGAAAGGGTCTAAGGTGCCTACATAAAGGACCTTACCCCTTCCCTTGTAAGGTTAATCTTTGATGAATGAAAAACCAAGTTTCTTGAGATCCAATTTCTCTTTATTTGCCTTCGTTCACTAGGAACGTCGATCTCCGTGAGGGAGTGCCTTCGCCTTTGGGTGTCGAGAGGTGTGAGGCCTCAAGTTACCATCACTTCCCCAACTCCATCCTCTAACTTCGAGTCAAGAAGAACTTCGCCATCACCACAACAACTCTCTTTCCTTCTTCTATTTCTTTCTTTTGATTGAAACCTAACCCTTCTTTGAATGCTCGCAGGTCCTCCAGGTGATACGAGTACAGAGTCGGTTGCCCTTGCCATCGAGATCTTCGGATAGCAAGCCGGTGCATCCACAGGGTTGACGGCTCGATCATCCAGGCCGCATCCGCCAGAGTGAGTGACCTCGGCATCGGGCGCTTCAGATCTTTGAGGTTTGCCCCCTGACTTCTAAGTAGGTATTGATCTAAGAGCTAAGTCCTACGGGATTTCTCAATCCCGGGGTCCTCTCTTTATCATTGCTTAGGGACTACTTGCTTGCTTGATAGTTCTTATTCTTATTGAATCCCTAGAATTACTCTCTTGTCTTCGGGAATCCTCAACCTAATTTAAAACCCTAAAAATCACCTGCATCATCCTAGCATCTAGTTAGTCCCCCATCACTAGGTAGTCATGTGCATCTCTATATGCTGACCTAGTCCTAACACCATGAAAAGGATCATCAATAATTAAATCTTTAGGATGTGAAGTTACATACTTCCATTCTTTTGAAAAATCAGTATGATCCTTGCTTACCATTTCATTTTCATTT
Organism: Areca catechu; assembly: GCA_021397845.1. Lineage (NCBI taxonomy): Eukaryota > Viridiplantae > Streptophyta > Magnoliopsida > Arecales > Arecaceae > Areca > Areca catechu. The sequence continues at coordinate 33,067,802 of CM038041.1, forward strand.
TGCATTGGCTTGTCTTGAATGCTTAGATCTTTCATTTCTTTTTGTAGTGTACCTATATCATTATCTACACACTCATCTTTTCTAGATGGTGAGGGGTTAGCTTCATCAAAAATAACATGAATTGACTCTTCTACAGTAAGAGTCCTTTTATTAGACCCTTTATATGCTTTGCTATGAAGTGAATAACCAAGGAATATAGATTCATCGGACTTTGCATCAAACTTTCCTAGGTTATCTTTACCATTGTTCAACACAAAGCATTTACACCCAAAAACATGAAAATAGTTAATATTCAGTTTTCTTCCATTCTAAAGCTCATAGGGGGTTTTCTATGAAATTGGTCGAATTAAAACTCGGTTTAATATGTAACAGGCAATGTTCACCACTTCTGCCTAAAAGTATCTTGGAAGATTACCTTCACACAACATGGTTCGGGTCATTTCTTCCAAAATCCTATACTTTCTCTCTACAACACCATTTTGTTGTGGTGTTCTAGGAGTGGAGAAGTTATGATCAATGCTATGCTCAGTGCAATATTCATCAAAAAATTGATTTTGAAATTTAGTTCCATGATCACTTCTTATAGAAATAACAGAAAGATTTTTCTCATTTGAAACTTTCTTATGAAATTTTTAAAATACATCAAAAGTTTCATCTTTATGTGCAATAAATAATACCCATATGAATCTAGAAAAGTCATCTACAATCACAAGGCCATATTTCATACCTGCTAGGCTTGTAGTCCTAGTTGGTCCAAATAAGTTCATGTGAAGTAGCTCAAGGGGTCTAGTTGTTGAAATAACATTTTTCGATTTAGAACTGCCCCTAGTTTGTTTGCCTAATTGACAAGCATCACATACATAATCAAGATCAACTTTAAAATATGGCAAACCTCTAACTAGATTCTTTGAAATTAATTTGGCAATTGTATACATGCTAGCATGACCTAATCATCTATGCTATAATAAATATGACTCCTTGGTCTTAGCATTCATTGCTACTAGACTGGAACTACTAGTCATGGTTAGATCATTTAGATCTACTATATAGATGTTTCCAAACCTATGACCAATGGATTTATTACTAGAATCAAGAGAGTTAGTTAAAATACACATAGATGATTCAAAGATAACCTTGTAGCCTTTATCACACAATTGACTAATACTCAATAAATTATGCTTCAATTTATCTGCTAGCAGCACATCTTCAATAAAAGTCAGGGGGTTATTTTGATCTTACCAATTCCGATTATTCTCTCCTTGCCATTATCTCCAAATGTAACCAATCCTCCTTCTTTCATTTGTAGGGTGATGAACTGATCTTTACCACCCGTCATATGCCTTGAACAGCCGCTGTCAAGATACCATCTTTTCTTTAATTTGTGGACTGCAAGACAGTCCTGCAAAACAGTCAAGGAGTGATTTTAGGTACCCAAGCTAACTTGGATCCTTTCGGGTTAGCAAAATTAGTTCCCTTTGGAACCCAAACAGTTTTATATTTCAATGCACCAATCATATAATTTTTCAAAGAATTGTATTGATAAGATTTAAGCCCAAATCTAGACATGCATAACAAACAATTTTATCATTTTTGAATGATGCATGCTTTGAAGCTTTAAAAGATGCAGAAACAAAAAAATTTGGTTTGAAAGATTTATTCATAGAATTCTTGGGAATATATTTCAAGCCATTTGATATAGAATTTGATGGAAAAGCTTTTTCAAGTTTAACATTTGAAGCTGAAGCTTTTGAAGATACAAATTTTGTCGCTGAGATTTTTTTAGCATTTAAAGCATTAAATCCAATTCTAGCTTTACTTCTTGAATCATTTTGTTCTTTCAAAATTAGCTCAAGCTTGTTAGAACTCAAAGTAAGTTTTTCTACTAAAGGCTTAAGCTTTCCAACCTCCTTTTTTAAATCAATATTTTCGATAACTAAAATTCTATTTGTCTCATTTAAAGCAATTTTCTCATTATTCAAAACAATAATATTTTCAGAAAAGATATTTAATTCTTTTTGCAAAATGTTATTCTTTTCAGAAATCTCATCCTTGTCTTTCAATAAAACATCATTTTGTTTCTTCAAGGATTTAATTTTAATCCCAGCTTTCTTGAATTCGACAAGTAAATCATGAAATATAGAGTTTAATTCATCATATGTAAATTCAGTTTGAAGCTCATGGGATGATACCTCGTTTTCAAGACCCATCGACATAGATTTGCAGATTTCATGGTCTCTTCTTATTCAATAGATGAGGACGCTTCGCTGTCGCTCCACGTCGCTACCATAGCTTTTTTTCTTTTTCTTAAATTCCTTTTTCAATAATAGATAATCTGGTTGGATGTGCCCTGGCTTTTTGCATTCATAACAGGTGGGCACTTCTTTTTCTTTCTCCTTTTTCTTGTCATTCTCCTTACTGAATTCTTTGTTCTTGTGGAATTTTCTAAAATACCTTCCTTTTCTTCTTCCCAAGAACTTTCTAAATTTTATGACGACCATGGCAACGTCTTCGTCTTCCAAGTCGCTTTTAGTAAAGGAGCATTCTTCTTCCGATTCTTCATCCTTTTTAGAGTCCATAGCAGCTTTAAAGGTGATTGATCTCTTTTTCTTTTGATCATCTTCAGTTCGGTGCTGCATGGTTAGTTCATGTGTGATAAGAGATCCTAACGCTTCATCCAGCAATAAGGTATTTAAATCTTTCGCTTTTGGATGGCAGTCACTTTCGGATCCTATTTATCTGGAAGAGATCTTAGAATCTTCTGTACTATATGTGCATTAGTATATACCCTGCCAAGACTTTTTAAGCCATTAATAATATCAATGAAATGTGAAAACATGGCAGAGATTGTTTATTAGGTTCCATTTTAAATAATTCGTATCTATGCACAAGAAGATTAATTTTAGAAGACTTCACTTGAGAAGTTCCTTTATGGGTCACTTCGAGTTTATCCCAAATTTCTTTTGCAGAGGAGCAAATAGAAATTCGATTAAACTCATTACTATCCAAAGCACAATATAAGAGATTCATTGCTTTGGCATTTAACTCACCCATCTTCATGTCATGTTCGTCCCAATCCTCTTCAGGTTTTGGAATGTCCATTCCATCAATTTTAGTCATGGAGATATAAGGACCATTTAGAATAACCTTCTACAATTGAAAATCGACTACTTAGACATAAATTTTCATTCTAGCATTCCAGTATGCATAATTTGTGCCAGTGAAAAGTGGAGGTCTATTGGTTGATTGGTCTTCCACCAATGATGTACTCACTGGATGAGCCATCAATCTTTACTCTAGTGTATTCAGAGACATTGCTCTGATACCAGTTGTTGCCCAGGTGGCTATCCAAGAGGGAGGAGAATTGGGAATTTAAAAAATTAAGGCAAGATTATGTGCAATTAAAAATCCCTTGCAAGTGGTAGGTGCTATGACAAGATAATAAATTGCAAAAGCTAAGTAAGAGCAAGGAAGCACAACACAAACACACAAAATTTATAGTGGTTCAGAGCAAACCAGCTCCTACGTCCACTACCCAAGACACCACTTGGGATTTTTACTATATTCACACCCGAATACAATATGATTGTTTTATAGGATCACAATCCAAAACCTCTACACTTTGATTTTATGGGATCACCAAAGAAAACCCAACTCCCCTTGGTTTTAAACAGGCTCACCAAAGAAACCTAACTTGGTTTTCACAGGATCACAAAGAACCTAACACTTGGTTTTTATCAAGGCTCACCAAGAACCTATTTGGTTTTTCAACCGGGCTCACCAATAACCCAACAATTCAAAAATTGAATTGAAATAAATGCAACAAAAATGACAAACTCAATTTGTCGGATAGTTGCCGGTGCAGCTTGATGGAAGTCCACTTGAATGCACTTGAATAAACTTTAATTACTTCAGTGGCTTCTTCAAAAGTTGCTTCAAGCTTCTGATCAGAGTTGGTGAAGACTTGAAGGCTGACTTGAATGCTCTTATGCTCTTTTGCTGTTGGTAGTTAGGATATTCAATGAAGCTCTCTTCTCTTTGAAGAACTTTTCAAAAACTCTTTCTTTTTGGATGTTCAAATCCTTCAAATATAAGGTCTTTTATCACTCCAAGGTAGTTCTATCCATTGTAGACCGTTGGAGAATGATTTGTGACCGTTGGAGCACTTTTTGGTATTAAAAAATAATTATTGAAACTAGTTGTTGGATACCTGAAAATGATGTTCGAGTCGGCTTGGATTCCTTTGAGTCAGCTCGGATCCTTCGAGTCGATAGGTCGAGTCACCAAATCTTCAGTGCAGTCGGCTGTTTGTCTTAGGGTGCAAAACTTCACTCTGGATGAGTCAGCTCTTGATAGCTCGGGTCGGCTCGGACTTCTTTCTTTGAAAAACTTGAACTCAAGGAGTTGGCTTTTTTTATTATTGGTCGGCTCTTCTTCTCAGGTTCTGAAATCATCACTCTGGAAGAGTCGGCTTGATACAGTTTGGGTCAGCTCACTTTCTCAGGTCTTCAAAACTAGATCTGGCAGAGTCAGCTCTTTCTGGTTCGGGTCGGCTCGCCTGGCTATTCTCAGAAAACTTCGAAAACTAGACTCTGGAGGAGTCGGCTTAGACATAATCCAGTCGACTTGGATTCATTAGAGTTAGCTTGGTTGCCTTCGAGCCAGCTCAGATTGGTGCATTCCAGAATCCTTGCTACGTGCCAGTAAGTGGAGTCGACTCTTCATCATGCTGGGATGGCTCAAGTATCTTCTTCTGGATTTTTATACTTGAACTCAAAGAGAAATTCTTACCAACTTTTTACATTTTCAAGCATACCAACTCAAAATAATTTTTATGGTGCACACACAGAAGTAACCCTTTTTACATGATTTTTTCTTAGCTTTTTCATTGGGTTCTTCTTTACAAAGACATATTACAACACAACTCAAACAAGAAACAAAGGTGTAGGAATTGAGGTTTGAATAATTAATTCATCCTACAAAAACTTGTAAAACACTTGAAGAGTTGTTAGAAATAAATATACATGCTCCAATATTTGGTTATCATCAAAATCACTTATGGGGTCAACAATGTCCCTTTCCAGGTCGCTCGGGATCCTCGCCGGATGGGTGACCTTAATGTCCTAGCCCCTCCCCCTCCTCCAACATCCTCGAGCTCCGACCTAGAAAGTCTGTCGGGCACCATCTTGATGATGACCAGGGCAGATGCTGATGGGGGACTAATATGCATGCCATTTTTTTTTATGTTTTACATGTTGAGTTAGGTGATTAATTCCCGAATTTCAGATCAAAATTATTTGTAGAGAATTTTGTATGAATTTTTGAAGATCAGCATGCAGATTAGGACCTAGAAAAGTAGCAAAGAAGGATCGCCGGGGCTGAGAAGCCTCGGTTAGGGCAAGTTCTCCTACAATAAAACTATTGGAGGTAGAGTAGTGTACCTGACAATGTCTGTGAAGATCGCAGTGAAGGGGTCTCTCGTTCCTCGATGGATGCGGCCTGGAAAATCGAGCCAAAGACCCGCGGATACCCGGCTTTCTGCTCGGTGATCCGATTGAGGCTTGGCTGGAGTCGTTGGATTCGTAGGAACTCAGGGACCTGCAAACGACCTGTCAGGGGTTAGAAAATTCACAAAGGAACAAGAAAACAAAGGAAAAACAGCAAGGGAAGGCTTCTTTTGGAGTGGGCATCCAGGGATCTGGAGGATTTGTTGGCAGCAGGAAGATGATTGCAAACACCGAGAAGAAGAACTCTCACAAACCCCTTTATGCACACAGTAGGGTATCACACCACTCAATAGAAGAACTCAAGGTTTTCATTCATCAAAAATTCTCCTTCATACAAGAGGCTAGGGTCCCTTAAATAGACCCTTAACCTTGGGCTCCAAGTAAGGGTACATAAGTCTTTACATAAGAATCCTTTTCCCTCTCAAACCCTAGCTAGAAAATAAGGAAATATTAGATAGAAAAATCCCTAAAAAATTTTTTGACTTGGTCAAGACTCCAAGGATGCCTAGGGGGACGTGTTGGGCTTCTAGGAGCGGCAAAAGGCTGGCCCAAAGGGGCTCGGGTGCATGGGTTTGGGCCTCTGGAAGCTGGGGTGGCCTGGTAGCCAGGTAGCAGGAATATTCCCTGGTATCTTGCTTCTTAGGGGCTTGGGCTTGGCACCTGGGCTTGATTTCTTTGGGCTAGGATGCAGATGGACCTCTGGAATCATAGATGCCCTTATCTATGAATATACTTTGGCATCTGGAAGGAAATCTGGGCATCTGTAAGAAATCAGGGTTTTCTGAATTTTCCTCCTGGGGTCTTCAAATCTTCAAGCTGGGTTGGACTTGTGCTATACTTCCATGTCTTCAATCTAGTTGGACTTGGTCTTCACTTGTATGATATAGTCTTGAGTCTTCAGTATGCTTGGACAGGACTCAAAAAATAAAATAAGCTCAACATGAGCTGACTAGCATTGGACTGAACTAGTTCAACATAAGCTGACTAGTACAGAACTGAAATATCAACTCAAAAGACTCAAACAACAACTAAAAAAAGGACTCAGATGGGCTAAGCCCTTATTACAGATGGAGTCATAAATTATTGATCAATTCATAGAGGGTTGAGAAGCCTCTGCCTTATTCTGGTGCCTTTGGTGTCCGCACCAATTCTCCCGGGGTGGGAGGAACTCGACCTTGTCGAGTGAAGATCAGACTGGCTCACATATCTCTCGAGAAGGTCTGGGTTGAGGCATTGCAAGTCCTCTCGAAAAATCTACGAATCGTGCGACTCTGGCTGGCCTTGCCATCGGACCAGGAATCATTGATAGTCACGGCCCCGGGTCGTGATGGCATGATCATCCAGGATACGCTCGATCCATTCTCCTCTCTCAGGCCAATTTGTTAGTGGATACTCTGGGTTAGGGTCACTCACAATGAAAAGGAATAGGTCCAAAGGCCTTACTAGTTATCGCTGCCGGTTCCCTATACTCAACCAGGTCTGTAATATTGAAGGTAGAACTAATGCCCAAATCCGAAGGCAAGTCTAACACCTAGGCATTTGATCCAATCCTTCTCTATCACTTTAAAAGGTCCGGCTCTGCGAGCATGAAGCTTCTTTTAGGCCTAAGCCTAACCAAGATAGAATCCACTATATCAAATTCTTTGACCCTTCTTCGGGAATTAGCCAGTTATTTTAAGATTAGTGCGGGTGGTGAACATGCTAGGCACATGCAGACTCCTAACAAATGATGCAAAGGACTCATACTGACACCTAACAGACTCGACTATGCATTCCTATCGAAGGAGATTTTGTTGAACTCTTTGGATCTAAACCTAATAGATTATAGGTTCTCTAGGTTTGATCCTAGCTTGACATGCACATGAAAATTTACAGTGAACTCCTAGCAAATTCCAAAGAGTATGCCAGAAGTAAGATGCAAACCTAACATGCGTGATGAATGCATGCAGTATGCTAATCTCAGCTAAATGTAATCTAATGATCCTAGAAATGCTGGAGGTGTCAGGAAAGGGCAGAAAATTGGAAGTGGGTTCAGAATTAGTTTTGTAAGGTAGAAAAAAAGGTTCATGGTTAGTTGGATAAAGTAGGATAAAAGATGGGGTGTCAGGAACTAATCCTATACTAATGAGGTTAACCTTACGAGGTTGAGCTATATCTACAGGGTTTGCATAATAGAAGGATGGGTCGCCAATTTCGGGGAAGAGGTCCTTAATGGGAACTATAGGAGGGGACTCATCTTGAAGGTATTGATTCAAGGAGATAAGGTCCTTAATAAATTCTTCTGGTTCTTGTATTTTAGGACTAGACTCTATAATTTGGCTCTCCTCTATGGTTTCCTCAGGTAAGGCTCTAGCAGCAGTACCTAGGTTCTCTTCCTCTATTTGTTCTTCCACTATAGCTTTAGGTTGGATGTGGTCAAGGTCAATTAGCTCTGGGTTGGTTTCTACCTGGGTATCTACTGGGTCAGCTAATTCTAGGTCATCTAAAGGTGTCTCCTCTTCTCCCTCATACTCATCCACTAGGCTCACATCAGCTTCATACACTTCCGCGTTAATGTAAGCCTTGCGAATCTCAGGAATGGTTGGAGAAGGTCGGCTAGCAGGAAATTGGTTAGGTTATGGTCTCTGATTATGGGTACTACTCCTAGTAGGTTCAGGTTGTATAAGAGGTAGTGGCTCACTATTGGGTTCATATTTAGGGATACTAATCCTATGGGGTTCAAGTTGACTAGGGGAAGCAAAACTAGTACTAGGCTGATACTTAGGGGTTATGGGTTCTCTAGGCTCATAGGACAAGGGTGCAGATCTATGGGTCATGGGATTATAGGATCTGGGGTCATAGGATTTTGGGTCAGCTCTATGATCAGGTTCTAAGGATGGATCAAGGTATGGGGTCCTCCTAAGGTTGGGCTCTCTATATGGGTCAGGATATTGGGTCCTCCTAGGATTGGACTCCCTATATGGGTCAGAATACTGGGTTCTCCTAGGGTTGGACTCCCTATATGGGTCAGAATATTGGGTCCTCCTATGGTTGGACTCCCTATATGGGTCAGAATATTGGGTGTTGGGTCTACTAGGATCATAGGGTGTGGGTGCATAGGATCTATGATCATGGGATCTAGAGTTATAGGATCTAGGTTCATAGGTTATGGATTCATAGGTTCTAGGTTCATAGGATTTGGAGTCATAAGATCTATAGGTTGTGGGTATACTAGGCTTATAGGGAGAGGGTAAATAGGATCTATCTTCCTGGTCTATAAAATCCTGATTGGGTCTTCTAGGACTAACCTTAGGGATTGGGTCATGACAATGGGCTCTCCTAGGTTCAGCCTCAAGGTATGGATCAGGGTTTGGGGTCCTCCTAAGTTGAGGGGAATTAGGATCTGGCTCAGACTGTGACCCATGGTTTTTTTCTGGGGTCCCTACCCGGACTTTTAACTGATCAAACCTATTGGCAAGATGGTCAATTCTATCATTAGTTTGAATACGAGACTGAGTTAACTGGGTCATCTGGGTAGTTATTTGGGTAGCCATCTGGGCCTTTTGATCAGCTAGGGCTTTTATTTGAGCTTGTAAATTTTTCATGGGTTCAGACATTTGTGAAGGAGGTGGGTGATATGAAATTCCTGATCTAGTGCTCATGCAAGACTCGATCAGACCGACTATAGCTGACTAGACCTAGAGTCCAAACTAGATGCTCAATCAGGGTGGCAAACTAGCCTATAGTAACCCTGTACTAAGCCAGGCAGGTGTAAGGGGAGTGTTAGGTCCCTGATTGCCAATCCTAGACACCAATCAGAGATTGGCCAGGTAGGCGGACCAGCACACATGCCCTTCGGGAATGAATCCCTAAACCACCGTTCTAGACACTGAGCACAAGGCACACACAGGTTAACTTGACACAGTGATCTTACACTAGCCCGGACCCGACCAGTTGGCGTCCCTAGCCCACTAGGGCAAATTAAGTCTAATTAATTTTAGGTTAAGGCTTGGGACCGAATGCAAGGGATGTGTTTTTGGGCTAAGGAGAGGTGATCAAATCCTCCCCCCATCTGATATAGCAAGAGTGCCCTTAAAAGTAAATTATGCAATGATGGCAGGCAGATGAGGATGCAAATTAGGGTTTAGATGTTTTTTTTGGTATTTTTGGAGAATATGTATTTTTTTTTTTGGTATTTTTTTAAATAGAAGAAAACTTTCAAATTATGGCCTAATATGCAGGAAATATACTAAAATTAAAAGATATGCAAAAATACTAAACAAAACCCTAAAACTTCCAAACTTGTCTTGCTGAAAAAAATAGAGCCAAAATCTTGCAGGCTGTATTTCGGCTTGAAGAAAATTCAAAGGCCATAATAAAATCTGAAAAAACTTTGAAGATTACTATGAATTATGTTTAATCCATAAAAATAAATCTCATAATTTTTGGAGTTTTTATGAGGGAGACATAATTTAAATAACAGAGTATATACGGACTAAAATATTGCAGAAAACAAGCCCTAATCTAAGCTCTGATACCAAATGATGGGGGACCAATATGCATGCCATTTTTTTTTATGTTTTACATGTTGAGTTAGGTGATTAATTCTTGAAATTTAGATCAAAATTATTTGTAGGGAATTTTGTATGAATTTTTGAAGATCAGCATGCAGATTATGACCTAGAAAAGTAGCAAAGAAGGACCGCCGGGGTTGAGAAGCCTCGGTTAGGGCAAGTTCTCCTACAATAAAACTACTGGAGGTAGAGCAGTGTACCTGACAATGTCTGTGAAGATCGCAGTGAAGGGGTCTCTCGTTTCTCGACGGATGCGGCTTGGAAAACCGAGCCAAAGACCCGCGGATACCCGGCTTTCTGCTCGGTGATCCGATTGAGGCTTGGCTGGAGTCGTTGGATTCGTAGGAACTCAGGGACCTGCAAACGACCTGTCAGGGGTTAGAAAATTCACAAAGAAACAAGAAAACAAAGGAAAAACAGCAAGGGAAGGCTTCTTTTGGAGTGGGCGTCCAGGGATCTGGAGGGTTTGTTGGTAGCAGGAAGATGATTGCAAACACCGGGAAGAAGAACTCTCACAAACCCCTTTATGCACACAGCAGGGTATCACACCACTCAATAGAAGAACTCAAGGTTTCATTCATCAAAAATTCTCCTTCATACAAGAGGCTAGGGTCCCTTAAATAGACCCTTAACCTTGGGCTCCAAATAAGGGTACATAAGTCTTTACATAAGAATCCTTTTCCCTCTCAAACCCTAGCTAGAAAATAAGAAAATATTAGGTAGAAAAATCCCTAAAAATTTTCTTGACTTGGTCAAGACTCCAAGGATGCCTAGGGGGGCATGTTGGGCTTCTAGGAGCAGCAAAAGGCCAGCCCAAAGGGGCTCGGGTGCATGGGTTTGGGCCTCTGGAAGCTGGGGTGGCCTGGTAGCCAGGTAGCAGGAATATTCCCTGGTATCTTGCTTCTTAGGGGCTTGGGCTTGGCACCTGGGCTTGATTTCTTTGGACTAGGATGCAGATGGACCTCTGGAATCATGGATGCCCTTATCTATGAATATACTTGGGCATCTGGAAGGGAATCTGGGCATCTGGAGGGCATCTGAAAGAAATCAGGGTTTTCTTAATTTTCCTCCTGGGGTCTTCAAATCTTCAAGCTGGGTTGGACTTGTGCTATACTTCCATGTCTTCAATCTAGTTGGACTTGGTCTTCACTTATATGATATAGTCTTGAGTCTTCAGTATGATTGGACAGGACTCAAAAAAATAAAATAAGCTCAACATGAGCTGACTAGCATTGGACTGAACTAGCTCAACATAAGCTAACTAGTACAGAACTGAAATATCAACTCAAAAGACTCAAATAACAACTAAAAAAAGGACTCAGATGGGCTAAGCCCTTATTACAGATGGACTCATAAATTATTGATCAATTCATAGAGGGTTGAGAAGCCTCTGCCTTATTCTGGTGCCTTTGGTTTCCGCACCAATTCTCCCAGGGTAGGAGGAACTCGCCCCTGTCGAGTGAAGATCAGACTGGCTCACATATCTCTCGAGAAGGTCTGGGTTGAGGTATTGCAAATCCTCTCGAGAAATCTACGAATCGTACGACTCTGGCTAGCCTTGCCATCGGACCAGGAAGCTTTGAAAGTCACGACCCCGGGTCATGATGGCTTGATCGTCCAGGATACGCTCGATCCGTTCTCCTCTCTCAGGCCAATTTGTTAGTGGACACTCTGGGTTAGGGTCACTCACAATGAAAAGGAATAGGTCCAAAGGCCTTACTAGGTATCGCTGCCGGTTCCCTATACTCAACCAGGTCTGTAATATTGAAGGTAGAACTAATGCCCAAATCCGAAGGCAAGTCTAACACCTAGGCATTTGATCCAATCCTTCTCTATCACTTTAAAAGGTCCGGCTCTGCGAGCATGAAGCTTCTTTTAGGCCTAAGCCTAACCAAGATAGAATCCACTACATCAAATTCTTTGACCCTTCTTCGGAAATTAGCCAGTTATTTTAAGATTAGTGCGGGTGGTGAACATGCTAGGCACATGCAGACTCCTAACAAATGATGCAAAGGACTCATACTGACACCTAACAGACTCGACTATGCATTCCTATCGAAGGAAATTTTGTTGAACTCTTTGGATCTAAACATAATAGATTATAGGTTCTCTAGGTTTGATCCTAGCTTGACATGCACATGAAAATTTACAGTGAACTCCTAGCAAATTCCAAAGAGTATGCCAGAAGTAAGATGCAAACCTAACATGCGTGATGAATGCATGCAGTATGCTAATCTCAGCTAAATGCAATCTAATGATCCTAGAAATGCTGGAGGTGTCAGGAAAGGGCAGAAAATAGGAAGTGGGATCAGAATTAGTTTTGTAAGGTAGAGAAAAAGGTTCATGGTTAGTTGGATAAAGTAGGATAAAAGACGGGGTGTCAGGAACTAATCCTATACTAATGAGGTTAACCTTACGAGGTTGAGCTATATCTATAGGGTTTGCATAATGGAAGGATGGGTCGCCAATTTCGGGGAAGAGGTCCTTAATGGGAACTGTAGGAGGGGACTCATCTTGAAGGTATTGATTCAAAGAGTTAAGGTCCTTAATAAATTCTTCTGGTTCTTGTATTTTAGGACTAGACTCTATAATTTGGCTCTCCTCTATGGTTTCCTCAGGTAAGGCTCTAGCAGCAGTACCTAGGTTCTCTTCCTCTATTTGTTCTTCCACTATAGCTTTAGGTTGGATGTGGTCAAGGTCAATTAGCTCTGGGTTAGTTTCTACCTGGGTATCTACTGGGTCAGCTAATTCTAGGTCATCTAAAGGTGTCTCCTCTTCTCCCTCATACTCATCCACTAGGCTCACATCAGCTTCATACACTTCCGCGTTAATGTAAGCCTTGCGAATCTCAGGAATGGTTGGAGAAGGTCGGCTAGCAGGAAATTGGTTAGGTTCTGGTCTCTGATTATGGGTACTACTCCTAGTAGGTTCAGGTTGTATAAGAGGTAGTGGCTCACTATTGGGTTCATATTTAGGGATACTAATCCTATGGGGTTCAAGTTGAGTAGGGGAAGCAAGACTAGTACTAGGCTGATACTTAGGGGTTATGGGTTCTCTAGGCTCATAGGACAAGGGTGCAGATCTATGGGTCATGGGATTATAGGATCTGGGGTCATAGGATTTTGGGTCAGCTCTATGATCAGGTTCTAAGGATGGATCAAGGTATGGGGTCCTCCTAAGGTTGGGCTCTCTATATGGGTCAGGATATTGGGTCCTCCTAGGATTGGACTCCCTATATGGGTCTGGGTTCTCCTAGGGTTGGACTCCCTATATGGGTCAGAATATTGGGTCCTCCTAGGGTTTGACTCCCTATATGGGTCAGAATATTGGGTGTTGGGTCTACTAGGCTCATAGGGTATGGGTGCATAGGATCTATGATCATGGGATCTAGAGTCATAGGATCTAGGTTCATAGGTTATGGATTCATAGGTTCTAGGTTCATAGGATTTGGAGTCATAAGATCTATAGGTTGTGGGTATACTAGGCTTATAGGGAGAGGGTAAATAGGATCTATCTTCCTGGTCTATAAAATCCTGATTGGGTCTTCTAGGACTAACCTTAGGGATTGGGTCATGACGATGGGCTCTCCTAGGTTCAGCCTCAAGGTATGGATCAGGGTTTGGGGTCCTCCTAAGTTGAGGGGAATTAGGATCTGGCTCAGACTGTGACCCATGATTTTTTTCTGGGGTCCCTACCCGGACTTTTAACTGATCAAACCTATTGGCAAGATGGTCAATTCTATCATTAGTTTGAATACAAGACTGAGTTAACTGGGTCATCTGGGTAGTTATCTGGGTAGCCATCTGGGCCATTTGATCAGCTAGGGCTTTTATTTGAGCTTGTTAATTTTTCATGGGTTCAAACATTTGTGAAGGAGGTGGGTGATATGAAATTCCTGATCTAGTGCTCATGCAAGACTCGATCAGACCGACTATAGCTGACTAGACCTAGAGTCCAAACTAGATGCTCAATCAAGGTGGCAAACTAGCCTATAGTAACCCTGTACTAAGCCAGGCAGGTGTAAGGGGAGTGTTAGGTCCCTGATTGCCAATCCTAGACACCAATCAGAGATTGGCCAGGTAGGCGGACCAGCACACATGTCCTTTAGGATTGAATCCCTAAACCACCGTTCTAGACACTGAGCACAAGGCACACACAGGTTAACTTGACACAGTGATCTAACACTAGCCCGGACCTGACCAGTTGGTGTCCCTAGCCCACTAGGGCAAATTAAGTCTAATTAATTTTAGGTTAAGGCTTGGGACCGAATGCAAGGGATGTGGTTTTGGGCTATGGAGAGGTGATCAAATCCTCCCCCCATCTGATATAGAAAGAGTGCCCTTAAAAGTAAATTATGCAATGATGGCAGGCAGATGAGAATGCAAATTAGGGTTTAGATATTTTTTTTGGTATTTTTGGAGAATATGTAATTTTTTTTTGGGATTTTTTTAAATAGAAGAAAACTTTCAAATTATGGCCTAATATGCAGGAAATATACTAAAATTAAAAGATATGCAAAAATACTAAACAAAACCCTAAAACTTCCAAACTTGTCTTGCTGAAAAAAAAACAGAGCCAAAATTTTGCAGGCTGTATTTCGGCTTGCAGAAAATTCAAAGGCCATAATAAAAACTGAAAAAATTCTGAAAATTACTATGAATTATGTTTAATCTAGAAAACTAAGTCTCATAATTTTTGGAGTTTTTATAAGGGTGAAATAATTTAAATAACAGAGTATATACAGACTGAAATATTTCAGAAAACAAGCCCTAATCTAAGCTCTGATACCAAATGATGGGGGACCAATATGCATGCCATTTTTTTTTCATGTTTTACATGTTGAGTTAGGTGATTAATTCCCAAATTTCAGGTCAAAATTATTTGTAGGGAGTTTTGTATGAATTTTTGAAGATCAGCATGCAGATTAGGACCTAGAAAAGTAGCAAAGAAGGACCGCCGGGGCTGAGAAGCCTCGGTTAGGGCAAGTTCACCTACAATAAAACTACTGGAGGTAGAGCAGTGTACCTGATAATGTCTGTGAAGATCGCAGCGAAGAGGTCTCTCGTTCCTCGACGGATGCGGCCTGAAAAATCGAGCCAAAGACCCGCGGATACCGGGCTTTCTGCTCGGTGATCCGATTGAGGCTTGGCTGGAGTCGTTGGATTCATAGGAACTTAGGGACCTGCAAACGACCTGTCAGGGGTTAGAAAATTCACAAAGGAACAAGAAAATAAAGGAAAAACAGCAAGGGAAGGCTTCTTTTAGAGTGGGCATCCAGGGATCTGGAGGGTTTGTTGGTAGTAGGAAGATGATTGCAAACACCGGGAAGAAGAACTCTCACAAACCCCTTTATGCACACAGCAGGGTATCACACCACTCAATAGAAGAACTCAAGGTTTCATTCATCAAAAATTCTCCTTCATACAAGAGGCTAGGGTCCCTTAAATAGACCCTTAACCTTGGGCTCCAA
The DNA here is from genome assembly GCA_021397845.1 of Areca catechu. Lineage (NCBI taxonomy): Eukaryota > Viridiplantae > Streptophyta > Magnoliopsida > Arecales > Arecaceae > Areca > Areca catechu. The sequence goes on from CM038041.1 coordinate 33,083,329, forward strand.
ATAAGGGTACATAAGTCTTTACATAAGAATCCTTTTCCCTCTCAAACCCTAGCTAGAAAATAAGGAAATATTAGGTAGAAAAATCCCTAAAAATTTTCTTGACTTGGTCAAGACTCCAAGGATGCCTAGGGGGGCGTGTTGGGCTTCTAGGAGCAGCAAAAGGCCGGCCTAAAGGGGCTCGGGTGCATGGGTTTGGGCCTCTGGAAGCTGGGGTGGCCTGGTAGCCAGGTAGCAGGAATATTCCCTGGTATCTTGCTTCTTAGGAGCTTGGGCTTGGCACCTGGGCTTGATTTCTTTGGGCTAGGATGCAGATGGAATTCTGGAATCATGGATGCCCTTATCTATGAGTATACTTTGGCATCTGGAAGGGAATCTGGGCATCTGGAGGGCATCTGCAAGAAATCAGGGTTTTCTGAATTTTCCTCCTGGGGTCTTCAAATCTTCAAGCTGGGTTGGACTTGTGCTATACTTCCATGTCTTCAATCTAGTTGGACTTGGTCTTCACTTGTATGATATAGTCTTGAGTCTTCAGTATGCTTGGACAGGACTCAAAAAAATAAAATAAGCTCAACATGAGCTGACTAGCATTGGACTGAACTAGCTCAACATAAGCTGACTAGTACAGAACTGAAATATCAACTCAAAAGACTCAAACAATAACTAAAAAAAGGACTGAGATGGGCTAAGCCCTTATTACAGATGGACTCATAAATTATTGATCAATTCACAGAGGGTTGAGAAGCCTCTGCCTTATTCTGGTGCCTTTGGTGTCCGCACCAATTCTCCCGGGGTGGGAGGAACTCGACCCTGTCGAGTGAAGATCAGACTGGCTCACATATCTCTCGAGAAGGTCTGGGTCGAGGTATTGCAAGTCCTCTCGAGAAATCTACGAATCGTGCGACTCTGGATGGCCTTGCCATCGGACCAGGAAGCATTGAAAGTCACGGCCCCGGGTCGTGATGGCTTGATCGTCCAGGATACGCTCGATCCGTTCTCCTCTCTCAGGCCAATTTGTTAGTGGACACTCTGGGTTAGGGTCACACACAATGAAAAGGAATAGGTCCAAAGGCCTTACTAGGTATCGCTGCCGGTTCCCTATACTCAACCAGGTCTGTAATATTGAAGGTAGAACTAATGTCCAAATCCGAAGGCAAGTCTAACACCTAGGCATTTGATCCAATCCTTCTCTATCACTTTAAAAGGTCCGGCTCTGCGAGCATGAAGCTTCTTTTAGGCCTAAGCCTAACCAAGATAGAATCCACTACATCAAATTCTTTGACCCTTCTTCGGGAATTAGCCAGTTGTTTTAAGATTAGTGCGGGTGGTGAACATGCTAGGCACATGCAGACTCCTAACAAATGATGCAAAGGACTCATACTGACACCTAACAGACTCGACTATGCATTCCTATCGAAGGAGATTTTGTTGAACTCTTTGGATCTAAACCTAATAGATTATAGGTTCTCTAGGTTTGATCCTAGCTTGACATGCACATGAAAATTTACAGCGAACTCCTAGCAAATTCCAAAGAGTATGCCAGAAGTAAGATGCAAACCTAACATGCGTGATGAATGCATGCAGTATGCTAATCTCAGTTAAATGTAATCTAATGATCCTAGAAATGCTGGAGGTGTCAAGAAAGGGCAGAAAATAGGAAGTGGGTTCAGAATTAGTTTTGTAAGGTAGAGAAAAAGGTTCATGGTTAGTTGGATAAAGTAGGATAAAAGACGGGGTATCAGGAACTATTCCTATACTAATGAGGTTAACCTTACGAGGTTGAGCTATATCTATAGGGTTTGCATAATGGAAGGATGGGTCGCCAATTTCGGGGAAGAGGTCCTTAATGGGAACTATAGGAGAGGACTCATCTTGAAGGTATTGATTCAAAGAGATAAGGTCCTTAATAAATTCTTCTGGTTCTTGTATTTTAGTACTAGACTCTATAATTTGGCTCTCCTCTATGGTTTCCTCTGGTAAGGCTCTAGCAGCAGTACCTAGGTTCTCTTCCTCTATTTGTTCTTCCACTATAGCTTTAGGTTGGATGTGGTCAAGGTCAATTAGCTCTGGGTTGGTTTCTACCTGGGTATCTACTAGGTCAGCTAATTCTAGGTCATCTAAAGGTGTCTCCTCTTCTCCCTCATACTCATCCACTAGGCTCACATCAGCTTCATACACTTCCGCGTTAATGTAAGCCTTGCGAATCTCAGGAATGGTTGGAGAAGGTCGGCTAGCAGGAAATTGGTTAGGTTCTGGTCTCTGATTATGGGTACTACAGTAGATTCAGGTTGTATAAGAGGTAGTGGCTCACTATTGGGTTCATATTTAGGGATACTAATATTCAAGTTGACTAGGATAGTATTAGGCTGATACTCTCTAGGCTCATAGGACAAGGGTGCAGATCTATGGGTCATGGGATTATAGGATCTGGGGTCATAGGATTTTGGGTCAGCTCTATGATCAGGTTCTAAGGATGGATCAAGGTATGGGGTCCTCCTAAGTTTGGGCTCTCTATATGGGTCAGGATATTGGGTCCTCCTAGGATTGGACTCCCTATATGGGTCAGAATACTAGGTTCTCCTAGGGTTGGACTCCCTATATGGGTCAGAATATTGTGTCCTCCTAGGGTTTGACTCCCTATATGGGTCAGAATATTGGGTGTTGGGTCTACTAGGCTCATAGGGTGTGGGTGCATAGGATCTATGATCATGGGATCTAGAGTCATAGGATCTAGGTTCATAGGTTATGGATTCATAGGTTCTAGGTTCATAGGATTTGGAGTCATAAGATCTATAGGTTGTGGGTATACTAGGCTTATAGGGAGAGGGTAAATAGGATCTATCTTCCTGGTCTATAAAATTCTGATTGGGTCTTCTAGGACTAACCTTAGGGATTGGGTCATGACGATGGGCTCTCCTAGGTTCAGCCTCAAGGTATGGATCAGGGTTTGGGGTCCTCCTAAGTTGAGGGGAATTAGGATCTGGCTCAGACTATGACCCATGGTTTTTTTCTGGGGTCCCTACCCGGACTTTTAACTGATCAAACCTATTGGCAAGATGGTCAATTCTATCATTAGTTTGAATACGAGACTGAGTTAACTGGGTCATCTAGGTAGTTATCTGGGTAGCCATCTGGGCCATTTGATCAGCTAGGGCTTTTATTTGAGCTTGTAAATTTTTCATGGGTTCAGACATTTGTGAAGGAGGTGGGTGATATGAAATTCCTGATCTAGTGCTCATGCAAGACTCGATCAGACCGACTATAGCTGACTAGACCTAGAGTCCAAACTAGATGCTCAATCAGGGTGGCAAACTAGCCTATAGTAACCCTGTACTCAGCCAGACAGGTGTAAGGGGAGTGTTAGGTCCCTGATTGCCAATCCTAGACACCAATCAGAGATTGGCCAGGTAGGCGGACCAGCACACATGCCCTTCGGGATTGAATCCCTAAACCACCGTTCTAGACACTAAGCACAAGGCACACACAGGTTAACTTGACACAGTGATCTAACACTAGCCCGAACCCGACCAGTTGGTGTCCCTTGCCCACTAGGGCAAATTAAGTCTAATTAATTTTAGGTTAAGGCTTGGGCCCGAATGCAAAGGATATGGTTTTGGGCTAAGGAGAGGTGATCAAATCCTCCCCCCATCTGATATAGCAAGAGTGCCCTTAAAAGTAAATTATGCAATGATGGCAGGCAGATGAGGATGCAAATTAGGGTTTAGATATTTTTTTAGTATTTTTGGAGAATATGTAATTTTTTTTTTTGGTATTTTTTTAAATAGAAGGAAACTTGCAAATTATGGCCTAATATGCAGGAAATATACTAAAATTAAAAAAACTCTGAAATACAAGAACTAGAAGAATTTATTAAGGACTTGATCTCTTTGAATCAATACCTTCAAGATGAGCCTCCTCCTATAGTTCCCATTAAGGACCTCTTCCCTGAGATTAGTAACCCATCCTGCCATTATGCAAACCCCATAGATATACCGCAACTTCGTAAGGTTAGCCTCATTAGTCTAGGATTAGTCCCTGACATGCCTTCTTATATCGAACTTTATCCAACTAACCTTGAATATTTTTCCCTACCCTACCAAACTACTTCTGAACCCACTTCCTATTTTCTGCCCTTTCCTGACACCTTCAGCATTTCTAGGATTATTAGATTGCATTTAACTGAGATTAGCATACTGCATGCATTCATCACGCATGTTAGGTTTGCATCTTACTTCTGGCATACTCTTTGAAATTTGCTAGGAGTTCACTGTAAATTTTTATGTGCATGTCAAGCTAGGATCAAACCTAGAGAACCTATAATCTATTAGGTTTAAATCCAAAGAGTTCAATAAAATTTTCTTCGATAGGAATGCATAGTCGAGTCTGTTAGGTGTCAGTATGAGTCCTTTGCATCGTTTGTTAGGAGTCTGCATGTGCCTAGCATGTTCACCACCCTCACTAATCTTAAAACAACTGGCTAATTCCCGAAGAAGGGTCAAAGAATTTGATGTAGTGGATTCTATGTTGGTTAGGCATAAGCCTAAAAGAAGCTTCATGCTCGTAGAGCCAGACCTTTTAAAGTATTAAAGAAGGTTGGATCAAATGCCTACGTACTAGACTTGCCTTCGGATATGGGCATTAGTTCTACCTTCAATATTACAGACCTGGTTGAGTACAGGGAACCGGCAACGTGATACAGAACGAAAACTCTGATACTAAAAATGATGCAGAATGAAAGAGGTGATGCGATGGGGAAGTAAATTAAGATTAATTTTTTTTGTTTTTTTTTGTTTTTTTTTATATATTTTCAGAAGTCAGCTTTGACTCAAAGGAAAGTTAAACTAAATTGAAAGAAACTAGACAATAATTGAAAGCACAATTTAAAGGAACTAGATTATCAGAGTAGTTCAGAAGTAAAGGATTGCTGGGGGTTGAGAAACTCCCAGACCTAGGGTTTCACTCTGAACTTTCAACAGGACAGAAGTAAAGAGAAGAGAAGGGTTACAAACCAGGCAGTGATCTTCACAGAGTTTAGTGGAAGGACTCTCTTGAGCAGATTGTTGGATCCCCGGATTCAGATATTTTCGCAATGGATCCTCCAATACTGGCCCTTTGGCAAAGTTGGCTTCTTCTGAACTCAAGATCTGGGAAAGAAGAAGAACAAGTTATGGAACCAGATACTCAAGGAAGGATTTACCAGATAGAAGAACTTGAAAGCTGATGTCGCTGAAATCCTGATTCTCCTGGAGGCTGATCTGACTTCCTCTGGGATTTGCTCTGTCTTCGAAGTAGCCGAACTGGACCTGGATGCTGGTGGTCGGCCTCTACTTAGAGAGAGGGGCGGTGAGAGATGGGGTAGGCTAGGGTTTGGTGGAATGAAGAGGATGCTGGGCGGCTAGGGTTTGGAATGGAAGTGGCTAACCTAGGGTTTGGGGTTGGAGATCTCACACCTCCTCAAGGTTCCTAGGGAACCCGGATTTACTCCCTCATGGAGCTCAACACCTGAATGCAAGTGCGGAAGAGAGAAACATAAAGTTTGCTCACACATAAATTGAATTCATTCATCAGTTATTTTTAAAACTTACAAGAGGGATTTATTTTATAGGCCTTTACAAGAGGTCAGGGTTTTACATCTTCCCATGTGGGACTAATAAGATGGATCTTCAAATTAGGCTTGTAGAATCAAATCCTTCTCATATGGCCGGCCAAGAGCTTCCATAAGTGTTGATTGGCGGCTCCAAATGGTAAGTAGGTGGCGCCTCCTAGCCTTGCTCTTCAAGAAAAATTTTTTTCCTTCCATGCTTGGTTTTATTTGGAAGTATTTGGGTGCCTCCTAGTTTTGCTCCCCAAGTTTTGGCTTCTTCCTTTCATGGCTCAACTCTTTTGGACACCTCCTTTTCTTTCTCCCCAAGTCATGGCTCTTCCCAACTTTGCTTTGGTCTTTTTAGGCATGGATTGGGTGCCCCCTTGAAGTGCTCCCCAAGAAATGCCTCTTTCCTCCTTTAGCTTGGCCTTTTAAGGTATATATGGGGCGCTTCCTTGATTTTGGCTTCAAGAAAAATTCTTGCTCCCTTAGGTGTGGGGACCAAGACACTGGGATGGAGATGTGGCGCCCCCTGGACTCTGGCGTGTGGCTGGGAGTGTGGCGCCCACTTACTTGAGCTTGAGAGAAAAATGTGGCACCCTGGACCTTGACTTGAAAAAGGTGGCACCAACCTGGAGAAGACCTAGGCCACTACTAGGACTTGTACTGAGTCAACATGACTCAACAAAATTTAAATTACAGACTCAAGACAAAAATTGAGTTGACCAAGTCAACCCTTATTACAAAACCAGAAAACCCTAATTCTTCGGGCAAGGTCAATCAGAGATCCAGATGGAGCCTTGAAGTCTTCTTCTGAGTCTGGTGCCCGTACCAATTCTCCCGGGGTGGGAGGAACTCGACCCTGTCGAGTATGGATCAAGCTGGCTCTGGTATCTCTCCAGGAGGTCTGGGTCCAATTCTTGTAATTCTTCTCGAGAGATCCAAGAGTTATCAGAATCTGGCCTTCCTTGCCAGCAGACCAGGTATCTTTGGTATCCTCGATTACGAGTAGAGATAACCTGATCATCCAGGATCTTTTCAATCTGCTCTTTCCTCATAGGCCAATTTGTTGGTGGACACACAGGGTTGGGTTCACTCTCAAGAGCAGGATTAGGCTCAAAAGGCTCACTGGGAATCACAGCTGGCTCTCTATACTCTACTAGGTCTGTAATGTTGAAAGTGGAGCTAATGCCTAGTTCTGAAGGCAGCTCGAGCACATAGGCATTGGATCCTACTCTCTTCACCACTCTAAATGGTCCAGCTCCTCTAGCATGTAACTTTCTAACGGTTCCAGGAGAAAACCGTTCAGGCCTTAACCTAATCATTACATAGTTTCCCTCAACAAAAGTTTTGACTCGCCTTTGAGAATTTAGCCAACTTCTTATAAGTTTCATTACTTAAATTTATTTTGGCATGAATTTCTTTATGCAAGTCTTTTATATGCTGTGCAAAAACTTCAGCAGACTCGGAGACTTGTGTGTGGACTGGTAAAGGAGCTAGGTCAAGAGGTGTGTGAGGTTTGTAACCATGCACAATTTCAAATGGACTCTTACCTGTAGACCTATTGACCGAGTCATTGTATGCAATTTCAGCCCTGGACAAAATACAAATCCCAATTCCTGGTGCTCTTAATCAAACCAAAATCTGAGCCAAAGCCTAGTAAAGGGTCAAGAAAAACTAAACTAGACTGACGACGCATTCCTAAAGAATGGACTTTATTCCAAAGGAACCCTAGGTCTAAACCTAATAAACTACGGCTCTCTAGGTTTGACCTTGGGTCGGAGGATGGCATGCAGAGCATGAAAACTTATCATGGGTGCCTAGTAGGTGCCATAAGGTCTTCCAGAAGTAGGTGGCAAACCTAATAGGTTCTGACACGTGGTTCACTCTAAAGACTTCGACAAAGTATACTTGGATGGTGTAAGAAGCATTGGAAGTCCTAGAGAAAGGGAGGAGATATGAGGTGGAGTCTCGAATTACCTGTTGACTAAAGGTGGTGACTTGAAGGTTTGAATGGTGATCTATGAGTGTCAACTGGTCATCCTTACGAAAGGAAAAGTTTGCTACTCCCAGGAATGGATCAAGAGATGGTTCGGGAAGTAGCCTAGGACATGTGATTGCAATAGTTAAGGTTTGTTCTCTAAGCAAATAATGATCCACTTTCTCAAGAACTGGATTAGAGAATGATTCATGGGAGGGCCTATGGATGATGACCTCAAGACTTGAAATTTGACCTATGGGTGCGGAAAGGTATACTCTATAGAAGGGTAGCTCAGTCATGCGAAGGAAGGGGTCTGGGGCCATAAGGAGGACTTCTACAGGACTAGGTGAATCAATCCGCTCAAGAAAAGGATGTCCAACTGAGATTATGGGAGAGACCTTAGTGGCTGAGCATGGGACAAGGTCCAATTGTAAGAGGCTTGATTCAGTCATCCTAGGGAGAGGATCTACCGTAGGGTGGGCAAACTTAAACAGTTTAGTACAAAGATCTTCAATTGGTACTTGGGGAATGACTGTCATTAGAGGATACGAACTGATAGCTCGGGCTAACACTATGAGTTCTTCCTGGGGGTATTTGACTAAAGGAACCTGGTTCTCACAAATCTCTTGAATTTATGAACTAGGTCCTACCACTTGGTTGCTCTCCAAGGTCTCCTCAGGTAAGTAACAAATAGTATCGATGTCACATTCTTCAAGTTCTTCCCCCTCATATTCATTAACTAGACTCAAGCCAGCATCATATACTTCCTCGATGCCATCTTCAATGGGTTTCGGGTCAGTGGTAATCGGGTCAACTGATTCTGGGCCTGTCATACCTAACCCTTCTTCCTCATTGGTATCCTTCTGGTCAAGAGGTGACACAAGTGGGAATTGACAAACAAAAGTCTGGTTCACTACGGGTGTCGGATCAATCGGAACTTGACTCAAGTTGGTAGAGGTTGGCTTTAAGTCCAAAGTACTTGATTGGTTATATCTTAAAGACCACTCATAGTCTTGGGCTTCTTAGTAGGCTCGGTCTAACTTATTGGTCTTTTCAAGGCATAGCTTCGTATAAATGTCCGGGTGTAACCCAACCCTAAACCTCGATGTGATCTGAGCTTCAGTCTCAATGGTATTGCATTTCATGTCATACCACTGGAAGTCCTCGATATATTTAGATACAGGCCTATTACCTTGTCGCAATTGGTACCATTGGTCTAAAAGTCTTTTCTCATAGGATCTACCTAGGTACCTATCTCTCAACTTACTTCTCATATCTCTCCAAGTATATATTTCATCTTTTCTTTGATAACACTCACGCTCAATAGCATACCAATGCGACCTAGCATGTTTGGTGAACTTGGTTTTGGCCAACCTAACTTGTCCTAATTCCGATATGTTAGTGCACTCAAAATACTGATCCATTTGTTCTTCCCACTTAATATATGTATCTTGTCTTCCATCAAAAGTGGGTGCATAAGGTTCGGTGTTCCTAATGGGTCCCTTCTCTAAGTCAACCAAGTATGGGTATAGGCTCCTAGGGTTATGCTCGGGATCATGGTATAAGGTCCTCCGAGGCTCCTGGCATGGGTGAGGTTGGGGCCTATTAAATTTTGGATCAGGGGTCCAATTTTGATGTCTACATTTCTCAAGTCCCTGGGCTCGGTCTCTAAACTGGGCAAAACCCTCATTCATATCCTGACTCAATTTGGTCATACTTTCGGTAAGAGTTCTAATCATGGCCTCTAAATCAGGTTGGGTTTGACCAGGTTGGGAGGGTACTCCGTTCCGGGTGGACATGATGATGCAAGCAAGCACACAGAATGTGACTAGACTAAAGCGACTACTGGCTCACTAGATCTAGAGTCCAAACTAGATGCCCAATCAGAGTGGCAAGTAGCCTGTAGTAACTCGGGACTCAGCCAGGCTGGTGTAAGGGGAGTGTTAGGTCCCTAATTGCCAATCCTAGACACCAATCAGTAATTGGCCAGGTAGGCGGACCAGCACACAAGCCCTTCGGGACGTAGTCCCTGAATCACCGTTCTAGACACTGAGTACAAAGCACACACAGAGTAACCTGACAAACTGACTAAACCCTAGGCTGGACCTGACCAGTTGGTGTTCCTAGCCCACTAGGGCAAATTAAGTCTAATAAATTTTAAAATTAGGCTTAGGATCGAATGAATGGGTGGTGGTTTTGGGCTAAGGAGAGGTTATCAACTCCTCCCCTTATCTTAGATGCTCAATTGCCCTTAAGATGAATTAGGAGATGATCACTCAAAAATTGAATTGCAGAAACACAGAAATAGAATTGCTATAATTTAACTCTCAGAAATTTCATAGAAACCAATAAATCACAGTAAAATTATGTAAAATATATTCAATTATTCTGGTTCCAGCAAAATAAAAATCATGAAAATTGAAGTTAACTTCAATGAGAAACAATTCCTGCAACAGGATAGTTACAGACTAAAAATAGAATGCTTCCCCCGTTTACAATTCCTGCTATGAAGTTGTAACCCAGCGGATCCCCTACACGCCCTAGGAACACCCCGTGGAATGGGAAGAGGAGGTTTGCACCTCGCTTCGTTCCTAGGACCGGACGTCCTGGGGAGTCTACTTCGAGCAGACAAAGTAAAAAAGAGAGACACTCAAAACATGCAAGCAAGTCAGAAATCCTAGACAGGGCTCTGATACCAAAATTGATATTAAACGAAAACTCTGATACTAAAAATGATGTAGAATGAAAGAGGTGATGCGATGCGGAAGTAAATTAAGATTAATTTTTTTTTGTTTTTTTCTCTCTTTTTTTTTATATTTTCAAAAGTCGGCTTTGACTCAAAGGAAAGTTAAACTAAATTGAAAGAAACTAGATAATAATTGAAAGCACAATTTAAAGGAACTAGATTATCAGAGTAGTTCAGAAGTAAAGGATCGCTGGGGGTTGAGAAACTGACCTAGGGTTTCGCTCTGAACTTTCAACAGGACAGAAGTAAAGAGAAGAGAAGGGTTACAGACCAGGCAGTGATCTTCACAGAGTTTAGTGGAAGGACTCTCTTGAGCAGATTGTTAGATCCCCGGATTCAGATATCTTCGTAATGGATCCTCCAATACTGGCCCTTTGGCAGAGTTGGCTTCTTCTGAACTCAAGATCTAGGAAAGAAGAAGAACAAGTTATGGAACCAGATACTCAAGGAAGGATTTACCAGATAGAAGAACTTGAAAGCTGATGTCGCTGAAATCCTGATTCTCCTGGAGGCTGATCTGACTACCTCTGGGATTTGCTCTATCTTCGAAGTAACCGAACTGGACCTGGATGTTGGTGGTCGGCCTCTACTTAGAGAGAGGGGCAGTGAGAGATGGGGTAGGCTAGGGTTTGGTGGAATGAAGAGGATGCTGGGTGGCTAGGGTTTGGAATGGAAGTGGCTAACCTAGGGTTTGGGGTTGGAGATCTCACACCTCCTCAAGGTTCCTAGGGAACCCGGATTTACTCCCTCACGGAGCTCAACACCTGAATGCAAGTGCGGAAGAGAGAAACACAAAGTTTGCTCACACATAAATTGAATTCATTCATCAGTTATTTTTAAAACTTACTAGAGGGATTTATTTTATAGGCCTTTACAAGAGGTCAGGGTTTTACATCTTCCCATGTGGGACTAATAGGATGGATCTTCAAATTAGGCTTGTAGAATCAAATCCTTCTCATATGGCTGGCCAAGAGCTTCCATAAGTGTTGATTGGTGGCTCCAAATGGTAAGTAGGTGGCGCCTCCTAGCCTTGCTCTTCAAGAAAAATTTTTTTCCTTCCATGCTTGGTTTTATTTGGAAGTATTTGGCCGCCTCCTAGTTTTGCTCCCTAAGTTTTGGCTTCTTCCTTTCATGGCTCAACTCTTTTGGACACCTCCTTTTCTTTCTCCCCAAGTCATGGCTCTTCCCAACTTTGCATTGGTCTTTTTAGGCATGGATTGGGCGCCCCCTTGAAGTGCTCCCCAAGAAATGCCTCTTTCCTCCGTTAGCTTGGCCTTTTAAGGTATATATGGGGCGCTTCCTTGATTTTGGCTTCAAGAAAAATTCTTGCTCCCTTAGGTGTGGGGACCAAGACACTGGGATGGAGATGTGGCACCTCCTGGACTCTTGCGTGTGGCTGGGAGTGTGGCGCCCACTTACTTGAGCTTGGGAGAAAAATGTGGCACCCTGGACCTTGACTTGAAAAAGATGGCACCAACCTGGAGAAGACCTAGGCCACTACTAGGACTTGTACTGAGTCAACATGACTCAACAAAATTTAAATTACAGACTCAAGACTAAAATTGAGTTGACCAAGTCAACCCTTATTACAAAATCAGAAAACCCTAATTTTTTGGGCAAGGTCAATCAGAGATCCAGATGGAGCCCTGAAGTCTTCTTCTGAGTCTGGTGCCCGCACCACAATAATACCTAGTGAGGCTTTTGGACCTATCCCTTCTGTTGGGAGTGATCCTTACCCAGAGTGTCCACCAATTAATTGGCCTGAGAGAGGAGAACGGATCGAGCGTATCCTGGATGATCAAGCCATTACGACCTGGGGCCGCGGTTATCAACGCTTCCTAGTCTGATGGCAAGGCCGGCCAGAGTCGGACGATTCATGGATTTCTCGAGAGGACTTGCAACGCCTCAACCTAGACCTTCTTGAGAGATATGTGAGCCAATCTGATCTTCACTCGACAGGGTCGAGTTCCTCCCACCCCGGGAGAATTGGTGCAGACACCAAAGGTACCATAATAAGGCAGAGGCTTCTCAACCCTCTATAGATCACTTAAATAACATTCGAGTCCACTATAATAAAGCTTAGTCCAGCTGAGTTGTTTTCATTTAAGTCCTGTAATTATTTAGCTCATGTTGAGCTAGTCCAGTCCAATGTTAGTCAGCTCATGTCAAGCTAATTTTATTTTTGAGTCCTGTTCAACCATATTGAAGACTCAAGACCACATCATACAAGTGAAGACCAAGTCCAACCTGATTGAAGACATTGATGTTGAGCCCGAGTCCAACCTAACTAGAAGACATGAAGATCCCCGGAGGAGAATTAAAACAAGTGCAAACCTGAAGCCTGGAGACCAGCCAGAAGGAAACTGGGCCAGCCCAGGCCCAGGGAGAAATTAGGGCGCCCCTCCTTAGAATTACCTTCCCCTTGGTCGGCCACTTATGGTCACCCCCTTGGCCGACCAAGACAAGGAGAGGGAGTCCCATTCCATTTAAAATTTTTCTACCTAGGTTGCCATGTATTCCTAGTTAGAGTTTGTAAGGGAAAAGGAGTCCTATGTAAAGTCTAAAGTACCCTTACTTGGGGCCCAAGGTTAAGGGTCTATTTAAGGGACCTTAGCCTCTTGTATGAAGGGAGAATTTTTGATGAATGAAAACCTTGAGTTCTTCTATTGAGTTGTGTGATACCCTGCTATGTGCATAAAGGGGTTTGTGAGAGTTCTTCTTCCCAGTGTTTCCAATCATCTTTCTGCTGCCAACAAACCCTCCAAATCCCTGGATGCCCACTCCAAAAGAAGCCTTCCCTTGCTATTTTTCCTTTGTTTTCTTGTTCCTTTGTGAATTTTCTAACCCCTGACAGGTCATTTGCAGGTCCCTGAGTTCCTACGAATCCAACGACTCCAGCCAAGCCTCAATCAGATCACCGAGCAGAAAGCTGGGTATCCGCGGGTCTTTGGCTCGATTTTTCAGGCCGCATCCATCGAGGAACGAGAGACCCCTTACTGCGATCTTCACAGACATTGTCAGGTATACCCCCTCTACCTCCAGTAGTTTTATTGTGGAGAACTTGCCCTAACCGAGGCTTCTCAGCCCCGGCGGTCCTTCTTTGCTATTTTTCTAGGTCCTAATCTGCATGCTGATCTTCAAAAATTCATACAAAATTCCCTATAAATAATTTTGATCTAAAATTCGGGAATTAATCACCTAACTCAACATGTAAAACATACAAAAAAAATGGCATGCATATTAGTCCCCCATCAAATGGGTCATATAGTCCTTGAGAGATTAGTGGTCCTGCTGGTGAATCGAAAAGAGGCTATCAGCTTCCTGCAGTACCTTACGACAGGTATCAAAATATACAATGAACTTCTTCTCTAGCTACTAAGGGAGTCGATGCTCCCTAGCTCGAGACAGGAGTACCAGACTCGTGTCACCTTGCAAAGCATAATTAGGAAGGTAGAATAGAGGAGGCCATCTGTTATCCTTTGGACCCTCATGAGGGCCTTATAGATCTCAAGATGGTCAAGGTGATCCATGATCCTGTCATAGGGATCCACCTGGGGCATGCAAAACCAACTAAGGATTGGCTGCTCCCAAATCCGGCAAGAGAGAGGAGGGTAGGAGTCATAGCCCACAGGCTCTTGGGTGGAGCCTTGGAGGTCGACAAACTGGCAGGCGAGGTCGGCCAGCATGCATTCATGTTACTCCAGGCGCTCCTCGGCCTATCATCGGATTGCCTTATCAATTGACCCCTCTGTAGAGGCCATCGAAGGGGAGGTAGATGGAGACCGGGAGAGCTCACATTTCATCCCCTCCCATGCCAGTGTCAGTGGTGCATGGAGCCATCGTAGTTCGAGATGGGAGAGCAGGTCTCCCGATCGATCGAATTGCCCCAGTGCCCCCTCCCTAATTGGCGATGGTTCCCTCGTGGGTCATGCAGGGATTGTGGAAACGATGATGCCTGCAAGTGAGATGGCCCTTCATGGAAGAACTGAAGACTAGCATAAGCGATAGTGATAAGGACTGCGGGGCTCTCGGGCTGCTGCTATGCCGCCATAGATCGATGCTAGTGCTGCAGCCATTATACAACCGCAGTCAACATCTGATCCTACTGTGCCAACATAGTGATCTGCACCTACTGGTCCACCGGTAGTGGAGGTGGCAAAGCCGGGAGCTCCACCTCCTAGCCAGCTGGTCACTGTGGTGGGATGGGTTCCCAACGTGGTTGGTGGATGCTTTGCATGTGCACGTCTCCACCATAGAATCGATGTAGCGGGTCTCAAGCTAGCAGTCAACGATGTCGCCCATGTAGTGCTACTCGTGAGCCCCGTTCATGGTGCGCCAATCTATTATGGCCTATATCGCTTCTGCTTGCAGCTTCGACGAGCCTTGGCACCATGTCAGGTGCTCTGGAGAAGGTCAGGTCCCTCACCTTTGACTGATTTTATCCTACCGAACTTGCAAAAAAGAGTCCCGGGCTGGAGATTCCGATGGGGATACTTCGATGCTCAAGTTAGTTCAGTAATCAAGGGTAACAATCCCTCTTTCGTGGTGACCTCGAGAACTACCACGGACAAGAGAATGAGAAGAAAGTTCTCTTCTATATTGTGGGGGGATGCTTGCCTCTTCCCTTGGCCGGAGATCCCTCTTACTTGTATAGAAGTCAACACCATGGAGCAGGGTATGGAACCCTAGTAGAGCACACCTCTGTGATGGTGAGGCTTCATGGGACAAGACCTGGAGTCCTGGCAAAGCATGCCTCTGCAAGAGGAGCATGTTCGACAGAGTCCTACATGACAGGACTTGGAGTCCTAGTAGAACACGCCTTTGTAAGGGGCACAAGTATGATAGAGCACTGCAGGATAGGATCTGGAGCCTTGTCAGGGTGCTTCTTTATAGGCGATACAGGCCCGGTGGGGTACCTCCCCTACAGGGTTTACCTTTTCGAATGTCGCGATAGGTTCAGCGGGGATGGCAACACCACATTCCTGGGTCGCTATCGGTGCCCTAGTCATGGGGCCGGGACTAGGCCGGCCGTACGGGTTCATAAAGGGTCACAGCCCTTCCATCCCATCGCCTGCCTTGGCCTATGGGGAGGGTTCTCCCAAATCCATGGCTCAGCTTTGCCGAGAACTCTACTCGGTTGAAAGTTCTACTCGACCAGGAGCTCAACTCGGCCAGGAGCTTTATCTGACCATAAACTCTACTCGACCCTGAGCTTTACTTGGCTAGGAGCTCTACTCTGCTCGGAGCTCTACTCAGCTAGGAGCTCAACTCGGTCGGAGCTTTACTCGGTCTGGAGCTCTACTCGGCCTAAAGCACTACTCGGCCAGGAGCTTTACTCGGCCTGGAGCTATACTCGGCCAGGAGCTTTACTCGGCCCAGAGCTCTACTCGACCAGGAGCTCAGCTCGGCCCGAAGCTCTACTCGACCCGAAGCTCTACTTAGCCCGGAGCTCAGCTCGAGGTTGCCATATCGGTAATTAGCCACATCACCTTCCATCCTCAAATTTATTTGGTTTGCTATCTTCCATAGCCACTATAGCTCTTATTCCAACCAGCTATTACAAGGTTTTTTTTAGAAGTCCCAACCCTATTATTCCCTTATTTTTTTTGAAAATTCCAATCTTTTTTCTTTCTTTTTGGGCCACCCTACTATCGATCGCCGTTACTATCTTTTGGCCTTCTATAATCTATCCTCCGACCTTGGCCACCACCAACGCTAGAGGCTCTCTTGTCTCGAAAAGAATAGGAAACATAAGTCCATTGTTTCATCAAAAAAAGAGAAAGAAGAAAGAGTCAAAAAAAAAAGAAGAAAAAAAGAGAGAGAGTTTCTTTCTCTTCTTATTCTCTCTTTCCTCTCTTTTCCCCACATTCTCTCTAGTTTCTCTCTAGCTTCTCTCTACAAGTTTCTTTCTTTAGATTATTTCTTTCTCTCTCTACTATCTCTTTAGGATTGCTTGATCAAGTAAAGGGTTGTTCTCAATGACTTTGATGGATCTCGGTGAATGAATTCTAATTAACTCATGCTTGCTAGGCGGTGTACCGATCTCTACTTTGGCTCTTGTCGAGCATTGCTACATTTGGTCATTTTCAATCTTTGTTGAACCATCTTTGTCCCCAGTCTAACCATGATCTAATAAAATTATCCTGATCGAACCGACCGGGGTGTTGGGCACTTTAACTTGATCAACCAATGATGGTGTAAAATAGGATTATTTACTTTAAAAATATTAATGGTTATGTTGCCGACCTTACCGCTGTGGCCTGCAGCTACGAGTTGGCATCGGACTTCGGTCTCCTCTACTTCAGAATCCTGACATTCCTGGACCTGCAAAATAGGGTTAGAGACCCGGGCCGGGGGTTCCGACGGGGGCACTCCAATGATCAAGTTAGAGAGTGGCAAAGTAGAACAGATCCACTAAGATGGATCCTCGCTGGGTCTCCGTGCTTAGAGGAATCTGTGATGAGGAGATGAATGAAAATGAGCAAGAACGAAAGGGGTCAGCACTCCGATTCTTCCGACTGGGCTCATCGATCTCCCTCCTGAGAGTTTCTTCGGAATCTTTGTCTCAGAGTTGCTTGTTCTCTCCTTCCATGCATTTGCCCTCTTGATTGCGTACCCTCTTTCATGCTCGCTGGTGCCTTGTTGATATCATCGGGTGCTTCGGTGCCTCGATTCTCCCCCTCTGAGGAGGCCTTAGAGGTCAACAATGCTTATTGGCCATTTCCCTGAGGTCGTCTCCCCTTACGGTTGGGAGTTAAGTGGCAAGCTCGTCTTGTCTATCATGCAGTCATGAAAGGGGGAGCCAAGCGGGACCTCGATCTGTGCATAGGCATCCTTGGGTTCGAGGCGTTGACCGTGGTCCTCCCCTTCGGGGGTTTCAGGTCACTGACCGCCGGATCTGGTACCTCGATCAAGGTGTCCCTCCTAAACTAGTACAAACAAGGTTCCGCACATCGTTACAAATTTGGGAATGCCATACTAGATGTGCCACACTATACGCGCCGTCCTCAGTAGCGTTCTCGGGGCTTGCGCTCTCGGTCCTCTAGATGCTCCATAGAGAAGGCTCAACTTCGGTCGAGGTGGACCCATGTAGGGGTGCCACCTGGTGAAGGAGCAGAGGTAGGCCCATTTCGATCGAGATGGATCCCTTCTGGGCTGGCACCTAGTGAAGGGGCAGAGGCAAGCTCAACTTCGACCGAGGTGGACCCTTCTGGGGGCGCCACCTGGTGAAGGAGCAGAGGTGCCAGGCTCAACTTCAGTCGAGGTAGACCCCTCCGAGGGCGCCACCTGGTGAAGGAGCAGAGGTAGGCCCTCTTCGACCGAGGTGGACCCCTCCTAGGTTGACACCTGGCGAAGGGGCAGAGGCAAGTTTGACTTCAACCAAAGTGGATCCCTCTAGGGGTGCCACCTGGTGAAGGAGCAGAGGCAGGCCCACTTCGATTGAGGTGGACCCTTCCTGGGTCGACACCTGGTGAAGGGGCAGAGGCAAGCTTGACTTCGGTTGAGGTGGACCCCTCTGGGGGTGCCACCTAGTGAAGGAGCAGAGGTGCCAACTCGACTTCAGCCGAGGTGGACCCCTCCTGGGTTGACACCTGGTGAAGGGGCAGAGGCAAGCTCGACTTCGGTCGAGGTGGACCCCTCTGGGGGTGCCACCTAGTGGAGGAGCAGAGGTGCCAGGCTCGACTTCAACCGAGGTGGACCCCTCCTGGGTCGACACTTGGCGAAGGGGCAAAGGCAAGCTCGACTTTGGTCAAGGTGGTACCCCCAAAGGGGTACCACCTGGCAGAGGAGCAGAGGTGCCAGACTCGACTTCAGCCGAGGTGGACCCCTCCTGGGTCGACACCTGGCGAAGGAGCAGAGGCAGGCCCTCAGCCGAGGTGGACCCCTCCTGGGTCGACACCTGGCGAAGGGGCAGAGGCAAGCTCGACTTCAACCGAGGTGGATCCCTCTGGGGGTGCCACCTGGCGGAGGAGCAAAGGTGCCAGGCTTGACTTCAGCTGAGATGGACCCCTCCTGGGTTGACACCTAGTGAAGAAGCAGAGGCAGGCCCACTTCGACCGAGGTGAACCCCCCTAGGTCGACACCTGGCAAAGGGACAAAGGTGCCGAGCTCGGCTCGAGGTGGGCATGAATGCTGGTCAGGCCATCTGGCAAGAGAGCTTGGAAGAGAACACCGTGTGGCATCGCTTGGCTGCCAGCTGGGTCTGACGCATGCTCCATGTCAGCGATCTTGCCATATCAGTTGCCCCCCACTACCAAGTCCCATCGAAGCGCGTGGCTAGGACATGGGGAATTAATGCAGAGGTGATGTGGGAGGGCAAAAATCTTGTACAATAATTGTCACGATTGCCATCGCTCCGCTCATCGTGCCCGAGGTCCAATGCACAGGCACCACATCTGCATTTCGATGGATCATAATTACACCATACCAGACTCGAGATGGTTTTTAGCAAACTAGAGCATCATTGTCTGGCGTCTTCACATGCGGCATTCATCCGTTGGCTCGGTCAAAAAGCGGCTGTACGGCTGCTGTCGATTGGTTTTGAATATAAGAGGGGACTTTATGGAAATGAGGTTTCTTGGCTTTCTCGCACCTTGCCGATGGTTGCAGCGGTCCTTCTTCATCTCTCGGGTTGCCTTTCTCTGCTAAAATAGCCTAGTGAGTCCCCGTTGATTCTTATTTTCTCTCTTGCTTCTTCTCGAACTCCAGTCCTCCCCTTGTCCTGGGCGAACCAGATCTCTTTCTAACCTCTTCCTTCTTGATGGCTCCTTCGGGTCATCATCATCATTCCTCTTCTAACCCGGACGAGGTCGGTCCATCCTGGCTGAGGACTCCATCATCCTCCTCGTCGGAGGGCGACGTTCCCCTTGATGTCCGGAGGTGGCTGCGGCCGGGCAGGATTACCATTGGAATCCCCAGGGCCCCTAGGGCTCCTCTTGTTACCCCCGCTCTTCTTATCTCTGTCGTCACCCCTTCGATGGCAGAGACTCCTTCCGGTCCCTCCGGTTTTACTTCGACGATGACCGGAGATGATCTTTCTTGGATCCAGGACATATATGGGGTCCTGAATTCCATCCGACTCTCACTCCCGAGATCGGGGGAGCGAGTCACCTCGAGCGACCCTAACCGGGTTGCTTCTACGAGGACTTCCTTGCTGGGGATCTTCGTTTTCCACTTCACCCTTTCTTCCTTTCATTTCTCAGCAACTTCCGTCTCGTTCCAGCCCAGTTGGCTCCTAATGCCATCAGGGTTATCTTTACCTTCATCGTCTTCTGCCACTTCCATGGGTTTGTCGCCCGTTTCTCACTGTTTAGGACTCTCTTTATCCTGAAGAACTACTCTATCGATGATGGCTGGTGGTACCACTCCCCCCGGCCTAGGTGCTTCCGGTTTGGCCTCCTCACATCAATCAAGGGGTGAAAGAATCGGTTCTTCTTTGCCTCAGTTGGGGACGTTGATTAGGTCTGGAGTGAGCCAGACCAGTCCCCAAACCAAAACTCCCAGGTTGAGCCGGCTGACCAAGATGTCTATTCTTAGCTGTTGGGTGATGTGGTCCCTTCCCTCGAGGTTCTGCTCTCAGAGCAGAACCTATTCGTGGCAGGGGTCAGCCTGATCCGGACGATTGGTGAGGCTTCGGGCCTCCTTTCTTCTCTTTTCCCTTTTTTTTCTTTTTTTTATCTCCTTTGACTTTTTCTCTTTTTGGGGATGAAGTTCTCCATGGATAGCCTGATTAAGGGGGCCCGGAAAAGAGGTGCTTCGGGCGGGGCCCAGGAGACTCCACTGAAGAGGGCTCGCATGGAGATGGACCAGGGGCCCAGGCCCGCTTCAACCTTGAAGCCCAGGGCGGCGGATGCAACTCCCCAGCCATTTCAGTAGCAAGCTCCCGCCCCAGAGGTCATCGACATCGACGGGAGTGGGGAGGAGGAGCGACCGGTGCCTTCTACAACGGCCGTAGCGACCAGCACTCCGATAGTGTCCGTGATGGCGGTAGCGACCCCGCCATCCATGGCTCTGCCAGTTGGAGGGACTCTTACTCAGCCCTCCTCCGAGCCATATCTCGCACTGGCAAGGCTTCCTGGGAATGCCTCAGTTATCCAAGACCAGGGGCTAGCAGAGAGGATGATGGAGTACGCGGCCCAGCCCCGGGACCACCGCTTGAGGGGTGGATGGGACTATGCAGCCACACAGCTCGAAATTCTTCCTCGACTTTTCATGGTAAGTATCCATCACCTCCCTTCTTAATGTTCCAGTTGGATTGCTAAGGGATTCTGACCTCATTTTTGATGCAGATCAGGACTGACGTCCTACTTTTCTGCGACTTCCTTGCTTCTTTTGTAAGGAAAGAGGCCGAAAGGGAGAAGAGGCTGGCCAAGCTCATGGCCGATGTGATGGATTTGATGGAGAAGGGGCGTGAGCAGAGGGAGAGCAATGAAGCTCTCTGAGGGAACCTGGCCCGTGCTGAAGGGCGCATTAGGGACCTTGAGGCCTCCCGATCCGAGGAGAGGATCTCGGCTTAGTGCCGTGCCGAAGAGGATGTAGCAAAGATCTCCCATCTCAGGGGGCAGTCCCGGTCACTGGAGAGCTGGGTCGACAAGGTCCTGGCAGAGCTGACGACGGCCAAGAAGAAGACCTCCTACGTCTCGGGGCTGCTGAAGGCCACACAGAGGGATGCCCAGGAAGCCGTGCCAAAGTTCCAGGCCTCCCAGGAGTTCAAGGATGAGGTCCATGAGGCTATCGTGGACTCCTTCCTAAAGGGCTTCGGGGTCTGCCAGGAGAAGGTGGCCTCCCTCTTCCCGGAGCTGGATTTGGCTGGGGTCGTTCTGGGCAGCCCTAGGGAGCAGCCTGAGGGGGTAGCAACGCAAGGAGCTGTCGATGAGGAGACCGCCGAGCAACCTACCGGGGAGGCAACTGGCGACACGGAGGCTTCCCTGCCTAGGGTGGAGATGATGGCGGAGTGACCTTGGGTCATCCACTCTGTATTCTAGTGTAGGGCTTCTTTTTTGTTCTTTTAGGTCACCCGGTCTGTCGGGTCCCTTTTGTTTGTAAGAAACCCTTACACTGGAAATGAAGTTCTTCTTCCCTTCACTTCTCATGATTTTTTGTCTTGACTCTCTGTTCTGCTCTTCCTTGTCATTGTTTGTTGTTGTTTTTTGTGGGAGCCAAGTCTGCAACTCTGATCTGCAGTTCAACGTCAACACTTAGTTAGAAACCAGATTTAGGAGGCCTCCAGGCTTTGGGAAGGGACCCCTGGAGCTTCTGGCTTGTATTTTATAAGTTTTTAGTGCCAGGACTTTGGTTATTGGAACTGGGTTCCGTGCCTTTACGCCAGAACTAGGTTTCGGGCCATCTTCTAGACTGAGGTCCGGGACTTCATGGAGGAACTAGGTTTCGTGCTATCTTCCGGACTGAGGTCTAGGACTTCATGGAGGAACTAGGTTCCGTGCCATCTTCCGGACTAAGGTCTGGGACTTCATAGAGGAACTAGGTTCCGTGCCATCTTTTGGAATGAGGTTGGGGACTTCATGGAGGAACTAGGTTCCGTGCCATCTTCCAGACTGAGGTCCGGGACTTCATGTAGGAATTAGGTTCTGTACCATCTTCCAGATTGAGGTCTGGGATTTCATGGAGGAACTAGGTTCCGTGCCATCTTCCGGACTGAGGTCCGGGACTTCATGGAGGAAATAGGTTCCGTGTGTTGAGAATTGTGTCCTAAAGCCAATCGCCTGGGTTGTAGGTGGTTGAGCTCAATATTGTACTCTTTCTTCAAATTAATAAAATATATTTTTTGGTAGCTCATCACATTTTATATTTTCTTGAAATGAACTCTTTCCATGTGATGAAGTCCTTAGGACTACACTGACTTCGATATAGAGAGGATGTATCGAGTGGTCCTTAAACCCTGTTCACAACCAAAGGATATATTGTACTGGACGGCAATATATCAAGTATAGGTTGTTGTAGTTCACATCGTTTCGTTGTCCTCTTGACCAAATGAGTGTGGTGACACTGATATGATCTGCAAGTGGGATATGTAATATCTTATTGAACGTGACTCCGTGCAGCCCCTTTCTACCAAAGGGATACTCACGATTGGATATGGGTATATGTGTCCCTCTGACCTGAGGTCATCATGGTAGCTTGCAAGCAACTCCCTGTGCTTTGGTGCCGGACTACCCGGATTTTTAATCCGGTGACTGAAGGTTTCTGGGTACAGGCAAGTACTTGTGGAGCAGTGATGGACCAAGATAGAATTGACCTGTCCAAACAGTTTGGATTGAATGTCTCGCAGTATCTCAATTTAGCAAATCCTCGACCGGGGTAGCCCTAGTGAAGAGTCACTGGGCTTGCAAGGTTGAGACACGTAGTCGACTGACTCAGTTTGGGTTGGCAGCCCAATCTCAGTCGTCCTGAGCATTAGAGGTCAAAGGGATGAATTATACGATAACCATATGCCAGAGGTTCGATAGTTTGCTCCCGCATCTTCGACCTATCCGGACGCCGGGACCCATTGCTAGATGGTTTCCTGTGCTGGTACAAGAATTGTTCTAGTGCTACCGTTTAGGTTCGAGCCTATGAGGTCACACGCCACAGAGGATTACTCTCTGATCCGGATACCGATTATGATTGAGAATCATCTCAGTTTTATGGTCACAGTATTTTTGAGCACTCTTTTCCCATCTTGCCCTTGTCTATGTCAACCGGAAATTGTTCCGGGCTGACCAGCACTGCACCAGGTTTTTTCTGAATTAGTTTTGAATTGATTCGGAGCTTGTTTCGGCCTCCAATTGGTTGTGAACCAAATTAAATTGGGTTGGACCAATTGGTTTTAAATGGGTTTGAACCAAATGGCTTGGACGGGTTTTTGAACCGGTGTTTTCTCCCTTGGACCGGTTTCCACGTTGGAATACTTCTTTATGCTGGAAAGAAGTATTAGCGTTTGGAGAAAACCAAGCGTCCGAAGGCCAAACAACACCATGCGCTGGCATCCCTTCCTCCCTCCATCAGCTACCTTAAATCCCTATTTATTGTGGGTGTAACGCAGCCTTTTGCCCTTCCCTCTCCCAGCCTCCCTGTCTCCCTCTCCCAGCTGCCTTTAAATACCAATGCCCAAGCCCTGTTTCAGGCGGCTTCTTTCACCGTGCAACAGCAATCCAAAAATTTTCTGGGGCAAGGTTTCTCCCGTTTTTGAGAGCTTAGTGTTTGTATGAGTTAGGCTAGGATTTGGAGAGTGTGAGAGAGTGTTTTGAAGGGCCATTTCTTTGCTCTTTTGTTGTGCTCAACTCAAACACTGCAGCAAAACAGAGTTGCTGCAATCCACCGTGATCAACTCACTTCCAGTGGCTAGCACCATGTGTGGAGAGGGATCGGAGAGCCCCGGGCACATCTCCCCTCTAGAAGGAGTATACTTCTACTCCTGGGAGCAAGCCATGCGAGCTAGATCACCTGCAGCTGCTCCTAACGCGAAGCTGAAGTCTGCTGTCCTATTCTGCTGCAAAAAATCTGGCAGCAGACTTTGATGGATTTTTACATTTTTTGGCTAACATTTTCTTGTAGTTCTTTGTTGGAGATCGAAGTAGACTCGATCACCTTGCCGCTGCTGAAATTTGGGAGCAAATGGAGGTCCGAAAGGTGGTGTTCCGATGCCGTTTTTCAAGCCAAAAACAGAGTTTGTTTTCAGCCCAAGGTAGAAGAAGGCTGGAATAGTTTTATTCCAGCTATTCCAGCCTATTCCAGCTTTATCCCAGAGTTATTTCAGCCGGAATAAGGTATGAAAAAATTATTTTTTAATCATTCATGAATAGACTTTTTAATTCAAATATTTTGCAAATATTTTATATCATCATACATGCCTATTTGCAACTAGAATTAGATTAGTTTCTGAGCAGAGCAGATTTCCGCTGCGCGGATTTTTAAAAATATTTTTAAAATCCATTCTGCTCCCGCAGCTGTTTGCATGCCTAGTGTAGGATCATGTCTAACCACCTGCATCATTTTCTTTCAGTGGTATCAGAGCAGGTTGCATGTGTAATCTAATCTAGTATGCATGTTTAATAGATTAAAATTAGTTTAATCTAAAAAATGTATCCTGATTTCTTTTTGGAACCTAATTGAGACCTTCACCATGACCATGTGTCTTTGACATGATGCGGATCGTCTGTGTTGGCCTCTTCAGAATGATCCTTAAAGAATATTAAAATTAAAAAATTATTTTAATTTGGTGATACATGTTTTAGGCATGTTTTATATGAATATAAATTATTTGTAAAATATCTTGATGCATGATTTTTTTTTAGTTATGTAAAATTGTTTTACATAGAGACTTAATTAAAAATTATTTTAATTAAGAGTTTGGCTTATTTAAAAAAAAAAAAAATTAGGTTTATGAAATCTAATTAAATTTGCATAAGCCATTTTGGGTTAATTGGGTTAGCTGACTAGTTGGGTCCATAACTGGGTTAGACCTAAGTTTAGTTGAACTGGATTACAAGAAGATTAAACAAAAGTTGTTTAAGGCCCTTCTTTAGAACTATCTAATAGTTAGATTTGTTGATCCGTTCATCTAAAATGGATCCAATTAGTGGCTCAGTGGATGCCCGAGTCTTTAGGCTAGTCTGATCGAGTCTGGTAAATCGACTGGTGTCAAGGTAGGTTTGGCATTGTGATCATGGTTGTATAAGGCTACCTCTTTCCTGGCCAACTTGGTTGGTGTCTAGGAAAGATGGTTAATGGCGGATACTCACCCATGATCTCACCTACCTGGCTTGTCGAGTCGACCAGAACTGATTGGAAAAGCTCAATGACTCGAGTTAACCCATGTCACCCAGGTTGATCGGTCTGACGATCTATAGGTGCCCATGGATCGTTTGTTGATTTATTTCAACCCTCCTGAAATCTGATTGATTCAGTGGGAGGATGATCCATGTCCTTGTCTTTTCTTCTGTCACAATTAAAAATCCTCTAAAAATTATTAGGTCCTTAAAAAGACTAAGTCAAGGAGTTGACAGTGTCTTAGCCTCCCATTAAGTTGGATAGAAATGTGTCCACTAGCTTGGTGTGCATCGGCAGTTCCAAAGAATGGGTGTACATCCGGCGACTGGAATTTCTATCTGATCGATGATGGTTCAGTGCAACCTCCTTAACGGGACCAGGTGGGCCGGCCAAAGTCGGGCTTGGTCTTTAGTTAGCTGGAAGCATTGGATTTGTCATTTTAATGGTTGGACCTAACCAGAGACCCGCAATAGGAGGCCCCAAGGCCGATTGGGATATTCTCTAGGGCAAAATGAAATACTGAAAATTGTTTAGGGAAACAATTGGTTTACGAACCTACTTTTAGGCTCGTATGGGTGAGCTGGCCAAAGTCGGGCTCATGCGTGGCCTATTGGATTTCAGTACCCACTTGAAAAAGTGTTTTCACGGATTGGAGTTAGAGGCTACCAATCTGAAAAATTAGTGGGAGAAACCTTTAGACTAAAGTCCAAGTCTTTTGGTTAAATTATTAATTCATACACTAATTTGGTCTTATTTTCTTTTCAGATGTCTTCCAATTTATCTCTCCGATCACTTCTCGACAACGAGAAGTTAAAGGGTCACAACTTCGATAGTTGGTATCGAAGATTGAGAATCGTTCTGGAGCATGAACGGATCCTCTATGTGATAACGGATCCAGCACCTGAAATCCCTCCCGCTAATGCACGGAGTGCGGTTAGAGATGCTTATCTGAAGTGGGTCTCTGATCGGACTACTGTCCGATGCATTATGATAGCGGCGATGAACGACGAGTTCAGTCGCAAATTCGAGGAGGCCCAACCTGATGAAATCCTTCAAAAGTTGAAAGAATCCTTCGACACCCCGGATGATGTAGAACGGTACAAAGTGTCTTGTGCCATCTACAATTCCAAGATGCCGAATGGCGGTTCAGTCACTGATCATGTATTGTACATGATCGAGCTAATTGAAAAGTTGGGCAAACTCGGATGCCCCTTGCACGAGCAGCTCGGCAAGGATGCGATCCTGAATTCTCTTCCCTCCTCCTATCTTGATTTTCTTGATCATTACAGAATGAACAAGCCTGCAGTCAACAACCATGGTCTTTTGGGGTTGCTGCAGACTTTCGAGAAAGACCACCAACTGAATAAGGGGGTGGTGAATTTAATGGGAGATAGTAGATGTCGTCGTCCCTTTAAGAAAGGGAAGAAGAAAACAAATAAAAAGGGAAAGAAGGTGCAGAATGCTCCTGGCCCTAGTCAGACCAGGAAGTATAAGGCTGATCAGTCTTCTGCAGAGTGTTTCTACTGCAAGAAGAAGGGACACTAGAAGAGGAACTGTCCTCTTTATATTGCATCCCTTGATCCGAACAGGCCGAGAAAGCAGAAGTCTGCTGTACAAGGTATTTATATGATAAAACCTTGTAATTACTCTATTGTTGATACTGCTAACTGGGTATTGGATACTGGTAGTCCAATTCACGTTTGCAATACGTTACAGGAACTTCAAGTTAGCAGAAGATTTGAAGATGGAGAACAGTTTCTGAGCGTCGGGAATAAAAATCGTGTTCCAGTACTGGCGGTCGGAGTCCTGCATCTTGTCTTTGAGTCTTGTACTGTCGAACTAGTCGACTGTCACTATTGTCCTAGTTTCATTATGGGCATAATCTCTGTAGGCCTTTTGGCCAATTGTGGTTTTGAACTATCAATAAAAGGAGATTTTTGCAATGTTATTTTGAATAACTCTGTTATAATAAAAGCTAGATTAAATAATGGCATATACGTACTATCAAGGCCTGTTAGTGTAATGTACACTTCTAGCAAACGCCCAAGATTAGATAATGTCAATGATTTGTATCTTTGGCACTGTAGGCTCGGTCATATTAACCAAAATAGGATAAACAAGATGCGAGGAGATGGACTCCTCGAGGTCAGTGATTCTGAATCACTGCCTACTTGTGAATCCTGTTTACTTGGTAAAATGACCAAGTCACCTTTTACTGGAAAAGGTGAACGAGCTACAGAACTTCTAAGTCTAATACATACTGATGTATGTGGACCGATGACAGTTAGTGCCAGAGGAGGATACAAATATTTCATTACTTTTACAGACAACTTTTCAAGGTTCGGTTATGTCTTTTTAATGAGACATAAGTCTGAGTCGCTTGAAATGTTCGAACGATACCGTAATGAAGTAGAAAAACAAACTGGAAAAAGTATTAAAACCTTTCGATCTGATCGAGGTGGTGAATACTTATCTGGTGAATTTTTGACATATCTTGAGGAGAATGGAATTCTCTCTCAGTGGACTCCTCCAGGAACACCAAAGTTGAATGGTGTGTCCGAAAGGAGGAATCGAACCTTGTTGGACATGGTTCGATCCATGATGGGCTTTGCAACTCTGCCGCTATCCTTTTGGGGATATGCACTTCAGATAGCCTGTTACTTGTTAAATGATGTTCCAAATAAATCTGTTGTCTCCACTCCGTATGAGATGTGGAATGGACGTAAACCCTCAATCTCACACCTTCGGGTCTAGGGTTGTCCGGCTTACGTAAAGCATTTAGACTCAGACAAACTTGGTCCAAGGTCTGATCGGTGTTTATTCGTTGGTTATCCTAAGGAAACCAAAGGGTATTTCTTCTACCTGGAGAATGAACAAAAGGTGTTCGTTGCTCTTAGAGCTATCTTTTTGGAAAAAGAGTTCCTTGGAGAAGGAACTATAGCCTCTAAGATTGAACTTGATGAAGTTCAGCCAATAGAAGAACCTGCACACTCTAAGGACATCGTAGAACCGGCTGTGATTGAATCACACCCAGAACCCATTAGGAGATCCGGTAGAATACCGCGTCAACCGGACAGATACTACAGTTTCTTGGTCCGGGACGGCGATCCCATTGAGCTCGATGAGAACAATGAGGATCTGATCACCTATATGGATGCACTTCAGAGATCAGACTCTGAGGCATGGCTTGGAGCCATGCGATCCGAAATGGAGTCCATGGAAATCAACAATGTTTGGACATTGGTTGATCTGCCTGAAGGAATAAAACCCATCGAGTGTAAATGGATCTTCAAGAGGAAAAGGGGTACAGATGGGAAGGTAGAGACCTATAAAGCCTGTCTGGTTGCCAAGGGGTATCGTCAGCGATATGGTATCGATTATGACAAAACTTTCTTCCCTGTGGCAATGCTCAAGTCCATTCGCATCATGCTTGCTTTGGCAGCATATTTTGATTACGAGATCTGGCAGATGGATGTCCGAACCGCTTTCCTTAATGGGGAGCTGGAAGAGGAGGTGTATATGATACAACCTGAAGGGTTTACATCCACAAATGAATCAAAAGTATGCAAGTTGTAGAGGTCCATCTATGGACTCAAGCAAGCGTCTCGAAGTTGGAACTTACGGTTTGATAGGTGTATCAAATCGTATGGCTTCGTTAGGAACGGAGAAGAACCATGCATCTATAAATGGGTTAATGGTTCTGTGATTGTATTCCTAGTACTGTATGTTGACGATATTCTCTTAATCGGGAATGATGTCACAGCATTACAAGGAATAAAGGTATGGTTATCATCTCAGTTCTCCATGAAGGACTTGGGTGAAGCTTCTTACATACTAGGTATGAAGATCTATAGAGATAGATCTAAGAAGCTTTTGGGACTGTCCCAGTCTACGTACATTGATACCGTGCTGAAATGGTTCATCATGAAAAATTCCAAGAAAGGCTATCTCCCGATAGGTTCTGGAATTACTCTTTCCAAGAAGGATTGTGCGATAACTCCTAAGGAAAGAGAGCGCATGAGTAGAGTACCTTATGCTTCTGCAGTAGGCTCTATCATGTATGCTATGACTTGTACTAGACCAGACGTGGCATACTCAGTAGGAGAAGTGAGTAGATACCAGTCTGACCCAAGTGAGGCGCATTGGAAGGTGGTTAAGTCCATCTTTAAGTATTTGAGAAATACTAAAGATCAATGGCTGATTTATGGAGAACCTGACTTGAAACTTGTGGGGTACTCTGACTCCAGTTTCCAGTCAAATAGAGATGATAGCAAGTGTGTCAGGGTTTTTATTTACCCTGAATGGAGGAGCGATCTTGATGGGGGACATGTATCGAATGATGCATTTGAAGAATTAGATGGGCTAAATGAAAATGAAATAGATAAACATGTAGCGATTCTACGTAAAAGAAATAGAATTATATGAAAGGAACATAAGGAAAAGAACTAGACTAGAAAAGAATCTCTCAAAGTAATTAAGAAGGGATCTTCGTGGTTAGGAAACCACACAGGTTAGGGCTAGCCTACTTTCCTATTTCAGATCTGAAAGAATATTATAAAGATGGCTATCCGGCTATTAATAATCTGAAATTCAGAAAAGGGACACTCAAGATGAAGTACTAAGAATAGCAAGGAGTTACTATAGATCTAAAGGCACCTTGTTTATGATTCCTTGGCACAGTAGACCTTCACCTTGAAAACTAGGAGACCCGGGGATCCTGCATAGATACATAGTAAAATTAAAAGATTTAGGTGGAAGAATGGAGAAATGGAAGAGGAAATTAGGAATGGAAGAAATGGCTTAGATTTGGCTTTAAGTAGATCTCCTTTGGCGTCCTTTGCGTGAATCATCTTCAATTGTTGGCGTGGAGAACTCCATTATAGATGACCTCTTTTGGAAGATGGGAAGGTTGAAATTGGAGAGGCTTGAAGAGGATTCTTCAAGGGTGGCCGAATGGGATTGGAAAAAGAGACTAGTAGCTTGTTTGGTTAAGTATCCTAGGTCTCACACCTACCTTCTCTCAAGGGTCTTTGGCTAGCAAAGGAAGAAAGCTTTCTTAGAAAAAAATTTCATTTCATTCATCATTCCCCTTACAAGAGAATTCTAGGAGCTTTTATAAACCTTAAGCTCCTTTTCAAATTCAAAATGCAACACTTTTCATGGAGAAAATCAAGGGGTGTCCCATGAAGATAGGAGTGGCCCATTCAAATTTAAATCTCCTAATTACAAGGTGGGCACCCATAAAGAGTGGAGCTTCATTCAAATTTGAAAATTCATGGTTGATGTGTCTTGGTGATGTGGCATGCTTTATCCTCCAAGTTGGCATGACTTGTCTTCCAAGGTGGCATGGTGCTTTGATGATGTGGTGCTCCAAGTAGTTGGTGAAGTTGGTTGCACTCATTCTTGCTTAATTGATGCCCAATGCAAGTAGATCTTGAACCCGACTCAATACAAAGCCAATTTAACTCTAATTGGACCCAAATTAAAATAAAATAGGACTCGATTATTCAAATAAAATAAATACATGACTCATAGACTTATTACAGGACTTAAATTTCTAGTCTTCTATCCATAAAGAACTTGGCATTAGCTGAAGCCTCTTCCTGAGCCTGGTGCCCGCACCAATTCTCCCCGGGTGGGAGGAACTCGACCCAGTCGAGTAAGGATCGGTTTGACTGTGGTATTTTTCTAATATATCTGGGTCAATTTGTTGTAGATCCTCTCGGGTAATCCAGGAGTCTTCAGATTTCGGTCGACCGTGCCAACGAACCAGATAACGCTGATAACCCTTATTTCTAGTAGTAATCACTTGGTCATCTAAGATACATTCAATCTTGTCTCTCCGGTCTAGTGAAATTGCTGGTGGACACTCAGGTAGGGTTTCACTCTCAAAGGCAGGGTGAAGTTCAAAAGGCTCTCTCGGAATTAATGCCGGTTCTTTAAATTCTTTCAGATCAGAAACATTAAAAGTGGAGCTAATGCCATAATCAGGTGGTAACTCTAATACATATGCATTAGATCCTATTTTCTTAATTATTTTGAAAGGTCCAGCTCCCCGGGCATGCAATTTCTTCATAGTTCCCGGTGGAAACCTTTCAGGTCTAAGTTTTATCATGACAGAGTCCCCTTCATTAAATTCCTTTATCCGTTTATGTGAATCAGCCACATGCTTATAAACTTCATTACTCATTTGAATTTTCTTACTAATTTCCTTATGTAATTCTTTAAGATGCTGTGCATATGACTCGGCAGACTCAGATACACGTGCGTGTGTGGGTAATGGGATAAGGTCGATAGGTCTCCTAGGTCTGTAACCATGGACAATCTCAAAGGGACTTCTACCAGTAGACCTATTGACCGAGCTGTTGTATGCGAACTCAGCACGAGGTAAAAGTAAATCCCAATTTCCCAGATTCTCTCCAACAAGGCACCTTAATAAGTTCCCTAGACTTCTATTTACAACTTCAGTTTGTCCATCAGTCTGAGGGTGGTAAGCAGTTGAGAATTTTAGTTTTGTTCCTAGTAGGTGCCAAAGAGTTTTCCAAAAATAGCTTGTGAAACGGACATCCCTATCTGAAACAATGGTTTTAGGTAACCCATGTAACTTGACTACTTGATCGAGAAAAAGCTTGGCTACCCTGGAGGCATCAAAAGTTTGGGAACAGGGTATAAAATGAGCCATTTTCGAAAATCTGTCGACCACTACAAAGATTGAATCATGTTTTCTAAGGGTCTTGGGCAGTCCTAAAACGAAGTCCATGCTAAGATCCTGCCATGGACAATCCGGTACAGGTAAAGGAGTGTATAACCCGGTGTTTTGTCTCTGATGTTTGGCAACCGCACATGTCCTACATCGGGCAACAATATTGGCTACTTGTCTCTTAAGGCCTGGCCAGTAAAATTTCTCCTCAATTATCAATATGGTCTTGTTTCTTCCAAAATGGCCAGCCAAACCTCCAGCATGGGTTTCCCAAATTAGAAAATCTCTCAAGGAAGTCTTCGGAACACAAAGCTTGTTTTCCTTAAATAGATAATCATCTAAAAGGGTGTACTCACTGTGGTCACTAGATGGTCCTAATTTCAGAGCTTGGTAAACTTCACTAAAGTCTGGACAATTATCATACTCATCCGTAAGTCTTTCAAATCCAACGACTTCAGTGCTAATCGAGTTCAGAAGCAGGGCTCTACGACTTAATGCATCGGCCACCTTATTCTCAGTTCCAGCACGATGTCTTAGGACAAACGTGTAGGCCTGGATGTATTCGACCCACTTGGCATGCCTAGGATTCAGCTTTTTCTGGGAACTAAGGAATCTAAGGGCCTCGTGATCAGAAAACAGGACAAATTCATGCGGTAGTAGATAGTGCCTCCAATACCTTAAAGCTTGCACTACCGCATAGAGCTCTTTATCATAGGTGGAATACTTAAGCTTGGCTTCATTTAATTTTTCACTAAAGAAAGCTATGGGATGGCTCTCTTGGCTTAAAACTCCACCTATTCCAACTCCAGATGCATCACAAGCAACCTCAAAAACCTTGGAAAAATCAGGCAATCTTAAGATAGGTGCTTGTGTCATTTTCTTCTTAACATCTAGGAAGGCCCTATCAGCAGCTTTTGTCCATTCAAATTGACCTTTCCTAATGCAATCTGTGATTGGCGCAACTATGGTACTAAACCCTCGAATGAATCTTCTATAAAAAGTAGCTAGGCCATGAAAACTTCGTACTTCATGAATACTTTTTGGCACTGGCCACTCAACAATTGATTTGATCTTTTCAGGGTTAGCAGAAACTCCGTCAGGTGTGACAACAAAACCTAGAAAAATGACTCTATGGGTAAAAAAGTCACATTTCTTAAGGTTTGCAAAGAGATTATTTTCCCTAAGAGCTAAACAGACTTGATTCAAGTGGTCCAAATGGTCCTTCTGGGTCCTGCTATATATAAGAATGTCGTCGAAGTAAACTACGACAAACTTTCCTATAAATAATCGTAGGACTTGATTCATAATCCGCATAAAGGTACTAGGAGCATTGGACAGTCCAAAAGGCATTACTACCCACTCAAAAAGACCCTCCTTGGTCTTGAATGCAGTCTTCCACTCATCCCCTGGTCTAATCCTAACCTGATGATAGCCACTTTTAAGGTCAATCTTTGAAAATATTGTTGCTCCGGCCATCATATCTAACATGTCATCCAAACGGGGTATGGGAAACCTATATTTCACTGTGATCTTATTAATGGCACGACTATCAACGCACATCCTCCAAGTGCCATCTTTCTTAGGGGTCAGTAATGCTGGTACTGCACAGGGACTCAAACTCTCTCTAATAAATCCTTTCCTAAGGAGATCCCCTACTTGTCTTTGTAACTCTAAATGTTCGGTAGGGTTCATCCTATAGTGTGGAAGGTTGGGTAGGGTGGCTCCTGGGACCAAGTCAATGGCATGCTGGATGTCCCTAAGTGGTGGAAGCTGGTCAGGTAGGTCATCTGGAAATATATCCTTAAAGTCTTCTAACACTTTAGCCACTTCCTGAGGGCGTTCTTTTTGGGAAGGCTCCTGAATTTCCTTAGTGGTTAAAATCCAAACATGTGTACCCTCAGTGAGTTCTTTCTCAATTTCCTTTTCAGTGATCAAATTGACTCCCGTTTTCTTTTCCTTTAGGTGGCTTGATCCTCTCTTAACAGTGTCCTTAGGTGGTGTTGGGTTAATCACAAACTTCTTTCCTAGGTGCATGAATGAGCAAGAATTTGATCGGCCGTATAGGGTTGCATCATGGTCAAATAACCAGGGTCGACCTAGGATGATACTGCTCACTCCCATTGGTAAGACATCACACCACACTTTCTCCTGATAGGACTGTAACTGGATTTGGACTAGGCACCTATGTTTGATAGGAATCGAAGTGGAGTCTATCCAAGAAACCTTATATGGAGTCGGATGGGGAACTGTGGACAAGCCTAAAGTTTTGACAGCACTAGTGGATATGGCATTTACACAACTCCCACTATCTATGATTATTTTACATACCTTATCCCTTAACTTGATGAATGTTTGTAGGATGTTAGTCCTACGCCAATCTTCCTGTGTCGCGTTTTGGGTAAGGATGCATCTAACTACTCCCAACATATCAGGCTCTATTTGTTCCTCGTCTCCTTCATACTCTTCAGCCAAATTGTCCTCAGCCTGATATACTTCCTCGACATTATCACCTAGGGGTTCTTTGGGTTCAGACTCACTTTCTTCTAATTCTCCTATGTGTAAGGCCCTAGTTGGACAATTGCTAGCGTAATGGCCTAACTTATGACATCTATAGCAAGCCACATTAGAATTTGGAGTCCTCTGAACTTCTGGTGCTTTACCCCTATCATCTCTACGGGTCAGAGGGGTGCTAGGGTTGGGTCGACTGGGTCGCATCTGATTTGTTCCTGGTTGCTGACTAGGTGCACTAGTTCTAGGGGGTTCGGGTTTGCGATAAAATGGTCCCCTATGAAATCTCTCGGCATCTCGTGCTACCTGGTAAGCTAGCTCTAAGTCATGGACTTCTCTCAGAAATAACTCTTTCTGGATCTCTTCTCTCAATCCTGCCCTAAATCTCGACAAAGTAACTGACTCAGACTCATCTACATTGCATCTCATTACAAATTCATCAAATTTGGCAATGTATTCGGCTACACTCTTGGTTCCCTGGGTCAATCTCTGCCACTGGTCTAGAAGTCTCTGGTGGTACGACATAGGAAGGTACTTCTCTCTAAGCCTAAGTTTCATTGCCCTCCAGGTTACTATGGGAACATCACCTCTTTGCCTAATGAACCTCTCGACATTTCCCCAGTACAGCCTAGCCTGACGAATTAACCTAAGCTTCGCGAACTTGCATTTTCTCTCCTCTGTCATGTCATACCAATCAAAATACTGATCCATCTCTCCCTCCCAATCTATGTAAACCTTAGGATCCAGATTTCCATCGAATGTTGGTGCTTCCAATCTAATACTCCTAAGGGCTCGCTCATCACGGTCTGTCTGATCCTGATTATGTCTGCTAGGGTTTGGCTCATAGACTGGATCATGGTGTGCTATCCTAGGATTTGGGTCATGGACTCGATCAGGATTGGGCCTCCTAGGATTTGGCTCGAAGAAATGGTCTTGATGAAGAGTTCTTCTAGGGTTGATGGGTGTCTCAAACTCGAATTCAGGCTCTAAC
This sequence comes from Areca catechu, assembly GCA_021397845.1. Lineage (NCBI taxonomy): Eukaryota > Viridiplantae > Streptophyta > Magnoliopsida > Arecales > Arecaceae > Areca > Areca catechu. Next base: position 33,118,605 of record CM038041.1, read on the forward strand.
TCATTTTGGACTTCATGATTTCCTCCAGGGGTATGAGCTTCTAATCGATCAAGTCTAGCAGTGATGTGGGTTATCTGATCAGTCAAGTTTTGATTGGTCTGGGCTAATTGATCAGTTAAGTTTTGGTTCAGCCTGGTCATTTGGTCATTCAAGGATTTCATTAGACTCTCAAAATTTTGTTCCATGGTTACACTAGATTGGGCTTGGGTTTGCTGATAAGGTGCTCCTGATCTAGTTGCCATGCACACGGACTCAACTCGGACTAGGGGTTTTGCTAGACCTAGAGTACAAATCAAATATAAGGTCAAATTGACAATCCGGGTTGTAGTAACTTGGCACCTGGCCAGGTAAGTGTAAGGTTAGTGGAGGTTCCTCTTTGCTTGCCTTAGACACCAATTTGAAATTGGCCAGGTAAGCGAACCAACCCACTTTCCTTCGGGCTCTAGTCCCTGAACCACTTGCCTAGATACCAGATACAAGCACACACAAACAGGGTGTCAAAGTTGGCTTGACACTTGACTCGACCCGACCTTGTGGGTGTCCCTAGCTCGCTAGAGAAATTAAATGTCTAATCCGTTTTAATTAGGGTTGGGCTCGTTATGCAAGTTGATGATTTTTGGGCTAGGGACAGGTAATGAAATCCTGACCCTATGTCAATTTGATGCCCTTAATTTTGTTTACCATGAAATGAATGCAACAAACATATGGATCCAAATTTCAGGTGCAGAATTAGTGTGTTGCAGTTCTCAAGTGATGGAAAAGTGCAATGTAACAGATTCAAAAAAATTTAAAAAAATCACAGAAGATTGCTAACTTCTAGATGATATGCCATATAAAAGGAAATTTAGAAATAAATTTTATACTATGCTGAGCAGATACTGAAATCTAGATAAAAAAAAAAAAAAATAGGACTGAACATAAAAGAATTTCAGTGATAGTGATGGGATGCGAGAATTTTTATTTTTTTTGTAATTTTTTTCTGAAGATGAAATTTTACGTGATGATAACTGACTTAATATGGAGTAGAAAAAAAATTATTTCAATAAAAAATTAACTACTTTCATTCAGACTTTTATGCAAATCTCAGTCAGCTCATTCAGAAATATAGCAAGCAGAATTTAAACAAACAAAGGCATTTACATACCAAACTTCAACCTAAAAATTCACGTCCGGCCAGGGGCTCATTATTCCCATGGGTCGTGACAGTGTACTGGTGTACACCCGCTCAGGAGGCGTGAATTTTAGATCTAGATTGGATTTTAAAAATAATAACTAAGTAGCATGTATGAATGCTATGCATGCAGAAAATTTCAGCAACCTACCTAAATGCACAAATTCAAAAGTAACCCTAACCTACCATGCTCTGATACCAAAATGATGGGGGACATGTATCGAATGATGCATTTGAAGAATTAGATGGGCTAAATGAAAATGAAATAGATAAACATGTAGCGATTCTACGTAAAAGAAATAGAATTATATGAAAGGAACATAAGGAAAAGAACTAGACTAGAAAAGAATCTCTCAAAGTAATTAAGAAGGGATCTTCGTGGTTAGGAAACCACACAGGTTAGGGCTAGCCTACTTTCCTATTTCAGATCTGAAAGAATATTATAAAGATGGCTATCCGGCTATTAATAATCTGAAATTCAGAAAAGGGACACTCAAGATGAAGTACTAAGAATAGCAAGGAGTTACTATAGATCTAAAGGCACCTTGTTTATGATTCCTTGGCACAGTAGACCTTCACCTTGAAAACTAGGAGACCCGGGGATCCTGCATAGATACATAGTAAAATTAAAAGATTTAGGTGGAAGAATGGAGAAATGGAAGAGGAAATTAGGAATGGAAGAAATGGCTTAGATTTGGCTTTAAGTAGATCTCCTTTGGCGTCCTTTGCGTGAATCATCTTCAATTGTTGGCGTGGAGAACTCCATTATAGATGACCTCTTTTGGAAGATGGGAAGGTTGAAATTGGAGAGGCTTGAAGAGGATTCTTCAAGGGTGGCCGAATGGGATTGGAAAAAGAGACTAGTAGCTTGTTTGGTTAAGTATCCTAGGTCTCACACCTACCTTCTCTCAAGGGTCTTTGGCTAGCAAAGGAAGAAAGCTTTCTTAGAAAAAAATTTCATTTCATTCATCATTCCCCTTACAAGAGAATTCTAGGAGCTTTTATAAACCTTAAGCTCCTTTTCAAATTCAAAATGCAACACTTTTCATGGAGAAAATCAAGGGGTGTCCCATGAAGATAGGAGTGGCCCATTCAAATTTAAATCTCCTAATTACAAGGTGGGCACCCATAAAGAGTGGAGCTTCATTCAAATTTGAAAATTCATGGTTGATGTGTCTTGGTGATGTGGCATGCTTTATCCTCCAAGTTGGCATGACTTGTCTTCCAAGGTGGCATGGTGCTTTGATGATGTGGTGCTCCAAGTAGTTGGTGAAGTTGGTTGCACTCATTCTTGCTTAATTGATGCCCAATGCAAGTAGATCTTGAACCCGACTCAATACAAAGCCAATTTAACTCTAATTGGACCCAAATTAAAATAAAATAGGACTCGATTATTCAAATAAAATAAATACATGACTCATAGACTTATTACAGGACTTAAATTTCTAGTCTTCTATCCATAAAGAACTTGGCATTAGCTGAAGCCTCTTCCTGAGCCTGGTGCCCGCACCAGATCTACTGGAAAAGTTCCAAGCAGGCAACTATTGCAGACTCGGTATGCGAAGCAGAATACATTGCAGCATCAGATACAGCAAAGGAAGCTGTGTGGTTGTGGAAGTTCCTTGGAGAGCTAGGGGTGGCACCTTCCCTAGATGGTCCTGTTCGGATGTATTATGACTGCACTGGAGCCATTACTCAAGCTAAGGAGCCTAAAGCTCATCACCGCAACAAGCACATACTGCGGCGATACCACCTCGTACAAGAGATCGTGGAACGAGGCGACATCAATATTCTGAAGATCGATGGAAAAGAAAATATGGCCGACCCCTTCACTAAAGCCCTCGGAATAAAAGAGTTCGACTATTGTAAATGGGAAATGGGTATTAGATACTCTTCTGATTGGCTTTAGAACAAGTGGGAGTTGTTGGGAATTGTGTCCCAAAGCCAATCGCCTTGGTTGTAGGCAGTTGAGCTCAGTATTGTACTCTTTCTTTGAATTAATAAAATATATTTTTTGGCAGCTCATCATATTTTATATTTCCCTGAAATGAACTCTTTCCATGTGATGAAGTCCTTAGGACTACACTGACTTCGATACAGAGAGGATGTATCGAGTGGTCCTTAAACCCTGTTCATAATCAAAGGATATATTGTACTGGATGGTAATATATCAAGTATAGGTTGTTGTAGTTTACATCGTTTGGTTGTCCTCTTGACCAAATGAGTGTGGTGACAATGATGTGATCTGCAAGTGGGATATGTGATATCTTATTGAACGTGACTCCATGTAGCCCCTTTCTGCCAAAGGGATACTCACGATTGGATATGGGTATATGTGTCCCTCTGACCTGAGGTCATCACAGTAGCTTGCAAGCAACTCCCTGTGCTTTGGTGCCGGACTACCCGAATTTTTAATCCGGTGATGGAAGGTTTCTGGATACAGGCAAGTACTTGTGGAGCAGTGATGGACCAAGATGGAATTGACCTGTTCAAACAGTTTGGATTGAATGTCTCGTAGTATCTCAATTTAGCAAATCCTCCGCCGGGGTAGCCCTAGTGAAGAGTTACTGGGCTTGCAAGGTTGAGAAACGTAGTCGACTGACTCAATCTGGGTTGGCAGCCCAATCTCAGTCATCCTGAGTATTAGAGGTCAAAGGGATGAATTATACGGTAACCATATGCTAGAGGTTTGATAGTTTGCTTCCGCATCTTCGACCTATACGGATGCCGGGACCCATTGCTAGATGGTTTCCTGTGCTGGTACTAGAATTGTTCTAGTGCTACCATTTAGGTTTGAACCTATGAGGTCACACGCCATAGAGGATTACTCTCTGATCCGGATACCGATTATGATTGGGAATCATCTCGGTTTTATTGTCACTGTATTTTTTAGCACTCTTTTCCCCATCTTGCCCTTATCTGTGTCAACCAGAAATTATTCCGGGCTGACCAGCTCTGCGCCAGGTTTTTTCTGAATCAGTTTTGAACTGATTCGGAGTTCGTTTCGGCCTTCAATTGGTTGTGAACCAATTGAACCAATTTTATTGGGCTCGGACCGGTTCAATTGGATTGAACCAACAGTTTGAACCATAATTTTTGCTTGGACCAGTTATTTGAACCGATGGACCGGTTTAAGTGGTTGGACCGGTGTTTTTTTTACTCCTTGGACTGTTTTAGACGGTCATTTGAATGGAAAGGAAGTCCAAGCGATGGAAGGCCAAACCCGCCGCGCGTCTCTTCTTCTCCCTCCATCGTTTGGCATTTAATCCATGTTTAATCCTGGATTAATGGCTGTTAATTGGGAGATTTGCAGCCGATTCCTTTTGGCCTCCCCCCCTCTCCGTTTTCCACTTCTCCCTGCAGCCTATATAAACACCAGCCGTCCCTATTCAAAGATAGTTAGTTTTCAGCGTGAGAAGTTTTGATCCACCGTGAGAGATCCAAGGGAAATCAATAAAACTCTTTGGGCAATTTTTTTCTTTGAGAGGCTTAAGTGAAAAGCTTTGGGACTGGGTTTAGGATCTTGTGAGGGAGAGAAACAAGGCTTTAAATCCCATTGTTTCAAGTGCTCAAGTTCTGCCCTGTTGCAGAATTCCTATGACCGTGAAGCCCTCTTCCAGCGGCTAACACCGTGCGTGGAGGCGGATCCGAGAGCCCCGGGCGTGTCTCCCCTCTAGAGGGAGTATCCTTCTACTCCTAAGAGCAAGCTATGCGGACCGGGATCGCCCAAGCTACTCCAAAACGAAAGCCAAAGTCTGCTGCCCAGTTCTGCTGCAGAAATCTGGCAGCAGACTTTGGTGATTTATTATAATTTTTTGGCTTATATTTGGTTGCATTTATCAGTGGCAAATCGAAGTAGACTTGTCCAAGTTACTGCTGCTCAAATTTGGGAGCAAACGGAGGTCCGGAAGGAGGTGTTCCGATGATGTTTTGCAAGCCAAAAACAGAGTTCAAAGGAGGAAGACGACTGGAATAACTTTATTCCAGTTATTCCAGTCTATTCCAGGTTCATTCCATAGTTATTCCAGGTGGAATAAAGGTATGGAAAATTATTTTTTTAATCATGCATGGATAGACTTAATTGTTTAATATTTTATAGATATTTTATATGACCATACATGCCTAAATGCAACTAGATTTTGATTAGTTCCTGGCGGAGCAGATTTTCGCTGCACGAATTTTAAAAAAATATTTTAAAATCCATTCTGCTCCCGCAGATGTTTGCATGCCTAGTGTAGGATCTTGTCAAACCACCTGCATAGTTTACTTTCAAGGTGATGGCTTCATATGGCAGGTATGTGGGGCACCTCCTAGTTCTTCTCCTTAAGTCATGGGTTTTTCTTCCATGACTTGCTCTTTCTTGGAAGAAAATACTCATCTCCTAGTCTTTCTCCTTAAGTCATGGGTTTTCCTTCCATGACTTGCTCTTTCTTGGAAGAAAATACTCATCTCCTAGTCTTTCTCCCCAAGACTAGGCTCCTTCTATTCTTAGCCAGGTACTTTAGGCAGGTATGGGCGCCTACCTTGAAGTCCTCTCCAAGAAAAATCCCCTGCTCCTTTAGCTTGGTTACTTTTGGCATCTTGTGGGCACCTTCCTTGACTTCTCCTAAGAAATTTTTCTTGCTCTCTTGGGCGTGGGGACCAGGGACACTCGGATGAAATGTGGCACCAACTGGTCCTAGGAGTGTGGCATCCACTTGCATTTGGCCTTGGAAGAAAAAATGATGCCCTAAGGAATGGCGCCAACCAGGACTTGACTTGGACTTAGACTGAGTCAACATGACTCAACAAAATGAAATGTAGACTCAAAGAAATAAAATAATCTGGTTGACCAGGTCAACCCTTATTACAAATCCTAATCTTCGAGCAAGGTCATTCAGAGATCCAGATGGAACCCTGAAGTCTTCTTCTGATTCTGGTGCCCGCACCATAAGGTATAAGCGTAATATTCTAACCTACTCCACATAGTATAAATATGATATTATGGCTTAGCCATAATGTATAAGTGCAACATTTTGGTCCCTCTGCAAGATATAAGCACAATGCTATTTCTAAGCTAGTCATATGATATAAGTTAATTATAGTTTTAGATTGATCAATTGATTGGAAATTATTTTTAATATGATTATTGAATATGATTGATTTCAAATCATATGTATGATTATATATATATATATATTAAAGATATTAGAATTATTGAGCTTATATTTTGAAAATGAATTGATTATACTTTTACATCGATTGATGGTAAATTATAATTTTACTATTATATTTTATGTCATTACCTAGATTATTTAGTTAAGATATTCATTACTTACAGACAGGGGTGGACCACACCAATTTTTCTAAGGGGGGCCAAAAAAATATGAAAATAAAAAATATTAATAAATGATCAATCATATTCAAAACAAAAGTATAGGACTGGATATACTCTACCCACTTAGCATGCCTAGGGTTAAGCTTCTTCTGGGAATTCAAGAATCTAAGAGCCTCATGGTCCGAAAACAAAACAAATTCTAGCGGTAGAAAATAATGTCTCCAGTAACGCAAAGCTTGCACTACCGCATAAAATTCCTTATCATAGGTAGAATACCTAAGCTTAGCATCATTAAGTTTTTCACTAAAGAATGCTACGGAATGGTTCTCTTGGCTTAGGACTCCACCTATGCCTACTCCTGAAGCATCACAGGCAACCTCAAATACCTTTGAAAAGTCAGGTAACCTCAAAATGGGTGCCTGGGTCATCCTATCCTTAAGATCTAGGAAGGCTTTATGGGCTGCTTTAGTCCACTGGAACTCTCCCTTCCTAATACAGTCTGTGATAGGAGCAACTACAGTACTAAACCCCTTGATGAATCTCCTATAGAAGGTAGCCAAGCCATGGAAACTTCTGACTTCATGCACACTGGTCGGCTCTGGCCATTCTACTATGGACCTAATCTTTTCTGGATCGGCAGCCACGCCGTCAGGGGTTACTACAAAACCAAGGAAGATAATTCTACTGGTCATGAATTCATACTTTTTGAGATTACCGTAGAGACTATCATTCCTCAAAACATGGCAGACTTGTCTAAGGTGGCCTAGGTGATCTACAGGGGTCTTACTATAGATCAGGATGTCATCAAAATAGACCACTACAAACTTTCCTATGAAAGCTCTAAGTATCTGGGTCATAATCCTCATGAAAGTACTAGGGGCATTGGACAACCCAAATGGCATAACAACCCATTCATAAAGACCATCCTTAGTTTTGAAAGCGGTTTTCCACTCATCCCCTGGTCTAATCCTAACCTGATGATAGCCGCTCTTGAGATCAATTTTAGAAAAAACCATTGCACCGGCCATCATATCTAGCATGTCATCTAGTCTAGGGATGGGAAACCTATACTTGATTGTGATTTTGTTGATAGCACGACTATCAACACACATCCTCCACGTGCCATCCTTCTTCGAGGTTGGAAGTGCAAGGACTGCACAAGGGCTAAGACTCTCTCTAATGAACCCCTTCCTCAATAATTCTCCAACCTGCTTTTGCAGTTCCTTATGCTCAGATGGATTCATCCTATAATGGGGCAAGTTGGGTAAAGTAGCTCCTAGGACTAAATCTATGGAATGCTGGATATCCCTAAGAGGTGGAAGGTGGTCTGGCAGATCCTCGGGAAAAACATCCTCAAATTCTTCTAACAAAGGTTTAACTTCCTGAGGAGGCTCTAAGGGTGTCGGAGTCCTAAGTTCCTAAGCAGTCAACATCCAAATAGGTGAACCACTAAGAATTTCTTGTTCTAGATCCTTAGCACTAATTAGGTTCACTCCAGTCTTCATTTCTCTGACCTTATTGGGTCCTTTAGCTACCTTGTCCTTAGGAGGGACTGAATGGATTGTGATTTTCTTTCCATTAAAGCTAAAGACACGGGTGTTGGATTTTCCTAAGAGGGTGGCATCATGATCATATAACCAAGGTCTTCCAAGAATTATACTGCTCACCTCCATGGGCAAGACATCACACCAAATCTTCTCTTGATAGGATTGCATTTGGATTTGGACCTGACATCTGGACTGGATAGGTATAGAGGTAGAGTTTACCTAAGAAACCTTATAGGGGTTGGGGTGGGGGACTGGGGTTAAGCCTAACATTTTGATAGTGCTAGCAGAAATGGCATTCACACAGCTCCCACTATCTATGATGATTTTACATACCTTATCCCCTAGTTTAAGGAAAGTCTGTAGGATGTTAGTCCTACGCCAATCTTCCTGAACTCTATTCTGGGACAGGATGCATCTCACAACCCCTAATTGGTCAGACTCTGTGGATTCCTCCTCTCCTTCATACTCATCGACCAAATTCATTCCGGCCTCATAAACTTCTTCTTCAAACTCTTCATTGGGCCCGGAATTTTCTTCTTCTCCTTCTTCTATGTAAAGGGATCTACGAGGGCACTAGCTAGAAACATGACCTACCTTATGGCACTTAAAACAAGCTATGGCTGTGCACTGGTTGGAGATATGACCGGGCTTTTGGCACTTAAAAACAGATGATACTAGGGGTTCTCTGGGTGTCAGGTGCCTTACCTTTGTCCATGGGCCTAGGGGTGGGAATACCCTGATTAGGCTTGCTAGGGGTAACTTGGCTAGGTCCATTTCTTGGGATTGGGGAACTAACCCTAGAAGGCATGGGTCCTCTTTGAAACTTCTTAGTGTTCAGTGCAATCTGATAGGCTTGGTCTAGGTCAGTAACCTCTCTCAGAAACAGCTCCCTCTTTATGTCTTCCCTAAGTCCAGCCCTAAACCTAGACAAAGTGACCTCATGGGATTCACTCACATCACATCTCATCAGGTATTCATCAAAGGTGGTTATGTAGTTTGATACAGATCGGTTTCCTTGTTTCAAAGTCTGCCATTGGTCTAACAGATTCTGCTGGTATGAAATGGGTAGGTACTTATCTCTAAGTTTCTCTTTCATACCCTGCCAAGTGGTTATGGGCTCTACATTTCATCTTCTAGTGGTTAGCTCAATGTTATCCCAGTATAACCTAGCTTGATGTACCAACTTCATCTTGGCAAACTTGAACTTCCTTTCCTCAGACATGGCATACCACTCAAAGTACTGGTCCATCTCACCCTTCCAATCAGAATACACCTTAGGGTTTAAGCTACCATCAAAAGTGGGTGCATCTAATTTGATGTTCCGAATGAACCTATCATCTCTGTCTTTAGGCTCTGGGTCAGGCCTCCTATGATTAGGTTCAGGATCTCTGTATAAAGGTCTTCTAGGCTCCTGGTGTGGGTGAGGTTGAGGCACATTAAAATCTGGGTCAGGAGTCCAATTCTGATGCCTAGGTTCCTCAAGTACTTGGATTCGATCCCTAAGCTGGGTAAAATTCTCATTCATATCCTGACTTAATTTGTTCATACTTTCAGTAAGAGCTCTAACCATGGCCTCTAAATCAGGTTGGGTTTGACCAGGTTGGTAGGGTACTCCATTTCGGGTAGATATGATGATGCAAGCAAACACACAAAATGAGACTCAACTGAAATGACTACGGGCTAACTAGACCTAGAGCCCAAACTAGATGCCCAATCAGAGTGGCAAGCTAGCCTGTAGTAACTCGGGACTCAGCCAGGCAGGTGTAAGGGGAGTGTTAGGTCCCTAGATGCCAATCCTAGACACCAATCAGTGATTGGCCAGGTAGGCGGACCAGCACACAAGCCCTTCGGGATAGAATCCCTGAACCACCATTCTAGACACTGAGTAAAAAGCACACACAGAGTAACTAGACAAACTGACTCAACACTAGCTTTGACCCGACTTGTTGATGTCCCTAGCCCACTAGGGCAAATTAAGTCTAATAAATTTTAAAATTAGGCTTAGGATCGAATGAGTGGGTGGTGGTTTTGGGCTAAGGAGAGGTTATCAACTCCTCTCCTTATCTTAGATGCTCAAATGCCCTTAAGATGAATTAGGAGATGATCACTCAAAAATTGAATTGCAGAAACATAGAAAACAGAGTTGCAGTAATTTAACTCTCAGAAATTTTACGGAAACCAATAAATCACAAGAAAATTATGTAAAATATCTTCAATTATACTGGTTCTAGAAAAATAAAAATCATACAATTTGGAGTTACCTTCAATGAGAAACAATTCCTGCAATAGGATAGTTACAGACTGAAAATAGAGTGCTTCCCCCGTTTACAATTCCTGCTACGAAGTTGTAACCCAACGGATCCCCTACATGCCCTAGGAACACCCCGTGGAATGGGAAGAGGAGGTTTGCACCTCGCTTCGTTCCTAGGACCGGATGTCCTGGGGAGTCTACTTCGAGCAGACAAAGTAAAAAGGGAGAGACTCAAAACAAGCAAGCAAAACAGAAACCCTAGACAGGGCTCTGATACCAAAAATGATGCAGAACGAAAGAAGAGATGATGCGATGCGGAAATAAATTAAGATTAATTTTTTTTTTTATATTTTCAGAAATTGGCTTTGACTCAAAGGAAAGCTAAACTAAATTGAAAGAAACTAGGTAATAATTGAAAGCACAATTTAAAAGAAACTAGGTTATCATAGTGGTTCAGAAGTAACGGATCGCTGGGGGTTGAGAAACTCCCAGACCTAGGGTTTCGCTCTAAACTTTCAACAGGACAGAAATAAAGAGAAGAGATGGGTTACCGACCAGACAGTGATCTTCACAGAGTTTGGTGGAAGAACTCTCTCGAGCAGATTGTTGGATCCTCGGATTCGGATATCTTCGCAATGGATCCTCCAATACTGATCCTGTGGCTGAGTCGGCTTCTCCTGAACTCAAGATCTGGGAAAGAAGAAGAACAAGTGATGGAATCAGATACTCGAGGAAGGATTTACCAGATTGAAGAACTTGAAAGATGATGTTGCTGAAATCCGGATTCTCCTAAAGGTTGATCTGGCTCCCTCTAGAATTTGCTCTGAATCTGAAGTATTCGGACTGGACCCAGATGTTGGTGGTCGGCCTTGACTTGGAGAGAGAGGCCGTGGGAGGTGGGGTAGGCTAGGGTTTGGTGGATTGAGGAGAAAGATGGGCGGCTAGGGTTTTGGAGAGAAGTGGCTAACCTAGGGTTTGGGGTTGGAGATCTCACACCTCCTCAAGGTTCCTGGGGAACCCGGATTTACTTCCTCACGGAGCTCAACAGCTTGATGCAAGTGCGGAAGAGAGAAAACACAGAGTTTGCTCACACATAAATTGGATTCATTCATCAAATTACATTAAAATTTACAAGAGGGGTTTAATTTATAGGACTTTACAAGAGAGTAGGGTTTTACATCTTCCCATGTGGGACTAATGAGGGGGATCTTCAAATTAGGTTTGTAGGATCAATTCCCACACATTATGGCCGGCCAAAAGGTTCCAAAAATGCTGATTGGTGGCTTCAAAAGGAAAGTGGATGGCGCCTCCTAGCCTTGCTCTTCAAGAAAAAATATTTTTCCTTCCATGCTCGGTCTTATTTGGAAGTACTTGGGCGCCTCCTAACCTTGCTCTTCAAGAGAAATTTCCTTCCTTTCATACCTGGTTTTATTTGGAATTACTTGGGCGCCTCCTAGTCTTCCTCCCCAAGCTTTGCTCCTTTCTTTTCATAGCTTGGCTCTTATGGAAACTCCTTGGCCGCCCCCTTGAATTGTGGATCCCAGATTGTCTTCTCCTTAAGTGGCGCATGAGAGAAGGGACCTGCTATCTTGTGGTGTGGGGACCAGAGCATACTGGATGGAGATGTGGCGCCCCCTGGACTCAGGCGTGTGGCTGGGAGTGTGGCTGGGAGTGTGGCGCCCACTTGCTTGGCCTTGGAAGAAAATGTGACATCCAGGTTGAAGTCCTAGACCACTACTGAGTCAACATGACTCAACAAAAATAAATTACAGGGAATACAGACTCAAGCTAAAATTGAGTTGATCAAGTTAATCCTTATTACAAACCAGAAAACCCTAATTCTTCGGGCAAGATCAATCAGAGATCCAGATGGAGCTCTGAAGTCTTCTTCTGAGTCTGGTGCCCGCACCAATTCTCCCGGGGTGGGAGGAACTCGACCCTGTCGAGTATGGATCAAGTTGGCTCTGGTATCTCTCCAAAAGGTCTGGGTCCAATTCTTGTAATTCTTCTCTGGAGATCCAAGAGTTATCAGAATCTGGCCTTCCTTGCCAGCGGACCAGGTATCTTTGGTATCCTCGATTACGAGTAGAGATAACCTGATCATCCAGGATCTTTTCAATCTGCTCTTTCCTCACAGGCCAGTTTGTTGGTGGACACACAGGGTTGGGTTCACTCTCAAGAGCAGGATTAGGTTCAAAAGGCTCACTGGGAATCATAGCTGGCTCTCTATACTCTACTATGTCTGTAATGTTGAAAGTGGAGCTAATGCCTAGTTCTGGAGGCAACTCGAGCACATAGGCATTGGATCCTACTCTCTTCACCACTCTAAATGGTCCAGCTCCTCTAGCATGTAACTTTCTAACGGTTCCTGGAGGAAACCATTCAGGCCTTAACCTAATCATTACATAGTCTCCCTCATCAAAAGTTTTGACTCGCCTTTGAGAATCAGCCAACTTCTTATAAGTTTCATTACTTAAATTTATTTTGGCATGAATTTCTTTATGCAAGTCTTTTATATGCTGTGCAAAAACTTCAGCAGACTCGGAGACTCGTGTGTGGACTGGTAAAGGAGCTAGGTCAAGAGGTGTGTGAGGTTTGTAACCATGCACAATTTCAAATGGACTCTTACCCGTAGACCTATTGATCGAGTCATTGTATGCAAATTCAGCTCTAGGTAAGTACAAATCCCAGTTCCTAATGTTTTCACTAACAAGACACCTTAACATATTGCCTAAACTATGGTTCACTACTTCGGTTTGGCCATCAGTCTGGGGATGATAGGCAGTTGAAAACTTAAGTTTTGTCCCTAACTTATGCCAAAAGGTTTTCCAGAAATAGCTGGTGAACCGGACATCCCTATCTGAAACAATGGTCTTAGGTAGGCCATGGAGTCGAACTATCTCATTAAAGAACAGGGTGGCTACCTTAGACGCGTCAAATGTTTGGGAACAAGGCAAGAAATGGGCCATCTTGGAAAATCGGTCGACTACAACACAGATAGAGTCATGCCTCCTCTGGGTTTTAGGAAAACCTAACACAAAGTCCATGCTCACATCTTGCCAAGGACGATCTGGGACAGGGAGTGGGGTATAAAGGCCGGTGTTCTGTTTTCGCTGTTTGGCAACAGCGCAGGTCCGACACCTAGCCACAATATGTGCTACATCTCTTTTTAAGCTTGGCCAGAAAAAGTGGTCTTCAATAGCCAGGGTGGTCTTGTCTTTTTCGAAATGGCCAGCTAAACCTCCAGCATGAATTTCCTAAATCAAAAATTCCCTAAGAGAAGTTCTAGGGATGCAAAGCCTATTCTTAAAGAACAGAAAGCCATCTAAAAGGGTATAATCCTTATGATCACTAGATGGTCCTTGAGTTAGATCCTGGTACACAGTCTTAAAATCCGGACACAACTCATATTCCTCCTTGATCTGCTCAAACCCTATGACTTCAAGCCTAACAGAATTCAATAACAAAGATCGACGACTCAGGGCATTAGCTACCTTATTTTCAGACCCACCCTTATGTTTTAAAACAAAAGTATAGGACTGGATATACTCTACCCACTTAGCATGTCTAGGGTTAAGCTTCTTCTGGGAATTCAAGAATCTAAGAGCCTCATGGTCCGAAAACAGTACAAATTCTAGCGGTAGCAAATAATGTCTCCAGTAACGCAAAGCTTGCACTACCGCATAAAATTCCTTATCATAGGTAGAATACCTAAGCTTAGCATCATTAAGTTTTTCACTAAAGAATGCTACGGAATGGTTCTCTTGGATTAGGACTCCACCTATGCCTACTCCTGAAGCATCACAGGCAACCTCAAATACCTTTGAAAAGTCAGGTAACCTCAAAATGGGTGCCTGGGTCATCCTATCCTTAAGATCTAGGAAGGCTTTATGGGCTGCTTTAGTCCATTGGAACTCTCCCTTCCTAATAGAGTCTGTGATAGGAGCAACTACAGTACTAAACCCCTTGATGAATCTCCTATAGAAGGTAGCCAAGCTGTGGAAACTTCTGACTTCATGCACACTGGTCGGCTCTGGCCATTCTACTATGGACCTAATCTTTTCTGGATCGGCAGCCATGCCGTCAGGGGTTACAACAAAACCAAGGAAGATAATTCTACTGGTCATGAATTCACACTTTTTGAGATTACCGTAGAGACTATCATTCCTCAAAACTTGGCAGACTTGTCTAAGGTGGCCTAGGTGATCTGCAGGGGTCTTACTATAGATCAGGATGTCATCAAAATAGACCACTACAAACTTCCCTATGAAAGCTCTAAGTATCTGGGTCATAATCCTCATGAAAGTACTAGGGGCATTGGACAACCCAAATGGCATAACAACCCATTCATAAAGACCATCCTTAGTTTTGAAAGCGGTTTTCCACTCATCCCCTGGTCTAATCCTAACCTGATGATAGCCGCTCTTGAGATCAATTTTAGAAAAAACCATTGCACCGGCCATCATATCTAGCATGTCATCTAGTCTAGGGATGGGAAACCTATACTTGATTGTGATTTTGTTGATGGCACGACTATCAACACACATCCTCCACGTGCCATCCTTCTTCGGGGTTAGAAGTGCAGGGACTGCACAAGGGCTAAGACTCTCTCTAATGAATCCCTTCCTCAACAATTCTCCAACCTGCTTTTGCAGTTCCCTATGCTCAGATGGATTCATCCTATAATGGGGCAAGTTGGGTAAAGTAGCTCCTGGGACTAAATCTATGGAATGCTAGATATCCCTAAGAGGTGGAAGGTGGTCTGGCAGATCCTCGGGAAAAACATCCTCAAATTCTTCTAACAAAGGTTTAACTTCCTGAGGAGGCTCTGAGGGTGTCGGAGTCCTAAGTTCCTTAGCAGTCAACATCCAAATAGGTGAACCACTAAGAATTTCTTATTCTAGAGCCTTAGCACTAATTAGGTTCACTCCAGTCTTCATTTCTCTGACTTTATTTGGTCCTTTAGCTACCTTGTCCTTAGGAGGGACTGAATGGATTGTGATTTTCTTTCCATTAAAGCTAAAGACACAGGTGTTGGATTTTCCTAAAAGGGTGGCATCATGATCATATAACCAAGGTCTTCCAAGAATTATACTGCTCACCCCCATGGGCAAGACATCACACCAAATCTTCTCTTGATAGGATTGCATTTGGATTTGGACCTGACATCTAGACTGGATAGGTATAGAGGTAGAGTCTACCTAAGAAACCTTATAGGGGTTGGGGTGGGGGACTGGGGTTAAGCCTAACATTTTGACAGTGCTAGCAGAAATGGCATTCACACAGCTCCCACTATCTATGATGATTTTACATACCTTATCCCCTAGTTTAAGGAAAGTCTGTAGGATGTTAGTCCTACGCCAATCTTCCTGAACTCTATTATGGGACAGGATGCATCTCACAACCCCTAATTGGTCAGACTCTGTGGATTCCTCCTCTCCTTCATACTCATCGACCAAATTCATTCCGGCCTCATAAACTTCTTCTTCAAACTCTTCATTGGGCCCGGAATTCTCTTCTTCTCCTTCTTCTATGTAAAGGGATCTACGAGGGCACTGGCTAGAAACATGACCTACCTTATGGCACTTAAAACAAGCTATGGCTGTGCACTGGTTGGAGATATGACCGGGCTTCTGGCACTTAAAATAGATGATACTAGGGATTCTCTGGGTGTCAGGTGCCTTACCTTTGTCCATGGGCCTAGGGGTACCCTGATTAGGCTTGGCTTGGCTAGGTCCATTTCTTGGGATTGGGGCACTAACCCTAGAAGGCATGGGTCCTCTTTGAAAGTTCTCAGTGTTCAGTGCAATCTGATAGGCTTGGTCTAGGTCAGTAACCTCTCTCAGAAACAGCTCCCTCTTTATGTCTTCCCTAAGTCCAGTCCTAAACCTAGACAAAGTGACCTCATGGGATTCACTCACGTCACATCTCATCAGGTATTCATCAAAGGTGGTTATGTAGTCTGATACAGATCGGTTCCCTTGATTCAAAGTCTGCCATTGGTCTAACAGATTCTGCTGGTATGAAATGGGTAGGTACTTATCTCTAAGTTTCTATTTCATACCCTGCCAAGTGGTTATGGGCTCTACATTTCGTCTTCTAGTGGTTAGCTCAATGTTCCCCCAGTATAACCTAGCTTGACGTACCAACTTCATCTTGGCAAACTTGAACTTCCTTTCCTCAGGCATGGCATACCACTCAAAGTACTGGTCCATCTCACCCTCCCAATCAGAATACACCTTAGGGTTTAAGCTACCATCAAAAGTGGGTGCATCTAATTTGATGTTCCGAATGAACCTATCATCTCTGTCTTCAGGCTCTGGGTCAGGCCTCCTATGATTAGGTTCAGGATCTCTGTATAAAGGTCTTCTAGGCTCCTGGTGTGGGTGAAGTTGAGGCACATTAAAATCTGGGTCAGGAGTCCAATTCTGATTCCTTGGTTCCTCAAGTACTTGGATTCGATCCCTACGCTGGGTAAAATTCTCATTCATATCCTGACTTAATTTGTTCATACTTTCAGTAAGAGCTCTAACCATGGCCTCTAAATCAGGTTGGGTTTGACCAGGTTGGTAGGGTACTCCATTTCGGGTAGATATGATGATGCAAGCAAACACACAAAATGAGACTCAACTGAAACGACTACGGGCTAACTACACCTAGAGCCCAAACTAGATGCCCAATCAGAGTGGCAAGCTAGCCTGTAGTAACTCGGGACTCAGCCAGGCAGGTGTAAGGGGAGTGTTAGGTCCCTAGATGCCAATCCTAGACACCAATCAGTGATTGGTCAGGTAGGCGGACCAGCACACAAGCCCTTCGGGATAGAATCCCTGAACCACCATTCTAGACACTGAGTACAAAGCACACACAGAGTAACTAGACAAACTGACTCAACACTAGCTTTGACCCGACTTGTTGATGTCCCTAGCCCACTAGGGCAAATTAAGTCTAATAAATTTTAAAATTAGACTTAGGATCGAATGAGTGGGTGGTGGTTTTGGGCTAAGGAGAGGTTATCAACTCCTCTCCTTATCTTAGATGCTCAAATGCCCTTAAGATGAATTAGGAGATGATCACTCAAAAATTGAATTGCAGAAACATAGAAAATAGAGTTGCAGTAATTTAACTCTCAGAAATTTTACGGAAACCAATAAATCACAAGAAAATTATGTAAAATATCTTCAATTATACTGGTTCTAGAAAAATAAAAATCATACAATTTGGAGTTACCTGCAATGAGAAACAATTCCTGCAACAGGATAGTTATAGACTGAAAACAGAGTGCTTCCCCCGTTTACAATTCCTGCTACGAAGTTGTAACCCAACGGATCCCCTACATGCCCTAGGAACATCCCGTGGAATGGGAAGAGGAGGTTTGCACCTCGCTTCGTTCCTAGGAACGGATGTCCTTGGGAGTCTACTTCGAGCAGACAAAGTAAAAAGGGAGAGACTCAAAACAAGCAAGCAAAACAGAAACCCTAGACAGGGCTCTGATACCAAAAATGATGCAGAACGAAAGAAGAGATGATGCGATGCGGAAATAAATTAAGATTAATTTTTTTTATATATATTTTCAGAAATTGGCTTTGACTCAAAGGAAAGCTAAACTAAATTGAAAGAAACTAGGTAATAATTGAAAGCACAATTTAAAAGAAACTAGGTTATCATAGTGGTTCAGAAGTAACGGATCGCTGGGGGTTGAGAAACTCCCAGACCTAGGGTTTCGCTCTGAACTTTCAACAGGACAAAAATAAAGAGAAGAGATGGGTTACCGACCAGACAGTGATCTTCACAGAGTTTGGTGGAAGAACTCTCTCGAGCAGATTGTTGGATCCTCGGATTCGGATATCTTCGCAATGGATCCTCCAATACTGGTCCTGTGGCTGAGTCGGCTTCTCCTGAACTCAAGATCTGGGAAAGAAGAAGAACAAGTGATGGAATCAGATACTCGAGGAAGGATTTACCAGATTGAAGAACTTGAAAGATGATGTTGCTGAAATCCGGATTCTCCTAAAGGTTGATCTGGCTCCCTCTAGAATTTGCTCTGAATCTGAAGTATCCGGACTGGACCCGGATGCTGGTGGTCGGCCTTGACTTGGAGAGAGAGGCCGTGGGAGGTGGGGTAGGCTAGGGTTTGGTGGATTAAGGAGAAAGATGGGCGGCTAGGGTTTTGGAGAGAAGTGGCTAACCTAGGGTTTGGGGTTGGAGATCTCACACCTCCTCAAGGTTCCTGGGGAACCCGGATTTACTTCCTCACGGAGCTCAACACCTGGATGCAAGTGCGAAAGAGAGAAAACACAGAGTTTGCTCACACATAAATTGGATTCATTCATCAAATTACTTTAAAATTTACAATAGGGGTTTAATTTATAGGACTTTATAAGAGAGTAGGGTTTTACATCTTCCCATGTGGGACTAATGAGGGGGATCTTCAAATTAGGTTTGTAGGATCAATTCCCACACATTATGGCCGGCCAAAAGGTTCCAAAAATGCTGATTGGTGGCTTCAAAAGGAAAGTGGATGGCGCCTCCTAGCCTTGCTCTTCAAGAAAAAATATTTTTCCTTCCATGCTCGGTCTTATTTGGAAGTACTTGGGCGCCTCCTAACCTTGCTCTTCAAGAGAAATTTCCTTCCTTTCATACCTGGTTTTATTTGGAATTACTTGGGTGCCTCCTAGTCTTCCTCCCCAAGCTTTGCTCCTTTCTTTTCATAGCTTGGCTCTTATGGAAACTCCTTGGCCGCCCCCTTGAATTGTGGATCCCAGATTGTCTTCTCCTTAAGTGGCGCATGAGAGAAGGGACCTGCTATCTTGTGGTGTGGGGACCAGAGCATACTGGATGGAGATGTAGCGCCCCCTGGACTCAGGCGTGTGGCTGGGAGTGTGGCTGGGAGTGTGGCGCCCACTTGCTTGGCCTTGGGAGAAAATGTGACATCCAGGTTGAAGTCCTAGACCACTACTGAGTCAACATGACTCAACAAAATAAATTACAGGGAATACAGACTCAAGCTAAAATTGAGTTGATCAAGTTAATCCTTATTACAAACCAGAAAACCCTAATTCTTCGGGCAAGGTCAATCAGAGATCCAGATGGAGCTCTGAAGTCTTCTTCTGAGTCTGGTGCCCGTACCAATTCTCCCGGGGTGGGAGGAACTCGACCCTGTCGAGTATGGATCAAGTTGGCTCTGGTATCTCTCCAAGAGGTCTGGGTCCAATTCTTGTAATTCTTCTCTGGAGATCCAAGAGTTATCAGAATCTGGCCTTCCTTGCCAGCGGACCAGGTATCTTTGGTATCCTCGATTACGAGTAGAGATAACCTGATCATCCAGGATCTTTTCAATCTGCTCTTTCCTCACAGGCCAGTTTGTTGGTGGACACACAGGGTTGGGTTCACTCTCAAGAGCAGGATTAGGTTCAAAAGGCTCACTGGGAATCACAGCTGGCTCTCTATACTCTACTATGTCTGTAATGTTGAAAGTGGAGCTAATGCCTAGTTCTGGAGGCAACTCGAGCACATAGGCATTGGATCCTACTCTCTTCACCACTCTAAATGGTCCAGCTCCTCTAGCATGTAACTTTCTAACGGTTCCTGGAGGAAACCATTCAGGCCTTAACCTAATCATTACATAGTCTCCCTCATCAAAAGTTTTGACTCGCCTTTGAGAATCAGCCAACTTCTTATAAGTTTCATTACTTAAATTTATTTTGGCATGAATTTCTTTATGCAAGTCTTTTATATGCTGTGCAAAAACTTCAGCAGACTCGGAGACTCGTGTGTGGACTGGTAAAGGAGCTAGGTCAAGAGGTGTGTGAGGTTTGTAACCATGCACAATTTCAAATGGACTCTTACCCGTAGACCTATTGATCGAGTCATTGTATGCAAATTCAGCTCTAGGTAAGTACAAATCCCAGTTCCTAATGTTTTCACTAACAAGACACCTTAACATATTGCCTAAACTATGGTTCACTACTTCGGTTTGGCCATCAGTCTGGGGATGATAGGCAGTTGAAAACTTAAGTTTTGTCCCTAACTTATGCCAAAAGGTTTTCCAGAAATAGCTGGTGAACCGGACATCCCTATCTGAAACAATGGTCTTAGGTAGGCCATGGAGTCGAACTATCTCATTAAAGAACAGGGTGGCTACCTTAGACGCGTCAAATGTTTGGGAACAAGGCAAGAAATGGGCCATCTTGGAAAATCGGTCGACTACAACACAGATAGAGTCATGCCTCCTCTGGGTTTTAGGAAAACCTAACACAAAGTCCATGCTCACATCTTGCCAAGGACGATCTGGGACAGGGAGTGGGGTATAAAGGCCGGTGTTCTGTTTTCGCTGTTTGGCAACAGCGCAGGTCCGACACCTAGCCACAATGTGTGCTACATCTCTTTTTAAGCTAGGCCAGAAAAAGTGGTCTTCAATAGCCAGGTGGTCTTGTCTTTTTCGAAATGGCCAGCTAAACCTCCAGCATGAATTTCCTAAATCAAAAATTCCCTAAGAGAAGTTCTAGGGATGCAAAGCCTATTCTTAAAGAACAGAAAGCCATCTAAAAGGGTATAATCCTTATGATCACTAGATGGTCCTTGAGTTAGATCCTGGTACACAGTCTTAAAATCCGGACACAACCCATATTCCTCCTTGATCTGCTCAAACACTATGACTTCAGGCCTAACAGAATTCAATAACAAAGATCGACGACTCAGGGCATTAGCTACCTTATTTTCAGACCCACCCTTATGTTTTAAAACAAAAGTATAGGACTAGATATACTCTACCCACTTAGCATGCCTAGGGTTAAGCTTCTTCTGGGAATTCAAGAATCTAAGAGCCTCATGGTCCGAAAACAGTACAAATTCTAGCGGTAGCAAATAATGTCTCCAGTAACGCAAAGCTTGCACTACCGCATAAAATTCCTTATCATAGGTAGAATACCTAAGCTTAGCATCATTAAGTTTTTCACTAAAGAATGCTACGGAATGGTTCTCTTGGCTTAGGACTCCACCTATGCCTACTCCTGAAGCATCACAGGCAACCTCAAATACCTTTGAAAAGTCAGGTAACCTCAAAATGGGTGCCTGGGTCATCCTATCCTTAAGATCTAGGAAGGCTTTATGGGCTGCTTTAGTCCATTGGAACTCTCCCTTCCTAATAGAGTCTGTGATAGGAGCAACTACAGTACTAAACCCCTTGATGAATCTCCTATAGAAGGTAGCCAAGCTGTGGAAACTTCTGACTTCATGCACACTGGTCGGCTCTGGCCATTCTACTATGGACCTAATCTTTTCTGGATCGGCAGCCATGCCGTCAGGGGTTACAACAAAACCAAGGAAGATAATTCTACTGGTCATGAATTCACACTTTTTGAGATTACCGTAGAGACTATCATTCCTCAAAACTTGGCAGACTTGTCTAAGGTGGCCTAGGTGATCTGCAGGGGTCTTACTATAGATCAGGATGTCATCAAAATAGACCACTACAAACTTCCTTATGAAAGCTCTAAGTATCTGGGTCATAATCCTCATGAAAGTACTAGGGGCATTGGACAACCCAAATGGCATAACAACCCATTCATAAAGACCATCCTTAGTTTTGAAAGCGGTTTTCCACTCATCCCTGGTCTAATCCTAACCTGATGATAGCCGCTCTTGAGATCAATTTTAGAAAAAACCATTGCACCGGCCATCATATCTAGCATATCATCTAGTCTAGGGATGGGAAACCTATACTTGATTGTGATTTTGTTGATGGCACGACTATCAACACACATCCTCCACGTGCCATCCTTCTTCGGGGTTAGAAGTGCAGGGACTGCACAAGGGCTAAGACTCTCTCTAATGAACCCCTTCCTCAACAATTCTCCAACCTGCTTTTGCAGTTCCTTATGCTCAGATGGATTCATCCTATAATGGGGCAAGTTGGGTAAAGTAGCTCCTGGGACTAAATCTATGGAATGCTGGATATCCCTAAGAGGTGGAAGGTGGTCTGGCAGATCCTCGGGAAAAACATCCTCAAATTCTTCCAACAAAGGTTTAACTTCCTGAGGAGGCTCTGAGGGTGTCGGAGTCCTAAGTTCCTTAGCAGTCAACATCCAAATAGGTGAACCACTAAGAATTTCTTGTTCTAGATCCTTAGCACTAATTAGGTTCACTCCAGTCTTCATTTCTCTGACCTTATTGGGTCCTTTAGCTACCTTGTCCTTAGGAGGGACTGAATGGATTGTGATTTTCTTTCCATTAAAGCTAAAGACACAGGTGTTGGATTTTCCTAAGAGGGTGGCATCATGATCATATAACCAAGGTCTTCCAAGAATTATACTGCTCACCCCCATGGGCAAGACATCACACCAAATCTTCTCTTGATAGGATTGCATTTGGATTTGGACCTGACATCTAGACTGGATAGGTATAGAGGTAGAGTCTACCTAAGAAACCTTATAGGGGTTGGGGTGGGGGACTGGGGTTAAGCCTAACATTTTGACAGTGCTAGCAGAAATGGCATTCACACAGCTCCCACTATCTATGATGATTTTACATACCTTATCCCCTAGTTTAAGGAAAGTCTGTAGGATGTTAGTCCTACGCCAATCTTCCTGAACTCTATTCTGGGACAAGATGCATTTCACAACCCCTAATTGGTCAGACTCTGTGGATTCCTCCTCTCCTTCATACTCATCGACCAAATTCATTCCGGCCTCATAAACTTCTTCTTCAAACTCTTCATTGGGCCCGGAATTCTCTTCTTCTCCTTCTTCTATGTAAAGGGATCTACGAGGGCACTGGCTAGAAACATGACCTACCTTATGGCACTTAAAACAAGCTATGGCTGTGCACTGGTTGGAGATATGACCGGGCTTCTGGCACTTAAAACAGATGATACTAGGGATTCTCTGGGTGTCAGGTGCCTTACCTTTGTCCATGGGCCTAGGGGTGGGAATACCCTGATTAGGCTTGCTAGGGGTAACTTGGCTAGGTCCATTTCTTGGGATTGGGGCACTAACCCTAGAAGGCATGGGTCCTCTTTGAAACTTCTCAGTGTTCAGTGCAATCTGATAGGCTTGGTCTAGGTCAGTAACCTCTCTCAGAAACAGCTCCCTCTTTATGTCTTCCCTAAGTCCAGCCCTAAACCTAGACAAAGTGACCTCATGGGATTCACTCACGTCACATCTCATCAGGTATTCATCAAAGGTGGTTATGTAGTCTGATACAGATCGGTTCCCTTGATTCAAAGTCTGCCATTGGTCTAACAGATTCTGCTGGTATGAAATGGGTAGGTACTTATCTCTAAGTTTCTCTTTCATACCCTGCCAAGTGGTTATAGGCTCTACATTTCGTCTTCTAGTGGTTAGCTCAATGTTCCCCCAGTATAACCTAGCTTGACGTACCAACTTCATCTTGGCAAACTTGAACTTCCTTTCCTCAGACATGGCATACCACTCAAAGTACTGGTCCATCTCACCCTCCCAATCAGAATACACCTTAAGGTTTAAGCTACCATAAAAAGTGGGTGCATCTAATTTGATGTTCCGAATGAACCTATCATCTCTGTCTTCAGGCTCTGGGTCAGGCCTCCTATGATTAGGTTCAGGATCTCTGTATAAAGGTCTTCTAGGCTCCTGGTGTGGGTGAGGTTGAGGCACATTAAAATCTGGGTCAGGAGTCCAATTCTGATGCCTTGGTTCCTCAAGTACTTGGATTCGATCCCTACGCTGGGTAAAATTCTCATTCATATCCTGACTTAATTTGTTCATACTTTCAGTAAGAGCTCTAACCATGGCCTCTAAATCAGGTTGGGTTTGACCAGGTTGGTAGGGTACTCCATTTCGGGTAGATATGATGATGCAAGCAAACACACAAAATGAGACTCAACTGAAACGACTACGGGCTAACTAGACCTAGAGCCCAAACTAAATGCCCAATCAGAGTGGCAAGCTAGCCTGTAGTAACTCGAGACTCAGCCAGGCAGGTGTAAGGGGAGTGTTAGGTCCCTAGATGCCAATCCTAGACACCAATCAGTGATTGGCCAGGTAGGCGGACCAGCACACAAGCCCTTCGGGATAGAATCCCTGAACCACCATTCTAGACACTGAGTACAAAGCACACACAGAGTAACTAGACAAACTGACTCAACACTAGCTTTGACCCGACTTGTTGATGTCCCTAGCCCACTAGGGCAAATTAAGTCTAATAAATTTTAAAATTAGGCTTAGGATCGAATGAGTGGGTGGTGGTTTTGGGCTAAGGAGAGGTTATCAACTCCTCTCCTTATCTTAGATGCTCAAATGCCCTTAAGATGAATTAGGAGATGATCACTCAAAAATTGAATTGCAGAAACATAGAAAACAGAGTTGCAGTAATTTAACTCTCAGAAATTTTACGGAAACCAATAAATCACAAGAAAATTATGTAAAATATCTTCAATTATATGGTCATAGAAAAATAAAAATCATACAATTTGGAGTTACCTGCAATGAGAAACAATTCCTGCAACAGGATAGTTACAGACTGAAAACAGAGTGCTTCCCCCGTTTACAATTCCTGCTACGAAGTTGTAACCCAACGGATCCCCTACATGCCCTAGGAACACCCCGTGGAATGGGAAGAGGAGGTTTGCACCTCACTTCGTTCCTAGGACCGGATGTCCTGGGGAGTCTACTTCGAGTAGACAAAGTAAAAAGGGAGAGACTCAAAACAAGCAAGCAAAACAGAAACCCTAGACAGGGCTCTGATACCAAAAATGATGCAGAACGAAAGAAGAGATGATGCGATGCGGAAATAAATTAAGATTAATTTTTTTTTATATATATTTTCAGAAATTGGCTTTGACTCAAAGGAAAGCTAAACTAAATTGAAAGAAACTAGGTAATAATTGAAAGCACAATTTAAAAGAAACTAGGTTATCATAGTGGTTCAGAAGTAACGGATCGCTGGAGGTTGAGAAACTCCCAGACCTAGGGTTTCGCTCTGAACTTTCAACAGGACAGAAATAAGGAGAAGAGATGGGTTACCGACCAGACAGTGATCTTCACAGAGTTTGGTGGAAGAACTCTCTCGAGCAGATTGTTGGATCCTCGGATTCGGATATCTTCGCAATGGATCCTCCAATACTGGTCCTGTGACTGAGTCGGCTTCTCCTGAACTCAAGATCTGGGAAAGAAGAAGAACAAGTGATGGAATCAGATACTCGAGGAAGGATTTACCAGATTGAAGAACTTGAAAGATGATGTTGCTGAAATCCGGATTCTCCTAAAGGTTGATCTGGCTCCCTCTAGAATTTGCTCTGAATCTGAAGTATCCGGACTGGACCCGGATGCTGGTGGTCGGCCTTGACTTGGAGAGAGAGGCCGTGGGAGGTGGGGTAGGCTAGGGTTTGGTGGATTGAGGAGAAAGATGGGCGGCTAGGGTTTTGGAGAGAAGTGGCTAACCTAGGGTTTGGGGTTGGAGATCTCACACCTCCTCAAGGTTCCTGGGGAACCCGGATTTACTTCCTCACGGAGCTCAACACCTGGATGCAAGTGCAGAAGAGAGAAAACACAGAGTTTGCTCACACATAAATTGGATTCATTCATCAAATTACATTAAAATTTACAAGAGGGGTTTAATTTATAGGACTTTACAAGAGAGTAGGGTTTTACATCTTCCCATGTGGGACTAATGAGGGGGATCTTCAAATTAGGTTTGTAGGATCAATTCCCACACATTATGGCCGGCCAAAAGGTTCCAAAAATGCTGATTGGTGGCTTCAAAAGGAAAGTGGATGGCGCCTCCTAGCCTTGCTCTTCAAGAAAAAATATTTTTCCTTCCATGCTCGGTCTTATTTGGAAGTACTTGGGCGCCTCCTAACCTTGCTCTTCAAGAGAAATTTCCTTCCTTTCATACCTGGTTTTATTTGGAATTACTTGGGCGCCTCCTAGTCTTCCTCCCCAAGCTTTGCTCCTTTCTTTTCATAGCTTGGCTCTTATGGAAACTCCTTGGCCGCCCCCTTGAATTGTGGATCCCAGATTGTGTTCTCCTTAAGTGGCGCATGAGAGAAGGGACCTGCTATCTTGTGGTGTGGGGACCAGAGCATACTGGATGGAGATGTGGCGCCCCCTGGACTCAGGCGTGTGGCTGGGAGTGTGGCGCCCACTTGCTTGGCCTTGGGAGAAAATGTGACATCCAGGTTGAAGTCCTAGACCACTACTGAGTCAACATGACTCAACAAAAATAAATTGCAGGGAATACAGACTCAAGCTAAAATTGAGTTGATCAAGTTAACCCTTATTACAAACTAGAAAACCCTAATTCTTTGGGCAAGGTCAATCAGAGATCCAGATGGAGCTCTGAAGTCTTCTTCTGAGTCTGGTGCCCGCACCAATTCTCCCGGGGTGGGAGGAACTCGACCCTGTCGAGTATGGATCAAGTTGGCTCTGGTATCTCTCCAAGAGGTCTGGGTCCAATTCTTGTAATTCTTCTCGGGAGATCCAAGAGTTATCAGAATCTGGCCTTCCTTGCCAGCGGACCAGGTATCTTTGGTATCCTCGATTACGAGTAGAGATAACCTGATCATCCAGGATCTTTTCAATCTGCTCTTTCCTCACAGGCCAGTTTGTTGGTGGACACACAGGGTTGGGTTCACTCTCAAGAGCAGGATTAGGTTCAAAAGGCTCACTGGGAATCACAGCTGGCTCTCTATACTCTACTATGTCTGTAATGTTGAAAGTGGAGCTAATGCCTAGTTCTGGAGGCAACTCGAGCACATAGGCATTGGATCCTACTCTCTTCACCACTCTAAATGGTCCAGCTCCTCTAGCATGTAACTTTCTAACGGTTCCTGGAGGAAACCGTTCAGGCCTTAACCTAATCATTACATAGTCTCCCTCATCAAAAGTTTTGACTCGCCTTTGAGAATCAGCCAACTTCTTATAAGTTTCATTACTTAAATTTATTTTGGCATGAATTTCTTTATGCAAGTCTTTTATATGCTGTGCAAAAACTTCAGCAGACTCGGAGACTCGTGTGTGGACTGGTAAAGGAGCTAGGTCAAGAGGTGTGTGAGGTTTGTAACCATGCACAATTTCAAATGGACTCTTACCCGTAGACCTATTGATCGAGTCATTGTATGCAAATTCAGCTCTAGGTAAGTACAAATCCCAGTTCCTAATGTTTTCACTAACAAGACACCTTAACATATTGCCTAAACTATGGTTCACTACTTCGGTTTGGCCATCAGTCTGGGGATGATAGGCAGTTGAAAACTTAAGTTTTGTCCCTAACTTATGCCAAAAGGTTTTCCAGAAATAGCTGGTGAACCGGACATCCCTATCTGAAACAATGGTCTTAGGTAGGCCATGGAGTCGAACTATCTCATTAAAGAACAGGGTGGCTACCTTAGACGCGTCAAATGTTTGGGAACAAGGCAAGAAATGGGCCATCTTGGAAAATCGGTCGACTACAACACAGATAGAGTCATGCCTCCTCTGGGTTTTAGGAAAACCTAACACAAAGTCCATGCTCACATCTTGCCAAGGACGATCTGGGACAGGGAGTGGGGTATAAAGGCCGGTATTCTGTTTTCGCTGTTTGGCAACAGCGCAGGTCCGACACCTAGCCACAATGTGTGCTACATCTCTTTTTAAGCTAGGCCAGAAAAAGTGGTCTTCAATAGCCAGGGTGGTCTTGTCTTTTTCGAAATGGCCAGCTAAACCTCCAGCATGAATTTCCTAAATCAAAAATTCCCTAAGAGAAGTTCTAGGGATGCAAAGCCTATTCTTAAAGAACAGAAAGCCATCTAAAAGGGTATAATCCTTATGATCACTAGATGGTCCTTGAGTTAGATCCTGGTACACAGTCTTAAAATCCGGACACAACTCATATTCCTCCTTGATCTGCTCAAACCCTATGACTTCAGGCCTAACAGAATTCAATAACAAAGATCGACGACTCAGGGCATTAGCTACCTTATTTTCAGATCCACCCTTATGTTTTAAAACAAAAGTATAGGACTGGATATACTCTACCCACTTAGCATGCCTAGGGTTAAGCTTCTTCTGGGAATTCAAGAATCTAAGAGCCTCATGGTCCGAAAACAGTACAAATTCTAGCGGTAGCAAATAATGTCTCCAGTAACGCAAAGCTTGCACTACCGCATAAAATTCCTTATCATAGGTAGAATACCTAAGCTTAGCATCATTAAGTTTTTCACTAAAGAATGCTACGGAATGGTTCTCTTGGCTTAGGACTCCACCTATGCCTACTCCTGAAGCATCACAGGCAACCTCAAATACCTTTGAAAAGTCAGGTAACCTCAAAATGGGTGCCTGGGTCATCCTATCCTTAAGATCTAGGAAGGCTTTATGGGCTGCTTTAGTCCATTGGAACTCTCCCTTCCTAATAGAGTCTGTGATAGGAGCAACTACGGTACTAAACCCCTTGATGAATCTCCTATAGAAGGTAGCCAAGCTGTGGAAACTTCTGACTTCATGCACACTGGTCGGCTCTGGCCATTCTACTATGGACCTAATCTTTTCTGGATCGGCAGCCATGCCGTCAGGGGTTACAACAAAACCAAGGAAGATAATTCTACTGGTCATGAATTCACACTTTTTGAGATTACCGTAGAGACTATCATTCCTCAAAACTTGGCAGACTTGTCTAAGGTGGCCTAGGTGATCTGCAGGGGTCTTACTATAGATCAGGATGTCATCAAAATAGACCACTACAAACTTCCTTATGAAAGCTCTAAGTATCTGGGTCATAATCCTCATGAAAGTACTAGGGGCATTGGACAACCCAAATGGCATAACAACCCATTCATAAAGACCATCCTTAGTTTTGAAAGCGGTTTTCCACTCATCCCCTGGTCTAATCCTAACCTGATGATAGCCGCTCTTGAGATCAATTTTAGAAAAAACCATTGCACCGGCCATCATATCTAGCATATCATCTAGTCTAGGGATGGGAAACCTATACTTGATTGTGATTTTGTTGATGGCACGACTATCAACACACATCCTCCACGTGCCATCCTTCTTCGGGGTTAGAAGTGCAGGGACTGCACAAGGGCTAAGACTCTCTCTAATGAACCCCTTCCTCAACAATTCTCCAACCTGCTTTTGCAGTTCCTTATGCTCAGATGGATTCATCCTATAATGGGGCAAGTTGGGTAAAGTAGCTCCTGGGACTAAATCTATGGAATGCTGGATATCCCTAAGAGGTGGAAGGTGGTCTGGCAGATCCTCGGGAAAAACATCCTCAAATTCTTCTAACAAAGGTTTAACTTCCTGAGGAGGCTCTGAGGGTGTCGGAGTCCTAAGTTCCTTAGCAGTCAACATCCAAATAGGTGAACCACTAAAAATTTCTTGTTCTAGATCCTTAGCACTAATTAGGTTCACTCCAGTCTTCATTTCTCTGACCTTATTGGGTCCTTTAGCTACCTTGTCCTTAGGAGGGACTGAATGGATTGTGATTTTCTTTCCATTAAAGCTAAAGACACAGGTGTTGGATTTTCCTAAGAGGGTGGCATCATGATCATATAACCAAGGTCTTCCAAGAATTATACTGCTCACCCCCATGGGCAAGACATCACACCAAATCTTCTCTTGATAGGATTGCATTTGGATTTGGACCTGACATCTAGACTGGATAGGTATAGAGGTAGAGTCTACCTAAGAAACCTTATAGGGGTTGGGGTGGGGGACTGGGGTTAAGCCTAACATTTTGACAGTGCTAGCAGAAATGGCATTCACACAGCTCCCACTATCTATGATGATTTTACATACCTTATCCCCTAGTTTAAGGAAAGTCTGTAGGATGTTAGTCCTACGCCAATCTTCCTGAACTCTATTCTGGGACAGGATGCATTTCACAACCCCTAATTGGTCAGACTCTGTGGATTCCTCCTCTCCTTCATACTCATCGACCAAATTCATTCCGGCCTCATAAACTTCTTCTTCAAACTCTTCATTGGGCCCGGAATTCTCTTCTTCTCCTTCTTCTATGTAAAGGGATCTACGAGGGCACTGGCTAGAAACATGACCTACCTTATGGCACTTAAAACAAGCTATGGCTGTGCACTGGTTGGAGATATGACCGGGCTTCTGGCACTTAAAACAGATGATACTAGGGATTCTCTGGGTGTCAGGTGCCTTACCTTTGTCCATGGGCCTAGGGGTGGGAATACCCTGATTAGGCTTGCTAGGGGTAACTTGGCTAGGTCCATTTCTTGGGATTGGGGCACTAACCCTAGAAGGCATGGGTCCTCTTTGAAACTTCTCAGTGTTCAGTGCAATCTGATAGGCTTGGTCTAGGTCAGTAACCTCTCTCAGAAACAGCTCCCTCTTTATGTCTTCCCTAAGTCCAGCCCTAAACCTAGACAAAGTGACCTCATGGGATTCACTCACGTCACATCTCATCAGGTATTCATCAAAGGTGGTTATGTAGTCTGATACAGATCGGTTCCCTTGATTCAAAGTCTGCCATTGGTCTAACAGATTCTGCTGGTATGAAATGGGTAGGTACTTATCTCTAAGTTTCTCTTTAATACCCTGCCAAGTGGTTATGGGCTCTACATTTCGTCTTCTAGTGGTTAGCTCAATGTTCCCCCAGTATAACCTAGCTTGACGTACCAACTTCATCTTGGCAAACTTGAACTTCCTTTCCTCAGACATGGCATACCACTCAAAGTACTGGTCCATCTCACCCTCCCAATCAGAATACACCTTAGGGTTTAAGCTACCATAAAAAGTGGGTGCATCTAATTTGATGTTCCGAATGAACCTATCATCTCTGTCTTCAGGCTCTGGGTCAGGCCTCCTATGATTAGGTTCAGGATCTCTGTATAAAGGTCTTCTAGGCTCCTGGTGTGGGTGAGGTTGAGGCACATTAAAATCTGGGTCAGGAGTCCAATTCTGATGCCTTGGTTCCTCAAGTACTTGGATTCGATCCCTACGCTGGGTAAAATTCTCATTCATATCCTGACTTAATTTGTTCATACTTTCAGTAAGAGCTCTAACCATGGCCTCTAAATCAGGTTGGGTTTGACCAGGTTGGTAGGGTACTCCATTTCGGGTAGATATGATGATGCAAGCAAACACACAAAATGAGACTCAACTGAAACGACTACGGGCTAACTAGACCTAGATCCCAAACTAGATGCCCAATCAGAGTGGCAAGCTAGCCTGTAGTAACTCGGGACTCAGCCAGGCAGGTGTAAGGGGAGTGTTAGATCCCTAGATGCCAATCCTAGACACCAATCAGTGATTGGCCAGGTAGGCGGACCAGCACACAAGCCCTTCGGGATAGAATCCCTGAACCACCATTCTAGACACTGAGTACAAAGCACACACAGAGTAACTAGACAAACTGACTCAACACTAGCTTTGACCCGACTTGTTGATGTCCCTAGCCCACTAGGGCAAATTAAGTCTAATAAATTTTAAAATTAGGCTTAGGATCGAATGAGTGGGTGGTGGTTTTGGGCTAAGGAGAGGTTATCAACTCCTCTCCTTATCTTAGATGCTCAAATGCCCTTAAGATGAATTAGGAGATGATCACTCAAAAATTGAATTGCAGAAACACAGAAAATTGAGTTGCAGTAATTTAACTCTCAGAAATTTCACGGAAACCAATAAATCATAAGAAAATTATGTAAAATAGAATAAATTATACTGGTTCCAGCAAAATAAAAATAACATAATTTGGAGTTACCTATAATGAGAAATAATTCCTGCAACAGGGTAGTTACAGACTGAAAATAGAGTGCTTCCCCCGTTTACAATTCCTGCTACGAAGTTGTAACCCAACGGATCCCCTACACACCCTTGGAACACCCCGTGGAATGGGAAGAGGAGGTTTGCATCTTTCTTCGTTCCTAGGACCGAACGTCCTGGGGAGTCTACTTCGAGCAGACAAAGTAAAAATGGAGAGACTCAAAATAGAAACTCTAGATAGGGCTCTGATACCAAAAATGATGCAGAATGAAAGAAGAGATGATGCGATGCAGAAATAAATTAAGATTAATTCTTTTTTTTTTATATTTTCAGAAATTGGCTTTTACTCAAAGGAAAGCTAAACTAAATTGAAAGAAACTAGGTAATAATTGAAAGCACAATTTAAAAGAAACTAGGTTATCAGAGTGGTTCAGAAGTAACGGATCGCTGGGGGTTGAGAAACTCCCAGACCTAGGATTTCGCTCTGAACTTTCAACAAGACAGAAATAAAGAGAAGAGATGGGTTACCGACCAGACAGTGATCTTCACAGAGTTTGGTGGAAGAATTCTCTCGAGCAGATTGTTGGATCCTCGGATTCGGATATCTTCACAATGGATCCTCCAATACTGGTCCTGTGGCTGAGTCGGCTTCTCCTGAACTCAAGATCTGGGAAAGAAGAAGAACAAGTGATGGAATCAGATACTCGAGGAAGGATTTACCAGATTGAAGAACTTGAAAGATGATGTTGCTAAAATCCGGATTCTCCTAAAGGTTGATCTGGCTCCCTCTGGAATTTGCTCTGAATCTGAAGTATCCGGACTGGACCCGGATGCTGGTGGTTGGCCTTGACTTGGAGAGAGAGGCCGTGGGAGGTGGGGTAGGCTAGGGTTTGGTGGATTGAGGAGAAAGATGGGTGGCTAGGGTTTTGGAGAGAAGTGGCTAACCTAGGGTTTGGGGTTGGAGATCTCACACCTCCTCAAGGTTCCTGGGGAACCCGGATTTACTCCCTCACGGAGCTCAACACCTGGATGCAAGTGCGGAAGAGAGAAAACACAGAGTTTGCTCACACATAAATTGGATTCATTCATCAGATTACTTTAAAATTTACAAGAGGGGTTTAATTTATAGGACTTTACAAGAGAGTAGGGTTTTACATCTTCCCATGTGGGACTAATGAAGGGGATCTTCAAATTAGGTTTGTAGGATCAATTCCCACACATTATGGCTGGCCAAAAGGTTCCAAAAATGCTGATTGGTGGCTTCAAAAGGAAAGTGGGTGGCGCCTCCTAGCCTTGCTCTTCAAGAAAAAATATTTTTCCTTCCATGCTCGGTCTTATTTGGAAGTACTTGGGCGCCTCTTAACCTTGCTCTTCAAGAGAAATTTCCTTCTTTTCATACCTGGTTTTATTTGGAATTACTTGGGCGCCTCCTAGTCTTCCTCCCCAAGCTTTGCTCATTTCTTTTCATAGCTTGGCTCTTATGGATACTCCTTGGCCGCCCCCTTGAATTGTGGATCCCAAATTGTCTTCTCCTTAAGTGGCGCATGAGAGAAGGGACCTGCTATCTTGTGGTGTGGGGACCAGAGCATACTGGATGGAGATGTGGCACCCCCTGGACTCAGGCGTGTGGCTGGGAGTGTGGCTAAGAGTGTGGCGCCCACTTGCTTGGCCTTGGGAGAAAATGTGACACCCAGGTTGAAGTCCTAGACCACTACTGAGTCAACATGACTCAACAAAAATAAATTGCAGGGAATACAGACTCAAGCTAAAATTGAGTTGATCAAGTCAACCCTTATTACAAACCAGAAAACCCTAATTCTTCGGGCAAGGTCAATCAGAGATCCAGATGGAGCTCTGAAGTCTTCTTCTGAGTCTGGTGCCCGCACCACCATTTGGCCAGCCTTCCAGAGGTTTCGAGGCGGCTCAGCATGGTTCTCAGCGACTGATCGGTCATAACCTTAATGGGGTGTGCTTGGAAGTAGGGCCTGAGATGCTTAGCATACATTATTAGTGCAAAAATGAGTTTCTTGGAACGAGTATACCTGATCTCCGCATCGCGGAGGATTTTGCTGGTGTAATACACCAGCTTTTGGGATCCGTCCTCATCTGCACGGACGAGAACCGAGCTGACGTCTCCAGGTGTGACCGCCAGATAGAGTAGGAGTTCCTCCCATTCTTCCAGTCTGGAGAGCAGAGGAGGAAAGGCCAAGAACTCCTTCAGTTTTTCAAAGGCTGTCTTGCACTCCTCCGTCCAGGTGAAGTCATGAATCTTGCACAGCGCCTTGAAGAAGTGAAGGCAGCGGTCGGCCAACCTCGAGATGAACCAGCTTAGAGCTACAATCCGTCCGGTCAGGTGCTGGACCTGCTTCTTGGATGTCGAGTGCTCCATGTCGACGATCACCTGGACTTTCTCCGGATTAGCTTCAATGCCTCTCTGGGTGACCATGAAGCCGAGGAACTTCCCGGCCGCCACCCCGTAGGTGTATTTTGCTGGGTTGAGTTTTATCTAGTGCTTTCAAAGGTTGTGAAAAGCTTTGGCGAGGTCGGCGACGTGGTTTAAGCTCAGCTTGCTCATGACCAGCATGTCATCCATGTACACCTTAATGTTTTGGCCAATTTGGTCTTTAAAGACCTTGTTGACCAGACGCTAGTACGTGGCCCCAGCATTCTTTAAATTGAAGGGCATCATTCTGTAACAGTACGTCCCTTGGTCGGTGACAAAGGTGGTGTGTTCCTCATCCTCCGGGTGCATCCGTATCTAGTTGTAGCCGAAGAATGCATCCATGAATGAAAGCAGGCGGTGTCCCGAGGTGGCGTCCACCAATTGATCAATCTTCGACAAGGGAAAGCTATCCTTTGGGCACTCCTTGTTGAGGTCGGTGTAGTCTACACAGATTCTCCACTTGCCGTTGCTCTTCTTTACCATCACCATGTTCACTAGCCAGCTCGGATACTGCACCTTACGAACGAAACTGGTGGCGAGGAACTTGTCTACCTCCTCATTGATGGGCGCCTGCCTCTCCGAGGCAAAACTTCTCTTCTTCTGTCGAACTAGCCGATGCTTTAGATCAAGGCTCAACTTGTGAGTGATGATGTTAGGGGGGATACCTGGCATGTTTACCGCCGTTCAGGCAAACACATCTGCGTTTGCCCGCAGGAACTCCAACAGGTGGGCCCTTTCCTCGTCTGGTAGCTGGGCCCCGTTTGCACTGTCTTCGTCTGGTCGGCTCCGAGCGGATAAGATAGCAGGCATTCGACCAGGCAACCCCTGGGGTCTTGAGCCCTTTGGTCGAGATCGTCTGCCTTGGGGTCGCCCTCGGAAGCCTTGGCCCCAAGGAGGGTTTGGAAACAATGCTGCACCGCCTGGGGCATTCCCCTCATCTCCCCGATGCCATAAGGAGTTGGAAATTGTACAAGCAGTCTCTTGGTGGAGACGATGATGTCGAGTAGGTTGAGCCTGGGTCGGCTCAGGATCACGTTGTAGGTTGAAGAAAGTCTAACACCGTGAAAGTCACCATGACGGTCTCTGCCGAGGTGGGGTCCCGGCAATGACTGGGAGAGTAATTTCTCCCTCTACCCTTACAGAATCACCTATGAAACCAACAAGGGGAGTGTGCACAAGTCTGAGTTGAGCAGGAGAAAGGTTAATCTTGGAGAAATCATCATAGAAAATCACATCTGTGGAGCTTCCACTATCAACCATGATACATTTTATCGGATGCTTCACGATCATCATCTCGATGACCACGGCATCATTATTTACATTTTTTTCTCCGTCTTCCCCCTTTCTTATAAAGGAGAGTACATTTTCAGAATGCCCTACCCCCCGGGCCTTCTTGGGTGCACGCTCGGCTCCCCAGCATATCATCCCTACCAGCTGTTGGGAATTATGTCCCAAAGCTAATCGCCGAGGCTGTAGACTGTTGAGCTGAGTATTGTACTCTTTGTATGAATTAATAAATATCATTTTGGCAGCTCATGACATTCTTAAATTTCCCTGTAATGAACTCTTTTTCATGTGATGAAGTCCTTAGAACTACATTGACTTCGATATAGAGAGGATATATCGAGTGGTCCTTAAACCAGGTTCACAACCAAAGGATACATTGTACTGGACGGCAATGTATCAAGTGTAGGTTGTTGTGGTTCATATCGTTTGGTTGTCCTCTTTACCAAAAGAGTGTGGTGACACTGATATAATATGCAAGTGGGATATATGATATCTCATTGAACGTGACTCCGTGTAGCCCCTTTCTGCCAAAGAGATACTCACAATTGAATATGGGTATATGTGTCCCTCCAACCTGAGGTCATCATGGTAGCTTACAAGAAACTCTCTATACTTTGGTGTCGAACTACCCGGATTTCTAATCCGGTGATGGAAGGTTTCTGGGTACAAGTAAGTACTTGTGGAGCAGTGGTGGACCAAGATGGAATTGACCTGTCCAAATAGTTTGGATTGATTGTCTCGCAATGTCTCAATTTAGCAAATCCTCGATCGAGATAGTCCTAGTGAGGAGTCACTGGACTTGTGATGTTGAGACATGTTGTGGATTGACTCAGCTAAGGTTGGCAGTCTAATCCTAGGTCATTCTGAGCATTGGAGGTCAAAGGGATGAATTATACAGTAACCATATGATAGAGGTTCGATTGATTGCTCTCGCATATTCGATCTATCTGGATGCCGGAACCCATTGCTAGATGGTATCTTGTGCTGGTACTGAAATTGTTCCAGTGCTACCACCTGGGTTCGAACCTATGAAGTCACACGCCATAGAGGATTACTCCATGATCCAGGTACCGATTTATGGTTAGGAGTCATTTTGATAATGGTTTGATTGAGCACATTGGATTGACCCGATTTTGGATCGATCAGGAATTGTTCGGGTGCATCGAAAATTATTTCTGGATGACCAAAACTTGACCAAGCCATTTGATAATTAGATTTTGATCTAATTGGATTTTTGAACCGGTTGTGAATCGGATTGGACACATCACCATGGTGATTAGTGGCTTGGGCGAACAGGAATTTCAAGGCATCTCTTCATCTCCCGTTCCACCTCTTTTTGGTTGAATTTATCCATAGATTAATAGCTATTTATTGCTTGGTTAAAATGAATAGGATTCCTTCCAAATACCTGCTGTCTTTTGGTTTTCCCAGCAAGTCCTTTCTCCTCCCATTGCACCATTATGAATGGTTCATCGCTGCTTATAAAAATCTGGGGGTTGAAAACTGTGAGAGGTATGATTCCTCTGAGAAATTTGTTCACCCTTTCCACCACAGATTTTGGGCTGGGTTTGAGTAAAAGATTGGGAGAGAAAGAGTTCATGTTTCCCTGTTCTTGGTTAATGCTCAATCTATGGAAGAACTTTGGTTTTGGAGAAAACCAATTTCAGAACAGAGCATTCTGTTCTTCTCTTTTCTTCCCACGGTTCCAAGGTTTCCGATGACTAGCATCGCGCGAGAGGCAGGATCTGAGGAGCCCCAGGCGTGTCCCCCTCTAGAGGGTGTTCACTTGAACACCTGAGAGCTGGTTGATCATCCTTGCTGCTGTTTTGCTTTGCCCTGTTTTTGTGGTTGCAGATTTTCTTTGCAGCACCCGGTAGAGAGGAAGAGGTCGTTGGATGAACGTTCCAAAGTCTCTCCCTTGAAGCAAGAACAAGGAGTTCCCTTGCTAATTGGTGCTGGAAGTGAGACCAAGGAGTTGGCCATTTTTGGTTGGGTTTGCTGCAGCTTTTGGAAAAGAAGAACAAAGCATTCCAACAGTTGAAGAAGAAGAAGACAGGAATAACTTTATTCCAGTTGTCCCAGCAATTCCAGGTTTATCCTAGAGTTATTCACAGCAGGAATAAGGTAATATTTTTGGTTTTATTTTTCATGCATGCCTAGATCTAGGTTTATATAATTGTTTATAAATATTACATGCCCTTGTTCATGCCTAGTTTTGCCCGTACATGCATCTTGAACATGTTAGATCCTGTGCGTAGCAGGTGATGTGGCAAGACCGCTAACATGAGAGAGTTGACAGGTGCCACGTTAAGGAAAGCCGCCGCGATTAGATGCCGCGTCAATTTCCCTGCTCGGACTACTTCGTCGAGCTGAGCTCGCTCAATACAGCGAGCCGATCTCCGTCCTCCGCCAGGTCAGGATGCCTAGGCCGGAGCCGTCCTCCACCCTCCAGAGCGAGACCCTCGGAGGTTGAGCCCTGTGGTCGGAATCGAGCTCGGCACTCCTCCGCCACATGGAGCCTCTCCGAGCATGAGCCCTCTGGACCGGAGCCATCCTCTGCCCTCCAAAGTGAGACCCTCAAAGGTTAAGCCCTGTGGTCGGAGTTGAGCTCAACACTCCTCCGCCACGTGGAGCCTCTCCGAGCGTGAGCCCTCTAGACCGGGCATGTCCTCTACCCTCTAGAGTGAGACCCTCGGAGGTTGAGCCCTATGATCGGAGTCGAGCTCAGCACTCCTCTGCCACGTAGAGCCTCTTCGAGCGCAAGCCCTCTAGACCGGGCCCATCCTCTACCCTCCAGAGTGAGACCCTCGGAGGCTGAGACCTGTGGTCGGAGTCGAGCTCAGCACTCCTCCGCCATATGGAGCCTCTCAGAGCGCGAGCCCTCTGGACCGGGCCCGCCCTCTGCCCTCCTCCGTCGAGGCGATCCCGCAAGCTCAGAGTGTCTAGGCCAGAGCAAGCCCGGCCATCTCAGCTCGGCCCCAGCTTAGACGTGGGCACCGCTGTCCCAGGACACCGGTGAGCCACCCGAGGACTATACTGGAACACCTGCCAGACCGTACTGACCGCCTGCAGCTGTCGGTTACACTAGAAAGGGGAGAAACACACTGATCGAGGCACCACGCTCCTTACCAACCACCTGGACCACCCAAGAGAGGAAGCCAAGCAGGAGATTTGAATCCCAGGGGTGGGGCCCACCGATCGAGGTACTGCCAGGTTTCCCGGAATGAGGCGATCAAGGGGAATGTCAGAGCACATGACAGCCTCCCTTGTCATGGATTGGGAAAGGCTCCACGGGATATCGCCGCACGTGCTTGACAGCCTGGTGGAGATCCCAAGATGGACGCCCAACGATAACCTATTTCACAAAATCTCGGAGGTAACAACCACAACACAGATAAGCAAGGCACAAGACACACCACTGGAAAAAACAAGTGCACGCCCCACCAAGAAGAGGGGCACGGCACCGCCAGCATCCTCAAGCAAGGTCAGGCGAAAGGGCCGCACAGAGACTCCCTCTAGTCAGGCCACACTTTTCCCGACACACTTGCATCCCACTCTTACACAACACACTCCTCGTGTGGAGTCCATCAAGAGGGGCTCGACCAGGAGGATCCGTTCCCCTGGATCGTCACTGACTTGATCGTCGGAGTGCCCCCACCGAAAACCCCGGCTTGGGTCACTAACCCCTATTTTGCAGGTCCAGGTCCACCGGATGGTGAGACAACGAAGGAGGTGCACTCCAACGCTGACATCAGCTACAGGCCATAGCGATCTTGGCGGCAACAGATTGGCGCGCTAGGTAGGGGTGAAACAAGCCCCCCATCTCTTTGCAGATTGACGCTCCATGGAAGGATGGTGATGACACGAGCGCTAGGGGCCTCCGCCAGCCGTGGAGGGGACTCCCCCTCCCGAGGGAACCCACACAATCCCGAGGCGGGGCCATTCGCCCCAGTTCAACCACCTCCGACGGAGTCTCAGCTGACCATACTCACCCAGCAAATGCAGATCCTCGCTATAGTAGTGTGCTGCTTCAGTATCAGCACCGGTCCTTGGCTACCCATTAGCAGCCAGGGACTCTGGCAGCCCACGCTGCAGCCCCCCGTGATAGCCTGCGTTCCTTCCAAGGAAGGCCTTCGTAGCCACGGGCCATCACCGACAACCGGGATAGTCACCAGACTCCCGCGAAAAGGCAACGAGCTGGGTCTCCTAACAGGGAGAGCCACTCACCAAACCTCGGGCGGGCGGTGCCCAGACCCCACCGAGATAAAAAGAGCAAGACCCCCCATCACGGAAAGCGTGCACCCATGTCACGTTCTCTATCTCCCTCAGCGGAGGGGTATATTGACGAACCCATCAGGCGCATAGTGGAGAAGCACCTGGAGGAACATGAGTACAAGCTGACGGAGTTCTCCTGTCGGTTTGCCAACATGCAAGGCTTAGCTAGCGAGCCAGCGAGCTACGATGCCCATCCCCCATTCTCCAAAGAAATCCAGGCGGAGCCAATCCTATATCGGTTCCAGATGCCGCAGGTGGATCCTTACGATGGGACCACCGACCCCCTGGACCACCTGGAAAGCTACCGGACCCTCATGAGAGTCCAGGGGGCCATCGATGCTCTTCTCTGCATCACCTTTCCTACCACTCTACGGAAAACAACCCGGGTGTGGTTCACCCGCTTGGAGCCAGAGAGCATTGACTCTTTCGTCCAGTTAGGGCAAAAGTTTGTGGCCCACTTCGACACCTGCAGGAAGTTGCCACGAGAGGCAGATAGCCTCTTCTCCATCCGGCAGCAGGACCGCGAGCCCCTGCGGGACTACGTGGCCCGCTTCAAAGCAACCTCATTAGAGATTTATAACCTTGATGAGCCAGTTGCCATACTGGTGCTGAAGCGAGGGCTCAGGACTTCCCGCATGACCTACTCGCTCGACAAGAAGCCCCCCAAGCTTTACTCCGAGCTCCTTCTCCTAGCCCAAAAGTACATCCATACCGAGGAGACAGACTGTACAAGGCGGGAGCTCGACGGAAAGCCACTAAAGAGGCCAACCCCCACCGAGATGCCCAGGACTCGGAAGCCAGAACCCCAAGTCCCGAGCTCCTGGACGGGGCCGATACCGGGAGGCACTCCCGTTCCTGAGGAGAGTTACACTCATCTCCTCTCCCCAAGGACGAAGATCCTCATGGAGATCGAAGGTGAGGACTACCTGAGATGCCCGCCTCCGAGGAAGCCCTCCATTGGCCATGATAAAGCGAAGTACTGTCGTTTTCACCGCGACCACAGCCACGACACCAAAGAATGCCGTAACCTCAAGTGGGAAATTGAAGAACTTATCAAGAGGGGCTACCTCAAAAGGTTTGTTGGGGGCAAACCACAGATGGAATCCCAGGCGCTTGTCGCTCCTCAACCAGCTTCAGCCATCGACAATCATCCTGCCGAGAAGCCGGTGGGCATGACTTCCCGTAGAGCTGCGCGTACGCCCAAAAACCCGGGGGGCAGGGGGTCCTAAGAATGTACTCCCCTTCATGAGGGAAGGAGAAAGCGGGAGAAAAATGTAAATAATGCTGCCGTGGTCATTGAGATGACGATCGCGAAGCATCCTTTAAAAATGCATCATGGTCAATAATGGAAGCTCCGCAGATGTGCTTTCTTATGATGTTCCTTCCAAGAGCACCGCTATGATGACTTTCATGGTCGACAGGCTTCCTTCAACCTACAACGTGATCTTGGGATCGGCTCGGGCCCAACTTTCTCGACACTAACCTCAACCAAACTCACCGGCAACGAGCAACCCAGCACTACAACGCCCAGGTTAGGCCAAGAGCCTTCGAACCTGGGGACTTGGCGCTGCGCCGGGTAGAGGCATATCAGCCCCGGGAATGCGGCAAGCTCCCACCAAACTGGGAAGGCCCCAACAAAGTGGCAGAAGCCCCTTCACAAGGGGCCTATCGCCTTGAAGATCTCAATGGTGTCAGGCTCCCTCGAACATGGGATGCCCGCAATCTGCGAAGATACCATCAATGACGTAAGGTTTCCTATCAATAATAATAATGATAATGACTTTTTCCTTGCACGAGTATCTATCTGTCTTGCAGGATAGCATCAACAACGTCCCCGAGCCTAGCTCCAGGATGCTAGCCCAAGACCGGAGCTCAGACCTCCGGCCAAGGGATCTTCGAGCCAAGCTGCTCTCAATCTCAAAGGTCTCCGAGCCCAGCTCTGAAAAGCTAAGGGATCTTGAAGCTAAGCAGCTCCTATCAACGCCTCGAGCCTAGCTCCAAGGCACTAAAGACCTGAGCCAAGCCCTCAGGCAACCCTTGGACCGGGGCCCAGCCCTCTGGCCAGGAAGGCCTCGAGCCTAGCTCCAAGGCAACTAAATCCTGCGACCCTCTTCTCTGATCTCCCCACTCATCAAAAAAAAAAAAGAAGAATAAGAAGAAAGAAAGAAGAAGAGAGAGGGGAAGGAAAGAAAGAGAATAAGAGGGAAATGCAGCAACAAAACTTTCATTTCATCACCCAAGACCGGAGCTCAGATCTCTGGCCAAGGGAACTTCGAGCCACGCAGCTCTCAATCAACAACATCCCCGAGCCCAGCTCCAGGACACCAGCCCAAGACCGGAACTCAGATCTCCGGCCAAGGGACCTTCGAGCCATGCAGCTCTCAATCAACAACGTCCCCGAGCCCAACTCCAGGATGCCAGCCCAAGATCGAAGCTTAGATCTCCGACCAAGGGACCTTCGAGCCAAGCTGCTCTCAATCTCAAACATCTCCGAGCCCAGCTCCGAGATGCCAAGGGATTTGGAGCCAAGCAGCTCCTATCAATGCCTCGAACCTAGCTCCAAGGTGCCAAAGACCTGAGCCAAGCAGCTCCTATCAACGGCTCGATCCTAGCTTGGACCGGGGCATAGCCCTCCGGCCAGGAAGGCCTCGAGCCTAGCTCCAAGGCAACCAAATCCTGTGACCCTCTTCTCTGATCTCCCCACTCATCAAAAAAAAAAAAGAAGAAGAAGAAAGAAAGAAGAAGAAAGAAAGAAGAAGAGAGAGGGGAAGGAAGGAAAGAGAATAAGAGAGAAATGCAGCAACAAAACTTTCATTTCATCACCCAAGACCGGAGCTCAGATCTCCGGCCAAGGGACCTTCGAGCCACGCAGCTCTCAATCAACAACGTCCCCGAGCCCAACTCCAGGATGCCAGCCCAAGACCGGAGCTCAGATCTCCGGCCAAGGGACCTTCGAGCCATGTAGCTTTCAATCAACAACGTCCCCGAGCCCTGCTCCAAGATGCCAGGCCAAGACCGGAGCTCAGAGCTCTGACCAAGGAACCTTTGAGCCATGCAGCTATCAATCAACAACGTCCCGGAGCCTAGCTCCAGGACACCAGTCCAAGACCGAAGCTCAGATCTCCGGCCAAGGGACCTTCGAGCCACGCAGCTCTCAATCAACAACATCCCCGAGCCCAGCTCCAGGACACCAGCCCAAGACCGGAGCTTAGATCTCCGGCCAAAGGACCTTCGAGCCACGCAGCTCTCAATCAACAATATCCCCGAGCCCAGCTCCAGGATGCCAGCCCAAGACCGGAGCTCAGATCTCCAGCCAAGGGATCTCCGAGCCATGCTGCTCTCAGTCATCAACATCCCCGAGCCCAGCTCCAGGACACCAACCTAAGACCGGAGCCCAACTCTCCGGCCAAGGAACCACCGAGCCCAGTCACTCACAACTGCCAGAACCTTGCACCTAACTTGCCGACACCAAAGCCTGGTAATTAAGCCCTAGGCGAGGTGAGACCCTCTTCTCTGATCTCCCCACTCATCCAAAATGAAAAGGAGAAAGGAGAGAGAAAGAGAGAAAAAGGAGGGAAAGGCCGGGTGAAAGACAGGTTGCAAGGAAATTGAGATTTTATTGATTAAGTACCAATTACAAGCATTTCACGGGCCCCTGACATGCCGGGTGACCCTGACAAAGTACAAAAAGAAAGAGTACAAAGTAAAAAAGAAAGGGCTACCCTGCACCGACCGACCCCCCTACTGGGCCCTGGGGCTGAGAGGTCCCACCCCCAGGAACCTCCGACTGAGCACCCCCGGCCTCGATGGCTCGGCCTCGGTTGGTGTTGCGAGCTCGGAGTCCACGATTTCCTCGGCGACCTCCTCATCAGGCTCTGCATCCGAGGCCAAAGGATACCAAAGGCGACTGCGGCTCTTCTCGGGAACAAGGGCCTCGACCCGAACGTGCAAGAACATGAAGCCCTTGTAGAAGGAGTCCGACTCTGTTTGATGGATTTTGGCAATGAACTCCTCCGAGGCCTTGAACTTGGCAACGGCCTCCTCGACATCCTTTTTGGCCTCGGCGGTCGCTTCTTTGCCTCGATGGCTTCCAATCTGGCAGCCTCCGTAGACTTGGCCGCCACCTCTGCCGCCTTCTCAGCCATGGCCAGTTTCTCCTTCCCTATTGCCAGCTCCGCCTGGACAGTTCAGGAGGCCTCCTAGTGCCGATCAGCCTCAGCACTATACCAGTTCAGTCTCTTCTCGATGGTGGAGAGATCGTCGATGGCCTTCTTCGAGCGACTTCGCTCTAGGTCAAGGGCCCCCATGAGTTTCTTCGCTCACCCCTCAGCATTGGTGAGCTGCTTCTTTAGGTCCCCGACCTCCTGCTCGAGCACCCCCTTCTGCTTCAGATCGGTCTTCAGAGACTCGATCTCGGCCGCTTGCTGCCGCTCGATGCATTCCTAATTATGATAGCAGCCCTTAATAAAAAGGGCCTCGACGTCGATCTACACCATGAGAAGAGGTCAGCTCAAAAAAAAAAAGAGAGAGAGAAGGGATGACTCATCGATTAAAGCTAGGGAAAGATGGTGCTGAGAACGTCGCCCAGCCGCATTCCGATCAT
The DNA here is from genome assembly GCA_021397845.1 of Areca catechu. Taxonomy (NCBI): domain Eukaryota; kingdom Viridiplantae; phylum Streptophyta; class Magnoliopsida; order Arecales; family Arecaceae; genus Areca; species Areca catechu. The sequence goes on from CM038041.1 coordinate 33,163,179, forward strand.
ATCCTGTCGATTGCATATCTGGATTGAGAAATCCATCATGCGCTCGGCTAGCTCGAGGCTCCGGATGATGGGGGACATGTATCGAATGATGCATTTGAAGAATTAGATGGACTAAATGAAAATGAAATAGATAAACATGTAGCTATTCTACGTAAAAGAAATATAATTATATGAAAGGAACATAAGGAATAGAACTAGACTAGAAAAGAATCTATCAAAGTAATTAAGAAGGGATCTTCGTGGTTAGGAAACCACACAGGTTAGGGTTAGTCTACTTTCCTATTTCAGATCTGAAAGAATATTATAAAGATGGCTATCCGGCTATTAATAATCTGAAATTCAGAAAAGGGACACTCAAGATGAAGTACTAAGAATAGCAAGGAGTTACTATAGATCTAAAGGCACCTTGTTTATGATTCCTTGGCACAGTAGACCTTCATCTTGAAAACTAGGAGACCCGGGGATCCTGCATAGATACATAGTAAAATTAAAAGATTTAGGTGGAAGAATGGAGAAATGGAAGAGGAAATTAGGAATGGAAGAAATGGCTTAGATTTGGCTTTAAGTAGATCTCCTTTGGCGTCCTTTGCTTGAATCATCTTCAATTGTTGGCGTGGAGAACTCCATTATAGATGACCTCTTTTGGAAGATGGGAAGGTTGAAATTGGAGAGGCTTGAAGAGGATTCTTCAAGGGTGGCCGAATGGGATTGGAAAAGGGACTAGTAGCTTGTTTGGTTAAGTATCCTAGGTCTCACACCTATCTTCTCTCAAGGGTCTTTGGCTAGCAAAGGAAGAAAGCTTTCTTAGAAAAAAAATTTCATTTCATTCATCATTCCCATTACAAGAGAATTCTAGGAGCTTTATAAACCTTAAGCTCCTTTTCAAATTCAAAATGAAACACTTTTCATGGACAAAATCAAGGGGTATCCCATGAAGATAGGAGTGGCCCATTCAAATTTAAATCTCCTAATTACAAGGTGGGCACCCATAAAGAGTGGAGCTTCATTCAAATTTGAAAATTCATGGTTGATGTATCTTGGTGATGTGGCATGATTTATCCTCCAAGTTGGCATGACTTGTCTTCCAAGGTGGCATGGTGCTTTGATGATGTGGTGCTCCAAGTAGTTGGTGAAGTTGGTTGCACTCATTCTTGCTTAATTGACGCCCAATGCAAGTAGATCTTGAACCCGACTCAATACAAAGCCAATTTAACTCTAATTGGACCCAAATTAAAATAAAACAGGACTCAATTATTCAAATAAAATAAATACAGGACTCATAGACTTATTACAGGACTTAAATTTCTAGTCTTCTATCCATAAAGAACTTGGCATTAGCTGAAGCCTCTTCCTGAGCCTGGTGCCCGCACCAATTCTCCCCGGGTGGGAGAAACTCGACCCTGTCGAGTAAGGATCGGTTTGACTGTGGTATTTTTCTAATATATCTGGATTAATTTGTTGTAGATCCTCTCGGGTAATCCAGGAGTCTTCAGATTCTGGTCGACCGTGCCAACGAACCAGATAACGCTGATAACCCTTATTTCTAGTAGTAATCACTTGGTCATCTAAGATACATTCAATCTTGTCTCTCCGGTCTAGTGAAATTGCTGGTGGACACTTAGGTACAGTTTCACTCTCAAAGGTAGGGTGAAGTTCAAAAGGCTCTCTCAGAATTAATGCCGGTTCTTTAAATTCTTTCAGATCAGAAACATTAAAAGTGGAGCTAATGCCATAATCAGGTGGTAACTCTAATACATATGCATTAGATACTATTTTCTTAATTATTTTGAAAGGTCCAGCTCCCCGGGCATGCAATTTCTTCATAGTTCCTGGTGGAAACCTTTCAGGTCTAAGTTTTATCATGACAGAGTCCCCTTCGTTAAATTCCTTTATCCGTTTATGTGAATCAGCCACATGCTTATAAACTTCATTACTCATTTGAATTTTCTTACTAATTTCCTTATGTAATTCTTTAAGATGCTGTGCATCTGACTCGGCAGACTCAGATACACATGCGTGTGTGGGTAATGGGATAAGGTCGATAGGTCTCCTAGGTCTGTAACCATGGACAATCTCAAAGGAACTTTTACCAGTAGACCTATTGACCGAGCTGTTGTATGCGAACTCAGCACGAGGTAAAAGTAAATCCCAATTTTCCAGATTCTCTCCAACAAGGCACCTTAATAAGTTTCCTAGACTTCTATTTACAACTTCAGTTTATCCATCAGTCTGAGGGTGGTAAGCAGTTGAGAATTTTAGTTTTATTCCTACTAGGTGCCAAAGAGTTTTCCAAAAATAGCTTGTGAAACGGACATCCCTATTTGAAACAATGGTTTTAGGTAACCCATGTAACTTGACTACTTGATCGAGAAAAAGCTTGGCTACCCTGGAGGCATCAAAAGTTTGGGAACAGGGTATAAAATGGGCCATTTTCGAAAATCTGTCGACCACTACAAAGATTGAATCGTATTTTCTAAGGGTCTTGGGCAGTCCTAAAATGAAGTCCATGCTAAGATCCTGCCATGGACAATCCGGCACAGGTAAAGGAGTGTATAACCCGGTATTTTGTCTCTGATGTTTGGCAACCGCACATGTCCTACATCGGGCAACAATATTGGCTACTTGTCTCTTAAGGCCTGGCCAGTAAAATTTCTCCTCAATTATCAATATGGTCTTGTTTCTTCCAAAATGGCCAGCCAAACCTCCAGCATGGGTTTCCCAAATTAGAAAATCTCTCAAGGAAGTCTTCGGAACACAAAGCTTGTTTTCCTTAAATAGATAATCATCTAAAAGGGTGTACTCACTGTGGTCACTAGATAGTCCTAATTTCAGAGCTTGGTAAACTTCACTCAAGTCTGGACAATTATCATACTCATCCGTAAGTCTTTCAAATCCAATGACTTCAGTGCTAATCGAGTTCAGAAGCAGGGCTCTACGACTTAATGCATCGGCCACCTTATTCTCAGTTCCAGCACGATGTTTTAGGACAAACGTGTAGGCCTGGATGTATTCGACCCACTTGGCATGCCTAGGATTCAGCTTTTTCTAGGAACTAAGGAATCTAAGGGCCTCGTGATCAGAAAACAGGACAAATTCATGCGGTAGTAGATAGTGCCTCCAATACCTTAAAGCTTGCACTATCGCATAGAGCTCTTTATCATAGGTGGAATACTTAAGCTTGGCTTCATTTAATTTTTCACTAAAGAAAGCTATGGGATGGCTCTCTTGGCTTAAAACTCCACCTATTCCAACTCCAGATGCATCACAAGCAACCTCAAAAACCTTGGAAAAATTAGGCAATCTTAAGATAGGTGCTTATGTCATTTTCTTCTTAACATCTAGGAAGGCCCTATCAGCAGCTTTTGTCCATTCAAATTGGCCTTTCCTAATGCAATCTGTGATTGGCGCAACTATGGTACTAAACCCTCGAATGAATCTTCTATAAAAAGTAGCTAGGCCATGAAAACTTCGTACTTCATGAATACTTTTTGGCACTGGCCACTCAACAATTGATTTGATCTTTTCAGGGTCAGCAGAAACTCCGTCAGGTGTGACAACAAAACCTAGGAAAATGACTCTATGGGTAAAAAAGTCACATTTCTTAAGGTTTGCAAAGAGACTATTTTTCCTAAGAGCTAAATAGACTTGATTCAAGTGGTCCAAATGGTCCTTCTGGGTCCTGCTATATATAAGAATGTCGTCGAAGTAAACTACGACAAACTTTCCTATAAATAACCGTAGGACTTGATTCATAATCCGCATAAAGGTACTAGGAGCATTGGACAGTCCGAAAGGCATTACTACCCACTCAAAAAGACCCTCCTTGGTCTTGAATGCAGTCTTCCACTCATCCCCTGGTCTAATCCTAACCTGATGATAGCCACTCTTAAGGTCAATCTTTGAAAATATTGTTGCTACGGCCATCATATCTAACATGTCATCCAAACGGGGTATGGGAAACCTATATTTCATTGTGATCTTATTAATGGCATGACTATCAACGCACATCCTCCAAGTGCCATCTTTCTTAGGGGTCGTAATGCTAGTACTGCACAGGGACTCAAACTCTCTCTAATAAATCCTTTCCTAAGGAGATCCCCTACTTGTCTTTGTAACTCTAAATGTTCGGTAGGGTTCATCCTATAGTGTGGAAGGTTGGGTAGGGTGTTTCCTGGGACCAAGTCAATGGCGTGCTGGATGTCCCTAAGTAGTGGAAGCTGGTCAGGTAGGTCATCTAGAAATACATCCTTAAAGTCTTCTAACACTTTAGCCACTTCCTAAGGGCGTTCTTTTTGGGAAGGCTCCTGAATTTCCTTAGTGGTTAAAATCCAAACATGTGTACCCTCAGTGAGTTCTTTCTCAATTTCCTTTTCAGTGATCAAATTGACTTCCGTTTTCTTTTCCTTTAGGTGGCTTGATCCTCTCTTAACAGTGTCCTTAGGTGGTGTTGGGTTAATCACAAACTTCTTTCCTAGGTGCATGAATGAGCAAGAATTTGATCGGCCGTATAGGGTCGCGTCATGGTCAAATAACCAGGTTCGACCTAGGATGATACTGCTCACTCCCATTGGTAAGACATCACACCACACTTTCTCCTGATAGGACTGTAACTGGATTTAGACTAGGCACCTATGTTTGATAGGAATCGAAGTGGAGTCTATCCAAGAAACCTTATATGGAGTAGGATAGGGAACTGTGGACAAGCCTAAAATTTTGACAGCACTAGTGGATATGGCATTTACACAACTCCCACTATCTATGATTATTTTACATACCTTATCCCCTAACTTGATGAATGTTTGTAGGATGTTAGTCCTACGCCAATCTTCCTGTGTCGCGTTTTGGGTAAGGATGCATCTGACTACTCCCAACATATCAGGCTCTATTTGTTCCTCGTCTCCTTCATACTCTTCAGCCAAATTGTCCTCAGCCTGATATACTTCCTCGACATTATCACCTAGGGGTTCTTTGGGTTCAGACTCACTTTCTTCTAATTCTCCTATGTGTAAGGCCCTAGTTGGACAATTGCTAGCGTAATGGCCTAACTTGTGACATCTATAGCAAGCCACATTAGAATTTGGAGTCCTCTGAACTTCTGGTGCTTTACCCCTATCATCTCTACGGGTCAGAGGGGTGCTAGGGTTGGGTCGACTGGGTCGCATCTGATTTGTTCTTGGCTGCTGACTAGGTGCACTAGTTCTAGGGGGTTCGGGTTTGCGATAAAATGGTCCCCTATGAAATCTCTCGGCATCTCGTGCTACCTGGTAAGCTAGCTCTAAGTCATGGACTTCTCTCAGAAATAACTCCTTCTGGATCTCTTCTCTCAATCCTGCCCTAAATCTCGACAAAGTAACTGACTCAGACTCATCTACATTGCATCTCATTACAAATTCATCAAATTTGGCAATGTATTCGGCTACACTCTTGGTTCCCTGGGTCAATCTCTGCCACTGGTCTAGAAGTCTCTGGTGGTAGGACATAGGAAGGTACTTCTCTCTAAGCCTAAGTTTCATTGCCCTCCAGGTTACTATGGGAACATCACCTCTTTGCCTAATGAACCTCTCGACATTTCCCCAGTACAGCCTAGCCTGACGAATTAACCTAAGCTTCGCGAACTTGCATTTTCTCTCCTCTGTCATGTCATACCAATCAAAGTACTGATCCATCTCTCCCTCCCAATCTATGTAAACCTTAGGATCCAGATTTTCATCGAATGTTGGTGCTTCCAATCTAATACTCCTAAGGGTTCGCTCATCACGGTCTGTTTGATCCTGATTGTGTCTCCTAGGGTTTGGCTCATAGACTGGATCATGGTGTGCTATCCTAGGATTTGGGTCATGGAGTCGATCAGGATTGGGCCTCCTAGGATTTGGCTCGAAGAAATGGTCTTGATGAAGAGTTCTTCTAAGGTTGATGGGTGTCTCAAACTCGGATTCAGGCTCTAACTCATTTTGGACTTCATGATTTCCTCCAGGGGTATGAGCTTCTAATCGATCAAGTCTAGCAGTGATGTGGGTTATCTGATCAGTCAAGTTTTGATTGGTTTGGGCTAATTGATCAGTTAAGTTTTGGTTCAGCCTGGTCATTTGGTCATTCAAGGATTTCATTAGACTCTCAAAGTTTTGTTCCATGGTTACACTAGATTGGGCTTGGGTTTGCTGATAAGGTGCTCCTGATCTAGTTGCCATGCACACGGACTCAACTCGGACTAGGGGTTTTGCTAGACCTAGAGTACAAATCAAATATAAGGTCAAATTGACAATTCGGGTTGTAGTAACTTGGCACCTGGCCAGGTAAGTGTAAGGTTAGTGGAGGTTCCTCTTTGCTTGCCTTAGACACCAATTTGAAATTGGCCAGGTAAGCGAACCAACCCACTTTCCTTCGAGCTCTAGTCCCTGAACCACTTGCCTAGACACCAGATACAAGCACACACAAACAGGGTGTCAAAGTTGGCTTGACACTTGACTCGACCCGACCTTGTGGGTGTCCCTAGCTCTCTAGAGCAATTAAATGTCTAATCCGTTTTAATTAGGGTTGGGCTCGTTATGCAAGTTGATGATTTTTGGGCTAGGGACAGGTAATGAAATCCTGACCCTATGTCAATTTGATTCCCTTAATTTTGTTTACCATGAAATGAATGCAACAAACATATGGATCCAAATTTCAGGTGCAGAATTAGTATGTTGCAGTTCTCAAGTGATGGAAAAGTGCAATGTAACAGATTCAAAAAAATTTAAAAAACTCACAGAAGATTGCTAACTTCTAGATGATATGCCATATGGAAGGAAATTTAAAAATAAATTTTATACTATGCTGAGCAGATACTGAAAACTAGATAAAAAAAAACAGGACTGAACATAAAGGAATTTCAGTGATAGTGATGGGATGCAAGAATTTTCATTTTTTTTGTAATTTTTTCTGAAGATGAAATTTTACATGATGATAAATGACTTAATATGGAGTAGAAAAAAAATTATTTCAATAAAAAATTAACTACTTTCATTCATACTTTTATGCAAATCTCAGTCAGCTCATTCAGAAATATAGCAAGCAGAATTTAAACAAACAAAGGCATTTACATACCAAACTTCAACCTAAAAATTCACGTCCGGCCAGGGGCTCATTATTCCCATGGGTCGTGACAGTGTACTGGTGTACACCCGCTCAGGAGGCGTGAATTTTAGATCTAGATTGGATTTTAAAAATAATAACTAAGTAGCATGTATGAATGCTATGCATGCAGAAAATTTCAGCAACCTACCTAAATGCACAAATTCAAAAGTAACCCTAACCTACCATGCTCTGATACCAAAATGATGGGGGACATGTATCGAATGATGCATTTGAAGAATTAGATGGACTAAATAAAAATGAAATAGATAAACATGTAGCTATTCTACGTAAAAGAAATAGAATTATATGAAAGGAACATAAGGAATAGAACTAGACTAGAAAAGAATCTCTCAAAGTAATTAAGAAGGGATCTTCGTGGTTAGGAAACCACACAGGTTAGGGCTAGCCTACTTTCCTATTTCAGATCTGAAAGAATATTATAAAGATGGCTATCCGGCTATTAATAATCTGAAATTCAGAAAAGGGACACTCAAGATGAAGTACTAAGAATAGCAAGGAGTTACTATAGATCTAAAGGCACCTTGTTTATGATTCAGAAAAGTAGGACACTCAAGATGAAGTCCTGCTAGAGACATAGCAAAATTAAAGATTTACTATAGAAAGAATCTAAAGGCACCTTGTTTATGATTCCTTAGAACAGTAGACCTTCACCTTGAAAACTAGGAGAATCCTGCATAGATACATAGTAGATTTAGGTGAAAGAATGGAGAAATGGAAGAGGAAATTAGGAATGGAAGAAATGGCTTAGATTTGGCTTTAAGTAGATCTCCTTTGGCGTCCTTTGCTTGAATCATCTTCAATTGTTGGCGTGGAGAACTCCATTATAGATGACCTCTTTTGGAAGATGGGAAGGTGGTGTGGTATGTATGATGAGGATGCAATCATGTGACTCTAAAGGAGATTAACCAAAATTTAACTAGCAATTCCTACTTGCATATGAGTGATTCAACATATAAGATCAAGGAGATCTAAATAAGAAACCCTAAATGCTTATACTTAAACCCAGCTAGGAGGCCTATCAAAATCTTAAAGAAATAGGACAAGATTAGAATTCGCACACAAGTCAAGCTAGCCCTATTTAATGATCCCGATCTTAAAAGACTAGGAGTTCAAGCATTGAAATCTCAAGCACAAGGGATTCGCTCTTAAGGTTCTCAAATGAAAGATCATACCACATAAGATGGGCCATCTAACTTTCTGGTTTGTAGCAAGTAATCCTTCCTCCTGGATCTGGAACCTAGAGAACCCTGCAACAAAGAAACCAAGATGATTAGAAGCTTAATTAGAAATGAGAAGATTGATGGAACTCAAAAGGAGAGTTTGTTGGAAATGATCCTTGGCGCCATGGTGGAAGCTTGTGTTGGTGTTGATCTTCTTCTTGTGAGGATGTCCTTAATTCGCCTTGAAGGAAGAGGATTGCTTGGAAGATGAAGAGTAAAAGAGAAGGATTAGGGAGAAGAAATGATGGAGGAGAGGAAGAGGTTCACTTAGGCACAAAGATCCACATAGGCACATAGAAACACATAGAGAATTTCTGAAAATTTGTATTCATTCATCAATTCCTCTTTACAAGGGGCGTCCAAGGCTTTAAATAAAGCCTCACAAATTTTGAAATTTCAAATCCCTAGACAAGTGGAGTAATATAAGGGGAGAGGGCTGATTTTCTTGCTTGAAATCCTCCTTGGCCAACTTCCTTGAATTTGAACTTGGGATGGCGCCCTTTTGTGGTGAGGTGGCATGTGAGGTGGCATGTGGTCCCCTCTTGACGTGGCATGTGGTCCCAAGTTGAGGTGGCGCAAGTGATGTGGCATGTGGTCCCCAATTGAATTGGCTTTGGTCTTGATTTGGGGTGTACATTGTGAGTCTTCTTTAGGCTTGATGCTAGTTGACCCATTTGGATTGGACTAAGACTAGACCCGACATGGACTCGACTTACATGATTATTTTGGACTCAAAAGAAAGATTACAGGACCCAACATGGACTCGACTTACATGATTCTTTTGGACTCAAAATAAAGAAAGGTTACCGGACTCTCTAGTCCAACCATAAAGATTCGGAATGGGCTTGAATTGGTTGGAGTCTCTTTCTGATTCTGGTGCCCGCACCAATTCTCCCCGGGTGGGAGGAACTCGACCCTGTCGAGTGATAAGTTTCTAATATATCCTGGTCGATTTGTTGTAGGTCCTCTTTGGTGATCCAGGAATCTTCAGATTCAGGACATCCTTGCCATCGAACCAGATAGCATTGGTAGCCCTTATTTCTAGTAGTGATGATCTGGTCATTCAAGATCCTTTCAATTCTTTCCTTTCGCTCAGGAATATTTGGTGGTGAACACTCAATTGGTATTTCACTCTCAAGAGAAGTGTTAGGACCAAAAGGTTCATCCGGTATCAATGCAGGTTCCTTGTATTCTTTCATATCGGAAACATTAAATGTAGAACTAATGCCATAACTAGGTGGTAAGTCTACTACATAAGCATTAGGTCCAATTTTTTTATTATTTTGAAGGGTCCGGCTCCCGGGCACGGAGTTTTTTCATAGTTCCCAGAGGAAACCTTTCTGGTTTAAGCCTAATCATTACAGAGTCTCCTTCATTAAATTCCTTTAACCGTTTATGTGAATTAGCCATATGCCTATAGAGTTCATTGCTTGTTTGAATCTTCTGACTAATCTCCTTGTGCAAACCCTTAACATGCTGTGCATATGACTCAGCAGACTCAGATATTCGTGTATGTACTGGTAATGGAATTAGGTCTAAAGGTTTCCTAGGTCTGTATCCATGGACCACTTCGAATGGACTTTTCCCAATAGACCTATTAATCGAACTGTTGTAGGCAAATTCAACGCGAGGAAGTAGTAAGTCCCAGTTTCCTAGGTTGTCGCCGACTAAACATCTTAAGAGATTTCCTAAGCTTCGGTTTACTACTTCAGTTTGGCCATCGGTTTGAGGATGATAGGCCGTAGAGAATTTCAGCTTAGTACCTAACATGTGCCAGAGGGTTTTCCAGAAGTAGCCAGTGAACTTGACATCTCTATCTGACACAATGGTCTTGGGTAAACCATGAAGCTTAACCGCCTGATCTAAGAAAAGCTTGGCCACTTTCGAAGCATATAAAGTTTGAGAACACGGGATGAAGTGCGCCATTTTGGAGAAACGATCGACAACCACAAAAACAGAGTCATGTTTCCTAGAAGTTTTAGGTAGACCTACCACAAAATCCATACTGATATCTTGCCATGGACCATCAGGGACAGGTAAGGGCATGTACAGACCGGTGTTCTGTCTTTGCTGTTTTGCAACAGCACAGGTCCGACACTGAGCTACGATCTGGGCAACGTTCTTTTTAAGACCGGGCCAAAAAAATTATTCTTCCATTGCTAGGATGGTTTTGTTCCTGCCAAAATGTCCTGCTAAACCTCCAGCATGGACTTCCCAAATCAGAAATTCCCTAATAGAGGTCTTGGGAATACACAACTGATTTCTTTGAAAAGGTATCCATCTAACTGTGTATAATCACTAGGCTCACTAGATGGTCTTTGTTGGAGGGATTGATAGATGTGACCAAAATCAGGACATGTGGGATATTCATCTTTCAATCTATCGAACCCTACTACTTCAGTGCTCACAGAGGTTAACAACATAGATCGGCGGCTCAACGCATCAGCAACCCTATTTTCAGTTCCGGCACGATGTTTCAGTACGAACGTATAAGCTTGTATGAATTCTACCCATTTCCCGTGCCTAGGGTTTAATTTCTTTTGAGAACTAAGGAACCTAAGAGCTTCGTGATCAGAGAACAGGACAAACTCGTGGGGTAGAAGATAATGCCTCCAATATCGTAGAGCTTGAACTATAGCATACAGCTCCCTATCATAGGTGGAATACCTTAGTCTCACTTCATTTAACTTCTCACTGAAATATGCTACTGGGTGATTCTCTTGACTCAAGACACCTCCAATTCCTACCCCAGAAGCATCACAAGCAACCTCGAACACTTTGGTAAAATCGGGTAATCTCAAGACGGGTGCGTGTGTCATTTTTTCCTTAATTATTAGGAAGGCTTTGTCTGCTGCTTTAGTCCATTCAAAAGTTCTCTTCCTAATACAATCAGTGATTGGAGCCACTATCGTACTGAACCCTCTAATGAATCTCCTATAGAAGGTGGCTAAACTGTGGAAACTACGGACATCATGGACACTCTTGGGTACAGGCCACTCTACTATTGACTTAATTTTTGCAGGGTCAGCGGACACTCCTTCAGATGTTACTACGAATCCTAGAAAGATAACTCTATGTGTTAAGAAATCACACTTCTTGATATTGGCATAGAGGCTATCCTTTCTAAGGACTTGGCAAACTTGCCTTAGGTGGGTTAAATGGTCTGCCTTAGTCTTGCTATAGATAAGAATGTCATCAAAGTAGACCACCACAAATTTCCCGATGAAAGTTTTCAACACCTGATTCATAATTCTCATAAAGGTGCTGGGTGCATTGGACAGACCGAATGGCATGACTAACCACTCATATAATCCATCTTTAGTCTTAAAAGCGGTCTTTCATTCATCTCCAGGCCTAACCCTAACCTGGTGATAGCCACTTTTTAGGTCTATCTTGGAAAAAATTGTAGATCCAGCTATCATATCTAACATGTCGTCTAATCTTAGGATTAGGAATCTATACTTTACAGTGATCTTATTAATGGCACGGCTATCTATACACATCCTCCAGGTGCCATCTTTCTTAGGGGTCAGTAGAGCAGGGACTACACATGGACTTAAGCTTTCCTTAATAAACCCCTTTCTAAGAAGTTCACTAACTTGCCTTCGTAACTCCTGATGTTCAGTTGGATTCATCCTATAATGAGGCAAATTAGGTAAAGTCGCGCCAGGGACTAAATCTATGGCATGCTGTATGTCCCTTAAAGGTGGAAGATTGTCGGGAAGATCCTCGGGAAACACGTCTTCAAAGTCTTTCAATAATTGGACCACCTCTTGAGGGTGTTCTACAGGGGTGTGGTCCATAGTTTCCTTAGCAGCTACCATCCAAATAGGTGCTCCCTCATTAATGTCTTTTTCTAATTCTCTTGCACCTATCAAATTTAATCCAGTCCTTTTTTCTTTCAGGCTGCTAACTCCTCTTTTGGTGTTGTCCTTAGGCTGGGTTGGATGAATGACAATTTTCTTGCCATTGAAATTGAAAGCACAGGAATTTGATCGACCAAAAATTGTCACATCATGGTCAAATAGCCATGGCCTACCTAGGATGATGCTACTTACTCCCATAGGGAGTACATCACACCAGATTCGTTCCTGATAGGACTGAAGTTGGATTCGGACCTGACATCTCTGCTTGATTGGGATAGAAGTGGAATCGATCCAGGATACCTTTTATGGATTGGGATGTGGTTCAGTGGGTAATCCTAGACTCTTGGCTGCACTAGTGAAAATAGCATTGACACAGCTTCCACTATCGATCACGATCTTACAGACCTTTTCTCCTATTTTGACAAATGTGTGTAGGATGCTAGTCCTACGCCAGTCTTCCTGCTCCTTGGTCTGTGTCATGATACATCTCACAACTCCTAACACATCTGATGAATCTACATTTTCTTCATCTCCTTCATACTCATCAGCCAAGCAATCCCCTGCTTCATAAACCTCCTCTTCATCATTCTCCAGGGGTTCTGATTCACCTTCTTCTGCCTCCCCTATATGTAAAGCTCTAGAGGGACATTGGCTCATGAAATGACCTGGTTTACGATACTTATAGCAAACTCGCTCCCTCTCACCTCGAACTTCAGGGCTCTTTCCATTGTCTTCTCTAGGAATTGGGGAAATGGCAGGGTTGTGCCTAGGGGTTGGATTCGAGCTGGATCTTGGTCTATTGGTTATACCAGAGACTGAACTAGGTTGACTAATAGGGGGATTAAACCTAATGGGTTCAGGTCGCCTAAATGTAGCTCTCCTTTGAAACCTCTCACAGTCCATGGCAACTTGGTATGCCTGATCTAAATCATGGACTTCTCTCAAAAACAGTTCTCCTTTTATATCTTCATTCAATCCTGATCTAAACCTCGACAATGTAGCTGCCTCAGACTCGACTACGTTGCATCGCATCACAAACTCATCAAATTTAGCAACGTACTCAGAAACGGTCTTATTTTCTTGTGTTAATCGTTGCCACTGATCTAACAACCTTTGCTGATAAGACATAGGCAAATATTTCTCTCTAAGTTTCCTCTTCATATCTCTCCATGTTGCTATAGGTAAATCTTCCCTTTGCCTTGATATGCGTTCCACGTTTCCCCAATATAACCGAGCCTGACGAACTAGTCTGATTTTGGCAAACTTAAATCTTCTCTCTTCAGACATATCATACCAGTCAAAATACTGGTCCATGTCAGCCTCCCAGTCTGTGTACACCTTAGGATCTAAGCTTCCCTCAAAGGTTGGTGCATCTAGATGAATGTTCCTTAGGGCCCGATCATCCTGATCAAAAGTATCATAGTGAGGCCTTCTAGGAGGTGGCTCTGGAGTTTGATCAACATAATCCTGATGCGGTCTTCTTTGAATTAGGTCAGGTGTGTGTTCCTGTCGTTGGGCTCTAGGATGAACTGAAGGAAATCTGGGTGAAGGTGGTTCAGTTGGGGTCAACCTTGCTTCTTCTAGGGTTCCTACCCTTTCCTCGAACTGACCAAATTTAGCATCCAAATGGTCCATCTTCTCGATCATAGTTCTCATAAGGCTTTCCATACTAGTATCCATGGATGAACTAGGTTGGGCTTGTGAAGGGTGGTAAGGTGTGCCTGACCTAGTTGTCATGCAAACAATTAGACTCAGACCCGAACTACGAGTTTTCTAAACCGGTTAGTCCAAATAAACTGAGTTGACTAGATACAATCAAATCAACAGCTACTCTCTTCCACTGGCCAGTCAGGAGGTGGGTCTGTGGGAGGTTCCCCAGCTTTCACTGGGTCCTAATTAAAAACCACAAGAACCGCTTAGGCTTGAGCCACTTAACCTCTATCCTTGACACCAGCTTTCAATAATAGATGAAGAAATTGGTTGCACAAGCTTTCCCAATTGAATTGAACTGGACCTAGAGTTCCAAGCTAGTTGCCTAATCAAGGTGGCAAGCTAGATTGTAGTAACTCTATACTTGGCCAGGTTTTAGAACAAGGGAAGTGTGAGATCCTGTCTCTGGCCTACCTAGGCCCGGTGGAATTGGCCCGATAGACGGATCAGCACCCAAGCCCTTAGTCCCAATTCTAGACACCAAGTAATAGGGCACACACAAGACTAGTTGACACAATGAGTTGACAATAACCGGGCTTGACCAAATTGATGTTCCTAACCCACTAGGGTAATTAATGTCTAATCAATTTTAGTTAGGGATTGGGTCGATATGCAATTTGGTGATTTTTGGGCTAGGGACAGGTGATGAAATCCTGACCCTATGTCAATTTCATGCCCTTAATTTGATTTGTCATGAGATGCATGCAAATTTCAAATTTCAGGTGCAGAAGTAGTGTGTTGCAGTTTAAAAGTGGTGTTGATAAGTGCAGAAAAAAAAATATCAGAAAAATCTAAAAAAATCACAGAAAACTCATAACTTCTAGATGACATACCAGATGAAACAAAAATTCAAAATAAAATCTGTACTATTCTAGGAAGATTCTGAAATGAAGATAATGAAAAGGAACATAACAGAAACCCTAATAACACTGATGGACTGCAGGAATTTTTATTTTTTTTGTAAATTTTTTCTTAGATTGAAATTTAAAACGGTGATAAGCAACTTAAATGAAATAGGAAAAAAAATATTCCAATGAGGAATGTGATACTTGCCTTGGAGTTGCAGGCGGATTACAGTCAGCCTACAGAAAATACAGCAAGCAGAAAAACAGAACGTGCCCAATGCAAAATTCACAAATGAAATCTAAGAAGTCCTTTGGCTTTCTTTTCACGGGTCAATCACAATGACACCCCGACACACCTTAGGAGATCCCCGTGGAATGGGAAGAGAGGGTGTTTAAACCCTACTTTCTCCTAAGACCGGACGGCCTAGTAACGCCCCCGATCCAAGTACTTCAAGGACTTAATGCTATGCAATCAGGAACTTATTCTACCATGCTCTGATACCAAGATTGGTGTGGTATGCATGATGAGGATGCAATCATGTGACTCTAAAGGAGATTAACCAAAATTTAACTAGCAATTCCTACTTGCATATGAGTGACTCAACATATAAGATCAAGGAGATCTAAATAAGAAACCCTAAATGCTTCTACTTAAACCCAGCTAGGAGGCCTATCAAAATCTTAAAGAAATAGGAAAAGATTAGAATTCGCACACAAGTCAAGCTAGCCCTATTTTATGATCCCGATCTTAAAAGACTAGGAGTTCAAGCATTGAAATCTCAAGCACAAGGGATTTGCTCTTAAGGTTCTCAAATGAAAGATCATACCACATAAGATGGACCATCTAACTTTCTGGTTTGTAGCAAGTAATCCTTCCTCCTAGATCTGGAACCTAGAGAACCCTGCAACAAAGAAACAAGATGATTAGAAGCTTAATTAGAAATGAGAAGATGATGGAACTCAAAAGGAGAGTTTGTTGGAAATGATCCTTGGCGCCATGGTGGAAGCTTGTGTTGGTGTTGATCTTCTTCTTGTGAGGATGTCCTTAATTGACCTTGAAGGAAGAGGATTGCTTGGAAGATGAAGAGTAAAAGAGAAGGATTAGGGAGAAGAAATGATGGAGGAGAGGAAGAGGTTCACTTAGGCACAAAGATCCACAGGCACATAGAAACACATAGAGAATTTCTGAAAATTTGTATTCATTCATCAATTCCTCTTTACAAGGGGCGTCCAAGGCTTTAAATAAAGCCTCACAATTTTGAAATTTCAAATCCCTAAACAAGTGGAGTAATATAAGGGGAAAGGGCTGATTTTCTTGCTTGAAATCCTCCTTGGCCAACTTCCTTGAATTTGAACTTGGGATGGCGCCCTTTTGTGGTGAGGTGGCATGTGAGGTGGTATGTGGTCCCCTCTTGACGTGGCATGTGGTCCCAAGTTGAGGTGGCGCAAGTGATGTGGCATGTGGTCCCCAATTGAATTGGCTTTGGTCTTGATTTGGGGTATACATTGTGAGTCTTCTTTAGGCTTGATGCTAGTTGACCCATTTGGATTGGATTAAGACTAGACCCGACATGGACTCGACTTACATGATTATTTTGGACTCAAAAGAAAGATTACAGGACCCAACATGGACTCGACTTACATGATTCTTTTGGACTCAAAATAAAGAAAGGTTACCGGACTCTCTAGTCCAACCATAAAGATTCGGAATGGGCTTGAATTGGTTGGAGTCTCTTTCTGATTCTGGTGCCCGCACCAGAAGGTTAAAATTGGAGAGGCTTGAAGAGGATTCTTCAAGGGTGGCCGAATGGGATTGGAAAAGGGACTAGTAGCTTGTTTGGTTAAGTATCCTAGGTCTCACACCTACCTTCTCTCAAGGGTCTTTGGCTAGCAAAGGAAGAAAGCTTTCTTAGAAAAAAAATTTCATTTCATTCATCATTCCCATTACAAGAGAATTCTAGGAGCTTTTATAAACCTTAAGCTCCTTTTCAAATTCAAAATGCAACACTTTTCATGGAGAAAATCAAGGGGTCCCATGAAGATAGGAGTGGCCCATTCAAATTTAAATCTCCTAATTACAAGGTGGGCACCCATAAAGAGTGGAGCTTCATTCAAATTTGAAAATTCATGGTTGATGTGTCTTGGTGATGTGGCTTGATTTATCCTCCAAGTTAGCATGACTTGTCTTCCAAGGTGGCATGGTGCTTTGATGATGTGGTGCTCCAAGTAGTTGGTGAAGTTGGTTGCACTCATTCTTGCTTAATTGACGCCCAATGCAAGTAGATCTTGAACCCGACTCAATACAAAGCCAATTTAACTCTAATTGGACCCAAATTAAATAAAACAGGACTCAATTATTCATATAAAATAAATACAGGACTCATAGACTTATTACAGGACTTAATTTCTAGTCTTCTATCCATAAAGAACTTGGCATTAGCTGAAGCCTCTTCCTGAGCCTGGTGCCCGCGCCACTGGAGGAACGAGCTCTCTGGCCCCATCTTGAAGGGGAGACGACGTCGTGCCTCAGGCTCCTCGCCCCACTCCACGGCCCTTGGAGGTAGGTTGAGGAGCTGAGCACCGATGCAGGCAGCGCCTCTCGCCCCAGCCCGGACCTCCTCATCCCTAATCTCGATCATAGGTGGACACGGAGGACTGGCCAGCACGGCGGCGGCAGCTACGGCCCTTGCCCGGGCCACTACCTCAGCCGAAATGGGGGCACGCCTAATGACCGCACCGCTTTGGGATCATTGGGCCTGCCTGCAGACCGGCCTCGGCACATCGATGCCGCCCTCATTGATGCCGGGGTAGCTAGGGTCACCCCTGAACTCTGATCGGCAGCAGCAGAGCTCGGACTGGCCATTACGGTAGAAGTAGCCACAAGCGTGCTCTCGCCCCGGACCCACCTCGTCTGAGGCTCGAGCCCGGTCGGTGGCCTCTTCCGGGTGATCGCCAAAGGACTCTCTATGAAAATCATCCATGCATGCAGCTCACATAATAGTCAGAATCCGTAAAAGTAGTATAAGAAATGCAGAAAGGGGGAGTCCAGGTCGAACTCCCCAACTTCGTTGGGTCGACCCCGGCATCAGAGAGGTTTGCTCTGATAACAGGACCTCAAGAGAAAGGATCTGGGCGGTGCGGAGCTGCTCGTAGTCATCTCGATCAACCGCATTGACCATAGAATTTTGGTTGGGGGACTGGTCCGGATCACTCCAGACTCAGTCGACCCCCTCAACCGTAGCAAAAAAGATTTTGCTCTTCCATCCCTTGATGGAAGAGGGGAGCTCAAATCTGATGCCCTTCGGGCGCGAAGACAAAGACCACCACCCGTCCTCAGTCAAGTGGCGCTTCAGAGCAAAGAAAGCCCTGAACAAGGAGAACCGGGCAACAAACCCGTGGAGGTGACAGAGGATAATAAAGGAGAAGATGATCCTAATGGCGTTTGGCACTAGCTGAGCAGGGATCAAAAAATAGTTGTCCAAGACAGACATAAAAAAAGGATGGAAGGGGAAGCAGAGACCCCCTGAAAAGGTCTTCTCATAGAAAGCAATGCGGCCCGGGCCACCGGAAGTGACCCATTCCCCCGAACGAGGGATCATAAGCCGAACAGAAGGTGGGATGCCATAGACATCCCGAAGAGTCCCCAGTTCCTTGACGGTAATCGTCGAAATGACCTCGCCAGGACCGGAGGACGGGGTGGACTCAGGAGTAGGTATAGAAGGAGGAGGAAGAGAAGGACCGGACCCTAGTTTCCTGATGAGCACCGGACCGGGAGGACACCTCCTGCTGAATTCAAAGCAAGTCGCATCCTCTTCCTCACCGGAGGAAGAAGAAGATGCCGTCCTCCGCTCAGAGGGACCGGCCTCGCCCTGATCAGTGGAGGGGTGGAAGCCCAGACCAAAATGGGACATCCTCAAGAACAGGAGAAGTGAAGAATTTGAAGTAGAAGACAAAGAACGGACTCGACCCAGAGGGAAGACCCTACTCTGACGAAAGCAAGAGGAAGAGGGGACTAACCTGGTTCCTTAGGACATCTGAAGCAACTGGGAAGAAGAAGAAAGCCTGGACGCAGTGGCAAGCAAGCGCAAAGAATTCAAAAGAATGGATATTTCGGGTAAAGCCCACCTTTCATTTCAAAGTGACCCGACGAATCCGTATCGATACAACCCTTCCCCCAACGGATCTGCGCCACATGTTGCCCATCGGTAAAAATGGCATCCCAGCCACTCTGAATTCTGCACCAACATTAACTGCACCTCGGACGTGGCCACCTGGTGCCCTCGCATTGGCCCACAGAACCATCTCATGAAGCGCCAGCAATCATGGCCATCATTGCACCAGATTTTTGCCTTTCCATGTCAGCATCACAATTACTCCCTTCGGCCCGTGCGCCGCGCACTAACGAGCCTCGAAAGTGGGGGGCAAATGATGTGGCAAGATCGCTGACGTGGGAGAGTTGACAGGTGCCATGTTAAGGGAAGCCGCCGTAATTAGATGCCGCATCAATTCCCCTGCTCGGACTGCTTCACCGAGCTGAGCTCGCTCAACACAGCGAGCCGAGCTCTGCCCTCTGCCAAGTCGACCCCGCGAGCTCGGGATGCCTAGGCCAGAGCCATCCTCCACCCTCCAGAGCGAGACCCTCGGAGGTTGAGCCCTGTGGTCAGAGTCGAGCTCAGCACTCCTCCGCCACGTGGAGCCTCTCCGAGCGTGAGCCCTCTGGACTGGAGCCGTCCTTTGCCCTCCAGAGTGAGACCCTCGAAGGTTGAGCCCTGTGGTCGGAGTCGAGCTCAGCACTCCTCCGCCACGTTGAGCCTCTCCGAGCGTGAGCCCTCTGGACCGGGCCCGTCCTCTACCCTCTAAAGTGAGACCCTCAAAGGTTGAGCCCTGTGGTCGGAGTTGAGCTCAGCACTCCTTCGCCACATGGAGCCTCTCTAAGCGCGAGCCCTCTGGACCGGGCCCGTCCTCTGCCCTCCAGAGTGAGACCCTTGGAGGCTGAGCCCTGTGGTCGGAGTCGAGCTCAGCACTCCTCTGCCACGTCCTCTCCGAGCGTGAGCCCTCTGGACCGGGCCCGCCCTCTGGAGGCGATCCCGCAAGCTCTCTAGGCCAGAGCGAGCCCGGCCATCTCAACTCGACCCCAGTTCAGACATGGGCACCGCCTTTCCAGGACACCGGTGAGCCACCCGAGGACTACATTGGAACACCTGCCAGACCGTACTGACCACCTGCAGCCATCGGTTATACTAGAAAGGAGAGAAACACACTGATCGAGGTGCCACCTCCTCACCAACCACCTGGACCACCCAAGAGAGGAAGCCAACCAGGAGATTTGAATCTCAGGGGCAGCGGCCCACCGATCGAGGTACTGCTAGGTTTCTCGGAATGAGGTGATCAAGGGAATGTCAAAGCACATGACAGCCTTCCTTATCACAGTTGGGAAAGGCTCCTCGGGACACCGCCGTACGTGCTTGACAGTCCAATGGAGATCCCAAGATGGATGCCCAACGATAACCTAGTTTACAAAAACTCGGAGGTAACAACCACAACACAGATAAGCAAGGCACAAGACACACCACTAGAAAAAATAAGTGCACGCCCCACCAAGAAGAGGGGCACGGCACCGCCAGCATCCTCAAGCAAGGTCGGGCGGAAGGGCCGCACAGAGACTCCCTCTAGCCAGGCCACACTTTCCCTGACACACTTGCATCCCACTCTTACACAACACACTCATGTGGAGTCCATCAAGAGGGGCTCGACCAGGAGGATCTATTCCCCTGGATCATTACTGATTTGACCATCAGAGTACCCCTGCCGGAAACCCCGGCCCGGGTCACTAACCCCTGTTTTACATGTCCAGGTCCACCGGATGGCGAGACAGTGAAGGAGATGCACTCCGACACTGACAGCAGCAACAGGCCACGGCGATCTTGGGGGCAACAGCAGGTTTTTTCGTTGTTATTTTAAAATAGTTTTAAAATACATACCTACTCCCTGCTGTGCATGCTTAGTGTAGGCACCTGCAACTGCTGTGTTTCTTTCACCGGCTTCTCGGTAGGGTGGTTGTTGACCGCCGAAACTGGCGGGAGAGCGACGAGCGCTTGGGGCTCTACTTGAGGTTTGCCCCCCACAAACCTTCCGAGGAAGCCCTTCTTGATGAATTCTTCGATTTCTCACTTGAGATTATGGCATTCCTCGTTGTCATGGCCATGGTCGTGGTGGAAGCGACAGTACTTCATTTTGTCATGGCCAGTGGACAGCTTCATCGGAGGCAGGCACCTCAGTTAGTTCTCGCCTTCAATCTCCATGAGGATCTTCATCTTCGGGGCGAGTTGGGGGGTGTAACTCTCTTTGGGGATGGGAGCACCTCTCGGCCTTAGTCCTTGCTGGGAGCTCGAAGCAGGCGGTCCCGGCTTCCGTGTCCCGGATGCTTCGATGGGGGTCGGCTTCTTCAGCGGCCTCCCATCGAGGTCCCGCCACGTACGATCTGCTTCCTCGGTGCGGATGTACTTCTGAGCTCGGAGGAGGAGCTCGGAGTCGGTCTTCGGGGGCTTCTTGTCGAGCGAGTAGGTCAAGCGGAAGGTCCTGAGCCCTCGCTTTAGAGCCAGCATCGCAACTGGCTCCTTAAGATTGCAGATCTCCAATGCAGCAGCCTTGAAACAGGCCACGTAGTCCCATAGTGGCTCGTGGTCCTGCTGCCTGATGGAGAAGAGGCTGTCTGCCTCTTGTGGCATCTTCTGACAGGCATCTAAGTGGGCCACGAACCTTTGCCCTAGCTGGGCGAAGGAGTTGATGCTCTCCAGATCTAGGCGGGTGAACCACACCCGGGAGAGTAGCAGGAAAGGAGACGCAGAGGAGGGCATCGGGGCCCCTTGGACCCTCATGAGGGCCCGGTAACTTTCCAGGTGGTCCAAGGGGTCAGCGGTCCCGTCGTAAGGATCCACCTACGGCATACATAACCGATACGGGATCGACTCCCTTTAGATCTCTTGGGAGAATGGGGGACGGGCATCGTAGCCCGCTGGCTCACTAGTGGAGCCTGGTAGATTGGCAAACCGGTGGGATAATTTTGCCAGCTTGCGGTCATGCTTCTCCAGGCACTTCTCTGCCATGCGTCTGATGGCTCATCAGTGGACCCCTCCACCGAAGGAGACGGAGAATGCAACATGGGTGCATGGTGTCCGTGACGGGAGGTCTTGCTCTTTCTGCCTTGGCGGGGTTTAGATGCCCCCCGCTCGAGGTTTGGTGAGCAGCTCTCCCTGTCGACAGACCCGGCTCGTTGCCTTTTCTCAGGAGTTTGGTTGCTACCCCTGTTGTCAATAATGGCCCACGGCTGTGAAGACCTTCCTTGGAAGGAACGCAGGCTGTCGCGGGGGGCTACGACGTGGGCCACGAGAGTCCCTGGCTGCTGGTGAGTAGCTAAGGACTGGTGCTGGTGTTGAAGCTGGTGCACTGCTATGGTGAGGATCTGCATCTGCTGGGTGAGTGCAGCCAGCTGAGATTCTAGCGAAGGCGGTTGAGCTGGAGCGGGGGTTCCATCTTTGGGTCGTGCGGGTTCTCCCGGGAGGGAAAGTCTCCCGCATGGCTGGTGGAAACATCTCTCGTGCGTGTCATCACCATCCTTCTGTCGAACTGCTTGCAGAGGGACCAGCCCTTCGGAGCAAAAAGGGTCCTTCTGACAGTTAGCTTTTCGGTCCCTCTACCTGGCACGCCAATCTATTGCCACCAAGATCATCATGGCCCGTAGCTGCTGGGGGCATCGGATCGCCGTCCGTCTTCCCGGGAGCTCTTCGTTCTTCAGGACCTGCAAGGAAACAACATTAGAGACCCGGGCCGGGGATTTCGATGGGGGCGCTCCGACGGTCAAGTCAGTGACGATCCAGGGGAACAGATCCTCCTGGTCGAGTCCCTCTTGATGGACTCCATGCTAGGAGGAGTGAGTGTGGTGTGAATAGAAGTGAGAGCGGGTTGGGAGAGATGATAGTCGAGGTGGAAGGGTCCTCTTGTATGGCCTTTCTCTCCTTTATTCTTACCCACGTGAGTGGTCTTGTGTTTTTTGGCTTACTCCTGCTGGGCTTTTTAGTTTGGCCTGCCTCGGGATCTCCCCTGTGTTGGCAGGCGCATGCAGCGATGTACCGTGCCGTGGACGGGACATCTTTTCTGACATGTGGTAGGGAAAGCTTCCATGCACCCTGACATTCCCTCTAGTTGCCCCATTCCGGAAAACTTGGCAGGGCCTTGATCGACGGGCCACTGCCCTTGGGATTCGTGCCTTCTGGCTAGCCCCCATCCTCTGGTGGTACGGGTGGTTGGTGGAGGGCATGGTGCCTTGATCAGGGAGCTTCCTTCCTTTCTGGTGTAAGTGGCAGTGGCGGACAATTATTGTGGCATGGCGGGCACTGCTTCGCGGCCCTCGGGAGACCCGCCGGCGTTCTTGGAGGGGAGGTGCCGCTTCCTTGGTGGTTTGCGCCCTGGCCAAGGTGGTGGCTGAGCCGGAGAGCAGGACTAGGCTCTGTCGGGCTTGACCTCGAAGGGGTTCCACATGGCGGAGGAGGGCGGCACGTGACCCCAGACCGGAGGGCTCGACCTCGAAGGGGCTCCACGTGGCGGAGGAAGGCTGAGCTCGACTCTGAGCCGTGGAACTTGATTTCGAGAGGCTCGATTTAGGGAAGTCGCTCAACTCCAGCCTAGGCATCCCGATCTCGCGGGAGCCGACCTGGCGGAGGACGATGCTCGATCTCGGCAGGTGGCCCCAGCGTCTAAGGAGCTCAGCCCGTGAAAGGAGCCCGAGAAGAGATATCCATCATGGCAGCATACTCTGACATGACATCTGAAAGGTATTCCACGTCAGCAATCCCGCCAAATCATGTGCGAAATACATTTTATTTTATTTTTGATTATGATTAAAATTATGTAAATAAACAATGAACAAATTATAAAAATCAATTCTTTGATTTTTTTTACAAAAAATATTTTCATAAAGACATTGTTGATGCGTCAACTCCTGGACCGGGGTCGGCTGGATGTGCTGGAGCGCTCCTCTCCTGGATGAACCTGCAACAAAGTCTCCAAGAGCGCCGGTGGTGTTCCGGCAGGGGACCCTCCGATGCCTAAGTTAGCAGGAGGTTGAAGACAACAGAATAGAGAAATCAATGAAAGAACAGCGTATGGAGAAGGAAGAGCACTTCTCCCTTCAAACGGAGTCCCCCGAGTACCTTATATAGGCACGGAACAGTCCAAAATCCATTAGGGAAGAGGCTGAGAAAAACCGATCTGCTCCTAGAAGCATCTGGAGAGTGGCCACGTGGCGCGTAGATACGGCGACATCGTGAAAGTAGTGGAGCAGGGCTGTTGGGATGGCAGGATCCCACAGTAACAGAAATGTGCTTCTGGAACTTCCTGGATGCTAAGGCCTGCTTGTCGGATGTCGGCCGAGGGAAAGCCGGTTAGCCGAACCAAAGGCCAAACCTCTGAAAGAGAGTGACGGGCCGGACCCCAGCAGGAGAGGGTCGTTCGGACCTCTGTTCCGGTAGGTTGGACCTCTGAAGGAGAGTGACGGGTCGGACCCCAGCAGGAGAAGGTCGTTCGAACCTCTGTTCCAGTGGATCGAATCTCTGAAGGAGAGTGACGGGCCGGACTCCATCAGGAGAGGGTTGTTCGGACCTCTGTTCCGATGGGTCGGACCTTTGAAGGAGAGTGACGGGCCGGACCCCAGCAGGAGAGAGTCGTTCGGACCTCTGTTCTGGTGGGTCGAATCTCTGAAGGAGTAGCAATCGGAGCTTTGAAGGAGTGGCTCGGTCGGACATGTATAAATAAATGCTAGAATGGTTAGAATTTTTGATCTTGTGGTTAAATTGACAAAAAATAGGAGAACAGAGGAAACACGTAGCATAAGAAAAAGCATGAATGAATAAATGCATATGGATAGAAATGTCTCATGCTTAAGCGTATGGCGAGGGTTCAAGTTACATGCTGGCATGGACACGGGCCACACAGCCGTTCTTTAGTAAATGCGTATAAAATACATATAAATGATAACACTATCTTGTCCCAATTATAATCCGTCATTTGGCTGCCCATTTTTGACCACGTTTTTGGTTTTCCCACATGAGTATCCTAGTCAAAACCGTTTTGGCCAATGACCGACTTGCTGACGCCCATTTTGCACCGGTTCATGAACCCCAACCTGCGCACCCGCCGCAGCAGCCCCCGTTGACGAAAGAAAAACACCGAAATCTCACCCAAGAATATCTCGCCACGTCATCAACGAACACACGGACGGTCCAGATCAAAATACAGATTACGTGGCAAGGAACTGAGTATTGTTCATAACATTTCCTATGGGAATCTCCGCATCGGATTATTGTCTCGAGCGTTCTGAGGTCGGGGCTTCATCCATTCATTCCATTGGAGGCAGAGACCGAGGCCGGACCAAAAGCGTGTTTTCACGTGCCAAGCACGTGACGATAACGTGGACGACCTCGCTTCGTTCCCCCTTCCCCGCATCCGTCGAAATGGAGTCAATATAAATAAAGGAACCCCCCGCCTTCTCCTCTCGCGCTCGCCATTTCTCCTCCTGTCTCGGTTTCTTGGAGCCCTCGGCCGCCGATCGTCGCCACGCCAACACGCGGTGGCGCTGCCCCTCGGTACTGTTTCTCTGTTCCCTTCTTCCTTTGAATTGGGTACTCTAGTTGGTGGTGGGTGTGGAGGTTGGAGATGGTGGAAGGATTAGGGTTTGAGACCTTGGCTGTCGAGATGTTCCTCGGGTTTTAAGCCCGATATCATATATTCAACCTATTGAATAGATCTGGGTCTGGGTGGTTGTTGGGGATTTGTGGAATTCTGCGAGGCTTTTTGGCATACCTGAAGGATAAAATGTTGGATTTTTATTTTCAGTGAAAGGTCGTTGCAAGCAAGCGCAGCTGAATTGGAAGAGAGAAAGGAAGGATTGAAGGATTGCTTAGTGAGTAATGGGTTCTGTTGGTGCTGCTTCTTCTTCTGTTGTTGGTATCTGTCGCCCTCAGTAAGTTCTCAATATTTATCGTTGCTTTATGTTCTGTCTCCTGATGGTGGTTTTCGTGTTTATTTTTGTGATTCCTAGGAATTAACAAGAGGGTGAAGTAGGTATTTTTCCCCCACCCTTTTCTTTGCCCTGATATAGATGTTTTAGTTCAGCAAGCAGAAAAATTTTGGAAAAAGATGTATGTGTAGACTTAATCTTGACAAAAAATTCCGTATCCTGTGATAAGTTTGCCCTCTTAAAGAACCCGACTGATTTGGCCCTCCCTAAAATTTTGGCAAATTTTAAATGACCATATTGGGAAACAAGTCATAGACGAATCCTGACAAGTTTTGAATTTCTATCTGTCCCACATTCTCTCTGTCAATCTGTCTCTCAAGCATCTAGATAAAATCAGCCTCGATTCTCTCTATCCGTATTCAAGATTTAAGGTAATCCATGTGTTTCCTTCTATTATAATAGAATCTTTAACAAAATGCATTTGTTCTAATACTAGCCGAATGCTGCAAAAACGGTGCATCTTTTTTACTATATAATCCTTAAAAGAAATCATAAGTGATTTCTTTCTAATCTAAAGCATGTGAAACTTCACACACACAAGAAAAAAAACATATATATAACGCGTTATATGAAGGTAGTACCTTCTTCATTTCCTCTTGTTTCATAAAATAATCTATTTTTTATTTTAGGAAGTTTATGTAAGTTGGCTTTTTATGCAAATATTATTATTTTATAAAAATAATTATTTTTTTAATATTATGATCATGTATTATCTTCAAACTTTCAATTAGTATTGTTGAATAATTTTTTTTCAAAACAATAGAAGATAATATTCTACATTTTGAGCAGGGCTACAGATCTTACAAAACATATGTAGTTTGTTATTAATAAAATTTGATACACTAAAAAATGATTGTCCTTATCTTGTCACCCCCTCTCCCCAAAGAGAGATTTCCTGGCTTTGCCCTTGGTTGTCTCAAGACTTGGCAGCTTTTACAGTGTAGTGTTCCAATTCAATTTTTCCAGAGAAAAATGAAGCCTGAAGACCATAAATAAGAATTTTAAAACTGAGTTTGTGTAAAAAAAACTGTTCATTTGTTTATGGTATTTCTCTTGGTTCATTCTGTTGCGAACTCTTCACTGCGACGGTAGGATATCTTATCCTAGTTACTTGGTTTCTTGCATGGGAAGAATTGGCCCAAAATTTTCCATAGCTCCTGTACCAAAGTTGGTCTCCTGTGCAAGTTGGGCCTGAACTTGTGGTGTGTTGATGTGAGGCTGACTAGTTCTAGAAATCAAAAAAACTCTCACTTTATGGAATGAATTTTAACTCAATGCTCATGGTTGCTATCATCTCATTTATTGATTGATGAAGCCTGGTTGAGAGCATTTGCAATTAGACCAGCACTGCAAAGAAGTTATGATCATCCAATACCTAATCTTGGAATCCTATTTCAAATACATTCATTGATAAATTATTTGTAATGGAGATTTCCCTTATTTGTTTGTGTTTGTCTTAAGTTAGCCAGTTATTTTTCAGTTTGATGCTTTTATGTTAACTAAATGCATTTTTCTAGTGCGTGTAGCAACTTCGAGATGTCCGAAAGGTTGCAACGTAATCTATTTGCATCATGCAAGAGAACTTCAAATTTTACATCAATCAGTTTGAGGAAAGTTTCATGTTTTGGTCTGAAAGGAGATTCTGGTTTTGGTACTCTGCCATTATCTAGTGATCGAGGTATCCTCATGGGACAAAATACTTCAATTGGTGGGCAGGACCATTCATCTGCCTATACTGTGCTTCGAGCAGATGCTGTAAAACATGGAACAATATCTGCAGATATGTATCCTACAATGGATGACTTTTCTGTTGATGATAATGAACTTGATTTAGACTGCCCTACAGAAGGTTTCTCTTCTATTCCAGAGGCAATTGAGGACATCCGTCAAGGCAAGGTTTGTCATTTTTATCACATCAATTTTGCTTTGGATACTACTATTTTTCTTTTCTCCTTCGGTTCAATGCTGATGTGGTTGATTTTGCAGTTTGTGATTGTTGTGGACGATGAAGACAGAGAAAATGAGGGAGATCTTATAATGGCTGCATCATTGGCAACACCAGAGGCTATGGCGTTTATAGTCAGGCATGGGACTGGAATTGTGTGTGTAAGCATGAAAGGAGAAGACCTTGAGAGGTTACAGCTTCCTCTGATGGTAACAAACAAAGAAAATGAGGAAAAGCTTTGCACAGCATTCACTGTTTCAGTGGTACGTTCTCTGTTTTCATTGATGAGATGAATGGATGATTCTTGTAATTAAAAAAATTAACCTCAGCACTGAGAATGTGGAAAGGTGGTTGGATATTCCAGTAAGAAAGTAAAAATATTTTGTTATAGAGGTTCCCTCTTTCAAGATTCCTTGCAACCGTCTATGTAATTCTAATATTTTAATTTTGTTTATTCTAAAAATGGAAGGAAGTTTGGTTAGATGCTATTCACATAAAAATTCTGTTGCTTTATAATATTATAATGTAGTGGTAGGTTGCAGGTATGTTAATTCCCCTTTGTTCCTGTATAAGCTTTTGATTCTAACAAAAACCAATTTATAGCATGAAAATGTTTGTGTTGTTGGCCTGCACTTACAAATCTATAATTTTCTTAATGGAACTATCTTTGCTTCCCTCTTGTTTCTACTCTAACATTTTATTATGTTAGATAATTACTACTAATATTCTAAGCAATTGTAATTGTGCAGAATTGACTGGGGATCTGGATATCCGAAGTGTTTTTTAATATTTGAATTTGCAAATGAAATTTAACTTTCATTGCCATATTCTCTTAATATGCATAAGATCTATAACTTTTTAAGTAACTAGAGTCTAGGTTTTGGTATGTTAGAGTTCCAAGTGCTTAAATTGCTCGCTTATTTTGTTGTGTCTTGACTAATTGATATGAGCACACCTTATGTTTTTTTCCTTTGATATTTTTCTCACTTATTGGATCTAACTGCTTACAATTTTTTTCCTTAGGATGCTAAAGAGGGTACGACAACGGGGGTTTCTGCTAAAGACAGGGCAAAGACGGTAGTGGCTCTTGCATCTCCTACTTCAAAGCCTGGAGACTTCAACCGCCCTGGTCATATTTTTCCTCTAAAGTACAGGGAGGGTGGCGTTCTAAAGAGAGCTGGACATACAGAAGCATCTGTTGATCTTGCCATGCTGGCTGGTTTACCTCCTGTTGCAGTTCTTTGTGAGATTGTTGATAATGATGATGGTTCCATGGCTAGGTTACCAAAGCTTCGTGAATTTGCAAGGAGGGAGAATCTGAAGATAATTTCAATTGCAGATTTAATTAGGTACATTATTTGCTAATGATTTGGAATATCCGAGTTTACTATAAATTTCTTATTTTATATGCTGACAGATAAAGTCATCTTTACCATTGAGGGTGCTGTTGTCTGCTGCACATCACAAATAACATAAAATGTTATGTTTGCATGTTTTTAGATGGCTGTCTGTTTTGAAGTTGGAAAGTCATTATGATTGCAAGATTACTATTCCTCTTAGAAAATGATGAAGGTTTAACATTTATCATTTACTTGGAGTTCGATACATCACCAGCCATAACCATGATGAATGGTCAAATTCTTGAATTCTTGTTCACTAATTGATTGTAGTAAGAGCTATTTTTGTGCAGTGCCAGTTATTCTAAATTATTTTCTCATTACTTTCCTCAATAATAACTCAGATCTTTGTTCTTGTTAATTCTTCAACAAAAACTGGACTGATTGTTGCACATGGCCATACACTTCTTTGAATGACATTGCATCACTTTGTTCACTGTTGGCAAATACTGAACTCTTTTAATTTTATCTATACCTTCCTAGTCTTACCAGACAGTTGTCTCAAAATTCTCATTTTGCCATCTTTTTCTCATTCAGTTGGGTGATTTATGTTGAACAACATTCTGATATGTGCTATTGCATTATAAATTGTCGTTTTATCAAATTTGGTTTGATTGCCAAGGCATGTCTCAGTCATGCGACACCTTGGAAATACTAGTGCATCTCGTCTGACTAAGATTTCTCTTTAAAGAAAAATTGACCAGATTATCAAGCATGATAAATAATATTGAAAGTTCAAAATAGAAGGTATTGTCTAACTTTATTGCAGAAAATTGTTGAATGGATTACATCAAGAATAACTTTACATAATCCTTACTAAGCATTGCCATGTTTGTATTTCAGATAAAAATAACATCTGAAAAGGTAGAAGCTAGGAAGGTAAGCGATATAAGTAAATGATCAAAATATTATAGGAGGAAATTCTCATAAACTAGGTTTCTGTTTTGGATGAGACAAATGAATTTTGATTTTGGTAGTTTTGACTGTTTTGGTAGCTTCAGCTGTTTCAGCCAAATAGGACAAAGAATCTGAACAATATATGAAAAAGAGAATATAGTATAAAAGGACAAAAGAAACAAATCAACAGAATATGCATCATTGTAAGGACTTTTAAATATGCCTTTTTGGTGGTTTGATGTTGAAATGATGTATGTATAAGACACACAAGTGTGTACAGAATTTTTTTCTTGTAAATTAGTTTCTAATCTTGTTTCTTATTATTTTAGAGTGTCATAACTTATCATTTTATACATACAATTTAGTAGAAAACTGAATATTTATAATGTCCAAGCCAAGAGTGTGCCTATTGGTTAGGGAATGGGTTGTTATAGTACAGGAACGGTACCATGCTGATGCTTGGGATGCATTGGCATTCCATGCATACTTGGATGCCAATTGTTTTTTTTCCCCTTTTGTTTTGATACTCTGTTTATTTTTCTTCCTTTTCCCCGTTTGTCTCCTTTCTCTTTTCTTCCTCTCTCCATTCAAACACCAACAGCAGAAAAAGGAAAGAATAAAACACAAGAGAGGGTGGGGGTCAGGGTGCTTTTTCTGTGCATCCTGATTGGTATTGATCCATACCAGCAAGTGGTAGTCCTGATCTTGCATATTTCCAGTCAATAGCACAATCAAGACAGCCTGGTTGAAATGAATTGGGGTGCTGGGTGCATCCCAACTACAAAATTTCTTTTGAGACCAGTATTGGCAATGGTTCTAAATGTTCACAACATTTAAGAACAGATTTTGGATTCAGAAGGAATAAAAAAATACAAAAGGTTAATATAAATTGGTTGTGTGTATAATATGTTTAATTGGTAAGAAAATTTCAGAAAAAACTCTGCAACCAACCACAATTTTGATTTTTTTGACAAAAACTGAAAAGTTCTGATTTTGGTTCAAGTTTGGGTAGAAACTTTGAACCGTTAGAGGGGAGGATGAAAGTTATCTTCTTTCCTTTTGTAAAACTAAATTCATGCTTATTTATTTAAAGATAATATATTCTGTGGATCCACCTTGTGTATGGTTTTGATGTTCACAAAGCTATCTGTGAACAGTGTGCCTCACATTCTTAGAGATCAAGGACTCAAGGGGAAAAAAGGTTTACTATCCATCCTTCAGCATGTTTTGAATTGTTCCTGAGCATTATTTTTATCAACTCAATTCTGTTATGATTCTCCTCTTTAGAGTAAGATGACTTCTGAACCTGAGGTGTGGAGATTTAGTCAACTTGTCTGTCTGACTGGCATGCTATAATAGATGGATCCATCCTGGAACATGATACATTCTTGAGTTTTCCTTTTAATCTTGACTTTTGCCATTAAACAAGTGCTGACATCAACTAATATGGCAGATATAGAAGAAATAGAGACAAGTTGGTGGAACGTGCTTCTGTTGCACGTTTGCCCCTAAAGTGGGGTTCTGTTCAGGCCTTCTGTTACAGATCATTGCTTGATGGGATGGAGCATATTGCTATGGTTAAAGTAAGTGTCCTTGTAAAGCAGAAATACTCAAACTTACATATTATCCATGTTTCCTTTCCTGAGCATATCCTGGTCATTGATCACTAAAAGTAGATGCTAGAATAGGTTCTGAAAGCAAATTTATCTTTTAGGAGTGAGTGATTTATATTAAGTTCTCATCCCTCATTTATTGGATGCTTATTTAAAGCTACCATTTTAAATTCTCATGTTTTATTTTGAGTATTTACATTTTTTGTGATCATAATGTTAATAGGGTGATATTGGAGACGGTCAAGATATCCTAGTGAGGGTGCATTCTGAGTGCCTTACAGGGGACATATTTGGATCAGCCAGATGTGATTGTGGAAATCAGCTGGCCCAGGCAATGGAGATAATTGAGAAGGCAGGGAGGGGTGTATTAGTTTATCTTCGCGGACATGAAGGAAGGGGTATTGGCTTGGGTCACAAGCTTCGTGCGTACAACTTACAGGATGATGGGCGTGATACTGTCGAAGCTAATGAGGAATTAGGATTGCCTGTGGATTCACGGGAATATGGTATTGGTGCCCAGGTAAGATGATAATTACAAAGCTTTTTGAGTGTGAAAATAACTTAGGTCTTGACGATTATTTAAAGGAAGATATGTGCAAATAGCTTATGTTATGCCTTGAAACTATTCAATGCCTCATCAACCTCTTCCTTTTAAATTCTACTTAATTATTTTCATTAAATTCATTTCTTCTGTCATTCATTCTATACATTTTTATCAAGATGCAAAAATCAATATCAGGAACTGTACCATTTTCAGTACGGTATGGTCAGTACGATGTGCGTATTAACATAGGCTTCCAACATTTTTTTTTTCTCACTCCTAACTATGGTACCACCCAAAACTAGGTGATATGGCACAGTTGCTCAATTTAGATCGGTATGAATTGATTAGGCTCTTATGTCCAACCAAACCTCGATAGTCGGTACTATACAGGTACCTTACTGGTACACTACAGTACAGTTGGTACCAGTTAGTGTGGCTTAATATGACAAATCTTGATCTTTATAG
This sequence comes from Areca catechu, assembly GCA_021397845.1. Lineage (NCBI taxonomy): Eukaryota > Viridiplantae > Streptophyta > Magnoliopsida > Arecales > Arecaceae > Areca > Areca catechu. The sequence goes on from CM038041.1 coordinate 33,195,889, forward strand.
TTTCAGTTATTTGGTAAATAATTTAATTGAAATTATCACCCCATCTTTTAGATTGTTGTTGTTTCAACTATTTAGCAAACCATTCATTTGTTCTTGTCATATCTTCCTGCAAATTTGGAAATAAATACCTAAATTAATTGGATGATGGTTTGTTGTGTAAATATGTTGGAGTGGACGTGCTCCCTCCTCGTTTGGGATGTGTTCAGAAGTTGATGTGTTGTGGTAAATGGTTTGCTGACTCTGCTATTATCGAGCAATACTGGAAGTCTATTTCTGCTTCTTGCCCACACCATTAAGGTAACAAATACCTTGTCTGGAGGGGTTACACCTGGATTGTTCACTGCTCTTGGTGCTTGCACGGTGCCAAGCAGATGCAAGTAGTCATAATTTGGAAATTTCAAATTTTCCATGACCTATTCCCGGTCATGAAGGGAACTCAGGAATATAGCAAGTCCCAATTACTGTCCTTTTAACATTATTGGTAAAGCAATATTTCACTGAAAAGAAATTTCTTGTCTTCTGATTTTTTTTTTTGTCCGTTATTATTTGTGTTTCTTCTACTTTATCATCTGGATGTCCTCCCTCCACGTCTGTAACTGTTGCATTTCCAACTTTTATTTCTTGTATTGCCTACCAATGTCTTCCGAACTTTCTTCCTTAACCACATCAAAATTCATTATCATATAAAGTATCAGGACGTATATTATTTTTCCACCGTTGTTTAGAAGCAATTATTCGAATAGGGTTATATGATTTGAGTTTTCCACGCTCAAGATTGATTTGATGCCTTGGGCCATCGCCGATTATCTTGTGAATATCATCGGTGCTCGATGTAACTCTTACTAATATCCATATCAGTTTTGTGGTGGTACATTTGCTATGCATGATTTTTCCCCGTAGCTGTCAGTTTAGATTTTTCTTAAATAAATTCTTTTTTCACAGATATTACGTGATCTTGGTGTTCGGACAATGAAGCTGATGACGAACAACCCTGCAAAGTATACTGGGCTTAAAGGATATGGTTTAAGCGTGGTTGGCAGGGTTCCCTTGTTAACCCCAATAACCAAGGATAATCGAAGATACCTGGAGACAAAGAGGGTTAAAATGGGCCATATCTATGGTTCTGAATTCAATGTTCGCCTTAACGGTTGGGTTGACAATACTGGTAGCAACGTACAACATCCGGCCTCATAAATTGCATTGGTTGGAACTGAAGTCAATGTGTTGAATCTATTGACCAATAAAATATACTGCTGAGTGAAAACACTTGGAGGAATTTTTGCCCGACATTGATTTTGTTTGGTTTTGGACTTGCTGATGCTATTCCAAATTTGATGCAGACAGCTATTCAGCAATCGATTTTTGGATGAAACTTATTTTGACATGCATTTATCTGCTGTCAAGTTGTTTTTTTTTGCTGAAGTATGTAGATTGGTGACGGTCAAGTTACACTTCTTTCACCAAAGCAAGTTGGTCAAAGACATACATTACCATATAGCTTGCATGGTTTAATAATTTCTTGTGATTTCATCATGTACAACAAGACATACCAGACAGTTACAAATAAAATATGTTCTTTCTTCTTTACTTTTTGTTGAAATTGGTTTGTTTAATTTTACGAACTTATATGACCTTCTGAACCAAAATTGGGGTGGATTTCAACTCCAGATCTAGCAGAGCCTTTCTACTAGCAACATTTTTGTTCTTTCTTTACTCCCTTTCCAAGCATCTCCTTCGAAGTCTGGACGATCTCTCCTGCAAATTTATGCATGGTCAAGGGATAACAATACCAGGCACCTCCGGTTGTAAAATTTGCTCCGTGCCCAGACGCAGCAGTATGACAAGGGGAAGGTTTGGGACGTATATATTTTTATTTGGTCCATTTGGATTTAGTGCGTTCCAATATGTACACGCCCATGAACAAGTGTAAAAGCATGCATGCTTGCATGCACCCACAAGTGTCCATGCATGTACGTATCTATGTATACATATAGAAGTGTATACATATACATATCTATGTATACATGTATGTATGTATACATGTATACTTATAGAAGTGTATACATATACATATACATATATATATATATATATATATATATATATATATATATATATATATATATGTATGTATATGTATGTATGTATATGTATGTATATGTATATGTATGTATATGTATGTATATGTATATGTATGTATATGTATGTATATGTATATGTATATGTATGTATATGTATATGTATATGTATATGTATATGTATATGTATGTATATGTATGTATATGTATGTATATGTATGTATATGTATGTATATGTATATATATATATATATATATATATATGTACGTACGCACGCACGCATGTATACGTATGCATGTATACGTATGCATGTACATGTATGTATGTATACATGTATATGTATGTATGTATATATATCCCCAACCTCTGATTAGAAAGACAACCTCGAATGGGTCCTTTTGTAGAAGCAGCAAAGCTTGAAGGTAATATTAACTATAGCACAAGCCTAGCTATTTGGCCAGCCGTACAATTAATTATGCTATGGATATAATTATGCTATGGATGTGTAACACAACTATTTTTTCTTAAACCTCTAAGGTTGTATTTGATAGCAGGCAATCCATCTAGATTGTCGATAATTTTATAAGGCCCCCACTACATTAGTATGTTTAGTATATTTTTTTTCGATGATAATTTATCTTACCTGGTAATCTAAATTACCTCCAGGAAGGATGGTAATCCAGATTAACACCTTCTAGATAATCTAATTTATCAAATTACCATCCCCTTTTTTCTTCCTCTTCCATTTCATATAATATAATATATTAAATATATTATATTATATATTTTATAATAATATAATATAATATTTTATAATATAAAAAAAATTAATATATTTAAGTAATATATAAAATATATCATCTATTTAATATATTTTTTTATATTAAATTTATTTAATATAAAATTATTTTTTATTTTATATAAAAATATAAAATCTAAAATAATTTTATTTTTTAATATAAAATATAAAAAGTATATTTTTAATAAATGGATAAAATATAAAAATTATATTTTATAAATAAAATATAGATTTCATATAAAGATATTTTGAAAATTTGATTTTACATTATATAATATTACGTTCATGTACTAAATATAATAATTCATATTACGTGTAATCAGCATTGCTAGCAATCCACATTACCTTTTAAGATTGCCTAGCAATGCACCAAATGCAACCTAAGTATCATGACAGAAATGTCAAAGATATGTTAAAAGATATTAAAGGTTTAGTCTTTACATAGTTTTAAAATTTGGATCCATTTTTTTATGGTAAAAAAATTATCTAAAAAATTATATTTTTCTAGATAAATATTTTTCAAGCAATATTTAAATTAGAAAATAACTTACTTATATTTTTTATATATGAAAAAGTGATTTTAAAATATGTTATCCTTTTTTTTTTTTTTGCATATATCACTTTTCTGGACAAGTTATTAAAATTTATTCGTATTTTTCATAATACTTTTTATACTTTTTAAATATAAAGGATAGTGGACAAGAGTTATGAGATATTAAATGATTAAGACATTAAAAATGAGAAAGAGTATTTTAGAAATAAAATTAAATATTTATTTTATTGGCTGATTGAAAAATAATTTAGCTATTTTCAAAGAATGAGATTTTTCTTCTATTTTATGGGTAATTGCTAATAAGAAAAAGTAACTAACCTACTTAAAAAGTACAAAAACATAAGTTGGTCAATAAGAAGGTTGACGAAGTTTTTTATAATATTTATCTATAAAAGAACAGATCCTTTGTGTGTGGAAGAAGTTTTAGTCATGAAACAAACTTTATGTCAAGAATTAGTTTTTATGTCTAGAAGAAGAAGAAGAGCAAGACAAATACAGAAATAGCATGCTACAAAATTGCCATGTGTTTTAAGCAACCAAGCCCAGCAATCACCCATACTTTTCAGATTGAAGGTGATTACCTCTTCAAACATGAGACTGCCTTTTGTCACAGCATATGTATATCAAAATAAGCTTTAACTGCATACACTACTCTCCCTAATATGATAGCAAACAAGATTAGCAGCCTAAACAATATGGTCTTCCACCAAAAAAAAAAAAAAAAACTTGAAACTCTAAAAGCATGTAAATATGATTAACCATATAGCCCTGTAGAAACTCTTAATTTTGAGTGTAAAATTTTTAGAGGTGAAGAGGAAAAAAGGAAATGAGTACGTAGCCAGCTTTATAAGTGCAAAAAGGTTATGATCGAGTTATTTAATTCTGGGACAACTTACTGTCTTCTCTGTTTTGAACCATAAATTTGCACTCGAGATACTTTAATCTCATCCTCCAGCTGAAGGCAAGTTCAGCCATGCAGACTGCAAGCAATTCGAAAGCACCAAAACTTGTGATGGAAAGAAACAAAACTTGAGAGCTAGACATGCAATAAAGCTAGTTCTATTTTCAAACTGCTTCTCATTTATACAGTCTTTGCTTTGACAAAAATAGAATGCCACTTCCTATGACTAACTGATAATCAAGAGAACTGAAAGAAAAAGAACATCGATGTATGTCTTACTATAGCAGCATATTAGCAATAAAATATATTTTGCCATCTACATTTTCATGAAGAATCTTACTTTCAGAACTCATCTGGAATTGATTGATGAGTTGCTAAGCTGTAAGAAACAAGCGTAGAAGGTTGGTCTTGCACTTGCACCTAATTATGGGATGATGTAAGGGGGGCACAGCAGGCAGAGATGTCAACACCAGCAACCTCCATAGCATTGCAAACCCACTTAGGGACATCACTGTCGGGGAACTGTAACAAATAACCAACATCAATCATTTAAACTTGATTGGGAATAAAAGTAAAAACATGAATCATGAAGTTCAGCATTATTCTTAAATTTTGTGGATGGGGCCGTTGCCTTCTAGTTTCAGATGGAATCATGAGGAATATGAGCATGTTTCAAGATCCTCAAAAGTTAAGAATGATGGAAATATTTAATGAAGTGAAATATGGGCAGAGTTTCCTTAAAAAAACAAATCAATCTCTATGTGTGCGCACGCACATGTGCATGTGCATGCATGTTCATGTGCAAGCATTCATTTTTTAATTCCTGCAAGGCGTGGGGGGTGGGAGTGGGAGGACAAACCTGTGCTCGTAGAAATCCATGCACAAACCTACAGCACAAAATCAGAAGCATCCCTCAACTATTGACATGTGGAGGTCCCTGTTAAGCTGCAATTAAAGAATCTTAGAAGCTAAAGTTTCCTATCACTGAAGTAAAGGATAGATGTAACAAGACAAGTTGCGACTTTACCCTCATCATGTATGACAAATTATGATATGACAAAAGGTGGGAACCCATAGCATCTTTTGTGACAAGGCAATGAACGTAAGCTCGAGTGTAACTTATACAAACATGCAGAGATGATTATATGACATAAATAGCCAATGGCAAGGCAAGCCAACAGGCTATTTCTAACAAGTGAGATTAGAAAGGCTTACCATGCATGAACATGCGGGATCAATAGGACGTTCATCACTAGCCATCACTTTGTGTTTCAGCTTCAGAACACCCTAAATGGGAGACAATAAAATTCATTATCATGAGGAAAACACCATAGCCTCCACATAACATTAAGGCATAAACAGGCTGCAGCTAGCCTTAAAAATCCCTGAGAGAACTTGAAACACAAATATCAGAAGTGAAATAGATAAAATTTTCATTGAGATGTAAAAAGTTTAACTTGTACTTTTATCTTCTAAGACCAATGCTAGAATTACAGATGCAGTCACACTTTGCAATCACAGAGCAATGTGGCTATTATGAAAACATTTGCATCATCAACAAACTCAAAACTAAGGGGTGCATTGAACTTAGTCTAGAAACCCTATCTCATCAATATGGGGCCAATTGGAGATCAAAATTGGACCTACCATAGTCTGATTATATCTATGGCTTTCTAAATGATGTCAACCCTCTTTAAATGGTTTGAGACTGAGTTTTTGTTGAGGTAACTTAATTCGCATATCATCATTTTGGTGGCCAAGGTGATCAAGTTCTAACATGCCTATGATATCAGGATATTAAATTGCATCTCGATGCTAAATGCAGATATGAAATTAGCTAATTTTAAAACTAACCTTTCTCATCATCTAGACTGTTTCCAAATCTACAGGAATCTTGTTAGGTTGATTCTTGGTTGAATGAGCTTAAACTGCCCACAGAAGTAGGTAACCTTTCATTTTAGCCAACTAACCTTCCAGGATCAATGGTAGGACTCTGCATTTTCAAATGAAGTTGCCGAGACATCAATCTGGGTATCAAACCACACAAGATTGATGTAAGATTGAGAATTAATTGCTAAAGGAGAAGGAAAATGTTTTCACGTTCGTGCAGGCGTCTTCTCCCCTATAGACCGATGGAGGCTGGAACAGGGGAGGTCTTCGGGCAGTAAAATCCGGCGAGCCATCACCGGCGACGGCGCTGGGGAGGGAGACGGCGTTACGGGGATCTGGACGGGAGGAAGGAGGTAGAGCCGGGGAGGTGGTGCACTTGGGTTCAGGCGGTGCGTCGGTGATGGCGAATGGAGAGATCAGCTGGGTGGCAAGAGGCGGCATTTCCATGGACATTGTGGTGGTGCTCTCCGATGAGGAAGGGTTCGGTTGGGGTCCTCCGGACGGCAGGGAGGAGGAGGACGTGGACGGTGATCGGCTAGGTGCAGGGGTTGAGGACGACGGTGGCTCAGGCGGCACGGTCGGCGCTATTCCGGAGATTAGCGGCAGTGGGCGGAGAGGAGGGAACGGCGAGGTTCGTCGGCGTCGTCGGCAATGGGAGTAGACGTTCTTGATGGCGGAGGACTCGAGGGGGCAAGTGATTTCGTGCTCCTGGATCTGCTGGAGGACATGGATCCAGGCATCGCGGGTGGAGAAGAAGAAGCCAAGCTGTAAGCGGTCGCGGTTCAAGGTATATTCAGAGAGGGAGATCCCAGAGACATTGAGCTCCAGGAAACCATTGCGGGTGAAGCCGAACTCGTCGAAGGGAATGATGGTCCGCCCATCGGATCGGACTTCCATCACCCAGATCTCCACCATCGACGGCCGGAAGGAGGCCAGGAGCTCCACCATGAGGAGGAGGAAGAGGCGGAGGAGGGCCATCATCATTTAGAACGGGAGGCCGCGAGGCCGGTGGGACGGACGGCGGTTTGTCCGGTTGGAGCTGGCTTGATGTGGGCCAGAGAGAAGGGCAGTGGAGCAAGAATAGGGGAGAGAGAGAATGGCGATGCTGGTGAGGGGGCTCTCGGGTGACGGGGAAGATGAAGCATATCCTAAACTTCTCTGTTACCAAAATTAATGCAGGACATGGATCGTCAACCAACTGGGAAGTCATCAAAATTAGTGTTTTAATAGTTTTTTTTTTTTTTTTTTTGAAAAAAATAACGATGATATGAGACAGAAATTTAGGATATCATAAATTTTGGAACTCAAACTTATAAAAAGACCTCTCATCTCTAGTACATCTCATCCATCTTGCTACATGGAATCGTTAGAAAAAATCTCAAAGATCATGAAAATGATAAAGAAGATAGAATTAAAAAGAAGGGGATAACTAGATATGATGCTAAGCAACATGTCCAGGGATGCACCTCTCGTGCCCTCCTTGCAAAGTGAAAAGTGGGCCTTTCACCCTCTCCATACAGAGCGAACGAAGAATCTCTTTTCTAAAACTCATCTTTTTTTTTTCTTCATCATTAGAATCCCTCTTTCATACATGAAGGGGATCCTTTTATAATTGATCCTAGCCCTTGGATTACATGGAATGAAGAGCAAAGAGGGGGGGCACAGCATGTTGCCTTGTGGATGGATTTGCATGAAAGGGAGGTGCCCCATATCTTCCATAACAGATGGGCGGTACAAGGAAGAAATTTCATGAAACAAGGGAAAGAGGGAGGGCGCCCATATGTTGCCTATTCTGCTTGGACGCCATATAGTTCCTTCATCTTCTCTTAGGCGGTCCACGACTTCCATATGAGGTGCTGATCAGCTTCCTTGTTGAGCTTAGATGATGTCACAAAGATCTTGGGATGCCTGATAGGGTGGATGATACCTGCTGTGACTGGGACTCCACGTGGTTGCTGAGGTGGCTGGGGTCTTCAACTTCTTGATTACAGACTTGAACTCAAGTGAAATAAACCCATCAAACGGTGCCACCGAACTCAGCAGTCGGCCAAGAAACAGCGCTGGTGGAGCGGATGATGGAATTCGTCGTCCAGTCATGTGACCGTCGGGAGAGGGCCGGCAAGGTGCTGTTGGTGGCCATCACCGGCATCCTTTCTCAGCTCTTCCTGATAAGTTCCTTCTTCAAGACTTCTTCCTTTTACTGCTAGTCAGATTGCATTTACTGATATTTTTGCTGATGCAGATCGGTACCGACATCATCCTGATCCAGGACTACTGTGCCTAGTGGGCCAAACGGGAAGCCCAACAGAATCAGCTCACCGAGGTGCTGGGGGAGGAGGCCAAGGTACAGATGGAGAGGATCTGAGCTCTTGAGGACCGGAGCAGAACCCTCCTCGCCGAGGTGGCCGATGCAAAGGCGGTGGCGGTTGGAGTTGATAGGCGGGCCAAAGACATGGAGGTGTCCTTGGCCGCTGAGAGGGGAAAGGCCGCCCGTCAGGCGGAGGAGTCTGCCATGGAGGTGCATTTGGAGGGGCAGTCCAGGGCCCTCCAAACTTGTCTGGAGGCGGCGCTGGCGCGGATGTTATTGACGGAAGAAAAGGCCACTACAGTGCTAGCGCTGATGGAGACCGCCAAGAGGGAGGCCGCTGAAGTAATGCTGAGTCACAAGGCCTCGGCAAAATTCATGGAGGAGGTGCGAGAGGCGATCGTGGACTCCTTTGACGAGGACATTAGGATCAGACCCAGATTGCAACACTCTATTTTGATCTCTGATACATGTGTTGGGTAGTCAGTCAATTTTGTTGAGTCCTATAGTCCATTAGTACTGTGTCACTTGAGTCCTGTACTAAAGTGAGCCAATTGAGTCCTGTAATCAAGTTGAAGTCAACTGAGTCTATGTAAGAAAAGTGAGTCCCTTTATTTTATTAGGCCTATTTTGAGTCTTGTCAGTTAGGCCCTTTAAGTCCATATAATTTTCATTCAAGACAAGAACCAAGAGGAGAGTCACCAGACCAAAAGATTCACCAGGCCCTTCCTAACTAGAATTGGATTCCATGCACCTGAGCCCCTACTCAGGCCCCTCCAGCAGTGGTGCCCAAGCACTTGGGCCCTTTCCTACTGCCAAGCCCATAAGAGAGCGCCCCAGTCCGAGCTTCAAGTGATGGCACCCCAAGTCCACAAGATCTCACAAAGTTGGCGCCCAGTCTAAGCCCACCTAGGAAGTGGCACCCTAGGCCCAAGCCCCTGGTGCCCTCATTCCTACCAGGCCTTGGTGCCTCTCCCAGCTCATCCAGGCCTTGGCGCCCCTCCCAGCCCAGCTAGTCTTCATGCCGTCCAGTCCAAGTCCAGTATGGAGCCAAGCTGCCCTGGCCTAAAAGAGTTTTCTTGGCCCTCAAGTTTTGTATTTCTAGTCCATCAGGGAGTCCAGGGACCTAGGTGAATTTATAAATACCTATCCCCTCCCCCTCTTGTATTCATGAATTTTGATGAATGAAAAACTGAGTGCTTATTCTCTTCCAATTGCCTTCGTTCTTTGAGAACATCGACCTCCGTGAGGGAATGGGTGTGAGGCCCGTTTTTCTTTTTCTTTCTTACAAACCCTAGTTCTTTAAACCCTAGCTAGCCACCTCCTCCTCTTCACCCAATCAAACCCTAGCCGCCCATCACCCCCCCTCCATCAAGGCCACCCCCTTCCCTTCTTTCATTTAGGACGCCCCACCCTTCTTCTCCTTGGCCGGCCACCCTCTACCTTCCAAATTTCAACTGCCAGATAATCTCTCTCCACCAGGCCGCCACTCCTAAAGCATCAGGCATCCTCCAAGTCCCAGGCAATCATCTCCAAGTCTTGGCGTTCCACCTCCTCCAGGCCGCCCCTCCATCCAGGCGTCCTCCATCAACCAACCGCCAGCTGTCTTCCAACTTTCTTCCCTTCCCTCCTGCAATCTCATATTTTTCTCTTCATCTATCATCCTAACCTTTGACGTTTGTAGGATCCTTCCGGTGCCACACCCTCTAGATGAAGTCTTCCTTGCCCTTGAATCAAATTGATAAAAAGCCAGCGGATCCACAGGAAAGTGACCGGGTCATCCAGGCACTGATCTAAGAGGAGCGATCTCATCTACAGCAGTAAGACATCATTACCTGGTATGTTAGACCCAATTCCCTTCTCTCTTTGTCTGATTTTTTTGAAGATAAGCATGTCCTATAGGTGTTTCTTAACCCTAGGATCATTTCTTTTTCTTTCTCTTTGATAGTTCTAGTATATGGGTAGAATTTTAGCTGTTGCAAGATAACCCTAATCTAGTCTTGCTTTCTTTCGGGAACAAAGCCAATAAAAATCAAAAAAATATTGCTCTCTTTAATATGCTTTTTGCTCTCTTTAATATGCTTTTCTTCTTTATGTTCGTCCCTTTCATGTCATGCATCAGTCTAGAGTTTGTCTCCCATCATCCTTCATGAAGGGGTTCACGGTCTACAGGTCAAAGGTCATGCAGGCCTTTCCCGAGCTGGACCTGGTGGGCATCACCATCCCTGTGGCCCTGGGCGAGAGTTCTGAAGAGGCGAGGCCCCCAACAAAAGCAGCTAAAGCAGCACCTGCCACCTCCAAGCTGGCTGCCCCAATGGTGGAGAGCCAGGGGGATACGACCGAGCCCCCTCGCCGCCCCGAGAAGGACCCCGCAGAGCCATAGCCCTTGTACTTTTCTTCTTTCTTCTCTCTCCCTTTTTTTTTGACTCCCATACTTAGGAGTTTTTGTTTGGGGACCACCTGGCCTATCGGGGGTCCCTTCTGATGTAAAAAAGTTTACTCTTAATGAAGTGAAGTTTTCTTTCTCCATTAGATTGTCTCCTCCTATTCTCTTCCTTCTTCTTCTTCTGGTGCATGAGTTTGAATCTTCATTATGGCCGCTAAACCAAAACTTCCTGGGCTTCAATTCTTCCCGATGGCCCCTTAGAGATAGTAGGCAACTGAAGGAAACTTAGGGGTCCTGTGAATTGCCTTTACCATGCCTAGAGGTTTGCCAAGGGTCTTCAGGGGTTTTGCCAGGGTTGATTGCCTATCTTGGGGCCTCCAAGGTTCTACCTCTCCTTCCCCAATTCAGGAGTTGGTGGATGGCTGGAAGGACCTTGGAGGTTTTGCAAGTTATCCCAGCCGAGCCGGAATATTGTTGATTTAGGAGGCAGGAATCCTAGACCTGCCATCGTCGGTTTGGGAGGCTGACTTGCCATTGCCGGACTGAGAGCCCTATGGATTAAATGCATGACTTTCTGGAGCATCCTGGCTTGTCATCGCTAGACAAAGAGTCTGATGGATTGAATGTAGGACTTCTGGCATATCCCAGCTTGCCGTCGCCAAACTAAGAGTCCGATGAATTGAATGCGAGACTTCTGGAGCATCCCGGCTTGCCATCGCCAGACTGAGGGTCTGATGGATTGAATGTGGGACTTCTGGAGCATCCTGGCTTGCCATCATTGAACTGAGAGTCCGATGAATTGAATGCAGGACTTCTAGAGCATCCCGGCTTTGAAGTGCGAGGCTTCAGGAGTTTCACGATTTTAAAGTGCGGGGCTTCAGGAGTTTCCCAGCTTTGAAGTATGGGGCTTCAGGAGTTTCTCGACTTTGAAGTGCAAGGCTTCAGGAGTTTCCCGGCTTTGAAGTACAGGGCTTTAGGAGTTTTCTGATTTTGATCGTTAGACTTAGAGTCAGACAAAGATTTTTTTGCACATGTGAAAATGGCATTGCACCGAAAAAGAATTTTTCATTAATGGAAGGAAATCTTACATTATTGGTAGTGCATCCTTAGATTGCTGGCATTCCAAGTTCGTGTGAGTTGGACACTGTCAAGTCCGGCAAGGCAGTAAGCTTCATGAGGAAGGGCTTCGACCACTCTGCAAAGGCCTTCCCAATTAGGGGGAGTTTGCCGCATTCCTTGGATTGTGAGACTTCAGTCCGCCATAGAACCAGGTCACTTGGACAGAAGGTGTTGACTCTAGTCTTGATTTTGATGATTGACAAAATGTTTAAGTATATATGAGTACTAATTGTGTTTTAAGTGTATTTCTTAGATCTTAGTACTCAACCATGTTGCATGAAGAAATGCTTGTATTTCAGTTGAAAAAGTCCTTAAATTAATGGAAAATCAAATATATGGACTTTGGAATTAATATGAAAGAATTTGAAGATAGTTCAGCAAGGCCGGCACGGCAAAATCTCAGTGGCACGCTTCAGAGGTCGACACCAGAGGTCGACACCAGAGGTCGACTCATAGCCTGAGAATTCAAACTGGGCAGAACTATGGTTTTCTGGATTTTTGCCTAAGATAAACTGGAGGTCGACTCATGAGGTCGACACTTGATCCAGAGGTCGACTCATGGTATAACGGCTAGTTTTTCTGAACTTCTGATTTGATTTCTAACGGCCATAAACGGCCATATTTTTGATTCTAACGGTCTTGTGGAGTTGTTTCAGCATGAATGAGGTATTTAACCTCCACCAAACTTTAAAAAAGACATGGAGACAAGGTGAAAAGGATTAGAGTGAAAGTAAAAAGCCTTCAAGCAATTCCAAGCCAAAAAGAGTGAGAAATCCAAGAGATTCCTTAGCCAAAAGCTTTCCATCTTTGAGGAATCCAACTTTCAAGAGTTTGGCATTTAGTGAGGTCAAAGATTCCAAGGGAAAAGGCTTGAAGAGTCTCCATCAAGAGCTTCAACGAATTTCTTATTGCTCAAAAGGAGTTTGTATTGTTTTTATTCATTGTATTCATATTCTTTTGTCTTTGGCTAGTTTCAAGGGAATTTGAAACTAGTGTGAAGTTTGTTGGTGAGCCAATTGATAAAACCAACTAGGGTTCCTTGTAAGCCCGAAGCCAAAACAAGTGAGTGGGGTTTGTTGGTGAGCCAATTGATAAAACCAACTAGGATTCCTTGTAAGCCCGAAGCCAAAACAAGTGAGTGAGGTTTGTTGGTGAGCCAATTGATAAAACCAACTAGGGTTGCTTGTAAGCCCGAAGCCAAAACAAGTGTGTAAGGTTTTGACTTGTGAGCCTGGTAAAACAAGTCGGCTGTAATCTGAAGATTATAGTGGAAATTCCCAAGTGGAGCTTGGGGAGTGGATGTAGGTGCTAGGTGCACCGAACCACTATACTTCTTGTGTGTTTGCATTGCTTTACTCTTTATCTTCTTTTGCTCTTTAATTGTTGTTTTATTTCATTGCTTCCGTTGCACAATTACTTGAGCACTATCACTCTTCACCTTTGAACTTGATAGCACATATATTGCTTTAATTTTTAAAATACCCAATTCACCCCCCCTCTTGGGCACCATATCTGGGCAACAAGTGGTATCAGAGCTCGGTGCTCTGATTGAAAATCTAACGATTTTGAGCTAAAGATTATGGTAACCCTTGTAGGTATTAGTGTTAGACCATCTTTTTTTAATGGCATAAATTACATATTTTGGAAAACTCGCATGCGCATCCATATTCAATCTATTAGTTATCATATTTGGAAAACCATTATTAGTGGTCCTCATATTCCTTCCATTTTGGTTAATGGCATTTCCATTCCAAAGCTTGAAGAGGATTGGAATGAATATGACATTAAACAATTTGAACTCAATGCTAAAGCAATGAACTTGCTTTATTGTGCATTGGACTTAAATGAATTTAATAGAGTTTCTACATGCACATCAGCGAAGGAAATATGGGACACACTTGAAGTTACTCATGAGGGTACTCTTCAAGTGAAGAACACTAAAATTAATTTGCTTATACATTCTTTTGAAACTTTTGAAATGATGCATTATGAATCTATATCTGATATGTTTTCAAGATTTATGACTATTATTAATGAATTAAAAAGTCTTGGCAAAATCTATACTAATGCTGATTTGGTGAACAAAATTCTTGAATCCTTGCCAAAATCATGGGATCCAAAGGTGACGGCGATCCAAGAAGCTAAAGATGTAGAAACCTTACCTTTGGAGGAGCTTATCGGTTCACTCATGACCTATGAGTTGAACTTATGGCAAAGGATAGTGGAAGCTGATACAGAAAAGAAAATAATAGCTCTCAAGGCCAAAAAGAAATTCAAGGTAATGATGGCAACTTGGAGCGATAGCGAAGATTCAAATACGGATGATGAAGTTGCCCATCTTTGTTTCATGGCAAATGAGAAAAAGGTATGTGCTAAAAATAATTATGATTTTACCTTTAAAGAATCACATGATGCATTTAATGATTTTGTGCATGAATACAGATTGCTAAAAATTGAGCACAAGAAATTAAATAGGCATGTAGATTCATTTTCTCTTGACAACACCAATCTTGCAAATAAAAATGTTATTTCAAAAGATTTATGTGAAAAAGTTTTTAATGAGAAAAATATTTTGATTGAGGAAAAGAAGCAAAAACTCTTGAAGAACTTCAATATTCCTGCTTCTTTCAATTCTTCTTATAAATATGGTTTCAATGCTTATCCTTCTAGATTAAGAAAAGTTTGGGTTCCAAAAGGAACCATAATTACTAATCATAAAGGACCCAAGAAAGTTTGGGTACCAAAAATGTCCACTTAATTTGTTTTGCAGAAATGTCTTGCAACCCAACATGAAGAAAGGAAGTTCTTGAAAAGAGGTTGTACAAGACAATTTAAAGAAGTGGACAAGCTATATTTTGGACTAAATGGTAAAAGGAAGGATTATGTATATTGGTAAATTCTAAACATCTCCTTCCATAATTAAAATTGTAGATTAATTTTTATTGCATCAATTACTTTGAAAAATTGTTTTAAATAGTTAATTAGAATCAAGTTTGGACTTATCATCATTGGCTATGATCATGAACTTTTTGGTGTTGATGAATTTCATGCTATCATGATTAAATCTATGATTGTAAGACCTTCACTTGATTTTGATTAATGTATTTCATGAAAAATACTTTTAAAGATGCATATTGATTTGAAAAATATTTTAATTGATTGATTAGAATCAAGCTTAGACTAATAATCATTTGTTGTGATCATGACCATTTTGATGTTGATGGATTTCAAGCTCTCATGGTCAAACTTGTGATTATTAGATCTTCACTTGATTTTGATTAATATAATTTCTAAATTATTTCAAGTGAAATGCTATGATTTGTATTGTTTTTATTTTTTGGCATCTATGCATAATCTAGAAATGATTTGGATCAAGTATAGAACTAGTAGTTAAGGGTTACTTTTAAGAAGAAGGTATGCTTATTGACAAACCCTTGCTCTAATAGCTAGACTTGATATCATATTACTTCTAGCATTTGTATGGATATCAAATCATCTTAAAATGAATTTGAAATAATGCTAAATGTTTTTATGCGATATAAATGTTTTGTATTTTGAAAATCATGAATATCTTGAAAAATTTCAAATCTTGATGCATAAGCTTTCATGTTTTATTCCTGAAATAAATGCATATTTTTAAAGGAGGAATAACATTAAGGGGGAGCATCCAAAGATTTGTTATCATATTTGATGCTTTGAATATCTTGTTGATATCATGCTTTGCTTATATTGCTCTAGTACTCTTCTTGTTTTCAAATCTAATTCTTTGAAGGAGTTACATTCAAATGGTATCATATTCTATTGGCATCAAAATTTTTTTTAAGAATTCCTAGTAACCGCTTCGGATTGGGTTAGTCACCATGGCCGTCCGGTCATAGGAGATAAGTAGGGCTTAAAGACCCTCTCTTCCCATTCAACGGGCTCTCTTATGACGTGTAGGGGTGCCGCTGTGACCTTATCCCATGAACAAGTAAGGCGAATGGATAATATATATCAAATCATTTCTTGCATGTTCTTACATTCTTTGGTATCTTGTTCAATTTATATCATATTCAATTGATATCATAAATATTTGATTTCATGCATTGATTTTGATGACCTACTTGCTATTCTTTCCAACTTCATTCCCACTTTGTATTGCCTTTCACCCTTTTTCATGATGTCAAAAAGGGGGAGAAAATTGTTAAGTATGAAAAGGGGAAGATTGGATAAACATGAAAAATCTTTTGAGAAATGAAAGAAAGTGCAAAAGGGAGAGAAGAATGTAAAATGTTTTTATCTAAAAGAAAGAATTAGTAAGAAGAAGAAATTTTGAAAATTTTAAACTTTTCTTTTGCATATTTTAAAAAATATTTTTGAAGATTTTTTGGATCATATTTTGAGGGGGAGCTTGGTGCTTATTGTTTTGAGCTTACATGTTTATCTTATTGTTAATCTTTTTAAGCTTACCCTATTCATATACTTAAAGGTTTTGTCATCATCAAAAAGGGGAGATTGTTGACTCTAGTCTTGATTTTGATGATTGACAAAATGTTTAAGTATATATGAGTACTAATTGTGTTTTAAGTGTATTTCTTAGATCTTAGTACTCAACCATGTTGCATGAAGAAATGCTTGTATTTCAGTTGAAAAAGTCCTTAAATTAATGGAAAATCAAATATATGGACTTTGGAATTAATATGAAAGAATTTGAAGATAGTTCAGCAAGGCCGGCACGGCAAAATCTCAGTGGCACGCTTCAGAGGTCGACACCAGAGGTCGACACCAGAGGTCGACTCATAGCCTGAGAATTCAAACTGGGCAGAACTATGGTTTTCTGGATTTTTGCCTAAGATAAACTGGAGGTCGACTCATGAGGTCGACACTTGATCCAGAGGTCGACTCATGGTATAACGGCTAGTTTTTCTGAACTTCTGATTTGATTTCTAACGGCCATAAACGGTCATATTTTTTATTCTAACGGTCTTGTGGAGTTGTTTCAGCATGAATGAGGTATTTAACCTCCACCAAACTTCAAAAAAGACATGGAGACAAGGTGAAAAGGATTAGAGTGAAAGTAAAAAGCCTTCAAGCAATTCCAAGCCAAAAAGAGTGAGAAATCCAAGAGATTCCTTAGCCAAAAGCTTTCCATCTTTGAGGAATCCAACTTTCAAGAGTTTGGCATTTAGTGAGGTCAAAGATTCCAAGGGAAAAGGCTTGAAGAGTCTCCATCAAGAGCTTCAATGAATTTCTTATTGCTCAAAAGGAGTTTGTATTGCTTTTATTCATTGTATTCATATTCTTTTGTCTTTGGCTAGTTTCAAGGGAATTTGAAACTAGTGTGAGGTTTGTTGGTGAGCCAATTGATAAAACCAACTAGGGTTCCTTGTAAGCCCGAAGCCAAAACAAGTGAGTGGGGTTTGTTGGTGAGCCAATTGATAAAACCAACTAGGGTTCCTTGTAAGCCCGAAGCCAAAACAAGTGAGTGAGGTTTGTTGGTGAGCCAATTGATAAAACCAACTAGGGTTGCTTGTAAGCCCGAAGCCAAAACAAGTGTGTAAGGTTTTGACTTGTGAGCCTGGTAAAACAAGTCGGCTGTAATCTGAAGATTATAGTGAAAATTCTCAAGTGGAGCTTGGGGAGTGGATGTAGGTGCTAGGTGCACCGAACCACTATACTTCTTGTGTGTTTGCATTGCTTTACTCTTTATCTTCTTTTGCTCTTTAATTGTTGTTTTATTTCATTGCTTCCGTTGCACAATTACTTGAGCACTATCACTCTTCACCTTTGAACTTGATAGCACATATATTGCTTTAATTTTTAAAATACCCAATTCACCCCCCCTCTTGGGCACCATATCTGGGCAACAGAAGGACTTCGGCTTCACATGGAAATTGTAGTACCGGGCGACCCGCTGCTTATAGGCTGCCATGCGGAGCCGAGCCTTATCTCTTGTTCTTTTTAGAAGGTCTAGGTTGAGTAGAAGTTAGGCCAGATTCTCAGCTTCATCATATTACTCTATCCAAAGCATGGGCGGCCTAGTTCCACTAGAATTACAGCCTCGGTGCCGAAGACAAGATTGAAGGGTGTCTTACCTGTCGCCATCCTGGGCATGGTGTGGTAGGCCCAAAGAATGCTGGGAAGTTCTTCGGCCCACCGGCCCTTGGCCTGATCTAGCATGGTCCGGAGCCCTTGAAGGATGGTCCGGTTGGTCAACTCGACCTTGCCATTGGTCTGGGGGTGAGCCACCGAGGTGAAATGGTGGCGGATGTTGAGGTCAGCACAGAATTCTTCGAATGCTCGGTTATCGAACTGCCATCCGTTGTCGGTGATGATGGAGTGGGGAAGTCCGAAATGATAGATGATCGACTTCCAAAGAAAGGACTTGACCTTGGTTTCAGTAATCCACACCAATGACTCAGCCTCGACCAACTTAGTGAAGTAGTCGATCACCACTATCAGGGACCTCCACTACCCGGATGCGGGGGAAAAAGGGCCAAAGAGGTCCATTCCCCACTCAGTAAATGACCAGGGGACAGAGAGCTGGGAAAGCGGCGCGGCCAGTTAACGCTGTATGCAAGGATGCCGTTGGCAGTGGTCACACTTCTTTACGAAGTTGACTGCATCCTCCCTCATTGTCTCCCAATAATAGCCTTGGTAGAGGACATTGTATGCCAGTGTCTTGCCCCCCACATGACTCCTGGAAGGCCCTTCATATATCGCTTGGACCATAAAGGCAGCCTCTGAGGGTCTCAAGCACTTTAGGAGCTGGTAAGAGTAAGACCTACGGTAGAGTTGCCATCCATCAACACAAAGCGTGCAGCCTTCTTTTTGAGGAGGCTGGCTTTTGTGCAGTTCTCGGGCAGAGTGCCGTCGGTGATATACCTGATACAATGGTCCATCCAACTAGATTCAGGAGCGACTTGCTAAACCTCGCCAGACAATTCATAGCTAGGAGCCTGAAGGTATTCGATGTAGGCACATCCCAATGATGATTCCAGCAGAGTTGCGAACCTAGAGAGGGCATCGGCATGAGCATTCTCTTTCCGAGGGATATGGAAGATGCTGAAGCACCAAAAACCTGCTGTACTTTTGCGCACCCGCTCCAGGTACTTCAACATTTGAGGGTCTTAGGCTTCGAACTCTCTCGAGACCTGACCAGCTACTAACTGTGAGTTGGTGAAGACCTTTAGGCTAGACACTCTTAACCCCACAAGGAGTGCCTCGTATTCCTCCGGTTATTGGTGTTGACAATTTCTAGGCACTGATTCCATGTGTTGGGATATCCAGACTAGTGCCTATACGCAGTAGATGGAAGCTATTCTTAGATTCAAGATCATGTAACAAAGAAGATATAGATGTAGGAGAAAAAGAGAGATTGCTTTATTATCCTTTGGAAAAGAACCTTGTTACAAGACAAGATGTAACCCTGGCACCCCTTCTAAAAACCCAGAAGCTTTTCGCCGTCCCGCACATCTTCTCTCTTGCAAGCCTCATGTCTTAAGAACCCACGTACAGCCACGCATGGATAATACTTCAACGTGCATCCCTTCCTCTCTGTAACTCGAAAGGAAGCTCCCACCTGCGGACATTACCTCAACGCAGATATCCCTTCTCCAAAGCCCCGTGGAACATCCCACGGTACTAAGCCCTCTACGTGATATCTTCCTCATGTGCATCTCTTTGCAGCCCATCCATGACCGTGCCTCCTCTTACCGGAAAGAGCTCCACCTATGGACTCCCTCATGCAGGATCCTCCCATGGCCATGTCCCCCATGCGGACTCCCTCCACGTGGTCTTCAAGAAGTCCTCCACCGTGGCCTCCTTGTACCCAAGAGGTCTTCCATGGTCTCCACACCAAAGGGGCGTTCCAAGTATCAGCCCCTCATGGTCTCTCCATGACCGTGAGGTGTCTTCAC
The DNA here is from genome assembly GCA_021397845.1 of Areca catechu. Lineage (NCBI taxonomy): Eukaryota > Viridiplantae > Streptophyta > Magnoliopsida > Arecales > Arecaceae > Areca > Areca catechu. The sequence goes on from CM038041.1 coordinate 33,215,819, forward strand.
GTGAACTCCTCTTGGTCGGCCTCTCTTCAAACTGAGAGACCCTAAAGGGGTTGGCCCCCCTCTTGGACCGGACCAAGACCCCAAAGGGTCGGCCCCTCTTGGACACTCCTCCTAGTTCACGCACACCCCTCCTCATATAGGCACATCGGGTAGTGAACTTCTTCTTGGATTGGGCATCAACAACCTTGGTCTTCTTGGAATCACATGGGCTAACAACTTCTTGATCTTGTTGGGCTCAATCACATGGGCGATTAGGACTTGGTCTTCTTGGACCAATAACAAACTGATTAGGACTCTTCACATGGTTAGGCTTCCAATTGGTTACAACCAACCAATTTGGTTAGGATCCTGAGTGGTTGAGCCAACCAACCAACCAACCAACTAACCATCTAACCAACTAAGCTAACCTCCTAACTAATTAACAAACCTGGACCCAATCCCATAACCCACAAACCGGGTTATATTACAATCTTTCAAAAAACTCTCCCTCTAAGCCGATATGAAAACACTAATCCTTGGATCAAACCCCCTAACCCAACATGCCATGATCCAAATTGACTCAAAGGGCCCCTGGAAAAAAATCCTAGAAAATCCCTGGAATACCTCCAGGACCATCTTGGGACATACCCCCAAGCCCCAGGGATCGCTTCCAGCATCCCTGCCATGATCTCCCAAGTCTCTTCAAAGCTTGGGAGCACCATGCAAATCCCTACAATTGGTAGCCTCGAATAGGAAGCGCGGTGCACACTCGACCCTCAATCATCATCATCTACAACCTTTCCTTCATTATTTCTTCCTGCTACGTGTGATTCCTAACTCCTCCCTTGATTGCTCGTAGGTCCTCCAGGTACCATGAATACGGAGTCGATTTTCCTTGCCTTCAGGACCTTCGGACAAAAAGCCGGCGCATCCGTGGGGGTTGAAGGCTTGATCATCCAGGCCGCATCCGCAAGAGCGAGTGAACTCGGCATCGGGCGCTTCAGAGCTTTTGAGGTTTGCAACCCTAGAACTCCTAAGTAGATATTGATCTGAGAGCTAAGTCCTACGGGGTTTCTCAATCCCGGGGTCCTCTTTTTATCCTTGCTTAGGGGCTAATTTACGTGCTAATAGTTCTTATCATTATCGAATCCCTAGATCTGCTGTTGTCTTTTCTTCAAGAATCCTAAATCCTTAAGAACACTTAAAAATCACAAAAGAAAAAAAAATCACTTGCATCATTCCTCATCTTCGCATCTAGTTAGTCCCGCATCATGTTTGGTATCAGAGCATGGTTAGGACTTAGCACTTCTTAAGTACTTGGATTAGGTGCTTCACCAGGCCGTCCGGTCTTAGAAGAAAAGTAGGGTTTCAAGACCCTCTCCTTCCATTCCACGGGGATCTCCTAAGGCATGTAGGGGTGCCACTATGATTGACCTTTAAAGGGGAATACAAGAAGAAAAGTTTTAAAAATCCAAAAGAAAATTTTTGCATCATTAGATCTCATCTTCTTTTAAATTCTGCATTTTTTTTATTTTTGTACATGGTCTGTTGTTTTAGATATTGCTGTTTGTAGGAACCTTCAAACTCTCTAATTTTTATTTTGTTAGATCACAAATAATTGAAAGTATTTTTTTATAATTTTCTTAGATTTTATTGTATCCTATAAAATTTATACAAGCCAGAATACTACCTGAGAGCAAAATCTGTTCTGTGATTTTTCAGCAAGTGCATCTATTCATGTTTTCATTTTTCAAATAGTTTAATTTTGCATTTAGTGTCATCTCTTGTCATTTCCATCATTTTATTTCTGCTATCATACATCAAAAATCCAAAAACATAAATTAGATCCATCTCATTAGATCATTTGTATGCCATCATTTTTCATAAATCATCTTAAGGGCATCAATTTGACATAGGGTTAGGATTTCATTACCTATTCCTAGCCTAAAAATCATCAACCTGCATAACGAACCCAACCCCTAAGTAAAACAGAGTAGATGCTTAACTTGTTCTAGTGAGCTAGGGACACCCACGAAGTCGGGTCGAACAAGTGTCAAGCCAATTTAGACAACTTGTTTGTGTGTGCTTGAGTATTTGGTGTCTAGGCAAGTGGTTCAGGGACAAGAGCCCGAAGGAAGGTGGGTTGGTTCGCTTACCTGGCCAATTTCAAATTGGTGTCTAAGGCAAGCAAAGAGGAACCTCACCAACCTTACACTTACCTGGCCAGGTGCCAAGTTACTACTACCAAGATTGTCTTCTTGACCTAACATTTGGTTTGATCTCTTAGGTCTAGCAAACCCATAACATCTTTCATTGTGTGTTGCATGTCAACTAGATCAGGAGTCCCCTATCACCCCCATCATTCCCAGTCAAGTGAATCCATGGAAAACACCCACGAGAATCAATTAAGGGTCATCACTGAACAGTTAGCTAGGATAAACAAAAGGCTTGATGAGTTTAAAGATAGATTTGGAGCCTTAGAAAAGGACATTAGACCATCTATCGAGCCTAGAAGAGTCCCACATCCTGATCCAGCCCAAGAGATTCACCCTAGGAGACCTAATCAGGAGTTCCTGGACTAGGAAGAACTGCATGAGTCTGATGACCTGTTAAAAGTAATTAGGTGCATCCTTACCCAGGATATAGTGCAAGAAGATTAGCATAGGACTAACATCCTACAAACCTTTGCCAGACTAAGGGATAAGGTATGCAAGATCATAGTTGATAGTGGGAGCAGTGTCAATGCCATTTCTTCAAGTACTACCAAATCCCTAGGATTGACCCCAGTTCCACACCCCAACCCTTATAAGGTCTCATGGATTGATTCAACCTCCATACCCATAAAGTCTAGGTGCCAAGTCTTGATCAAGCTGCAATTATATGAAGAAACGATTTGGTATGATGTCCTTTCCATGGGCGTCGGTAGTATTATCTTAGGTCGACCCTGGCTTTATGATCACGATGCCACCCTGTATGGTTGGACCAATAGTTGTACCTTCAACCACCATGGGAAGAAATTTACAATCAATCCAATTCAGCCTAAGGACCAGGTTAAGAGAGAATCGACTGGCCTAAAGGAAAAGAAGCCAGAAGTTAACCTGATCAAGGCCAAAGAGTTAGAGAATGTGATGACTGAGGGAACCCCTATCACAAAAGAGACTCATTAACCAACCCAGAGAGAAGAACCTTCTGACAAATTTCAAGAAAAAAAGATTGAGCCCATTAAGAATGTAAGTGAAGAAACCACCGAGCCTATTGAGGAATCCCAAGAAGACATCCATGAATCAAGTTTAGTGGAAAAGTGTGATGAAGATGGGCCCAAGATGGAAATCATTAAGGAATCAAAGGATAATGATCCTGAACCCACTATAGAATTTGAAGAAGAAATGACCAAGTCATGATCAAACAAAGTAGATGAAAGTGAAGGTTCTCAAGTATTGCCCATAGAGAAGGTCCAAGAATAAGAAGTAGACATCAGTTTAGAGGACTTTCAAGATAAACTTTCCAAAGACCTTCCTGATGACCTTCCACCTTCTAGGAGCACCCAGCCTATCCTAGAACTTGCACATATAGATCCTCCTAGTACTAATCATGAGGTTAGGACAAGCACACCCATAGACCAACATTCACACATTAAGGTCAGTCTTTTTAACTTTGAACCAGTCCCTAAGTCTCCTTCCTGTTTCCTACCCTTCCTTGAGCCTTCTCACATTTCTAGAGCCATGGGATTACTTTTTGTTGAGATTACCAGAATGTAGGACTCCTTAGAGCCCATCCCTTTTGCCATCTACTTCTGGTATACCTTATGGCATTTGCTAGGGATCCATGGTAATTTTTCTTATGCATACCAGACCAGGGTCAAACCTAGAGAGTTTATAGTCTGTTAGGTTTAGGCCCTAGAGAGTCCAATAAAATTTCTCTCAATAGGAATGTATAGTTGAGTCTGCATTTTGCATCATGATAGACTTCTGCATTAAGTACAAATTTTAAGAATAATTTGGTTAATTCCCGGAAACGAACCAAAGAGTTTGAAATTGGGGATTCTATAATGGTTAGGCTTAGGTCTGAATAGTTTCCACCAGGAACTGTTAAGAAACTTCATGCTCGTGGAGCTTGCCCCTTTAGAGTGATAAGGAGAGTTGGCCCTAATGCCTATGTGCTTGAGCTACCCCCGAATTATGGCATTAGCTTGACTTTCAATATCCTGGACTTAGTCGAGTATAGGAAACCAGCAAGCATACCCAGTGAGCCATTTGGGCCTAATACTTTATATGAGAGCGAACCCGACCTAGAGTGTCCACCTCCAATTTTACCTGAGAGAGGAGAGCGGATCGAGCGTGTCTTAGATGATCAAGCTATGACTACCCGGGACAAAGGCTATTAGCATTACTTGGTCCGATTGCAAGGCCGACCGCAATCCGATGATTCGTAAGATACACGAGAGGACTTGCAGCACCTCGATTCTGACCTTCTGGAAAAATATCAAAGCCAATTCAACCCTTACTCGACAGGGTCGAGTTCCTCCCATCCCGGGAGAATTGGTGTGGGCACCAGACCTCTGATTAGGGTTTCAATTTTTGGATCCTGTAATAAGGCTTCAAGCCTTGCATTGTAATTTTTAGTCATGAAGTTAGTCTCAATTATTTTTATTTAGTCATGTACATTGACCAATTGGGTCAAGTTGTGTCCTGTATTGAGTCCAGTCCTGTAATGATTTCAGTTCGAGTCTGTTTGAAGATTGGGCCCAAGCCGGAGTGTTCTTCGAGTCTAGTCCAATTTGTAATGGGTCAAGCCATCTTCCAAGCCATGAAGGATGCCACTTGGCGCCACCTCATCTATACCATGTGGCACCACATCACCTTGATATGTGGACGGCCAAGGCAAGAAGGGAATGCTAGAATTTATGGGTGACATTCCTTGATTCTTTCCTCCCTTCCCTCCCCCTATCAAGCCTCTTTCCAAAGGAACTATGGGCAACCAAGGAAGGTCAATGGGCAATGAAGGCATGATCCTTGTTTCAAGCCCCATATCAAGACTTCTTTCCAAAGTGCTTGGTTAGCTATGGAAGAAAATCATTGACCCTCAAATCAAGAAGACAACTCCCTTGTTTCAAGCTCCATATCAAGCCATCTTCCTAAAGTGCTTGGTTGGCTATGGAAGAAAATCATTAACCCTCAAATCAAGGAGACAACTCCCATCTTTCATGCCCCAAATCAAGCCACAAAACCTTGGAAGAAGAAATTTGAATTTGGGCACCCTCTTCATGAAGCTTTGTATTTTTGAAATTTGAATGGGTTTTAAGGTGCCTATATAAAGGGCCTTACCCCTCCCTTGTAAAGTTTAAAAAATGTTGATGAATGAAAAAAGAGATATTTGAGTGTTATTCTTAGTTGCCTTCGTTTCTTAAGAATATCGATCTCCGTGAGGGAGCGCCTTCGCCTTCGGGCGTCGAGAGGTGTGAGGTCTCAAGTTACCGTCTCTTCCACCAATCCATCTTCCATCTTCGAGTACTAGATGATCCATCTAGGCGCCCAGCAAGAAGACCCTCAATCATCATCATCTACAACCTTTCCTTCATTATTTTTTCCTGCTACGTGTGATTCCTAACTCCTCCCTTGATTGCTCGCAGGTCCTCCAAGTACCATGAATATGGAGTCGATTTTCCTTGCCTTCGAGACCTTTGGACAAAAAGCTAGTGCATCCGCGGGGGTTGAAGGCTCAATCATCCAGGTCGCATCTGCAAGAGCGAGTGAACTCAGCATCGGGTGCTTTAGAGCTTTTGAGGTTTGCAACCCTAGAACTCCTAAGTAGATATTGATTCGAGAGCTAAGTCCTACGGGATTTCTCAATCTCGGGGTCCTCTTTTTATCCTTGCTTAGGGGCTAATTAACATGCTAGTAGTTCTTATCATTATCGAATCCCTATATTTGCTGTTGTCTTTTCTTTGAGAATCCTAGATCCTTATGAACACTTAAAAATCACAAAAGAAAAAAAAAATCACTTGCATCATTCCTCATCTTCGCATCTAGTTAGTCCTGCATCATGTTTGGTATATAGGCACCTTACCCCTCCCTTGTAAAGTTTGAATGTTGATGAATGAAAAAAACAAGAATTGAGAGCCATTCTCTTTAGTTGCCTTCGTTCTTTAAGAACGTCGATCTCTGTAAGGGAGCGCCTTCGCCTTCGGGCGTCAAGAGGTGTGAGGCCTCAAGTTACTATCTCTTCTGCCACTCCATCTTCCAACTTCGAGTTCGGAGTCCATCGGGATCATCCAACCGGGCATCTATCAAGAAGAACTCCATCCACCACCAACATCAACTCTCATTCCTTCATCTCTTACTTTCTTTTTATGAAATCCTAACTCTTCTCTTGAATGATCGCAGGTCCTTCAGGTACCACGAATATGGAGTCCATTTTCCTTACCTTCGGGACCTTCGGACAGGAAGCCGGTGCATCCGCGGGGGTTGAAGGCTCGATCATCTAGGCCGCATCCACGAGAGCGAGCGAACTCGGCATCAGCACTTCAGAACTTTAAGGTTTGCAACCCTAGACTCCTAAGTTGATATTGATTTGAGAGCTAAGTCCTACAGGGTTTCTCAATCCCGGGTTCCTCTTCTTTTCCTGTTTAAGGGCTAATTTACGTGCTAGTAGTTCTTATCATTGTTGAATCCCTAGATCTACTTTTGCTTATCTTCGGGAATCCATAACCTATTTAAAAAAAAAAAACCTAAAAATCACAAAGAATCAAATCACTTGCATCATTTCATCCTGGCATCTAGTTAGTCCTGCATCGCCCTCAACAGCTGATCAGTCAGGACCGCGATCTAGTGGGTTTGAAAATATGGCCTAGGATGCTGAGCAGACATAATGAGTATAAAAATTAGTTTTTCAGAGTGGGTGTACCTAATCTCCGCATCTTAAAGGACTTTGCTGATGTAGTACACCAGCTTCTAAACACCATCACCATCTATGTGAACGAGCACTAAACTGACGGCTCTTAGAGTGACCGCTAGATATAAGAGGAGCTCCTTCCCGTTCTTTGGCTTGGAGAGTAGTGGTGGCGATGCCAGGAACTTCTTCAACTCCTCGAAGGCCTCCTGGCATTCCTTCATCCAGGCGAAGTCGTGTATCTTGTGCAATACCTTGAATAAAGGTAGGAATGATCGGTGGAGCATGAGATGAACCGACTCAGGGTTGCAATCCGACCGGTCAGGCACTGACCTACTTCTTTAAGGTGGGGTATTCCATGTCGACGATTACCTAGACCTTCTCCAGGTTGGTTTTGATTCCTCTCTGATTTACCATGAAGTACAAGAATTTTTTGGCCGCCACACCGAAGGCACACTTGGCCAGATTCAACTTCATCTAATAAAGGCAAAGATTATGGAAGGCTTCTGCTAGGTCTACAATATGGTCCAACTCTGGTCGGCTCATGATAAGCATGTCGTCCATGTAGACTTACATGTTACAGCCAATTTGGTCTTTGAAGACCTTGTTGACTAAATGCTAATAAGTAGCTCTAGCGTTCTTCAGACCAAATGGCATCATTCGATAGCAGTATGTCCCGTGGTCTGTGATAAAAGCAGTATGCTCCTCATCTTTAGGGTACATCCAGATCTGGTTGTACCCGGAGAATGCATCCATGATGGTGAGTAGGTGGATTCTCGAGGTGGCATCCACCAGCAATCGATCTTCGAGAGGGGGAAGCTATCTTTTAGGTAGGCTCAGTTGAGGTTGGTGTAGTCTATATAGATTCTCCACTTTCCATTGGCTTTCTTGACCATGACCACGTTCGCCAGCCAGCTAGGATACTGGACTTTGCGAACGAAGCCAGCCGTAAGGAGTTTTTCCACCCCTTTATTGACTACCCTTTATCTTTCTGAGATAAAATCTCTCTTCTTCTCTCGGACTGGGTGACACTTCGGGTCAATGTTCAGCTTGTGGTTGATGATGTTAGCAGGGATTCTTAGCATATCTATCTCAGTCCAGGCGAACACATCTGAATTTACCTGGAGGAAACTCAATAAGCGGTCCTTCTCGTCATCCTGTAGCTGGGCTCCTATCTGCACCATCTTTGATGGATTTGCATCGAGGGGGCATGATAGCAAGCATTTAACTAGATCGCCCTTGGCATCCTGTGTTCTTTGATCAAGGTCATCGGTAACAGGATCTTCCCCGACACTCCTTGCTCCGGGGATGGCTTGCAAACAATGCTGAACCGATTGGGGTGCCCCCCTCATTTTTCCCATACCGTAGGGGGTTGGGAATTGCACCAAAAGCCGCTTCATCGAAATGACCGCATCAAGCAGATTGAGCCTAGGATGGTCAAGAATCATGTTATAGGACGAGGAGAACCTGACAACCGTGAAGGTCATCTAACCATACTATGCTGAGGTGGTGCCCCACAATAACTAGGAGAGTGATGTCCTCTTCTACTCCCATCGAGTCTGCAATAAAACCGATAAGGAGGGCATGTACTGGCTTCAACCGAGCAGAAGATAAATTCATCTTGGAGAAGGCATCGTAGAAAAGGACATTAGTTGAACTTCCACTATCGACCATAATCCATTTTACAGGATGCTTTGCTATCATTATCTCGATGACAACGGCATCATTATTTACATGTTCCACCCCAATTTTCCATCCCCTTGTAAAGGGGAGTACATTTTTTGATCCCTCCCTCGCCCTAGTCCTCTTGGAGCACCTCCATTCCCCAGGATATCATGCCCACATCTTCTCAGTAGGCCAGTTGTTAACAGGGGAAGAGCTGCAAGTGCTTGAGATTTCGCCGGGACCTTGCTCCCCACGAACTTTTTGAGGTAGCCCCTTCTTATCAGGTCTTCAATCTTTCTTTTGAGATGGCAGCATTTCTCGGTGATGTGGCCATGGTCATAGTGAAACTGGTAATACTTTGACTTGTCATGGCCACTGGACGGCCTCAGCGGGGGAGGGCGGCGCAGAGAGTGCTCTCCTTTAATCTCCATGAGGATTTTGGACCTTGGGACGAGGAGAGGAGTGAATCTATCTTCCGGAATAGGGACATTCTTTGGCTTTGGGCCCGTCTGGAGGTTCGAGGCCGAATGAGCCTCTGCATCCCAGAGGCTTCTCCCTGGGATTGCTTCTTTAGGGCCCTCCCATCTAACTTCCTTCTGGTTTGGTCAGCCATTTGCACATGGATGTACTTATGGACGCAAAAGAGGACTCTGAGTAGGTCTTTGACGACTTTTTGTCCAGAGAGTAGATCAAACGGGAGGTCCTGAGCCCTTTTTTTAGTGCCAACATGGCAACGGGCTCATCCAAATTTTAGATCTCCAGGATGGCAACCTTGAAATGGGACACATAGTCTCGCAAGGACTCATGGTCTTGTTGTCAAACAGAGAAGAGGTTATCGACCTCTCGCGGCACCTTCTGACAAGCATCGAAGTGCGGCACGAACCTCCTCTCCAGCTGTGCGAAGGAGTGGTTACTTTCGGACTCGAAGTGGGCGTACCAGACTCGAGCGACCTTCCAAAGAGTGGCCGGAAAGGCGATACAGAGAAGGGAGTCAATCATCCCTTGGACTCTCATAAGAGCCTTGTTGCTCTCCAGCTGGTCCAGAGGGTCGGTGGTCCCGTCATAGGGATCCACCTGAGGCATGTAGACTTGACTGAGGATTGGCTCCTCTTGGATTTCTCGAGAGAAAGGGGGTGGGCTTGTTGTCCAATAAGCAACCCAAGAGGGGGGGTGAATTGGGTTTCTAAAAATTTAAATTGAAGTGTGTGTACCAATCCAATAAACAACTTAAGTGCAATGAGATGAAAGAGTAATGTGCTCTTAAAGAGTATGCAGCGAAAATCTAAAGGCAATAAATGCAAGAGCAAGAGAGAGAGAAACAATCACAAATGCAATCCAAGTACAGTGGTTTGGTGCTTTCCAATGCACCTACATCCACTTCCTATGGTCCACTTAGAAATTCACTATATTCTACACTGATTACAACTGATTAGTTTTCCGGGCTCACTAATCAAAACCCGACTTGTTTTCACAAGGCTCACAAGTCAAAACCTTCCTTGATTTTGTGGGCTAACCAAGAACCTAATTAGTTTTAAGGCTCACCAACAACCTCCTTGGTTTTCAAGGCTAACCAATAACCTCCTTGGTTTTTAAGGCTAACCAATAACCTTCTTGGTTTTCAAGGCTAACCAATAACCCTTACAACAGGGATAAAGTTTTAAAGTAAAGCGACAAGAAAAGCTTTCTAAATAAAAGCGGATATCTCTTTGAAGCTTTGAGGAATTGCTTATCTTCAACTTGATGAAGTCTCAATCAATGCTCTTGAGGGCTTTGAATGCTTTGAGACTTCTTTTTGCTTGAAGATAGTTGCTCTTAATGAATAGGAGTGAATGCACTTGCTTTTCTTTTTCTATTATTGATCCTCTATTGTTTAGATTTGATTTGAATTACTTAAATACCTTTCCAAGGCCTCAATGTCGGTTTATGGCTATTAGACACGAAAAACTAGCCATTGGGAGCCAAGAGGGTTGAGTTCCACATTTGAAAATACTAGCCATTATTGTTCCCAGAATTCCAAGTATCGACACTTCAAGCTGTGAGTCGATACTTAGGGTCGACACTTAAATCCCATGAGTCGACACCAAGTTCAAATTTCTTCATTGAAGCTCTCTAAAATTCTCAAGTGAGTCAACACTTCTTTTGGTGAGTCGACATTTGAGTCGATACTTGTCATCCATGAGTCGACACTTCAGGCAAGTCTTCAATTTTAGCAAGTTCTGTATCAAAATTTTCTCAAGCCTTGAGCCGATCCTTGAGTCGATATCTTGAGTCGACACTTGACTGGCATGAGTTGATACTTCAGCCATGCCATCTGAAACTCTATCTGCATGCCGGCTTGAGTCGACACTTCCACTATCATGAGTCGACACATGAGTTGTGAGTCGACACTTGAGTTGTGAGTCGACACTTTGAGTCGACACTTGCTGAGATTTCTTTAAAAATCATTAAACCTCTACTGAAACTAATTTGTACTGGACTATCCAAGTCCTTTCAAGCAATCTTCAAGTACTTAAGTCCATTTAAAATTGATCTTTCATTCATTGAAGGGACTTCATCATTTTTTATAAGCAATCAAGACTTGTTGAATTGAAGAGTAAATTTTTTTATAAAAACACACTTTAAAGAAATAGTTAGTACTCAACTTATACTTAAGTATTTTGTTTATCATCAAAATCAATAACGAAATCAACAATCTCTCCCTTTTTGATGATAACAAAACCTTTAAGTATAAATCATATAATAAGCTCTTTAAAAGAAATTTTCAATTATGCATAAGGCTTATTGTAGTATGTATTCAAATAGAGAAAGGAACTTAAAAAGTTCATTTGAATTGGATTTGAACTAAGAGTATCAGAGCTAAAAAAGAAATTCATATATCATGATACTCTAAAGAAAACATGCTCAAGAATAATAAATTCAGCAATGCAACAAGATGAAAGTAATCTAAGAAGAATTTTGAACAAAAGATTGAAGAGTATAAATACTCTCCCTCAAGTGGTGATTCAAAAAATTGATTTTCAAGGATCTTTCAAAGATAAAAAGCTGAATTTAAACATCTAAAATGAAGAATTTTGTATGAAATTTTAGCAAAACAGATTTTGCAAACCAAAGGAGAGATCACTCCCCCTCACTCAATGCTCAAAACATTTTTCTCGAACAAGGATAGATTTTTCATTTCATCTTCATTTCAAAACTTATCTTCATTGCTCAAAAATATATATCATTTTTTTTATCTTTTATACTTACCTACCTTTCATCTTATCTCTCCCCTTTATCCTTTATACTTACCTCTCCCTCTTTTTGTCAACATTAAAAAGGAAAAGAGAAAAAAAAGTGAAATTACAACACTGAAACTAAGTAAGGCAAATCATTCATTCAGAGGAGATAACATCCAACAGACATAGTATGAAGTAGAATATTTCAATCATTCATAATGTTTCATATATTGACACAAATTTGATACATAAAAGTAAGTAAACATAAAAGCATACAGGTAGCACAGAAATATAAACTAGCTAAACATAATGACTATCCTAAGCACCATCGTCGTCATTCGAGAAACTAATCTCGATTGATCCTGTATCAATAAAAGCACGGGATCAAGGCCACATAGATCGAAGATCACGAAGACCGGTCCTGGTCGGTCTTGATGGAACATGACGACCTCGTCCTCTGCATCTAACATAAGTCCTGCCTCTAGCTGTGCAGAAGAGGTAGAAGCTATGTTAGCAGCAGGAACAGCACTGACAGGAATGACAGTATCAAACTCAGTAAGAATCGGTGTATGATCAAAAATAGGACCTGAATCAACACGATGAAAACCAGGAGTATAAAATCCTAGTTTCCTAATAAGGAAAGATATATGTAATGGGGGAGAATGAATAATAGGTGTATCAAAATCTGAAGGTATGATAGGAGTAGGTGTAGGAATGGAAGTGTGATCATCAGGTCTGGAGAGAGGAGTGGGTAGTATAGGAGTCTGGAAGGATGAACTAGATGGATCATGAATGGAACTCCTAGGAGGGTCAGCTGCTGTCTCCAGCACTGGCTCTATCATAAAATCTGGGATGTCAAACTCATCAGAGTCAGTCCCATCATCATCCAAATTTGGTCCAGGAGCAGGTGGTACTGGAGCTAAATCAGTAGGAGCAGAATTATCGGGAGCACTCCCGGAAGAGGGTCTATTCAAGGCGGACAGAATGGCAGAGATCCCATCTCTCAGTTCTTGATGGCTCTCTCTCATCTCCATATGGAATGTGTCGACTCGCTGACGAATGATATCACCTCAGTCTCAATGTGAGCAACCTTGTCCTCTAGACTCTCTGAAACTCCAAGGATATCTGATCATGCTGGCTCAGGCTGAGGAGCTGGCTCTGGCTGTGCTGAAGGCTTAGGCTTAGGGATGGCAACAAAACCCAAATTCATGGGTACCAGACCCAACCCGATTGGGCCAGGTAGTCAATGCTTTGACTGGATTTGAACCAAGTTTGGGTAAAACCTGAATGCTTAACTTTCAGTTTGGGCCGGGACTGGGTAGATATACACCCGACCCGAACCTGACCCAAATTATTTTAATATTTAAATCTATATAATTAATATATATTATATTTTTATTTATTTCAGAAGTATTGAATTACATCTTGTTAAATTTTATTTATTTAAGATAATTTAAATTTTATTTTGAATATGAAACTTGTTGCCGCCAAGATCGTTGTGGCATGTAGCTAAGGTCGAGATCGGAATGTGCTCCTGTCGCTCGGGATCCTACTCGATCGCCCGAACCTGCAAAATAGTGTCAGTAACCCAGGCCGGGGATTCCAGCGGGGGTACTCCGATGATCAAGTCAGTAACGATCCAGGGGAACAGATCCTCCTAGTTGAGCCCCGAGACTCCATGCTAGGAGGAGAGTATAATGCATTGAAAAAATGTAAAGGAGTTGAGTGTGGAGCAGGAGTGCTGGCTAAGGAGCTGAGATGGCTGTGTCCATCAAGACCTTTCCCACAGGTCTCCGGTAGCCTGGAATTCTCAGGCTGGTTTCCTACTCTCATGTGTGCTTGGCTTTTCTTTTCTCTGCTCAACTATGTTTTTTCTTGCTTACCTTCTTTCTGGAACCATGGAAAGTTCTTTTAAGCCACTGGGAGACTACCAGGTACTTACCTTGGGATCCTCACATTATTTGCTAGCATGTGTGGCGTCGCCTCGTGCAGTATGCGGGATGCCTTTCCACATCTGTGAAAGGGGGCAATACTGCACGCGCTGATATTCCTTCTGGTCGCTCTACTTCTAGAAATATGGTAGGGCCTCGATCAGCGGGCCGCCACCTCCTGGATCCGAATCTATTGGTTGACTTCCCTTTTTTGGAGGGGCACAGATGATTGGCGAGGAGCGCAGAGCCTCGATCAGGGGCCTCTTCCCATTTTGGTGTAAGTAACGGCTAGAACCATCATCGCGGGCCGGCAGGCATCTTTCCACAGTCCTCGGATGTCGAGCTGCCATCCCGGGAGGGTGGCGACTTCCTTCAGCAGTAGATCTCTTTATGCAAGGCAGGGCCGATCTGGAGAGGCGAAGCTTAACCTCGACTGCGGCATCTTGACCCGAAGGGAGCGCGGTCGTGCGAAGGAGGGCGGAGCTCGACTTCGGCCTCGACGTCTTGACCCGAAGGGAGCGTAGCCTGGCGAAGGAGGGTGGAGCTCGACTTTGACCTTGGCCTCTCGACTGGAAGGGAGAATGGCCGGGCGAAGGAGGGCGAGCTCGACTTCGACCTCGGCGTCTCGACCCGAAGGGAGCGCGGCCGGGCAAAGGAGGGTGGAGCTCGACTTCGGCCTTGGCATCTCGACCCGAAGGGAGCACGGCCGGGCAAAGGAGGGCGGAGCTCAACTTTGACCTCAGCATCTCAACCCAAAGAGAGCGTGGCCAAGCGGAGGGCGGAGCTCGACTTCAACCTCGGCGTCTTGATCCAAAGGGAGCGCGGCTGGGCGAAGGAAGGCGGAGCTCGACTTCGGCCTCGGCGTCTCGACCCGAAAGGAGCGCGACCGGATGAAGGAGTCTGGTTAGAGGTGTCCCACGTGGCAGCTTCATCCACCATGCCACTCAATGGAATCTGACATGGGTCCCATGTCAGCGATCCTGCCATATCATTTTCTCCCCACTCTCGAGTCCCGTTGGCATGCGGTGCTCTGGGTGAAGAGAGTTAATGCGGTGCTGACATGGAAAGGCAAAAATCTGGTGCAATAATGGTCACTGTTGCCACCAAGATCGTCATGGCCCGTAGCTGTTGTCGACGTCGGATCACCCCTCATTTTCTCGGGGATGGACTGCGCTTCAGGACCTACAAAACAAGGGTTAGTGACCCAGGCCAGGGATTCCGGCGGGGGCACTCCGACGACCAAGTAAGTGACGATACAGGGAAACAGATCCTCCTGGTCGAGCCCCTCTTGATGGACTCCATGCTAGGAGGAGTAAAATGATGTGAGTAGAATGAGAGTGGGGGTGCAAGTGTGCTGGGAAAGGTGGTGGTCGAGGTGGATCGGTCCTCCTATGTGGCCTCCTTCCCCTCACTTGCCTGGATGCTCGTTGTTTAGTTTGAGTTTTTTTTTTTTTGGCTGAGAGTGTCGAAGGTTTTTTTAAGTCTGGGTGATTGTTGAATGCCTACCTCGAATTTCCCCCATACTGTTAGGTGCATGTGGTGGTGTTTCATGCCATGGATGGGACGTCTCTTCTGGTTCGTGCTGTCAGGCGTGTGCAGCAGTGTTCCGTGCCATGGATGGGATGCCTTTCCTGGTTCGTGATAAGGGAAACTTTCATGCATTCTAACATTCCCTCCGATTGCTCCATTCCGGGAAGCCTGGAAGTGTCTTGATTGGAAAACTTCTCCCTCTCCTGGTGTAAGTGGCATCCACAGGCAGTTATTATGATTTGATGAGTGCTTTTTCATAATCCTCGGGCGGCTCGTCAGTGCCCTGGGGAGGTGGTTCTGCCCCTCTGGTGGCCGGCGGTATTGTCCAAGATGGTTGCCGAGCTAGAGAGCTAGGACTCAGCTCCGGCCCGGGGGACTCGATCTTCGAGGAGCTCGACCTGGCGCAGGAGGGCCAGGCTCAACTCCGGCCCAAGGGGGCTCGACCTGGTGGAGGAGTGCTTGACTCCTGCTCAGAGGGCTTGGCCTCGAAGGGGCTCAACCTGGAGAAGGAGGGCTGAGCTCGACTCCGGTCCAGGGGACTCGACCTCGGAGGGGCTCAATCTGGCGGAGGAGGTTGGCTCACGATTCTAGCCCAGAGGGCTCAACCTCGGAGTGGCTCGACCTGGCGGAGGAGGGCTGAGCTTGACTCCGGTCCAGGGGGCTTAGCCTTGGAGGGGATCGATCTGGTGAAGGAGGTCGCTCAGCTCAGGCCTAGGCACCCCGGGTTTGCGGATGTCGACCTGGCGGAGGACGGAGCTCGACTTCGATGGACCGAGGGAGCTCGGCTCGGCAAAGAAGTCTAAGATAGAGTGTCCACCATGGCAGCCTTTCTGATGTGGCATTTGATAGGAGTCACATGTCAGCTTTCTGCCATATCATTTGCCCCCCACTCCCGAGTCTCGTTGGCGCGAAGCGCTCAGGGCGAATGGAGTAAATGTAGCACTGACGTGGAAAGGCAAGAATCCAGCACAATGATGGCCACGATCGCCGGTGCTTCGGGAGGCGATTTCTTCGGCCTATCTAGGGAGGCCACGTGGACATGTCCGAGGAGTAGTTATTATGGGCACAGAATTCAGAGCGGCCGCAGTCGAAGCCAGTTGCCAGCCCTGTCGATTGTCAACACGTGGCATGGATCCGATGGTGGGGAGCTGTAACGGTGCGGTCGGATGCTCGTCACTTCATAAGGAAAAGTGACCTCTCCTGAAGCATATCTCTTTTCAAATCCTACATGCCCGCCATCGTACCGAGGTTCTTCCTTTCGCTCCCCCGGCCATTTTTGCCTTCCCAAGTCTTGAGCAGGTTAGTCTCCTTCCCCATACTGGTTGAGTAGGGACCTTCTCTTAGGGCTAGGTTCTTCTTCAGATCCTGGTTCATCTTCCCCCTCTTTTTGTTTTTCTCTTCCTGTTTCTCGACCTTCATGTCTCGCTTTGGACCGAACTTATGTCCCACCACTAACCAGGGTGAGGCCAGGCCTTCCAGGCCGAGGCTGCCCTCTTCTTCTTTCAATAAGCAGGAGGACATGGCACTCTTCGAGATTAGCTGAAGGCCCACGCCCGAGGGAATAGTGATTAGGGAACCTGCGTCTTCTCCCCCACCTCGTCCTCTTCCTGCTTCCTCACCTATTCCTGAACCTGCTCGATCAATAGGTCCCGGTGGGATCGCCTCGGTGATCATTGTCGTGGACCTTGCGACCATCCGGGATACCTATTAGTGGGGACACCAGAGGCACCAGAATAAGACAGAGGCTTCTCAACCCTCTGTAGATTATTTAGTCGCATTTGAGTCCATTTATAATAAAGGGTTAGTCCATTTGAGTTATCTTTTTCTTACTTGAGTCCTGTACTAGTCAGCTCATGTTGAGCTAGTTTTCTTTTTGAGTCCTGTATGTAACATTTGATCCATACCATTAGGATTTTGGATCAGTCGGTCAAGTCAGCTCATGTTGAGCTAATCATTTTTGAGTCTTGTAATCATGTCTACTTGTATTGAGTCTGTATTGAGTCAAGCCCAGTCGAAGAAGACTCAAGCATGTGAAGGACACCACCCAGCATGCCACCTCAGCAGCCGCATGGAGCCCAGTCACACCCTGGATTTTGCCACCTAGGATTACTTGGAGGATCAGGAAGTTAGCCCATGCATGAGGAGTTGATGACCACACGCTAGCACACCCCAAGCACACCAACTCCACACGCCAGCATGATAAGAAGGAAAGTCAAAACATATAAACATGAATCCCCTGATTCATGCTAGCTTTCTTAGGAAAGAAGTGGTCCCCCCCTTTTGGTGTCACTACCTACCTTGTTTGGAGGGGTTTTATATGGCATGAAAGTGTTTTCTTCCATGTATTCAGCCCCACACTTTAGGAAGAAAGTGGGAGAGTATTTTCTTCCATGTATTTAGCCCCACACTTTAGGAAGAAAGTGGTCACCCATTATTTTCTTTATTTTCTTTTGCTTGGGCCCTAAGTCTCATGACTCTATATAAAGGACCCCTTGTATAAAAATTTTAACAATTTTGATATATAAAATACTCTTGAGTTCTTTTCTTTCTGTGTGCCTCCCTGTTGTGTGCATTAAGGGATCTTGTATGAGCTTGAAGTCCTATCGAAGTGCTGCCCGAAGAAACCCTAGCCGACCAACCTTCCAAGCCTCTTCTTCCAACACGCCCTTGCTACCTTTTTCTGAGTTTTTATTGCTTTCAGCCTTGATTTCTCACCCTTGATGGTTGTTTTCAGGTTCCCGAGTTTCTACGAATTCAACGACTCCAACCGGGCCATAATCGGACCACCGAGCAGAAAGCCGGGAATCCGCAGGTCTCTGGCTCGATTTTCCAAGCCGCATCCATCGAGAAATGAGTGATCTCTTCACTGTGATCTTCACCAGGTGCATTAGACATTGCCAGGTACACCCCCTCTGCCATCAGTAGTTTTATTGAAGATAAACTGGCCCTAACCGAGGCTTCTCAGCCCTGGCGATTTCTTTTTACTGTTTTCTTAAGTCCTGATCTGCATATGTAGCTTCTAAAATTCATATAGAATTCTTTACATCTTATTTTGATCTGATATTTGGGATTTAGCCACCTCACCCCATATATAAAACATACAAAAATAATCACATGCATATTAGTCCCACATCATATGGTATCAGAGTCTGTTTGGGCTCGGTTCTCTTTGGATACTCGGATCGGGTGCTTCACCATGGCCGTCCGGTCATAGGAGATTATTAGGGCTTCAAAACCCTCTTTCTCAATTGACAGGATCTCCTATGGCAGTAGGGGTGCCGCTGTGAATTGGCTCATAAAGAAGAACACAAGGAGTTCTTAGGGTTTTCATTTTTGGCCCTTTTTAAATATACTCTATTCTTTTAATTGTTTATCCCTGCTCAGAACTCTAAAAATTTTAATTTTTATTTTTCTAGATACATCTTAATTCAAATTATTTTATAAAATTTTTGTAGATTTTATTTTGGTCTGTGCAATCTCTGCAAGCCAAAATACAGCCTATAAATTTTCAGCTCTATTTTTTTAGCAAGATAATTTTGGAAGGTTTAGGGTTTTGTTTAGCATCTCTTTTGCATATCTTTTATTTTTAGAATATTTCTTGCATATTAGAGCATAATCCAAAAATATTTTCTAATTAAAAAAATTTTTAAAAAAAATTACATATATAAAAGCTACCAAAAATACTTAAACCCTAATTTTGCTTCATCTGCCTGCCATCATTGCATAAACTATCTTTAAGGGCACTCTTGCTATGTCAGATGGGGGAAGGATTTGATCACCTCTCCTTAGCCCAAAACCACATCCCTTGCATTTGGTCCCAAGCCTAACTCAAAATCCATTGATTTAATTTGCCCTAGTGGGCTAGGGATACCAACTGGTCGAGTCCGGGCTAAGTGTCAGATAAATGTGTCAAGCTAACCTGTGTGTGCCTTGTGCTTAGTGTCTAGAACGGTGGTTCAGGGATTCAGTCTTGAAGGGCTTGTGTGCTGGTCTGCCTACCTGGCCAATCTCTGATTGGTGTCTAGGATTGGCAATTAAGGACCTAACACTCCCCTTACACCTGTCTGGCTGAGTACAGGGTTACTATATGCTAGTTTGCCACCCTGATTAAGCATCTAGTTTTGGACTCTAGGTTTAGGGAGTTGTAGTTGGTTTGATCGAGTCTTGCATGAGCATTAGATCAGTAGCATCATATCATCCACCATCTCCACTTCTGGCTGAACCCATAGATAACTTTGAAGCCCAAATGAAAGCCCTTACTGATCAACTAGCCCAATCCTTTACTCAGCTGAATCAGAGGTTTGACCAGATGGAGAATAGGACATGGACCCTAGAGAAAACTCGTAGGACCCAGACTAGATCCAAACCTGAGCCACCTTCACCCACACTACCCAAATCCTATGAACCTAGAACCTATGTACCCAAAGCCTATGAACCTAGATCCTATGACTCTAGATCCTATTTACCCACATCCTATAAGCCTAGTATACCTACAACCTATAAACCTTATGACTCCAAATCCTATGACTTTAGAACCTATGAGCCCAGTAGACCCAAGACCCATAGAGCTGAACCTAAATTCTATGACCCCAGATCCTATAATTCCATGACCCATAGATCTGCACCCTTGTCCTATGAGCCCAGAGAACCCATAACCCCAAGTATCAATCTAGTACTAGTCAGGCTTCCCCTAGTCAACTTGAACCCCATAGGATTAGTATCCCTAAATATGAACCCAGTAGTGAGCCACTATCCCTTAGACAACCTGAACCTACTAGGAGTAGTACCCATAATCAGAGACCAGAACCTAACCAATTTCCCGCTAGCCGACCTTCTCCAACCATTCTTGAGATTCACAAGGCTTACATTAACGTGGAAGTGTATGAAGCTGATGTGAGCCTAGTGGATGAGTATGAGGGAGAAGATGACACACCTCTAGAAGACCGAGAATTAGTTGACCCCATAGGTACCCAGGTAGAAGCCAACCTAGAGTTAGTTGACCTTGACTATACCTAGCCTAAAGCTATAGTGGAAGAACAATTAGAGGAAGAGAACCTAGGTACTGCTGCTAGAGCCTTACTTGAGGAAACCATAGAGGAGAGCCAAATTATAGAGTCTAGTCCTAAAATACAAGAACCAGAAGAATTTATTAAGGACCTGATCTCTTTGAATCAGTACCCTCGGGATGAGCCTCCTCCTATAGTTTCCATTAAGGACCTCTTCCCTGAGATTAGTAACCCATCCTTCCATTATGCAGACCCCATAGATATACCGCAACCCCGTAAGGTTAGCCTCATTAGTCTAGGATTAGTCCCTGACATACCTACTTATATCGTACTTTATCCAACTAACCTGGAACCTTTTTCTCCACCCTACCAGACTAATTCTAAAGCCAGTTCCTATTTTCTGCCCTTTCCTGACACCTCCAGCATTTCTAAGATCATTAGATTGCATTTAGTTGAGATTAGCATACTACATGCATTCATTACGCATGTTATGTTTGCATTATACTTCTGGCATACCCTATGAAATTTGCTAGGGGCCCATTGTAAGTTTTCATGTGCATGTCAAGCTGGTGGGGGCACCAGGATCAGACATAGATTACTGGGCCCTATTTGGTTTACCTAGCCATGTGTCAAATTTTGTAATCAACTAGAATTGAGTCCTGTAATAAGTTGAGGTTAGTTGATTTGTCTCAACTTTCAACCTAGTCAGTATTTTGAGTCCTGTATACCAGTATGAGTCCAGTGTGAGTTCACTTCTTGTACAAGAGAAAAGGCTATGCTATTTTGGAGTCCCACTAAACCTCATTCTGAAGCCATAAGTAGTTACACCAGCTTAGGAGAGCTCAATCGACATCCAGGTGCCCTGTTTGTGCCCTAATTTTACCCGGGTACCATTTTAGATACCAGATTCTCTCTAGATGCTTTTGAAATATTCCATATGCCAGGAGCCCATGTTTACCAGGCTATCCCAACACTCTAGGCCTCCAAATTCAAGCCCAGGAAGCAAGCCCAAGACAAGAGAACCAAGATTCCTTTTTGATGCCGGGAATATACCAGCCCAAGGAACCAGGCACCCCAGCTCCCAGGGGGCCCAAGCCCA
This sequence comes from Areca catechu, assembly GCA_021397845.1. NCBI lineage: Eukaryota > Viridiplantae > Streptophyta > Magnoliopsida > Arecales > Arecaceae > Areca > Areca catechu. The sequence continues at coordinate 33,237,132 of CM038041.1, forward strand.
AGCCTTCCAAGCCCATGGCTGACCTCCCCCTTGCTTCCCTAAAGCCCACACACCCAAGGACGGTCGTCCAAAGAGGTTTGACTAGGTCCAAGTTGAAGAAAAGTGGGAGAAGACCAAGCCTTTTCCTAACCTAGTTGGGATTTCTAATCCTTTTAAACTTTGTAATTCTAACCTAGCTATGAAAGGACTTGTATTCCAATTTGGAAGAGGACTTGTAACCCAAATGTAACCATGGTTAGTGAGGGAATGGGAACTCTATAAATACCCTATCCCTCCCCCTCTTGTAAGCATCTCTTTCTTATGAATACAACTTGCTGAAATTTTGAGTTATTACCTTGTGTTGGTGTTTTGTTTTGGTTCTTTAGGTTGTATTTTTGTGTTTGGACGAATTCCTTGCTATCCTAGCAACCTTCCACACCCTAAATCACTGCTATCCAAGCCTTCACACATCCAAGGAGGAGTGCCCTAAGCCACCAAGCAGGGAGATCTTCAACAAGCTTCAAACAGCCCAGCTTCTAAACCATAACCTGATTCCTTCTAAACCTAAATCCTTTTTTTTCTTACTTGCTGTTTTGATTGATCCTTGATGCTTGTAGGATCCCCGAGGTGCTTCCCCTCCCCTGAGGAGGCCTTCTTTGCTGCCCGGACCGCCCAGATCAGCCATCAGATTTGAGGGAAACAAGGCTTTTTCTTCCAGGCTCTGATCAGAGTTACGAGTGATCCCTGCTGCTACTGATTTCAAATCTCTGACTGGTAAGAAACCTTCCCAACTCTTATTTTCTGATTTAATGAAGATAAGCTATCATAAACTGGGAGTTTCTCAACTCTCGGGTCCTGAATATTTCATTAGTTTGCATGAGTATGCCTGCGACCCGATGATTCTTTGCACTGCTAGTTTTTCAGCTAGTTTTTACTTTATTTTGGAAATCTAGCCTGTAAATAAAATTATAAAAATCACAAAAAAATTATTATACTATTTTCCATGCATGTTTAGCAGTCTTAGAGTTGTCCCGCATTAGTTTGGTATCAGAGTGAATTTAGGATAGTTTTTATTTGCTTTGCATTCACAAACCCTGATTCTGCATTCTGTCCACTGCATTAGGTATCTATGTTTCATCTGATTTTGGATCATAAATATTTTATTTTTCTTTGAAATTTACACTTTGTGTCCTTTGTTCTATTCTAGTAATTATTAGAAATTTTAATTATTTTTACTAAAACCCTAAGTCACTAAAATTTGGCATAATAGAAACCCTAACAGAATTCTGATAATTTCAGTAGCAGTCCAGAAAACCCTAGGTTTGCATTACCATATGATTTTTGTTCTACATGAAATTTGATAGGTATCATCCAAACCGTCCATCTTCTATTCCAGATTTTTTTTTATTTTTTTTTATGCATCAGAATCTATGCCACATTCTGCATCAATTGAAACCCTAATTTTCTGATTTCTGCTGATTTTGCACTTGACTAACTCAAACCTAATCAACTTCCAAACCCCTCAATCCTAAGCCAAACTTTGTTTGCTAACCCCAGTAAAGTTAAACTTAACTTGACATCTCATAAATTAATTTAAAAAAATAATTTATTTTTTTGATTGTTTTAGATTGCACTAGGACCATTGAATGGCATCATCTCTTTAATCTAATATTAAGGGCAGTCAATATAACATCAGGGCAAGATTTCATCACCTGTCCTAGGCCCAAAACCACCATCATCATACTAACCCAAGCCTAATTAAAATCAATTAGACCTAATTTTCCCTAGTGGGCTAGGAGACATCAACAGGTCGGGTCCGAGCTGCGTGGGCCAACTAGTGCATTTAACCTTTTAGCTATTACTGAAAGCTGGTGTCTAAGGCTCGGGGTCCAGAGTCAAACGACCTAAGTGGTGTTGTGGTTTTTAATTGGGTCCCTGCGAAAGCAGGGGGCATCCCATACTCCCACCCCCTACCTGGCTAGTGGAAGGATTAGCTATTGGGTTAGGTGTAAGTTGAGCTGACCTACCCAGTTTTGGCTCTAGGTCTAGGAAACCCTAGATTATACTAGCATTTTCTTTCTCTTTTTCATGCTTGGTTGCATCATTTTATTTTGATTGTTTGATTTGTTGCATGACCACTAGATTAGAAACCCAGTATCAAAATTCTAAACCCCAACCAAACCCAATTATGGATTCCAATTTTGAGGCCATGATGAAGGCCATGAGTGATCAGATTATCTCCCAAATGAACCTCAAGCTTGACCAAACCCAAGTCCAGCTTACCCAAATAAACCAGTCCAACACCCAAACCCAAAATCAGCTTACCCAAATAAATCATAGGTTTGACCAATCCGATACTAAGCTTGACCAAATGAACCAAAGATTCAACCAAGCAGAGACCCTAGGCAAGACCCATAGAGCTGAACCCCAGGAACCCATAGTCCCTAGATATGAACCCAGTAGTAACCCATTATTCCTCAGTCAACTTGAACTCTATAGGATTAATACCCCTAGATTTGAACCCATAACCTTTAAACCCATAACCTTTAAACCCATAACCTTTGAACCCATAACCTTTGAACCCATAACCCTTAGTTTACCCACCCCTGTTACCCCAAACCCTAGTCAATTTTCCATTAGCCAAACCCCTCTTACCATCCCATTGGTTCCCCAAGATGATTTAGAAGAAGAGATACCTATAGGTGACCAAGAGTTAGGAGTCAACCCAAAATTAGTTGACCTAGTAGAAACCCAATTAGAAGTCGACCCAGTGTTAGTTGATCCAGTAGAAACCCAGGTAGAAGCCACCCTAGAGTTGCTTACTTTAACCACACCCAACTTATAATGGAAGAACCTTTAAAAGAAGAAGTCCATGAGGAATCCAATCCCACTATTAGAGCTTTATCTGAGGAGCCACTAGAAGAAAGCCCAATTAGAGAGCCCAGTCATTTGATTTATGAACTAGAAGAGTTTATTAGGGACTTAAGCTCTTTAGATCAATGCCCTCTGGATGAAGTCACCTCTTTGACTCCACTTGATCTCTTTCCTGAAATCAACAACCCTTTCTTCCATTATGTAGACCCTTTAGATATGCCTCAAATCCATAAGGTAAATCTCATTAGTATAGGACTCATCCCGGAAACACTTTCTTGTCTCTTAGTTTATTTGATTAACCTCGAACCCTTTTCCTACTTTCCACCCAATCATACTAACCCTGAATACACTTCTTATTTTCTACCTTTTTCTGAAACTTCTCCTAATTTTTTCATTATTAGATTGCAATTTATAGAAGTCAACATACTGTATACATGCATTGTACATATTAGGTTTGCATCTTACTTCTTGCATACCCTCTGGCATTTAGTAAGTATACATAGTAAATTCTCCTGTGCGTGCCATGCTAGGGTCAAACCCAAAGAGTTTATAGCCTATTAGGTTTTGTCCCTTAGAGTCCAATAAAACGTCCTTTGATAGGGATGTCTATTCGAGTCTATTTGGTATTAGTTGAGTCCAATAAATACACAACCAAAATTACATGTCTACACCTGCACTACCCTCTGCATAACATATGCATATGGAAATTAGTCAAAAGTTGAACAAAACTAATGAACTAAATAACAACTTGGCTAATTCCCAAAAGAAAGATAAAGAATTTTGCAGGGGATTTTGTAGTTATAAAGAATTTTTTGCTTGCGAAGCTGGCCCATCCAAGATAATGAATGTCTGTGAACCCAATGCCTATGTGCGTGAGATACTACCTGATTTAGGTATTAGCTCCACCTTCATCATCTCAGATCTTATAGAGTCTAGGGAGCCAGCAACAATACCTAGTGAGCACCTTGAGCCTATCCCTCCTTTTGAGAGAGAACCCATCCCAGAGTATCCACCAATCATTTGGCCAAATAGTGAGGAAAAGATTGAGAGAATCCTGGACGATCAAGCCATATGTACCCAGAATAGAGGCTATCAAAGGTATTTTGGTCCGGTGGTAAGGTCGGCTAGAATCTGAGGACTATAGATCACCGGTAAGGATCTGCAGCGCCTCAACCAAGACCTACTCAAGTACTATGAGAGCCAAGTTATCCCATACTTGACGGGGTCGAGTTCCTCTCACCCCGGGAGAATTGGTGGAGGCACCAGGATCAGACACAGATTACTGGGCCCTATTTGGTTTACCTAGCCATGTGTCAAATTTTATAATCAACTAGAATTAAGTCCTGTAATAAGTTGAGGTTAGCTGATTTGTCTCAACCCTCAACCTAGTCAGTATTTTGAGTCCTGTATACTAGTATGAGTCCAGTTAAGTTCACTTCTTGTACAAGAGAGGAGGCTATGCTATTTTGGAGTCCCACTAAACCTTATTTTGAAGTCAGAAGTAATTACACTAGCTTAGGGGAGCTCAATCGACATCCAGGTGCCCTGTTTGTGCTCTGATTTTCTCCGGGTACCATTTTAGATGCCAGATTCCCTCCAGATGCTTTCGAAATATTTCATATACCAGGAGCCCATGTTTACCAAGCTATCCCAATACTCCAGGCCTCCAAATTCAAGCCCAGGAAGCAAGCCCAAGACAAGAGAACCAAGATTCCTTTTTGATGCTGGGAATATACCAGCCCAGGGAACCAGGCACCCCAGCTCCCAGGGGGCCCAAGCCCAAACCTTCCAAGCCCATGGCTGACCTCCCCCTTGCTGCCCTAAAGCCCACACACCCAAGGAGGGTCATCCAAAGAGGTTTGACTAGGTCCAAGTTGAAGAAAAGTGGGAGAAAACCAAGCCTTTTCCTAACCTAGTTGGGATTTCTAATCCTTTCAAACTTTGTAATTCTAACCTAGCTAGGAAAGGACTTGTATTCTAATTTGGAAGAGGACTTGTAATCCAAATGTAACCATGGTTAGTGAGGGCATGGAAACTCTATAAATATCCCACCCCTCCTGGTGCAGGGCGGTTGTCAAACGCCTGCAGTGACCAAAACCCCGATTCAGGGAGAACGGGTTCTGGGAATTCTTGGATGCTAGGATTGAGCAATATGGGAAAGATCCTTTGAAACCTGCAACGATCAAGCGCTTGAGGGGCCGCGTGATTCCTCATGTTGCTAGCCCTCTACCGGATTTCAATCCGGGTCTTCAAGATTGGAAGGGACGAACGATGGGTTTCTCACCGTGAGTCTTTTTTTTTTTTTTATCAGGAACTTGGAACGGAAGGAATCCTTTTTTTTTTTATCAGGAACTTGGAATGGAAGGAAGAGATTCCTCACGGAATCTCTCTTCCAACCAGGCTTTCAACCTGGTTCGCGCAAGGGGGAAAAGAAGGAAGCCGGCGGCCTTCCACGGAAAGATGACGCCCAAACACCATAACGTGCAAAATGTTATTCCAAACAAAAACAATGCTTCATTTTTTCTTGGTTTGGATTTTAAGGAAACAACAACCAAGTTGGTGGGGACACCGGAGGCACCAGAATAAGATAGAGGCTTTTCAATCCTCTGTGAATTGATCAATAATTTATGAGTCCATCTGTAATAAGGGCTTAGCCCATCTGAGTCCATTTTAGTTATTATTTGAGTCTTTTGAGTTGTTATTTCAGTTCTGTACTAGTCAGCTCATGTTGAGCTAGTTCAGTCCAATGCTAGTCAGCTCATGTTGAGCTAATTTTATTTTTTGAGTCCTGTCCAAGCATACTGAAGACTCAAGACTATATCATACAAGTGAAGACCAAGTTCAACTAGATTTAAGACATGGAAGTATAGCCCAAGTCCAACCCAGCTTGAAGATTTGAAGACCCTAGGAGGAAAATTCAGAAAACCCTGATTTCTTGCAGATGCCCTCCAGATGCCCAGATTCCCTTCCAGATGCCAAAGTATATTCATAGATAAGGGCATCCATGATTCCAGAGGTCCATCTACATCATAGCCCAAAGAAATCAAGCCCAGGTGCCAAGCCCAAGCCCTAAAGAAGCAAGATACCAGGGAATATTCCTGCTACATGGCTACCAGGCCACCCCAGCTTCCAGAGGCCCAAACCCATGCACCCGAGCCCCTTTGAGCCGGCCTCTTGCTGCTCCTAGAAGTCCAACACGCCCCCCTAGGCATCTTTGGAGTGTTGACCAAGTCAAGAGAGTTTTTAGGGATTTTTCTACCTAATATTTCCTTATTTTCTAGCTAGGGTTTGAGAGGGAAAAGGATTCTTATGTAAAGACTAATGTGCCCTTACTTGGAGCCCAAGGTTAAGGGTCTATTTAAAGGACCCTAGCCTCTTGTATGAAGGGAGAATTTTTGATATGAAATAAATCTTGAGTTCTTCAATTGCTTTGTGTGATTACCCTGCTGTGTGCATAAAGGGATTTGAGAGTTCTTCTTCCCGGTGTTTGCAATCATCTTCCTACCGCCAACCATCCTTCCAGCCCCTCCAAAACTTTCTTCCCTTTGCTGTTTTACTTTATTTTCTTGATGTCCTTTGAGTTTTCTAACCCCTGACAGGTCGTTTGCAGGTCCCCGAGTTCCTACGAATCCAACGACTCCAGCCACGCCTCAATCGGACCACCGAGCAGAAAGCCAGGTATCCGCTGGTCTTTGGCTCAGTTTTCCAGGCCGCATCCATCGAGGAATGAGAGATCCCTTCACTGCGATCTTCACCGGGCACTTCAGACATTGTCAGGTACACCCCCTCTACCTCCAGTCTTATTATTGTAGGAGAACTTGCCCTAACCGAGGCTTCTCAGCCCCGGCGATCCTTCTTTAGTACTTTTATAGGTTCTAATATGCATGCTTGGCTTCAAAAATTCATACAAAATTCTCTACAACTAATTTTGATATGAAATTTGGGAATTAATCACCTAACCCCACATATAAAACATACAAAAAGAATTGCATGCATATTAGTCCCCCATCATTTGGTATCAGAGCTTAGATTAGGGCTTGTTTTCTGTAATTTTTTAGTTCGTATATTCTCTATTATTTTAATTATTTCTTCCTAATAAAAACTCCAAAAATTCTAAAATTTGTTTTTCTAGATTCAGCATAATTCACAGTAATTTTAAGAATTTTTTTAGATTTTATTATGGCCTGTGAAGTTTTTGCAAGCCGAAATACAGCCTGCAAATTTTTGGCTCTGTTTTTTCAGCAAGACAAGTTTGGAAGTTTTAGGGTTTTGTTTAGCAGTTTTTGCATATCTTTTAATTTTAGTATATTTCCTGCATATTAGGCCATAATTTGTAAGTTTTCTTCTATTTAAAAAAATACCAAAATAAAAAAAAATTACATATTCTCCAAAAATACCAAAAAAAAACATCTAAACCCTAATTTGCATCATCATCTGCCTGCCATCATTGCATAATCTACTTTTAAGGGCACTCTTGCTATATCAGATAGGGAGAGGATTTGATCACCTCTCCTTAGCCCAAAACCATATCCCTTGCATTCGGTCCCAAGCCTTAACCTAAAATTAACTAGACTTAATTTGCCCTAATGGGCTAGGGACACCAACTGGTCGGGTCCGGGCTAAGTGTTAGATCACTGTGTCAAGCTAACCTGTGTGTGCCTTGTGCTTGGTGTCTAGAATGGTGGTTTAAGGATTCAATTCCGAAGGGCTTGTGTGCTGGTCCGCCTACCTGGCCAATCTCTGATTGGTGTCTAGGATTGGCAATCAGGGACCTAACACTCCCCTTACACCTGCCTGGCTGAGTACATGGTTACTATAGGCTAGTTTGCCACCCTGATTGAGCCCTTAGTTTGGACTCTAGGTCTAGTCAGCTGTAGTCAGTCTGATCGAGTTTTGCATGAGCACTAGATCAAGAGTTTCATATCACCCACCTCCTTCACAAATGTCTGAACCCATGAAAAATTTGCAAGCCCAAATGAAAGCCCTAGCTGATCAAATGGCCTAGATGGCTACCCAGATGACCCAGTTAACTCAGTCTAGTACCCAAACCAATAATAGAATTGACCATCTTGCCAATAGGTTTGACCAGTTAGAAGGCCATGTAGGGACCATACAAAGAACCCATGGGTCACAGTCTGATCCAGATCCTGAGTCCCCTCAACCTAGGAGGACCCCAAATCCTGATCTATACCATGAGGTCAAACCTAGGAGAGCCCCTTATCCTGACCCGTACTATAATCCTCAACCTAGGAGGACCCCAAATCCTGATCCATACCGAGAGGTTGAACCTAGGAGAGCCCCTCAGCCTGACCCATACTATAATACTGAACCTAGAAGAACCCCTTACCATGACCCTTATTATACTGAACCTAGAAGAACCCCTTACCATGACCCTTATTATGATACTGAACCTAGGAGAACCCAATACTCTGACCCATATAGGGAGTCCAACCCTAGGAGAACCCAATATCCTGACCCATATAAGGAGCCCAAACTTAGGAGGACCCCATACCATGATCCATCCTTAGAACCTGACCATAGAGCTGACCCAAAATCTTATGACCCTAGATCCTATAATCCCATGACCTATAGATCTGCACCCTTGTCCTATGAGCCCAGAGAACCCATAACCCCAAGTATCAATCTAGTACTAGTCAGGCTTCCCCTAGTCAACTTGAACCCCATAGGATTAGTATTCCTAAATATGAACCCAGTAGTGAGCCACTATCCCTTAGACAACCTGAACCTACTAGGAGTAGTACCCATAATCAGAGACCAGAACCTAACCAATTTCCCGCTAGCCGACCTTCTCCAACCATTCTTGAGATTCACAAGGCTTACATTAATGTGGAAGTGTATGAAGCTGATGTGAGCCTAGTGGATGAGTATGAGGGAGAAGAGGAGACACCTTTAGTAGACCTCAAATTAGCTGACCCAGTAGATACCTAGGTAAAAAACCAACCCAGAGCTAGTTGACCTTGACCAAATCCAACCTAAAACAATAGTGGAAGAACAATTAGAGGAAGAGAACTCTGATACTAGGATTTTACCTGAGGAAACACTAGAAAAGGATCTAATTGTAGAGCCTATTCTTAAATTCCATGAACAAGAATACTTTATTGAGGATTTGGCTTACTTAACCCATCGCCCTCAGGATGAATCCCTTCCTGCCATTCCTATTGAAGATCTCTTCCCAGAAACTGTTGACCCATCCTTCCATAGCATGGACCTTTTCTTGCCCATAGATATACTGCAACCCCATAAGGTTAGCCTCATTAGTCTAGGATTAGTCCCTGACGCCCCTTCTTTTATCCTACTTTATCCAACTAACCTTGAACCTTTTTTCCTACCCTACCAGACTAATTTTGAATCCACTTCCTATTTTCTGCCCTTTCCAGATACCTCCAGCATTTCTAGGATCATGAGATTGCATTTAGCTGAGATTAGCATACTGCATGCATTCATCACGCATGTTAGGTTAGCATCTTACTTCTGGCATACTCTTTGGAATTTGCTAGGAGTTCATTGTAAATTTTCATGTGCATGTCAAGCTAGGATCAAACCTAGAGAACCTATAATCTCTTAGGTTTAGGTCTAAAGAGTTCAATAAAATTTCCTTCCATAGGAATGCAGAGTCGAGTCTGTTAGGTGTAGGTTTGAGTCCTTTGAATCATTTGTTAGGAGTTTGCATGTGCCCAGCATGTTCACCACCTACACTAATTTTAAACAAACTGGCTAATTCCCGAAGAAGGATCAAAGAATTTGATGTAGTGGATTCTATCTTGGTTAGACTTAGGCCTAAAAGAAGCTTCATGCTCGCAGAGCCAGACCTTTTAAAGTGATAGAGAAGGTTGGATCAAATGCCTAGGTGTTAGACTTGCCTTCGGATTTGGGCATTAGTTCTACCTTCAATATTATAGACCTGGTTGAGTATAGGGAACCGGTAGCGATACCTAGTTAGGCCTTTGGACCTATTCCTTTTCATTGTGAGTGATCCTAACCTAGAGTGTCCACTAACAAATTGGCCTGAGAGAGGAGAACGGATCGAGCGTATCCTGGACGATCAAGCCATCACGACCCAGGGCCGTGACTATCAACGCTTCCTGGTCTGATGGCAAGGCCGACCAGAGTCGGATGATTCGTGGATTTCTCGAGAGGACTTGCAGCACCTCAACCCAGACCTCCTCGAGAGATATGTGAGCCAGCTTGATCTTCACTCGACAAGGTCGAGTTCCTCCCACCCCGGGAGAATTGGTGGGGACACCGGAGGCACTAGAATAAGATAGAGGCTTTTCAATCCTCTGTGAAATGATCAATAATTTATGAGTCCATCTGTAATAAGGGCTTAGCCCATCTGAGTCCATTTTAGTTGTTATTTGAGTCTTTTGAGTTGTTATTTCAGTTCTGTACTAGTCAGCTCATGTTGAGCTAGTTCAGTCCAATGCTAGTCAGCTCATGTTGAGCTAATTTTATTTTTTGAGTCCTGTCCAAGCATACTGAAGACTCAAGACTATATCATACAAGTGAAGACCAAGTTCAACTAGATTGAAGACATGGAAGTATAGCCCAAGTCCAACCCAGCTTGAAGATTTGAAGACCCTAGGAGGAAAATTCAGAAAACCCTGATTTCTTGCAGATACCCTCCAGATGCCTAGATTCCCTTCCAGATGCTAAAGTATATTCATAGATAAGGGCATCCATGATTCTAGAGGTCCATCTACATCCTATCCCAAAGAAATCAAGCCCAGGTGCCAAGTCCAAGCCCTAAAGAAGCAAGATACCAGGGAATATTCCTGCTACATGGCTACCAGGCCACCCCAGCTTCCAGAGGCCCAAACCCATGCACCCGAGCCCCTTTGGGCCAGCCTCTTGCTGCTCCTAGAAGCCCAACATGCCCCCCTAGGCATCCTTGGAGTGTTGACCAAGTCAAGAAAATTTTTAGGGATTTTTCTACCTAATATTTCCTTATTTTCTAGCTAGGGTTTGAGAGGGAAAAGGATTCTTATGTAAAGACTAATGTGCCCTTACTTGGAGCCCAAGGTTAAGGGTCTATTTAAACGACCCTAGCCTCTTGTATGAAGGGAGAGTTTTTGATATGAAATAAACCTTGAATTCTTCAATTGCTTTGTGTGATTACCCTGCTGTGTGCATAAAGGGGTTCGAGAGTTCTTCTTCCCGGTGTTTGCAATCATCTTCCTACCGCCAACCATCCTTCCAGCCCCTCCAAAACTTTCTTTCCTTTGCTGTTTTCCTTTATTTTCTTGATGTCCTTTGAGTTTTCTAACCCCTGACAGGTCATTTGCAGGTCCCCAAGTTCCTATGAATCCAACAACTCTAGCCACGCCTCAATCGGACCACCGAGCAGAAAGTCGGGTATCCGCTGGTCTTTGGCTCAGTTTTCCAGGCCGCATCCATCAAGGAACGAGAGATCCCTTCGCTGCGATCTTCACCGGGCACTTCAGACGTTGTCAAGTATACCCCCTCTACCTCCAGTCTTATTATTGTAGGAGAACATGCCCTAACCGAGGCTTCTCAGCCCCGACGATCCTTCTTTAGTACTTTTCTAGGTTCTAATCTGCATGCTTGGCTTCAAAAACTCATACAAAATTCCCTACAACTAATTTTGATCTAAAATTTGGGAATTAATCACCTAACCCCACATATAAAACATACAAAAAGAATTGGATGCATATTAGTCCCCCATCACAAGTTGTAATATCCCCCACATGACTAACAGGGAGGGGAAAAAAAAAACAAAACACTAATGTAAACAAATCCAAACGCTGACTCTTGCGTGAAACTCTTCAAACGGATTTTTTTTTCTTTTTTTTTAAAAAAAAAAATCAAGAGATCACGCCACTAATAAAATTATAATAATAATAATAACACTAAAGACTCCAGTGTTTTTCCGGATCTGAAATTTCACGAACGCAATTAGTGTATTGGGCCTTCGGCCCAATTCCCAATTAATTGTTTTCATCCCAAAAATGGATCAGATTTGAAACTTGCTTCCCTTGAAGGTATCTGGACCTGCGCACGTTTCCTGCTGGCGAGGCTGGCAGCCCCAAATCGTCATGGGCCGAAAGCTGAACCGAAACGTCTGGGTTGGGCTTCGCCAAACTATCACCAGGCTGTCCTGATATATGAGTCAATTGATCAGGTTCAATATTCATCTCGATGTCCGCATCACTCTCCCCTTCCTCTGAAAAGCTTGTCCTCAAGCTTGAATTATCACCTGCATAAGGGGTTAGATGTCGAATATTGAATACATCAGAAATAAGGACATCATCTGGTAATTCAACTCGGTAGGCATTGTCACTAAATTTCTCCAACACCTGACAAGGACCAATTTTCTTTGGTTTGAGTTTGGTGTAGGCCCCCTGTGGATATCGTTCTCTTGGCAAGAAGACCCATACCAAATCAACAACCTCAAAAGTCTGCTGTCGACGCGTCTGATCAGCCTTAGCCGTATACTTGGCATAATTTTGTTCTAGATTGGCTTTAATAGTTGCGTGCACCTCACGGAGATCAGCCACTCGATCTTCTATTTTCTTACTTGATTTGTTTGGCACATCAATATGTAAAATATCAAGTGGTCCTCTTGGCAGAAATCCATACAATACCTGAAAGGGTGCAAAACCAGTAGAACGGTTCACCGAAGAATTGAACTCAAACTCAATCTTTGGCAAACATACATCCCAGTTTTTAAATTCTTGCACATTGGCTCTCAACAAGTTACCAAGACTTCGGTTGACAGTCTCAGTTTGCCCATCGGTTTGAGGATGATAGGGACTACTGAATTTTAATTTTGTACCCAACTTTTTCCACAATTCATGCCAGAAATGCCCCATAAACTTGCTATCTCGGTCCGAAACTATTGACGATGGTAACCCATAATGTTGGACAACTGCAGAAAAATAAAGATCAGCTACTTTCGACGCATCAAATATCGTTTTGCATGGCAAGAAACAAGTCATCTTGCTGAACCGATCTACGACTACCATAATTGAATCTAGACCTCTCAGTGTCCACGGTAAACCTACAACAAAATCCATAGATACCTCTCGCCATGGCTCATCTGGAATCGGTAAAGGGGTATATAAACCTTGATTTGTATCTGATCCTTTGGATTCCTGACACAAACGGCATCTCTTCACAAAGGTTTTGACATCTCGGTCAAGCTCAGGCCAATAAAACCGTTGACGAATTAACCATGCAGTTTTGTCTCTTCCAAAATGTCCTTGATTATGCAGCTCCTGAATAATCAATACACGTAGTGAAGTGTTAGGAATACAGAGACAATTGCCACGGAACAAATATCCATCATGTAGGACGAAGTCAGATCGACCTCCAGCTTCCAATTCAGTCATAATGCTCTGGAAATGTTCATCTGCACGGATATCATCCTTCATGCTTTCAAACCCAAGGGTGTATACTTGCATAGCACCAATCAATAAACTCCGTCTACTTAAAGCGTCTGCTACTTTGTTCAAAGTGCCTGACTTATGCTTGATGCTGAAAGTATACTCCTGTAGAGTACTTACCCATTTTGCATGCCTGGAGCTCAACTTATGCTGTCCCTATAGAAATTTTAATGCTTGATGATCTGAGTACAGCACAAATTCTCGCTGGATCAAGTAATGTCGCCAATGTTGCAATGACCTCACAATGGCGTATAGCTCCAAATCATAAACCGAATACAACAGTTTGGCACCTCCAAGCTTCTCACTGTAGAAAGCAACGGGTCTCCCATCTTGGCTGAGTACTGCGCCAATCCCAGTCTTCGAAGCATCACAATCCACTTCGAATACCTTGTCAAAATCTGGAAGAACCAACAGTGGTGCTTGGGTCCACTTGACTTTCATCTCATCAAATGCTGCCTGATCAGTGTCATTCCATCCAAACTGATTTAATTTCAACAAATCTGTTAAGGGTGCAGCAATCTCACTATACCTCTTCACAAACCTTCTGTAAAAACTCGTAAGACCCAAAAAGGATCTCAATTCAGTCAAAGTAATAGGTGCTGGCCAGTCCACTATCGCTCGCACCTTACTTTCATCTGGAAGAATCCCATCACCAGTAACAACATATCCCAGAAAAGTTAATTTGTCTACCATCCAAATACACTTCTCTGGATTAGCAAAAAGCTCATTTTCACGTAATACTGTTAGAACTTATGAAACATGCTCAACATGCTCTTGTGCTGTCTTACTGTATATCAATATATCATCAAAGTATGCAACAACAAAAGAACTAAGGAATGGACACAAAACCTGGTTCATTACTCGCATGAACGTACTAGGAGCATTAGATTGCCCGAATGGCATCACCAACCATTCATACAGGCCTTCCTTTATCTTGAAGGCTGTCTTCCATTCATCACCTGGCTTCATTCTGATCTGATGGTACCCACTTTTCAAATCAATCTTAGTAAAGAACACGGCACCACTCAACTGATCTAGCATATCATCCAGCCTCGGTATTGGAAATCTATATTTCACAGTAATTCTGTTTATTGCCCGGCTGTCAACACACATACGCCATGAACCATCCTTTTTCGGCACCAAAAGTGCTGGTACCGCACACGGGCTAATGCTTTCCCGTACAAAGCCTTTGCTTAAAAGATCTTGAACCTGCCTCTTCAGCTCCTCATACTGCTGCGGGGTCATTCAATAATGAGCCTTATTCGGCAACACAGAACCCGGAATCAGATCAATCTCATGCTGAATATCTCGAAGTGGTGGCAAACCCGCAGGAAGCTCACTCCGTACAACATCCCGAAATTCCTCCAAAACTGACACCAACTCCTAAGGAAGATCATGTAGCTCCTGTCCCCCATTCTGGCCAAACTTCTCTGGCTTACTAGTCAGGGCAAAACAAAAATCTTCTCCCTCTAAACTCGCCTCAAACTCCCTGCTTGGCAAACAAATTACTACCTTCTGTTCAGCCATGTCCTGTAGCGGTTTCAAGATCACTTTTCTCCCATCTAGTCGCAGCATATAAGTATGAGTGTAACCATTATACACTACTTTATTATCAAAATGCCATGGTCGTCCCAAAATGATGTGTGTCGCGTCCATCGATACAACATCAGCTACTATTGACGTTTCAAGCTGAGGACCAAAAGACAAGGCCAACCTACATCGTCGACTGACCTGAATATCTGCATCCCGATTCACCCAGCCGAGCTTGTATGGTTGAGGACGGGGCTCAGTCATCAACCCCAATTTCTTCACAACTTTCTCAGTAATCACATTCTCCCAACTTCCAGAATCAATAATTACCTTGCAAGTTTTACCAGCTACAGTGCACTTTGTTGAGAAAATATCGTGCCGACACCAATCTCCACCAGCTCTTGGTGTAAGACACATCCTTCTAATGATCAGACTCTCTCCCTGGATGTGGTCTGGGTCAATCACATACATCTCATCCTCAAACTCTTCATCCTTGGGAAATTCAACTTCCTGCTCCTCCTCCATAAGTAATTGGGTATGCACCTTGGGGCACTCATTGGCATAATGTCCTAAGTCATGACACCGATGGCAGCGAACATTGGCTCGATTGCTGCCCACCCTCTGCTGGGGACCTGAAGCCCCACTCGGCATTGTAGATCTCGGAGGAACTGCCGAAGTTTGTTGCCTCACCATAGGAGGTGCACTCCTACTACCAGAACTCTGCCCCGAAAACTGTCCAGATAATTTTTCTCTACTCTGGAACCCTCTATTCCGCATCAGGCTCCGCTCCACTGCTTGCGCCCGCATGTGCGCATCACCAACACTGTCAATCCGATGCAGAGCCAATGCATCCTAGATCGGGAATCGCAGTCCAAGCAAATACATAGCTACCAACCTCGGTTCTGACTCTATCAATCGGTTTCGAGCCACCAGTCGGTAGAACTCTGTAGTATAATCTTCCACGCTTCAATTTCCTTGTGTTAAACCATGCAATATAGAATAAAGGACCTATTCATGATTCTGAGAAAGGAACTCCCGATTCATCTCCTGCTTCAAGGCTGTCCATGATACAATTGGTGGCCTCCCATCCATATACCTTCGGTAGTGCTGTGCATGCCCCCAAGCCACTGCTCGATCTCGGAATCGGATTGTGATAAGCGGCACTTGCTTGTCCAAAGGCACTTCTTTCAGCCAGAAAACATCATCCACCTGCAGGGTCCAATCCACATACTCATAAGGATTCAAACCACCTCTGAACTCCGGTATCTCAATCCAAAACCCGGACTCCCAACGAGTCTGATTGTCATGCACAGGCGACGGTCCGAAATCCCTGGGAAGTGCTACATCACGCCGCGGTTGCTGCCCTCTTTGCAATGGTGGAGGATCTTCAATATTCTGGAAAGGGTCGGCATCACCTTCTCGATGTTTGTCAGGTACATTGTGATCTTGACGAGGAATAGCATGATCTTGCGCCTCCAACCGTGCCATCATTGCTTGCAAAACAGCCATCATCTGCTGCTGGGTCTCCACAACGTCACGAAGAGAAGGCTCCCCGTTGTTCCGCTCCATGGTTACCGGCAGAATTTTTTTTTTTTTTAAATCTAGAACGGAACAAGGACAGATCAAGAACAAAAATGGATCAAGGCTCTGATCAAGAATGGATCAAGGCTCTGATACCAAGCTGGTGCAGGGCAGTTGTCAAACGCCTGCAGCGACCAAAACCCCGATTCAGGGAGAACGGGTTCTGGGAATTCTTGGATGCTAGGATTGAGCAATATGGGGAAGATCCTTTGAAACCTGCAACGATCAAGCGATAGAGGGGCCACGTGATTTCTCACGTTGCCAGCCCTCTACCGGATTTCAATCCGGGTCTTCAAGATTGGAAGGGATGAACGATGGGTTTCTCACCATGAGTCCCTGTTTCTTCTTTTTTCTTTTTTATCAGGAACTTGGAATGGAAGGAATCCTTTTTTTTTTATCAGGAACTTGAAACGGAAGGAAGAGATTCCTCACGGAATCTCTCTCCCAACCAGGCTTTCAACCTGGTTCGCGCAAGGGGGAAAAGAAGGAAGCCGACGGCCTTCCACGGAAAGATGACGCCCAAACACCACAACGTGCAAAATGTTATTCCAAACAAAAATAATGCTTCATTTTTCCTTGGTTCGGATTTTAAGGAAACAACAACCAAGTTGTAATATCCCCCACGTGACTAACAGGGATGGGGAAAAAAAAACAAAACACTAATGTAAACAAATCCAAACACTGACTCTTGCGTGAAACTCTTCAAACGGATTTTTTTTTCTTTTTTTTTTAAAAAAAAATCAAGAGATCACGCCACTAATAAAATTATAATAATAATAATAAGACTAAAGACTCCGGTGTTTTCCCGGATCTGAAATTTCATGGATGCAATTAGTGTATTGGGCCTTCGGTCCAATTTTCAATTAATTGTTTTCATCCCAAAAACGGGTCAGATTTGAAACTTGCTTCCCTTGAAGGCGTTTGGACCTGCGCACGTTTCCTGCTGGCGAGGCTGGCGGCCCCAAATCGTCATGGGCCGGAAGCTGAACCGAAACATCTGGGTTGGGCTTCGCCGAACTATCACTAGGCTATCCTGATATATGAGTCAGTTGATCAGGTTTAATATTCATCTCGATGTCCGCATCACCTCCCCCTCTTATAAGTATCTCTTTCTTATAAATATAACTTGCTGAAATTTAGAGTTATTACCTTGTGTTGGTGTTTTGTTTTGGTTCTTTAGTTATGTTTTTGTGTTTGGACGAATTTCTTGCTGCCCTAGCATCCTTCCACACCCTAAATCACTACCATCCAAGCCTTCACACGTCCAAGGAGGAGTTCCCTAGGCCGCCAAGCAGGGAGATCTTCAACAAGCTTCAAAGAGCCCAGCTTCTAAACCATAACCTGATTCCTTCTAAACCTAAATCCTTTTTTTTTCTTACTTGCTTTTTTGATTGATTCTTGATGCTTGTAGGATCCCCGAGGTGCTTTCCCTCCCTTGAGGAGGCCTTCTTTGCTGCCCGGACCATCCAGATCAGCCATCAAATCGAGGGAAATAAGGCTTCTTCTTCCAGGCTCCGATCAGAGTTGCGAGTGATCCCTGCTGCTACTGAATTCAAATCTCTGACTGGTAGGAAACCTTCCCAACTCTTATTTTCTGATTTAATGAAGATAAGCTATCGTAAACCGGGAGTTTCTCAACTCTCGGGTCCTAGATATTTCATTGGTTTGCATGAGTATACCTGCGACCCGATAATTCTTTGCACTACTAGTCTTTCAGCTAGTTTTTACTTTATTTTGGAAATCTAGCCTACAAATAAGATTATAAAAATCATAAAAAAATTATTCTACTATTTTTAATGCATGTTTAGTAGTCTTAGAGTTGTCCTGCATCATAAGCTAGGATCAAACCTAGAGAACCTATAATCTCTTAGGTTTAGGTCTAAAGAGTTTAATAAAATTTCCTTTGATATGAATGCATAGTCGAGTCTGTTAGGTGATAGTTTGAGTCCTTTGCATCACCTGTTAGGAGTCTGCATGTGCCTAGCATGTTCACCACTACACTAATTTTGAAAGAAACTAGCTAATTCCTAAAGAAGGGCCAAGGAATTTGATGTAGTGGATTCTCTCTTGGTTAGGCTTAGGCTTAAAAGAAGCTTCATGCTCGCAGAGCTGGACCTTTTAAGGTGATAGAGAAGGTTGGACCAAATGCTTATGTGTTAGATTTGCCTTCGAATTTGGGCATCAGTTCTACCTTCAATATCACAGACCTGGTTGAGTACAGGGAACTGGCAGCGATACCTAGTGAGGCCTTTGGACCTATTCCTTCCATTGAGAGTGACCCTGGCCCAGAGTGTCCACCAATAAATTGGCCTGAGAAAGGAGAATGGATTGAGCGTATCCTGGATGATCAAGCCATCATGACCCGGGACCGCGGTTATCAATGCTACCTAGTCCGATGGCAAGGCCAGCCAGAGTTGAACGATTCATAGATTTCTCGAGAGGACTTGCAACGCCTCAACCCAGACCTCCTCGAGAGATATATGAGTCAGCTTGATTCCCACTCGACAAGGTCGAGTTCCTCCCACCCCGAGATAATTGGTGGGGACACCAGAGGCACCAGAATAAGACAGAGGCCTCTCAACCCTCTGTAGATTATTTAGTCGCATTTGAGTCCATTTATAATAAAGGGTTAGTCTATTTGAATTATCTTTTTCTTACTTGAGTCCTATACTAGTCAGGTCATGTTGAGCTAGTTTTCTTTTTGAGTCCTGTATGTAGCATTTGATCCATACCATTAGGATTTTGGATCAGTCGGTCAAGTCAGCTCATGTTGAGCTAATCATTTTTTCAGTCTTGTAATCATGTCCACTTGTATTGAGTCTGTATTGAGTCAAGCCCAATCGAAGAAGACTCAAACATGTGAAGGACACCACCCAGCATGCCATCTTAGAAGCCGCATGGAGCCCAGTCACACCCTGGATTTCATCACCTAGGATTACTTGGAGGATCATGAAGTTGGCCCATGCATGAGGAGTTGATGACCACATGCCAGCACACCCCAAGCACACCAACTCCACATGCCAGCATGACAAGAAGGAGAGTCAAAACAAATAAACATGAATACCCTAATTCATGCTAGCTTGCTTAGGAAAGAAGTGGTCCCCCCCTTTGGATGTCACTACCTACCTTGTTTGGAGGGAATTTGTATGGCATGAAAGTGTTTTCTTCCATGCATTCAGCCCCACACTTTAGGAAGAAAGTGGGAGAGTACTTTCTTCCATGTATTTAGCCCCACACTTTAGGAAGAAAGTGGTCACCCATTATTTTTCTTATTATCTTTTGCTTGGACCCTAAGTCTCATGACCCTATATAAGGGATCCCTTGTATGAAAATTTTAACAATTTTGATATATGAAATACTCTTGAGTTCTTTTCTTGCTGTGTGCCTCCCTGCTGTGTGCATTAAGGGATCTTGTGTGAGCCTGAAGTCCTGTCGAAGTGCTGCCCGAAGAAATCCTAGCCGACCAACCTTCCAAGCCTCTTCTTCCAACATGCCCTTGCTGCCTTTTTCTAAATTTTTATTATTTCTAGCCTTGTTTTCTCATTCTTGATGGTTGTTTGCAAGTTCCTGAGTTTCTACAAACCCAACGACTCCAACCAGGCCGCAATCGAACCACCGAGCAGAAAGCCAGGAATCTGCGAGTCTCTGGCTCAATTTTCCAAGCCGCATCTGTCGAGGAATGAGTGATCTCTTTGCTGCGATCTTCACCATGTGCATCAGACATTGCCAGGTATACCCCTTCTGCCACCAGTAGTTTTATTAAAGATGAACTGGCCCTAACTGAGGCTTCTTAGCCCCTGCAATCCCTTTTTACTACTTTCTTAGGTTCTGATCTGCATGCGTAGCTTCTAAAATTCATATAGAATTCTTTACATCTTATTTTGATCTAATATTTGGGATTTAACCACCTCACCCCACATATAAAACATACAAAAATAATCACATGCATATTAGTCTAGCATCACCTATGGCATCCCGAATGGCGTCCGGCTCTCGGTCCCCCGACCGGGGGAGCGGGTCACCTCCAGTGTTCCGTGTCGGATTGCCTTCTACGAGAAGACTTTCTCAGGGGACCTTCGATTTCCATTCCATCCATTCTTCCTTTCTATCTTGAATCATTATCGCCTTGTTCCTGCCCAGCTTGTCCCGAATGCCTTCAGGACAATCTTTTCTTTCATTGTTTTGTTTCACTTCCACGGGATTGTTGCCCATTTTTTCTTGTTCAGGGCCTTCTTCATCCAGAAATGCCACCCTACCAAGGAGGGGTGGTGGTCTCTTTCCTCCCATCCTAGGGGCATTAGGTTCGAGCTTCCCTTTTCCATCAAAGGATGGAAGAGTAGGTACTTCTTTACCTCGGTCGATGAGATCGACTGGGTTTGGAGCGACCTAGATCGATCCCCCAACCGGGATTCTACGGTCGATGCAACCAACTAGAAAGTGTACGACCAGCTTCGCTCTGCTGTGATCCCTTCGCTCGAGGTCCTGCTGTCAGATCAGAATCTTCGTGAGGCTGGGGTCGGCCCAACACAAGAGTTGGGTGAGTTCGGCTCAAAAATCTTTTTTCTTCTCCTTCTTCTTTTTTTTTTTAACTAACACCTTTTTTTTTCTTAGTGTAGCCATGAAGTTCTCTATGGAGGAACTCCTCTCGTTCTCCGAAGAGAGGAATCAAGCGGAGGGCGCTGGCGAGTCCGCTCCAAAGAGGGCTCAGGTAGATGCTGGCGCAAGCACTATGCCAGCCCATCAGCCGAGCCCATTCCCAAGTCGAGGAGGAAGAGGGCTGCTGAGTCCATCCCCGAGCCTCCGAGATGGCATGATCTGGTCCCAGCATCGGAGCCCGAAGTGGTGGTTAGGGCTAGATCTGCCGCCGCTGCTGCCGTAGTGGCTTCCCCTCCTCCGGAGATCATCGAGGTCTAGGAGGACAGGGAGCCAAGAGGTGCGGGGCTGACTTCGGCGGTTCCGTCCGGGGTGGCACCGAGCTCCCAGATCGCACCAACAGCCTCTACCAATGATGGAGCAGACGATCCCGCATCGGTGGCGGGCAAGAGGGACAGGGACTACCATCGGGTCCCCTTCAGATTGGGGCCCAACATCTCCCTTGCTAGGGACCCAGCACTTTTCAAGCGGATGATGGACTTCTCCATCCAGTCCTATGATCGGCGAGAGAGGAGCGGGAAGTACATGGTCGACGCCATCAGCGCATCCTTCTCCAGCCTCTACGCCGTAAGTTGATTTCTGATCTGCATCACTTCCTCTCTTACTTTCTTGTTGACTAACATCATTTTTGATACAGTAAGGCACCAAACTCCTACTGATCCGGGACTACTACCGCAACTGGGTCAAGAGGGACAAGGAATGCGAGGTAGAGTTCGAGTCTTCGAAGATCAAGCTGCAGTGGAAGAGCGATGAGCTCTGGGAGGACAACATGATAGCTAAGAAACTTCGGGGCAAAATCGCTAGCACCGACCGACGTTCTCATGAGCTCGAGGAAGAGCTTAAGCCAAAGGGTGCCCGGTTGAGGGAGCTTCAAGCGGACCTCGAGGCGATGAAGGGGCGGGCCATCTCTGCTGAGAAGAAGGCCACGGTCGTCGAGCAGAAGGCTGCCGAGGCTAAGAGGAAGAACTTTGTAGCCATCGGTTCAGATGAGGCCACGAGGAAAGAGGCCACCGAGGCCATCCACAAAGCTGAGGACGCAGACAAGAGGGCAGCGGAGGCGATGGCAAATTACAAGGCTTCTGAGGAGTTCAAGCTGGACTTCAAGGAGGCAGCGACGGACTCCTTTTTCAAAGGGTTCGCTTACTGCCGAACCCAGCTACATGGCATCCTCTCGGATGAATGGATAGCCACCCTCCGACTCCCAAGATCCAAGGGTGCAAAGGCCTCGACCCCTGTACCGGTCACAGTGGAGGGGCACCCTGTTGCGATCGTGTCGGCTCCTCAGGCAGCAGTGACCGAACCAACCCCGCAGGTGGCGGTGGCCGAACTAGCTTCGCCAGTGACGGCGGCCGAACCAACCCTGTCAGCGATAGCGGCTGAAGGAGGGGCCCCGACCTCGGAGGTCGGGGGAAGCGAGGCTTCGATCGTGCACCATCCGGGGAAGGCACCGGTGGAGTAGAGTAGGGCCTCTTCTTTAGTTGTAACCCTTTTCCTATTTTATTACCCTGGGCTACCCGGCATGTCGGGCCTCAAAAGCATTGTAATCCTTTCTATCAAGTAATGAAAATACTTTTTGTCAAATTATTTTTCTCCCATTTCTCTTCTTTTTGTACATGTAGTGAGATCAGAGAGGAGATTTCTCCTTGGTTTCTGAGGTTCCCAAATCAAAGTGTTGGAGACCCGGGATCGAAGACTTGGTGATCAAAGAGTTCGGCTCCAGGCTTTGATGTCTCGGAGCTAGGCTTGAAGACTTGGTGGCCGGAGAGCTTGGCTCCGAGCTTTGATGTCTCAGAGCTAGGCTCGAAGACTTGGTGGCTGGAGAGCTTGGCTCCAGGCTTTTGGTGTCTCGATGCTGGGCTCTAAGACTTGGTGGCCGGAAAGCTTGGTTCCGGGCTTTGATGTCTTGGAGCTGGGCTCGAAGACTTGGTGGCCGGAGAGCTTGGCACCAGGCTTTTGGTGTCTCGGTGTTGGGCTCCGAGACTTGGTGGCCGGAGAGCTTGGCTCCAGGCTTTTGGTGTCTCGGCGCTAGGCTCTAAGACTTGGTGGTCGGAGAGCTTGGCTCCGGGCTTTGATGTCTCGGAGCTGGGCTCGAAGACTTGGTGACCGGAGAGCTTGGCTCTGAGCTTTTGGTGTCTCGATGCTGGGCTCTGAGACTTAGTGGCCGGAAAGCTTGGTTCCGAGGTTTGATGTCTTGGAGCTGGGCTCGAAGACTTGGTGGCCGGAGAGCTTGGCTCTGGGCTTTTGGTGTCTCGATGCTGGGCTCTGAGACTCGGTGGCTGGAGAGCTTGGCTCCGGGCTTTTGGTGTCTCGGTACTGGGCTCTGAGACTTGGTGGTCGGAGAGCTTGGCTGTGGGCTTTGATGTCTTGGAGCTGGGCTCGAAGACTTGGTGGCCGGAGATCTGATCTCCGGGCTTTGGTGTCTCAGAGTTGGGCTCGAAGACTTGGTGGTCAGAGATCTGAGCTCCGAGCTTTGGTGTCTCGGAGCTGGGCTCGAAGACTTGGTGGCCAGAGATCTGAGCTCCGGGCTTCGATGTCTCGGAGCTGGGCTCGAACACTTGGTGGCCGGAGAGCTTGGCTCCGGGTTTTTGGGGTCTTGGCACTGGGCTCTGAGACTTAGTGGCCACAGAGCTTGGCTCTGGGCTTTGATGTCTTGGAGCTAGGCTCGAAGACTTGGTGGCTGGAGAGCTTGGTTCCGGGCTTTTGGTGTCTCAACGCTGGGCTCTGAGACTTGGTGGCCGAAGAGCATGGCTCTGGGCTTTGATGTCTTGGAGCTGGGCTCAAAGACTTGGTGGCCGGAAAGCTTGGTTCTGGACTTTGATGTCTTGGAGCTGGGCTCGAAGACTTGGTGGTCGGAGAGCTTGGCTCCGGGCTTTGGTGTCTCGGAGTTGGGCTCGAAGACTTGGTGGCTGGAGATCTGAGCTTTGGGCTTTGGTATCTCGGAGCTGGGCTTGAAGACTTGGTGGCCGAAGATCTGAGCTCCGGGCTTCGGTGTCTTGAAGCTGGGCTTAAAGACTTGGTGGCCAGAGAGCTGAGCTTCGGGCTATGGGTGCCAGACCTGGGGTCGGGCAGAGATTCTCCTTTAAGGCAAAAAGTACTTGCACAGGGGGAACTTTGATTATTGGTGAAAAAGAACCTTACACTATTGATGCAGGGAGCTCGGTCCCGGGCTTTGGAGTCGGAGATCCAGGCTCCAAGTTTTATTATTGGAGGGCTCGGCTCCGAGCTTTGGTGCCGGAGAGCTAGGCCTTGAGCTTCGGTGTGCCGGACCTGGGCCAGGCAGCGACACTTCTGCAAGGCAGAAGGCGATTTATGCAAAAGAGGGCCTTTATTATTTCAAAGGATGAGCCTTACATTACTGATAATATTTTCTCAGGTTGCAGGCATTCCATGTCCGCGGGAATCTGGCATTATCCAAATTCTCAAGGTAGTAGGCTCCATGCGGAAGAGCTTCGACCACCTTATAGGGACCTTCCCGTTTGGCGAGAGCTTGCCGCACTCCCGGGGTTGAGTCGCTTCGGCTCGGTAGAGCACCAGGTCGCCAGGTCAAAGACCTTGGGCCTTACTCATGCATTGTAGTATTGGGCAACTCATTGCCGGTATGCTACCATCTGAAGCCAAGCTTTGTCTCTGGTTTCCTCGATGAGGTCTAAGTTAAGTAGAAGGTGCGCCAAGTTCTGTGCTTCATCATATTGTTGCACCCACAGCATGGGCACGCCGAGCTCGACCGGGACCTTGGCCTCGACACCGAAGACAAGGTTAAAGGGTGTCTCGTCCATCACCGTCCTGGGCGTTGTGTGGTAGGCCCAAAGAACACTTGGGAGTTCTTCCACCCACCTACCCTTGGCCTGGCCCAGCCTGGTCCTAAGTCCCTGGAGAATGGTCCGGTTGGTAACTTCGGCTTCTCTATTTGTCTGGGGGTGAGCGACGGAGGTGAAACGATGCTGGATGCCATGCTCGGCACAAAATTCTTCGAACTCCCGATTATCGAACTGCCGCTCGTTATCGGTGATGATGCAGTGGGATAGTCCGAAGCGGCATATTACTGACTTCCAAAAGAATTGACGGACCTTGGCTTCTGTGATCCGTGCCAGTGGCTCCGCTTCCATCCATTTGGTGAAGTAGTCGATGGCCACCAGCAAGAACCTCTGTTGCCCCGGTGTAGGGGGAAATGGCTTTAAGATGTCCATTCCCCACTAAGCGAATGGCCAAGGGACGTAGAGCTGTGAGATCGGCGTCACCGGTTGACGTTGTATGTGGGCATGGCGCTGGCATTTGTCGCACCTCTTCACAAAGTTGGTGGCATCGTCCCTCATAGTCTACTAGAAGTATCCCTGGCGGAGAGCTTTATATGCCATCATCCTTCCTCCCACGTGGTTCTCGCACAGGCCTTCATGTATCTCCTGGAGAACGAGGGCTGCTTCCACGGGTCTCAGGCACTTCAGGAGTGGGTATGAGTAGGATCAGCGATAGAGCTGTCCTTCCATCAGGACAAATCGAGAGGCTTTCTTTTTGATGAGGCCGACTTCCGCACGGTCCTCGGGCAAAGTACCGTCAGTGATGTATCTGATATACCTGTCCATCTAGCTCGGCTCCGGGGTGACTTGCTATACCTCCTCCGGGGCTTCGTAGCTTGGATTTTTGAGGTACTCAATATACACACGCCCCAGCGACGAGTCTGGTAAGGTCGCGAGTCTCGACAGCGCATCTGTGGTGCGGGCACCAGGCTCAGGAAGAGGCTTCAATTGATACCAAGTTCTTTATGGATAGAAGATTAGGAATTTAAGTCCTGTACTTGTGTTTATTTGAATAATTGAGTCCTGTTTTATTTCAATTTGGGTTTTAAAGTTCAATTAGGCTTTGTATTGAGTCAAGTTGAATAATTGAGTCATGTTTTATTTCAATTTGGGTTCAATTAGAGTTCAATTAGGCTTTGTATTGAGTCGGGTTCAAGAGCTACTTGAAGTTGGGTTTGAATTAAGCCAGATTAAGTGCAACCAACTTCACCAACTACTTGGAGCACCAAATCATCATTAGGTCATGCCACTTGGAGGAAAGATCAAGCCACATCACAAGACACCTCACCCATGAATTTTTGCCCAAATCAAATTCAAATTGAAGGAAGCTCCACTCTTCATGGGATGCCACCTTAAAATTAAGAGTTTGAATTTGTAAATGGACCATTCCACTTTCTTTGGGACGCCCCATGATATTCTCCATGAAAGGTGTTGTATTTTGAATTTGAAAAGGAGCTTAAGGTTTATAAAAGCTCCTAGAATCCTCTTGTAATGGGATGATGAATGAAATGAAATTTTTTTCTAAGAAAGCTTTCTTCCTTTGCTAGCCAAAGACCCTTGAGAGAAGGTAGGTGTGAGACCTAGGATACTTAACCAAATAAGCTACCAATCCCTCTTCCAATCCCATTCAGCCATCCTTGAAGAACCCTCTTCAAGCCTCTCCAATTTTGACCTTCCCATCTTCCAAAAGAGATCATCTACAATGGAGTTCTCCACGCCAACAATTGAAGATGATTCAAGCAAAGGACGCTAAAGAGAGATTACTTCAATCCAAACCTAAGCCAACACTTCCATTCTTAACTTTCCTCTTCCTTTCTTCCAATCTTCCATCTAAACCTTTAACCTTTCCATCTACCTGTGTAGGATCCCCGGGTCTTATGGTTTCCAAGATGAAGGTCTACTATGCCAAAGAATCAGATGCAGGATGCTTTAAAACCTAGAGTAATTCCTTGGTCATTTAAATACTTCATCTTAAGTGTTCCTTACTTCATTTAAGAATATTAATGGCCGGATAACCAATCTTTATAAATCTCTTTCAGATCTGAAATAGGAAATTAAGCTAGCCCTAACCTGTGTGGTTTCCTGACCACGAAGGTCCATTTTCTTAATTGCTTTAATAGGTTGCCTTCCTAGTCATGTTTTCCTTATGTCCTTTTCATGAAATTCTCCTTCTTTACGTAAAATAGCTGCATGCATTTCTACCTCATCATCATTTAATATCTTTAATTCGTAGAAATGCATCATTTCATATATGTACCCCATCAATCCGTGCGAGCATTCTCTCCATGGGGGATATGGAAGATGTTGAAGCATCAGAAGCCTGTCGTGCATGAGCGGACTCGCTCCAGGTATTTCATCATCTAGGGATCTCTGGTTTCGTATTCTCCAGAAACTTGTTCGGCCACCAATTAGGAGTCGGTAAAGACTTTCAAGTTCTGCACGCCCAACTCGCATGAGACCCTTAGGCCCGTGAGGAGCACCTCGTACTCCGCCTACTTGTTCGTCGCAGTGAACTTGAAGCGAAGTGCACATTCGGCTACGATCCCACTGCTGTTGGCAAGAATGAGGCCTGCTCCGCTCCCCCCGGAGTTGGACACGCCATCCACGTGGAGGATCCAGGGTTCCTCCTCTGTTCTGGGCTCAGCTTGATGCTCCGGGGAAATCTGCTCCAGCTCCTCGACGAGTCCGGTGCACTCGACCACGAAGTCAGCTAGGACTTGTGCATTCTGTGATGACCTCGGCCGATACGCGATATCGAATTCGCTTAATGTCAGGGACCACTTGGCCAACTACCCGGATGTTTCGGGGTGGCTGAGTATGGTCCTGAGTGGCTAATCCATCACGACCATGATGGGATGCGCTTGGAAGTAGGGCCTGAGGTGCTTAGCAAACATTATTAGAGCAAAAATAAGTTTTTCAGAGTGGGTATACCAGATCTTCGCATCACGGAGGATTTTGCTGGTGTAGTATACCGGCTTCTGAGATCTGTCCTTATCGACGTGGACGAGGACCGAGCTGATGGCTCTGGGTGTGACCACCAGGTAGAGCAGGAGCTCCTCCCCCTCCTCCAATCTAGAGAGTAGTGGAGGAAAAGCCAGGAACTCCTTCAGTCCTTTGAAGGTTGTCATGCACTCCTCCGTCCAAGTGAAGTCGTGCATCTTGCATAGCGCCTTGAAGAAGGGAAGGCAGCGATCGATCGACCTCGAGATGAACCGACTCAGGGCTGCAATATGTCCTGTCAGGTGCTGGACATGCTTCTTGGATGTCGGGTGCTCTATGTCGACGATCGCCTGGATCTTCTCTGGGTTCGCTTCAATGCCCCTCTGAGTGACCATTGAGCCAAGGAGCCTTCCTGCCACCACTCCGAAGGTGCACTTTGCTGGGTTCAGTTTCATTTGGTGCTTTCGAAGGTTGTTAAAGGCTTCGGTGAGGTCGACGACGTGGTCCGAGCTCGGCTTGCTCATGACAAGCATGTCATCCATGTATACTTGCGTGTTCCGGCCAATTTGGTCTTTGAAGGCCCTGTTGACCAGACACTGGTATGTGGCCCCGGTGTTCTTCAGACTAAAGGGCATCATCTTGTAGTAGTACGTTGATGCGGAAAAAAAAAAAGGATGAGGATGATGATGCTAGCACGGATGATGCTAAGGTGGTTATATCTTGTTTTCTTTTTAGGGTTTTATCTTTGGTTCCCGATTGCAAGCAAAGAGAACCTAGGAAAACTGAAAGAAAAGAGGTCTATACTAGCAGATCAATCCCTAAGAAATGATAGACCAAGACCCCGAGATTAAGGAACCCCGGGATTAGGACTAGCTCGATACACCCAATACCTACCTAGGAGATGGGGATGCAAACCTTTCAAATTCGGAAGCGCCTGGTGCAGAGATCGCTCCACTCGATGGATGCGGCTTGGATGTCCGAGCAATCGCACCCGTGGATGCACCGGTTCCTGATCATGTGGCCGTGATGGCAAGACGACCCATCTCCGATGTCCGTAGCACCGAGGAAGACCTGTAGGCAGCAAGAGAAAGAACGGTTAGCGAAGAGATGAGAAGTGTTGAAGTTGAAATAGGGTTAGGGTAGAGAAACAGGGCTTCGAGCCCGGTATCCGACTGGAGTCCGAAATCAAAGTTGATAACTTGGGGCCTCGCATCCCGTGACATCCCGGAGGATGAAGGAATTATAGCTTCCCACCACTCGACGCTCTCAGGCGAAGGAACGTGGCCTCACACCACTCGACGCCCTCAGGCGAAGGAACGTGGCCTCACACCACTTGACATCCCTGGGGATGAAGGAAGAGTTTTACTCACTCACAACCTAGTCTAGGGAGACAGAGGATTGGAGAAGAAAACACTCAAAAAAGTTTTTTGTATTCATTCACTAACTATTACAAAGAGGGGTTTGGGTCCTTTAAATAGGTACCCAAAGATACATTCAAAATTCAAAAGAAAACCCATTCAAAATTTGAACCAAAAATACAACTCAATTTGAAAGTGGCGCCCAAGCTTTGGAGAGCTTTCTTCTTGGCCGACCAGCTTGGTATGGCATGATGCTTGGCTTGGAGTGGAGGAGTTGCTCCTTGGACTTCCTTCTTTGCTTGCTTGGTTTTGGTAGAAAACATGAAGTGAGGCTAGCTTGGAGGGATTTGTCCCACTTTGACTTTTCTTGGCTTGATTCAAGGCCGACCAAATGGGAATAATCCTAGGCGTGGCATGATTGGAGGCTTGGAGAGGGGGATTGGTCTTTGACCTTCCTTCCTTGCATGGCTTATTTTGGTAGAAGGCTTGAATTGAGGCTTGATGTCTTCACCATGCCTTTCTTGCTTAACTTCATCAAGGGATCATGCCTTTCTTGCTTAACTTCTTTATGGAAGAAGGCTTGAGTGGAGGCATGCATCAAGGGATTTGAAACTTCTTTCCACTTGGAGAATGGAGGATGCCTTTCTTGCTTGACTTCTTTATGGAAGGAGTCTTGAGTGGAGGCATGCATCAAGGGATTTGAAACTTCTTTCCATGACCGCCCATCCTAGATTGGAAGAGAGCTTGAAGAGGGGAGGGGAAGGGGGCATGGATCATGTGAGTGGTCCCCTTTCTTGGGCACCCAAAACAAACCACATGTCATCACCTCAGTGCGCCACATAAACAGATAAGGTGGGCCCTGAGCTGACATGTCTCCTTGCCTTTGTTAGGCTTAAAAGAGACTTAACTTTTGAACCACTAAAGACTTCATCGGCTTAGACTCAGCCCAACTTATTACAAGACTCAGCTCGACCCGATGGGTCAAGGTACAGACTCCATTTAAGCAAATAAACTAGAGGCTGACAGCCTTAATACAGGACTCGATAAACACAGAACCCTAATCAGAGATCCCCCGAAGTTTGAAGGGCTCAAGTCAAACCTTGATGCCCACATCAATTGTCCCTTGGTCGGTGATGAAGGCGGTATGCTCTTTGTCCTCTGGGTGCATCCAGATCTGATTGTATCCAGAGAATGCATCCATGAAGGAAAGCAGCCGGTGACCTGAGGTGGTGTCCACCAGTTGGTCAATCTTCGGTAGAGGGAAACAATCCTTCAGACATGCCTTGTTGAGGTCGGTGTAGTCCATGCAGATCCTCCATTTGCCGTTACTTTTCTTTACCATCACCACATTCGCCAGCCAGCTCGGGTATTATACCTCCCGGATGAAGCCGGCGATGAGGAGTTTGTCGACTTCCTCATTGATTGCCGCCTACCTCTCGAGGGCAAAACTCCTCTTTTTTTGCCGAAATGGCCTGCACTTCGAGTCAATGCTTAGCTTGTGGGTGATGATGTCAGAGGGGATACCTGGAATATCCGCCACCATCCAAGCGAACACATCTGCATTCACCCATAAGAACTCTAACAGGTGGGCTCTTTCCTCTTCTTGTAGATGGGCCCTGATCTGCACCTTCTTCTCCTGGTAGGCTCCGAGCGGATAAGACAGTAGGCGCTCGGCAGGGCCACCCCTGGGGTCATGTGCCCTTTGGTCGAGGTCGTCTGCCCTGGGATCATCCCTAGGGACTTGGGTCCAGGGGAGAGTTTGGAAACTATGCTGTACCGACTGAGGTGCACCTCTTAGCTTGCCGACTCCGTAGGGAGTTGGGAACTGCACCAGCAGCCGCCTTTTGAAAATGATGGTGTTGAGCAGATTGAGCCCAGGTCAGCCAAGTATCACGTCGTAGGCTAAAGAAAGCCTAACCATTATGAAGGTCAACATAACTGTGGCCTACCGAGGTGGGATCCCGGCGGTGACTGGGAGAGTTATCTCTCCTTCTACCCTCACAGAATCTCCCGTGAAACCGACAAAGGGTGTATGCACAGGTCTAAGTTGGATGGAGGATAGGTTATTCTGGAGAAAGTATCACAAAAAAGCATATCTGTGGAGCTTCCACTATCAACCATGATGCATTTTACAGGATGCTTTGCGATCGTCATCTCGACGACCACGGCAACATTATTTACATTTTCCCCCCATCTCCCCCCTCCCTTATAAAGGGGAGTACATTTTTAGAATGCCCTACCCCCCGGGCCTTCTTGGATGCGCACTCGGCTCCCCAACATATCAACCCCATCGATTTCTCGGTAGGGCAGATGATCGACTTCTAAAAGAACTGGCAGACCTTGGCTTCTGTGATCTGTGCTAGTGGTCTACTTCTACCCACTTGGTAAAATAATCAATGGCCACTATTAGAAACTTTCGTTGCCCTGATGCAGGAGAAAATGGATTTAGGATGTCCATTCCCCACTGGGCGAACGGCCATGGGGTGGAGAGATGGGAGAGCGGCGCCGCCAGCTAATGCTGTATGTGGGCATGGCGTTGGCACCGGTCACACCTCTTCATGAAGTCGGCGTCGTCCTCCCTCATGGTCTCTCAATAGTATCCTTGTTGGAGGGCCTTATACGTGAGAGTCCTTCCCCCGACATGGTTTCTGTAAAGGCCCTCATGTATCTCTCAGAGTACAAAGGCTGCCTCTGTGGGTCTCAGGCATCTTAGGAGTGGATAGGAGTAAGATCGGCGATAGAGTTGTCCTTCCATGAGGATGAACCTTGAGGCCTTCTTCTTGATAAGGTCGGCCTATGCGCGATCTTCTAAAAGGGTGCCATCGGTGAAGTATCAGATGTACCTATCCATCTAGCTCAGCTCCGGGGTGACTTGCTGGACCTCTGTGGGAGCTTCGTTGCTTGGATTTTTAAGGTACTCGATGTGAGCGCACCCCAGTGACGAGTCTGGTAAGGTCTCAAGTCTTGACGGCATATCGGTGCGAGCATTCTCACCTCGAGAGATATGAGAGATACTAAAGCATTGGAAACCTGTCATGCTTGAGTGGACGCATTCCAGGTACTTCATCATCTAGGGTTCTTTGGCTTCATACTATATGAAGACTTGTCCGGCCACCAGTTGGGAGTCGGTAAAGACCTTCAGGCTTCGTACACCCAGCTCACGGGAGACCTTGAGGCCCGTGAGGAGTGCCTCGTACTCTGCCTGGTTGTTTGTTGTGGAAAAGTTGAAATGGAGTGTGCATTCAGCTACAACTCCATCGCTATTGGTGAGGATAAGACCTGCACCACTTCCGCCCACGTTGGATGCACCATCGACATGGAGGATCCAGGACTCCTCCTTGGCTTCGGGCTCCACTTGGTGCTCCAGGGTAGTCTGCTCTTGCTCTTCGACGAATCCCACGCACTCGACCAGGAAGTTAATCAGCACCTGGACCTTCTGAGATGATCTCGGTCGGTATGCGATGTCGAACTCGCTGAGCTTTAGTTTCCACTTGGCCAAATGTCCGAATGTGTCGAGACGACTGAGCGCAACCCTCAGGGACTAGTTCGTCAAGATCGTGATCAGATATGCTTGGAAGTAAGGCCTGAGATGCTGAGCAGAAATGATAAGAGCAAAAATGAGATTTTCAGATCGAGTGTACCTGATCTCAGCATCCTGGAGGATCTTACTGGTGTAGTACAGATTTTAATAAATTAGTTTGGGATTTATCTTTTATTTGAATTTTGAATTAGGATTTGGTTGGTTAGGATTGAGATATGGATAGGCTTATCTTATCCTATCTTGTATTTGAATTTGAGTCTTCTCTATCTTTTTATCATGTATTCAAATTCAAACGAGGGTTGGACAGGTCTATAAATACTACCCTCAGTCCTTTAAAAAAAAAAAAAAAATTGGAGAAAAAATTTGAGTTTTTTAGAAGAGTGATTCTTCTGTCCTTCGCCTTCGGGCATGGGAGTGATGCCCTAGTTATTCCCCTTTCCATTCCATCTTCTTTATCCCCTCGTGACCTTTGAGATCCATCCTAGCGCCTCCAAGTATCGAAGAGGGTATAATGCCTTAGAGGTCAGAGGTCTCTTCGTTAGGGTGAGTCCCAAAGTCTATGAAATCCATATCCCCATCCTACATCCCCACTATTCCTTCGCCACCCTTAGAAAAAAAAATACCAAAAAAAATAGTACCCTAATTTAGGTGACTTCTAGGCTCACCAACGATCCTACCCCCATCCGTCCCCCATCAGGATCGTCCTCGGCAGCCTTGGCCCCGAGGATGGTTTAAAGGTAGTGTTGAATTGGCTGAGGTGCCCCCCTCATCTCCCCGACACCATAGAGAGCTGGAAACTACACCAAAAGTTTCTTTGTGGAAATGACCGCGTCGAGCAGGTTGAGCCCGGGTCGGTCGAGTATCACGTTGTAGGAGGAGGGAAGCTTTATAACTATGAAAGTCATCATTACGATGCTCTGCCCAGGTGGCGTCCTGGCAGTCATGGGGAGAGTGATCTCCCCCTCGACTCCTACAGAGTCACTCGTGAAACCAACAAGGGGCATGTGCATGGGTCTGAGCTGAGCGGAGGAAAGGTTCATCCTAGAGAAAGCATCATAAAAAAGCATATCGGTGGAGCTTTCACTATCAACCATGATGCATTTTACAGGATGCTTTGCGATCATCATCTCGATGACCATGGCATCATTGTTTACATTTTTATTTTCAACCCCCCCTCCCTCGCAAAGGGAAGCACATTCTCAAAATTTTCCCCCCGGGGCCTTCTTGGAAGCGTGCTCGACTCCCCAGCATATCATCCCCACCGGCTTCTCGGTAGGGCAGTTGTCAACTACAGGGACTGGAGAGAGAGCGGCAAGTGCCTGAGGCTCCGCCGGGGGTCTGCCCCCCATGAACCTTCCAAGGTAGCCCTTCTTTATGAGTTCTTCAATTTCCTTCTTGAGGTGCCGGCATTCCTCGATGTCGTGGCCATGGTCGCGATGAAATTGGCAGTACTTCATCCTATCATGACTGGTGGACGGCTTCAGTAGAGGTAGGCACCTCAGATAGCCTCACCCTCGATCTCCATAAGGATCATCGCCCTCGGGGCGAGAAGAGGAGTGAAACTCTCTTCCAGGATGGGGTCTCTTCTCGGCTTCGACCTCGCCGGAAGCTCAATGCAGCTAGTCCAAGCTTTTGCATCCCGAATATCTCCCTGGGAAATGGTTTCTTCAGAGGCCTTCCATTTAGCTCCCTCCCCGTGCGATCCACCTCCTCGGCATGGATGTACTTCTAGACTCGGAGGAGGAGCTTGGAGTAAGTCTTGGGGGGCTTCTTGTCGAGAGAGTAGGTCAGGCGGGAAGTCCTGAGCCCTCTCTTCAGTGCCAGCATAGCAACTGGCTCATCAAGGTTGTAGATCTCCAGTGGCAATCTTGAAGCAGGCCACGTAGTCCCGTAGGAGCTCATGGTCCTGCTGCCTAATGGAGAAGAGATTGTCCACCTCCCGTGGCACCTTCCGACAAGCATCGAAGTGAGCCACAAACTTTTGCTCCAACTGAACGAAGCAACTGATGCTCTCCGGCTCTAGACGGGTGAACCACACTCGGGCTGCTTTCTGGAGAGTAGCAGGAAAGGCGATGTAGAGGAGAGCATCGATCATGCCCTGGACTGTCATGAGAGCCTTGTAGCTCTCAAGATAATCCAAGGGGTCGGTGGTCCCGTCATAGGGATCCACCTGTGACATGCTGAACCGGCTTGGAACCGGCTCCTCTTGGACTTCTCGGGAGAAAGGGGGATGGGCGTCGTAGCCTGCTGGCTCGTCGGTGAAGCCCTACAGATTTGCAAACTGGCGGGATAGCTTCGCCAGCTTGCACTCCTACTCCTCCAGGCGCTTCTCTGCCATGCACCTGACGGCCTCGTCGGTAGAACTCTCCGTGGAGGCTGAAGGAGTCAGAGAAGGTGATATAAGATGGTGTCCATGAGGGGGATCTTGCCTTTTCGACCTGTACAGGCTCTAGCTGTTACCCGCTCAAGGGTCAGGGACCGGCTCTCCTGATGGGGATCTCAGAGCAGCACTGATCTCGAAGCTGCATTGATCCCGGAGCAGCACTGCTCCCAGAGCAACACCGATCCCGGAGTAGCACAGATTTTAATAAATTAGTTTGGGATTTATCTTTTATTTGAATTTTGAATTAGAATTTGGTTGGTTAGGATTGAGATATGGATAGGCTTATCTTATCCTATCTTGTATTTGAATTTGAGTCATCTCTATCTTTTTATCCTGTATTCAAATTCAAACGAGGGTTGGACAAGTCTATAAATACCACCCTCAGTCCTTTAAAAAAAAAAAAAAGTTTTTGGAGAAAAGAATTTGAGTTTTTAGAAGAGTGATTCTTCTTGTCTTCGCCTTCGGGCATGGGCGTGATGCCTTAGTTATTCCCCTTCCCATTCCATCTTTTGTATCCCCTCGTGACCTTTGAGATCCATCCTAGCACCTCCAAGAATCGAGGAGGGTGTAATGCCCTAGAGGTGAGAGGTCTCTTCATTAGGGTGAGTCCCAAAGTCCATGAGATCCAGATTCCTATCCTATATCCCCATTGTTCCTTCGCCACCCCTAGAGAAAAAATACCAAAAAAAAAATGTACCCTAATTTAGGTGACTTATAGGCTCACCAACGATCCTAATCTGTCCCCCATCAATTTTGGTATCAGAGCCCAGAAAAAATTAGGGTACCCCATATTCCCTTCTATCCCGACAATCCTTATCATCCCCGTCCTCCATCTTTCACCCGGTCCAGCACCCCTTGGTCGCCTCTCCATCTATCTCCATCGCTGTTTTCCATCCCATCGATCGCCATTATTCCGTTGCTGTTTCGTCAAACCACGACCGACCGCTGCAGTCATCATCTTCCTTAAACCCACGCCCGTCTGCTCGTGTCCGCCATGGCCCAAGCCTCCCGTCGTCCGTAAGTTTCCTCCAGCCACCCTGTCATCCATAAGCCTCTTCCGATTTTATCCGTCCGACCTCCCTCTTCCACGCCGTCTCCGATCGCCGCATCGCTCTTCCACAACCATCTCCGTCTTCCCCGAAGCACCATTCCACCCTTCGGTCTAGTCCACAACAAAGGAGCTCCCATCCCCAGACGACCCCGATCCGCCAAGACTTCCCT
Source organism: Areca catechu (assembly GCA_021397845.1). NCBI lineage: Eukaryota > Viridiplantae > Streptophyta > Magnoliopsida > Arecales > Arecaceae > Areca > Areca catechu. Next base: position 33,273,410 of record CM038041.1, read on the forward strand.
CCCATCTCCCATCGCCAGGTAATCCCCCCTGTCTCAAACCAGACCTCACTCCTCCGTCTCCCAACGCTAGATCTCCCCTCCTCCCTGCTTTCCCAGGAGCTCAGATCCAAGTCCCACTCCCAAACCTCCTTCCTCCGGTTCTTCTCTATCGACCGGTCTCCCTCCTTCCGGCCCTCCGTCGCCGGACTTCCCATCGCCAGTCCTTTCGTCGTCCGGTCACCTCCCTGCTCCTCACGCCTGGACATCCCCGAGCATTTAGTGACCTTTCCGGACGCCTGCTCGACGTTCCTCCACCGGAGCCCGATTCCCCCCGCCAGAAACAAGGCCGCGAGATCACCCCGGTGCCGTCCTCTCCGAACCACCATCCCATGAAGCAGCCTCCCATCTCCCCTGTTCCACAAAGCCGCTGTTCTGCCCTCAAAGAAGACCGCCCCAGGCTCGCCCTCCTCCGGTCTGCCCCTCATCAGACGCTGTCTTCCAGTCCTCCCACGCCGGATCTCCCTTCTCCGGGCCGCCCCGATGCCGGATCTCACTCCTCCTGGAGATCGCCATGACGCCAGCCCTCCGCAAACGTTGCGCCCGAACCGAGCACACCTCCCCTGCTCCTCGGGCTCACGAACAACACTTCCGGACATCACCGTTGCCAAGCCTCTTCTCCGGACCACCTCTCCTCGGAGATCTCATCCGAACACCTCCTTCCAGTGCAAAGCTCCTGTTCCAAAAAGCATGCAAGATGAATCGTGAAGTTGCTGTTGAAGAAGACCCGAATAGCTATTCTAGCTATTCTGGCTATTCCACATATATCCTGGATTTATTCCAGCTTAGAATAAATCCTGTTTACTTTAAATTGGGTCATGTGCATCCTAGAGCCAGCCTAACTCGATGGAGCCGAGTTTCCCCCACCTCAGGAAAATAATGGGGATCTCAGAGCAGCACTGATCTCGAAGCCGCATTGATCCTGAAGCAGCACTGATCCCAGAGCAACACCGATCCCGGAGTAGCACAGATTTTAATAAATTAGTTTAGGATTTATCTTTTATTTGAATTTTGAATTAGGATTTGGTTGGTTAGGATTGAGATATGGATAGGCTTATCTTATCCTATCTTGTATTTGAATTTGAGTCATCTCTATTTTTTTTTCCTATATTCAAATTCAAACGAGGGTTGGACAGGTCTATAAATACCACCCTCAGTCCTTTGTAAAAAGTTAGTTTTTTTGGAGAAAAGAATTTGAGTTTTTAGAAGAGTGATTCTTCTTGTCTTCACCTTCGGGCATGGGCGTGATGCCCTAGTTATTCTCCTTCCCATTCCATCTTCTGTATCCCCTCGTGACCTTTGAGATCCATCCTAGCACCTCCAAGTATCGAGGAGGGTGTAATGCCCTAGAGGTGAGAGGTCTCTTTGTTAGGGTGAGTCCCAAAGTCCATGAGATCTAGACTCCTATCCTACATCCCCACTATTCCTTCTCCACCCTTAGAGAAAAAAATACCAAAAAAAAAATGTACCCTAATTTAGGTAACTTCTAGGCTCACCAACGATCCTGATCTGTCCCCCATCATCTTTCGATCAACCAATCCAGCCCGTTGCCTCTTTGCCAGGGTTCGGTGACTACCCCGGTGGTCAGTGGTGGCCCGTGGCTACGAGGGCCTTCTTTGGAAGGAATGCAGGCTGTTGCGGGGTGCTACAGCATGGGCCGCGGGGGTCCCTGGCTGTTGGTGGGTAGCCAAGGACTGGTGCTGGTGCTGGAGCTGGTGCACTGCTGTAGTGAGAATCTATATCTGCTGGACGAGTATGGCTAGCTGAGTGTCCACCGAAGGTGGTTGAGCTGGAGCGAGGAGCTCCCCCTCTGGACTATGCGAGTCCCCACGGGAAGGAGGATCCCCTACACGACTGGTGGAGACTTCTCTCGCCCGCATCATCACCATCCTCCTAATGAGTTGCTTGCAAGGGGACTAGGTTGGATCATAATGTGTCCTGCCCCTTACTTGGCATGCCAATCTGTTGCCACCAAGATCATCGTGGCCTGTAGCTAAGGTCGAGATCAGAACGTGCTCCTATCACTCGGGATCCTACTCGATCGCCCGAACCTGCAAAACAGTGTCAGTAACCTGGGCCGGGGATCCAGCAGGGGCACTCCGACAGTCAAGTCAGTAATGATCCAGGAGAACAGATCCTCCCGGTCGAGCCCCGAGAGTGGACTCCATGATAGGAGGAGAGTATAATGCACTGGAAAAATGTAAAGGAGTTGAGTGCGGAGTAGGAGTGCCGGCTAAGGAGCTGAGATGGCTGTGTCCATCAAGACCTTTCCCACAGGCCTCCGGTAGCCTGGAATTCTCAGGCTGGTTTCCTGCTCTCCTGCATGCTTGGCTCTACTTTTCTCCACCTAACTATGTTTTTTCTTGCTTATCTTCTTTCTGGAACCATGGAAAGTTTTTTTAAGCTACTGGGGGACTGCCAGGTACTTGCCTTGGGATCTTCGCATCGTTTACTGGCGCATGTGGCATCGCCTGGTGTCGTGTATAGGATTCCTTTCCCCATCTATGAAAGGGGACGGTACCGCATGTGCTGACATTCCTTCTGGTCGCTCTGCTTCTAGAAACATGGCAGGGCCTCGATCAGCGGGCCGTCACCTCTTGGACCTGGATCTGCTTGTTGATTTTCCCTTTTGGGGGGCACAGATGGTTGGTGAGGAGCGCAAAGCCTTGATCAGGGGCCTCTTCCCATTTTGGTGTAAGTAACGGTTGGAACCATCATCATGGGCTGGCAGGCATCTTTTTGCAATCCTCGAACGTCAAGCCGCCATCCCGGGAGGGTGGCGACTTCCTTCAACAGCAGATCTCTTTGTGTGAGGTGGGGCTGATCTGGAGAGGCGAAGCTCGACCTCGGTCGCAGTGTCTCGACCTGAAGGGAGCGTGGCTGGGCGAATGAGGGCGGAGCTTGACTTTGACCTCGGTGTCTCGACCCGAAGGGAGCGCAGCCGGGCATAGGAGGGCGAAGCTCGACTTCAACCGCGGCATCTCGACCCGAAGGGAGCGTGGCTAGGCGAAGGAGGGCGGAGCTCGACTTTGACCTCGACGTCTCGACCCAAAGGGAGCACAATCGGACGAAGGAGGACGGAGCTCAACTTCAGCCTCGGTGTCTCAACCCGAAGGGAGCGCGACCGGGCAAAGGAGGGCGGAGCTCGACTTCGACCTTGACATCTCGACCCGAAGGGAGCGCGGCCGGGCGAAGGAGGGTGGAGCTCGACTTCGGCCTCGACGTCTCGACCCGAAGGGAATGCGACCGAGTGAAGGAGTCCGATCAGAGGCATCCCACGTGGCAGCTTTGTTCATCATGTCACTCAATGGAATCTAACATGGGTCCCACATCAGCGATCCTGCCACATAAAAACTAAATGCTGTTTAACTAAAAATGTAGTTAAGTTTTATTTGTTTAATATATGTATAATTTATGAAATGGTAGATGATTTTAAAGTTGACAAAATTTAAAAAATATTTAATATGACTCAATTGGATTCGGGCCTAGTAAATCCAAATTACCCGATATCTGATTGAGATGGGTTTGGATAAAAAAAACCTAGTCCCGATAGTGTTTGGGACAAGTTTGGGTAGTTTATTAAGTATTCGAGTTTGGGTTTGGATAGTTATGTACCCAACCCGAACCCGATCCATTGCCATCCCTACTCAGGCTGTACCTCAGGCATATCAGTGGGTGGCTCTAAGGGCCCTGCCTCATCTAAAAAGATGCGCTCCTCCGCTGCTATATCCTCATCTCTATCAGTGACCTAAATAGATATGCGCCATCTCCACTGGCTTCTAACAAGCTGGTGCCCCATCCAATGAAGAGATCTGATGTCATAGACATCAGTGTGCAGTAACTGCCGGTAGGGCTCATCATCCATCTCTACTTCATAAGTTCTAAACAGTAAAGTCAAGCCCATCCTGTAGGGCAAACACAATCTCTGGCTGATAGATGCCTCCGTCAGCTGATGTACCATGAGTACCGGTAGGCATACAAGAGTGTGCTGTACCAGAGAAACCATCACCAACAGCTCCTGCTCTATGATGAATTCGAAATGGCCAATCTTCGGTAGAAGAATCTGGACTACTATGTGATGCAGCAACCTCATCTCAGAAGATAACCTCGAAGCTACAATTGTGGCTCCCTCAGGTAAATCATCTGTCTCGAAAATGCAACGGAGACCACTGACCCTGTCCACTAAGCTGTCCACCACTGATCCTCTCATGGGAATGTCCCATACTCTCTTCAGAATCTCTGCTATCACTAGGACATCTCTATCACGCACCTGAGCAACCCATCCATCACTACCTCGAGCAAGTGAACCATAGAAATCTCGAATCAAACCCGGGTAAAATCTCTCTGTCAAGGAGCAAAATGGCACCAAACCTGTATCCATGAGCCACTGACCTATCCTAAACTACTGCTGATCAATGAACTCGAAGTCCACATGATGTCCTCCAATGATGGTCTTCGATCCCATCCAACTAGTTGCCGGAAAGAGAGGTCTAGCAGGGACATCAGGTGCATCTGCTGCTCTAGCATCATGCCTTGCCTTAGTTCTCCTTTCTTCTTCTTGATTAGATGGTCTTGGATGCTGGACAACTTGCTTCCTAGGCCCCTTTCAAAGATACAAGATTGAAATACAAGAGGGGAAGAAACCTAGGGTGGTTTCTACGGTGCAAAATCAAGGAGAAAGGAGGAAAACGGTAGAAATCGAAGGAAAAAACTATCCCAAATGAAGATTTGAGAGTTTTGGAGTTGATATTTGGAGGGAAGATGTTTTTGGAATGGAATAGGGGTGAGTCGGCTCGATTTGGAAGGAAAAAGACGAAGAGAACACTTCATTTTCCTATTTTTATCTCGGTCTGTCGCCGTTCAAGTGTCGACTCACGACATTGAGGATCAGACTGATATCTAGATACCACAAACCAATATCAATTGTACCAGATAAGTATCTAAATATGCACTTAACAGCCAACAGATGAGACTCTTTAGGATCAGACTGATATCTAGTACACATACATATACTGAATATTATATCTGGTCTACTAGCAGTCAAATATAATAAAGAGCCAATCATTCCTCTATATAATTTTTGATCAATGGATTTACCATGTTCATCTTTATCAAGTTTACAAGAGGGGCTCATAGGTGTACCTATTGACTTAGTAGTCTCCATCCCAAACTTCTTTAAGATTTTTCTTGTATACTTAGCTTGGTTAGTGAAGATTACATCCTTAGTTTGCTTGATTTGGAGTCCGAGAAAAAAATTGAGTTCTCCTATTATGCTCATTTTGTACTCTTTCTGCATAAGCTTTGCAAACTTTTGACAAAGAATCTCATTAATAGCACTGAATATAATATCATCATCATAAATTTGTACTACTAATAAGTCATCATTTTTCTTCTTTAGAAATAAAGTTGCATCAACATGGCCTCTAGAGAAATCATTTTCAATCAAAAACTTGTTGAGTCTTTCATACGATGCTCGGGATGCTTGTTTTAAACCATAAAGTGCTTTGTGTAGTTTAAAAATATAATTAGGATGTGCATGATTTTTAAAACCAGGTGGTTGTTCAACAAATACTTCTTCTACTATATAACCATTCAGAAAAGCACTTTTAACATCTATTTGAAAATGTTTGAAGTTCATAAAACAAGCAAATCCCAATAATAGTCTAATTGCCTTAAGTCTAGCAACATGAGCAAAGGTTTCATCAAAATCAATCTCTTCCTCCTGATTGTAGTATTTGGCAACTAGCCTAGCTTTATTTCTAGTTACAATTCCATTTTCATCCAATTTATTCCTAAATATCCATTTTGTGTCAATAATAGAAATGTTAGATGGTCTTTCTATTAATGTCCAAACATTATTTCTTTCAAACTGAATTAGTTCATCTTGCATATTATTTATCCAATTAGGATCTTTTTCAGCATCTTCAAAACATTTTGGCTTTATCTGAGAAACAAAAGTAATTTAATCATATTCATTTCTAATTGAAGATCGAGTTCTCATCCCTTTTAATGGATCACCTAGGATTAACTCCTTAGGATATCCATGAGCATACCTCCACTCCTTGGATAGATCTTGATGCTTTGGTGTAGATTGTATGGCTTCTTCCATTTCATTATTGTCTTTATCCTCTTCATTTTGTTGAGAGGGTTGATCATCCAAAGTCAACTTCTTTAACTTGTCAGTACCTGCACATGCATCAGAAGTATCCTCTTTTCTAGAGAATTTGTTAGCAGACTCTTCAGAAAATACATGTACAATCTCCTCTACAACTAGGATTATTTTATTAAAAATTCTGTATGCCCTACTTGATGTAGAATATCCTAGAAAGATACCTTCATCAGACTTGGCATCAAATTTTTCAAGATTGTCTTTACCATTATTCAAAATGAAATATTTACAACCAAAAACTCGAAAATATTTTAAAGTTGATTTTCTTTGATTCCAAAGTTCATAAGGAGTTTTCTTTAAAATAGGATGAATTAAAACATGATTCAAAATATAGCAAGCAGTATTAATTGCTGCAACCAAAAAATATCTTGATAAATCATTTTTATAAAGCATAGTGCGTGCCATTTCTTCTAAAGTATGATTTTTCCTTTCTACTATCCCATTTTACTAAGGTATCCTAGGTACAGAAAAATTATTTTCAATACCTTTTTCATTGCAAAAATTTTTGAAATCTTAATTTTCAAATTCAAAACCATGATCACTATGTATGCAAATAACTGAAGTACCTTTTTCATTAGAAACCTTTCGATAAAATTTTATAAATACTGAAAATGATTCATCTTTATGAGTGAGAAAGAAAATCTAAGTAAACCTTGAAAAGTCATCTACTATAACTAGTCCATATCTCTTACCTCCTAGGCTAGATGTCCTAGTTGGTCCAAAAAGATCCATATGGAGTAGTTCTAATAACCTAGTAGTTGTAACAAAACCTTTAAGTTTAAAAGATATTTTTACTTATTTTCCAAATTAGCAAGCTTCACAAATTTTATCTTTTTCAAAACTAAGTTTTGGAAAATCACTTACTAAATCCTTTTTAGAGAGTTTTGAAATTAAATACATGCTAGCATAACCTAATCTACGATGCTAAAGCCAACTAGTCTCATTTATAGTAGAATTCATTGCAACTAGGCATTCTCCAATAGGCAAAAATAGATTGTCCAAATCTACTAGATAAACATTACCATGCCTTTTTCCAATGACTTTTACTTCATTTTTATTAGGACTAGCTATCGTGCAATAAGATGATTCGAAAACAACTTGAAAACCTTTATCATAAAATTGGCTAATGCTAAGAAGATTATGCTTTAAACTGTCAACTAAAAGTACATTATTGATATAAGTAGAAGGGAAGATGTGAACCTTACAATACCAATGATTTTTTCTTTACCATTATCACTGAAGGTCACACTCCCTCTATTTATTATCTTAAGAAAGGTAAATTGCTTCACATCTCCTATCATGTATCTTGAACAAACACTATCAAGATACCATAGTCTTTTGTTTTCTTTGGTTGCAAGACACACCTATAAAACAAATCAAATTTTATTTTTAAGTACCCAAGCCAACTTGGGACTTTTAAGGTTAGTACTTAACTTGGTTCCTTTTGAAATCCAAATCTTTCCAAAATTATTGATTTTCCTTAAATTGCATTGAAAAGCTTTATGACCTAATTTTTTGCATGAAAAATATGTAATGCTTGATGATACAGGTACAAAGAAATTTTGGAAATACCTTTGCTATTTTTGAAGTTTGTATCTTAATCATGTTTTGTTAAAAATAGCTATTTGATTATTTAAAAGAAGATTTAATTTTTTAAAACTATAAGTGAACTTTTCAACAAAGGATTTTATTTTATCAAGTTCATCTTTATAGTTTTTGTTTTCTATCTCTAGATCTTTGTTTTTCTTTAAAAAATCATCATTTGAAATAATAGCTTTAGATCTTTTTAAAACTTCATTTTTCATTGTTAAAGCTTTGTTTTTCTTTTCTAAAACATCAAGTTTACTTTTCAATTCATTAACTTCATTTAAAAAAGAATTGTTTTCATGTGAAAAACTATTTAAATACTTTTTCAATTTTCTATTTTCAGATAAAATCAATTTATAATCATGCATCAATTCATCAAATGCATTTTTCAATTCATCGAAAGTAAAATCTACTTCAGAGTCAGAAATTATCTCTTCTTGTTCTTGTTGTGCCATGAAATATAGATTGGCGACTTCAGTTAGTTCTTCATCTGAGCTGGAGGTCTCGCTGTCACTCCAGGTCATCATCATAGCTTTCTTTTTAAGCTTCTTTCTTGATTTCTTTAGGAAAGGGCAATCAAACTTGTAATGTCCGGGCTTCTTGCATTCGAAGCATGTTGGCACCTCCTTCTCCTTATCTTTTTCTTTCTCCTTTTTTTTTCCTTGTCTTTACTTGTTTGGAACCTTTTCTTGTAAGGAAATTTTCTTCTTTTCATAAATCTTCTGAACTTGCTAGAAGGGCTTCCTCACTCTCATCCTCTTCTTCTTCTTCTGATTCTTCATTTAAGGATTCTTCTTAAATTGTAGACTTGAAGGCTATCCCCTTTTTATTTTTGTCCAAGTCCATGGATTTCTGCTTTAGATTTACCTTATAAGTCATGAGCGATCCCACTAGTTGCTCCAAGGATAATTTATCAACATCTTTAGCTTCTTGTATGGCAGTCACCTTTGGATCCCATGAAGTTGGAAGTGACCTGAGAATTTTGTTAACAAGATCAGCATTAGACATGACTTTACCTAAGCTTCTCATGCCATTAAAAATGCTTGTGAATATAGTGTACATGTCAATGATAGATTCATTTGGTTCCATTCGGAACATCTCATAAGTATGTACTAACATGTTTACTTTTGTATTCTTCACTTGATTAGTACCCTCATGAGTAACTTCAAGTGTATCCCATATTTCCTTAGCAGATGTGCATGTAAAAATTCTATTGAATTCACTAGGATCTAATGCACAATAAAGGAGATTCATTGCTTTCGCATTAATCTCGGACTGTTTAATGTCATTTTCATTCCAATCCTCTTCGAGCTTTGGGATGGAAATACCATTAACCATAATTGAAGGAATATGTGGACCCTTATCAACAACTTTCCATAAATTATAATCTATTGAATGTATATAAATTCTCATTTTAGTTTTTCAATAAATATAATTTGTTCCATTAAAATATGGATGTCTATTTAAGGCTTGTCCCTCAACTACATTAGTACCAAGGGGGATTGCCATAGATCTTTACTCAAGACAGTTAGACCTATATACTGAGAATGAAGCTCTGATTCCATTGTTGCCTAGTAAGCAACCCAAGAGGAGGGTGAATTAGTTTTCTAAAAAATAAAACGCAAGTGTGTGTACCAATCCAATAAACAACTTTAGTGCAATGAGATGCAAGAGTAATGTACTCTTAAAGAGTATGCAGTGGAAATTTAAAAGCAATAAATGTAAGAGCAAGAAAGAGACAAACAATCACAAACGCAATCCAAGTATAGTGGTTCGGTTCTTTCCAATGCACCTACATCCACTCCCCAAGGTCTACATAAGAATTCACTATAATCTTCACCGATTATAGCTGATTAGTTTTCTGGGCTTACTAATCAAACCTTGACTTGTTTTCACAAGGCTTACAAGTCAAAACCTCCCTTATTTTTGTGGGCTAACCAAGAACCTAATTGATTTTAAGGCTCACTAACAACCTCTTTGATTTTCAAAACTAACCAATAACCTCCTTGGTTTTTAAGGCTAACCAATAACCTTTACAACAGGGATACAGTTTTAAAGTAAATCAACAAGAAAAGCTTTCTAAATAAAAGTAGATATCTCTTTGAAGCTTTGAGGAATTGCTTGTCTTCAACTTAATGAAGCCTCAATCAATGCTCAAGAATGTTTGACTTGAATGCTCCTGAGGGCTTTGAATGCTTTGAGACTTCTTTTTGCTTGAAGGTAGTTGCTCTCAATGAATGGGAGTAATGCACTTGCTTTTCTTTTTCTATTGTTGATCCTCTTTTATTTAGATTTGATTTGAATCACTTAAATACCTTTCCAAGGCCTCAAAGTCAGTTTATGGTTGTTAGACATGAAAAACTAGCCGTTGGAAGCCAAGAGGGTCTAGTTCTACATTTGAAAAAACTAGCTATTACTGTTTCTAGAACTCCAAGTATCGACACTTCAAGCTGTGAGTTGACACTTAGGGTTGACATTTAAGTCCCATAAGTCGACACCAAGTTCAATTTTTTTTTGAAGCTCTCTGAAATTCTCGGGTGAGTCGACACTTCTTTTGTTGAGTCGACACTTGTCATCCATGAGTCAATACTTCAGGCAAGTCTTCAATTTCAGCAAGTTCTGTATCAAAATTTTCTCAAGCCTTAAGCCGATCCTTGAGTCGACACCTTGAGTTGACACTTGACTAGCATGAGTCGACACTTCAGCCATGCCATCTGAAACTCTATCTGCGTGCCGGCTTGAGCTAATACTTCCACTATCATAAGTCGATACTTGAGTTGTGAGTCGACACTTGCTGAGATTTCTTTAAAAACCATTGAACCTCTGCTGAAACCAATTTGTGCTGGACTATCCAAGTACTTTCAAGCAATCTTCAAGTACTTAAGTCTATTTAAAACTGATCTTTCATTCATTGAAGGGACTTTATCATTTTTGACAAGAAATCAAGAGTTGTTGAATTAAAGAATACATTTTTCTATAAAAACACACTTTAAAGAAACAGTTAGTACTCAACTTATACTTAAGTATTTTGTTTATCATCAAAATCAATAACGGAGTCAACATGACTGATAACTATGTTATACACATATATAAAAGTATTAATTTAATAATTAAATTATCTTTATTCCTTTAAAATTAATACTTTTATTCCTTTAAAATTAATATTTTTATATATCATTTGCAGGAAAGAACATCGCCAATGCGAAGAGCTCGATTTATGGGTCTAAATGAAATAAGTTTGAAGCAAATCCAAGTTAAAATGAGCTCAGAATCAAATTTCAAAGAATTTAGTAGAAATTGCATGAAGTTTAAAGTAGCTGGTCCACCATGGACCGGTCGCTCGGTCTATGGATTGGCTTGTGGTCCATGGGCTACCATGGCCAAATGGTCCACAAAGCAGAACCGTGGACAACGAAGCTCTGATCGCACCAAAACTTGCGAAGCTCCTTCCCCATCGCTGCCCAAGCCACCGACGCATCCACCGCTGGGTGAAGATGCCTCCCTTGGCTAAAAAATTGGCCAGAAAAGCCACTATCGTTGCCCCTTCTTTGTCACTACCATTCTCTCAATTTCCAAGGCCAAAAAAGTGCCGATGCTCTTCCCTTCACCGCCAGACCTCCTACCCACCTCACCACCGGTCGAAGGAGATCCCACGGCCAAAAAAATTGATTCTCCTCCTCTTCTTCATCTTCACTGTCATCCCATGTTTTCCAAGCCTCCAGACATCCCATTCTGCTCATCGCCGACCGGAGAAGATGGTTGTGTCCGTTCCCTCGTCATCGAGAGGTCCCTATGGCCGGAATCCATGGTTTCCAAGACTTCCATAGCAACCCCTCTCCAAGGCCATCCCTGTTCGGTCGAGCCATGCCTCCTGTCACTTGCCATGTCGTCGACCATGCAACGCCACCTCCTCCCTAGCCATCACCATCGCCCATTCCACGATTACTGTATTGGAGTCAACCGATCCATAGGAATCGTGAAGCTCCATCCAAACCACGAAGATCAGCAAAGTTCAGTTGGTTTGCTGGAGTTCGATTGGAACAGTTGGAGATCATTGGAATGATGAGAACTGGAATCAGTTGCAACTGAATTCAGTTGAACAACTGCAGGATAGTGGATTAGTGAATGCAGTTCGGAGGTTGGAGTCTAGAAGATGTTGCAACAGTAGAACGAATGCAGTTGGGTTGTTGGAATGGTGGAACTAAATTAGTTTGATTGATGCCTATAAAAGGGGGTGGAGAGAGTCCAGGGGAATCAATCGAGGCCCGGAGCCTCTTCTTCCACCTCTATTCTACTTCTATTCTCCCTATTCCACTCTCTATACCCCCTATTCTACTTCTATTCCCCCTATTCCACTTTTATTCCTCTACTATTCTACTTCTATTCCTTTTTTCTCCCTTCTCTGCTCCATCTTTCTAACCCATGACTGGTGACCACTCTCATTGCACTGGCTTGGTTCCCACTTCCATTGCACTGGCACTGGTTCCCAATCTCCACTCTCTTCCAACTCCCTGGAGTCCCTTAGAGCCTGTGCATAGGGGACAAGAGAGGATCTACTTAAATGAGTTAGTGTTGAAGTGTGGGAGGAAAAAGCTGGTTCTCAGTCTTTTGTACTTCTCGTTCTATAATAAAAGAGTATATTTTTCTTTCTGCATATTTGTTCTCTTTTATTTATTGTTTATTATGCTTTAATATTAGATTGAGGTTAGGAACAGTTCTTGCTTTCTGGAGATGCGCCGTGATCCATTATGAGTATGGGGCATGCTGAGGGAAGAAGAGTTGGATACCTAGTGCCTACCAAAGACACGCCATAATCTGCCACAGGTACGGGGCATACCAAGGAAAGATAGGTAAATCTCTAAAATTAATTACAAGAGAAATGCAATTCAGCACTACACAATCACTCTTCCTCTCCTGAAATACTCACTCCTACTTGCTTTACCTTAGGAGTAGTTTAATTCTTGCTTACTTTTATTTTCCCACAATAACAATTACTTTTTTTTTCCTTTTAAATCATAACTTAGCCCTAAGGTCCCTGAGGATACGATCCTGACTCACCCTAGCTATAGAGTTGAGTTGGTGAATTATTTTTGACTGCCTATGACAGCGATCACGAGCATCATAGCCCACTGGCTCGCATGAAGAGCCCTGCATATTGGCAAATTGGTGGGATAGCTCGGCCAGCTTGCGCTCTTGCTCCTTTAGGCACTTCTTAGCCTGGTGCCCGATAGCCTCATTGGTGGAACGTTCTACCGAGGCTGTTGGAGGAGATGGAGATGACGGTCGAGGAGGGTCACACCGGGAGGCCTTGCCTTGATGGCACTTGCGATGCCTAGCGATGAAGCAATCAGAGACTGGGGACCAACTCTCTCGATCGACCGACCCACTCCATTGCCTCTTTCCCGAGGTTCGAAGGCTTCCTCGGTGATCAAATATGGCTCGCAGGTGCGATGGCCTTCCCTAGAGGGAATGCATGCTACCGTGGGGGCCGGTTGCCTAGGCTGCAGGGGTCCCTGGCTACTACTGGGTGGCCAGGGACCGGTGCTGATGATGAAGATATTGCACTATCGCTGTCAAGATTTAGACCTGCTAGACAAGTACGGTAAGCTGGAGGTCTGCCGAAGGTGGTGGTGGCAGAGCGGGGAGCTCCCTCTCCGGACTGTGTGATCTTCCGTGGGAGGAGGATCCCCTACATGGCTGGTGGAGGCTTTCAGCATGCGCGTGACCACCATTTTATGGGCAGAACTACTGCTTCAGTGATAGGAGACTGGCTTGAGCTGGGGACCATCCCCCTACCTAGCTCACCAATATGTTGTCGCCTAGGTCATCATGGCTTGCAGCTCTTGCTCGGCATCAGTTGGTGGCGCTCCCCTCAGGCATTCAATGCACGTGCCCGGACCTGCAAAAGAAAGGACACTCTGGCCAGGGATCCTGGTGGGGGCACTCTGATGATCAAGTTAGGGGACAATCTTGGAGAACAGATCCTCCTCAACGGACCTCAAAGTGGGCTCTACCCTTGAAGGTTTTGAAGAAAGAGATGAAGCGAGAGTTTGGATTGAGAAGGGGAGCATGAGCGGTGGTGGCCGTGGTCGTTGGAATTTCCTTTGGGAGTTTTTAGATGGTCCTGGCGTGCATCGAGCCTTGCTGAATTGCTTGCCCATTCTCGCTTACCTTTGTCGAAGGCCCCTTTTGGTTTTCTTATAGATAAGCAGTACCTCCTATGAGGTACAGAGTTCTACCCCTTCAGCCTCTCTCGGGTGCTCCCTGCACGAGTAAGACATAGGCCTGCTCTCCTCCTCTCTCCACTCGGAGATGATCAAGGGTCTGTTATCGACTGAGATAGTAGAACATGGAGGGGTGCGCGTCCCTTTAATGGTAGGGAGATATGCCATAAACCTTGATGTCCGACAGGGCACTGCTCCTCATTGGCATCGTCCCACCCTCTAGGGGGACTTGGCAGAGCACTGGTCCAAGGGCAGATGCTACAGGGTCTGAATTCTCTGACGAAACCTTCCTCCTCTGGGTGATACAGATGGTGGGTAGAAGGGCTCCGTGCCTCAAGCAGAGCTCCCTTTTCCAGGCGACACCGATAGCAGACTGGGAGTTCAGTTGCTTCGATAAGATGCTCCCCCGCAGACCGACGTGCCTTGGAGAAACGCCACTTCGCAGGGGCACAATCAGCGTGCTCTGGAGGGGAGCCATTCCTTTAGATGTTCCAGGCGGCATGCCATCATCCATCAGGCATGCCAGTCTTCCCAAGCCATGCCAGGGTGAGGGAGGTGTTGCCACTTGCCGACACCATCGCTTGTTCGCCCAAGGGCACTCGAGGGTGTTGCCCAGAAATGGAGCCCAGGAGGGGAGGTGAATTAGGTCTTTTAAAAATTAAAATAATTATGTGCAGGCCATATAGTATTTGTGGATAATGTACTCAATATATGCAGCAGAAAAAATAATTAATAGAGAGCAGGAAGTAAAGTGTAAGTAATTAAAAAGAGATAATCACACACAAACACCAAGTTTTATAATGATTCGGTGCTCTCCAAGCACCTACGTCCACTCCCTAAGCTTCCCTTCAGAATTTTCACTATAATCTCTTCAAAGATTACAGCCAACTTATTTTCCAAGGCTCACAAGTCAAAACCTAAGTTGGTTTTGTCACCTAGGCTCACCAACAAACCTTTACACTTATTTTGTCTTTGGGCTAACAAGTCAACCCTAGTTGATTTTGGCTCACCAACAACCTTACAACCTACTTTCAAGAACCTTGAAAGCTAGGTCAAATAATAATAAATTCAGAATACAAGAATTTAAACACAAGCAAACTCTTTTCTTAGAGTGGATAAGGAATCTTTGAAGCTCTTGAATAATTGCTTGATGTGACTTGACTTGGAATCTTCTCAAGAACATTTTTGGAAAGATGAAATGAAAGGAATGTAGGTTTTTTTAGTAGAATCTCTCCTTTTTAGCTTTTGGAAGTGGAGTTCTTGAAGAAGGACTTTAACTCTTGGATATTTCCTTGCTTTTCTCTCTTTTCTTGCTTCATTAATGAGTTTGGTGAAGCTTAAATACATGAAAAACATTCAAAAAACCATTTTAGACCATTAGGGATCAAGAACTAGCCGTTAGGAGCTAAAAATCATAAAATTAGGCTGTGTGAAAATAGTTTTGTTGAGGCTATCAGAACCCGAGTGTCGATACTTTGCTGTCAGGTGTCGACACTTGGCTGTCAGGTGTCAACACTTGGCTTCCAGGTATCGACACTTGAACTTGATTCTCAGGTGTCAACACTTGATACAAAAAATCTCCAGAGGCAAGTTCTGTATTTTCAAAATGTCTCAGGGCCTTGAGTCGACACTTGGGAACTTAAGTGTTGATACTTGAATTTCAGGTGTCTACACTTGAGTTCTGATTGTCGACACTTAGTATGCCATGAAAAACTTCTGCGTGCCAAATGCTGAAGTGTCAACACTTGGGCTCCCAGGTGTCGACACTTGGTTCTGCAATTTTCAAAAGCAAGTGCCAAACATGCCAAAAACATAAAGATTTTTCATGAAATTTAAATGCAACATATATAAACAATAATTAAACTTATTTGTATCCTTTTTGGATGGAGAAGACTTCTCAAATCATGAAAAAATGCTTTGTGCCAAAACGTGCCAGGATACTCTAATTTTGAGAATTTTAGGTGCTTGATTCCTAAAAATTCATAACTACAAATAATCATTAGTACAAAATATGTACTCAACGTTTTGTTATTCATCAAAATCAAGGGTAAACTTAACAATCTTCCCCTTTTTGATGATGACAAAATCTTGAATATATAAACATTCAAATTCAATTTTTAGATATGATACTTCATAAACATGATCTCAAGCTCATACAACACAATTTTAATAGATGAGAGGTATAATTTAAGCAAGAAAACTACATTTACTCTCTCCCTTAGTGAAACATTTTGTGTCTAATCATTTAAGAGTATTTTGTATCAGAGCATGTTTTAATGGAAGTTAAAATATAAAATTTGAAAATGTTATATCCTACTTCCCGTTTTTGTCAATCATTAAATAGTAAAGGGAGTAAACTCCCCCTTAATAAATGCACTTAGACAAAGAAGGTATCAGAGCTCATACAAGGTTTAGTTTTTCAAAAAAATAAACAGGTATCAGAACCTAAGAGTAGGGTATCAAAGTCAATAATGTCAAAGCAAAATTTCAACAAAGTGAATTCAATCAATGTAAGCATGAAAATGGAATATATATATAATAAAGAGTATTTTCAGTAAGAAATTTGCTGAATCAATCAGCATACACTGAAACATATAACATAAAATGAAGTACATAAGCATGAAACATAAGATAAATGATAACAACAACAAAATAAACATCTGTGAGGCTAATCCTCATCAGATGGGATAACAACAACAGAATAAACATCTATGAGGCTAATCCTCATTAGATGGGATCTCAAAAGATATGGGGTCGGTAATCCTGGACCTATGAGCTAGACCTCTAGGAGTCTTCATAATACCACGGCTCCTAGTCCTAGTAGAAGGTCTTATACGGGGTACAACCCTAGATGATCATGTAGAAGGAGGTGGAAGAGCATCAGTGGGTGTGATGAACACAGGAGCAGTGGAGATCGGTGTGTCACTCGGATCAGCAGGAGGAATAGCAGGAGTCTGTGGCTCTCGACTGACCATCTCACGCCATCTGCACTACCATCACTGTCGATGTCACTGTCATCATCAATAATATCAGTCGCTCTATCATCACTCCTGGTAGGTTCGCGGGGTTGTCGTTAAAACACCGTGGCTATCAGTTTAAAATCCGACTTCTTAAAATATTTAAAAATGCGTAGCAAGAGGAGTCAGGTCGAATCCACAGAGAAGGCGGTGTTTAGGATTTGAAATCTTTTTGATCTTGTAAAAAAAAAATTTGAAGTCGAAAAATATAAAAAAAATTAAAATTGCAGGAAAAGTAAACTTGGCACTAGGATCTATTATTTAGATCCTAGCATCCACTTGCAGACAAGACGAAAGACAGGAGTTAAAAAGAGATATTGCATTGATTGAAATTTAATGTCTAGATACAATGCAAAAAAAAAATTAAATTAACAAAACAAGTAACAAAGATAAGAACAGATCGGCGCAGCCTTGTCGGGAAGATAGCTCCTTCCTTCGTACTCCGTGGAGCGAACTGGGCTTCCTCTGCGTCTTCTTCTTCGGATCTTGATCTCAGAGAGAGAGAAGGCTAGCAGATGGTGTAGGGACACGCTCTCCTTTGAGAAACCTCACTCCTAAAAGCCAACCCGTAACCCAAGCAATGCCCTTTACCCTGTACCTTGTCTTTTCTCCGGGATCCCTCTGTCTTGTGCATTGGGGTTCATTTTATAATTGACCGGAGAGGGGAGCTCGTTGCACACTAGCGATGTGGGACAAAAAAAATATCGTGACCGCTCCATTGCTGCTCCGTTGATTTCGTCGCTCGTGGGCTGCGCTGGTGCTCGTGGATTGCACCGTGGAGCTCGTGGAGAACGCCCAGCGCCCGTGGAGCTCGCCCGTGGACTGCTCGTGGACTGCCCGTGGAGAACGCCCGTGGACGGCTCGTGGACGGCGCTCCGGCAAGCCAGCTCATGGAAAACGCCCAGCGTCCGTGGAGCTCGCCCGTGGACTGCCCTTGGCCGTGCGCGTGGAGGAGCTTGGCCGTGGAGAACTCCCGTGGGCTGCGCCACCGTGGACGTGCGCGTGGAGGAGCTTGGCCTGCGCGTGGAGGAGCTCGGCCTGCACGTGGAGGAGCTCGGCAACGCGTGGAGGACGTGGGCTACGCGAGGAGGAGCTCGGCAACGCCACCGCCGGAGCTTCTCCTCCGGTCGTGGACACATGAAGAATGTGGGCTGCCTCCTCTCGTTTGCCGCCGAAAAACACCGCCACCGACCGTCAAACCACCGCCAGAGCTTCTCCTCTGGCCAGGGACACCGCCGGCGTGCTTCCCGGCGAATTTCGGCACCTCTGGAGGGCTGTGGTCCACGGCCTATTCCGTGGACCGGCAGCCATGGCTGCCGGTGAACCAAACTGCAAATAAAAAAAACACATGGACCGGCTGCTCCAAAAACCGTGCAGCATCAAAATGTATGCAAAAATCTTAGAAAATTCATAACTTCTTCATTTCAAACCTGATTTAAGTACCGTTTGCATCATTGGATTCCATAAATCAAGCTCTACCTATTAGTAGGTTTCAATCTTATTAATTTTATCAATTCCATGATCATTAATTATAATTATTGAATATTTTATTAATTATTTAAATGGGTGTGTGGTGCTTTGACTTGAAATATATTTTTCATGAACGTACTCTAATTTCACATTTTTCAAAGATATTTTTAAAATAATTAATTTTGCAAGAAAGTCCAAATTAATTATGATATTAGGTTATTAAAAGAATGTTAGCACCAATAATTAACTAAATTACTTAAAATAATCGTGTAAATCCATGATTTATCACACCCCCCAACTTAAATATTGCTAGTCCCTTAGCAATGCAAAAAGTATAACTATGTGTCACAAAGATCATCCTTTACAAAAATAGATCAAGGTTTGAAAGTAAAATGATCTAGCAAGTATCACTAACTGAGTATTGAGTTTCAGAAATAAATTTTGCAGTCAGCATAATTAGAAACTTTCTTAGAGTTCATCTAAAGATCTACAGCACTTGTGTTTGTGATGACTAACTTAATATTTTGGTACTAGTTTGCAAGAACAAATGTATCTTTGATTAACACTTACTTTGGTTAATTTTCTATACATCCCTAAATTAAGCTTATGAACTGAGTTAGCTTTCACACTACCTGATTTTTTTTTTTTTTTTTACTGAGCATCCTGGCCTTCCCTTCACCGTTTGACGTGAACCTCCACACTTGACTTAGGTGTAGAGACCCGGTTACTAAGTTTAGGGCGATCCATATATACTCTATGTTTTGCACTTTTATTTCAGGTAGGTAGCTCTTTCCTCAATTCAAAAAAAAAAAATTAAATTGGGATATATATCAATTACCAGTTTTCAGTGATAATTAAGTCCTCAATTATCCTTACAACTAATACTTACTTTGTCTCGCAGCGTGCATGTGCAATGGAAGTGCTAATAGCCTTTAGGTGATCTAAGTAGGCCCTAAAAGTCTAACACGCTAATCTACTTCTTGACTCGCTACAGTCATTAGCAACACTCTCTAACTCTTATTACTTTTCCTAGTCTATCGTGCTCCAAATTTATTTTTGACACATGAAAACTTTTTATTATTATTATTATTTTTTTTATTTATTTTTATTTATTTTTTTTTATTTTTTTATTTTTTTATTTATTTATTTATTTTATTTATTATTATTATTATTATTTTAATTAAAAATATTTGTCCCGACCCCCCAACTTAAATACCATTGTCCCTAATGGTATAAAAAGAACTAAAAATGTAAAGGGATACCTGAGAAGAGGAGCTCATGAACAATGTAGAGGCTACAAATTTTTTTTTTTTTTTTAAAAAAAAATATTGAGTACATATTGGGTTGCCTCCCAACAAGTGCTAAGTTTAATGTCTTCAGCCAGACATAATGCAGCTCAGTTTAGTGTGGGTCAGTTAATGTTACTTGGTCAATGGTTCGATTTGTTGATATTCCTTCAATGTATGGTTTTAAACGTTGACCATTTACCTTAAAGAAGTTTCCTGACCTAGGATCATAAATTTTGACTGCACCATGGAGAAAAACTTGGTTAACAATGTAAGGTCCATCCCATCTAGATCTCAATTTTCCAGGAAATAATCGAAGCCTTGAATTAAATAACCAAACTTGTTGATTTGGCTCAAAGATTTTCCTAGAAATAAATTGATCATGAAAGGCTTTCATTTTCTCTTTATAAATATGTGAATTTTCATAAGCCTCTCGCCTCAGTTCATCTAGTTCACTCAGTTGCAACATCCGGTTAGAACCAGCTTGCTTTAAATCAAAATTTAATTGCTTAATCGCACAATATGCTCTATGTTCAAGTTCTACCGGAAGATGACATGCTCTTCCAAAGATCAGCCTATAGGGAGACATTCCAATGGGATTCTTGTAAGCTGTCCGATAGGACCATAATGCATCATCTAATCGATCTGACCAGTTTCTACGATCGGGCCTAATAGTCTTTTGCAAAATGTTCTTGATCTCCCTATTGGATACTTCCACTTGGCCACTTGTTTGCGGGTGATAAGGTGTAGCTACTTTATGTGTGACCCCATATTTTTGCAAAAGCATTCGAAATTGGTAGTTTGTGAAATGGGCACCTCCGTCGCTAATGATGGCACGAGGAAATCCGAACCTAGAGAAGATATTCTTTTGAACAAACTTTATGACTACCTTATGATCATTGGTTCGTGTAGCCATTGCCTCAATTCATTTAGAAACATAATCGACAGCCACCAAAATATATTCAAAACCATTAGAGGGTGGAAAGGGTTCCATAAAATCAATTCCCCAAACGTCAAAGATTTCAACTACCAAGATTGGATTTAAAGGCATCATGTCTTTTCTTGAAATATTTCCTAAGGCTTGACACTTAAGACATTCTTTGCCAAAAGTATAGGCATCCTTAAACAATGTCGGCCAGTAAAATCCACTTTGCAAAACTTTAGCCGTAGTTTTTCGACCAGAAAAATGTCCTCCGTAAGCAAGGGTGTGGCAAAAATTCAAAATACTCAGATGTTCAGATTCAGGAACACACCTACGGATGATTTGATCAGCACAGATTCGAAAGAGTTCAGGATCTTCCCAAAAGTAGTATTTAATTTGAGCAAAGAATCAATCATTTTCATTCTTGGACCAGCCATCAGGGATTTGTCCAACCACTAAGTAGTTCACAATATCTGCAAACCAAGGGGCCTTTGCATGTGAAACTGCTAAGAGCTGTTCATCTGGAAAAGATTCTTCAATTGATGCAGGTTCACACTCTTCAACTAAAATCCTAGATAGATGGTCTGCTACAACATTCTCGGATCCTTTCTTGTCTCGAGTTTCAATATCAAACTCTTGTGGCAGTAAGATCCATCTAATCAATCATGGTTTAGCATCTTTCTTTGAGAGCAGGTATCTCAAAGCCGAGTGATCCGAATAAACCACAATCTTGGAACCTAAAAGATATGATCTAAACTTTTCCAAGGCAAACACCACAGCTAGCAACTCCTTTTCAATAGTGGTATAATTTTTTTGGGCATCATTCAAAGTTCTACTAGCATAATAAATCACTATGGGACATTTGTTTACCCTTTGGCCCAAGACAGCTCCTATGGCAAAGTCTGAAGCATCACACATGATTTCAAAAGGTAGTGACCAATCTGGGGGTTGGATGATTGGGGCTTGGGTCACAGCTTCCTTTAGAAACTCAAAAGCCTTAAGACAATCTTCATCAAAATTGAAAGGAATGTCCTTGGCGAGCAGATTACACAAAGGACGGGAAATTTTGAAAAAGCCTTTGATGAAGCGACGATAGAATCCTGCATGGCCGAGAAAAGATCGAATTTGTTTGATAGAGATGGGTGGAGGAAGTTTAGAGATCAATTCAACCTTTGCTTTATCTACCTCGATCCCTCTCTTAGATACAATATGTCCTAAAACAATCCCTTCTCGAACCATGAAATGGCTCTTCTCCCAGCTCAGAACTAAATTAGCCTCAATACATCATTTTAATATTTTCTTCAAATTATTGAGGCAACTCTCAAAAGATTCTCCAAAGACTGAAAAATCATCCATAAAAATTTCTAAGAAATCTCCTACCATGTCCGAGAAAATTGATATCATGCACCTTTGAAAGGTTGCAGGTGCATTACACAAACCGAAAGGCATTCTACGGAAAGCAAAGGTTCCAAAGGGACATGTGAAGGTGGTCTTTTCCTGGTCTCCTGGATAGATTGCTACCTGGTTGTATCCTGAGTATCCATCTAAGAAGCAAAAGTATTGCTGGCCAGCTAATCTTTCTAGGATCTGATCAATAAATGGTAAGGGAAAGTGGTCTTTGCAGGTAGCTGCATTAAGTTTTCTATAATCTATACAGACACGCCACCCAGTAGAAAGTCGTGTTGGCACTAAATCCCCATGGTCAGTACGGACAACCGTGAGTCCAGATTTCTTTGAAACAACTTGAGTAGGACTCACCCAGTGGCTATCAGAAATAGGATAAATAATACCAGCATCTAACCATTTAATCACTTCCTTCTTGACCACTTCTTGCATGTTTGGGTTGAGCCGTCTTTGCATTTCTCTAGTAGGCTTGGCACTATCCTCAGTATAGATATGGTGCATACAAATTAATGGACTAATGCCTTTTAAATCAGCAATGGCCCAACCTATGGCCTCCCTATGTGTTTTCAGAACATCTATTAATTGATTTTCCTGCTCAATGGTTAGGTCAGAAGCAATGATCACAGGCAGGGTTTTGTCAGGTCCTAAAAACACATACTTAAGTGATTCAGGCAAAGTTTTTAGTTCAAGTTGTGGTGGGGCCTGAATCGAAGGGTGCAAAGGCTCAGTTCCTAGGTCAGGTAAGGATTCAGTTTGCATTGACCAAGGTGGTGAAGGTTGAGGTGAATCAAGTAGGGCATTTACCTCCTAGACTTGGGTTTCAGCAATAAGCTCGTCATCTTCCATCAAATTGGAGGAAAATTTAGACTCAACAATCTCATCTACTAAACTAATCACAGAACAATTTTCCTCCTCTCGAGCAAACTTTGAGGCATTAAAAATATTAATTCTCACCTTTTGATCCCCCAAAGAAATGTCCATAGCTCCCGTTTTACAATTGATATTGGCATTGGCAGTGGCTAGGAATGGACGACCTAAGATTATGGGATTCTGATTTAGCTCTTGGGATGGTTCCATGTCTAGTATGAGGAAGTCTACTGGGAAATAATATTGGTTCACTCTAACTAAGACATCCTCAATCAAACCACGTGGTGTCTTGAGAGATCTATCGGCTAGTTGAAGAATGACTGACGTGGGTTTTAGTTCACCTATCCCAAATTTTTCATAGACCGAGGTTGGAAGAAGGTTCACACTAGCTCCTAGGTCTAACAGGGCTCGGTCAAAGGTAATGCCTCCTATAACACAAGAAATCAAAGGATCACCGGGGTCTTTCATTTTCTGAGGTAATTGATTCAACAAAACTGCACTTACATCCTCAGACAAAATGATTCTCTTTATGGTTCGTGGCTCACGCTTTTGGGTGCAGAGTTCTTTGAGAAATTTAGCGTAAGCTGGAACGTGCTGAATTGCATCGAGGAGGGGTAAATTAATATGAACTTGCTTGAATAATTCCATTAGCTCCTCGTTGCGTGCTCCTTGCTTTTTACGGGAAGAGCCAGCTTCTAGGGCTGAAGGGAACGGGGCTCTAGGTTTATAAGTCTCAGGTAATTCATCTGCTCTCTTCTTCCCTTTCTCATTTAAATCGGAACAAGTATCAGTACTAGTCCCGGGCTTAGGCTCTTCTACATGGTTAGTCTCAGTACTAACATCATCTTCTAACTTCTCATTCTTGCTAGCATCAGTACTAGCCTCTCTCTCCTGGTTTTGATATGGGTCCCTAAGAATCCTACCACTTCTAAGCTCAGAAATTGCTTTGGCATTCTCAAATTGAGGGTTCTTTGGTGGAACATTAGGCTGAAGAATGAGTGGGTTGTTTCTAGGATTCGGTATTGGTTGACTCGGTAGTTGACCTGGTTCTCTCCTCATAGTAGATTCAGCTAACTGTCCTATTTGAACTTCTAACCTGGCGATAGATTGTTGTTGGGTCATGATTAATTGTTGAAGTTGATCAAACCTATCGTCGGCCAGATTGGTCTGTTGAGGAGGTTGATATGATGACTGATGATGATATGGTGGCTGATATGGTGGCTGAGCAGGCTGACTAGGCTGACCTCTATTATAGGCATAGTTTTGGTATGGGGGCCTATTTTGAAAGTTCCGTGCAGGAGGAGTTTGGGTCTGAACCTGAGTCTGTTGTGGTTTCCAAGAAAAATTAGGATGGTTTCTCCAACCCGGGTTATAAGTGTTTGAAAATTGGTCATTACCCGGCTTGGAGCAACCTTGAGCAGCTTGGACTTGTTCTTGGATGAAAGGTGGTAACTGTGCAACCGTAGGACATTCATTCATGTGATGGGCTGGGCTAGCACAGATAGAACAAATCTCCTGATGATTAGAGGGTGATGGGTATTGTGATGGGTGTGATGAGTATTGTGTAGGAGATTGAGATTGTTGACTGAGGGCTAGGACTTGGTCCAACTTTTGAGAAAGGAGGTCGACTGTATCTAATCTTTGGGATATTAGGTTCAAGTCGACATTGGAATTTGAATGTGTAATTTCATAAATCCCTGCCCGCTTTTGGTGAGGAATCAATCTCTCATATGAAGTCAAAGAAGCATGGTTGATCGAATTTTCACTTAGGGTTTCAAACAAGGTATAGGCCTCATCCTCACTTCTACTCATGAATGCACTTCCACAAGATGCATCCACCATCTGTCTATACTGGTCTCCTAATCCCTCATAAAAAGCTTGGACAATTTGCCACTTAGACAGACCATGATGTGGGCATTTTCTAAGGAGTTCCTTAAGTCTCTCCCATGATTCATGAATTTGTTCACCAGGAAGCTGAGCAAATCCAGTGATGGCTCGCCTCATGGTGTTGGTTCGACCTATAGGATAGAATTTCTTAAGGAACTCGTGCTGCATTTCAGCCCAAGTTCGAATTGGTTTCCCTATTGTGCCAAGCCAGTACTTGGCCTTATCCTTAAGTGAGAAGGGGAACAAGGTTAGCCTAAGGGCATCATCAGTAAAATCTTGGATCTTCACCGTAGAACAGATTTCTAGAAACTCATCTAGATGCTTATAAGGATCTTCGTTGGTATTCCCATAAAAAGAAGGGAGCATCTGGATCGTGGCAGACTTGATCTCATAATGTCTAGTAGGTATTTCAGGTAAATGGATACAAGTCGATGGGTTATAGGTGGAAGGAATAAAGTATTCCTTCATCTGTCTAGGTGGTTCTTCTGGGTTTCCAGCCATTTGATTTTTTGGTGTATTATGGATCAGCCGTTCAATTTCAGGGTTGAAGTCAACTAGGTCTGGAAATAAAGATCTTCTACCGTGCATGTAACAGTGCAACCCAAATATGTGAATCAAAAATTTTTTATTTTATATATATATATATATATATATATATATATATATTGTTATTTTCAAACACTTATCAAACAGATTTCTATCCTAGGCTCCCTAATTCTAGACAGCTCCTAACTTCCAAGACCGCCTTGGAGCCCTCCAAGTCAAAGACCAATTAGCTAACTGGCCAGGTAAGGGTAAGGTCGGTGGAGTTTCCCTCTTAGCTTGCCTTAGACACCAATTGAAAATTGGCCAGGTAAGCGGATCCAACCACCTTCCTTCGGGACGTAATCCCTGAACCCCTTTCCTAGACACCAGTCAACCAACTAATCTTGACCCGGTCCAACTCTTCCGGGTGCCCTGTCCTATTGAGCTCGAGTTCCGTAGGGCTGACGTCTAGTTAATTTTATTTAGAAGGCTTAGGTATGCAAAATGAGGGGTGATGGTTTGTGGGCTAAGGAAGGGTATTGAACTCCCCACCTTATCTTGTTTATGGATAAGTGCCCTTAAGATGATTATGAGATTATGAAATGCAATAAGATGTCCAAAATAAAAGTTATAAACACACAAAATTAAATTAAAGCTATATATATTTTTTTAATTTTGTGATTAAGTTTCTAATCCTAATAAATTATGAAATGTCTGGGCAATTTTTTTTGGATTTTGCAGAAAAGATAAATTTACCTAAATGAATCTAAAAATGAAAAACAATTTTTTTTTTTTTGAAATTTGAAATTTGAAATTTGAAATTTTTTTTTTTGGAAATAAGAAAAGAAACTAAAAAGGAAAATAATTAATATGTAAAAGAGGAAAGAAAGTTTACTGATTGGGAGACTTTCTTCCTCTTCCGCTTTTCTCCCCCTTTTTTTTATTTTTTTTTATCTGCAAGAAAAAGAAAAGTTAGGATGGTATAAAAAAAAAAAAAATCAAAAAGATCAAAAACTATTATTTTAATGCCTTCCCCGGCAACGGCGCCAAAAACTTGGTAGGTCCGCGGGGTTGTCGTTAAAACACTGTGGCTATCAGTTTAAAATCCAACTTCTTAAAATATTTAAAAATGCGTAGCAAGAGGAGTCGGGTCGAATCCATAAAGAATGTGGTGTTTAGGATTTGAAATCTTTTTGATCTTGTAAAAAAAAATATTTGAAGTCGAAAAATATAAAAAAAAATTAAAATTGCAGGAAAAGTAAACTTGGCACTAGGATCTATTATTTAGATCCTAGCATCCATGGTGGCCTATTCAAGTCAAAGCACCACACACCCATTTAAATGATTAATAAAATATTCAATAATTATAATTAATGATCATGGAGTCGATAAAATTAATAAGATTGAAACCCACCAAGAGGTAGAGCTTGATTTATGGAATCCAACGACGCAAACGGTACTTAAATCAAGTTTGAAATGAAGAAGTTATGAATTTTCTAAGATTTTTGCACACATTTTGATGCTGCACGATTTTTGGAGCAGTCGGTCCATGTGTTTTTTTTATTTGCAGTTTGGTTCATCGGCAGCCATGGCTGCCGATCCATGGAATAGGCCATGGACCACAGACCTCCAGAGGCACCGAAATTCGCCGGGAAGCACGCCGGCGGTGTCCCTGGCCGGAGGAGAAGCTCCGGCAGTGGTTTGACGGTCGGTGGCGGTGTTTTACGGCGGCAAATGAGAGGAGGCAGCCCACATTCTTCACGTGTCCACGATCGGAGGAGAAGCTCCGGCGGTGGCGTTGCCGAGCTCCTCCTCGCGCAGCCCACGTCCTCCACGCGTTGCCGAGCTCCTCCACGCGCAGGCCGAGCTCCTCCACGCGCAGCCCACGTCCTCCACGCGTTGCCGAGCTCATCACTGTATCTAATCTTTGGGATATTAGGTTCAAGTCGACATTGGAATTTGAATGTGTAATTTCATAAATCCCTGCCCGCTTTTGGTGAGGAATCGATCTCTCATATGAAGTCAAAGAAGCATGGTTGATCGAATTTTCACTTAGGGTTTCAAACAAGGTATAGGCCTCATCCTCACTTCTACTCATGAATGCACCTCCACAAGATGCATCCACCATCTGTCTATACTGGTCTCCTAATCCCTCATAAAAAGCTTGGACAATTTGCCACTTAGACAGACCATGATGTGGGCATTTTCTAAGGAGTTCCTTAAGTCTCTCCCATGATTCATGAATTTGTTCACCAGGAAGCTGAGCAAATCTAGTGATGGCTCGTCTCATGGTGTTGGTTCGACCTATAGGATAGAATTTCTTAAGGAACTCGTGCTGCATTTCAGCCCAAGTTTGAATTGGTTTCCCTATTGTGCCAAGCCAGTACTTGGCCTTATCCTTAAGTGAGAAGGGGAACAAGGTTAGCCTAAGGGCATCATCAGTAAAATCTTGGATCTTCACCGTAGAACAGATTTCTAGAAACTCATCTAGATGCTTATAAGGATCTTCGTTGGTATTCCCATAAAAGGAAGGGAGCATCTGGATCGTGGCAGACTTGATCTCATAATGTCTAGCAGGTATTTCAGGTAAATGGATACAAGTCGATGGGTTGTAGGTGGAAGGAATAAAGTATTCCTTCATCTGTCTAGGTGGTTCTTCTGGGTTTCCAGCCATTTGATTTTTTGGTGTATTATGGATCAGCCGTTCAATTTCAGGGTTGAAGTCAACTAGGTCTGGAAATAAAGATCTTCTACCGTGCATGTAACAGTGCAACCCAAATATGTGAATCAAAAGTTTTTTATTTTATATATATATATATATATATATATATATATATATATATATATTATTTTCAAACACTTATCAAACAGATTTCTATCCTAGGCTCCCTAATTCTAGACAGCTCCTAACGTCATTGTAGTATAGTGGTGAGTATTCCCGCCTGTCACACGGGCGACCCGGGTTCGATCCTCGGCAACGACGCCAAAAACTTGGTAGGTCCGTGGGGTTGTCGTTAAAACACCGTGGCTATCAGTTTAAAATCCGACTTCTTAAAATATTTAAAAATGCGTAGCAAGAGGAGTCGGGTCGAATCCACAGAGAAGGCGGTGTTTAGGATTTGAAATCTTTTTGATCTTGTAAAAAAAATATATTTGAAGTCAAAAAATATAAAAAAAAATTAAAATTGCAGGAAAAGTAAACTTGGCACTAGGATCTATTATTTAGATCCTAGCATCCACTTGCAGACAAGACGAAAGACAGGAGTTAAAAAGAGATATTGCATTGATTGAAATTTAATGTCTAGATACAATGCAAAAAAAAATTAAATTAACAAAACAAGTAACAAAGATAAGAACAGATCGGCGCAGCCTCATCGGGAAGATAGCTCCTTCCTTCGTACTCCGTGGAGCGAACTGGGCTTCCTCTGCGTCTTCTTCTTCGGATCTTGATCTCAGAGAGAGAGAAGGCTGGCAGATGGTGTAGGGACACGCTCTCCTTTGAGAAACCTCACTCCTAAAAGCCAACCTGTAACCCAAGCAATGCCCTTTACCCTGTACCTTGTCTTTTCTCCGGGATCCCTCTGTCTTGTGCATTGGGGTTCATTTTATAATTGACCGGAGAGGGGAGCTCGTTGCACACTAGCGATGTGGGACAAAAAAAATATCGTGACCGCTCCATTGCTGCTCCGTTGATTTCGTCGCTCGTGGGCTGCGCTGGTGCTCGTGGATTGCACCGTGGAGCTCGTGGAGAACGCCCAGCGCCCGTGGAGCTCGCCCGTGGACTGCTCGTGGACTGCCCATGGAGAACGCCCGTGGACGGCTCGTGGACGATGCTCCGGCAAGCCAGCTCGTGGAAAATGCCCAGCATCCATGGAGCTCACCCGTGGACTGCCCTTGGCCGTGCACGTGGAGGAGCTTGGCCGTGGAGAACGCCCGTGGGCTGTGCCACCGTGGACGTGTGCGTGGAGGAGCTTGGCCTGCGCGTGGAGGAGCTCGACCTGCGCGTGGAGGACGTGGGCTGCGCGAGGAGGAGCTCGGCAACGCCACCGCCGGAGCTTCTCCTCCGATCGTGGACACGTGAAGAACGTGGGCTACCTCCTCTCGTTTGCCGCCGAAAAACACCGCCACCGACCGTCAAACCACCGCCGGAGCTTCTCCTCCGGCCAGGGACACCGCCGGCATGCTTCCCGACGAATTTCAGCGCCTCTGGAGGGCTGTGGTCCATGGCTTATTCCGTGGACTGGCAGCTATGGCTGCCGGTGAACCAAACTGCAAATAAAAAAAACACATGGACCGGCTGCTCCAAAAACCGTGCAGCATCAAAATGTGTGCAAAAATCTTAGAAAATTCATAACTTCTTCATTTCAAACCTGATTTAAGTACCGTTTGTGTCGTTGGATTCCATAAATCAAGCTCTACCTATTAGTGGGTTTCAATCTTATTAATTTTATCGATTCCATGATCATTAATTATAATTATTGAATATTTTATTAATCATTTAAATGGGTGTGTGGTGCTTTGACTTGAAATATATTTTTCATGAACGTACTCTAATTTCACATTTTTCAAAGATATTTTTAAAATAATTAGTTTTGCAAGAAAGTCCAAATTAATTATGAAATTAGGTTATTAAAAGAATGTTAGCACCAATAATTAACTAAAATACTTAAAATAATCGTGTAAATCCATGATTTATCAACTCCCATCATCTCGGTCACCACCACTGACTGTATCATCATGTCCATCCTGGTGGTCATCATCATCAGCATCATCATGTGGAGCCGCAGGAGCTGCTGGAGGTAGAAGGGATCTAAGTAAATCCTCTATACGAGCGAATCCCACCTCCATGGTGCGACGCATCTTAGTGTGCTCCATAGCAGTATGGGCTCTAAGACCCTCAATCTCGATATGCAACTGAGTCATGCGGACACCCAATCCAACTATCTCACTCTTCAGCTATGTGAAATGCTGTCTGACATGCTCCTCGAATGATGTATCAGTAGAAGATGGAGGAGGAGAAGAAAGGGTAGTTGCAGGAGTCACCGGCTCAGGCTCTGATGCAGGTCCAACACAAGGAGGTGTACCAACTGGCCCTGATGGCTCGGCCTCGCCTCTCTCAACTCATCCTCCTCGTCTGGCTCTTGACCAGACTCCCTATGAACCCAGCGTCCAGCGACCAATCTATATCCCATACGATGAAGTGATCTCTCATCATAAACGTTCGTATGTAAGATCTCCTTTGAGGTCTCCCCCTCTAAAGGAACTTTATAAGCATGGAAAAGAGTGAGAGCCATCCCGTATGGCAAGTAGTGCCTCCTCTGTGTCGCTGCGTCTCTTATCTGGGCTAACATCAGTGATGGAAGGTCTATCTGTGTCCTCTGAGTCAAGCTTACCATGAGCATCAGCTCTCACTCCATGATAAAATCAAATTTGCCAGTCTTCGAGAGCAGGATCTACGCAGTGATGTGATGGAGCAGACGTATCTCAACTGACAACTGGTTCATAGTGACCATAGCCATGTCATGAACATCCTCTCTCTAGGATGCATCTGAATGCCTTCTCTCTGTCCTCAACAATAAATATAGAAATCCCTCGATGTGGGATCTCCCAGACCTAACTCAGACAGTGGAATCTATATACCTCTGACTGTAGTGCTCCACAATAAACGATAGCAATCAAGACCTCCATAAAACTCGTGCACCAGATGTGGATAATACCTCTCCTGCATGGTACAGAAGGGTACCAACCTAGCATCCTGAAGAGTCTGTCTGATCTGAAAGTGTTGCCTGTCGAAGAACTCAAGATCTATCCGCCTGCTGGCTACCACTACCTTCCCTGCCATTCTCTCTGCGGGGGGTAATCCAGGGGCAGTAGAACTACTGGTCTGTCCATTATCATGCCAAGCCTTTGATCTCCTCTCTGCTAAACTCTGACCAAACTTTCTCTTAGCAGCCAATCTCTTCCTAGGTCCCTTGTCTATCAGCTGAAAGAAGGAAAGAGGGAAGAAAGGGGTAAACTAAAGAAATAGGAAGCAATCTTATGAAGTCAAAATTAGTGGGTTCAATCAAGAAGTTGATTTGAAGATAGTGAAAACATTGTTTAGTTTTGATTTAAAATGATAATAATTTGAGGAAAATAACTAAGGTTTGTTTTAAAATGGGAATGAAATCAAATAGATTGGTTTAGGTTTGGGATAAAATCATGAAATTGGAAGGTAAAAGTTGGAGAAATTAGTTAATAACTATGAAATCGAACAATGCCGAGTGAAATTAAATTTTTTATTCGGTAGAAAATCGGTTTAAACATCAAATGGTTGATTTTGTCCCAAAAACTTCCATTTATCAATGAAACCATGCGGAATAAGGGGCAAAATGAGGCATAAATTGTAAAATCAAACACATAATTCATTTAAATGAGAGAAATCCAAGAAATCCGAACTCAAATATAAGAAAAAATAGGGTTTTCGGCCAAGAACCCTCAATAAAACAGTAACAAGGTAAATACCAGACATTCAAGGTGAGGAACCAGTCCAAAATAAGAAAGAATCAAAGAAAAACACGGACAAAATGATTCACCACAGATTAGGAAGAAAAAAAATGATCCAAAAACTACAAAAAATAGGATTTAAATGAAATAATATGGATGAAATTGAAGAAAACATGGATTCACGGTTTGAATGAGAGAGAAGAGGGAGAGAAATACCTTGAATCAAAGGGGCAATGGGGGAAATCAACTGTTCCGGAGGTTAGAGGATGGTAGGGACCACTAGGGCACTTAGAAAAGGAGGGAAATAAAAAATAAAATGGTTCGAACAAGCCCTAAAAATTCTAAAATTTTTGCGAGTGTTGACACTTCAAATTTTTCAAGTGTCGACACTTGGTCAGGTGTCGACACTTCGCAAAATCCAAGTATCGACACTTGGCCAAGAAATTTCCAAGAAAAAATCAAAAAAAAATTCAAAAAATCAAGGGATATTTAGAAAGATTTGGGACTCGATAAAAGTGATTTTGAGCAAAAATAAATTGGGTAGGATGGAAATTGAGAGAGTTCTAAAAAAAATGGTCAATGATTCCTAACTCTCTTCTAATCATACAAAATCTATCTTCACTCAAGGGTTTGGTAAACACATCAGCTAGTTGATCATCAGTACACACAAATTCAAGGATTACATTAGAGTTTCATACATGATCTCTTATGAAATGATGTCTTATTTCAATATATTTACTTCTTGAATGTTGCACAGGATTCTTAATTAGATTGATTGCACTAGTATTGTTATATCTTATGGGTGTCTTAATTAGTTTAATGCCAAAATCTTCGAGTTGTTGTTTGATCTATAGGATTTGAGCACAACAGCTTCCAGCTACTATATATTTGGCTTCCATCATAGATAGAGCAACCGAATTCTGTTTCTTGCTACTCCATGAGATCAAATTAACCCCAAGAAACTAACAGATTCCACTAGTACTTTTACGATCAAGTTTACACCCAGCAAAGTCATCATCAGAATAAGCAATCAATTTAAATGAAGAATCTCTAGAGTACCAAAGACCAATATCGATTGTGCCTGGCAAATATCCAAGTATGCGTTTAACAGCCAAAAAATGAGACTCTTTAGGGGCAGACTGATATCTTGCACACATACAAATACTGAACATAATATCTAGCCTACTAGCAGTTAGGTATAGCAATAAGCCTATCATTCCTCTATAAAGCTTTTGGTCAACAGATTTACCTGATTCATCTTTGTCAAGCTTACAAGAGGAGCTCATTGGTGTACCTAAAGGCTTGGCGTTCTCCATCCCAAACTTTTTCAGAATTTCTTTTGTGTACTTAGCTTGGTTGATGAAGATTCCCTCTATGGTTTGCTTTATCTGGGATCCGAGGAAGAAGTTAAATTCTCCTATCATGCTCATCTCAAACTCACCCTGCATTAACTTTGCAAACTCTTGATAAAGAGATTCGTTAGTAGCACCGAATATGATATCATCCACATATACTTGTACTACTAAGAGATCCTCATTCTTCTTTTTGAAAAATAGAGTAGTATCTACATTACCTCTAGTAAAATCATTTTTGAGCAAGAATAACTTAAACGATCATACCAAGCTCTTGGAGCTTGTTTCAAACCATACAAAGCTTTATGAAGTTTAAAAACATGGTTTGAAAATTCATGATTTTTAAAACCGGGTGGTTGTTCAACATAAATCTCTTCTTCGATAAAACCATTTAAAAAGGCACTTTTGACATTCATTTAAAATAATTTAAAATCCATAAAACAAGCAAAAGCCAACAATAGCCTAATTGCCTCAAGTCTAGCAACAAGAGTAAAGGTTTCATCAAAATCAATCCCTTCCTCCTGATTGTATCCTTTGGTAACTAGTCTAGCTTTATTTCTTGCAATAATTCTATTTTCATCAAGTTTATTTCTAGAAATCCAATTTGTGCCAATAAATGAAACATTTGATGGTCTATCTACTAAAGTCCAAATATTATTTCTTTTAAATTGATTAAGTTCATCTTGCATAGCATTAATCCAATTGCAATCATTTTCAGTTTCTTCAATAGTTTTAGGTTCTATTTAGGATACAAATACTAAATAATCACAAACATTTCTAAGAGATGATCGAGTACTTACACCTTTAGATGGATCACCAATGATAAGTTCTTTGGGGTGTCCATGAGCATACCTCCATTCTTTAGGTAAAGGATCAGGTAATGATGCATTTTCATTTTCTAGATCTTGTCCTCTTTCATTGTTTTGATCATCTTCTTGTTCCTTGGTAGGTTCTTAATTGTTATTCACCTCTTCAGTTATTTTGGTACCTATTTCATCACAAAGCACATCTTCTTTTCTAGAAGATTTCTGGTTAGATTCATCAAATACAACATATATGGATTCTTCAATATAAGTGTTCTTCTGTTGAAGACTCTGTATGCCTTGCTAGATATAGAGTAGCCTAGAAAGACACCCTTATCTGACTTGGCATCAAATTTGCTTAAATTATCTTTATCATTGTTTAAGATGAAACAACGGCATCCAAAAACTCGAAAATATCTGATTGAATGTTTTCTACCCTTCCAAAACTCATAAGGTATTTTCTTTAAAATCGATCGGATTAAAACACGGTTCAAAATATAGCATGCAATGTTTATGGCTTTTGTCCAAAAACATCTAGGTAGGTCATTTTTGCAAAGCATGGTACATGCCATTTCTTCAAGAGTTCTATTTTTTCTTTTTACCATCCCATTTTGTTGACGTATCCTAGGTGCAGAAAAATTATGATGAATGCCATTTTCAATACAAAATTTATCAAAATCAAAATTTTCAAATTCGATTCCATGGTCACTTCTCAAAGATACAATAGAAACACTTTTTTTATTTGAAACTCTTTTATGAAATCTAATGAATGCAGAAAACATTTCATCTTTGTGTGCTAAAAATATGACTCATGTAAAACGTGAAAAATCGTCTACAATAACTAGACCGTACTTCTTACCTCCCAAACTAGATGTTCTAGTTGGCCCAAAAAGGTTCATATGAAGCAACTCTAAGGGTCTAGATATAGAGACTACTCCTTTTGGTTTAAAAGATGATTTGGTTTGTTTTCCAAGTTAGCAAGCACTACAAATCTTGTCTTTTTCAAAACTAAGTTTTGGTAAATCTTTTATCAAATTCTTTTTACTAAGTTTTGAAATTAAATGCATACTTGCATATCCTAGTCTGCGATGTCAAAGCCAACTAGTTTCATTGATCTTGGCTTTCATTGCCACTAGGCATTGACCATTTTGAATAGGAAGATCATCAAGATCAACCATATAAATATTGCCATGCCTATGACCAATGAACTTAATGCCATTATCATCTAGACTAGAAACAATGTACATTGAATATTCGAAAAAAATTTTGAAATCCTTATCACAAAATTGACTAATGCTAAGTAAATTATGTTTCAAACCATCAACATACAATACATTATCAATGTAAATAGAAGGGGTGATATAGACTTTACCAATTCTGACAATCTTGCCCTTTCCATTATCACCAAATATTACATTACCACCATTCTGATACTCAAGTGATGAGAACTGCTCCACATCTCCAATCATGTGCCTTGAGCAACCGCTATCGAGGTACCACATTCTTCTTTTATTGGTTGCAAGGCATACCTATAATAAAAATTAGGTGGAGACTTTAGATACCCAAGTCATCTTGGGTCCTTTCAGGTTAGTGGTAATGGTTCCTTTTGGAATCCAAACTTTCTTAACATTGCTAATTTTTCTTTTATTGCACAAGTAAGATTTATGTCCTATAATACTATAAGGATAGTGAGTAATAGATGATGATGCAGGCACAAAAAAAGTCTTGAAAAACTTTTGCTATTTTTGAGTTTTAAAACCTAAACCAGCTTTGTTGAAAACAACCCTTTGATTATTTAAAAGCATGTTTAATTTTTCAGAACTGTATGTAAATTTTTCAACAAATGGTTTTAGCTTTTCAAGTTCTTCTTTGTACTTTTTGTTTTCTTGCAAAATCTTATTATTTCATTTTGAAAGGTTTTCATTTAATACATAAGAGTTTTTCTTTTCAAAACTTCCTTTTCTTTTTCAAGGAGAATAATTTTATCATTTAGCTTTTTATTTTGAAGAAGCAAGCAATCATTCTCAGTTAAAAACTTATAATTTGCTTTAACTAAATCCAAATTTTGCATTTTTAGTTCTTTATACTTTGATTTCAGTTTTTGAAATTCAATAACTAATTCATCAAAAACTTCATTCAACTCATCAAAAGTAAACTCATTTTCGATTTCGAAAAATACCTCATCATTATCGGCCATCAAATAGAAGTTTGTAACTTCTTGTTGTTCTTCCTCAGAACTGGAGGCCTCGCTATCACTCCAGGTTGCCATCATGGCCTTCTTTCTTAGTCTTCTTCTGCTCATTTTAAGTAGGGGCAGTCCATTTTGAAGTGGCCGATTTCTTGCATTCAAAGCATGTGGGATGCTCCTTCTCTTTCTTCTTTTCCTTTTCTTTGCTAGGCTCTCCTTTTAGAGGTTTCTTCTTAAAGTTATACTTCTTCTTTCTCATGAACCTCCTGAATTTTCTAGCCATGAGAGCCGTCTCATCTTCTTTATCTTCTTCTTCTGAATCTTCACTTGATTCATCTTTATTAGTAGACTTGAAGGCGATCACTTTCATCTTCTTGTCAACATCCACATTCTTTTGTTTTAATGAAAACTCATATGTTATCAATGAGCCCAACAATTGCTCGAGAGGAAGAGTGTTAACATCCTTGGCTTCTTCTATAGCAGTCACCTTGGCATCCCATGAAGCCGGAAGAGACCTGAGAAGTTTGTTTACAAGTTCACCATTAGATATAATCTTTCCTAAGCTTCTCATGCCATTCACAATATTTGTGAACCTAGTATACATCTCACTTATAGATTCAGTAGGTTCTATTTTGAATATTTCATATGTGTGAATGAGCATGTTAACTTTAGTTGTTTTTACTTGGTGTGTACCCTCATGGATAATCTCAAGTGTGTCCCATATTTTCTTAGCGGAGAGATGGTTAGAGATTCTATTGAATTCACTCGGATCCAAGGAGCAAAATAATAGATTCATAGCCTTAGCATTAAGCTCTATTTGCTTAATATCATTCTTATCCCAATCATCTTCCATTTTGGGAGTGAGAATGCCATTAATCAACATAGTTGGCTGATGAGGACCTTTGACAATTGTCCTCTAAAGATTATAATCAATGGCTTGTATGAATATGTGCATGCAAGTTTTCCAATAAGTATAGTTTGTGCCATTAAATAGTGGGAGACGGTTTGAAGCTTGACCTTCAACAACACCCATTCCTATTGGAGCTGCCATGATCTTTTACTCAAGATCCTTGGACCTACAAGAGAGTACCGACGCTCTGATACCACTTGTTGCCCAAAAATGAAGCCCATGAGGGGGGATGAATTGGGTCTTTTAAAAATTAAAACAATTATATGCAGGCTGTGTAGTGTTTGTGGATAATGCACTCAAGTATATGCAGCAAAAAAAATAATTAATAGAGAGCAGGAAGTAAAGTGCAAGTAATTAAAATGAGATAATCATACACAAATACCAAGTTTTATAGTGGTTCGGTGCTCTTCAAGCACCTACGTCCACTCCCCAAGCTTTTCTAGGAAATTTTCGCTATAATCTCTTCAAAGATTATAGCCAACTTGTTTTCCAAGGCTCACAAGTCAAAACCTAAGTTGGTTTTGTCACCTAGGCTCATCAACAAACCTTTACACTTGTTTTGTCTTTGGGCTCGCAAGTCAATCCTAGTTGATTTTGGCTCACCAACAACCTTACAACCTACTTTCAAGAACCTTGAAAGCTAGATCAAATAATAATAAATTCAGAATACAAGGATTTAAACACGAGAAAACTCTCTTCTTAAAGTGGATAAGGAATCTTTGAAGCTCTTGAATAATTGCTTGATG
Source organism: Areca catechu (assembly GCA_021397845.1). Lineage (NCBI taxonomy): Eukaryota > Viridiplantae > Streptophyta > Magnoliopsida > Arecales > Arecaceae > Areca > Areca catechu. The sequence goes on from CM038041.1 coordinate 33,311,289, forward strand.
TGACTTGACTTGGAATCTTCTCAAGAACACTTTTAAAAAGATGAAATGAAAGGAATGTAGGCTTTTTGAGTGGAATCTCTCCTTTTTAGCTTTTGGAAGTAGAGTTCTTGAAGAAGGATTTTAACTCTTGGATATTTCCTTGCTTTTCTCTCTTCTCTTGCTTCATTAATGAGTTTGGTGAAGCTTAAATACATGAAAAACATTCAAAAAATTATTTTAGACCGTTAGGGATCAAGAACTAACCATTAGGAGCTAAAAACCACAAAATCAGGCTATCAGAAAATAGTTTCGTTGAGGGTGTCAGAACTCGAGTGTCGATACTTGGCTGTCAGGTATCGATACTTGGCTGTCAGGTATCGACTCTTGGCTTCTAGGTGTCGACACTTGAACTTGATTCTCAGGTGTTGATACTTGACACAAAAAATCTCTAGAGGCAAGTTCTGTATTTTCAAAAAATCTCAGGCCTTGAGTCGACACTTGGGAACTTAAGTGTCAACACTTGAATTTCAGGTGTCGACACTTGAGTTCTGAGTGTCAATGCTTGGCATGCCATGAAGAATTTCTACGTGCCAAATACCAAAGTATCGATACTTGGGCTCCCAGGTGTCGACACTTGGTTCTGCAATTTTCAAAAGCAAGTGCCAAACATGCCAAAAACATAAAGATTTTTCATGAAACTTAAATGCAACATATATAAACAATAATTGAACTTACTTGTATCCTTTTTAGATGGAGAAGACTTCTTAAATTATGAAAAAATGCTTTGTGCCAAAGCGTGCCATGATACTCTAACTTTGAGAATTTGAGGTGCTTGATTCCTTAAAACTCATAACTACAAATAATCATTAGTACAAAATATGTACTCAACATTTTGTTATTCATCAAAATCAAGGGTAAACCCAACAGAGGGAGAGACTGCATTCACCTAAAACATTCATACCTATTTGAGGAGAAGAGGTTGACTCTAACCATGGGATCGACCTCGAGCGGGGGAAGCCAGACTTCTGCCACAGGCACGAAGAATGAGGGCACGACCTCGGTTGGGGTTCGACCTCAGGGGAACCACACCAATGCGAGGGGTGCGAAGAACGAGAGCACGACCTCGACCGGGGTTCGACCTCAGGGGAACCACACCGGCTCGAGGGGCACGAAGAATGAGGGAGCGACCTCGACCGGGGTTTGACCTTCGGGGAACTGCTCCAGTGTGAGGTAAGTGAAGAACGAGGGCATGACCTCGATCGGGGTTCAACCTCGGGGGAACCATTCCGGCACGAGGGGAGTGAAGAATGAGGGCGCAACCTCGACCGAGGTTCGACCTCGGGGGAACTACTCCGGCACGAGGGGCACGAAGAATGAGGGCACGACCTCGACTGGGGTTCGACCTCAGGGGAACCACTCCGGCACAAGGGGCATGAAGAACGAGGGTGTGACCTCGGTCAAGGTTCGACCTCTAGGGACCCACTATGGCATGAGGGGTGCGAAGAACGAGGATGCAACCTCGGTCGGGGTTCGACCTCGAAGGAATTGCTCTGACAAGAGGGGCACGAAGAACGAGGGCACGACTTCGACCAGGATTCGACCTCGGAGGAACTGCTCCGGCACGAGGGGTACGAAGAATGAGGGCACGACCTCAACCAGGGTTCGACCTCGGGGGAACCACACTGACATGAGGGACCCAGACTGGAGGTGGCCTCGCCTGGATCTTTGTCCAGTTGGCACTGTCTATCAGTGTGGCCACTGGTTAGGTCTGAGAGGGGCTCCACGTCAGTGATCTTGCCATACCAAAGGCTTATATGCATTCATGTGACAAGGAATGCCTAGGGTAAGGTTTATCTGTATATATATGTAATACCCATTGCCCATCTGGGCTTATCAATGGACTGGGCCTAGTCCAGTTGACCAACCCAACCACCAGAAATTGAGCCCAAAAGAACCACGTGATTTTTAAAGTATCGAAAAAAACAAAGAAGACTCCCGTTACCAATAGACTCCCAATCAGAGTCAATAATCAACACTGAAAGGGAGTTTAACTCCTCTCCTCCGTCTCTATTTAAGGGGAATGAGACTTCCTCATCTTTCCAATCGAAAATCATAGCCCCAAGCCAAAGGGACATCGAGATTCATCCAGTCTTTGCTGAGGTTCCCACTAGAAATTATGGCTTAAGCACTACAGAGAAGCCAGGTACGAGGTCGAGAACTCTTAATGAACTTCTTTTCCCATCTTCCTTAACCCTTGGGAGCCTTGATTCCGACCGGCAATCATCGATTATTTCTAAATAATCGAATCCCTATTTTTCCAATGAAAATCTCGGCTCAAGCACTATTGAGAAGCCAGGTACAAGGCCGAGAACTCTTAATGAACTTCTTTTCCCATCTTCCTCAGCCCTTGGGAGCATTGATTCTGATCGACCATTGCTAGATTATTTCTAAAAAATCAAACCCCTATTTTTCCTATACTCTGCCCCTTTTTCTTTTAATTTTTTGATGCCAGAAGTTATTAATGGCCGCCGGTTTGGGAGTCCCCAATTTCACCTCCATGGCCAGCATCTCAACCATAGCCATCGCCACCGATAGAAATTGCTATGTTTCAAGAAGAAAGGGGAACAAAGATCCCTTGTTTTGCCAAGCAACTAAGGGAAAAGAAAAGAGGAAGGAGAAAGAAGAAAAAAAAAGGAAAGAAAAAGAAAGGAGAGAAGTCTCCCTCTATTCTCTCCTCTCTTCCATATAATCTCTCGCTACAAATCCCTCTCTAGAAAGTTTCTCTCTATGACTCTCTGTAGATTGTTTCTCTTTTTATATGGTTTTTCTCTCTCAAGTTGTCTCTCTCCAAGGATTTTCTAGATCTCAAAAAGACTTTCTTTCAATGATTTTAATGGACCCGGTGAAGAGACCCTAACCAATGATTGTTGGATAGCCTATCAACCCCCATCCTAATCAGGTCGAGCATCATTAGATTTTGCCCATCCTAGCATGACTCTTGATTTTAGTTGATCAATTAGATGCCCTAGGTCAAACCGTCCCGAATGCCACAAGCGCATAGCTGAGAAGTGCCTGGAGGAGTAGGAGCGCAAGCTGGCAGAGCTTACCTGCCAGTTTGCAAATATGCAGGGCTCCACTAGTGAGCCGGCGGGCTACGATACCCGTCCCCCTTTCTCCCGAGAAGTCCAAGAGGAGCAGGTTCCAAGCCGATTCCGCATGCCACAGGTGGACCCTATGATGGGACCACTGACCCCCTAGATCATCTTAAGAGCTACAAGGTCCTCATGAGAGTCCAGGGGGTAACCGATGCTGATGGGGGACAGATGGATAGGATCGTTGGTGAGCCTAAAAGTCACCTAAATTAGGGTACTATTTTTTTTGGTATTTTTTTTTCTAGGGATGGAGAAGGAATAGTGGGGATGGAGGACAGGGATCTGGATCTCATGGACTTCGGGACTCACTCTAATGAAAAGACCTCTCACCTCTAAGGCATTACACCCTCCTCGATACTTGGAGGTGCTAGGTTGAATCTCAAAGGTCATGAGGGGTTAAAGAAAATAGGTTGGGAAGGGGGATAACTAGGGCCTCACGCCCATGCCCGAAGGCAAGAAGAATTACTCTTCTAAAAACTCAATTTTTTTTTCTCCAAAAACATTTTTTTTACAAAGGACTGAGGTTGGTATTTATAGACCTGTCCAACCCTCATTTGAATTTGAATACAGGATAAAAAGATAGAGATGATTCAAATTCAAATACAAGATAGGATAAGATAAGCCTATCTATATCTCAATCCTAACCAACCAAATCCTAGTTCAAATTTCAAATAAAAGATAAATCCTAAATTTATTTCTAGATATGCTCCAAGATTCGTGTGGCTCCAAGATTCGTGTTTGCTCTAGGATCCATGGTGCGGGCACCAAACTCAGAAGAAGACTTCAGGGCTCCATCTAGATCTCTGATTGACCTTGCCCGAAGAATTAGGATTTTCTGGTTTTGTAATAAGGGTTGACTTGGTCAACTCAATTTTAGTCTTGAGTCTGTATTTCCCTGTAATTTAAATTTTGTTGAGTCATGTTGACTCAGTACAAGTCCTAATAGTGGTCTAGGTCTTCTCCAGGTTGGTGCCACTTTTTCTTCAGTCAAGTCAAGGTCCAGGGTGCCACATTTTTCTCCCAGACCCAAGCAAGTGGGCGCCACACTCCCAACCACACGCCAGAGTCCAGGAGGTGCCACATCTCCATCCAGTGTCTTTGGTCCCTACACCACAAGAAGTAAGTTCCTTTTTTTTCTTGCACCACTTGGGAGAGAAATCCATCAAGATACCTCAATCCAAGGAGGAGCCAATTTCTTTCCAGATAAACCCAAGCCAGGATGGCAAGAATTTTTCTTGAAGAGAGGATCAAGGAGGTGCCCCACAATGTTCCATAAAAATCCAAGTTATAAAAGGGAAGAGAGCATGTCTTGGGGAGGAATTCAAGGAGGTTCCCAAAAGTTTCCAAAAGTGCCAAAGCCATGAAAGGAAGAAGCCTAAACTTGTGGAGCAAGACTAGGAGGTGTCCAAATGAGCCAAACCATGAAGGAAAAATTCTTGATTCATGGAGAGATACTAGGAGACACCCCCATAACCTGCCATTTGGAGCTGATTTTCAAGTTTTCTTGGAGTTTTTGGGCTGCCCACTCATGGAAGGAGTCTTGGGAAGAGAATTTGATGCCTAAAGTGTGGGTTAGTCCTATTAGTCCCACATGGAAAATGTATAAAATTTTATTTTTTTGTTATGTCTATATATTCAACTCTATGTAACTCTTGAATTTAATGATGAATGAAATCAATTTCTTTGTGAGCAACTTTGTGTTTCTCTCTTCCACACTTGTGTTCATGTGTTGAGCTCCGTGAGGGAGTAAATCCGGGTTCCCTAGGAACCTTGAGGAGGTGTGAGATCTCCAACCCCAAAACCCTACCAAAACCCTAGGTTAGCCACTTCAATTCCAAACCCTAGCCGCCCATCATCTTCTTCATTCCACCAATCATCCAAACCCTAATCTACCTCATCATCTCATGGCCCCTCTCTTCCAAGTAGAGGCCGACCACCAACATCCAGGTCCAGATCGGCTACTTCGAATACAGAGCAAATCCCAGAGGAAGTTAGATCAGCATCCAGGAGAATCAGGATTTCAGCAACATCAATTTTTTTCAAGTTCTTCTTATCTGGTAAATCCTTTCTTTGAGTATCTGATTCCTTAACTTGTTCTTCTTCTTTCCCAGATCCTGAGTCAGGAGAAGCCAACTCTGCCAAAGGGCCAGTATTGGAGGATCCATTGCGAAGATATCCGAATCCGAGGATCCAACAATCTGCTCGAGAGAGTCCTTCCACCAAACTCTGTGAAGATCACTGCCTGGTACATAACCCTTCCCTTCTCTTTATTTCTGTCCTGTTGAAAGTTCAGAGTGAAACCCTAGGTCTGGGAGATTCTCAACCCCCAGCGATCCTTTACTTCTGAACTACTCTGATAATCTAGTTTCTTTGAATTGTGTTTTCAATTATTATATAGTTTCTTTCAATTTAGTTTAACTTTCCTTTGAGTCAAAGCCGATTTCTGAAAATATATATAAAAAAATAATAATAATAAATATATTAATTTTAATTTGCTTCTGCATTCCATGTATCCGTTCTGCATCATTTTTGGTATCAGAGCCCTGTCTAGGGTTTCTGACTTGCTTGCATGTTTTGAGTGTCTCTCTTTTTTACTTTGTCTGCTCGAAGGAGACTCCCCAGGACATCCGGTCCTAGGAACGAAGTGAGGTGCAAGCCTCCTCTTCCTATTCCATGGGGTGTTCCTAGGGCGTGTAGGGGATCCGCTGGGTTACAACTTCGTAGCAGGAATTGTAAACGGGGAAGCATTCTATTTTCAGTCTATAACTATCCTATTGTAGGAATTGTTTCTCATTGCAGGTAACTCCAAATTGTATGATTTTTATTTTTCTGGAACCATTATAATTGAAACTATTTTACATAATTTTACTGTAATTTATTGGTTTCTGTGAAATTTCTGAGAGTTAAATTACAGCAATTCTATTTCTGTATTTCTACAATTCAAATTTTTTTTTTTTTTTTTGAGTGATCATCTCCTAATTCATCTTAAGGGCAATTGAGCATCTAAGATAAGTGGAGGAGTTGATAAGCTCTCCTTAGCCCAAAACCACCACCCATTTATTCGATCCTAAGCCTAATTTTAAAATTTATTAGACTTAATTTGTCCTAGTGGGCTAGGAACACCAACTGGTCAGGTCCAGCCTAGGGTTTAGTCAGTTTGTTTGGTTACTCTGTGTGTGCTTTGTACTCAGTGTCTAGAACGATGATTCAGGGACTACGTCTCGAAGGGCTTGTGTGCTGGTCCACCTACCTGGCCAATCACTGATTGGTGTCTAGGATTGGCAATTAGGGACCTAACACTCCCCTTACACCTGCCTGGCTGAGTCTCGAGTTACTACAGGCTAGCTTGCCACTCTGATTGGGCATCTAGTTTGGACTCTAGGTCTAGTGAGCCAGTAGTCGCTTTAGTCTAGTCACATTCTGTGTGCTTGCTTGCATCATCATGTCCACCCGGAACGGAGTACCCTCCCAACCTGGTCAAACCCAACCTGATTTAGAGGCCATGGTTAGAACTCTTACCGAAAGTATGAACAAATTGAGTCAGGATATGACTGCTACTGTTGCCCAGTTTAGGGAACAAGTCCATGAGGATCTTACCCAGCTTAGGGAACAAGTCCATGAGGATCTTACCCAGCTTAGGGATCGAGTCCAAGTACTTGGGGAACCTAGACATCAGAATTAGACTCTCGACCCAGATTTTAATGTGCCTCAACCTCACCCATACCAAGAGCCTAGGAGGACCTTATACCATGATCCCGAGCATAACCCTAGAAAGCCTAACCATGATATCTATAGTGTGGATCGTGTCTATGAGAGGTCCTTACAATATTCTAGACCAATCACTCAACAACCGAAGTCTTCTAGATCAAACCATTTAGATCCACACCCATGCCCAAGTAAGGTCTCTACTAGCTTGAAACCCAGTGTGACCCAGGTTCCTATATCGCAAGAATGTTGGTTTTGTGGAGAAAGAGGCCATAAATCTAGTCAGTGCCCATGCATAGGACTGGCAAAACTTTTTTCAAAATTTTTTTCTCCAAAAACTTTTTTTTTACAAAGGACTGAGGGTGGTATTTATAGACCTGTCCAACCCTCATTTGAATTTGAATACAGGATAAAAAGATAGAGATTATTCAAATTCAAACACAAGATAGGATAAGATAAGCCTATCTATATCTCAATCCTAACCAACCAAATCCTAGTTCAAATTTCAAATAAAAGATAAATCCTAAATTTATTCTAGATATGCTCCAAGATTTGTGCGGCTCCAAGATTCGTGCTTGCTCCAGGATCCGTGCTGTGAGGTCCCCATCAGATGCTCTCCTTTACATCGCCTTTCCCGTAACTCTCCAGAAAGCAGCTCGGGTGTGGTTCACCCGTCTAAAGCCAAGGAGCATCAACTGCTTCGCTTAGTTGGAGTGAAAGTTCATGGCTCACTTCGATGCCTGCCGAAAGGTGCCATCAGAGGCGGACAGCCTCTTCTCTATCAGGCAGCAGGACTGCGAGCTCCTACGGAACTACGTGGCCCTCTTCAAGGTTGCCGCACTAGAGATATACAACCTTAATGAGCCAGTCGCCATGCTGGCACTAAAGAGAGGGCTCATGACTTCCCGCCTGACCTACTCTATTGACAAAAAGCCCTCCAAGACTTACTCTGAGCTCCTCCTCTGAGTCCAGAAGTACATCCATGCTAAGGATCCGGATCGAACAAGGAGGGAGCTGGATGGAAGGCCTCTGATGAAGCCATCTCCCAGGACCTTCGAAATGCGGAAGCCCAGACCGGCCGCACTAGACTCCCGCTAGAGGCCGAAGCCGAGGAGAGACCCCATCCTGAAAGGAAGCTTCACTCCTCTTCTCGCCCCGAGGACACAGATCCTCATGGAGATCGAGGGGAGCGCTACCTGAGGCGCCCACTTCCGTTGAAGCTATCCAGTGGCCACGACAGGACGAAGTACTGCAACTTCCACCGTAACTACGGCCACGACACCGAGGAGTGCTACAATCTCAAAAGGAAAATTGAAGAACTCATAAAGAGGGGTTACCTCAGGAAATTTGTGGGGGGCAGACCCCAACGGAACCTCAGGCACTCGTCGCACTCTCTCCGGTCCCTGCCATTAACAACCGCCCTATCGAGAAGCCGGTGGAGATGATATGCTGGGAAGCCAAGCACGCTTCCAAGAAGGTCCGGGGTGGGGGAGATTTTGAGAATGTACTTCCTTTTGCGAGGGAATGGGGGGATGAAAATAAGAATGTAAACAATGATGTTGTGGTCATCAAGATGATGATCGCAAGACATCCTGTAAAATGTATCACGGTTGATAGTGGAAGCTCCATGGATGTGCTTTTTTACGATGCTTTCTCCAAGATGAATCTTTTTTCTGCTCGGCTTAGACCCGTGCACATGCCTCTTGTTGGCTTCATGGGTGACTCCGTAGGAGTCGAGGGGGAGATTACCCTCCCCGTTACTGCCGGGACGCCATCCGGTAGTTGTTAGGCTTCCTTCAGCCTATAACATGATCCTTGGCCAACCCGGGCTCAACCTACTCGACGCGGTCATCTCCACAAAGCGACTATTGGTGCAATTCCTAACTCCCTACGATATCGGAGAGATGCGGGGGGCACCTCAGCCTGTTTGACATGGTCTCCAAACCGTCCCCGGGGCCAAGGCTGTTGAGGATGACCCCAGCACGGACGACCTTGACCAAAGGGCTCGAGACCCCAGAGGTGGCCTGGTCGAGAGCCTGCTATCGTATCCCCTCAGGGCCGACCCGACGAAGACAGTGCAATTGGGGTGCAGCTACAAGATGATGAATGGGCCTACCTTCCGGAGTCCCTCCGGGTGAACGCTGACATGTTTGCTTGGACAGCGGCTGACATGCCCGGGATCCCACCAAAGATCATAACCCATAAGCTAAGCATTGACCCGAAGTACCGCCCTGTCTGGCAAAAGAAGAGAAGTTTTGCACCAGAGAGGTAAAGGGCGATCAATGAGGAGGTGGACAAGCTCCTCGCAGCTGGCTTCGTTCGAGATGTGCAGTATCCAAGCTGGCTGGCAAATGTGATCATGGTGAAGAAGAATAATGGGAAGTGAAGGATCTGTGTAGACTACACCGATCTCAACCAAGCATGTCCAAAGGATAGCTTCTCCCTGTCGAAGATCGACCAGCTAGTGGATGCCACCTCAGGGCACCGCTTGCTCTTCTTTATGGATACATTCTCTGGATACAACCAGATCCGGATGCATCCAGAAGATGAGGAGCACATAGCCTTTGTCACTGACCGAGGGACGTACTACTATCGGATGATGCCGTTCGGCTTGAAGAATGCTGGTGCCACATACTAGCGCCTGGTCAACCGGGTCTCCAAAGACTAGATCAGCAGGAATATGCAAGTCTATGTGGATGACATGCTTGTCATGAGCAAGCCGAGTTCGGACCATATAGCCGACCTCGCGAAAGCCTTCCATAACCTTCGAGATCACAAGATGAAGCTGAACCCGCCAAAGTGCGCCTTCGGCATAGCGACGGGGAAGTTCCTTAGCTTCATGGTGACCCAAAGAGGTATCGAGGCGAACCCAGAGAAGGTCCAAGCCATCATCGACATGGAGCACCCGACCTCAAAGAAGCAAGTTCAGTGCCTGACTGGCCGGATAGTTGCACTGAGCCGGTTCATCTCGAGGTCGGCGAACTGTTGCCTTCCCTTCTTCAAGGTGCTATACAAGATGAGCGACTTCACCTGGATAGAGGAGTACAAGATGGCCTTTGAAGAGCTTAAAGACTTCCTGGCATCACCACCACTGCTCTCAAGGCCGGAAACGGGAGAGGAACTCTTACTATACCTGGCAGTTACCCCTGGAGCCATCAGTTCGGTCCTCATCCACATGGATCAGGACGAGGTCCAAAAGCTAGTGTACTATGCCAGCAAGCTCCTTCGGGATGCTGAGATCAGGTATACCTGATCTGAAAAACTCATTTTTGCACTTATCATGTCTGCTCAATATCTCGGGCCATACTTCCAAGCGCATCCAATCATGGTCTTGATGGACCGGCCCTTGAGGGTTGTGCTCAGTCATCCTAATACATCCGGATGCTTGGCCAAGCAAGCACTAAAGCTCAGCGAGTTCGACATCGCCTACCGGCCAAGGTCATCCCAGAAGGCCCAGGTGCTGGCCAACTTCCTGGTCGAGTGCACGGGACTCGTCGAAGAGCCAGAACAGACAATCTCGGAGCATCAAGAGGAACCCAGTACCGAGGAGGAGCCCTGGATCCTCCATGTCGGTGGCGCATCCAATGCAGGTGGAAGTTGTGCAGGCCTAATCCTCGCCAACAACGATGGAGTTGTAGCTGAATGCGCACTCCGTTTCAAGTTTACCATGACAAATAACCAAGTAGAGTATGAGGCACTCCTTGCAGGTCTCAGGATCTCCCGCGAGCTGGGTGTACGAAGCCTGAAGGTCTTCATCGACTCCCAACTGGTGGCCGGATAGGTCTCCAAAGAATATGAAGCCAGAGATCCCCAGATGATGAAGTACTTGGAGCAGGTCCGCTCAAGCACGATGGGTTTCTGGTGCTTCGGCATCACTTATATCCTCCAAGGTGAGAACGCTCGCGTCGATACGAGATCAAGACTTGTGACCTTGCCGGACTCATCGCTGGGGCATGCTCATATCGAGTACCTCAAAAATCCAAGTGGCGAAGTTCCTGCAAAGATGCAGCAGGTCATCCCGGAGCCGAGTTGGATGGATAGGTACATCAGGTACATTACCGACAGCACCCTGCCGAAAAACCGAGTAAAGGCTGGCCTCATTAAGAAGAAGGCCTCGCAGTTCATCCTCATGGAAGGACAGCTCTACCATCGATCCTATTCTTATCCACTCTTGAGGTGCTTGAGACCCGTAGAGGCAACCTTCATGCTCCAAGAGATCCATGAAGGCCTTTGCGAGAACCACGTCAGGGGGAGGGTGCTGGCGTACAAGGCCCTTCGTCAAGTTTACTATTGGGAGATAATGAGGGAGGACACCACTGACTTCATGAAGAGGTGCAACACGTGCCAGCCCCATGCCCACATACAGCGTCAACCAGCGGTGCCCCTCTCCCAGATCTCCGCTCCATGGCCATTCGCCCAGTGGGGAATGGACATCCTAGGTCCATTTTCCCCTGCACCAGGGTAACAAAAGTTTTTGATAGTGGCCATAAACTACTTCAGAAAGTGGGTAGAAGTGGAGCCACTAGCACGGATCACGAAAGCCAAGGTCCGCCAGTTCTTCTGGAAGTCGATCATCTACCGCTTTGGGCTTCTCCATAGCATCATCACTGATAACGGGTGGCAGTTTGATAACCGGGAGTTCAAAGAGTTCTATGCCGAGCTTGGTATCCAGCATCGCTTCACCTCGTCGCTCACACCCAGACCAATAGGGAAGCCGAGGTGACCAACCGGACGATTCTTTAGGGACTCAGGACCTGACTAGACCAAGCCAAAAATAGGTGGGTAGAAGAACTTCCCAGCATTCTTTGGGCCTACCACACAACACCCAGGATAGCAACGGACAAAATTCCCTTCAACCTTACTTTCGGTGCAGAAGCCATAATCCCAATCGAGCTCGGCATGCCCATATTGTGGATACAGCAGTACAGCGAAGCAGAGAACCCAGAGCGCCTTCTCCTCAACCTGGACCATCTCGAGGAAACCAGAGACAAGGCCCGACTCTGGATGGTGGCTTACCGACAGCGTGAAGCCCGGTACTACAACGCACGAGTGAAGCCGAAGGTCTTCCGCCCGGGCGACCTGGTACTGCACCGAGCTGAAGCATCTCAACCTCGGGAGTGCAGCAACCTATCACCGAACTGGGAAGGCCCCTATAAGGTGGTCGAAGCTCTCCCACATGGAGCTTATTATCTCACGAGTCTGGATGGTGCTAGATTCCCGTAGACATGGAATGCCTGCAACCTGAGAATATACTATCAGTAATGTAAGGCCCTTTCCTAATAATAATAAAGATCCCTTTTTGTGCAAACCATTCTTGCCTTACAGGAATCTCGTTGCCCGGCCCAAGGTCCGGCACGTCGAAGCCCGAAGTCTAGCCCTCCGGCATTGAAGCCCGGAGTCCAATCCTTCGGCACCAAAGCCCGGAGCCCAGCTCCCCGGCTCTCAAGACCGGAGTCCAGCCCTCCGGCACTGAAGCTCGGAGTCTAGTCCTTCGGCACCAAAGCCCGGAGCCTAGCTCCCCGACTCTCAAGCCCAGAGTCTAGCCCTCCGGCACTAAAGCCTAGAGTCCAGTCCTTCGGCACCAAAGCCCGGAGCCCAGCTCCCCGGCTCTCAAGCCTGGAAGCCCAGCTCCCCGGCTCTCAAGCCTGGAAGCCCAGCTCTCCAGCACTTAAGCCCGGATCCCACGCTCTCTGGCACTCAAGCCTGGAAGCCCAGCTCTCCAGCACTCAAGCTCGAATCCCACGGTCTCCGACACTCAAGCCTGGAAGCCTAGCTCTCCAGCACTCAAGCCCGGATCCAAAACTCTCTAGCATTGAAGATTCGAGCCCAGCTCTCCAGCACTGAAGATTTGAGCCCAGCTCTCCGGCACTGAAGCCTTGGGCCTAGTTCTCAAGTAGCAGAGCCCGGAACCCAACCCTCCGGCACTCAAAAATACTCATCCACTTTCGAGACCTCCAGGAATGGAGTAGAAGCAACTCGGCAAACTGAAGTACCTGGTGTGGGCACCAGACTCAGAAGAAGACTTCAGGGCTCCATCTGGATCTCTGATTGACCTTGCCCGAAGAATTAGGATTTTCTGGTTTTGTAATAAGGGTTGACTTGGTCAACTCAATTTTAGTCTTGAGTCTATATTTCCCTACAATTTAAATTTTGTTGAGTCATGTTGACTCAGTACAAGTCCTAGTAGTGGTCTAGGTCTTCTCTAGGTTGGTGCCACTTTTTTTTTCAGTCAAGTCAAGGTCCAGGGTGCCACATTTTTTCTCCCAGGCCCAAGCAAGTGGGCGCCACACTCCCAGCCACACGCCAGAGTCCAGGAGGCGCCACATCTCCATACAGTGTCTTTGGTCCCTACACCACAAGAAGTAAGTTCCTTTTTTTTCTTGCACCACTTGGGAGAGAAATCCATCAAGATACCTCAATCCAAGGAGGAGCCAATTTCTTTCTAGATAAACCCAAGCCAGGATGGCAAGAATTTTTCTTGAAGAGAGGATCAAGGAGGTGCCCCACAATGTTCCATAAAAATCCAAGTTATAAAAGGGAAGAGAGCATGTCTTGGGGAGGAATTCAAGGAGGTTCCCAAAAGTTTCCAAAAGTGCCAAAGCCATGAAAGGAAGAAGCCTAAACTTGTGGAGCAAGACTAGGAGGTGTCCAAATTAGCCAAACCATTAAGGAAAAATCCTTGATTCATGGAGATATACTAGGAGACACCCCCATAACCTGCCATTTGGAGCTAATTTTCAAGTTTTCTTGGAGTTTTTGGGCTGCCCACTCATGGAAGGAGTCTTGGGAAGAGAATTTGATGCCTAAAGTGTGGGTTAGTCCTATTAGTCCCACATGAGAAATGTATAAAATTTTATTTCTTTGTTATGTCTATATATTCAACTCTATGTAACTCTTGAATTTAATGATGAATGAAATCAATTTCTGTGTGAGCAACTTTGTGTTTCTCTCTTCCGCACTTGTATTCAGGTGTTGAGCTCCGTGAGGGAGTAAATCTGGGTTCCCTAGGAACCTTGAGCAGGTGTGAGTCTCCAACCCCAAAACCCTAGGTTGGCCACTTCACTTCCAAACCCTAGCCGCCCATCATCCTCTTCATTCCACCAAACCCTAGCCTACCCCATCTCTCATGGCCCCTCTCTCCAAGTAAAGGCCGACCACCAGCATCAAGGTCCAGTTCGGCTACTTCGAAGACAGAGCAAATCTTAGAGGAAGTCAGATCAGCATCCAGGAGAATCAGGATTTCAGCAACATCAGCTTTCAAGTTCTTCTATCTGGTAAATCCTTCCTTGAGTATCTGGTTCCATAACTTGTTCTTCTTCTTTCCCATATCTTGAGTTCAGAAGAAGCCAACTCTGCCAAAGGACCAGTATTGGAGGATCCATTGCGAAGATATCTGAATCCAGGGATCCAACAATCTGCTCAAGAGAGTCCTTCCACTAAACTCTGTGAAGATCACTGCCTGGTCTATAACCCTTCTCTTCTCTTTACTTCTGTCCTGTTGAAAGTTCAGAGCAAAATCCAAGGTCTGGGAGTTTCTCAACCCCCAGCGATCCTTTACTTCTGAACTACTCTGATAACCTAGTTTCTTTAAATTATGCTTTCAATTATTACATAGTTTCTTTCAATTTAGTTTAACTTTCCTTTAAGTCAAAGCCAACATCTTAAAATATATATAATAATAATAAAAAATATTAATTTTAATTTGCTTCCGCATTCCACATATTCGTTCTGCATCATTTTTGGTTTCAGAGCATTCGTTCTGCATCAGTACCATTCTCTAACTTCATCACATGTTCAAAAAAAAAAGAGAACGGAAAGAGGGAAAGGAAAAGAAGTTCCAAGCCAAGGTGATTGGAAATGTTTGCTTCATTGGAAATTAACTGTTCATTACAAGTGTCTCTGGGCCCTCGACATGCCGGGCAGCCCAGGCCAAAAATAGAGGAAAGAAAAATACAAAGGGGGATTTCTCAGGTGGCCCCACTCCCATGATCGTGCTCCGCCGAGACGTCATTTTTCGGGGCCTCAGGCTATATGGCTTCAGCTTCGATGACCATCGCTGGTGGAGCAAGTTCGGACTCTACAGTTGGCTCCTCAACAGTGCCCGAATCCGGGGCCGCCTCCACGTCTGAAGCTATGGAGTAGCGGAGGAAGCTTTGACCCTTGTCTGTGACGAAGTCCTCCTCCCTGGAGTGGAGATACGTGAAGCCTTTGTAGAAGGAGTCCGATGCTGTCTCATGGAACTCGGCGATGAACTCCTCCGAGGCCTTGTACCTTGCTACGACCTCCTCAGCCTCTTTCTTTGCCTCAGTGGCTTGCTTCTTCGCCACCTCTACCGACTCAGTTGCCGCTGCTGCCTCCTTCTCAGCAATAATGACCCTCTTCTTAGCAGCGATCAGCCTCTCCCTGGCCGCCTCCAGCTCAGCCTAAAGAGACTGAGAGTGCCCCTTTTACCGGACGGCCTCAACATTGAACTCAGCCAGCCTCTTCTCAGTGGCTGTGAGCTCCTCAGCCTTGCTCTTGACCAGCTCTGCTCCCAGTCCAGGCTCTCCTGGAGCTCTTTAGAGTGCCTTTCAGCACTTGCGAGCTCCTTCTGGAGCTCCTTGTTCTTCAAACTGAGCTCCCATGAGGCATCATTCTTTTCTCATAGATCAGTCTGTAAAGACTCGAGCTCCACTTCCCGTTGTCGATCCTTCTTCAGCCAGTTCTTGCAGCAATCTCTGATTAAAAGGAGCTCAGTGCCGAGCTTCACCAAAGAAAGTCCTAGCTGTCGGTATAAGAAAGAAGGAAGAAATCAAAAAGATGAAGTCACTTATCGAGAAGAGCAGGGGGAATGTGCTGCCAATTGCATCCCCGAGCAGTTTTCTAGCCTTTTCCCGCCGGTCGCATGATTGGATTGTGAAATCCATCATGCGCTCTGCCAGCCCTTGATCTCGGACCAGGGAGACATTCGATGCAAGCTTGAACGGGACTCGATGATAGTCCCTCTCTCTTCTGCTAGCCCTGGATGCCACGTCGCACGTTCCACCAGTAAAAGAAGCCTCAGGTCCATGGGAGGAGCTCGGTACCTCCCCGGATGGTGCCTCTCATGCCGCCTCTGTTCCCACCTATCCCTCTTCCTCCTCAATGATGACGACTACCGGGAGAGGAGGGGACATTATGACGATGGCTGCGACAGCGGCCCTGGCCCGGACGACCACCTCAAGCTCCGAGGTCGGGACTGGCTCTCGCCGACTCGACCTCTATGGCACAAGCTCAGCCGCCCTCCTCCTCAGCTCAGCCGGTATGGCAGGAGCAGCCACCACTGCGCTCTCGTCGCGAGCTCTCTTCAAGGAGGGTTCCTCAGCCAACTCTGATGGAGGCCTCTTCCTAGTGATCGAGAGCAGGTCGTCCATCGAAAACTTCATACTTGCATGAAGAGGAGGCAACATTAGTCCCAAGTCTAGAGAAACGGAGTAAGAAGCACAAGGAGAAAAGTTCGAGCCGAACTCACCCAACTCTCTCGTTGGGTCGACCCTAGCCTCGGAAAGGTTCTGCTCTGACAACAGGACCTTGAGGGAAGGAATTTGGGTGATGCGGAGCTGCTCGTAGACATCTAAGTCAGCCACTTCAATCGTGGAGTTTCGGTTAGAGGACCGATCTGGGTTGCTCCACACCCAATTGACCCCCTCAATGGTAGCAAAGAAAAATTTGCTCTTCCACCCTTTGAAGGAAGAGGGGAGTTTGAATTTAATGCCCTTCGGGTGAGAAGAAATTGACCACCAACGCTCCTCGGAAGGGTAGCGTTTCAGGGTGAAAAATGCCCTGAACAGGAAAAAATGGGCTACAATCCCGTGAAAATGGCAGAGTACTATGAAGCAAAAGATGGTCCTTATAGCATTCAGGACGAGTTGAGTAGGGACGAGATGGTAATTGCTCAGGATCGAAAGGAAGAAAGGGTGAAAGGGGAACCGAAGTCCCCCTGCAAAAGTCTCCTCATAGAAGGCGATCCGGCTTGGCCTACTGGAGGTAACCCGGTCCCCTGGTCGGGATCAAGAGCCAGACGGAATGCAAGATGCCATAGACATCCTAGATGGTCCCCAACTCCTCGGCAGAGATTACTGAACCAATCCCGCCAGGACCTGTTGACCAAGCAGGTTCGGGGAGGGGTTCAGTTGGAGGAGGAGGAGGAGGAGGGCTAGACCTGGGCTCCCTAATAACTATCCCACCAGGGGGATGCCTCCTACTGAACTCAAAATGCTCTTCCTCCCTCTCCTCATCGGAAGAAGAAGAAGGTGGCCTTGGCCTAGAAGGCCCCGCCTCGGCCTGGTTTGTCGAGGGATGGAAGTTGGGACCAAAACGAGACATCTAAAGAGATGAAGAAGGTGGAAGCTCAAGAAGAGGAGGAAGACGGACTGCTTCCGAGAAGACCCTAAACTCAAAAAAAAGCTCTGCTCTACTAGGAGATGGAAGAAAAGAGAGACAAACCTTGTTCCTGGGGGAGTCTAAGATGGCCGGGGGAGTAGAAGAGACTTGGGAACAATGGCGGGCACGTGAGATTCGAAAGAGTAGATGTTTTGAGAAAAATCAACCTTTCATTTCAAAGTGACCCGACACCAACCATACCATTACAGCATCTCCATCGACAGATTAGTGCCACGTGACGACCATTGACGAGCAGGGCATCTCGCTTCAACCATGACCGCTTTGAATTCCATGCCAGCAATAAGTTGCTCCTCGGACATGGCCACGTTGTTCTTCCGTACTGGCTCGAAGAAACCACCCCGCAAAACACCAGCGATCGTGGTCATTATTGCACCAAATTTTTACCTTTCCATGTCAGCATCGCAATTACTCCCTTTGTCCCGAGCGCCGCGCGCCTACAGGCCTCGGGAGTGGGGAGCAAATGATGTGGTGGGATTGCTGATGTGAAGCTCCAGTCAGATGCCACGTCGGATAAAGCTGCCATGTAGGACATCTCAGCCCGGACTCCTTCGCCTAGCCGCGGGTCGAGATGCCGAGGCCGAAGTCAAGCTCCGCCTGTCCTTCGCCCGGCCATGCTCCCTTCGGGTCAAGATGTCGAGGTCGAAGCCGAGTTCTGCCCTCCTTCGCCCGGCCGCGCTTCCTTCGGGTCGAGATGCCGGGGCTGAAGTCGAGCTCCGCCTGCCAGATCGACCCCACCTCGAACAAAGAGATCTACTGTTGAAGGAGGTCATCGCTTTCCCAGGGTGACGGCCCAACACCCGAGGACCACAAAAAGATGCCTGCCGGCCGTGATGACAACCCAAGCAGCCACTTGCACTGGAATAGAAGGAATCCTCTGATCGAGGCTCTGCATTCTCCACCAACCGCCTGCACCTTCCAAAATTGGAAGTCAACCAATAGATCCGAATCTAGGGGACGGTGGCCCGTCGATCGAGATCCTGTAAAGTTACCCAAAAGGGGACAACCAGAAGGAATGTCAGCATGAACGGTAGCTTCCATGTCACCAGAATGAAAAGACAACCCGTTCATGGCACGGAACGTCACCGCATGTGCCCATAAGCATGGGGGAGATCTCGAGGTAAGCGGCAGGCAATGCCCCAGCAAAAAGAGGTCTCCCAGGTTCAAACGAGGTAAGACACATGCACACATTCAAGCTAAGTTTCAGACGAGTAAGATCCAACGAGCTAGAAGGGGGCAGCACACAGGAAGATAATGCTCGAGACTACCGTGAAACCTCCAAGAGGGATCTAGATGGACACAGCCACCCAGTTCGAGCTTTTCTTTGCTGTCACTCTTGTAATCTGTGCTCGGCCGGCTCGCACCTTTCATTTCACAACTCCTCCTCCTAGCATGGAGTCCATACTCGGGGCTCGACCAGGAGGATCTGTTCCCTTGGATCATTACTTACTTGAGCATTGGAGTGCCCCTGCCAGAATCCCCGGCCTGGGCCACTGACTCTGTTTTGCAGGTTTGGACGATCGAGCAGGATCCCGTAGGATGGCAGTGAGTTCCGACCTCAACCTCAGCTACGGGCTATGACGATCTTGGCGGCAACAAATTCGATTAGAGAGATAAAGAAAGCATTTACCATTAAGAGCATGATGATGAAAAGATCTTGTATGCATCGTACATGTTACAAGGTGAGGCATTCAATTGGTGGCAGAGACTAAAACACAAATATAAACAAGATGAGAAACCACTCACCTAGGAAGGATTCCGAGAGGCATTTTATGATCATTATTTTTCTTGGAGTGTAAAAACTCAGGGACAAGAATTTATTTATCTGAAACAAAGGAATATAACTGTTACAAAATATGAAACCAATTTTATGAAACTTGCAAATTTGTTCCGAGAAAGGTCGAGGATAAGTGTGATCGAGTATACAAATTTGAGATGGAATTAAGGACAGAAATTAGAAAACAAGTGGTGCCATATAAATTAACTACATATGCAAATGTAGTAAATAAAGCACTGATAATTTAAAGGAAAATCAACAAAAATATATCAAAAAAGAAAGAAATCAAAAGAAGAGAAATAGGTCAAATGATTCTTAAGGACAAAGTAATAAGAACACTAAGAGTGTGAATAAGAGATCAACAAGTGATAATTTAGGACTAACTAATAGCATCAAGTACTCTAGGTGTGGCTGTGTGGCAAAGCTCATGATACAAGGACTGTTGCTAGAACATTGGTACATGCTTAGGTTGTGGTTAAAAGGGCCATAAAATAGTTGAGTGCCTATAAAGAATGGAGAGTCAAAAATACCTTGATAGTTGAACAAACTAAGGATGGAAGCAAGGATTCTGGTACCGATACCGGGACCCGAACCAATACATGGTATGGTATGCCATGTCGTTTGAAGTGGCATGTCCAGTTTTTTTATTTTTTTAGGATTTATAAAATATTTTTAGGCCTAAATAGATGTTTGTTGATACTAATTGATGTTTGTATTACTTCAAAATACTACAAAATATTGTCTAGCCTCCAGCCATGATATATTATTTTTTAAAAAATTATAATTAAAGTAAGATTACTAGCAATTAATTAAAATGAAAGATAAAATATAAATATAATTACATACCAATATTTAGAATTGGGTCAAGTATCGATATTCATAAAATATCGAGATTATTAATGTACTGAGTAGAAAGATCAATAAATATCTTTAACCATACATCATGATACTCCTGTAAGCTCATCCTAGGAGGTATGCATGATGGATCGTAACTTATTACATATCTCTCGCTAAGATCCTGACTCGAGAGGTATCCAGAGACAAATGATATAGCTATGTAGGGACCATCTAAATATACCAATAGCAAAATCAAATCCATAAGATACTCTGGGCTACATGAGATAATAACCACTAGAAGATGACGTCTTGGATGCACCATATCCATATCCATATGGATCAAAAGTTGTCGATACTTACAGTAAGTTGATCCTGAATATAAGGATGACCTTGATACATCCATGGATCCTATTCCACATGCAAGATCTATAGCTATATCGTATCTCGAACGATCTCGTGAAGCCCGTCATCTATATGGAATTGTATCACCATGGGTTCTGTTAACTGGTGAACCATGATCTGTATCCTATGTGGCATGACTAAACTATGACTCACTAGTAAATCAAAAATGAATAGCCCACTGCATCTCCTATCCTCTGACCCCTCACTGATCACTAGATCTCCCACTATCTGAATAGCCCACTGTATCCTATGTGGCATGACTAAACTATGACTCACTAGTAAATCAAAAATGAATAGCCCACTGCATCTCCTATCCTCTGACCCCTCACTGATCACTAGATCTCCCACTATCTGAATAAACACTAGCACTGCTCTTTCTGATATCTAAATCTGAATGAATTGAGTGCTCTAGTTGAGATGCAACTACCTTTTCTTTTCCTCTATCTCTAAGTTGAATAGATGGCGGGGAGAGATGATGTGATGTATCTGCTAGAGCTCTATGAGAAATATTGCTTGTTGTCCATTGTTCAGCATCCACCCCAACTTCACTAGCTATAAAATTGGCTGGTCAAGGAGGCAATCCTAGCTCATCAAGTTTTGGCTCTTGCAGCTAACTCATGACCCATCCAATCATCAGATCTTTATCCTTATCAACATAATTACTTGCAGTAGGATCAGAGTATTTCAGTTCAACTTCTTCTTGAATGCACTTTAACACCAACCTTAAATTATAGTGTACATAAACAAGATTGTTAAGACATTTCTATTTTAGGTGATTCCTCTGCTTAGAGTGGATAAAGCCGTAAATAGACCAGTTGCACTCACATCCACTAGATGACACTAGAGTTGTCAATGGATCGGGTTCGGGTCAGAAACCAAATATCCAGACCCAAACCCTATCTTACCTATTGGACTCGGATCCAAACCCGAATACCCGATAAGTCTAGTTCTGAAATACTAGACCTAGACCCGAATGGATCCCATATATCCAGACCCAGACCCAAATGGAAGGTACCACCATGGGGACCTAGAAAAGAACATCAGTAAATGCAATATGATGTTTGTATGGAGAGTAATTTGGAGCTAGAAAAGAACATCAGTAGATGAAAATATTATAAAAAAAGGACAAAATTTGATGTAAGATTATGACAATGAACTTTCTGAGAAATAAATTACACAAGTAACTATGTAGCAAGTTGATATGGAGTTTTAGCATATGAACTTGTAGGAGTGGAAGATTTTAATCTTTTTTCATTCTTTAACAGTAGGAATGATAATAACGAAGCTAAGACATAGATGAAATGCAAGAAGGATTCCACTACTCATTTTGATTTCTTTTTTTTAACTTTCAGTAGGACAAAATCATAGTCTAGCTACGTAAGTTGTTCCAATAATAACTGGTCTATAAAGATGTGGTGACAAACCAAATGAAGATACAAAACCAATATAATAAAGCAACCTATAAGAGGAAAGTAGATGAAGTCCAATTTTACCTTCTTACCTTTTTTTTTGAGTAAACAATAGAATTGAACTAGAACCTATTATAATGTAACAATTAGACCTGTCAAAATGGGCCAGAGCCCATGGGCCAGCCTATTTAATCCTATAAATGGGTTGGGTCGGGCTGAAAAAAGGTAGCTTATTTATGTAACCGAGCTTTTTGGCCCGGCCCTTATAGCCCATGGGCTGAACTGGGTTAGGGTTGGGTCAGCCCGTGGGCCATGAATTTTTAAAAAGAAATATTATGGGAATGTCAACCATTGGGAAGGGAAGTCGGTCTGGGTCACTACTTAGTTGGGAGATATTTTTGTTAAACATTAAGTCATTAACCACTTACGGAGAGTGAGAAGTGAGAACCCCACCCCATAACTAGAAGGCCAGAACCCCACCCGACCATTCATCTTCTTCTGCGAGATTGCGACGGTGCGACGTTCCCATCACTGATTCACCGGAGCTCTCCCATTCTAACAAAGGAGAAGAGCGGTGGCGACATGATGCTGACAGTGACAAAGGGGTGGTGGAGGACTTCTGTTCACTGGAGCTCTCCCATTTTGGTGAAGTTCGGCTATTCGATGGTGAGGACTCCTCAATCCCTTTTTTTTATTTTTCTCTCAACAGAAAGTTAGAACTTAGAGATAGGGGTCTGAAGAGGGCGCCACCATCGTGGCGCCGGCCTGCTGGGAGGGCTTATCAAGACTGGGATGGGTTTTCTTCCTCCACGGTCATCGCATCGATGTCGACCTGGATGTCCGATCTCCGGCAGTCCGGCTTTGTCCCACAATGACGAGGACCCTTCCTGGCTGCCACCGGCCACCATTCTGGGAGACTTCGACTCTGCCACTAACTCTGGCCTCCTCCGTGCCATCGCCCTCTCCCTAGTCCCCATCAGTTTTAATGTTTTATGGCTTTTATTCTTCTTCTTCCATAGTTCCATAGTTCCAAACTGATAAATGGCAGTGGGCTGGCCCGGCCCTAGCCCACGACCCATATAGGGCCGAGCCAGGTTGGGTTTTCTCAACCCATTTTTGTAAGTGGGCCTAGCCCGGCCCAGCCCATATAATGTCGACCCATATGGGTTAAGGCCGGGTCGGGTTGGGCCAGTCCATATTGATAGTCCTAATAACAATACAATCAAGTATCAATAAAATGATATAATAACCTGCCCAGCCCAGCCCATATTGACAGTCCAAATAACAATACAAGTAAGTAGCAACAAAATGATATAATAACCTACTGTTGCCATCCGATCATCGTGGCCTGTAGCTGAGGTCAAACTCGGACTGTGTTCCTATCGCTCAGGAGCCTGCTCGGATGCCTAGACCTGCAAAAAGAGTTAGAGACCTGGGCCGATGATCACGGTGGGGGCGCAAGTCAGTGGCGATCTAGGAGAACAGATCCTCCCAATCGAGCTCCAGGGACGGACTCCATGCTAGGAGGAGAACTTATGAAATGAGAGAGTGCGAGCAGGTCGAGGGCAAAGTATAGGAGTGACAAAAAAGGAGAGCTCGAACTGAGCGGCTGTGTCCGTCAAGACCCCTCCTGGGATTTTGTGATAGCTTGGTGCGGTAATCTTCCTACGCGCTGCCCTCTTCGTGCCCGGTCCTCTGCTTGCTTGGAGTGACTTACCTTGTTCGAACCTTAGAGGACCCCTTTTAGCTAGGGTCATTGCGCTGCATACCTCGGGATCTTCCCCTCTCTTACAAGCACGTGCGGCAGTGTCTGATGCCATGCACGAGGTACCTTTCCCTATCCATGATAGGGAACAGTACTGCACGCACTGTCATTCCTTCTAGTCGCTTTATTTTGGGAAGCATGGCAGAGCTTTGATCGGAGGGCGACCGCCCCTGGATCTGAATCTGCTGGTTGACTTCCTTTTTGGAGGGGTGCAAACGGTTGGTAGAGAGCGCAGCACCTTGATCTAGGGAACTCCTTCCTTTTTGGCGTAAGTGGTAGCGGGGACCATTATTATGGCCTGGCAGACGATCCTTCGATTACAGGACTCTTTGTCCGAGATGGAACCGATCTGGAGGGGTGGAGCTCGACTTCGGCCATGGCATCTCGACCTGAAGGGAGCGTGACCGGGTGAAGGAGAGGCTAAGCTTGACTTTGGCTATGATATCTCGACCCAAAGGGAGCACAGCCGGGCGAAGGAGAGGCGGAGCTCGACTTTGTTCTCGGTATCTCGACCCGAAGGGAGTGCGACCGGGCGAAGGAGACGTGGAGCTCAACTTCGACATTGGCGTCTCGACCCGAAGAGAGCACAGTCGAGCGAAGGAGAGGCGGAGCTCGACTTTGGCCACGTGTCTCGACCCGAAGGGAGCACGACCAGGCAAAGGAGAGGCGGAGCTTGACTTCGGCCTAGACATCTCGACCCGAAGGGAGTGCGGTCGGGTGAAGGAGAGGCGAAGCTCGACCTTGGCCATGGTGTCTCGACCCGAAGGGAGTGCGGTCGAGTGAAGGAGTCCGAAAAAATCTGACCTAGCAGCTTCATCCGACATGGTGTCTGACAAGGGCTGACAGGGGTTCCACGTCAGCGACCTCGCCACATCATTTGCCCCCCACTCTCGAGTCCCGTTGGTGCACGGTGCTCGGGGCGAAGGGAGTAAATGCGGTGCTGACATGGAAAGGTAGAAATCCGGTGTAATAATGATCATGATCGTCGGTGCTCCGCGAGGTGGATCTCCAAGCCAGTGCGGATGGGCCATGTGGACAAGTCCGAGGAGCACTTATTACTGGCACAGAATTCGAGATAGCCACGATCGAAGCAAGGCATCTGACTCACCGATTGCTGACATGCGACAAGGATCCATCGATGGAGATGCTGTAACGGTACGGTTAGGTATCCAGTCACTTCAAAATGAAAGATGGATTACCAAAAATATCTTTTCTTTCAAACTTCATGTGCCCGCCATCGCACCAGAGGTCCTTCTTCCCCCTCAACCGTCCTTGAATTTCCAAGTTTAGCCAGGTTTGTCTCCTTCCCTTCCTTCTGGTCAGGTAGAGCTTTTCCCTAGGGTTAGGGTCTTCTCGGATCTCGCCTGCCCTTTCCTCCTCCTTCTCTGTCCTGTGACTTCTTTTTCCTCTTCCAAATGTCCCACTTTGGGCCAAACTTCCATCCCATGACTGACCAGAGAGAGGCTGGGCCTTCTTGGTCGAGACTGCCTTCTTCCTCTGATGAGGAGGAAGAAACGCACTTTGAGATCCGGAGAAGGCCCCGCCCAACGGGTATAGTCATCAGGGAGACCAGGGTCCGTCCCCCAACTCCTCCTCCTGAGCCTGCTCCCAAACCCTCTCGATTGATAGGTCCCGATGGCGTCGCTTCCACGATGACAACGAGGAACTTTTAACCATCCAGGGCACCTATGGTGTCCCAGCTCCATCCAACTCTCGGTCCCTCGGCCAGGGGAGCGGGTCACTTCTAGTGGCCCGTGCCAGATTGCTCTCTACAAAGAATTCTTTGCAAGGGGCCTTCGATTTCCATTTCATCCGTTCTTTCTTTCGGTGCTGAGCAACGTTCGCCTTGTCCCTACTCAGCTCATCCCAAAGACCATTAGGACCATATTTTCCTTCATTGTCCTCTGCCATTTCCATGGAATTGTTGCTTATTTTTCTCTCTTCAGGGTCCTCTTCACCCTCGATCAGAGGAAATGGTGATGCCGCATCGACAGGGAGAAAGAGGGGGAGGAACTCTCGGAAGCAGCCGCCCGAGGTGGCGATGAATGCCTCCTTAGTTTGAAACTAGGAGCTAGCCGAGCGCATGATGGATTTCAACATTCCATTGCACGATCGACGGGAGAAAGTCGGGAAGCTCCTGGGCGACGCGATCAGCTGTACCTTCCCGTAACTGTTCTCGGTAAGTGCTTCTTTTGCTCACCTACTTTCTTTCTGAGGCTGACATCTTCCTTGGTGCAGCTCGACGTTGAACTTCTGTTAATAAGGGACTGCTGCAAAAATTGGGCCAAAAAGGACAAGCTAAGGATAGCAGAGCTTGAGTCCTTATCGGCCGAAGCCAAGCAAAAGTCCAATGCGGCCTGAGAGGCCAACTTGAAAAATAAAGAGCTCCGGGGGGAGGTGGTGAGCGCCGAAAGGCGCATAAAGGAGCTCAAAGAATCCCTGGACTGGGAGAGGAGTCGGTCCAAAGGCAAGTCCGAGGAGCTCAAGGCCAAAGAATCCCAGCTCAAGGAACTCGACACTGAAGTGGCCCGAGAGAAGAAACATGTCCAAGCTCTACAAGCAGAGCAGGAGGCTGTGACGCCATCGAAAAGAGGGATGTGGCTACCGAGAAGAAAACCTCGACCGCCGAAGAGAGAGCAACGATCATTGAAGAGAAGGCAACGGCAGCTGCCAACTCGACGGAGGTGGCAAGGAAGGAGGTAGCCGAGGCGGTGGCAAGGTACAAGGCCTCCAAGGATTTTGAGGCCGAGTTCTGTGAGGCGACAATGGACTCCTTCCTCAAGGGGTTCTTGTACCTCCAGTCGAGGGTGGAGGACGTTATCTCGGATGAGAGCCGGGGTCTGCTCAGTTATCCCGATCATCCAGATGAAGGCCCGACACCTGACTCCAGCAAGATTGAGGAGCAGGCCATTGCTGCCGAGCCAGCTCCATCGATGGTGGTCACCGAAGAGGAAGTCCCACTTCCTAGGGCCCCAGAGGGTGATGCCCCACCTGTGCACCATCCCGGGAAGGAGTCGGCCGAATAGCTTAGGGGCATGCTGTAATCCTTTTCCTCTTTTTGCTTCTGACCTGGGTTACCCGGCATGTCAGGGCCCAGTAATAGTGTAAATTTCCAAGTTTACTTAATGAAGAACTTTTCCTTCATTTTCCCAGACTTGTGTGTCTTGTTTGGTTTTGGGCATTCCAATTTGCATGTTTTCGTGCTTTCCCCACTTTAGCAAACTGCCTCCCTTTACTTCTTGGCCACCCATGTGTGTGAACTAGCGGAGGCGTCTCACTTGGTGGTTCTGATGCTTTGGGCCATTCTCCATCGAGGTCTGGATTTATGGGGAGAACAGGGAGTTCTTGATTTGCTGAGTCATTCCCACCTCACGGACGAAGTAACAGGAGGGGTATTCGGTCTCGGTTGGGATGAGCAATAGATGCGCACGCAGAGGCTGAGCTTGGGTGTTGCCCTCATCAAACTCCTCAAGTAGCCGAGAGGTGCCAAGCTTTGGAAGCTTCTGGGCTTTAAGAGCCGTACTATGAGTCAGGCGATAGACGGCAGACTTCTTTGGGGGTTTCGCTGACATTTTCGGACTGTGAGCATGGTGCTGGGCTTCAGGAGTTTCTAGGTTTTGGTGTCAGACTGGAGTCCAGGCTTGAGTGCCAGGCTTCTTATATCTCCGGTCTTTAGTGTCGGATCGGAGTCCGGGCTTCAGTGCCAGAGAGTTGGGCTCTAGGCTTCAATGCCGGAGAGCTGGGTTCCAGGCTTCAGCGCCGGAGAGCTAGGCTCTGGGCTTCAGCACTGGAGAGCTGGGCTCTGGTCTTCATTACCGGAGAGCTGGGCTCCAGGCTTCAGTGCCAGACTTAGAGCCAGGCAGCGATGTCCCTACAAGGCAAAAGTGATTTGTACAAAGTGGATCTTTATTATTATTTGGAAAAAGGTCTTACACTACTGGTAGTCGTCAATCTCAGGTTGCAGGCATTCCATGTCCTTGGGAATCTAGCACCGTTCAGCTCCGCTAGGTAGTAGGCTCCATGGGGAAGAGCCTCAACCACCTTATAAGGACCCTCCCAGTTTGGTGAGAGCTTGCCGCACTCCCACGGTTGAGAGGCCTCAGCTCGGTGCAGCACCAGGTTGCCTGGGTAGAAGACCTTCGGCTTCACCCGTGCATTGTAGTACCAAGCTACCCGCTGATGGTAGGCTGCCATCCGGAGTTGAGCCTTGTCTCTGGTTTCCTCGAGGAGGTCCGGGTTGAGAAGAAGGCATGCCGGATTCTCTGCTTCACTACATTGTTGCACCCGTAGCATGGGCACACCAAGTTCGACTGGAATAACAACCTCCGCACCAAAGACGAGGCTAAAAAGCATCTCATCCATGGCCGTCCGGGATATTGTGTGGTAGGCCTAAAGAATACTGGGGAGTTCTTTCGCCCATCGACCCTTGGCCCGGTCTAGTCTTGTTCTGAGTCCTTAGAGGATGGTCCGATTGGTCACCTCAGTCTCTCCATTGGTTAGGGGATGAGCCACCGAGATGAAGGATGTTGGATGCCGAGCTTGGTGCAGAACTCTTCGAACTCTCAATTGTCGAACTACCGCCCATTGTCAATGATGATGCTATGGAGGAGCCCAAAGTGGCAGATGATCGACTTCCAGAAGAATTGGCGGACCTTGGCTTCCATGATCCGTGCTAGTGGTTCCGCCTCAACCCATTTGGTGAAGTAGTCGATAGCCACTATCAGAAATTTTCATTGCCCTGATACGGGGGAAATTGACCTAAGATGTCCATTCCCCATTAGGCAAACGGCCATGGGGCGGAGAGTTGGGAGAGCGGTGCTGCTGGTTGACGTTGTATGTGGGCATGATGCTAGCACCGATCGCACCTCTTCACAAAGTTGGCGGTGTCTTCTCTCATGGTCTCCTAGTAATATTCCTGGCGAAGAGCCTTGTACGCAAGTGTCCTCCCTCTGATGTGATTCCCGCAGAGACCTTTGTGTATCTCTTGGAGCACGAAGGCTACCTCTGTGGGTCTCAGACATTTCAGGAGCGGATAAGAGTAGGATCGGCAGTAGAGATGCCCTTCCATCAGGACAAACTGCAAGGCCTTCTTCTTGACAAGACTGACCTCTATGCTGTTGATGCAGCAAGTATATGATTAATGTTTTGAATATGATTTGTAGAGCAATGAAACCTAATTACACTAGCATTGTACTCATCATAATAAGACTTAAGGATTATAAGAAATGGGACTTTTACTTGATTAAACACAATCCTAAACTAAGAAGGAAGAAGATCAATAGGGGCTAATGATTGTGGACTTACCTTGATGAGCTTTCCAACCTTCTTTTGATTCATACCTTGAAACTACCAACGCTCAGAACTGAAGAACCTGGATAACAGAGATCATAATCCTGGACTTGGGGCTTCAGCTTGTTGGTTCTTTGTCAAGGTGAACCCGGTCCATAACTCAAAGACTTCGAAGGACCCTGCAATGAAGATCAAAGTTAAGGAAGAAGGATAAGAACATATAGAAGGGATAGGAGACTTTATGAACTAAGAACAGAAATTTGAGAAGATCTGGCTGACTCCAATGCCTTCACTTGAGCTTGGAAGATGCTTTGCCAGGGAAAAAAAAATGGCTTTAGCGTGGAGGAAAAGGATTTTGGGAATGAATGAAAATTGAAGTTGAATTTTGGAAGTAGAAGTTGTCTTGTATTTTTTTCAAGATGATGAGAATGCAATCTAAATGATAAATTGAGAAATGAGAGCAATGAAGCCTATTAACAGGTACTAGATTTCAGATCAAAAGTATTAAGGTAAAGCTATGGAAGGAGCTCGGAAATTTGGAACTTACGCCGCGATGTAGTTATTTAAATCCTAGAGAAGATTAGGGCTAATGATTATGGAATCTAAACCTAGGAAAACTGTCTTCAATAACCCAGACTTAAGAATATTAGAAGGGAATTGTTACCATGATGAGCACTCCTTGTTGGTGTAGATTCGTTGAAGCAATCAAATAAACAAGCCCTGGATGAAAAGATGACTCTTCCATCGAAACAAGTTCTCACCATACTTGATCTGATGGCAATGACCCCCTTCTTGAACTCCGGATCGTAGAAGGAACCCTGCACAATGAAGGAATTAGGACTAAGCTGATTTGAAGGAATACCAAATCAAAGTAGGAGGAAGGAATTAAGAAAACAAGTGGTCGTTGAGGGAAGATGGGATCCTTGGAGAAGTCGTTGGCTTGGGAGGTAGAAGATCACACGCCAAGATTGAAACACAACCACACTACAAAACACTTGCTTTATAGAAAAACTACTCCTTCTTGTTTCATCATCCAAAAGTTTCTTTCGATTTCTGGTGTCCACACCAGCGGTCTTCGATAAGGTGCCATTGGCGATATATCTGACATACCTATCCATCCAGCTCAGCTCCAGGATGACTTGCTGCACCTCTGCGGGAGCCTCGTTAGTTGGACTCTCAAGGTACTCGATGTGGGCACGCCCTAGTGATGAGTCCAACAAGGTTGAGAGTCTTGACAGTGCATCGACCGGGCATTCTCTCCTCGTGGGATGTGAGAGATGCGGAAGCATCGAAAGCCTATCTTGTTCAAGCGAACCTGCTCCAAGTACTTCATCATCTGGGGATCTCTGGCTTCGTACTCTCCGGAGACCTGTCCGGCCACCAACTGGGAGTCGATGAAGACCTTCAGGCTTTGCACATCCAGCTCGCAGGAGACTGATGGGGACATCGGGATGCACGAATCTTGGAGCAAGCACGAATCCCAGAGCAAGCACGAATCTTGGAGCTGCACGAATCTTGGAGCATATCCAGAATAAATTTAGGATTTATCTTTTATTTGAAATTTGAATTAGGATTTGGTTGGTTAGAATTGAGATATGGATAGGCTTATCTTATCCTATCTTGTATTTGAATTTGAATCATCTCTATCTTTTTATCTTGTATTCAAATTCAAATGAGGGTTGGACAAATCTATAAATACCACCCTCAGTCCTTTGTAAAAAATAGTTTTTGGAGAAAAAAAATTTGAATTTTTTAGAAGAGTGATTCTTCTTACCTTCGCCTTCGGGCATGGGCGTGAGGCCCTAGTTATCCCCCTTTCCATTCCATTTTCTTTAACCCCTCATGACCTTTGAGATTCAACATAGCACCTCCAAGTATCGAGGAGGGTGTAATGCCTTAGAGATGAGAGGTCTCTTCGTTAGGGTGAGTCCCAAAGTCCATGAGACTCAAATCCCTGTCTTCCATCCCCCATTATTTCCTTCACCATCCCTTACAAAAAAAATTCCAAAAAATATGTACCCTAATTTTGGTGACTTCTAGGCTCACCAACGATCCTACTCGTGTCCCCCATCAATTTTGGTATCAGAGCTCAGAAAAATTAGGGTACCTTCAAATCAATCCAATCAGAAAAATTAGGACTCCCTGTGCTTTGGTGCTGGACTATCCGGATTTCTAATCCGGTGACGGAAGATTTCTGGGTACAGGCAAGTACTTGTGGAGTAGTGGTAGACCAAGATGGAATTGACCAATCCAAATAGTTTGAATTGAATGTCTCGCAGTGTCTCAATTTAGTAAATTCTCGGTCGGGGTAGTCCTAGTGAGGAGTCACTGGACTTGCGAGGTTGAGACATATTTTAGATTGACTCAGCTAGGGTTGGCAGTCAAACCCTAGGTCATCCTGAGTATTGGAGGTCAAAAGGATGAATTATATGGTAACCATATGCCAGAGGTTCAATTGATTGCTCTCGCATCTTTGACATATCCGGACGCTGAGATCCATTGCTAGATGGTATCTTGTGCTGGTACTGGAATTGTTCCAGTGCTACTGTCTAGGTTCGAACCTATGAGGTCACACGTCATAGAGGGTTTATCCTTGATCCAGGTACCGATTTATGTTTAGAAATCATTTCGGTAACGGTTTCATTAAGCACACATTGGATTGACCCGATTTTGGGTCGATCAAAAATTGTTCGGGTCCACTGGGAATTGTTCCTGGATGACCAGGACTTGACCAAGCCTTTTATAAATTAGATTTTGATCTAATTGAAATGTGAACCGGTTTAGAATCGGTTTGGGATTTTTGAACCAGTTGTGAACCAGTTTCATGCTGTTTGACACATCAACACGGTAATAAAGGGCTTGGGTGAATAGGGAATATAAGAAGTCTTTTTCTCCCGTTTCCACTCGCATTTGGCTAGAAATTAACCCCTGTTTATTGCTCTTCATTGCTTTGTTGAAGATGAATATGATTCGTTCTGAAACCTGCTACCTTTTCATATTCCCAGTAGGTCTCCTCGGCTCCGAAAATCAGTGTTTTCTTTGTTTCACACTGATTATATTTATGGGCTGAAAATCGCTGAGAGTGTCCGCTATTTTTTTTTTTTTTTTGAGAGCTTCCATCAGTGATTTTGGGGCTGAGTTCTTTGTAAGAGATTGGGAGAGAAAGTGTTCCTTAATCTCCTATTTTGTTGGTGCTCAAATTGGTGAAAGATAATATTGTTTTGGAGAAAATGATCACAGAACAGAGTGTTCTATTTTTCTTCCTCCCCTCTCACTGTTTGGGAGTTTTCCAGTGAATAGCATCGTGTGAGAAGCTAGATTAGAGGAAGCCCAGGCATGTCCCCCTTCTAGAGGGTGTTCTCTTGAGCACCTGTGAGCTTTCAGTTCCTCCATTGCTGCTCTTGGAGAAAAGAAGAAAAGAATGTTTCAAACGGCTACCGGAAGAAGACAAGAATAAAGTTATTCCAAATATTCCAGCTATTCCAGTAGTTATCCCTATTTTATTCCAAGCAGGAATAAGGTAAAACTTCTGGTTTTAATTTTTATGCATTCCTAGATCTAGATTTATAAAATTGTTTATAAATATTACATGCCGATTTCATGCCTTCTTTTGCCTATACATGCATCTTGAAAATGTTAGTTCCCGTGCGGAGTAGGTTTTTTCCGCTGTTATTTTAAAATTATTTTAAAATACATACCTGCTCCTTGTGCTATTAAATGCTTAGTGTAGGCACTCACAAACCCGTGCTTGATTTTAATGGTATCAAAGCCTCGGTTCAGGTGTAACATATCTTGATTGCATATATAGTAGATTAAAATGTTTAATCTATAGATATGTATCTGTACCTTAATCATAAGATATGATTAGAGAGTACTTTTAGAAACCTAGTTGAGACCTTCACCATGACTGTGTGTCTTTGGCATGATGCGGTTCATCTGTGTTGGCCTCTTCAGAAGGATCCTTTAAGGAAATCAAAGAAATTAAAATTATTTTAATTCAGATATATTTTTAGCATGTCTTATAAATTTCTTTTTGGCAATGTAATATTTATAAAAGAATAAAACTAGATATGATGCATGAAATTATATGTAAAAGGAGTTTTACATGTTATAATTAAAATTATTTTAATTAAAATATTGGCTTATATTCAAACAATTTTGAAATGTATGATTAAATCAAATGACAAGTTATCTTAGGGTTTATGAAACCTAATGTCATTTAAATAAGCCAATTGGGTTAATTGGGTTAGCTATCTAATTGAATCCATATTTTGGGTTAGACCTATGTTTAGTTGAACTGGATAATAAGAAGATTAATCAAAAGTTGATTAAGGTCCTTCTTTTAGAACTATCTAATAGTTAGATGTGTTAGTCCATTCATCTAAAATGGATCTAATTAGTGGCTCCACGGAAGCCCGGGTCTTTAGGCTAGTCTTATCGAGTCTGGTAAACTGGTTGGTGTTAAGGTAGGTTTGGCATTGTGATTATGGTTGTATGAGGCTACCTCTTTCCTGGCCAACTTGGTTGGTGTCTAGGAAAGACGATTAATGGCAAATACTCACCCATGATCTCACCTACCTGGCCAGTCATGTCGAGCAAAACTGATTAAAAAAGCTCATTGACTCGAGTTAACCCATGTCACCCAGGTTGATCAATCTGACTGATCGGTAGGTGCCCATGGATCAATTGTTGAATTGATTCAACCCTTCTGAAAACTGATTCGTTCAGTGTGAGGATGATCCATGTTCTTCTCTTTTTCATCTGTCACAACCTAAAATCCTCTAAAATTATTAGGTCCTGAAAAAGACTAAGTCAAAGAGTTGATGGTGTCTTAGCCTCCCATTAAGTGGGTTAGTAATGTGTCCTTTAACTTGGTGTTCATCGGCAGTTCCATAGAATGGGTGTGCATCCGATTACTGGAATTACTCTCTCATAGATGATGGTTCAGTATAACCTTCTTAATGGTGATCAGGTGAGCCAGCCATAGTCGGGCTTGGTCATTCATTGGCTGGAAGTATTGGATTTATCATGTTAATGGTTGGACCTAACCGGAGACCCGCAATAGGAGGCCCCTAGGCCGATTGGGGTGCTCTCTGGGGCAATACAAATTACTGGAAGTTGCTTAGGGAAGCAATTGGTTAGTGAACCTACCTTTAGGCGCGTATGAGTGAGCAGGCCATAGTCGGGCTCATACGTGGTCTATTGGATTTCAGTACCCACTATGAAATAGTGATTTCACGGATTGGAGTTAGAGGCTCCCAATCTGAAAATTAGTGGGAAAGATCTTTAGACTAAAATCCAAGTCTTTTGGTTAATTGATTAATTCATACTCTAATATGGTCTTGTTTTTCCTTTCAGATGTCTTCAAATCTATCGTTCCGGTCACTTCTCGATAACGAAAAGTTGAAGGGTCACAACTTCGATAGCTGGTATCGAAAGTTGAGGATTGTCCTGGAGCATAAATGGATCCTTTAAGTGATAACGAATCTAGCACCTGAAATCCCTTCTGCCAATGCTCAGAGTTCGGTCAGGGACACTTATCAGAAGTGAGTTTCTGATCAAACTACTGACCAATGCATTATGCTAGCCGTAATGAACGATGAGTTCAGTCACAAGTTCAAGGAAGCCCAACCTAAAGAGATCCTTCAAAAGTTGAAGGAATCTTCTGGCACGCTGGACAATGTAGAGCGGTACAAAGTATCTTGTGCCATCTACAACGCCAAGATGTCGAATAGTGGTTCTGTCACTGATCATGTATTATACATGATCGAGCTGATTGAAAAGTTGGGCAAGCTCGAATGTCCCTTGCACGAGCAGCTTGACAAGGATGCGATTTTGAATTCTCTGCCCTCCTCCTATCTTGACTTTCTCGACCATTACAAAATGAACAAGCCTGCAGTCAATTACCATGGTTTGATGGGATTACTGCAGACTTACGAGAAAGGCCACCAACTGAATAAGGGGGTGGTGAATTTAGTGGGAGGTTCTAGAGGTCGTCGTTCCTTTAAGAAAGGGAAGAATAAAAGGAAGGGAAAAAAGGTGCTGAATGCTCCTGGCCCGAGTTAGACTAGGAAAGTGAAAGTTGACCAATCTATTGCAGAGTGCTTCTACTGCAAGAAGCGTGGACATTGGAAGAGGAACTGTCCTCTTTACCAAGCATCCCTAAACCCGAACAGGCCAAGGAAGGGAAAGCAGCAGACTATTGGACAAGGTATTTATATGATAAAACCTTGTAATTTCTCTATTTGTGATACTGCTAACTGGGTATTAGATACCGGTAGTCCTGTTCATGTTTATAATTCGTTACAGAGACTACAGGTTAGCAGGAGATTCGAGGATGGGGAACAGTTCCTGAGCGTCAGGAATGGAAATCATGTTCCAGTACTGGCGGTTGGAGTTCTAAGTCTTGTCTTTGAGTCATGTACTGTCGAGTTAGTCGACTGTCATTATTGTCCTAATTTCATTATGTGCATAATCTCTGTAGGCCTTTTGGCCAATTGTGGTTTTGAACTATCAATAAAAGGAGATATTTGACAAGTTATTTTGAATAACTCTGTGATAATGAAAGCTAAGTTAAATAATGGCATTTATGTACTGTCACGGCCAGTTAGTGTAATGTACACATCTAGCAAATGCCCAAGGTTAGAAAATGTCAATGATCAATATCTTTGGCACTGTATGCTAGTTCATGTTAACCAGAATAGGATAAACAAGATGCGAGGAAAAGGCCTCCTCAAGGTCAGTGATTATGAATCACTACCTACTTGTGAATCCTGTTTACTTGGTAAAATGACCAAGTCACCTTTTACTGGAAAAGGTGAACGAGCTACAAAACTTCTGAGTCTCATGCATACTGATGTATGCGGACCCATGACAGTTAGTACCAGAGGTGGATATAGATATTTCATTATGTTTACAAACGACCTTTCGAGGTTTGGTTATGTCTTTTTGATGAGACATAAATCGGGGTCGTTTGAAATGTTCAAACGATATCGAAATGAAGCAGAGAAACAAACTAGAAAAAGTATTGAAACCCTTCGATTTGATCGAGGCGGTGAATACCTATTTGGTGAGTTTTTGACATACCTTGAGAAGAATGGGATTCTCTCTCAATGGACTCCTCCAGGAACATCACAGTTGAATGGTGTGTCCGAAAGGAGGAATCGAACCCTGTTGGACATGGTTCGATCCATGATGGGCTTTGCAACTCTGTCGCTATCCTTTTAGGGATATGCACTTAAGACAGCTTGTCACTTGTTAAATAATGTTCCGAATAAGTCTATTGTCTCTACTCCATATGAGATGTGGACTGGACGTAAGCCCTCAATCTCACACCTTCGGGTCTGGGGTTGTCCGGCTTATGTAAAGCATTTAGACTCAGATAAACTTGGTCCTAGGTCTGATCGGTGCCTGTTTATTGGTTATCCTAAGGAAACCAAAAGATATTTCTTCTACTTCGAGGATGAATTTAAAGTGTTCATCGCTCTTAGGACTATTTTTTTGAAAAAAGAGTTTCTTGGAGAAGGGACTGTAGCCTGTAAGATTGAACTTGGTGAAGTTAAGCCAGTAGAAGAACCTGCATACTCTAAGGACATCATAGAACCGGCTGAGATTGGATCACACGCAAAATCCATTATTAAGAGATCCGGTAAAGTACCGCGTCAGTCGAACAGATACTACTATTTCTTAGTCTGGGACGGCGATCCCATTGAGCTCGACGAGAATAATGAGGATCGATCACCTATATGGATGCACTTCAGAGATCTAACTCTGAGGCATGGCTTGGAGCCATGTGATACGAAATGGAGTCCATGGAGATCAACAATGTATGGACATTAGTTGATCCGCCTGAAGGGATAAAACCCATCGAGTGCAAGTGGATCTTCAAGAGGAAAAGGGGTGCAGATGGGAAGGTAGAGACCTATAAAGCCCGTCTGGTTTCCAAGGGATATCGTCAGCAATATGGTATCGATTATGACGAGACTTTCTCCCCTGTGGCAATGCTTAAGTCCATTCGGATCATGCTTGCTTTAGTAGCATATTTTGATTATGAGATCTGGCAGATGGATTTCCGAACTGCTTTCCTAAATGGGAAGCTGGAAGAGGAAGTGTATATGATACAGCATGAAGGGTTCACATCCTCAGATGAGTCAAAAGTATGCAAGTTGCAGAGATCTATTTATGGACTCAAGCAAGCATCTCGAAGTTGGAACTTACGGTTTGATAGATGTATCAAATCGTATGGCTTCGTTAGGAACGGAGAAGAACTGTGCATCTATAAGTGGGTTAATGGTTATGTGATTGTATTCCTGGTACTGTATGTTGACGATATTCTCTTAATCAGGAATGATGTCGCAGCATTACAAGGAATAAAGATCTGGTTATCATCTCAGTTCTTCATGAAGGACTTGGGTGAAGCTTCTTACATACTGGGTATGAAGATCTAAAGAGATAGATCTAAGAGGCTTCTGGGATTGTCCTAGTCTATGTACATTGATACCGTGCTGAAACGGTTCAGTATGAAAAATTTCAAGAAAGGCTATCTTCCAATAGGTTCTAGAATTACTCTTTCCAGAAAGGATTGTGCGACAACTCCTGAGGAAAGAGAGTGCATGAGTAAAGTACCTTATGCTTCTACAGTAGGCTCTATCATGTATGCTATGACATGTACTAGACCAGACGTGGCATACTCACTAGGAGTAGTGAGCAGATACCAGTCTGACCCAAGTGAGGCGCATTGGAAGTTGGTTAAATCCATTCTGAAGTATTTAAGAAATACTAAAGACCAATGGCTGATTTATGGAGAATCTGACTTGAAACTTGTAGGGTATACTGACTCTAGTTTCCAGTCAGATAGAGATGATAGCAAGAGTATGTCAGGATTTGTATTTACCCTGAATGGAGGAGCGATTTGCTGGAAAAGTTCCATGCAGGCGATAGTTGCAGACTCGATATGCGAGGCAGAGTACCTTGCAGCATCAGATGCAGCGAAGAAAGCCATGTGGTTGCAGAAGTTTCTTGGAGAGCTAAGGGTGGCATCTTCCCTAGATGGTCCTGTTTCAATGTACTGTGACAGCACTGGAGCCATTGCTCAGCTAAGGAGTCGAAAGCTCATCACCGCACCAAGCATATTCTGCGGCGCTACCATCTTGTATGAGAGATCGTAGAATGAGGTGACATCAATCTTATGAAGATCGATGGAAAAGAAAATCTGGCATACATTTTCACTAAAGCCCTCAAAATAAAAGAGTTTGACTTTTGTAAAAGGGAAATGGGTATTAGATACTATTCTGATTGGCTTTAGTACAAGTGGGAGTTGTTGGGAATTATGTCCCAAAGCTAATCACCTAGGCTGTAAGCGATTGAGCTGAGTATTGTACTCTTTGTATGAATTAATTAATATTATTTTGGTAGCTCATCACATTCTTACTTTTCCTTGTAATGAACTCTTTTTCATGTGATGAAGTCCTTAGGACTACACTGACTTTGATATAGAGAGGATATATCGAGTGGTCCTTAAACCAGATTCATGACCAAAGGATATATTATACTGGACGGCAATGTATCAAGTGTAGGTTATTGTGGTTCACATCATTTGGTTGTCCTCTTGACCAAAAGTGTATGGTGACACTGATTTGATCTACAAGTGAGATATATGATATCTTATTGAATGTGACTCCGTGTAGTCCCTTTCTGCCAAAGGGATACTTACGATTGGATATGGGTATATGTGTCCCTTTGACCTGAGGTCATCATGGTAGCTTGCAAGCAACTCCATGTGCTTTGGTGCCGGACTACCCGGATTTCTAATCCGGTGATGGAAGGTTTCTGGGTACAGGCAAGTACTTGTGGAGCAGTGGTGGACCAAGATGGAATTGACCTATCCAAATAGTTTGGATTGAATATCTCGCAGTGTCTTAATTTAGCAAATCCTCGACCGGGGTAGTCCTAATGAGGAGTCAATGGACTTGCGAGGTTGAGACATATTTTGGATTGACTCAGCTAGGATTGGCAGTCAAACCCTAAGTCATCCTGAGTATTGGAGGTCAAAGGGATGAATTATATGGTAACCATATGCTAGAGGTTCGATTGATTGCTCTTGCATCTTTGACCTATCCGGACACCGATACCCATTGCTAGATGGTATCTTGTGCTGGTACTAGAATTGTTCCAGTGCTACCGCCTAGGTTCGAACCTATGAGGTCACACGCCATAGAGGATTTATCCCTGATCCAGGTACCAATTTATGATTAGGAATCATTTTGGTAATGGTTTCATTGAGCACACATTGGATTGACCCGATTTTGGGTCGATCAGAAATTGTTCGGGTCCATCGGGAATTATTCCTGAATGACCGGGACTTAACCAAGCCTTTTAAAAATTGGATTTTGATCTAATTGAATTATGAACCAGTTTAGAACCGGTTTGAGATTTTTGAACTGGTTGTGAACCGATTTCACACTGTTTGACACATCAACACGGTAATAAAGGGCTTGGGCGAACAGGGAATATAAGAAGTCTTTTTCTCCCATTTTCACTCGCATTTGGCTGGAAATTAACCCCTGTTTATTGCTCTTCATTGCTTTGTTGAAGACAAATTTGATTTGTTCTGAAACCTACTGCCTTTTCATATTCCCAGCAGGTCTCCTCGGCTCCCAAAATCAGTGTTTTTTTTGTTTCACGCTGATTATATTTATGGGCTGAAAATTGCTGAGAGTGTCCGCTATTTTTTTTTTTTTTAGAGCTTCCATCGGTGATTTTGGGGCTGAGTTCTTTGTGAGAGATTGGGAGAGAAAGAGTTCCTTAATCCCCTGTTTTGTTGGTGCTCAAATTGGTGGAAGATAATATTGTTTTAGAGAAAACGATCATAGAATAGAGTGTTCTATTTTTCTTCCTCCCCTCTCACCATTTGAGTGTTTTCCGACGACTAGCATCGTGCGAGAAGCCGGATCAGAGGAAGCCCAGGCGTGTCCCCCCTCTAGAGGGTGTTCTCTTGAGCACCTATAAGCTTTCAGTTCCTCCATTTCTGCTCTTAGAGAAAAGAAGAAAAGAATGTTTCAAACGGCTGCCGGAAGAAGAAGAAGACAGGAATAAAGTTATTCCAGATATTCCAGCTATTCCAGTAGTTATCCATGTTTTATTCCAAGCGGGAATAAGGTAAAATTTCTGGTTTTAATTTTTATGCATGCCTAGATCTAGATTTATAAAATTGTTTATAAATATTACATGCCAATTTCATGCCTTCTTTTGCCTATACATGCATATTGAAAATGTTAGTTCCTGTGCGGAGTAGGTTTTTTCCGCTGTTATTTTAAAATTATTTTAAAATACATACCTGCTCCTTGTGCCATTGCATACTAGTGTAGGCACTCGCAACCCCGTGTTTGCTTTCACATCATTCATATTTTTTCCATGCCCTGAACCAGAGCCATTTATCTTCCTCCGTCCTATCCTCCCATGCCCAGTTAAGCCTTCAGCCCATCAATCCTTCATACCATTCACCATACTCGCACACAACATCATCACTTCTCCACATCCCGATTTCCTTCAAAAAAAACTCATTCATTGTCCTCCCTGACCCCATTGCTATGGTGAACAAAAGCCCGCGACAATGGATCCACTTCACCACCCCCCCCCCTCATCTCCTCCACCTCTCTACCACAAACTGCTGCTTTCCACTGAGATCCGCCTGATTCTTTTGAGCGTGCCGTCTCTCAGCCATCGGACTCTGCCTCCATCCGTGAATACTGCTCTCCTCCCTTCCGCCCGAAGTTGCCCACAGCCAAGTCGACCTCCACTACCCCGCCCGACTCCCCGCTGCTGCAATGTCCGA
The DNA here is from genome assembly GCA_021397845.1 of Areca catechu. Classification (NCBI taxonomy): domain Eukaryota; kingdom Viridiplantae; phylum Streptophyta; class Magnoliopsida; order Arecales; family Arecaceae; genus Areca; species Areca catechu. Next base: position 33,351,856 of record CM038041.1, read on the forward strand.
CACCTCTCCGATGCCCGACACCATCTTCCTGCTCTCCGCCAGTAGCCATCGTCTTCCTTTGTGGCCAAAGTTCATCAGATCGGCATCACCACAGTCATCTTCCTCTTGACCGAAGACCCCTCACCATCACCATTGGAAGTCCATGCAGCCAGCTATCACGCGACACCTCCCACCTTCTTTCCTCCCGACTCCCCGCCGGCAAGCTGACCCTCCTCTTCATCCTGTGTCGCCGATCTTCTTCCGCCACAGCAGCTAAAATGCCCAGCCCCGGATCAACTGCAGCTGAGCTTACACCTGGCCATTGACCCGTCAGTTACACCGTCTCCGCTCAGCACCACCGCCGGTGAAGCCTGCCGGAAGCCCATTCCCCCTGTTCCACCATTCAGCATCCCGTGGAAAGAAAGAGAAGCCCACGATCGTAAAAGCAGTGTCGGTTCTCCCATTGCCAGCTTCAGGTCCTTTACACTTCTCAAAGCTGCATGAATCTCAAAGTATAGGGATCTAAGAACTGCAAGATTTTCAGAGATGTCTCATGGCTAGCTGGATCTGAGCTTGACTCGACGAAGTCAAGTTCTCCCCACCTCAGGGGAATGATGGGGACAACAGCTTGTATGAATCCCGAGCAAGCACGAATCTTGGAGCCACACGAATCTCGGAGCATATCCAGAATAAATTTAGGATTTATCTTTTATTTGAAATTTGAATTATGATTTGGTTGGTTAGAATTGAGATATGGATAGGCTTATCTTATCATATCTTATGTTTGAATTTGAATTATCTCTATCTTTTTATCCTGTATTCAAATTCAAATAAGGATTGGACAGGTCTATAAATACCACCCTTAGTCCTTTGTAAAAAATAGTTTTTGGAGAAAAAAAATTTGAGTTTTTTAGAAGGTGATTATTCTTGCCTTCGCCTTCGGGCATGGGCGTGAGGCCCTAGCTATCCCCCTTCCCATTCTATTTTCTTTAACCCCTCATGACCTTTGAGATTCAACCTAGCACCTCCAAGTATCGAGGAGAGTGTAATGCCTTAGAGGTGAGAGGTCTCTTCGTTAGGGTGAGTCCTAAAGTCCATGAGATTCAAATCCCTGTCTTCCATCCCCCATTATTTCCTTCACCATCCCTTACAAAAGAAATTCCAAAAAATATATACCCTAATTTTGGTGACTTCTAGGCTCACCAACGATCCTACCCGTGTCCCCCATCAGAGACCCTTAAGCCCACGAGAAGTGCCTCGTATTCTGCTTGGTTGTTTATCACGGCGAACTTGAAGCGGAGTGCACATTCAGCCACAATCTTATCATGATTGGCGAGGATAAGACCTGCTCCGCTTCCGCCTGCATTGGATGCACCATCCACGTGGAGGGTCCAGGACTCCTCTGTGCTTTCCTATTCCATTTGGCATCCCGGAGTGATCTGCTCCGGCTCTTCGACAAGTCCCGCACATTCGACCACGAAGTCAGCTAGAACTTGGGCCTTTTGAGACAACCTCGGTCGGTACGCGATATCAAACTCGCTGAGCTTCAATGCCCACTTGGCCAAATGTTCGGATGTATCGGAGTGACTAAGCACGACCCTCAGGGGTTGGTCCATCAAGACCATGATCGGATGCGCTTGGAAGTATAGCTTGAGACGCTTGGCAGAAATAACAAGAGCAAAAATGAGCTTTTCGGATCGGGTGTACTTGATCTCCGCATCCCAGAGGATTTTGCTGGCATAGTACACCGACTTCTGAGACCCGTCCTGATCCGTGCGGACAAGAACCGAGCTGACGGTTGCCAAAGTGATCGCCAGGTATAGCAAGAGTTCTTCTCCCTTCTCTGGCCTGGAGAGCAGTGGTGGTGATGCCAAGAAATCCTTAAGCTCCTCAAAGGCAACTTGCATTCTTCGGTCCAGATGAAGTCGTGCACTTTGTGCAGTGCCTTGAAAAAAGGGAGGCATCGATCGGCCGATCTTGAGATGAACCGGCTTAGGGCGGCAATCTGGCCCGTCAAGCATTGGACCTACTTCTTCGAGCTGGGATGCTTCATGTTGATGATAGCCTGGACCTTCTTCAGGTTCACTTCAATTCCCCTCTAGGTCACCATAAAGCCAAGGAACTTCCTAGCTGCTATGCTGAAGGCGCACTTCGCCGGGTTCAACTTCATTTTATGTTTCCAGAGGTTATGGAAGGCTTTCGCCAGGTCAGCGATGTGGTCCGAGCTTGGCCTGCTCATGACGAGCATGTCGTCAACATACACTTGTATGTTTCTGCCAATCTGGTCCTTAAAGACCCGATTGACCAGTCGCTGGTACATGGCGCCAGCATTCTTCAAGCCGAATGGCATCATTCAGTAGCAGTACATCCCTCAGTCAATGATGAAGGCAGTGTGCTCTTCGTCCTCTAGATGCATTCGGATTTGATTATACCCAAAGAATGCATCCATAAAAAAGAGCAAGTGGTGCCCCCAGGTGGCATCCACTAACTATCGATCTTTGGCAGAGGAAAGCTATCCTTCGGACAAGCTCGATTGATGGGGATCGGAGTCTATTTTATTTTATTTTATTTGAGTCCATTAGTCCTGTGTCACTTGAGTCAAAGTGAGACAATTGAGTACGGTAATAAAGTGAGACAATTGAGTCAGTTGAGTCCACTTAGTCAGGTACAGTCATTTTAGTTCAGTCAAGTCGATTGAGTCCATTTAGATCATGTACAAGAGGAGAGTTCGCAGCCAAGAGATTCACCAAGCCCCCCCAACCGGAGCTAGCCTTCATGCACCTGGACCCTTTCATGCCGCCAAGCCCGCAAGAGAGAGCTCCAGTCCAAGACAAAGGCCTACTGTTGACCAGGTCTACCAGGATTTCTTGGCCCACAAGTCAGGGTTTCTTAGCCCTCAAGTCATGTACCCTGGGATGAATTTATAAATACCACCATTCCCCTCTTGTATGAAGTATCTTTTTCTTATGAATACAAATTAAAAGTCATTTTGTCTAAGTTTGAGTTTTTTTTCTCCGGATTGGAGTAAGTGTGACGCCTAGGTTCCCTGTTCTTGAGTACAAGCCCTGATCCCCTGGTGACATCTATGCTCACCAGTGATCCCCTGCTTCTCTGTCCCGCATCAACTTGGTATCAGAGCCCAGACAGATTAGGATACGTTTCTTCTTCCCAAATTTTCTCTATGCCGACACCCCTGCTGCCATCGTCTAGATCATGTATGCCTCCACCCGTGAAGCCTGTCTCCACATCGCCTGCAAACGGGAATGCCATCGATCACGCCTGCAACTGGGAACGCCACCGATCATGCCTCCACCGACGCTAATCGAAATCCAATCGTCCCTACTACCGAGACGCCGGACACCCTACCCATCTTCCTCCTCCCGCTGATGCCCGGCGACTGTCCCACTGAAAGAAAACCAGTGCATCGGATGCCTAACCTAGGCATGCTACACTAGGGAGTAGGTATTGCATAATAAAAATTTTTAATCATGCAAACAGAAAACCTACTCATGCACGGGATCTATTATAAACATGATGCATGTAACATATACACAGGCATGTATAGGCAAGTGCAATAATTATAAACAATATGATTAAATCTAGATCTAAGCATGCATGATAACAAAAAGTAAATAACATACCTTAAGGAGCTTCCTTTTGTTCTGAAATTGGATCGAAGCAAGAAGAAACCGACTCCCTTCCACAGCAAAACAAAAGCAGCCTGTAGAACTCTGCAGTCTTTAGAACTGATCTGCAAACAGGAAGAAGAAAAGAGAATCGGTCCAATCTCTCGAGGTGTCCAAATATCCACCCTCTGGAGTATCCACGTGCAGGCTCTTGCTAATCCAACTCTCGGATAGATGCAGTCCTCCAGGAATCAAAGAAGGTCACGGAATTATGGAGCAGGAAAAGCAGAAAAGAACTTCATGGATAGTCTTCTCCAAAACCGCCAATACTCCACCTTGAGCACACTATGGAGAAACAAAAATCAGGGAAGGAATTTCATGGAATGCTGTACAAACTTCTGCACTCAGTTTTTCCCATCCCAAAAACTCTCTCTTTGTTCCTCTCTTAAGGCCTGTTACAACCCCTCTCACAGATCGCTAAGAATCATGCCTTGTTTTCTTCTCTCTCATGCACGGCTTGCTACTTCTTCTCACACTGTTGCACGGCCTTCAACCAACAAGAATAATCGGATGAGAAATCCCGTGAAGGCTAGGAAAACACCGTAAGAGAAGATCGGATCAAATCAAACTCCATTTGAAAGACTCTTGATCGGTCGAGAAGGCTGGGAATCGCTGGTAGGATGAGAACAATGGAGCAAAATTACCATGAAAATAGGGACCAGAAGAAGTGCATGAGAGACCATGGAGAGACTCCATCCAGATCACAGTGCAAAGAGATAAAGATTATCAGATAACCCAAACCGATCACCATGATATTCTTATCCCATAGCACGGTAAAAACAGGGTAACCGGATAGTAAGGGAACGAAGAACCAAAAACACCGTGGGAGAAAAAACCGTGTAAAAAACAAAGTTGAACCATTTAAAAAACCATGTAAACATCTCATTTTTGAATCAGTTCATCAAACCCAAAAACCAGTTCAGCAAACCCCGGCCCGACCAAAATCGATCAATAAGAAAATCAGGTCCACTCCTGGTTTTACCAGGAACAATTCCTGGTTGACCCAAACCAATCCTGGTCGATCCAAATCAGACCAGATATACTAGAAAAAATCCAATGTGTGCTTAATTAGACCGTTTGATCTTAATACTGAAACGATTTCTAATCATTGATCGGCTCCCAAATCAGGAAGAAATCCTCTATAGCATGTGATCTCATAGGTTCGAACCTAAACAGTAGCACTGGAATACTTCCAGTACCAGTACAAGATACCATCTAGCAATGGGTCCCGGCGTCCGGATAAGCAAAGATGCGAGAGCAATCTATCGAACCTCTGGCATATGGTTACCGTATAATTCATCCCTTTGACCTCCATTGCTCAAGATGACCAAGGGTTAAACTGCCAACCATAACTTAGTCAATCCACAACATGTCTCAACCTCGCAAGTCCAGTGACTCCTCACTAGGACTACCCTAGCCGAGGATTTGTTAAATTGAGACACTGCGAGACATTCAATCCAAACAATTTGGATAGGTCAATTCCATCTTGGTCCACCACTGCTCCACAAGTACTTGCCTAAACCCATAAACCTTCCGTCACCAGATTAGAAATCCGGGTAGTCCGGCACCAAAACACAGGGAGTTGCTTGCAAGCTACCATGGTGACCACGGGTTGGAGGGATACATATACCCATATCCAATCGCGAGCAATCCTTTGACAGAAAGGAGCCCCACGGAGTCACGTTCAATGAGATGTCACACATCCCACTTGCAGATCACATCAATGTCACCACACTCCTTTGATAAAGAGGATAACCAAATGATGTGAACCACAACAACCTACACTTGATATATTGCTGTCCTGTATAATGTATCCTTTGGTTGTGAATCTTTTTAAAGAATCACTCGATATATCCTCTCTATATCGAAGTTAGTGCAGTACTAAGGACTTCATCACATAAATAGAATTCATTACAGGGAAATGAATAATATGATGAGTTGCCAAAATAAAATTTTACTAATTCATATACAAATTATAATACTTAGCACAATCGCCTACAGCCTAGGTGATTGGCTTTGAGACACAATTCCCAACACCCACCCGTCGCTGGTCCACCGATCGGAGCCTCGATTTTCCCTAGATCTTATAGATCTTCCATCCAGCCTTCCCCTCATTGTTCACGGCATCGATCAAGACCCTTCACCATAGCGCCCATGACTGTCGCACGCTCATAGCCAGACCGTCTCCGCCTAGGCCCAGATCGAGCCTCCTCCGCCTCCGTCCTGTGACCCCCCCAATGCCCCCACCGGTGTCATCCATTTGTGATGCCACCGCCAGTAGCCGATGACACATCTCGGATCAAGTCTTCTCCATGCCACCGCCTTCGCTCTCCCTGCCTCGTCACTGCATCGAGTCCATCCCCGAGCTCCCTCCTCGTCGACGCCGTCCACTACTGCGCCATCCTCAACCCCTGCTCCCAATCGACCTCTCCGGCCACCGTCTTGACTCTCAACCACTGCCGGAAACCCATCCCACTTGCAGCCGAATGGAACCGACCCAGCCCTGGATCCATCCGTGCCACCTGCCATGGCATATCCTCCCTTTCGATCGGAGAACCTCACTGGAGAGCACTTCGCCAAACCAGCCATGCCATCGTCCAACATCTCCGTCATCTCCGGCAAGCTCTCTTCCATTCCCGTAGCCATCACCGATGAGATCTGGCAAGAAGACCTATCCCCTATCCTGGCTTTGGTCCATGGAGAAGAACCTGCGGTTGCATGAACATGAAAGTGCACGCTCCTCAAAGCACATGAATCTTAAAGCGACCCAAATATGGTGAAGCATAGATCTCAGAGTAGCCAATAAAAAAAAGAAAATATGAGGAAAAAAAGAAAAGAAAAGTGAAGAACCTAGTCTTTTATGATTGGCTCCGGTTCCATCGAACCCCCGCTCACTGAAACTCGACGGAGTTGAGTTCTTCCCATCGTAGAGGAATGATGGGGACCGAGAGTCTATTTTATTTTATTTTATTTGAGTTCATTAGTCCTGTGTCACTTGAGTCAAAGTGAGCCAATTGAGTCCTATAATAAAATGAAACAACTGAGTCAGTTGAGTCCACTTAATTAAGTCCAGTCATTTTAGTTCAGTCAAGTTCGATCGAGTCCATTCAAGTCATGTACAAGAGGAGAGTTCGCAGCCAGGAGATTCACCAGGCCCCCCTAACCAGAGCTGGCCTTCATGCACCTAGACCCTTTCATGCCGCCAAGCCCGTAAGAGAGAGCTCCAGTCCAAGACAAAGGCCCACTGTTGACAGGTCTACTAGGATTTCTTGGCCCACAAGTCAGGATTTCTTAGCCCTCAAGTCATGTACTCTGGGGTAAATCTATAAATACCACCACTTCCCTCTTGTGTGAAGTATCTTTTTCTTATGAATACAAATTAAAAGTCAGTTTGTCTGAGTTTGACTTTTTTTTCTCCGGATTAGAGTGGGTGTGACGCCCGGGTTCCCTGTTCTTGAGTACAAACCCCGATCCCCTGGCGACTTCTACACTCGCTAGCAATCTCCCGCTTCTCTATCCCGCATCATCGATTGAGGTCGGTGTAGTCCATGCATATCCTCCATTTACCATTGCTCTTTATCACCATAACTACATTCATAAGCCAGCTCAGATACTGCACTTCACGAATGAAGCCGGTCACGAGGAGTTTATCCACCTCCTCGTTGATCGCCCGTTGCCTGTCCGGGGCGAAGCTTCTCTTCTTCTGCCGGACAGGTCGATACTTCGAGTCGATGCTCAGCTTGTGGGTGATGATGTCAGGGGAGATCCCTGGCATATCAGTCGTTGTCCAAGTGAACACGTCAACATTCGCCCGAAAGAATTCCAACAGGTGGGCCCGCTCGTCATCAGGCAGCTAGGCCCCAACTTGCACCGTCTTCGCCGGGTCAGACCCGAGTGGGTCAACAAAAGGTGCTCGACCAGGCCAGCCCTGGGGTCCTGCTCCCTCTAGTCGAGGTCATTTATGCTGGTGTCATCCTCCGACACCCTTGCCTCGGGAACAGCTTGTAGAAGTGCTGGATTGGTTGAGGTGTCCCCCTCATTTCTTCGACATCGTAAGGGATAGAAAACTGCACCAGAAGTCGCTTGGTTGAAATGACCGCATCGAGCAGATTAAGCCCTGGTCGGCCAAGAATCACGTTGTAGGTGAAGGGAAGCCTAACAATGATGAAGATCATCATGACAGTTCTCTACCGAGGTGGGGCCCCGGCAGTAACAGGGAGAATGATCTCCCCTTCAACTTCCACAGAGTCTCCTATGAATCCGACGAGGGGAGTGTGTACAGATCTGAGCTGAGCAGAAGACAAGTTCATCCTGAAGAAGGCATCATAAAAAAGGATATCAGTCGAACTTCCACTATCGACCATATCCATTTTACAGGATGCTTTGCAATCGTTATCTCGATGACCACGGCATCATTGTTTATATTTTCAACCCCAAATTCCCTCTCCCTTACATATGAAGTACATTCTCAGAACTTTCTCCTTCCCGGGCCCTCTTGGGAGCGTGCTTGATTCCCCAACATATCATTCCCACAGGCTTCTTGGTGGGATGGTTGTCGACTGCTGGAACTGGAGGGAGAGCAGTGAGTGCTTGAGGTTCTGCAGGGGCCCTGCCCCCCACGAACCTCCCGAAGTAGCCCCCCTTTATGAGATCTTCAATCTCCCTCTTGAGGTGCCAGCATTCTTCGATGTCGTGGTCGTGGTCATGGTGGAATTGGCAATACTTCGTCCTGTTGCGATCGATAGATGGCTTCAATGGAGGTAGGCGCTTCAAGTAGCACTCACCCTCGATCTCCATGAGGATCTTCATCCTCGAGGCAAGGAGAGGTGTAAATTTCTCTTCCGGGATGGGGTCCCTCCTCGGCCTCGATCTCTGGCGGAAGTTCGATGTGGCCGGTCCGAGTTTCTGCATCCCGAATGCCTCCCCAGTAGCTGGCTTCTTCAGTGGCTTCTTGTCCAGCTCCCTCCTCATGCGATCCACCTCCTCGGCATGGATGTACTTTTGGACATGGAGAAGAAGCTCAGAGTAGGTCTTCGGGGCTTCTTATCAAGAGAGTAGGTCAGGCGGGAAGTCCTTAGACCTCTCTTCAGTGCTAGCATAGCAACTGGCTCATCAAGGTTATAGCTCTCTAATGTGGAAACCTTGAAGCGGGCCACGTAGTCCCAAAGGAGCTCGTGGTCCTGTTGCCTAATGGAGAAGAGGCTATCTGCCTCTCATGGCACCTTCCGACAGGCATCGAAATGGGCCATAAACTTCCACTCCAGCATAGCGAAATAACTGATGCTCTCCGACTCGAGGCGGGTGAACCATACCCAAGCCGCCTTTCGGAGTGTAGCAGGAAAGGTGACGCAGAGGAGAGCATCGGTGGCCCCCTGGACCCTCATGAGGGCCTTGTAGCTCTTAAGGTGGTCCAAGAGGTCAGTGGTCCCATCGTAAGGATCCACCTGCGGCATGCGAAATCGACCCGGAATCGGTTCCTCTTGAATCTCTCGGGATAAAGGGGGACAGGCATCGTAGCCCGCTGGCTCACTGGTGAAGCCCTATAGATTGGCAAACTGGAGGGGCACTTCGTCCGAGATGGAACTGATATGGAGGGGCGGAGCTCGACTTCAACCACGGTGTCTTGACCCGAAGGGAGCATGGCCGGGCGAAGGAGAGGTGGAGCTCGACTTCAGCCACGGCATCTCGACCTGAAGGGAGCGCAACCGGGTGAAGGAGAGGCGGAGCTCGACTTCGGCCACAGCATCTCGACCCGAAGGGAGCGCGACCGGGCAAAGGAAAGGCGGAGCTCGACTTCGGCCTCGGCATCTCAATCCGAAGGGAGCGCGGCCAGGCGAAGAAGAGGCGGAGCTCGACTTCGACCTTGGCATCTCGACCTGAAGGGAGCGCGACCGGGCAAAGGAGAGGCGGAGCTCAACTTCGGCCTCGACATCTCGACCCAAAGGGAGTGCAGCCGGGCGAAGGAGAGGCAGAGCTCGACTTCGATCTCGGCATCTCGACCTGAAGGGAGCGCGACCGGGCGAAGGAGAGGTGGAGATGTACTTTGGCCACAGCATCTCGACCCGAAGAAAGCGCAGCCGGGCGAAGGAGTCCAAAAAAATCTGACCTTGCAGCTTCATCCGACATGGCGTCTGACAGGGGCTGACAGGGGTTTCATGTCAGCGACCCCGCCACATCACCTGCCAACAACCATAGCAATATTACATGACTAAAATCATTATAATAGGATTACAAGATTCTAAGAACCTGCTAACAAGATTATTAGACTAACATAGGATTATAAGAAGGCTAATAAAAGATCATCAGATCCTAAAATTGAACGTTGACAAAAGACTAAAAAGATTACATAACTATATCATCATGACTTACTAATAAAGTAGTAGAAATTGAAATAGCAGAAAACAACTCTTATCAAAGCTGAAACTTAATTGCTAAACCTCCAATGCATAGGCCATTCAATAAATATGAAACTTGTTAAAACTCATCCAAGAAATATGAAAGTAGCCAAAGCATAAAAATATCTAATTAAAAACACAATCATAAATAGAAAATCATACACAATAGCCAACAACACAACGATGTTCCTTAGTTTCCATATGAAACCATTAAGTATATAAAATCTTTGATAAGAGACAATGAAAAAAGCATACTAGTTTATAGATGTATAAGCAAATATTTTCAGTTAGTACATAAGATAAAATAACACTACACTTATAAAGGTAAAGAAAACTAGAAGTAACTACAAAGAGTAATCTCAATTTGTCCCATCATACACAATTTGTTCTATCCCATTATTCCATCCCAATTTGTTCCATCATTCCTCACAACTCCAAATCAACTTCTTCCATGCTATGGGATAATAATGAAAGCCTAACAAAAGAAAATATAAATCATTACTCATGGGATGTCTCATGTTCCACTAGTCATTATTCTTTGATGATTGGATTTGTATGATACATTCTTCTGATAAACACCTTCATGATCTGTGTGAGGAATCTAATTGCATGATAGTTTTTTGAATAGATGATAAATGAGATAGTAAATTCTAAGAGTTTGTTCAAATATTTAATACAATAGGATACACCAACATGTTGGTATGAAAGGAGATGGGGAGGATTTGATACCCATGAAGGAGTGCCTTGCATATACCGGCATGGTTCAAAGACTCCACCATCCACCCATCCTACTCTTGTGGTATGTTTTAATATGGTAATCTATCATGTTTTTAGTCTTTAACAAATATGAATGAATCAAAACCTATATTGTGGCAAACATTATGAAAATAAGAATAAAAAAAAGCCTAAAATGAGTCATTACAATGGCAAAAAGTTACATCAAAGAAATAATGTATCAATATAAAATATAGTAAATATTCCTAAAAATAAATAAGAGCATCACAACTCATTTATATCATCAGTAGTCAAAAATTTTAGGAATCTTAACCAAAAGAATTAAGCATTTAGAATCACATGTAGCTGAGGAAGGGAGAGGTGGGGATGATGTTGGAGCAACGGCGGTTGGTGGGGGATGTTGTTGGAGCAGTGGTGGTTGGCGGAAGATGAAGTCGAAGCAGCGATAGTTGGCGGGGCTCGGATCTAAGGAAGGGAGAGTCGGAGGTGTGGGGGATGATCTCAAAGCAGCAACGCTAGCGAGGGATGATGTCAGAGTAGTGGCGACTGGCAGGGATGATGTCAAAGCAATGATGGCCGGTGGGGAACGATGTTGGGTGAGGCATAGATGTGATGATTGGATGGCCGGACAGGGAGAGGGGTGATGGAGTGACACCGGAGTGACCGAACCACCTGTGACCTAAAGGAGATGATTAGTGATGGATGCTTATCTAGACTGAAGAGGGGGGAGGGGTCGATGGTCGGCCATCGAGGGGGAAGGAGGATTAGGGATTTATTTGAATGGAAAAGATTTAGGGCTACAGAATTGAAGGCCTTTTATATTAAAACTAATGTTGATTTTTAACCATTAGATCTTTGATCTAACGGCTCATAATAATACTAATATATATAAATATATATAATATTATTTTATATAATTGGGTTCTTGGTCTATCGGGTCTAGATATTTAATATCCAGACTTGGATCTATTTAATTATAGTTAAATGTGTCCGAATCTAGGTCTGGGTAAATGGGTCCAAATTTAATACCATACCCAAACCCGTTCGGTAAATACTCTTAGATCTCGGGTCCAAACCTGATCCATTGACAGCTCTAGATGACACTATCCGGAAGAGGATCTTGATAGTAGAATTTTTAAATATTTTGCTGATCTACCAAAATGCACCTACCATTCAGTTGTAAAAGATATTAAATCATTTAAAATTTTAGATTCAGCAAAATTCAGAAATCAATTTGAATCTAATATTATACTTAGTAATATCTACCAAGATTCATCTTTGCTTTACTTCTGATGACTACATTGGATCCAAAAGAACCTATGCCCTCCCTAAAAAATTGTCTGGAAAAAATATTGTTGTTATCACATACTACTTGTTGAAATTAGTGCTAATAAAAATTACACAACAATTTCAACATAGCTTACTTGTTCTAGGCATATAGCTGCAATATTTAGATGGAGCTCCATCTTATATATAACATTGTGTGGATAGACATAAATTGTTCATCTATGACAATGTCCAGTATGGAGTACTGGAATCTCGGATTCAGATAGTAAGCTATATATATATTTTCAGAATTTATCAAGTATACTTGTAGAAATATAATTGAATTTAAAATTTTAGAGCATTCATGATTTATTGCCTACCTGCTAGATACAAATCCGAACTTATTTGATAATTCTATTGTCCATCAATGACCTAGATATACTCATTGGCATATGATGGATCTATCTCTTGGATCTTTTTTTTTTCCTTTCATCTGTAATAAAGAAAGTCCATCTGAGTATATCGCTCAGAGTCCACAGCTTAAAGTATCTCATATAGAGACTTAATAACCTCCACTATCTCTTGGCCCACTGCTAGAATGTCTGTTTTATCACTAAATTCTTCACAGTGCTTCCATCAGTATTTTGCCTAGCATATATGCTCTGCTGTCACTCTTAATTGATAAATATCTGATGCAGCTCTACTTTCTTGTCAAAAAGACTATCAAGTACTATATAATTTGTAGCAAACCATGTGATTCTTGGTCTCAATATTTCTTCCTTAGTAAAGCTCCTCATCAATGATAGATCCAAGTATGGTTATAGATGAATCTGGTGATAGTCTATGCTAATTCAACTATCTTCTGCACCTTACAGATTTTTTCAATATCCATCAACATGAGGTCAATACAATGTACAGCACAAGAAATCCAAAAAATATACGATCACTGATATATCAAGAGTTGCACTATAGCCCTATACTGTGGTCTATTATCTGTGATGACTTGCATGATATTCTGCTCTCCTACCTAATCAATCACCTCCTCCATCAATCCGATGATATAACTATTATCGTGCACCTAATCTTAAGCATCAATAGATTTATAAAAAAAGTTTTTTCATTAAATAAGTTAAGAAGTTAATGATACTCCATCTAGTAGGACCAGTCTAACCATTACACATCACTGTCAATCCATACACGGGTCACTTACTCTGATAGGAGGCAATCTAATTTTCTAGCTCCTTATTGCTGTTTAGAAGTTGACCATAAATATTCATCGATTTTGGAGAATCTACACCAGCACCAGTAGCTTGTATAGATGGAATAGTAGAGCAATAATATGGATTGTCTGTTGCATGTGCTGGGATATAACTAAAATAAAATCAGGATCCGATGGCCTGCCATATATCTCTCTTCTTATCCTTTTTCAGCATGCTATCAATCCTCTGTTGCTTGGAATCTCTGCTAAGAAAAGCATGTGGATCGACATCATGATAGTGTCTCCTGCTATAATATCCATAGAAAACTTCTTTCTACTACTAAATGATTCAAATATGGATGTGATATGGCAAGATCGTTAACGTGGAGCCCCTCTCGAACCCAGCTGCCAGCCATGCTGGTGGATAGTGCCAACTGGACAAAGATCCTGGTGAGGCCACCTCTGGTCTGGGCCCCTCGTGCCGGTATGCTTCCCTCGAGGTCAAACTCCGATCGAGGTCGTGCCCTCGTTCTTCGCACCTCTCATATCGGAGTAGTTCCCCCAAGGTCGAATCCCGATCGAGGTTGCACCCTCGTTCTTCATGCCCCTTGTGCTGGAGTGGTTCTCCCGAGGTCGAACCCCGGTTGAGGTCGTGCCCTCATTCTTCGTGCCCCTCGTGCCAGAGCGATTTCCCCGAGGTTGAACCCCGGTCGAGGTCGTGCCCTCGTTCTTCACTCCCCACGCACCGGAGTGATTCCCCCGAAGTCGAACCCTGATCGAGGTCGTACCCTCATTCTTCACACCCTTCATGCCAGAGCGGTTCCCCTGAGGTCGAACCCTGGTTAAGGTCGTGCCCTCGTTCTTCACTCCCCTCGTGCCGGAGCAGTTCCCTTGAGGTTGAACCCCGGTCGAGGTTGTGCCCTCGTTCTTCGCAGCCCTCACACTGGTGTGGTTCCCCCAAGATCGAACCCCAACTGAGGTCATAACCTCGTTCTTTGTGCCTGCGGCAGAAGTCTAGCTTCTCCCACTCGAGGTCGATCCCATGGTCAAAGTCAACCTCTTCTCTGGGGATAGGTATGAATATTTCAGGTGAACGTGGTCTCTCCATCAAGTGCCCTAGGGTAGATAGGCGATGGTGTCGGCAAGTGGTGCCACCACCCTCACCCTGGCATGGCTTAGGAAGATTGGCATGCCTGACGAATGACGGCATGCTGCCTGGCACATTTGAAAGAATGGCTCCCATCCAGAGACGTCGACTATGCCCCTACGAAGAGGCGTTTTGCCAGGGCACACTGGTTTGCAGGGGAGCATCCCATCGGACCAACTAAACTCCTAGTCTGCTGTCGGTGCCACCTAGGAAAGGGAGCTCCACACGGAACCCTTCTACCCACCATTTGCACCACCCAGAAAAGGAAGGTTTCGTTAGAGAATTCAGATCCTGTAGCATCTGCCCCCAAATTAGTGCTCTGCCAAGTCCCCCCCCAAAGGATGGGACGGGGCTAATGAGAAGCAGCGCCCTATCGGAGTGTCAAGGTTTGTGGCATATCTCCCTGCCATGAAAAGGATGTGTGCCCCTCCACGTTCTATTGGCTCAGTAGGTAACTGACCCCCGATCGCTTTTGAGCGGAGGGAGGAGGAGAGCAGGCCTATGTCTCACTTGTATAGGGAGCACTCGAGAGAGGCCGAAGGGATAAAACTCTATACCTCACAAGAGGTACTGCTTATCTATAAGAAAACCAAAAGGGGCCTACAATAAAAGTAAGCGAGAAGGGGCAAGCAATTCAATAAGGCTTGACCATGGCAAGACCATCTGAGAACTGCCAAAGGAAATTCCAACAGCCACGGCCACCATCGCTTGTGCTCCCCTTCTCAATATGAACTCTCGCTTCATCTCTTTCTTCAAAACCTCTGAGGGTAGAGCCCACTTCGGGATCAACCAAGGAGGATCTGTTCAACTAGATCATCCGTAGACTTGATCATCAAAGTGCCCCTGCCGGGATCCTTGGCCCAAGTCTCCTTTCTTTTGCAGGTTCGGGCACATGCATTGAACGCCTGACGGGAGCGCCACCAACCGACGCCGAGCAAGAGCTACAGGCTACGATGACCTAGGTGGCAACAAGATGCAATATGATTGGTGCCTCTCTTGATAGGCTCTTTAACTGATATGGTCCTCCTAAATTGTCTCAAACTCTCCTATAATACTTTCAGAGCCCAATCCCGATTTCAACTCAAAAGCTGATAGCTCAAATCGCTGTCTATGCCTAGCCATCTCCTCTAACACCTTCTACTTATACAAGATCACCTGAATGGTAGCCTCCATTTGTGACTCCTCATTAAAAGGAATAGATGCTCCCTCTAATTTTCTAGAATAATAAGAAGGTGGTTACATGGCTCTACGATCCACCTTTACCTTCTTCTTTGATATTTTTTCTTTCTTGCTCTGAAATTAGTAAAATACTTTTTCATCAACTGACAGACCTTTTATAGATACTGTTGGCATGCAGATACATCAGAATAGTTGCTAGCTAAGTGCTACGTTAATCTCATTATCCCATTATCTTTGAATTCTATATTGCACCATTTACACCTTCAATAATGCTGACCTGAGGGTATTTCTCTATGTAACCAACCAATGTTACTCTCCGGATCCTTTTTTCTCCTCGATGGATCCATTCCTAAATATTTAAAAAGCACAGAAGCTTAATAATTATATATATTAATTACTATTTTGTTTATCATTTTTTTATTTTTTATTTAATTATATAACTTTTTTATTTTTTAAATTTAAAAATATGTAAAATTATAATATTATAAAAATATAATTTGATCTTAGATTCCTATACGATTATATCATAGATGCTACATATATTTTTTTAGGATAGTGGACATGTATAAAAGTTTACTTTTTCTTCAATATTAGATCTAAAGTACTATTCATAAGATATATCAAAACTTAGATAAATTGACACGAAATTTATAGTGAAAGTAGCTTACGAGTCCTAAACAATAATTTATAATTACATTTTTTAATTAATTATTTTATTTTTTATTAATTTTTTTAATATAATTTTTTTTTAATTTTAAAAAGCATATATTAATAAAAAATCATGATCTTTGATCATTATGTAGATCTTTCATATATTTACAACATATTCTAAAATTAGGTCTAAAAAAAAATTAACATTATTTTTTCTTATTTTTTATTTTTCATGAATTTTAAAAAATATAGGAAAAAGAGAGAAAGAAAGAAGGGAAGCACATGTGTACCTTGAATCTACTTTCTTTCTTATTATTTTCATATTTTATTAACTTCAAATCCAGAAAAAATGGGTTCTCTTCCCTTCCTTCAAAGTTTTTACTCAAAACTGAGAGCTCTCAAGCTTTCAGTTCACTCTTATCGATCCCCCAAACCAAACAGTAATGCCAAAAAAATTGAAAACCTCTTTAAACCATATCGAACCGATCCTGAACTGGTCGAACCGATTGGTTCATCAAGGTTCGGGCTCGTTCGGGATCGGTTCAAACCAGTTCCTAATTTTTTTAATATTTATAAATGGGAGAACTAATTTTTATAGCCGAACCGTGCCGGTTTGGCACCGGTCCAGTTCGGTACTGGCTGAACTAATTGATTTGGCACAGTTCGGTGAATCATGGATGGAAGTCTAAAACCTGGATCCAAGAAAAGGTCTATACTCTTATACAGCAAGATGCATAAGTTTCCAATGCAATAATGATAGGCTCTAAGAAGACTCTCATAATTAATTTGATCGGTTGGTTTCGCTTGGAAGAAAGTAATGTAACCCTTTTTTAGATTTATCAAAAAATTATAAAATATTGATGGGGACATCATCATGGTTAGCATGAATCCTGAAAATCCCGATGCAACACAGATCTCGATGCATGGGATTTGGGATATCTCCGAATTTGTTTTATCCGTTTCAGTTTATGTTATCGGAATCCTTTCCGATTACTTAGAGTTGTTTTGGGATTGCAGTTATTTGTTTTATCATTATTTTAGGATTTGTTTTCTTATTAGTTTGTTTAGGATTTATCTTATCTATTTGTTTCTCTGTTTGGAGTCTATTAGAGTCTTGGTTTATTTAAAATGATGTTTCTTAATGAATAAAAAAAGCGAAGAAAATTATTGAAGAACCAAAGTTTGGGTGTTGTCCCGACTTCCCCCCTCTCCTTCTCCTTCCCTCCCCCCTCTTCTCCTCTCTTCCTTCCTCGTTCTTCCTTCCCCTAGACTCTCCTTCTTCTTCTCCCCTACTTTCTCTCCTCCTTTCTCTGAAACTCCCCTGTTACCTCTTTTCCTAGACTTTCCCTCTCCCTCTTTCTCTTTTTATTATTATCCTCTTCTCGGACCTCCTTCCCTGTTCTTCTTTATTCCCTGCTAATATCAAATCAACGATAAACATCCAGAACCACTACCCATCATCCATGTTTCCCCTCGCTCCATCGTCACCAACCTTTTCGCCAATCGACCATTGCCTCCACTACCGGCTGAGATACCGGCAAGCGGCCTTCCCTGCTGTTATTTCACTCCATCGGCCTCTCCTGCGACCAGGAATGCATTGCCGCCCTCTCCTTCTGCAGGATTGAGAGCAGCCCCAATCCCTTCCAGCCGCTGCCGAACCCTCTCCTCTTCCCCTCCAAGGTCTCAATCCGAACACTCCATCCCTACTGAGAACTCCCGATCAACTCCCTACCCAGGTCGATGCCCCTCCGTTCGCCATCACCGTCGCACCACCCAAGATCGAGCGCGCCACTGCCTCCTTCCTCCTGTCCAGTGCCCATTCGCAGTTTTCCCCAACCAAGCCGGACCTCCCTCCCTCCAGCTGGTCAACCACCCCCGTCTCCCCCTTCCAGCCATCATCCCCCTAAACCATCTCCCGTTGATGTCCGATGACTGCCCATCTCCCGCCGTAGCCCGGCGCCAATCCCCACCATTGCTAGTCCACCTATCGGAACCACCCGTCTCCTCCGGCATGTTCGATCCCTCATCTCTCCACCAGATCCCGCCGGATCCCCTTGCTACCACGATGCCTCATCGACACCCCATCTCCCGCCAGGTCCTCCCTGCTCCCCTGCCAGAGCCGACGACCTCCACTGCCAGCAGCCGACAACGAGGCTGAATTTCATTACTGCCGAGTCCTTGTTGGCCCTTCCTTCTTTGAATCCGATGTCATCTCCTCCGAGCCTGGCCAATCTCTCCATCAGTGTCGGTCCCCTTTCTCCTGCCATGCCATTTTCCGCATCGCCAATAATTGCCCGTGCCATTCTCTGGCGACGTCCTCCTCCAAGCTCGCTAACAGATTCTCACCAAAATCCATCACTGCAAGCCCTCCTCTGTTCCACCGTGTCAGTTCGTGGAGAAGAAGGTCTCCTGCATGAACATGAAAGCAAAGGAGAGCCGCATGGATCTCAAAGCTACATGGATCTCAGAGTTGCACGGATCTCAAAGCTGCACTGATATCAAAGCTACACGGATCTCAGAGCAAAATCTCTTATTTGCTTCAGGCCCTGTTTGGATTTAACTGGTTTATTTGATTAGGTCTATGGATTGATTTAACCTAGCCTAAGGGTCGTTTCTTAACGACCAACGATTCAAGCCTCTGGAATTAAATTCTGATCGGGTTGTCTCGCATCCAATATTTTATGAATTGATGCATTATATTTTTGTGTTGACTATGTTGTTTCTAGTATTAAATTATTTACGATCAAACATGTTGAATTTGATATGGATTGTAGTCGATTGATTTCAATTTTGCATGGTTTTATGAGTATTTAACTTGGATTATAAAATATATCTTTGAAAAAGTATTTTGGTTTGAAACAGATTTAACTCATAGCTTAACTACATTTCAAACCCTACTAATGGAAGTTAAATATCGATACTTTGATATCCTGCTAGTGGCGTTTGTGCGCTAGTATTTTAATAACCTATCAATGAAAGTTAAATGTCGATACTTTGATACCCTGTCAATAGGATTTGTGTGTTGGTATTTTGATAACCTACCGGTGAAGGTTGTGCACTAATATTTCAATACCCTACCTGGGGATTGTATGCTAGTACTTCGATCCCTGCCAGTAGAAATTATGTGCTAGTGTTTCGATACCCTGCCATTGAGGGTTATGTAGTAGTACTTTGATTGAGTTTATGGATATCAAGATGAACATGATGTTTTTGAAAAAAATCGATTTATGAATAAATTATGAATTTTGAAAAGACCAAATCCATATGAATTTTGAAAAGATCAAATCCATAGGCAGTAAATCAAGAACTCTCTAAAAATTTAAATTCAATTATATTTGTACAAGTACACTTGACTAATTCTAAAAATATATATACAGCTTACTTTCTGAATCTAAAATTCTAGTACCCCATACTAGAAACTGCCATGAATGATTAGCTTATGTTTGCCCTATACAATGTTATATATAAGTTGGAGCCTAATCCAAATATCATAGCTATATACCTAGAATAAGTAAATTAGGTTGAAATTATGAGTAATTTTTATTAATAGTAACTTCAACGAGTAACATACGATAATAATAATTTTTTTCTAGACAAATTTTTAAGAAGGGCATAAATTCTTTTGGATCTAATATAGCGATCAAAATAAAATAAAGATGAATCCTGATAGATACTAATAAGTCTAATATTAAATTAAAATTAAATTTTAATTTTGCTAAAACTAAAATTTTAAATGATTTAATATCTTTGGTAGCTGAATGGTAGGTACATTTTGGTGGATCTGCAAAATATTTAAAAAATCTTACTATCAAGATCCTTTCACAGATAATGTTATCGAGTAGATGTGAGTGCAACCGATCAACCTTCGACCTTATCCACTCCAAGCAAAGGAACTGTCTAAAATAAAAATATTTCAAGGCCCTCAACGATCTTGTATATGTACACTATAATTTAAACTTGAGATTAAAGTGCATTGAGAAGAAAGAGAGAGCTAGAGAAAATATGCGAACCAGTCGAACAGCTACTCTCCTTCCTGCAAGGGATGATCTCGTGAAATCCATCCAAGTCGGAGCTCTTCTACCCAAGAAGGAAAGGAACCGACTATTGAACTTCTTGAGGATCAACTCTAACACCTTTACTTGGTTGATGTCAGACATACTAAGGATCTCTTCAGAAGTGATCATCCACAAACTAAATGTCAACCCGAAGTACAAGCTAGTCTAATAGAAGAAGAGGAGCTTTATTCGTGAGAGACAAAAGACCATTGACGAAGAAGTTGATAAACTCCTCACTACTGGATTTATCCAAGAAGCCCACTATGCTAATTGGTTTAGAGCTGTCAAAATGGGCCGTGGCCCATGTGCCAGCCAATTTAGGCCCTTAAAGTAATAGGGCGAAGCTAGTATTTTAGTAGCCCATTAACAAAAAGACTTTTTAGCCGACCCATGATGGGCTGACTTGTCCCGCGGGCCAACCCTATTCACTCACAAAAGCCTTTTATATATTTTCTCCATTTTTTAAGTTAGTTTTTTTTTAATGATTTAAGCAAGAAGAAGACATTCACAAAGAAGAATATCTTCAAATTTCAGAAGATTCTCAGGAACCTTGAAGCCTAGAAATGTGATTCACCGAATGGCTTTCACCTTCAGACAAAGTCATGTCTACGAAGAAAAGAAAGAAATGACAAATACCAAGCAAGGAAAGAGACTAAAACAGTAAGCAAAAGCCAACAACTATGGCTTCACCCGAAAAACTCTAAAAGAGATCTAAAGGAAGACACAAGCATGGAAGGAAAGCGAAGAAGAGAAGAATAAGAAGATGAAATGAAGATCAACATGCAAAGAAGAGATCTCCTAGGAGCAAATCTAGGTTTTGGGCTCTCTCTCTCTCTTTCTCCACAACATAGCAAGGAAGCGATCCCTGTAATAATCTAATGGTTAGGATCCATACCTTGATTCGATCGAAGTTCTTGGATTCGAACATGTGGACACTCCTAATTGGAAGTGCCACATCACCTCGAAATAGCTTCTTACTAATTAACTTTCGATGTTAAAATCTACACAAATTATTTAAAATCTATGGCTCTCATACTACGTGGTAGCATCCAATTGGCCAACGGTGATCGTGCAACGACCACCCATTTGAGAAGTTATTGCATAATCTCTTAGAGTGCTATGCCGATGATCTCCACTTCACAATCGAAGCAACAAGATAGCTAGCAACAATTTTTTAAATGGACCAATAAAAGCCTAAATTGCAGGAAGATCCATCCAACCCCTAAGGCTGAAAAGCCAACTACTTCATTCACCTAGAAATAATAAGACTCCGAGCTATTCGATAATGTTTTGGACTTGAAAGTGAAGGGCATCTATTATGGCAATTGCTGACTTGGCCTCAAGAACTTATCGGATCACCGACTATACTACTAGCCATGAAAGATTGAGACATTTGACTCAGATCAATCAAGCTATCGACTAGGAATGAGACAACGGAATCGATTACTTCATTGCCAACTAGGAAACTAGCAAGGGAAAGATAAATTCAACCAAATAGTTGCACCTTCCTAGATTGAGTAGTTGTTCCTTTCCAGATTAAGTAGCCACTTTTTTTCAGGTCGAGGATTTGCGATCTATCGAGTTTCACTAACATGACATTCACCATATGCATCCACTAACTAGCTACTCGGAATTGACTAGTTATCTAAATAAACCAAGTGAGCATACTCAGGTATGGGCTAAGCCCCTCTTTTCGACAACAGCTAAGTTGATTACCGACTTGAAATCCACAATATTCAAGTAGATGATGACTCATCTAATTATAGGTATTCCAGCACAGATTATGGTAGACAAAATCCCAACATATTCTGCCATCCTAATAGAAAGATGCTATCAGAGAAAATTCCAGGAGACGATTCTATCCCCTCAGCAGAATTTATTATGCCTATCAGAGGAGGCCACCTCTGTAATGGCATTCTGTTACTCCGCGTAACTCTATAAATTGATAAGAGGGGACCCTCAGTGAGGTATACATTTTACTATCACTTATATGCTCATTCAGTCACCACCATTATTTATAGCTCCAACAATTGTAGCCCATTTCTCCCATTTATTATCTTGAACATCGGAGAGTCTCCTGCTAGAAACCCTGGTCTAGGGACCGTTCTTACATGTTTTTGTTCGGGAGCTACCAGGACAATATCTAGTTCCATCTGGACAAGATCGAAGTGTCCTTGGTCGCTATGAAAGTCTAGTGAAAGATGATTTGATGGCAACACCTTCTCTTACATAGAAATGATGTCCCAACCACTTAACCCATGCATAGAAAAGTTATCACGACAAAAAAAAATAATTTCCTCTTTCATGGAGCTTAAATAATTATGATGAATATTTTGACTAAGGTATTTCAATTTAAGATCACTACGATGAAATGATATTGCATATCAATCCTCCAAGATGTATTTTTGATCACCCTGCCGAAAAATGATTTAAGAAATGCAGGAGATTTGAGATCATCTTTATGTAAAAATATAATCAAAATTAAATGATTTCATCATCTCTGTCTAGATTATTATAGATCCTGAAAACATCATCCAATACCAAATGCCTCCATCAACTTATGTTATAATAAAAATCTACCAATTCTCACGTGCTTTGCACGTGCATGAATTACCTCGACCCTGGTTTGATTAAACTGGTGGTTTGCCCTAGGGCAAATCAGCCGGAGACGCACTGACTCGCAGTCGGCTGGTGTGGACTCATGAGACACCTTTCAATCGTTCGTTTATTCGTCACCACAAGTCTTTCCGACAATAAAAACCCTATCCCTCCTCTCGATTTCTCCAACGCCTTCTTCGACTCCCTCGGATGCTTGCGCACTGCACTCACACATAACATCAGCGATTATACGGCGATGAGTGTGGCCTCGCTGCCTATTCTTCCTCGCCGGTCCTAGTAAGAGGTGATGATGGTGATGACGTCTCACCACCTCGCGCGCCGGTCCTGCCACGGCTTCCCTCGCGGCGGCGACTGTCGGCCGATGGGGAGGGTCGCAGGGTCGATCGCCAGGTAATTCCTTTTAAATCCTCCATTTCGGTTTCTTCTTCTTCTTTTTTTAAATAAAATTTTACTGTTGGATTACCGATTTTTTCCCTTTTTTAATATTTTTTATAGTTTTTTCAATAAATTTCTGTATTTTGATGTTTTTACTGTTCATCCGATTGAAAAAGTGTTTGAATAGGCAATGACTTATTTTGTAAACGATGATTTAATATGGTATCGTTTTAAGGTCATATTGTGTTATTTCCCACTATTATTTGCCGTAATAATGGGAGATAATGGTTTAGGACAGGAGCTGTTATCATGGGTATTTTGTGACGCATGGCTTGTTAAAGTACAGTACAATTAGATGAATTCCATGCATCAGGTGTTCTAACGTTCCGCCTGAAAGGAAGTCAAGTTCAAAGTGAAATTAGCAATTTGTTGGAAATTTGTTGAGGGAAATGCTTTTTCCTGAAAATGGACTTAAAGAAAGGTTTCCCTGTGAGTAAAGAAAACATTCAAATGCAATCACATTCTTGTTTTCTATGCAACTGTGTGCGCACATCATCACCTAACATTATATTCTTTATCTGATATAATGTTTATCACATGGTACATAATTCATCTGGCTACTCATTCATTAGCTTTTTGTTTGCAGAACTTCAACTATTTACGTGCCACATAAAGCTGTACATGTTAATTTTATTTGTAACGGCATGATGGATCTAAACCAGCATGTATGCTGTCATCGTTTTTCCAAGAAAAAGCGCTGTTTGAGGCAGGTGCTGTTGGAGTATGATAAGCAAAGTCTTCATTGTAGGTGGCTGGAATTTACAAATCATAGGCTGCTCGTTAATAAAGCCAGAAGAATGAGACACACTTCTCTACTAGCTTCGACTGACGATGGTGTAACAGTAAATGGAACCCCGCAAGCCAGTTCTAGCAATGATGTGGAGGAAATGAGAGTTAAATTGGATCAATCTTTAGAGGGTGAAGATCTTAGCAGCCGACTGGTTCAGTCCATACATGATTCAGCAAGGGCTATTGAGCTGGCCATTCAAGAGCATTGCTCATTAACAAAAGATTCTTGGTTCCCAAAAGCATGGCTTGGTCTGGACAAAAATGCATGGGTTAAGACACTATCTTATCAGGTCAGCATTAGAACATTATTCAGAATCTCTATGTTTGTGATCTTTATTTTTGCATATATACTAATACTACCATTGTGCTACATAAAGATGAAGAAAAAGCAGTTGAGATCCTGATTTACTGGGAATTGCCTCTTTAATGTAGGCTAGTTACTTCATGCCAAGTAACATGATGATCATAAATCAAGATTTTGCTACCAAAATCATCTTTTTACTTATTGGTCCTTTAATATATCATTGACAAAATTGTGCAATTTTTAATGTTGCCATTAGATGTATACCAGCAGATTGTTTGGCATCTTGCAATTTCTACTGACTACAAACAAATTACTAATGCTCTCTCAGTGTGCAATTCCCTTGATTCCGGCATTAGTAGATCTTGATTACTTATCAAAATCAATGAATAAGGATACCAATCTCTTTGATCTGGTTAATTCTTGCCCTGTCATGATTTCAGACATGCACGTGTGACAGATGCCCTGTAAAGTTTGGAACTCTTGGACATGCCTTCTTGCATGTATACTGAACTAAATATCAGAAAAAGATCATAGGAACTAGGCATCAAGCATTTTAAATCTAACCTAGAATGGTAACACGGTACTAACCTGTAAATTATTCACCATCTACTTTTTGATTTGGACTGCTGCATGCCATTCATCTCATGCTAGTTCCTTGTTGTTTCTCAATTCACTGTCCTTTTTTTCTGATAGTTTTTATTTAGCCACATTCTCCACTTTGTGCCTACTCATAATTGTGTTCTGTGTTAAGATAAAAAATCAAATTATATTGTGCACAAGATACTCTCTACCTCTGCAAAGTTGGCACAGTGATAAGGTATGATTTTTTTTCATCATTTATGTTGTTGATTTATTGACCACAATTGACTGAGAGCAAAACCTTTCTTTATGACATTCTAGGTACTTGCATATAAATGCCAAAAATCGATCTATGTTCCCTGCTGATGATTGTAGTACTTTTAATGGTTCCAGGTATTATTATCAGAGTCTAGATCCTTGCTCAAACAATCTTTAGTAGAAAGATATGATGATGTACCATAAACATTAGTCGATAATATCAGAAAGTGATCATATTGATACTTTCTCTTTCCAGTGAGCCTACATGAAGGAATGACTTTAACCCTCTATTTACCTTCACATAGTTTTACAGACTCATACTGTCCAGGATTTGGTCTATTGCTGTGTGATATCCCTTGATGGTTATTTCTGAATTTGGAATTCCAGATGGAACATATGTGGTGGTCGATGTTTAAATTCCTTTGAATAGAAGTGCAGTTATATATTCATGGAGTTCTAGTGGGAAAACTTTATTGAAAGAAAGTTGCCATCATGATTGCTGATAGATGTGCCTTAAGAATATTCTTTCCCCACTTACTGTTCAAAATAATGAGAGATAGATTTGACTTTAACCCTCTATTTTACGAGCTATATAGGTGTAGCTCCGATATGTACATTTGGTGTAAGCTATGTATGAATAGTTCAGTTATGAACTTTGAAAGATAGATGAAGGCTTCAAAGCTGATGGAGTTTAGAACCATTTTGAATAAAACAAAGTGAATGTTTGCATAGTTTTAGTAGAAAAATTAATGGAAAGAAGGGTGCTGTGAGATTTGAAGATAGAGGCCCCTTGAATGTCTTTTTCTCCTCCCACAATTGACTGTATGAAATAATGAGGACATAGATTATGAGACATTTGTAGAGGAAATAAACCCTTGGTGGATAAGAGAGATGTTCCATGTAGTGTCTCTTTCACAAATTTCTCTAGATACAAAAGGGAAATTTTAGTTTGAAAATAATTTGTCAAATTTGCATGTATTACTAATGATCTAGCAAATATGGTGTAAGCATATCAGGTCAATGCTACATTTATGCAACTTCATGGGCAAATAAGATTTGAGTACATTTGGCTTAATAATGGTGCTAGTCACAAGTAGGGTGGCAAAAATCCCGGTCCAAGTGGAATATGAATTAGACAAGAGCTTATAGTTTTTTCTCAGATCTAGATTTCAGAATGGACAACATTATATGTTTGAAATCAAACGTGGCTCTACTTTTGTCAACCTGGGCATAACTTGCTTGACCAAATTTTAACATAATTGGTGAACATTACATACAATTATAAATTTCTCCTTGTGTAAAATATCATGTAGAAAGATTTTAATTTAGTTAGTCCTCTACAACAAGATTTCAAAGCTCTAGCTTACTAGCCCATGGTAGTCGATGACCTGTTGGTTGGATGGTTAGGCAAATTGCCCTGAATTTAACCAAGACTTCCAAACTAGCCCTGAATTGACTTCATTTTTCTTGTCACTAGGTTTAAAGGTGTTTTCAAAATTTTTATTGGTTTTGAAATTGGTTAGGATCTTGTGTTAGTATGGTATGTAAGGTTTGCCAAACCGGTATCGGGACTCATATTGGTTAGTGACTAGTTCAGTACGATACTGATATGTATTATATTGAGCTAGAGCATATCGAACCAGGGAGAGAGAGGGAGGTGGGAAGAGGAAGGAGATGGAGAAGAAAGATAGGAGGGAGGGAGAGGGAATGGGGAGAGAGGCTTATGGAGAGGGGGGAGAGGGGAAAGTGAAAGAGGAAGAGAGAGAGGGAGGGAGGGTGAGGAGGGGGGCTTATAGAGAGGGGGAAGAGGGAGAAGGAGAGGGAGGGAGGGGGCTCACAAAGTGGGAAAAGAGGGAGAAGGAGAGAGAGGGAGAGAGAGAAAGAGGGAGATATGGGGGAGGGGTTATCTCGGCATCAGTTAGTATCGAAGAGGGGGACAATGAGCAAGCAAGATGAGTGACCAAGTGAGCGAGAAGAGAGAGAAAGTGCTCTCTCGAAGAATTGGCACTCATCTTGATTTGGTTAGAAATTGAATTGACCGAATGCAAGGGGGTTAGAAATTGAATTGACCCACCGAATTGTCTTGATTTGGTGTTAGTTCGATTAGTTATAAACTGAACCACCTATTTCGGGTCGATGAACTCTTGGCAGCACATATTATATCAGGTAGTAAGTGATACAAGGCCATAATGTGTGACTTGAAACCTTGATATAAGCCAAAGATACATAATTTTTGTATGGTTTTAATTTTCAACATGGACTCAACCTATATGCATGTTAAAGTGCTATATGGTAGAGATCTGGATCATCCAATTTGTGGATCAAGAATTGGATTGTCCAAATTTGCGGACCGAGACCCAACCTAGTTTTAGGTTCTGGCATTTTTTTGTCCACACCTGATTTAGGACAATGGTTGTACCTTTCAAACCTTTTCCTTATGGGATAAGACATGGTTCGGACAAAATATTGCCACCGTAGCCATAAATCCAATAGTGATTTTAAAGTTGTAAGAGCAAGGTAGAGATCATCGTAAGTACTGCTTCTGTATAGTGTAGTCTTCATGACACCGAACATGCTTTGATAGACCAAGACAGATTGAATAAGGAGAAATCAGGGTTCTCCCAACCGTGCCGAACTGGCTGGTTCGGGACGTACCGAACCTGATCGGTGGTCGGCTAGCACGGTTCGACCACATAAAACGATACGGCCCCCCAAAAAATTTTAAAAAAACTCTTATACCGGATCGAACCGGGCCGAATCGGTGCTGAACCGATCGGTTCGAACCCGGTTCGGCTCGGTTCGGGTGGGTGGGGGGGCTTTTTTTTTGTTTTTTGCCACATGGCTACAATAGCCATGTGACATGGGGTGGGGGGGCTGCATCTGGAAGCTTTTAAGAGCTTTCAGTTTAACAACAAAGAGCTCGTAGAGAGCTCTCTGTTCGTTGTTTATTCTGCGACGAAGCCTTTAAAAAAAAAATTCAATCAATTTCAACCAAATCAAACATCCAGAAGTCGAAGAGGAAGGTAGAATCAAAGTACGTATACCTTTCTTTTTCCGTATTTTCCTCTTTCGTCTCGTTTTTTATTAAAATCCGTGCAAAATAGAAAATTAAGAAGAAATGCTGTTAAAATTTATGTGTTGGCTATGATTTTAGAGTATGTGGTAGATGTAGGATATATCTACACAATGATACTAAAATCTTGATTTTTTATTAAATATATAATTTTTTAAATTAAAAATTAATTTCAGATTAATAAATTAATTAAAAAAATAATTAGAAAAAAAATTGTAATTATAAATTATCAATGTAGGGCTCGTAAGCTACTCTCATTATAAATTTTATGTCGATTTATTCAAGTTTTGATATGTCTCATGAATAGTACTGTAGGTCTTAAATTGACAAAAATTATTTTTTAATGCATTTCTAGGATCTTAAAAAAAATATTAGCATGTATGATAGAATCCTACATGAATCTAAAATTTATTTTTTTTTTATTTTTCTTTATTTTTTAAAATTTTTAAATAAAAAATTTAAAAAAAAATAAATTTTAAAAATTAGGTTAATTAAGTGTTAATTAATAAATATAATTATTGATCTTATATGTAATTTAATTATTCAGGTATGGATCCATCAAGGAGGAAGAAAGATCCAGAGCGGGACATTGGCTGGTTACATGGAGAGATGCTCTCGGATCGGCATCACTGGAGGTGTAAATGGTGCAATACTGAATTCAAAGATGGGGGTAACAAGGTTGAAGCAGCACTTGGCTGGCGACTATTCTGATGTATCTGCATGCCAACAGTGTCCACAGGAGGTCCGTCAGTTAATGAAGAAATACTTTGCTGATTTTAAAGTTAGAAAGGAAATAGCAGTAAAGAAGAAGGCAGAGGTGGACCGCAGAGCTGCAGAACCACCTTCTTATTACTCCAGAAAGTCAGAGGAGACATCTATTCCTTCTGATGAGGAGGCACATGTAGGCTCAGGTAGGCAACCCAAGAGGGGGGGTGAATTGGGTTTTATAAAACTTTTGTACTATTTAAAATATCTATGAACTAAAGCAAGTATGTGCTAATGCAATTCAAGTGCTTGTATATTTCAAATAAATGCAGCGGAAATAAAGAAATAAAAGTACAAGGGGAACAATCACACAAACATAAAGATTTATAGTGGTTCGGTGCCAACCAAGCACCTACATCCATTCCCCAAGAACCCTTTGGGAATTCCACTAAGTTTGGTTTTATAACTTAGGCTCACCAACAACCTTTACAACTTGTTTTGTCTTTGGGCTCACAAGTCAAACCTTAGTTGGTTTCAAGGCTCACCAGCAACCACCCTTGATTTTACGGGATAACCAAGAACCTAAACAACTTGTTTTGGCTTCGGGCTCACAAGTAAAACCTTAGTTGGTTTCAAGGCTCAACAACAACCACTTTGGTTTTCAAAGGCTTACCAAAAATCTCTTTGGTTTTCCAAGGCTCACCAAAAACCTTAAGTAAAACAATGTAAGAGCAAGTATAAATGAATACAATAAAAGCTTTCTAAAATAAAGCAAATATCTCTTTGAAGCCCTTGATTGTTAATAAAGATCTTGTCTTCAAGTTGATAAAGCCTTTGATTGATGATTGTAGATGTAGACTTTGAATGCTCTCTTTGAAACTTGGAAGCTTGAAGGCTTTGAATCACTTAACTCTTGAATCCTTGAAGAATATTCAAAAAACTCATCAAAGGATTACTTCCCCATTTGATTTTTGATGTTTATATAGCCTCCCAGTACTTAAATGACCGTTTATAGCCGTTAGGGAGGAAAATATGGCCGTTGGAGCCAAGTTGGAGAAGTTCTGCAGCCCAGAAAACTAGCCGTTACTGTTCAAGTGTCGACACTTCACCTCCAGGTGTCGACACTTCACTTCCAAGTATCGACACTTCAGTTCCAGGTGTCGACACTTGACTGAAAGTGCTTTCTGAAGTTTTCTGTTTGTCTCAGGCCTTAAGTCGACACTTCACTCTTCAAGTGTCGACACTTGATCCTCAGGTATCGACACTTCATTTCCAGGTGTCGACACTTGCCTGTGCCATTGCTGAAACATCTTCAAATTGAAACTTTAACCTCTTCAAGTTCTTCCATATTAATTCCAAAGTCTATATACTTGATTTTCCATTAATTTAAGGACATTTTCAACTGAAATACAAGCATTTCTTCATCCAACATGGTTGAGTACTAAGATCTGAAAAATATACTTAAAATATAATTAGTACTCATATATACTTAAACATTTTGTCAATCATCAAAATCAAGACAGAGTCAACAGCACAGATGGAGGCTGCTATTCAGGCGAGCTTGTATGAGCAGAGACAGCAAGAGGAGGCAGACAGGCATAGACAGTGATTTGGACCATCAGCTTTTGAGTCAGGATCGAGATCCGCTTTTGCTAGTGCTGTAGGAGAGTCTGAGATACAGTTTAGGAGGACCTCCTCAGTCAGAGAGCCTGTTAGGAGAGGCACCAACCGTATTGCATCCATGTTGGGAGCATTTGACAGTAGAAGGAAGTCTTCCAGGAACATTCCAGAGGGAGCCACTATCCATGATGTCGATCTACATGCCTTTTCCAGTAGAGATTCCAAGCAACAGAGGATTGATACAATGCTGAAAAATGATAAGAAGAATGATATGTGGCGGACCATTTTCTCCTAGTTTCATTTCAGTCATATCCCAGCCCATGCAGCAGACAATCCATATTATCGTTATGCTATTTCATCTATACAGGCTGCTGGTGCAGGTGTAGATCCTCCAGCATCGAGGGATATCTATGGTCAGCTTCTAGGTAGCAATAAGGAGCTAGAATGATGGATATCATCATATCGGAGCAAGTGGCCCGTGTATGGATTGACGGTGATGTGTGATGGTTGGACTGGTCCTACTAGATGGAGCATCATCAATTTCTTAACTTATTGTGATGGACAGACTTTTTTCAGAAGTCTATTGATGCTTCAGATCAGGTGCACGACGCCAGTTATATTCTCAGATTGATAGAAGAGGTGATTGATCAGGTGGGAGAGCATAATATTGTGCAGGTCATCACTGATAATGGACCATAGTACAGGACCACAGGGCAGATTTTGATGGAGCAGCGGTCGTATATTTTCTGAATCCCTTGTGCTGCACATTGTAAAGACCTCATGTTGATGAATATTGGAAAAATCCGTAGGGTGCAGAAGATTGTTGAGCTAGCACAGTCTATCACCATATTTATATATAACCATACATGGATTTTATCATTGATGAGGAGTTTTGTAAAGGGAAAAATATTGAGACCGGGGGTCACACGATTTGCTACTAATTACATTGCATTTGATAGTCTTCTTGGCAAGAAAGCAAAGTTGTGTCAGATGTTTGTCAGTCAGGAGTGGCAGCAGAGCAGATATGCCAGGGCAAATACTGAGAAAAGCAATGTGAAAAATTTAGTGACGAAATAGATATTCTAGCAGCGGGCTGAGAGGATAGTGGAGGCTATCAAGCTTCTATTGAGGTACTTCGCGCCGTGGACTTCGAGAGGTATGCTTAAATGTGCTTCTTATATTTCATGATGCAAATGACAAAAGAAAAGATCCAGGAGGCAGATCCATCATATGTATTTGAGTATATCCGGATCATTGATGGATGGTGGAGTTATCAAATGAGTTCGGATTTGCATCTAGCAGGTACGTAGTAATTTATGAAGTCCCTAAAAATTAAAATTCAATTAGATTTGTACAAGTATGCTTGACTAATTCTTAAAATATATGTACAGCTTACTATTTAAATTCGAGATTTCCGTACTCCATACTGGACATTGCCATGGATGAAGATCTTATGTCTGTCCTATGCAATGTTATATATAAGATGGAGCCCGATCCAGATATAGCTGTTATTTGCCTTAAAGAAGTAATTAATGTTAAAATTATTGAGTGATTTTTAAGAGCATTAATTTCAACAAATAGCACATGCTAATAAAACTTTTTTCTGGTAGACGAAATTTTTTGGGAAGGGCACAGATTCATTTGGATCCACTGTAGTAATCAGAAGTAAATCAAAGATGAATTCTGGTAGGTACTACTAAGGAGTAAGTGCAATATTATATCAGGATTAAATTTTTTATTTTGTCAAACCTAAAATTCTAAATGATGTAATGTCTTTTGCAGCTGAATGGTAGATGCATTTTGGTGGATCTGCTAAAAATCTGAAGGTTCTTGTAGTTAAGATCCTCTCCTAGATGGTGTCATCCGGTGGATGTGAGCGCAACTGGTCTACATTTGGCCTTATCCATTCCAAGCAGAGAACCCGCCTGAAACTGAAACGCCTCAACGATCTTGTGTATGTACACTATAATTTAAGGTTGAGGCTAAAGTGTATTCAGGAAGAAGTAGAATTGAAATATCCCGATCCCATTGCAAGTTCACATGTTGATGAGGATAAAGATCCAATAATTGGGTGGGTCATGAGTCAGCAGCAGTAGCCAGAGCTTGATGAGCCAGGATCACCTCCTCGACCAGCCAGTTTTGTAGCTAGTGAGGCTGGGATGGATGATGGACAATGGGCAACAAGTCATATTCCTCACAGGGCTCCAGTAGATACAGCACATCATGCCTCCCCACCATATAGTAGACTCGAAGACAGAAGAAAAGGAAAGGCAGTTGCACCTCCATCGGAGCACTCAGTCCACTCAGATTCAAATACCAGAGAGAGTGATGATAGTGCTTCAGATAGTGGAGGATCTAGTGATCAGGAAGGGGCAGGAGGATAGGAGTCGCAGCTACCTATTTATATTTGATTCACTGGGGAGTCGTAGTTTAGCCATGCCACGCAGGATACAGTTCATGGATTACCATCTGATAGACCCCGTGGTGATATGATTTCATATCGGCGACGGGCTCCGCGTGATCGTTCGGGATACGATACAGCTGCAGTTCTTGTACGTGGAGTAGGATCCATGGATGTATCTGAGTCATCCTCATATTCAGGATCCTCTTATCCGCAACTATTGGCAACTTCTGGTCCATATGATCTATATGGTGCATCTGAGACGTCATCATCCAATGGTTATCCCATGCTGCCCAGAGCATCTTATGAATTTGATTTTGCTGCTGGTATATTTGGATGGGTCTCTGCACTGCCATAACATCAGTCTCTGGATAGCTCTCAGAGTCGGGACATCAGAGAGGGATCTGCAATGAGTTATGATCCATCACGCATACCTTCATGGGATGAGCTTAAAGGAGTATCATGCTGTCTGGCTGGAGGGATATATCGATCTGCCTATGGAGTACATAAATGATCCCTACATTTATGGACATCGTCACTCTACCCGATTCTAGACATTGATATATAATTTTATTTTTATGCTACATTTCACTTTCATTAATTGTTGATAATCTTAGTTTAATTAACATTTTATATTTTATTTCAATTGGAAGTAGTCCTAAATCTTAGTATTTAGCCCTAAATTTTGAAATCGGACACATTTTAAATTCTAAATTTCAAGCGTTTAGGACTTTTAAACATCAAATTCTAAACCCTAAACCCTAAATCCTTAAAAAATAAAATAAGAATCTTAAAATCACAAAATTCATCAAAAAAATAAAAAAAAATGGACGGACTGGTTTGAACCGATATGCCATGCCGTACCGTGTGTTGGCATGGTACGGTACCGGCCGGCCACCGGTATAGCTCCCGGTACCGATATCGGGAACCTTGGAAGAAATACTTATTTGGTGTGAATTCTTGCTAATTATAGAGATTAAAATTAAAAAAATGATGATGGAAGAAATCATGAAAGATTACTATCTGTTAACAGTTTCTTAATTACTCTTCCACAAGTCTAGCTGCAATCAGTTAGAGATTGTGATTTTGGCTGTGGGTACATAATTCTGATTTCTTAAATTCCATACAAAAGTCAATCACAACTTCATTATTCTGTACTCAACTTTGATATTGCTGACTAATCGACAAATATCAACAAAATACACGGTAATATAATTTTTTTCCATGAGCTTAGTTTACAATATGCTTGGTATGCATGATGGAAGAAATAAGTATGAAAAAATGGCAAAAAGGGAGAATGCTATATGGTTAAAATATAGTAATATGTAATTTTTTTCTTTGGTTAGTAAAGAAGGTGGGACTCACCATTGCGGTGGTAGCCTGGTGGTTAAGGCGCAGCCCTTCCTTGTGAATAATTCCACTAGTCACGGGTTCGAGGAATGAATCCGCGGGTGACTCGATTAAATTTCAGATTAATTCCGGGAGTACGTGACTGGGGGGTGGGGCGGCCGGAAACTCCAGCGCCGTAGTAGGCTTAGGTTGACGTACTCACCAAGTCGGTGGGGGAGAGTATACGGAAAATTGCGGTCTGAATTGAACAAAGATCTAACAGGTTGGGGCCCGAGGAGGGAGCTACACCGCGGGGGGGGGGGGGGGAAGGATTTCTCCCCTCCCCTCACCCTTTTGGTTTACCAAAAAAAAAAAAAAAAAAGAAGAAGTGGGGACTCACAGGTTGAATATCATTGGAGAAAATACAAACGTATTTCTGTCTTCTAGCATACCGCAAGCCACATTTGAACTGTGTCACAGATTAAGGAAATTATTCTGTAACAGAGAGTGAGAATGAATCAAATGTCTAATTCCAAAGAGAAGATACAAAAGATGCCTAATTAGCAAAAATGAAAATAATGGGGAATTAGAAATGCCTGCACAATGATGCGAGCAATCTTCTTTTTCTGCTTAGGACAAGTGCGGTATAATGGCTGTATTTTCTTTCTATGTCACATGATGTAGCATGAACCTGGAACTTAAGATTTCTGACTTCTGAGTGTAGTTTTTTTTTCCTTTCCTGCTTGACTCTGCTATGGTGATTGGATGGTGGCTTTGAAACTGTATTATAAACTTGAATAATTTAAGAATCTCCATTGTATCTCAAGGAATTTTTGTTATTTTTCTAAATTCAGATGAACTGTACCTGTCCTTTAGCCTCTAAAGTGCTCAAGCATATTCTTCTGTGAAATGATTGTCGGTTCCTGTTATCAATTCTTTCTTACAAGGATTTCTATCTTGATATATGTCTGCACGAAAATGTGCTAAGTTCTTTCTTTGCTCATTCCGAGCTACCTTGAATATTTTTTAATTTTTACTGTAAGATGCTTTCAATTCTATAGCTTGCAGTGGATCTTTTATGGAGAATTCTGATAGTGGTTTTACTTCTCAATCTCTGGAATGGCAATGATGCAAGAATTTAATGTTCGCTCTGCACATTTGCTTCTGTTTGAGGGAAATGGGCATTTTTCTATGGTTCTTTTCTATTAGAGGGAAATGGAAATTTTTTATGGTCATTTATCCCGAATAATAATAGGAGTTCGCCATTTTTTACCATCTATGATTCATTCTCCATGTACCATTCTAGAGTTTCACAAGCTATTTCTTTCCAGGCTGCCGTGTATTCTTTATTGCAAGCAGCTATTGAGGTTTCATCGCGGGGTGATGGAAGGGACAGACATGTTAATGTTTCGGTTGAAAGAAGGTTAATACTCTTCTAAGTTCTGATTTAACTTTTTTTAATCCTTTTTAATACCTCTTATGCCTGCAGATTTGTGTTGCTGATCATTACTAGTGGTTTGTATCTTAAACCTGTTGTGATGATTGCCCACTCCCTTATTTTGGAAACTGTTGGTAGATGCCATTTATGACCTAAAGATTTTGCAGATCTAATACTTGGTTACTAACAATGATATTGTTAATTCCTCTCTATTCTAAATTTCTAATTATTTTATCGCAGTTCTTTATTAGGATTTTGATAGGTGATCACCTGTGTAGCATAGTACTATTGCATGAAAATGTTTTGTGGATCAAAATGTGATGATCACCATCAAGTTCTCCTTTTTGGTTTATATTGTATAACATGGACTTGACATTGAGGTCATATAAAATCCATGCTTCTGTATTCGGTATATTTTTGTTATGCTTTATGCTGTTGCTTGTGAAACTTCCTATACCAGTGTTTTAGCTAGTACCATATTCGGAGATCAGATTGTGATGCATACTAGCAACTCCGCTCCCGACATATTGGTGTAGTATTCTGGTGTATGGGGCAATGCATAAAGGCATGAATGATTTTATGCTCTTTTTCTATATATCATTTTTCACTTATTTTATCATTTATGCATGTTGACTGCTCCATTAAATTGTAAATGTTATCTTCAGATAATTATAACTTCCCTTTAACATCTCTTATTGTTTTGTTGATCTAATACATTGCTAATTTGTTTGATGCTATATATTTTTTTAGAGGTCAAGTTTTTAATGTTTAAAACATATGAACTTTCTCAAACAAAGAAGTAAAATGTTGGCCATGTGCAAGATGAGGTTCCTATTATATTTTTTGCATTCATCCAATATTGTTATCATCTTTGACTATAATGTTGATGCATTTTGGCTGTTGACAGATTCTGATTGAGCTTTTCTACTGTCTTGGCCCTTGACTAGCATTGGCAGCATATGTGAATAGAATTTAGATGGCTTCGATGCTGTGTGATTAGTGATTTCTTTTTTCATATAAATGATAATCATTCTACCACTTTTTTCTTGGTGCACATCTCCCCCCTTTAAACAGAGAAAATTGATTTTGAGCCTTCAGGTGTGTTTATTGTGGATGAGGGCGGTTGTGAGTTGTGACAGTGGTATACAAGTGGCCCACAGGGAAGAGATTCTCAAAAGAAAGATATGTGGGAATAGAAATATAGTTTGTTTCTTATAACAAACTAAAGGGCTGTTGTTTGTAATAGTAAATAAATGAAAGAGGAATACGAAGGATGCAACATGGTCAGGGGAAGTAAGATTTCTATTAAGAAAGATATGACAACTTCTGATGCTATGTTCAGCCAAACTAAAATCCTTTGAGGTTAAAGAATAGTGTAGGATACTTTAATCCTTGCTTTAAATATTCTGATGTTGCATTTTTATTTATTTTTATCTTATACATATTCTATATGCCAAGGATCGCTGAACCAGTACCGAGATCCGTACTGGTCAGCAACCGGTATGGTATGCTACCGTACCATACCGGTACATGTACCGGGCTTGGTAAATTAAGAAAAAACTATCTTCCTTCCCCCTTTCAAGCAAGGATTGCTGAACCGGACCCGAACCGAGCCCGAACCGGGCTGTACCGTACCAAACCGATCCGTATCGGTCCGGTTCAAGTCAATTTTTATGGTTCGGGTCCCGAACCATTTTTTAAGACTAAACTGTACCGGTTTTTGACCGGTATAGTAAGGTACGTCCTGAACTGGGTGGTTTGGGACAGTATCGAAAATCCTGCTTTATGCTGCCCCATGTCCTCTTCTCCCATGTCCTCTTCTCCCATGTATTCTTGGTATAACTTAGGGAATATTGGATGTTGATAAATCTAGCATGGAAGTATCTGCATATCCTGAATTTACATATGGCTGGTATAACTTGCAAAGTTGGTTTGGTTCCCTTTTTGCAAATTTGGCTGTGGCAATGAGGAGAAAAACCATGTCCATAACATCTATTTTGCTGTTCTGCAAACTTGAATGCCCTTCGTTGGGTCCTAGCATGATGTTTGACCTTGATCAAAAGAAAGAAATAGTACTATATTACATAAATTAGGCTGCTCATAATTGGTCTTAGTAAGTTTCTTGCTCTTTAATTTCTTATTTTTGTTTCCTTTTATGTTAATTTTCTTGTTCTCACTTATATAGTTTGATAATCTATGTGCTTCAATGCAGTTTATTGCGACTGTGTTCTCCATTAGAGAGCATAATCCGAGATGAATTATCTAGCAAATTATCTGTAGCTTGTGAATGGTTTTGGTCCCATCAACATCCAATGGTTGTCACCACATTTGTAAATCTTTTTGAAAGGGACCTCCACTTCAATGCTGCGATAACATCGTATGTCCATTTTTTTCATTTACACAGTTTACTTTAAAGTTAAATTTATGGCCATTAAACTGCTGATGTTAACAAATGTAACCCATTTCTTGTTTTTAGATACTGGAACTGGGAATCATCAGGTTCAGACACCACCAACGACCTATCACTAATTATGCTTGCTCTGAGCTGTGTAGCTGCTATCACAAAGCTTGGATCAGCAAAGGTTTCTTGTTCACAGTTCTTCTCAATGGTGCCAGATATTACTGGTAGATTGATGGATGTGCTTCTTGATTTTCTCCCAATAGAAAAAGCATATTATTCTATTAAAGATATTGGTCTACACCGAGAATTTCTTTTCCATTTTGGTCCTCGAGTGGCTGTAGGAAAATTTAAAAATGATCTAGCAGTCGAAGAGAGAGCATTTTGGGTTGGTCTTTTACAAAAACAGTTACAGCGGGCTATTGACCGGGAAAGAATATGGTCAAGACTGACCACTTGTGAAAGTATTGAGGTTAGATACTGTAAGACCCCTTACAATGTAGAATGTGTTGCACAGCACTTACCTTCTTTTCTGTTGCACAATATTTGCAAATAGATTCTGTACAAATACTTGCATTCCAAGTCACTTTCATGGTTCTTGATTGAGTTTCTTAGTTCTAGCCATTTCTTTGATCATTTGAATGAATTTGTTCTTTTAATGAATTGCAATCTTTCATCGCCATTTCTCTAATATGATTTAAAGCTTCCATTCTTCGATCATTAATCAAATACTATAGAATTAAGGGCATTTTTTGATTGAAAAACTATTTTAGATTGTTCATCACAGGGTTTGCGGTACCGTCCCGTACCGCCCGATACGGGGTGTACCGTACCGGCCAAGAGCCGATATGGTTCATATATAAAAAATGGTCCAGCACTTTGGATCGTTAAAAAAATTTAAAAAAAGTTATATTCCGTACAGTACTGTACCGTGCCATACCATATCGCCCGGTTCGGGTCTAGTTCGTGCCCGATTTAGGTTAAACAATTTTTTGATAGGGAGAGAAGGGATTTTTTTAGATTTTATAAGCCCAGTACGGGGCCAGTATGGTACGGTACGGTACCGTACCATATCGGTTGATGACTGGTACGGGGCCCAGTACCGGTTTCGAGTTTCTTGGTTTATCGTTTTAGAAGATGCTAGGTGCAAGATGGGTAGCCAGGGGATTGCCTAGGGTGTAGATGCTAAGTGGATGCCTAAGATTCAAATGGACTGTAAATCTGAAAATAACCAAAAGAAGTATAATCTAAGGGTAAATGATAAATAGAACTTGTATATATTATCCTTGTATCAATTTCATTCATGCTCATATATTGATTCAAACAATCAATTTTATATATCCATTTATTATATTTTTAATCCTCTTTTCTCTTTTTTGCTTTTTTCTTTTTAAACTTTGTATTTGGAGATGAAGTTTAAAAATAAAAAGATATTGGGTTGTCCGGTATTTGCACTCCGTTGATGGCAATTGCTCTGCCAATAGCATCAGCAGGTTTAACCACCTCTACTAACAGCAGCAACAATTGCTGCTGTCAACAGTAGTTTTTGCAGTAATTCTTTCTGCCATTGGCAGTCTACTAGCAACAACAACCATTGAACGCCCCATATGGTACCACTAAACACTAGGCCGACTACTGCCCCTCAAAATTTAGGAAAAAACAAAAGAAACGGCTAGGAGCAAGGTTTTAAATATCAGTACTGAACCTTGTGCCATTTTTCTATTGAAATAGTATCAATATGATACCGATAATGACTATACGTACCAAAATTGGTATAATCAAAAGAATGAAAAATTATCGGTATGCATCAATACCATTGGTAGGTACTTTTGGAAAGATTTTGAATCTCGTGGGATGGGGTTATCCTTGTTTTTTGGTGGAATGGGACCGTCCTAAATGTTGTGGAACGAGCTTGTCGTAGTTTTTCTATGGAATAGGATGTGTTGCTGTCTTGCCCCACCCTAACACTTGGGATGGAGGTATTATAGGATGCACTGATCAGGATGTCAGGACGATGGCGGGATGGTCCTATCTATTGACGTGGGATAGTACCCTGTCCTGACATCGCATAGGATGTCCCACTGAGATTTAAAATCATGACCATCAGTTTGACTGGTCAATAGGGTTTTGACTTTTGACTTTTGACATCTTAACACCTAAACCTTTATTCCTGTTGGAATGATATGATAACAATGTTGTTCTCCCTTTACTATTCTGGCAGTTTTTTAATCCATGGCTTGGAATGAGGGCAAGAAAAGAAGAGAGAAATAGCCAATTGTGACCGTCGACCTTTCTTTTGATTGCTGACCACCACCTAACTCGGTTTAGCTTTTGGGGCTTGATCTTGAAGGCTTATCAATTGGGACAAGGGAAGGACAAATAGATGAATCGGGCATTAGGTTAATGGATGCCGGAAAGGTTTGTCAAAACGGTTTTGGAGGGTGTATTGGCCGGTGACGGTATTGCATGGTATGGATCCATACGTGCCATTTTGGAACGTTTTGAACCTTTTTTTTTTCAATGTCAATTTCAAATTAAAGTTAGCGCCTAGTTTATCAAGTTCACCAAAGGGAAGCTAGCATATGGTTTGCCCACTTTGTTCCCTTTCTCCTACATTCCACAGATGGTGGAGAGGGAAAGGGAGGGAGGGAGAGGGAGAGGGTTGGAAGGAGGAGCTTACTACAAGGTACACCTTTTTGTGCAATTTGGGTTGGGGGGGAGGCGATGTTCGAGAGTAGGAAGCACGGAATTGAGTCATGAGGGGAGCATGGAATCAAGTCTCGAGGGGGAGGGGAGTGTCGGAATTGAATTATAAGGGAGAGTGTGGGTTGAGCCATTTTAAAAGGTGGAATTGTGTCGGTCCTCAACTGGTTTGGTTCGGTGCACCCCAAATTAGCTGGTGGTTTTGACATACTTAGATACTAGCATGCCTAAAACTAGATGGACTAATATACCATGCACAGCCCTCGCATTATGTCGATGCCTTATGCATGAACAAGCACCTAGGCTCCTGCCTTTTTCTAAGTCGCCTACTTGGCCCACCCAGGTCCAAGTGAGGTGCTCGGGGGTCTCATTTGTGGGTATGTTGTCCACTTTTTTGGACCATAGGTTTGTTTAAAGCTAATCATGTATATATTGCACAGTCATAATTTTCTTGTGATTTTTAATATTAATTTGTAATTAATTGCTATTACTTTCCCAATAATATTATGTAGACACTTGACACAGATGCGAAGTGTCTATGTTCTCGAATATTAGGCATGACAACCTCCATAAATTCCTAAGAGGATGGTTTCACATAATTGTGTTTGTGTGTTTTAATGCTTATTTGATAAAAGAAAAACTTAAACAAGGGAAGTGGAGCTATGGATGCTATTTAACAGATAAATTAATGGAATAACTATGAGTTTGCAAGTTGGTTAATTTATTCATTGGGTTCATTTAAAGTTACTTAAAATATGTTGAGATACTAAATTGACAATTAATTGAGATACGTTGTTATTTAAAATATAATGACATTTTGCTTGATGTGTTTATATTAGTTGTGACAACTTTATATTAAAAAAATGTGGCATTTATGTAAAAAATATAAGAACACTTTGTTTGAAGCATGGAATGTTGTACCGGGCCGAATCGACTGGTACACCCTGTACCATATTGGTCTCGTACTGGTATGGTATCTCGTACCGTATTGACACTTGGCATACCATCTCGTACTGTACTAAATTGCGCATCGATACTGTAACATGATGGTATCGATACAGGATCTGATATTGAGACGGTGAACACTGGTTTGAAGTGTTTACATAACCTTAATAACTTCTTTTAAAAATATAGGGTTACTTAAAAGTGTCTACCTCTTAAAACTAAGAATCCCTTGCTTGACACTCTAATTAAAAATGCCAAATGTTAGTCACTTTTGTTGAAATTAGTACTCTAAGACACTTTCAAGAAAGGTTCACTGTCTTAGTACCAGATTTCATACCAGTAAAATCCTATTATAGTGTTGGTTTGTAGTTCGGTACAATATGGCACTGTCGGTATGCTTCGAAATGGCATACTAGTATGAAGCCGATATGGTATGGTATGGTATTCTTCATATCAGGTGGTACAACATTCCATGCTTTAAAGTGTGGGTCGTGTCATGTTGTGCTATATCGAAGTACAAAAAAATATCAATTCTC
Source organism: Areca catechu (assembly GCA_021397845.1). Taxonomy (NCBI): domain Eukaryota; kingdom Viridiplantae; phylum Streptophyta; class Magnoliopsida; order Arecales; family Arecaceae; genus Areca; species Areca catechu. Next base: position 33,394,279 of record CM038041.1, read on the forward strand.
TTGGTCATATGGAGGGTCTAGGTAACACAGTTTACTAGAAGTTATTGTTAGTATGCTGTGTTATAATTTCATCTAAATATTTCTTTGGTTGGTCTTAATGCAAATTAAGCTTTGTATTAAGGACCAGCAACATTAGATTTTTATGCAATAAAGATGGGCAAGATAAAGGACAAAATTTATCTATACATTTTTCAGAATATTGCAGTAACTTGTGTTGTTTAGATATATTGCCTTGAAAGATTTAAAGCATCTAGATATGCAAATCAAACTCTTACTCAAGGTTTGCTGAACCAGTACCGGGGCTCATACTAGCTAGTGGTTGGTTTAGTATGGTTCAAGTCCTTAACTGTACTGTGCCAAAGCATATTGAAACAGGGAGGGGGAGGTGGGGAGAGGAGAGGGAGGAAGAGAGAGAGCAAGAGAGGGAGAGAGGTTGAGGAGCTTTGAGTCATTGATGGAGAGCTTCTAGAGCTCTCGAATATGGTGATGGGGATCGAGAGAGGGTGGAGAGAGAATCACTTGTCGCCATCGTTATGCATTGTGTTTATCGATGAATAGCTTTGAACATAGCAGGCGATCGAGGCTTTGAAGTCAGATAGGGCCAGCCTTTTATAATATGTTTCAACTGGTTAAATTGTGCTGATAATCTACTAGTTTGGCTTGGCGTGACCTAAGCCGACTGGTTTGGCAATCCTTGCTCCTATGGTTAAGCAATTAAGTATCTTTTCTTTTTAGTAAACTTGATAATAGTGATGTCATGGGAGTAAGGTTTTAAGGCCCAGTGGGATGGGGGTATCCTGGCTATTCCATCCCATTTTTGTAAGAAAACAAGGTTAGGATAAGGTTGGAACTCTAAGATTGTGTTTGGTAGGCGGTAATTTAAAGTAGGCCCACTAGATAACCATGTTTTTTTTTTTTTTAAGTGATAATCTATCTTGTAGTGATAATCCCGATTATCTCTCATGTGGCAATCTAGATTATCTCAGGGAGAGGTGGCTATTCAGATTACTGGAGATGTGGTAATCTAGTATTTTTTTTTACAAAATTGCCCTTGTCCTTTCTTTTCTTCGGTGAGAACGAAACTAGAACCCTCCCTCTCGTCCTTCATCCATCTTGCTAGCCTCTCCCCGCCCCGCCTCTACCTCACCATCGGCCCTTCTCCCATGCCTCATCTCGCCAGTGAGCTGTCGGAACGTCACCTCCGGGAAGATCGTCGCCGTTCAAGCTGTTGCCGGTGACCGGTCTGGTTTAATTTTTTCATGTAAAACTTCCTTCTCTGCATAAGGGATCTGCCAGCCCCTCTCTGCCTCCACCTCACCGTCGGCCCCCCCTCTCCTCCTCATCTCACCGTGACCTTGCACCTGCGTGTTATAGATGTTGAAATAGATGTTGAAGAGATACCAAGGGCCGAATAGCGCTCCAAGCTGCAGGGTTCCAAGCAGCTCGCTGCTGGTAGGCTCTGCGGCGGCGCTGTTCGGGGCGGAAGGGGACAGTGGAGTTCGCCTTAGCCACGAGAATCTCCGCCCCTTCCGAACTGACATGAGAGCGAGGCCAGCAGCCCAGCCGACGGTGCCGAGGCGAGAGGAGACACAGGAAAGAGGGCGAGAGAGGCCATTGCGTATCGGCGAGGGTTGGTAGGAGGGAAGCCTAAGGAAGGATCTAGAGTTCAGTCTCAAAGGTTTTCCGGTCTTGAGGAGAGGGGTTGAGGGCCATTCTGAAAACCTTTTTTTTTTGTTTCTTCTTGCAGAAGGGAAGAGCTGGAAGCTAAATTCCAAATAGGGAAGAGTGTCACGAAGTATCAGAATCAACTAAACTACAATAGAAAACATACATCCCAGCACATAACTTTCAAAACATCAGTAGGACCACCGTCGCACATAAGTACTGCTATGGAAGATCCAGTTGGTAGGAATACTGCAAGATAAAGTAGTCAGTGATGATTCCAATGCCATAAGATAAGGTAGCGACACAGAATCTAGCCGATGGAACTTGCTGAAGAAAAGTAACCAAGTGAAATGAGATATTAGCATGTATCCAACCATAGCATAAACCTCAACGGTGTAGTGATAAGAAAACCAGCAGAGAAGCTAGCAACAAATAAATCACCATTAAGAATATGCTGAATATAAGTATAAGCTTGAAATGAAGTAGGAGCACACATCCAATCATGCATTCCCGACAAAAGCCGCGGAAAACCTATTAGTCTGAAGGATGCCAACAAAGTACGGATCGGGAGCATCCCCCGGTGGCCACATGATGTCCCCTCGTAAACTACAAATACCTTTTGCTGAGATAGTTGAAAGTATTTTAAAATTTTGAAAGATGATATTTATATTATATTACTGTTCAGATTATTATTGAATTGTTTATATTATGTTACTGTTTAGTTGTTATTGGATTGTATGTTGTAAATTTTTATTATGTATGTTACTATTATACCATGATTGGTAGAATTGAAACACATTTTAATTTATGATCACATGATATGGAAAAGATCCACTTGTTATATGTAGAGTTCCATTTTTTTAATTTGAGGATCATGAGAATTAAGTGTTGTCATTTGTAAATACAAGTTTTTTCAAATCAAACATGTAATGATACATGAATTTTAATAAATTTGACTTAGGGATATTTTGAAAACTTAATGTTAAATTACTAGTAATCTGTTTGTCATATCAAACACAGTAATCAATTTTATTGATAGATTACCTGTGTATACCAAATATAGTAATCAACATTACTGACAATCTATCCAGTGGTAATCTATCTTGCTGATCCACCAAATGCAACCTAAAACTCATCCATGTAGGGAAAGAAGAAAAGAGAGAAAAAAAAGGATAGATGAACAAAAGGAAAAGTGAATGGAAAGAAGAAGAAAAAAGAAAGAGAGGAAGGGATAAGAAAAAGAAAAGAAAAGAAGGGAAAAGAAAAAGAATGAAAAGAAAGAAGGAAGAAAGGAAAAAAAAAGAAGAAAATGAAAGAAAGAAGCAAAGAAAGGGATTAGAAAAAGAAAGAAAGAAAAGAAGGAAAAAGGGAGTAAAGAAGGAAGAAAGGAAAGACGGAAGAAAATGAAAAAAATGAAAAACAAAATAAAGGAAGAAAAAGAAAGGAAAGGAAAGGGTTGAGAGATAGAAGGTACCTATGAGATTCTTGACGAGAACAATGACCCAACGAGGCAGGATAGTTAGGCTTCCTATTCCATGGAGTAACCGGCAGACTCTCATCCCACGAGATTTAAAACTTTACATGGAAGTGTATCATACGTCAATTTGAAATAGCACCACTCTATTAGGATATGACATACTAGGCACATTTGGTTTTTTATACTAGACATCATATCAAGGATTATTGAACAGGTACCGGGATCCGTACCGGTCAGCGACCTGTACGGTATGATATGGTATTGTACCATATCGGTTCATGGTGAATTGAGAAAAAAATTACGTTCCTCCCATCTCAAGCAAGGATCACTGAACCGGACTTGAACTGGGCCATACCGGTCCGAAACGATCTGTACTGTACCGAGCCAATCCGTACCGGTCTGGTTCAGATCAATTTTTATGATTTGGATCCCGAACCATTTTTGTGGACTGAACCGTACCAGTTCTTGGCTGGTACGGTAGGGTACATCTTGAACCGGGCGGTTCGGAATGGTACCGAAAACCTGCATCATATTATACCGTTATTGTTCTTTGATCTATTGCTGTCAGGATGATGTTTTGCCTTTTAATGGGCTCACTAGATTTTGTATGGCACCAGGACATCTGATGAATGTTTGCATTCACTTTGTTTTTCGCCCCTAATCAATTGATCAAGAGACATTCGTTGCCATTCACAGCATTAGAGGGTGGTGATTCATTTGTTGAGCTCTTTGTCTTCCAAGCTTATACAATGCTGATATTAAATGCATCTGCATTTCAATTTTGTGTTTTTTTCAATACACAATTTTGTATTAAATGTTTTCATAGCCATCCTTCACAAGTTCACAAATTAACATTCGTTCCCAAAGTAATATTTATTTACCTGCTCATAAAATCTAAAAGCAACATTGTAACTACATTTCTGAAACTTTTATCTGACGTGCTGAAAGATTTTTATGCACAATGCATGGACTAAATTAGTATACTACTCAAATTAAATTTATTCTTCTTTTTCCAGACCCTTTAAAACTACTAACATTCGGTGTGAACTTGTTAGAAATTGTTGCAAGTTGCAACCATTGTTTCTCTCAAGATTCACAATACTGGTTTTGGTACTTGTATCGGTCCCATGCTGGTACAGTGTTGGTGCTGGGTATTGACTCACTACTGGTATGGTATGGTCCACTTGGTACAAGATGGTTCGGTCTGGTATGGTGAACCATGGTTTCACCATGTCTACCTCTTCTAAGTATTTCTTTAGTGTGCAAAATATTGGTACCATTTCTACCCCATCCTTCCTCTGATCACATTATTTTTCAATGTGCTGACTAACTGCCAAAACACTTTTTTTTTTTTTTTTTTGTGTTCACTTTTCTGCTTTTGATGCTGCCATCTTTGATCTGCATTGATTTCTTATTCATTGGATTTTGTCAGCAAATACCTTAATATGCTGATGCTGTAATTTACTACATGAAGTCATGAACTAATACTGGTTGTCATCAGTTATTTGTCTTGAATATATAATTTTTTTTAATGTTTTTGTGTTACATAACTTTTTGTAAGATGGTTCTCTTAATCCGTGCGTGACTTGTTGTAATCCATTTCATATGCTATTAAACACATTAATTTATTGTGTTGCATGTTTTTTAAGTTATTTTTCTAGATGTGCATGTCCTCTTATTTCGTACATCTTGATGTAGATCTTTTGTGCTTTGCTACAGGTTTTGGAAAAAGATTTGTCAATCTTTGGATTTTTTATTGCCTTGGGCAGGAGCACACAATCCTTTTTATCATCAAATGGTGTCACAATCATGGATGACCCAATTGAAAGTATCATAAGGTGTGCCAATGCATTGTGAATTTCCTTCCAATCTCAAACCTATGAATTTCTATAATCTATATCAAATGTTCTAACTGATAAGGAAGTGATTCTTCATATATTGCACTGTTTTAATTCAATTGAATTTTGTCATTTCAGGTATCTTATTGGTGGCAGTGTGCTTTATTATCCACAACTATCATCCATTAGTTCTTATCAGCTATATGTGGAGGTCTGCATGCAAATACGCATCATCATCAAGCAGATTAATTAATTTATTTTTTAAAAATCTTATTATTCAATCATGTAATATGTTTTCTTGGGATCCATAGGTAGTCTGTGAAGAGTTGGAGTGGCTTCCCTTCTATCAAAGAAGTTTATCTAATCTAATGCTTGATAACAAGGGTAAAAGAGATGGAAGTCCTAGAGAGGAAGCTATCACTCAATCATTAAACGTGTGTTCTTACTGGATGACAACCTTTATTAAGTACAGTAAGTGGCTCGAGAATCCATCAAACATAAAAGCAGCAAGATTCCTTTCTAGAGGGTACGTGAATATGGTCCTAAATGATCCATTTGTCATTCCCTTTTTTGGGTATCTAATACAAGCATTATTTATTGGTAAAATATATGGATGACACTTATCAGCTATATACTTAATACGTCTGTTGTTTGTTTTAGACACACCATGCTGAATAAATGTATCAAAGAGCTTGGCTTAGAAAAGTAAGTTCTACAAGGCCATGCCAGAATTATCTTTCTTTATTTCATTCTATATGATGTAAATGCATTAAAAGTACACTTCTGTTGTCTCTGCTGTTAATGATGCTTAGCAAATGTGATGTTACTGTGTCAAATGAGCTGCAGAGATAAAAAGGAAAAGGAGATTGTGGAGCATCAAGGTTCATGTGGATCTGGAATAAACTCTCCAGTGGAGCCAGAGCTAGATTCTTTTGATAAGGTATCCATCTTTTTTTTTATTTGAGAAAAAATTTGGAATGACATTATTTTAAGTGATTTTTTTAATCAAATATATTCACTGAACTACATATGATCTTTCAAGTGGATGTACTTGTTATATTTCTGTAGTATGTACCTGGATTCTAATGTGATTATTCAAGTTGGGGGGGGGAGGGACATGCTTGATTCCAGTTTGAGAATTGATGAATATGGTGAAATAGCGGGTCATTCAAAAAAAGTTGCCTAACTGTTTGCTAGAAATGATTGACATATTGCATTGATGGAAGATGTAATTCTAAATTGGAATGTTGGGCAAAAAAGATCCTCATAGCCGGACTTGTATAGTTTGGGTAAGGATCAATATTTCTGGATTTTGGTAGTGTTTGCACTTTGCAGTGTCATGGGTGTATGTTAGATGGATAAGTAGGCAGGTAGGCGGGTTTTTTTTTTTTTTTTTTTTTTTTTTTTTTTTTTTTTTTTTTTTTTTTTTTTTGCTGTTTTTTTTTTCGGGGTGGGGGTGGGCGAAGGACTATGGTGACATAGGATGAGGAGATCAATACATCAATGAATCCTTGATCTAGTACAAGAACCATCTTGCATTAAAGATTGAGAGAAGATGCCCTTGGGACCATGAAAAGTGATAGAGAATTGTTAAAGTTCATGGTTACATCAAAAGATATGCTGGAACAAACTTAAATGCGCATGCATTGGAATTTGTATCATAGGAAATTGAAGGTTGGAGTATAAATTGGACAACTTTTGGACTATATGGACACCAACTAATTGAAAAATGAAAGATGTCACTAGTTTCACAGGAGTCCAGCTTAGCTTGTCCCGCACACATTAGTCTTGAAGAAGGCTCCATCAAAGATAGCATAGTTCGCATTTGGATTTAAGCTATTGCTTTGCATTCAACATCAAATTTACTTTACAATCCATCATGAATTCCATCCATGGAGTTTGGATGAGTAAGATATGGCTGAAAAAGTTTGATCATCTATACCAGATCTTATACTAGTACCATGCTGGTATTGTGTCAGTACACCTGGTTTGAGGTTGTTTCGGTGTATCGAGACTCGATATGCCTCCTGTATTGAGTCTTGAGTTGGTACTGGTATGGTACGATACACCTAATAAGTGCAGCAAACCTTGGTTGAAATAGTAATGAGTTTTCATATCGAAAGTTACCGATGAACTTGCTAATAAATACAATTTGGCCATCCTATAGCTTGTATGAAGCAACGACAAATTTATGCTACTTTTTATGCTATATTTCCTATAATTTTTTATTAGGAAAGGTTGTTAGTCAAGTTAGAAGTCTTGTAGGCATGAAAAATCTATGTTTTCTTGTTTTGTAAGATTTTGTGGTTATAATTGAATCAAAATTAAGTAATGAGTTTTATATGTGGATATCCCTTGCTGTTCTCAGTCACAAGTTAATAATGTATGGTTACTAGTTTGATACTTGGGAATAAATTGACATAGTTGAGAAGTTTGTAATTCATAAAAAGATCTGATAAATTTGGAAAAATGAGAACAAATTCACAGCATATTTTGAAAAAGATAAAAATATTTATAAAGGCATGCACACACACACACACACATATATATAGTGACAAAATAAAATAGATAACATGAAAGGTTTTTTTTTTTCCATTTTTTGTTTCCTTTTATAAAAGAAAATATTTTAAGATCTAAACAAATCCTAAATCCGAACGCCCAAGTCAACATGCCAATACCCATCCCCCAGTCCCCTACACTCATGGTCTGCCATAGCACTTTAAAGACTGTGGCTGTAGATTTGTTTATTTGCTTTGGCAATGTTCATTAAGTATACAAATAAAAAATTAATTTTATGCAACGTTCACCATGCCTCCACTTTCCACCTCATACTGGGCATCCTTAACCATACCACTACCAAACCAAGACTAAAGAGGGCATACCAAGTGTTGGTACACTGTACAGACCCTCACAGCATATGTACTCACTTTACCAGCATGTATTGGGTCCTATACCGAGATTGTGAACCTTATTTTTATGTATCTTTACATGTTTAAGGAAATATTTTACATTTATGATAGATTTGTGAATGGATGAAAAATTCACATTATGAGTAGGTCAACTTGTTGGATATTAATTATTTGTGATTTTTTGAAATATTCAGTAAATCTTGTGTCTATGCCCTAAAGTGTTCTCCTGAATACACTTTTAGTATTATTCTCTTTGCATGATGGATTTTGTGTGAGCTATGGTGAATTTTGGAGCAACCTTGATGGATTTTGGAGATAGTTTGATGGTGATATTGTGGATGCAGGTGGAAATAGGTTGCATCAGGTCAGGTTCAGTTCGGTTTTGATAGACATACTTAAACATAATGGCTGACCTGAATTCAACTGGTTTAATACGTTGTTGTAAATTCAAAACCAAATTGGAACCATTTATCAAATAGATTGCTTGACTTGCACTGCATAAGTTGTTTAATAAACAGGTTATGTCAGCTTGATTACTCCACATGAAGCCACCTGAAATTAAATCCCTAAACTCTACAAATTGCAGACAACTACACACCCTAGAAGATTGCTATGGACCTTGCTATGGGAACTACATCACCAAGGAGAGGGAATGCTATCATGTTGTCCTAATTCTCAAGAACCAGAAACAACTATACCAAGCTTTAAACCCCATCCTATTCTTCGTGTGGGACACGAGCCACAATGTTGGGCCAGCACATTGCCTGTTCAACTCATCCGAATTTGGGACTTCTTGGACCTAATCTTTGTTGGATTGGACTGAGATTTTGCTTGAAAGCCATGGCAAGTCAAGGCTTGGGCAGGCATTTTGCAAGCCTAAATGGTTTGGCCTGACTTGATCGGCATATGATGTTGATCAATTATGAATGCTTGTGAAAACAAAGATCTACTTGTGTGTAATAGGAACAGATTGCAGCATAGGAAGAAGGAATTTCAGCAAAACTTGCATATTTGATAGTGTGGATAAAAGACTACTCATGAAGTGTCTTTTTCTTTAAAAAAAAAACTAAAATCAAGAAAAAATTCATTTTTACAGTCAAATGGGTTGGAGTACTTTATGTTCTCGCACTCTTGGGCTTGTTATTCTCTATAAAAAAATCATGCTTGGCTTGTTCATACTTCAAACTATCACCTAGACCAATGTTTGTTGAACCGGTAACGACTAGTTTGGTATGATATGGGTCCATATCATACTGTGATTGAGTGTATTGAAGTAGGATAGAGAGGGCGGGAGAGGGAGAAGGGGATAAGAAGGAGGGGGATAGAGAGGTCCCGTCAATGGGGGGCTTTGAGAAGAAAGGGAGGAAGAGTGAGAGGGGGGAGAGGAAGAAGCAGAGGGAGGGGAGAGAGGGGAGCAGAGGGACCGGGTCCATTGATGGGGAGCTTCGAGAGCTCCGAATTTGGTGATGGGATACTGAGTGAGTGAGTGAGAGAGAAAGAGAGAGAGAGAGAGAGAGAGAGAGAGAGAGATTTTGGTCCATTGATGAGAAGCTTCAAGAGCTCTGGATTCGGCAACAGGGACCCCGAGAGAGAGGGGGAATAGAGGGACTTACCAGATCAGTCATCCACAGGGATGAGGCTTCATTGGGATAAGGGTTTCGTAGTGACGATGTCTGAGGGGGAGGAGGGATTCAAATGAAGGAGAGGGAGAGACTCATTTATATGCTGTTTTGAAGGGGTGAATCATGCCGATAACCAACTAGTCTGGTTCGGTATGCCCCAAACCTGTTGGTTTGTCACATTTCAGCTCAACTTGCTTAGACTAGCTTGGTCTTGGCTCACTAATCCGTATGGCAAGCTTGGATTGGAGAATATTATGTGAGAGTGGGCTGTGCTGAGCTTGGGCTATGCCTTTTGGATTGTAGGACTAAGCCTAAGATCGCCTCTTTCCTAGTCCAAGCTGCTCAATGTGTAGTTATGCATCCATAATCATATTATATGCTATATGTATTGTGTCAGTGAGGAATCAACATGCGACAGTAGGCTGCAAATTGTTCTTTGAAAGTCCCGTTGTATAAGCACGTATGTGCTTGTGAGTTAAATTACTTTAGATCTTTTATACATGTAGACAATTTTCATAGACCATATCTTGGTAACATGGTTTCTTATTCTCTTGACCTCAAAATTTCAGCTGATTTTCTAGAATTACTTTTTAATAATGTTGTTCTTTAACGTTGTTTGTTTGATCTAATATAACACTTATACAAAATATGGGACCTGTTTATAATCATTGTTCAGCAGTCACAACTTCTTCTTAATGTAGACTTCTGTAATTTAGAAATTTGATTTTTTTTCTTTTTAATGGGTCAAAAACAATGTTTATATATCATCTATAGTTCTCACTAGAAATCAACTAGATATAGCCTATAGGCAAAAAGTCAAGTTGTCTTTCCTCTTTTTTCTCAGCATGCTGGTTGTACACCTCTAAAAAATGCCATATATATTCTCAGGATGGCGCATTCAAAAGTATCTGCATGAGCCAATATGCTTACCTCATAGTCAAGGAAATTGAGTGTAATGAAGATGCCAAGGATAACGATTTTCCTGGGAAATCATAGTGTGCTCATTGCATAACAATGTATATCTTTGCATGCTAGTATTTGTTGAATGTTGGAAAGATGCAGTACATGTTACATGTAAATCCTTGTCTAGTAAGGTTGCATACACAATGTCTAATCCTTCTTGGTCATGAATGAAATTGACCAGTGATATTCATGGATAGGTATCAGTATCACCATGGTTTGCAATATAAGTAGCAGGTACCATTATCTATGCTTTATAGTTTATAGTGTCGGTTTCAATAATGATTCTTATATCATGCTGGTGCAGCATTGGTATGGGTCACTTATTATAGAGCTGTCAATGGGTCGGGTCCGGACTCAAGACCTGTGGGTATTTATCCAACAGGTCTAGGTCTGGTACTAAATTTGGATCCATTTAACTATAATTAAATGGATCCGGGTCTGGATATTAAATATCCGAACTCGGCATATTCGGGATCCGATTATATAATATAGTATTATATATATTATATATTTTTATATATTAATATTATTATGAACCGTTAGATCTTTGATCTAACGGTTCAAAATCAACTATAGTTTTTAAGATAAAAGACCTTCGATTCAGTCCTAATTCTTTTCCATTCGTCTAATCCCTAATCCTCCCTGCCTTGATGGCCGACGCCTCCCCCCCTCTCCACCCACCTCCAGAGTTCAGATCGGCGTCCTTCACCGACCATCTCCTCGTCACCAGTGGTCCGCTATCACTCCATCACACCTCTCCCCGTTCGGTCGCAACTCCATCTATTGGCGCTTATTTCATCCATCAATTCTCATCTCATCCATGCCTTGCCGTCACCTGACATCGTCTCCCGCCGGCCATCATTGCTCTGACATCATCCCCACCGGTGCCACTACTTCGACATCATCCCTCGCCAGCTGCCGTTGCTTCGACATTGTCCTCCACCCTCCGGCTCTCCCTTCCTCAGATCCGAGCCTCGCTGGCCATCGCTACTTCGACTTCGTCCCTTGCCAGCCGTCACTGCTCTGACATTGTTCCTTGTTGGCCGTTGTTGCTCCGATATCATTCCCCACCTCTCCCTTCCTCAGATCCGAGCCCCGGTGGCCGCTGTTGCTCCATTTGGGTCTGGGTCCGGATATCCGGGATCCATACCGGTCCGGGTCCGGATATCCGGGATCCATACCAGTCCGGGTCTGGTACTTCAAAACTAGATCCATCGGGTATTCAGGTCTAGGTCCATGTCCAATGGCTAAGGTCGGGTCCGAGTTTAGATATCTAGGTTCTGATCCGAACCCGACCTGTTGACAGCTCTAACTTATTGGTACCAGCACTCTATGTGCTACTCTGTACCTATTGTTGGTTAGCTACTGATATTGTATGGTATGCCTGGCACTAGGCAATACGGTTTGGTATGGCAAACCACGAGTACCACAGTATTTTATAGAATTGTCAAAAAGCCTAGAAGAGTCTTGACAGATAAATTGAAATTACTAAGAAAGACTTGGACGATGAGGCTCCTAATACCAATATAACTTGAGATCCTATAATGTTCTAAATTTCTAATGAAACTAAGAAGAATGATAAGAATAAAGCCTCTTTATAGAATGATAACTAGTTTTGCTTGGTACATGTAGAGATAGATGAAGATGTTATGGAATATAATTGGAGATGAGTGTATGAAGTTAAAAGTGCATGAAGGTTGTTATGTGCTTTCCTCATGCTTTTGAGCCTTCCAGGAAACTTTAAGCATTGATACAAGACACTAACGAGGAACTCATATCTTCATGGACTCTAATGTCCAGAAACAAATGAGTAGATTACCATTAGAATTCTAAGTCCTAGAATAATATGCTTCCTTATATTTAACTACATTCCTTGATATCCATAACTTGTTTGTAACACCCATGTGAAAATATGCACAAAATGTCCTTATGGGGTTGTAAAACAAACTGCAATGACTGGCTAAGCTTAGTGGGAAGAATTATTCTTATGATCTGAACCATAAACTTCATTGTCACTAAAATTTCATTGGTCCTTCTGAAACTATCATTAGGATGTTTAATTTTGTAGATTCAGCCACATTTAACTGTGTTTTCCTCTTCGAGGAACAGGGTCCAAATTTTCATGTTAATGGACAGCTTCAATTTCTTATAGCATGTTATTTGAGAACTAAATGGTTCTAAATGTCTCTTCATCAAATAAAACCATGTCACCTTGGAGAAATTGTTAATAAATATGGTAGAGCACCAAAGGACCACCTATCATAGTATCTTGCCCACCAAAATGATGAGTAGGGCCTTCTTTTACCTTTTAGCAAGATGGCTAAGGGTGTAAATGTGTCTCTTCTTTATCATGCTATCATTCTAGTATTCACTAAAAGAATAATTGTTAAGGGCCCATGAGATGAGACACTGGAGTTTGAGACAAGCACCTTAAAAGAAGGTTTGAAGTGGTAATGTGTCAGAAGATAAAGCAATTTAAATGCAGTTAAGTTAGTTTGATGTATGCGTTGTTAACTGTGATGAACCTTGAAGAGGAATGCAAAGATGATATTGATGAGGTGTGAGAAATGTTATGAAGATTTGGAGGATTTCAGCAATACTGCAAAATGCATGCTGTTTGTCAGTTTGATACCATACCATAATGATCTGTGCCTACCTGGAAATTGTCAGTACAGGTACATGTGCCAATACTTAAAACCCTTGGCTGTAAGTTTGGGCCTTAGCAAGTTGCTGACTTCCACATGTCAAAAGGAGCCTCAATCCAGGAGAAAGAGTTGGCAGGGGCATGCAATGGCATAGGATGTTGCTCCAATTAGGAATGAATGCTGAAGAACTTTCATGAGGCCTGCCCAATGGTTACAGAGATGATCACATGTAGTTTCTTAAATCATGTAATTAGTCTATATCACTTTGGAAATTTGCACTCTCTTAAATATTGGGAAACATTACTTCACTTTATTGCTGCTACTTGCTTCTCTTGCTGCTTGCTACTACTGAATAGATCGACAAGTCACAAATATGCTTGATTTATTTATTTATAAAACTTTGTTGTTACTTTCAGGTTGTTTAAGATAATTATTTCTGGCAAATATAGATTACTTGTGACTGCATATTGATTGATTGGAACTTGTTATGTACTTTTGGCTCCAAAATCCATCTGATTTCTGGTTGCAGGCACTTGAAAGTGTTGAGGAAGCTTTGAATAGATTAGAGGACTTGCTTCAAGAACTACATCTTTTCAATGCAAACCCTGGGACAGAACATTTAAAAGCTGCCTGTTCTGACCTTGAGAGAATAAGAAAGCTTAAGAAAGAGGCTGAATTTCTTGAAGCATCTTTCAGAGCAAAGGCAGCCTCACTAGAACAGGTTTCTTTTTAATGGCTTCTCATATTAATGTATGGGTAAACAACATTTATTTGAAGTGTCCACTTGGAAAATGACTGTCAAGTCTTTTGATTTGGGTCGTTTATTTCTAGAGTCGCCGTGTTATTTGCATTTAAGCTTAACTCAATGCATGGTGTTCTAAAATTCTGCAGATGTGCATCTTTCACAAAATAAAAGCTTACCATAGCATTGCATGCATGTTCTTGACAGAAGAAAACACTTTCTAAATTAACAGAACAAGGCAGTTTTGGTCAATCTCTCTGTGTGTGTATATATCAATTATGACTTTCTACTCTGTTTGATTCACTGAAAAAAATTTCAGGATTAGAAAATGATGTGGAGATTCTTGCTTTGGGTACCAAATGAATATAGTTAGACTGATGGGGGACAGATGGGGGTAGGATCGTGGGCGAGCCTAGAAGTCACATAGATTAAGGTACTTTTTTTTAGTGTTTTTTATAAGGGAGTGGTGAAGGAAATAATGGGGATGAAAGATAGAAATTTGGACTCTCATGGACTTGGGGACTCATACTCATGGAGAGATCTCTCACCTCTAGGGCATCTCACCCGCCTCACTAATGGAGCCGTTAGGGTGAGTCTCAAAGGATATTAGGGTAGTAAGGAAGATTGAATCAAAGAAGGGGATAACTAAACATGACCTTACATCATGTCCTGGGGTTGGGCCTCACACCCTCTCCTCATGGAGCAAAAGAAGAGTCACTCTTCTCTAAAAAAGACTTTCATTCATCAATAGCATCCTTTTACAAAAAGATTAGGGGCCTATTTATAACCTTCTAAGCCTCATTTGAAATTCAAATTTTACATGAAAAGAGGGGGAAATGTAGTTACAAATTTGAATTTCAAATTTCATGAAAAGGGGACACCAAATCTGAAAATCTGCATGGGGTTTCAAAATGGGGTGCCAAGTGTCTCCATGTGGTTGCCAAGTATTTCCAAATCTGAAAATCTGCATGGGATTTCAAAATGGGGTGCCAAGTGTCTTCATGTGGTTGCCAAGTGTCCAAATTTGAAAATCTGCATGCATGGGCGCCAAGTGTCTCCATATGGGGACCTTCTTATGTGGAGGATGAAATGATCTTCAAATTTAAATTTATTTGCATTGAGATTCATATTGCATTGTGATTCATGCTGCTTCGGAATCCGTGCTGCTCCGGGATCCGTACAGGTCGATGTCCCCATCATTCTCCTGAGGTGGGGAGAACTGGACTCTGTCGAGTCAAGCTTCAGTAATCTTCTAACTCTAGATGCGCAAGGCCCGCACACTAATTTTTTTTTTTATTTTTCTTTTTTTATATTTTCTTTCCTTCATGATGCTTCAACCGAAGTCGGCAACGGGTACTTGAAGTCGACAAAGTGAGCCGGCTTGCTTTGAGAAGCATGTAGAGGAGAAGTCGACTCCGAATGTCGGGTTTGCATTCATGTTCGTGCTGTCCCCTTTCTCCTTCACGGCCGAATACCGGAAAACAGGGGATGGGGAGGCTCATGGAGGGGCTCACCGGCATGGGTGCTAGGCGGAGGCCGATGGTGGCACGGGAAGAGGATGGCCGGATGGACGGGCTGGTTGCTGGCGGCGTCGCGCGGATCTACGGCACAAGGAGATCTCCACGGACATTGGCTGGGCGAAGCAGAGGGACTTCCGGCGTGCTTCGCCGGCGGCGGTGGTCACGGCGGAGTCGGCGGAGGCTGGCGATGGTAGCCGGGAGGTGGGGTGGGGCGTCCGGCGTCTCGACAGTAGTGGCGATTGCGAGCGGAGATGGAGGCTTCGATCTGGGTGGTGTTCCGATTGGTGGCATGGACGATGGAGGTGGAGGCCGGCGGCGAAGGGATTGAGCGTGTCGGAGGGATCGGGCGACGCGTCGGTCGATGGCTTTGGAGGCACGTGTGGCCGA
Source organism: Areca catechu (assembly GCA_021397845.1). NCBI lineage: Eukaryota > Viridiplantae > Streptophyta > Magnoliopsida > Arecales > Arecaceae > Areca > Areca catechu. The sequence goes on from CM038041.1 coordinate 33,410,047, forward strand.
GGGCATCGTGGATGAGGGCTGGTCGGCATTGAACTGGGCGACGATGGCCTTGATGGCTGCAGGTGATGTGGAGACGGGCTTCACGGGCAGAGATGAGCCGTCGGGAGTGGAGATCTCACAGGCACCAGCACGGAAGCCATGCGGGCGGCACAGGAAGCACAGGGTATGGATGGCTGGGGCAAGAGGGGCGGGAGGTGATGGCAATGGGATCTCCTCCGGCGACGGCACCGGAGTGAAGGAGGATGCCCTTAGGCGAAGGCGAGGGTGGATGTCCTCGGCCTCTGCAGATGTTCCCGGCCTCCACAGCTCTGGCATATTCGGCTGGAAGAAGGGCAGGGCGGTCGACTTGAGCCGAAGCGGCAGCGGGGTTCGTCGGCTGATGGCAGGGGAGCAGGGAGGATCCGGCTGGAAACGGGGCGTCGGTGAGGCACCGCAGCAGCAAGGAGATCCGGCGGGGAGATGAGGGGCCGGACATACTGGAGGAGACGGACGGCACGGGAGGTGGCGAACGGGGATGTCTCCGGTGAGATCCGGACTGAAGAGTGGCGGCGACGGCGAAGGGGCTTGGTGGCGGGCTGTGGGTGGTGGATCGGGTGTTTTGGGTGTTCTGGGCTTTCAATTTTAGGAAGAGATGATAGGAATAAGTCCGGAATAGATGAGGAATAAGGTTGGGATAGTGGGAATAATGAGAATAGGAGGAATAAACAGGGGAGAGAGAATAAGAGGGAAAGATATAGAATACCCTAATCAACCTGTGGCTCTGATACCAAATTGTTGGGGGACAGATTGGGGGTAGGATCGTGGGTGAGCCTAGAAGTCACCTATATTAGGATACTTTTTTTTTGTATTTTTTGTAAGGGAATGGTGAAGGAAATAATGGGGATGAAAGAAAGAAATTTGGACTCTCATGGACTTTGAGACTCATATTCACGGGACGATCTCTCATCTCTAGGGCATCTCACCCACCTCATTAATGGATTCATTAGGATGAATCTCAAAGGACATGAGGGTGATAAGGAAGATGGAATCAAGGAAGGGGATAACTAGACATGACCTCACATCATGTCTTGGGGTTGGGCCTCACACCCTCTCCTCACAGAGCAAAAGAAGAGTCACTCTTCTCTAAAAAATGACTTTCATTCATCAATAGCATCTTTTTACAAAAAGATTAGGGGCCTATTTATAACCTTCTAAGCCCCATTTGAAATTCAAATTTTATATGAAAAGAGGGAAAAATGTAGTTACAAATTTGAATTTCAAATTTCATGAAAATGGAGCACCAAATTTGAAAATCTGCATGGGATTTCAAAATGGGGTGCCAAGTGTCTCCATGTGATTGCCAAGTGTCTCCAAATCTGAAAATCTACATGGGATTTCAAAATGGGGTGCCAAGTGTCTTCATGTGGTTGTCAAGTGTCCAAATCTGCAAATCTGCATGCATGGGCGCCAAGTGTCTCCATGTGGGGACCTTCTTACGTGGAGGATGAAATGATCTTCAAATTTAAATTTATTTGCATCGAAATTTATATTGCATTGTGATTCATGCTGCTTTGGGATCCGTGCTGCTCCGAGATTCGTGCAGGTCGATGTCCCCATCATAGACCCATGACAGCACATATCTCCAGCACATGAGTTGGCTTCCTTTCTTGGATGCATGAAGCATCACTCTTTTGTTTTTTTATTTTTTTATTTTTATAATTCAAGTTGTCATGCCATGCTTGGTTCTTATATTCACCTTCTTTTTTTAATTAGCAGCAAAATTGCTGATTTTGCTGCATATTATGTCTCCTAACAAGTCCCTATTGTTGAACCAGGGTGATGCAGATGAACACTCACTGTCTTCTGCCAGTGAGCAGGAACAGACTAAGAAGACCGGAAAAGCTTCTAATACGAATGAAAAGGTTCAGAACCCTGTAGAAAAGTGAGTTCTGTAATGTGGACTTATTGCAGATTATACCATTTTCTTAACACTAGATGCTACAGGCCTGATCTATATATAAATACTGTAAAAAGAATTCAGTCCTATGCAACGGATTGCAATATATAGTCCTACTTTTGTTGTTTGACTTTGACCCCTTCTTTTGTCAGGGTGGTTCGTAAACCTCGTGGTTTTTGGAGTTTGCTGGTTCAGAATTCCACCCAGAAAAATGAGCCTGGACCATCAGTGAAGGATCAAAATGTATAGATCTTCTTATTTTACCTTTTTTTTGTTGTTTTCCATGCTGAGATATTTTTGTTCAAGTATCAATTTAATATTAATTGATAAATGTGGATTATCATATGACTGAATGTCATGCGAGAAAACAAATGACTTGTAACTCATGCACTGATAGATATTGTTATAGCTTCTTTCCAAAATATGTTCACTTCATTACAAATGTTAACCTTGTTTTTTTCCACATTGAACTGCAGCAATTCTAATTTGTATTGTAAACTATAATTTTATTTGGCTAACTGGGCCCTTACCATACAATTTAGCAAATATTCTTGTACTCTTTTAAATTTTTAATACATCAACAATATATCATCTGCAAATAGCATATAAGATGAAACATCCTCGTGAAAGATGTAAGAACACATACATGCAAAGGAGAAGATGTGAGAGACTGAGTAGGAATGGGAAGGCAGAAAGGAGAACAATGTTGGGTGTAAATCTTGGTATTTGTATCCTATTAGATATTATTCTGCATTTCTACCATAGCTCATATTAAGCCTAGGTGCACCAAAACTAATGCATATTATAAAATTGCAATGAAATCAATTCTTAGTCCCCTCAAACTTTATCTATGGAGAAATGATCCTATTAAGCAAGTTTGGGTACAAATCTTTGAATTTGTGGCCTATTAGGTATTATTCTATGATTCCATCATAGCTCCTATTGAGCCTAGGTACATCAAAAACTAAATGATGTATATGATCAGACTGCAACAAAATGAATTCTTACTACTACTCAAGCTTTATCAATGGAGAAAGCCTCCAGGTGTGGTTGTGAACTTTGACAATCACTCGCCTACTTGAATCATTGTTTGACTGCTTTCTTTAGCTTTTTCATGTATGAAATGACAGTCAACCTCCAGAAAATGTGTATCCTTATAAAAAGCTAGAATATCAGCAATATGGCTAGCTGCTTCATTGTCAGATAAAATTATAGAGGACTACTGAGTTCTGCCTTTTTTATTATTTGATTTTCTAAAATGGTTGTTTGAGATGATCCCTCGAACTTTTAATGTTTTATTTATGAAACTGGTAATCAACAATAAATCCAAGAATGTATGAAGACAGTCCCTCATATCTAGATCTATAGATTGATGACATGGGGCCTCCTATATGCTTGAAAGCTGAAATAGATATATTTGTTTGTTGCATGAGACTCATGTTTAAGGATCAAGGGGCTACTTATAATTTTCTACACTTGTGGGACTGTATTCTGATCATCAATGATGATAATTGTGTATTATGTTTGTAAAGATGGTCGCTGTGTTACATTAAATGATGGTTGCAGAAAAAATTGACTTGTGGTTCACAATTCAGAAAGGGCAAAGCATAAGTCATCAAGATCGTGTTTCTTATTGGTTAAAGTTGCTTTAACAAAAACTCATTATTTATCCTGATATTAGCATTTATCTATTGGTATGGCAACCTCACATTTCAAGAAATTTTAATGGCCTTTGAGCCCTCAAAGGAATAAACTAGTGCTAATTAAGTTTTAGAATATTTTACATTAATGGAAGTTGAAGGGGATGATGACATACTAGGATAGAAAGATGTGCAAAATTTTCACATAAAGATCAAATTACTTTGGCTTGTTTTTGATTTGTGCTTCATGGTTTTTGTAGGTCTAATTAGACTAAAACCAGAGTAATTTTTGGGAACTTGGTTAAGTATATTTGGTTGACTAGCATTCAACGTTCATCGAACTAGTGGCAAAGGTCATACTGGCTAGCGACAAGTTTGGTATGATATCAGTACATATTGTACCAATCTGATGTGTATGAACCAGGGAGAGGGGGAGATGGAGAAGGAGATGGAGGAAGAGAGGGAGAAGGGGGCTTATGGAGATGGGGAAAGGGAGAAGGTGAGGAATGAAGAGAGGGAGGAAGGGCTTATGAAGAGGATGGAGAGAGAGAGAGAGAGAGAGAGAAGGGGGCTTAGCTTGTCTGTGGCAGCTAGAACCCTTGAATGGTGTTGATTGGCATCAAAGAGGAGAGAGTGCAAGCAAACGAGCTAGGGCATCAAGTGAGTGAGGGAGAGAATCCCTTAGGAGGAAAGTTTTATAATCCAAGGATCGTTGAACCGGTACCAGGACTCGTACCGGTAGCGATCGGTACGGTACGATACTGTACCATACCGGTACATGTACTGGTCTTGGTGAATTGAGAAAAAACTATCTTCTTTCCTCCTCTCAAGTAAGGATCGCTGAACCGGACTTGAATTGGACCGAACCGAGCCCGAATCGGGTTGTATCGTACCAAACCGACCCGTATCGTACCAAACCGACCCGTACCAGTTCGGTTCAGGTCATTTTTTGTAGTTCGAATCCCGAACCATTTTCTAGGACCGAATCATATCGATTTTTGGCTGGTATGGTATGCCCCGAACCTGGCAATTCCGGATGGTTCCGAAAATCCTATTATAATCCAAACTGACATGCGTTGCTGAACTGTCTTGATTTTGGAGTCGGTTCAGTCCGGTATAGGCTGAACTGCCCAGTTTAGGTTGGGCAGGAGAGGGAGAGAGAGAGAAAGGAGCTTTCCTTATTTATGGCAGCTAGAACCCTTGAATAGTGTTGATTAGCATTGAAGAGGAGAGAGAGTGCAAGCGAATGAGCTAGGGCATCAACTGAGTGAGGAAGGGAACTCATCAGGGGGGAAGTTTTATAACCCAAACTGGCATGCATTGCTGAACTGTCTTGATTTTGGAGTTGGTTTGGTCCAGTACAGGCCAAACTGCCTAGTTTAGGTTGGTTTGGCAATCCTTGCTTGCTTTCGTTTTTTTCTGTTTTTGGGTCGATCAATGGTAGGACCATGATTTAGTATCTCTTGAATGAGGTGTACTTAGTCGCTGCAATACTACTTAAAGGAGAAAAAAAGTATAGGGTATTGTGGAAATTTAAGGGCCAAAATCTTAAAGATCTGCTTGCACAATATTATTGTAAAAATAAACTTAAATAATGTTATGCTCTAAATTTCTAGAATTGTTTAGGTAGGGTAATAATTTCCAATTTGTCATTTTCTAAAATCTAAATTTATTTGTACTTTGTTTGAGTGTAATTATCTGAATTGGGAGAACCATCTTATCAGCAAACTTTTTTCCTGCTTTCTTTTTTCAAAAATATATTTCTATAAGATATGCTGTTTTCCTTTTAAAGCTTTTGTGTTTCTACCCTACTGAAATATCTGAAAATGTTGTGGTTTAATTGATCCATTGTGGCGTGCTGTAAGATCTTTAATCCCTTGTAGGTTCAGACTTGGGTTCTTGAAATATATGTTTCACTTCTTTGTAAGAACGAGTTCTGTGCAGGTTTCTGTTGCTGCAGTGGATAATCAAGACCTTGAATTAAATGAGATTCACCGCTTTGAACTTTTGAGGAATGAGCTGATCGAGCTTGAAAAGAGAGTTCAAAGAAGTACCAATGACACTCAGAATGAGGAGGTATCTCTGCCAAGTCCATTTAACGAACTTTTTCATTTAGAGTTATTTTACATTCTCTTTCTCGACCTGGGGTTTCCCTCTACTGAATCTTTCTGCATATTCTGTCAGGAGGCTGATCTTTTAGATGACAAAGAAAAGCATGTACCTGTGGCAGCAGACAATATATTAGTCAAGGCACCAAAGAAAGATAATGTCATTGCCAAATCAGTGGAAAAGATCAAGGAAACTACCACGGTACAACTCTATTTTTAAGTATCGAGCTGTACCACCTGGTATGGGGCATACTGTACCAACACAGTATAGTATTGATACAATTCGGGGATTGTTATGCCCTTGTGCCAACACTTGGTACAGGCATAGTACCAACACATGGTACAAGTGTTGTGTCAACTCCAACATTGTGCCATGTATCAATACCATATCGTGCCTTGATAATAATTTGCTGGTACTGAACCTGATACCAAGACATAAGCCCTTGCCCATGATAACCGATGACATAGAAACAATCAACAAATATACATATATGCAAATATATCATGCAACTTGCACTTGCTGTTATCTTGAAGTTGCATGTCTTAACCATGGCCGCACACCTATTGCATGTGGTGGTAATTTAATGACAATACCGAATAGGGCAAAGAACAATTTATCTTCATAAGAGAAAGTTAGTGAATTGTATTTTTGCAAATCTTTCATTGTAATCACTATCCAATGTCACCAATTTGCTATGGTCATGTAACTTCCACGTATTGACTAAGTTGTCTGCACCGAGCCTCTAAATTGCATGAGTTGAACCTCATTGTTTTATGTCTTATTTTTGCCATTCTATGTATTTCAATTTCTATTCAATTTTTATAATAAAAGGTAGTTTTGCTTTGTATTGATGAAATGTTCGATTTGTTGTTATGTTTTCTGTGTTCAGGATGTGTGGCAAGGAACTCAGCTGTTAGCCATAGATGTTGCGGCTGCTATGGTTTTGCTAAAAAGAGCACTCACCGGAGATGAACTCACAGAAAAGGAGCAGAAAGCTCTCCAAAGAACTTTAACAGACTTGGCATCTGTTGTTCCAATTGGATTTCTCATGCTTCTTCCTGTAAGTCTGACATCATAATAATTTTCTACTCTAGATATGTTTGTTAATTAACGTGCTAATACATTCTCTAGTTTTGTACAAGCAAGTACATACTATTTGGAGACCAATACTTTGCTTTTAAAAGATTATTGTTGTGATTGGCAACACTTCCAATCAAGGTTCACAATCTCGGTACTAGACCCCATTTCAGTATCATGCCGGTGGTGTCAATATGCCCCTTGCAGGGGTCGGTTAGGTACCTGGAGACTCGGTACACCCCTTGTATCGAGTCTTGATCTAGTATCGATTTGCACGGGGTGGTATGCACAGGTACAGTGAACCTTGTTCTAATAGTTTCTACTGCTAGAAAATTATTCTAAGGTGTTTCAGAACTAAAATTTATTGAAGATGCCAGGTGCTCCATGTTTCTTTAATTGGGACATTAATTCAAGCATAATCTTTGGTAGTTAGCTGATCCAAATTGAATTTTAGTTCATTCTATAAGCTGGTTTTATATTTACACTAGCAATTAATCAGACCTCAATCATCCACTGGATAAATCTGCTGGTTGTTATAGGCAATATTATTAAGAGTCATTTTGACTGGTGCGTCATCCCTGTTACTGTTAAAGGTTTTTAACATCAATGGTTGTATGAGAGAGGACCGACCTTGTTTGACACTAGCCGGTGATCATGGAGAAAGAAATTTTTTTTCCAAATGTCTTGGTTATGTTGATGGCAAAGTTTATTCTATGTTTTTATAATATTATAAAGCAAGGAATACTGAACCAATTTTGGGCCCTGTACCGGTCACCGCCTGGTATAGTACGGTACCGTACCGGGCTCGGTACCGGGTCCATGAAATTGTTAAAAAATGTCTTTCTTTTCCATGGCAAAATTGTTTAATCTGAATTGGACTCGAATCAGGCGGTATGCACCGGTACGGTATCATACTATACCGGTACAAGATAGAATTTTTTTATTTTTTTTGAACAATTCGGCACTCCGGACCATTTTTTTATGGCTAAACCATACTAGGCCGGTACGGTATGGTACGCCCCGAACCGGGTGGTTCAGGATGGCACCGAGAACACTGTTATGAAGTGATTATTGTCAGATTTTGTTCATGCCCTGGATCAAACATGGATTTAAGTGCTAGTCAGCATGAATGATGTGATATAGTGCTAGTGTCTTATCATCTTGTGGCACTTATATGGTACAAACTACGTGCTGTGCTTGGCATGTTGCATTACAAGTGCATACCAATTGTGCTAAGAACTACCATAGAACAGAGTGGTTTAGTATAAACAATGATATGCTGTATTAACTAACCAATTGACTCTAAAGCTTCGGTTGATAGGGAAAGAATCAATATATCAAGGCTTGCAGCCTAGATCATGCATATGGAGACTAGACTGGGGACGACAGCCAGAGAAACAGAATTAATGACCAGGAGGTTATTCAAACTTGTGAATTCCAGATCTGATCTTTGATATGATGTTAACTAATTTACATGAAAAGCTTAAGCCTGATATACATGTTGATCCTTTCCTTGTCAGCTTAAGCTTTTGGGTTGGTCAATTGATTAGTTATCATGGTATCAAAGCTCAAGTTGCTGGAAGCCATGAGTTCGAATCCCTTCCAGTTTATTTATCTAATTAATTATCCCTAGTTGTCCGTTGTCCTGTATCCTGATTTTTGTTTGTCATCACGAGTCATTTGTCTCAACTCAGTTATCTCTCCACATTCATGGTCTAGGCTACTTGTGAAGTGGGGGGATGTGAAGCCTCACACTTTCCCTATTACCTTTCCAGTTAACAACCATCATGCCTTTAAATATTGAGAAAATGAAGAATCCATGATTGAAAATTTTACTTCATTCACTTGTGGACCGGGCTTAGTAGGTGGAGAATTTCTAAAGAATATTATTGGAGTTTGTTTTCAAATGAATTCCTAAGCATTCCATATGAATAATGGAAAGGTTTTTTAGTAAAACGTTGTTTTCCTATGTCTTGTTAGCCTATGGGTAAAAAATGAAAAATTGAGAAGATTCATTTGATATATCAAACATATATTGGTACTAGCACATGGAAGAACCACCACTGTGGTCCTAAAAGTGCCAAGTTCCAACTGGCTTTGATTCCCACTGTACCATGACACATTGCAGCTAGGGGCTTCAGACATTATTTGTTTGAGAATTAAAGTTCCTAGTTGCAGCACAGTTTGTGAACTGCCATTTGATTTTATATTGTGATTAGATAAAATGTTTACTTAGATCTGATTTATATTTTAAATGAAGTTAGAAAGGAAGTTCTTGAAAAACAATTTTACATGAATTATTGATTAATAAAACAATCAAATCTGAGTGGGAGGAATCCTCAAGCACAGTGCTGCATATATGAACAAGGAAATAAATAGAAAAACAGATAACTTTTATTAATTGCTCAAATCTCTGAAAATACTGTAGCATCTTATCTTGTCTTATAAATAGCTAGCTAGCATAATATTTTACTATCATATTTGGAATAGGTTTTCCATTCTTTATATTTTCCCAGATAGATAAAGATTTAATTACATCTGCCTAGAGAAGCTGGGATGGGAAGAGAGGAGGGGGGGCGGGTTAAATCTTGCCCCCTCCTATTGGATCATCCAACCATGTTTAGTCATTGTTTACACTTTACATTGTTATCCTTGATTATCCTCCCTATTGATCATCATTTTCTCATGGCATTGATGCTTGGCGTCAAGGTTTGTCATCTCGGTACCGAATCCCTTACCGGTATCATCCTATTATAGTGTTGGTACGCAGTTCGGTATAATACGAGACAGTGTCTCGAATGTCGAAACTGTCCGAGATGCCATATAAGTAATACTGGTATGGTATATAGTGTGTCCCGTACTGGGCAGTATGCAGACCATGTCTGGTATCATGATGTATGACTATTACCATGCCCATGACCATCAGCTGTGCTACTCTTGCCACTAAGTCATTGGCTCTTTATGCCACGATGTAATAGAAACTAAAAATGTAATTACCCTGTGAATATGTAATTAGATGTGGGACCATTTTTGCCAACATGGATGTCAATTGCAATACAGGAATTGGAAAAGCTTGCAATAACACTAGAGGTTGCCCTTATTAAGAACGGCTGGTTGAATGCAGATTCATAAATTTGACTTAAATAACTGGACCAGTCTTGATGGTTATGGTTACGGAATTTAATATTTTCTTGTTTTAGTTCTGTAGCTTATCCTTGTGCCTAGGAGATGAATTCAGTTCCTTGCCAAGCTTTGTCAACTTCCCTCTTTCTCTAGTCTCATTCAAATCTTAGAGGTTTAATCCTTGGTTGCTCAGTTTATATTGTGATAAATAAGGTTCATACCATTGAGAGACATTTTTAAGTTTCTCGGTAGGCCTCTGTCTTGTGTATTTTTTCATGACAGAATTAACTACCAATTCTTAGGGGGTTGATGTCATGTTGACAGCTATATAAAGAAATCTTGGTTCTCCAATGAAGCCTCCTCTATGCAGATTTGTACCTTATAGTGAACACCATTAGATGGGAAAAAGCTCTCGTAAGAATGACAACTATATTGAATAATGCTTGGAAGTCAAGATACAATCAAATCTGAGGTTGATCCTGAAGAATTCCAAATACTTGAATCCATGAGTTATAGGAGGATCACCTATCTAAAAGCTCATATGCATCGTAGAAATAGAATCAAAGAGCAGGAAATGAGCAAAGAGCTCAGGAAGATTCATTGAAAATCTCCAAGAGCATGGCAGCTTGCTTTGTGTTTAGAGATGTGAGGTTCATCACCAAAACAGAAGAAAGAAAAAAGTAAGAATACAAAGTTTTGGCACCTATAGGGTGTTTATCAGTTGTATGCACCAACACATAATTTCCTTTTTGAGATCTTGTGAGTGGAGAATATGCTAGACTTTCATGGACGGTCAAGCTTAAGCATCTTTTACTTGAATTTTTGTTGATTGTAGACATAACATTTCTTTCTCAGGTATAGAGGTAATGCTATATTATCTTTGAATGGAGGGGTCTCGTATACATTTTACTTGGTTGGTGTTTTTACCTTATTTGCTGTAGTACCCTCGCATCTGTTAGGATGAGGGGTAAATACCTTTGTTATTTCTTTCACATGCTATCAAACTATACTCATCTAGCATGCTCATCTTCATCAGTTGCAACCACAACTCACTGTTTGCTTCATCATTTTGGGTGTTTTAGTATTCTGCTACTTATTCCTTCGTAAGACTAAAGTAGGTTGGTCAGGCTAGCCTTTGCTAAAGCCACACGAACCAGTTGGAAATCAGCTCAGGAATCCTGGTACGACAACTAGCTTATTAGTAATGTTGGATCAAGACTGGAATTTCGAGGCAAGTCACCAGCCTTAAGGCATGTTTTATTATTGTGTAGTTCTGCTTGATTTTGATGCATTCTACTTACTAAATATGGCAAGTTTACGACCCTTGTGAGTTTATGTATATGCTTCCTTGCATTGTACACCAATACTCTCTCAACCATCATAAGGGATTTGTCCTAAATTGAAAGACCAGCCTCAGACAAAGCAAGGACATTTGAAGTATTTCTGAGGTAGCAGAAAAACTGTCGGTGTTTCTTCACTGAGTACTGCTTGGCTTCCCTAGTGTATCAGCCTACCAGGTACATAGTGTTACCATCTGGTTTTATCATAAGGACATAGTGTTTGTCCTTTAGTAAGACATAATAGGGCAATGCTAGTGAGCTAGCATCTGAGAACTGTTGTTTATAATGTGCATCCAAAACATAAGATTAATCAATCTTCAAATCATTTTTTGTTTTTTCAATAGTTTGGTGCATGGTGCTCGTGCATTGCTGTCCCAGATTAGGAGTTAGCTTAACTCAAGCAGCTTGTCTTTTCTAGCCAGTGCAGGCTCTGCCTTAATTGTTTAAAAAAAAAAGAAAGTGTGCTTACCATCTTTTTCCCCTGATGTGTAGGTTACTGCAGTTGGGCATGCAGCCATGCTTGCTTTCATTCAGAGATATGTACCTGCTCTGGTATGTTCCTGTTATGAACTACACTATCAACTCCAAAGGTTTGTGCTTCACACTTGGCTGATTTGTGAAACGAAGCTCTTTTACTCTGGCAGATTCCATCCACATATGCACCAGAGAGGTTAGATCTCCTGAGACAGCTTGAGAAAGTGAAGGAAATGGAAGGTACCGAGATGAACTCTGATGAGATGACTGAGGGAGTTAACTTGACCAGCAGCAATACCGAGTAGCTGCACTCGTCAGTGTACGTCTCTCTTATCTTTGACCCACTTCTGGCCTCTGCTTTGCTGAACTGTCCTCGTCTCTACTACTATAATGCAAACTACTTTTGAACTGCCGGTCCATGAAGCTACAGGCCTGTGTTTATGTCAACATGCAGAAGGCCTCCTGAACCTCACTGCTCTCCCACTTAAATAACCATTCCCATTTTTTAATGAATACACCTCACTTACCCTAAGGGAGAGAAGCAAAGGAAGTGCATTTTCCTAAATCTGGAGGGCGGTTAACAAGTTAACACAATCGATAAATAGGTTTTCTTAGCTAAGACTGAGACTTAAACTTCTTCATATTTTATCTGGTGTGCATCACAAACATCCCACTTCTTGTGCTTGAAACATACTCAATTCTTCTTAATTATATTTTTTCTTGATTATATTTTTATTTGTTTCCAGATGGTTGCTGTGAAGCTCATTCAGTCCACAGGCATACTAAAGTACCACACAAGTGGATCTGCATGAAAGATACCTAAAGATACCTCCGAACTAGGCTCCATATGAATCAAAGAGTGGCTTATTTTCTGTAATCTTGATTCATTGACTGCGACCTTGAGTTTTTAACCATATGCTAAAATGAACAGGTTATCTGGAGTCAGTCACGTATTCTGTGGCTGGGATCCGATGCTGTAATCATTAGGCATTCCGTGTTGTAACAAGTCTTGTCATATATATGTCATGATCTTAGAACTTGTATATAGATTGAATTGTATATATTGCAATTTTGCTTTCCATTTTCTGATGTGCACTCTATATGAGTTGCAAGGTAGTTAAGCGAAAGTAGTAAATGGAAGCACTAAGAGAAGTATGGTACCTAGTAATTTGCATTGCTAAAATAATGGTTTGTTTTTTGTTTTTTTACCTCCTGCCCTTACTTGCTCCCATCTCTAAATAGTCGTTAAATTTTGATGGTGATGGACAGGATGGGTGACTAACTTTGAAATTTATTAGGATCATGTAAAACTTTAAGAGAGCGATTAGTTGTTAGCACACCGCATTTGCATGTTATTTTTCATAAGACTGGCAACAGTAACATGAAACTTTCCATGCAGATATGTTAAAGATTTAGGAAGATGCAGGACGGTAAGAAAGTAATGTTGCGTTTGGCTTGCAGGAATCTAAAAGAACTGGAGTTGAATAGCAATTGAAGGCCGGCAACGGGAATCACAATTCATAAATCTTTATTTTAGTAGTTATACGTTGGAATGTCCTGTCTATCTATTTTAATTTTGTTATTTTCTTTGATTATTCTAAAATTATAATTGTGTGATACTATTTGTTTTTAGTATTCTATTCTAATTATTTTTATTTAATATTTTCTATTTCAATTTAATATTATTTTATTAAGCTTATTATTCCTATTTTATTCTTATTTTGTAGTTTTTAGTTAACATATTTTATTATATTTTAATTTTATATTTTCAGTATTTTGATGATGTATTCAATGCTCGGTGTCTCCGTAACTTTTTATTTTATGTTCTTATTTTAATATTTCGAATTAATTGACCGTCTAATATTTTCTAATATTTTTTTATTTTCATATGGTATTATTTAACAATGTATATCTATATTTTTGTACGTTGATTTTGCGTAAGATGCATGGCACAATTCTCATTTGTTAGTATAATATTTGGTTAACCTTATGTAACAATTAATACAATATTAAAATCCCTGTTACAGGATATTTTATTATTTTAATATATAATGCTATTTTGTTAAATATTAGTTAAAATATTTTTTATTACCATAATTATCAGTAATAATCGTATATAGAAATTATTATTTATTGCTATTTTATATCATAAATATTATTAATTATATGATTCAAATTAATTTTTAAAAATATCATTCACTTCCATCCTCGTAGAGATGGCCATTTTTTTATATTTAAAAACAAAATTACTATTCTTTCAATTTGAAGAAATCATGGTTCCAACGACGATGTGATTCCTGAGCGTATTGCCTCGTAGAATAGGCCAGAGCTGGAGTTCTCATTCCATTCCGGCGGTAATTTCGAGTTTCAAGCAAAATATTTGTGTAGTATACTGTATAGCAAAATCCCACGAGCACGTTAGTTTGTCCTCGTCAGCATGGACGCATCATACATGTTGCTGATCTCACCGCGGTGGCCTGCAGCTCATGAGTTGGCGCCGATTCTCGGATTCTCTCATCTCGAGGTCTCCAAATTTCCGGATCTGCAAAATAAAGTCAAAGACCTGAGCCGGGGATTCCGGCGGGGGCACTCTGACGGTCAAGTAAGGAGCGGTAAGATGGAACAGGACCTCCAAGACGGGTTCCCGGATGATTCACGTGCTTAGAGGAGATGTAAATGAAAGAAGTGTGGCGAAGAGGGGAGTTGAAGCCCGGCTTCTTGCGCTGGGTTCACCGAGCTCACGCCTGAGGACTTCCTGAGATCCCCCGGATCGTTCTCTCGATGTTCTTCCCTTTTTTCGGCCTACCTCTCCGTTCGCTTTTACCGTCCCTTTTATACTACCGGACCGCCTTCAGCCCACGTTTCCTTCTGGGGGCTCTCCGAGATCTCCGGGTTTTCTCTCCCCCTTCTCCTTCGAGTCCGGGAGTTAAGTGGCCGGCACGCCTCGTCCGTCGTGTGTCACGAAAGGGGAAAGACTGGTGAGACCTCAGGCCGAGCGCGGGAGCTCTCCTTTCGGGGCGTTGACGATGGGCTTCTAGCCATTTCAGGTCCTTGCTCGCAAGGATTCTGTTCCTCGGTTGCGGGGCCCCGTTTAACTGATGTAAGCGAGGTTTCCCGTGTCACTGCAGGCCATACTGGTGCCTTGTACGGAGCGCGGTGCGCGCTGACTCTAGTGGCGACCTCGCGACCCGTGTCTCTGCCTGCCCGAGGCTTTACAGAGTAGGGCTGACCTCGGCCGAGGTGGACCCGTCAAGGGGCGCCACCTAACTGTGGAGCAGGGGCTGCCAGCTTCGGCCGAGGTGGACCCCTCCTAGGTGGACACCTGGCGGAGTGGCAAAGAGAGGCTCGACTTCGGCCGAGGTGGACCCGTCTTGGGGTGCCACCTGGCGAAAGAGCAGGAGGGCCGGGCTCAACCTCGGCAGAGGTGGACCCGTCTTGGGGTGCCTCCTGGCGAGGGAGCGAGGGGCCGCCAACTTCGGCCGAGGTAGACCACTCCTGGGTGGATACCTGGCGGAGTGGTAGAAAGAGGCTCGACTTCGGCCGAGGTGGACCCGTCTTGGGGTGCTACCTAGAGAAGGAGCAAGAGGGCCCGGCTCGACCTCGGCAGAGGTGGACCCCTCTTGGGGTGCCACCTGGCAAGGGAGCGAGGGACCGCCAGCTTCGGCCGAGGTGGACCCCTCCTGGGTGGACACCTGGCGGAGTGGCAGAGAGGGGCTCGACTTCGGCCGAGGTGGACCCGTCTAGGGGTGCCACCTGGCGAAGGAGCAGGAGGGCCTGGCTCGACCTCAGCAGGGGTGGACCCATCTTGGGGTGCCACTTGGCGAGGGAGCGAGGGGCCGCCAGCTTCAGCCGAGGTGGACCCGTCTTGGAGTGCCACCTGGCGAAGGAGCAGGAGGGCCTAGCTCGACCTCGGCAGAGGTGGACCCGTCTTGGGGTGCCACCTGGCGAGGGAGCGAGAGGCCGCTAGCTTCGATCGAGGTGGACCCCTCCTGGGTGGACACCCGGCGGAGTGGCAGAGAGATGCTCGACTTCGGCCGAGGTGGACCCGTCTTGGGGTGCCACCTGGCGAAGGAGCAGGAGGGCCTGGCTCGACCTCGACAGAGGTGGACCCGTCTTGGGGTGCCACCTGGCAAGGGAGCGAGGGGCCGCCAGCTTCGACCGAGGTGGACCCCTCCTGGGTGGACACCCGGCGGAGTGGTAGAGAGATGCTCGACTTCGACCGAGGTGAACCCGTCTTGGGGTGCCACCTGGCGAAGGAACAGGAGGGCCCGGCTCGACCTCGACAGAGGTGGACCCGTCTTGGGGTGCCACCTGGCGAGGGAGCGAGGGGTCGCCAGCTTCGGCCGAGGTGGAGCCCTCCTAGGTGGACAACCCGGCGGAGTGGCAGAGAGGGGCTTGACTTCGGCCGAGGTGGACCCGTCTTGGGGTGCCACCTAGCGAGGGAACGAGGGGTCGCCAGCTTCGGTCGAGGTGGACCCCTCCTAGGTGGACAACCCGGCGGAGTGGCAGAGAGGGGCTTGACTTCGGCCGAGGTGGACCCGTCTTGGGGTGCCACCTGGCGAAAGAGCAGGAGGGCCGGGCTCGACCTTGGCAGAGATGGACCCGTCTTGGGGTGCCACCTGGCAAGGGAGCGAGGGGCCGCCAGCTTCGGCTGAGGTGGACCCCTCCTGGGTGGACACCCGGCGGAGTAGCAGAGAGATGCTCGACTTCGGCCGAGGTGGACCCGTCTTGGGGTGCTACCTAGTGAAGGAGTAGGAGGGCCCGGCTCTACCTCGGCAGAGGTGGACCCGTCTTGGGGTGCCACCTGGCGAGGGAACAGAAGGCCGCCAGCTTTGGCCGAGGTGGACCCCTCCTAGGTGGACACCTGGCAGAGTGGCAGAGAGAGGCTCGACTTCGACCGAGGTGGACCCGTCTTGGGGTGCCACCTGGCAAAAGAGCAGGAGGGCCCGGCTCGCCCTTGGCAGAGGTGGACCCGTCTTGGGATGCCACCTGGCGAGGGAGCGAGGGGCCGCCAGCTTCGGCCGAGGTGGACCCCTCCTGGGTGGACACCCGGCGAAGTTGCAGAGAGAGGCTCGACTTCGGCCGAGGTGGACCCATCTTGGGATGCCACCTGGCGAAGGAGCAGGAGGGCCCGGCTCGACCTCGGCAGAGGTAGACCCGTCTTGGGGTGCCACCTGGCGAGGGAGCAGAAGGCCGCCAGCTTCGGTCGAGGTGGACCCCTCCTGGGTGGACACCTGGCGGAGTGGCAGAGAGAGGCTCGACTTCGACCGAGGTGGACCCGTCTTGGGGTGCCACCTGGCGAAGGAGCAGGAGGGCCCGGCTTTACCTCGGCAGAGGTGGACCCGTCTTGGGGTGCCACCTGGCGAGGGAGCGAGGGGCCGCCATCTTCGACCGAGGTGGACCCCTCCTGGGTGGACACCCGGCGGAGTGGCAGAGAGGGGCTCAACTTCGACCGAGGTGGACCCGTCTTGGGGTGCCACCTGGCGAAGGAGCAGGAGGGCCGGGCTCAACCTCGGCAGAGGTGGACCCGTCTTGGGGTGCTACCTGGCGAGGGAGCGAGGGGCTGCCAGTTTCGGCCGAGGTGGACCCCTCCTAGGTGGTCACCCGGCAGAGTGGCGGAGAGATGCTCGACTTCGATCGAGGTGGACCCGTTTTGGGGTGCTACCTAGCGAAGGAGCAGGAGGGATCGGCTCGACCTCGACAGAGGTGGACCCGTCTTGGGGTGCCACCTGGTGAGGGAGCAGAAGGCCGCCAGCTTCGGCCGAGGTGGACCCCTCCTGGGTGGACACTTGGCGGAGTGGCAGAGAGAGGCTCGACTTCGGCCGAGGTGGACCCGTCTTGGGGTGCCACCTGGCGAAGGAGCAGGAGGGTCCGGCTCGACCTCAGTAGAGGTAGACCCGTCTTGGGGTGCCATCTGGCGAGGGAGCAAGGGGGCCGCCAGCTTCGGCCGAGGTGGACCCCTCCTGGGTGGACACCTGGCGGAGTGGCAGAGAGGGGCTCGACTTTGACCGAGGTGGACCCGTCTTAGGGTGCCACCTGGTGAAGGAGCAGGAGGGCCCGGCTCGACCTCAGCAAAGGTGGACTCGTCTTGGGGTGCCACCTGGCGAGGGAGCAGAAGGCCGCCAGCTTCGGCCGAGGTGGACCCCTCCTGGGTGGACACCCGACGAAGTGGCAGAGAGAGGCTCGACTTCGGCCGAGGTGGACCCGTCTTGGGTTGCTACCTAGCGAAGGAGCAGGAGGGCCCGACTCGACCTCGGCAGAGATGGACCCGTCTTGGGGTGCCACCTGGCGAAGGAGCGGAAGGCTGCCAACTTCGGCCAAGGTGGACCCCTCCTGGATGGACACCGGCAGAGTGGCAGAGAAGGGCTCGACTTCGACCGAGGTGGACCCGTCTTAGGGTGCCACCTAGCGAAGGAGCAGGAGCACTTCTTTCCGAACGGGAGATCTTTTGAAAAAAAAATTCACGTGGTACTAACCGCATCCAATTGGACCTGACACGCGCTCCACGTCAGCGATGTAGTCATATCAATACCCATCGGATTAAAACTGTTCAGCTGACGCTTCTAAGCTAAAACATAAGAAGCGGCCATCTATAGAAACCGAAGGGAGTAGGTGCATCATCACAACATTTCTCAAATCCCGAAATATGAAAAAAATTGGGTGATATATCCTCTCTCTTTTTGTTTGGGGGTGGGGGTGGGTGTGGGGGCACTGTGCACCATGAAGTTTCTTCATTGCCAGATTCTTCACCCTCTATTGATTCCTTCTCATCTATGTACATGGTACAAGGGCATCCAACAGATCTTTATAACTCTTTTTGAATGCTGAAAATGATTACCCAACTGCAAAGGGATGATGATGGAGCTTTCTTGTTAACAGTGGATGGAGGCAGGAGAAGTAGGAGTTAGAAACAAATGGATGGCCTGCTTTTCCCTACATCTTGATGCCTCGTTGCTCTGTACCCTTTCTTCCACTACTAGCTTTGCAAACGAACAAAAATTCTTGTTTGACATCATCTTGTTCTATGGACAACTTATTCTAGCATCTAAACAAGTTTTTGGGCATGTCCGGAAATTGGAATTGTTTGTTGATCCAGTAAGGTGCCATCAAGTAGAACTATTGAAACGAAAGGAGTTACTAGCATCAGGGTAGCATTTGCATTAGAATCCTCGCTCTTCTATGAAAAGATTAATCATTTTGGAATTGGGGTCTCTGATCCTTTACATATTGGGATGAGGGGAATAGAATGACTGCCCAACTCTTTTTAGCACCTATTTTCTTGCATCTCTCTAAATTAGAGTTCTCCATCATCATTTCTTATCAGCTAGATAACATAAGCTAGCATCCAAAGAGGGCCTTAAGTCCTGTTACAATGCTTGGGAAACTTATGTCTTCCATATTTTCCATTAAGATTAATGTTGAGTAGTAGTAGAGGTGCAGAGAGAAGCTATACTGTAGGAACATTGGAACAAGCTATCCCTTTTCTTAAGGATACCACAAATCACCTTTCAAACGGATCAAAATATCTTAGGGATTAGCCATTTAAATGGCTCTCTTCATAATAATGAGCTTTTCTCTCTTATCTTTTCTAAGTAAGAGTGCAAATAGGTTTGGTCGGATTGGATTATAAGTGATCCTGCCTTAACCTGGTTCCTTACTTGGATTCTAATGTTGGATCTAGACCTAGCCCAATAAAAGATCGGATTAGATCGGGTTGGGTTTGTAACTAAAATTTTTGATCCATCGGGTCATTCGAGTTAACTTAGATCTATGTATAACCCAGTTCTAATCCAAAATTCGAGTCTGGATGGGGTTCATGTCGGATTCGAATAGGATAGAAATCATACATGCCAAGTTTTTAAAGTGAAAGAGTTAAATTTGGATAAAAGAAAATCTTAGCTTTATTATAAGATATGGATATTTTTTTAAGAAGCATGTTATTGCACATTTAGTGTGATGTTTTTTTTTTTTTTTGCAACAAAGATCAAAAAATATTGAAAAGAGTTCTAAAGTTGAGCTTTCCCTATGGATTATAGGAATTATTATATTTAAAGATATCTACTAGATTAAAATAGAGCATGGATAGGATGCCAAGTCAATCATAATATCAATTAGAATCTAAAAGCTAAACATCACTTCCAAGGATATTGCTCAGTTATCTAGTTTGCTATAGCATCCCTTATATCATATGAATAAAATCAAATCAAGAAGCTTGGATTGATTGAATAATGACACTCTTTACTTCAAACCAATTAATTGATGATGGATGCCACCATTATGTGTAACTAATTTTTAGTTAGAACTTCGAGAGAGTATATTGTAGATTGTAGACCAGCTTAATACCCTTACCTCGGGTTAATAGTATATTAGGTTTGGATTTGGTTGAATGGGAAATAGATTAGAAGATCCAAATTAGATTTATATAACAATCGGATTTTGTTGGATTGGGTCAAGGCTCAATAAACCTAGACCCAACCAAAAATGTGGGATGAATCCAAATTTGGAACTCGACCTTGCCTTGTGGATCCTTAGATTAGGTCTAAGCAGGTCAGGTTGGGTTGGGTCATAAATCAAATTGATCCATTTGTAGCCTTACTAATAAGCGATATTTGGAACTTTATAGTTGAAATTGTATTGTTACACAAATTGCAATTGTTAATTTACAAAAAAGATCACTTGTTGCATTTAGGAGAAAAGTTTCGAGAAAAGGGAAGTGTCTCTTTTAGATATTTTATTGAATACCTAACAATAGGATACTAGGTTGGAGTACTCAATATACAGGGAGATGATGGTGTTTTGGAAGAAGTTGGCTTCAAAGCACCAAAGGTGAGGGCCTAGCCATTTAATTGGATTCTTATAGAGAGGGAATGTGTGGTGGTGGCATGGTGCAAGTCTTAAATAGGGTAGAAGGAAAAGTCTTTGTGCACCGCGTGCGATGCAAAAAATTTAAGTTGGCCTGCATCTTTTTTTTTATTAGTCCACATAGATCCAAGCTGGCATGATGGGATGGGATGGGATATGCATTGAATAATGTGGGAGTGGTGTCTGCTATCAACATGATAGAGAGTCAGCCTTTTTTTGAATGTTTTGAATGGACCAAAATATCCTTTCCCTCCCTCAAAGGTACTTTTCCCTCTTGGATACTATAGAGAGTCAAAAACTGCATGGTGGGGAATTCATTTTTGTCTCCTTGAGCAAGAAAAAGAAGATGATGACGAACACGAAGAACAAGAAAAAAGCGCTGGGAGTTCGATGCCATGCCTCGCCACCTCACACGATCCCTCCCCGCAGTTAGGTAATCGCTTTGTATCCTCCACCTTCTTCCCGCTCTCGCTCGCCTTGTCATCATTCTCCCCGTCTCTCTTCAGCACAAAGCTCGCATCCATGTTTCTCTTTATTCCCATCAACTGCATAGGGGGAAGATAGAATAAAATGATAAATATATATATCAAAATAGGATTATAACATCCTAGTTCAAAAATTATGACATCCTAGCTCAAAAATTATGACATCCCAGTAGAAAACATGAAACTAAAGACATTAACTTCTTCTATCAGGACTACCTATCACTTGTGACCTGAATTATGACTTCTAAGATGTTATAACATGGCATGCATAGTAAAAGATGATCAATATATGCCAAAATAAGATTATGACATCCTAGTTCAAAAATTATGATATCCTAGCTTAAAAATTATGCCACCCCTATAGAAAATATGAAATTAAAAGCATTAACCTCTCCTATCAGGACTACCTATCACTTGTGGCCCGATTATGACTTCTATAATGTCACAACATGCCAAGGATAGTAAACAATGATAAATATATGCCAAAACAGGATTATGATATCTTAGTTCAAAAACTATGATACCCTAGCTAAAAAATTATGACATTCTAGCAAAACCTTAACCCCTCCTACCAGGACTATCTATTACTTGTGGCATGAATTATAACTTCTAGAATGTCATAACATGCCATGGATAGTAAAATATGATAAATATATACCAAAACATGATTATGACATCCTAGTTCAAAAATTATGATATTCTAGCTTAAGAAACATGAAACTAAAGATATTATGACATCCTAATTCAAAAATTATGATATTCTAGTTCAAATAGCATGATACCCTACACATATTTAAGAAATTGAATGCATCAAACCTTCATACCAGGACTTACTTTTATCCCTGGGATGAATTATTTTATCTATAATGTCATAACATGCCATGATGAAAAAATAATGAGTAATTCAGTCTAAAACAGCATTATGAATCATAATTCATACCACAAGTAATAGGTAGTCCTGTTAGGAGGGGTTAATACCTTTAATTTCATATTTTCTGCAGGAGTGTCATAATTTTTGAGTTAGGATATCATAGTTTTTTTACTAGAATGTCATAATCCTCTTTTCACATATATTTATCAGCTTTACCATCCGTGGTATGTTATGACATTCTTGAAGTTATAATTCAAGTCACAAGTAATAAGTAATCCTGGTAGGAGGGGTTAATACCTTTGATTTCATGTTTTTTATAAGGGTGTCATAATTTTTGAACTGGAGTATCATAATTTTTAAATTAGAATGTCATAATCCTGTTTTGGCATATATTTATCATCTTTTATCATCCATGGCAAGTTATGATATTATGAGAGTCATAATTTAGGCCATAAATGATAGGTAATCCTAGTAGGAGGGGTTAATATCTCTGATTTAATATTTTTTGTAGGGATGTCATAACCTTTCAGCTATGATATCATAGTTTTTGAACTAGCATATCATAATTCTATTTTAGCATATATTTATATTCTTTTACCATTAATGACATGTGATGATATCCTAGGAGTTATAATTCAGGCCACAAGTAATAGGTATTCCTGGTAGGAGAGGTTAATACTTTTAGTTTCATATTTTTTTTATGGATGTCATAATTTTTTAACTATGATGTCATAATTTTTTAATTAGGATGTCATAATCTTATTTTGGTAGATATTTATATTTTTTTACCATCCATGATATGTGATGTCATCCTAGAAGTTATAATTTAGGCCACAAGTGATACGTGGCATGTGATGACATCCGTGATATATTTTTTTACAGGGTTTTATAAAGTTTATTAAATAGGATGTCATAATGTTTGAAATAGGGTGTTATTATCATGTTTAAGCCTGAATTACATTTTTCTTTTCTTCGTGGCATGTTATTACATTCTAGGGGGGATAAATAAGGTCACGGACTATGTGAAGTCCTTGTAGGAGGTGTTAATGCCTTAAGTTTCATATTTTATACCAAGATATCATGATTTTTGAACTATAATGTCATAGTTTTTTAAGTAGGATGTCATAATCTTGTTTCAGCATATATGTATCATCGTTTTCCATCCGTGGCATGTTATGACATTCTGCAAGTTATAATTTAAGCCACAAGTGATATATATTCCTGGTAGGAGGGGTTAATGCCTTTAATTTCATATTTTCCATAGTGATGTCAAAATTTTTTAACTAGAATGTTATAATTCTGTTTCAGCCTGAATTACATTCTTTTTTTCATAGGATGTTATGACATTCTAGGGATCATAAATTAGGGCATTGACTATATGAAATCCTTGTATGCGGGGTTAATGTCTTCAGTTTTATGTTTCACACGAGGATGTCATAATTTTTCAAAATGAGGTCCTTGAAATGACAACATCAAATACTAAATTAATTAAAAAAGATGACAACTATGATGTATATTCCGTAAAGTCATTTGAAAGAATTTCTTTCATCTGTGGGATGAATTATAACACCCACAATGTCATACATG
This sequence comes from Areca catechu, assembly GCA_021397845.1. Classification (NCBI taxonomy): domain Eukaryota; kingdom Viridiplantae; phylum Streptophyta; class Magnoliopsida; order Arecales; family Arecaceae; genus Areca; species Areca catechu. The sequence continues at coordinate 33,433,551 of CM038041.1, forward strand.
CCACGATGAAAAAATTATGAGTAATTCAGGCTGAAATAGTATTATGACATTCTAGTTTAGAAATTATAATATTATAGTTCAAATATTATGACATCCTGTATAAATTTAAGAAACTGAATACATCAAACCTTCATACCAGGACTTACTTTCATCCGTGGAATGAATTATTTTATCCATAATGTCAAAACATGCTACGGTAAAAAAATAATATGTAATTTAGTCGGAAATAGCATTATGATATTCTAGTTTAGAATTATGATATCCTAGTTCAAATATTATGATATCCTAAATAAATTTAAGAAACTGAATGCATCAACCCTTCCTACCAAGAATATCATTCATCCGTGGGATGAATTATGACATCCACAATATCATAACATGCCATGATGAAAAAATCATGAATAATTCAGCCCGAAATAGTATTATAACATCCTAGTTTAGAAATTATGACATTCTAGTCAAATATTATGACATCCCGTACAAATTTAAGCTGAGAAGGCTTATATTTTTTTATAATAGTTAGATAGAATTTATTTTTTCATAATCTTATATTTTTTTCCTATATTTCAGGTGATTTTATAATTATTCCATAGCCTAATGTGAAGCTTCATAATTGTTTGAAATACATAAAATTTCTTGCTCACAGGGATAAGCCAGATCATTGAAATTTTACACAAGATGATAACAATCTATACCGGTGATAATTAGTAGTAAGAATATTGAAAGAGAGCCTCAATCAAAAGATAGATAGTGTTTTTAAAAATTAGGATGTAAAAGCTAAATATTTGTATTTTTTTTTCAGTTCTTGAACTTTTGTAACATGGTATTAGAAATTTGTAATTTAATTGATGTTATTCCTTAAACATAAATGGAAAGAAGATTTGTGTAATTATTTCGAGTTGGAATGTTATAAATATTTTTTGCTTATTATATGTAGTTTGTTGGATATAAGATGTTATGTTCTGTACCAAAATATCAAATTTTTGAAGGAATGTCATGATATTATACAGGGATATCATGTTTCATGCCAGGGTGTCATAGGTTTTTAATTAGGATGTCATAAGTTTAGAACTAAAATGTTGTAATTCTATTTCAGCATTTATTTAGCATTTTTTCTTAGTCATATATCATGATAATTTGAGAGTTATAATTTTGACCATAGGTGATAGGTAATCCAAGTAAAAGGGGTTAATATCTTTGCTTTCATGTTTTTTGCTGGGACATCATAATTTTTTAACTAGGATGTTATAATGTTTGAATTGGGATATCATAATCTTGTTTTGGCTTATATTAATAATCTTTTAATATTCACAGCATGTTATGATATTCTAGAAATCATAATTCAGGTCATGGATGATAGGTAGTCCAAGTAGAAAAGGTTAATATATTTACTTTAATATTTTTCACATGGGTGTCATAATTTTTTAAATAGGATTAACCCCTTCTAATTGCAAAACTAACTTTGAAGGTAGTGAAATGTATGAAAATACTAACAAATCTAAAGGGTCTCTGAGAAGCACCAAAACTGATTAACTAAAGAAATAATAAGACCAGTAACAATCTGGCATAGGAACATCAGATGCCATTTAACTGACACTTCTTAACCATATTAAGAGAAACATCGTTACTTCCAGCAACCATATATTTTGTTTATAACTGGCTCTAAATAAAAACCCTAATAAAAAAGCAAAATAAAATGAAAAAATAAATTAATAAATGATATGATGAACCTGTTGCCGCCAAGATCGTCATGGCCTGTAGCTCCGGCACGTCGTCGATGCGTCAGGCTCCCATAGGGGGTGCTTGTCTGTCTCCTCGTCGGTCGACTCCTTGGTTCGATTGCCTTGCAAAAAAGAGGAGACCCGGGCCGGGGATTCCAGTGATGACACTCCAACGATTAAGTCAAACGAGAATGATCAAGGAAAATAGAATCTCTATGGTGGAGAGCTTGGGGACTCTCCGCGTAGAGGGTAAAAGAAAAAAATTTAGATATGAAACAAGGTGGAGATGGAATCAAGGAGCTTGGAAAGTTCTCTTGGCTGGTTTCTTGCCTGTTTGCTCCCTGTTCTCGCTTGCTTACCCTTCTTTTCGTTCTCTCTCTCTGATCTTATGTATGTGGGATGGCCCAGACTAGTTCTGGGACTTTGTCCAGGTATCCCTTTGATGGTACATCTTCCTGTGGGAGCGGCGGGTGCCATGCCGCTGAGCCCCTAGCCACGGTGGGGTGTTTCCATCCCTAAAGGGTCCGTGCGAGCGTTGCAAAGCTTTGGGGCCTTCATGGAACACTCCTCTTGGGGGAGGTTCAGGTATCATGTCGCAAGGTTTGAAACCCTCGGTTACACGATCATTGACGTGGCGGTGAGTTACAGGGCCCGGAGCCTGGTGGAATGCACATCGCTCAGGACATGGCAATGGCATGTTGCAGAGTTTGGATTTATGACAAGATGTGCGCCACCCCTTGGAGGTTGCAGGTCATCGGGCTTCTTCTTACCATGGTTTGAATTTCTATTGGTCCTTTCTTCTCTCGTTGTTGGCAGGAATATCAGCCCCCTGCAAGGCAGGGGGAGTCTTGTCATTAGAAGCATGAGCAGAACCCCGACCGGGTGCTGGCCTCAGATGGGGGGCTTGCCCTATGAGCATGACCTCAACTGAGAGCTGACCTCGGCAGGAGGGCTCACCTTGGCTCCTTGTTTGGCCACTATGTCTAGGTGGTGGGTCTCTTGCCAATGCGACCGCCAACAGGGGCTCCACATCAGTGGATGCGCCACATCGGAACCCATCTTAAAAAAGTTTTGCAATATTCCACCAACAATGTCTATTGCCCAGTAAGCAACCCAAAAGAGGGGGTGAATTGGGTCTCTAAAAATTAATACGGTAAGCTACTAACTTAACAAAACTTGATACTAAGCAAAGCAATCCAATTCAACAAGTATATAAGCAAGGCACTTGATTCAAATACAATGCTCTAAAATATAAGTGCAGTGAAAATAAAGAGCAATAAATAAAGAGCAAAGTGAGAGAGATCAAGCAATCACAAACACCAAGAACTATAGTGGTTCGGTGCTATACAATGCACCGACATCCACTCCCCAAGATCTCCTTGGAAATTCACTATTTTCACATGATTACAGCCGATTAGTTTTTCGGGCTCACTAATCAAAACCCGACTTATTTTCACAAGGCTCACAAGTCACAACCTCACTTGGTTTTACAGACTAACCAAGAATCTAATTAGTTTTCACAAGGCTAACCAACAACCTCCCTTGGTTTTCCGGGCTAACCAAGAACCTTAGTACTTTTGTGGGCTAACCACCAACCTAATTGGTTTTCCAAGGCTTACTAATAATCTAACTTGGTTTTACAATAGGCTAACCAAGAACACTTACAAGAAAAATGGTTTAAAAATAAAGAACCAATATAAGCTTTCTAAAACAAAGCAAATATCTCGATGTAGCTCGATGTAGAGTTGCTTTGCACTTGTTGAAGCCTTTTGAATGCCCAAGTATGGATGATCTTCAATGCTCTTGAATGCTTGGAGGCTTCCTTTAGCTTGAAGGTGGTTGAAACTTGAAGGAATAGGAGTTAAAGCTCACTTTTCTTCTCTCTTCTCAAAGCTCTTAATGTTCTTCAAAATATTCCTTTTGATTTGACTTTGGAGCATATAAATACCTTCCCAAGGCATCAAAATCGAAATCTAGCCGTTACACTTAAAAAACTAGCCATTGGGGGCATTTTGGACGAGTTCTCCATTTGAAAAAACTAGCTATTACTGTTGCCAGAATTTCATGTGTCAACACTTCCTCAATTGAGTCGACACATAAGGTCGACACATGTTCTTCTTGAGTCGACACTTAGTTCAAATTACTCCATTCTGATTCTCTAGAAATCTCATATGTGTCGACACCTTCTCAGTTGAGGTGACACCTTGCTTTCATGTGTCAACACTTCAGCTGTTCCTTCAATTTCTGCAAGTTCTGTGGCTTAAAAGTCTCAGGTGATGTATTAATCCATGTGTCGACACCTTGAGTCGACACCTCAGGTCCATGTGTCGATATTTCATCTGTGCCATTTGAAACATTACTGCGTACCGGCCTGAGTCGACACTTCTTCTTCATGTGTCGACACTTCATGTCATGTGTCGACACTTTGAGTCTACACTTCTTTGAAAAATTCACAGAATGTGCTGAATTTGAGCTGGAACATGTTTCCACTTAGCTTAGCTATCCATTCAACCATCTCTTAAGTGTCCAATTCTTCTTTTTGAGCAAACTTCTCATTCAACTTAGCTTCTTCAAAACAATTGGGCATCATCAAATTTTGTGAGCACCCTTTCAATAAAAACACACTCAAAGCAAATCATTAGTCCTCAACTTATACTCAATTATTTTGCTTATCATCAAAATCAATTAGTGGAGTCAACAATCTCCCCCTTTTTGATGATGACAAAATCCTTAAGTATAAATTGCTTTAAAATAAAGCTTTTAAGATAATTAATCAAGGTGCATAAAATTGAAAGTATTAAGAATATCAACATTACTTGCATAAATGATATGACAAATTAGAACACAAGTAATAGTGCCAGAGCTTATTATAAAGATAGAGAGTATCAGAGTTTTGATATCCATTTAAATGCATAGAAAATATGTATCATGATACTCTACAAGAAAAATTTCGGCAAACAACAAAGCTCCCCTTGAATCAATGATTCATAACAAAATTTATAAGAATCTTTTCAAATATTGAAAGAGGGGTTTTAGGAGGAATTTAATTTTGAAAGGATTTCCAAATGAAAATAAAGTAAAGCTTCCCCTTTCTTAAGGAATTTTGTACATGATTTTCAATTTAGGTTTTCAAAAAAAAACTACTACTTGCATATCACAAATATAGATCAAAACTAAATCAAAACTACTCCTCCTTAAAGTTTGAGAAGAATACACATTTATACTTAACTCTCACTAAATTACTCCCCCTTTTTGTTATCATTAAAAAGGTAGAAAAACAAATAAATTGATTAGAAAAGATATAGCATTGAGTTAATAAATTTATTTTCGAAATTACTCTCCCTTTTTTTTGTAAGAAATTCATTCAATGAAGAGTGACGACATTGAAGCATAAAAGTAATTCAAGATATAACATTCATTTTCATCAAAGACATAGAGATGAGGAATGATGTGGAGGGACCGCTGACATGAAGGAACCGGTAGGCACCACGTTAAGAAAAGACGCCGCATTGACTCTCCAGCCCGGATTTCACTACCGAGCTTAGCTGAGCTCCCTCAGAACAACAAGCCGAACTCAGTCCTCCGCCAGGTCATGCCCGCAAGCTCGAGATGCCTAGGTCGGAGCCACCTTCCGCCCTCTAGAGCGAGATGCTCAGAGACTAGTAACCTGCGATCGAGGTCGAGCTCGGCACTCACCTGTCGATGTGGAGCCTCTCCGAGCGCGCGCTCTCTAGACCGGGTCCGTCTTCCGCCCTCCAGAGCGAGACCCTCGGAGGCTAGTGCCCTGCGGTCGAAGTCGAGCTCAGCACTCACTCGTCGATGTGGAGCCTCTCCGAGCACGCGCCCTCTGGACCGGGTCCGTCTTCTACCCTCCGAAGCAAGACCCTAGGAGGCTAGTGCCCTGCGATCGAGGTTGAGCTCAACGCTTACCCGCCGATGTGGAGCCTCACCGAGTGCGCGCCCTCTGGACCGGGATCGCCTCCTGCCCTTCGGAGCGAGACCCTCAAAGGCTAGTGCCCTACGGTCGAGGTCGAGCCCAGCGCTCACCCGCCGATGTGGAGCCTCTCCGAGAGTGCACCCTCCGGACTGGGCCCACTCTCTGCCCTCCTCCACCGAGATACCCCCGCAAGCTCGGAGCGCTTAGGTCAAAGCGAGCCCTGCCGTTCCAGCTCGACCCCATCCCGGAACACCGGTGAGCCGCCCGAGGACTGCACTGAAGCACCTTCCAGACCATACTGCCACCTGCGACCACCAGTTACACCAGAAAGGCAAGCAGCATGTTGATCGAGATGCCACACTCCTCACCAACTATCCAGATCGCCCAGGAAAGGAAGCCAACCGGGAGATTCGAATCTCGCGAGCGGCGGCCTGCCATTCGAGGCACTGCCAAGTTTCCCAGAATGAGGCAACCAAGAGGAATGCCAGAGCGCCTGACAACTCCCCTTATCACGAATCAGGAAAGACTCCTCGGGGTACCACCGCATGTGCCTGACAGCCCAGCAGGGATCCTGAGACAAGCACCCAACGGTAACCTAGTTTGCAACAAAACTCGGAGGTAATACACAACTCGAGAGAGCACACAAGCAAAAAAGAAGAAGAAGACAAGCTAGAGAGAAAGAAAAGGAGTGCAACCCCCACCAGCAAGAGGGGCATGGCACCACCACCACGAGCATAAGCGCAAGCCCGACTAAGAGGGTGAAGCACCACTATGACCACAGTTGAAGGAAAACGAGAGATACAAGGAGAGGCGGAGGAACAGGGCACCCCTCTATCCCCGCTATCACTCTCCCCCTGCAACGTTTTCACCTTCACACACATTTTTCACTCCTCCTAGAGCGAAGTCCATCCAGAGGGGCCCGACCAGGAGGATCTGTTTCCCTAGATCGTTACTGACTTGATCGTCGGAGTTCCCCCACCAGAAACCCCGATCTGGGTCCCTAACCCTTGTCTCGCAGGTCCAGGAGTGGAGGACCGCTGGGCGGCGAGGCGTCCGCATCCAGCACGGAGGTCCGGGAGCCGATGATGGCCAGGTGGTAGGGGGAGCGCGTCTCCGGTGCCGACAGCAGCTACGGGCCACGACGATCTTGGAGGCAACAGATTGGCGCACCAGGAAGGGGGGCAGGATGGGCGTGACTAAGTCCTCTGCCTCCTCACAGGTCAACATACTGCGAAAGAGCGGTGACGACGCAAGCTAGAAAGGTCAACAGATTGGTGATGTGGGTGCCCTCATGCGCACAGCGAAAACACGCCTGGAGAAGCACAAGCGCACGCTAGCGGAGTTCTCCTGCTAGTTCATCAGTATATGAGGCTCAGCTGGCGAGCCACCGAACTACAACGCCCGCCACCAGTGAAGCCCTTCACCAGTCATGGCCATGCGAAGTATCATCGCCTCCACCGCGATCACGGCCATGACATCAGAAAGTATCGCGACCGTAAGCAGGAGATCAAGAAGCTCATCAAGAAGGCCTACCTCCAAAGGCTTGCGGGGGGCAGACCTCAAGCGGGGCCCCGAGTGCTCGCCGCTCTCCCGTCAGCTCCAACCATCGACAGCTACCCCATCATGAAACCGACGGGTGTGATCACATAGAGAATCATGCACGCGTCTAAGAAGGCTCGAGGGGCAGGGGGCCCCTAGAGTCATCTCCCCGCCATGAGGGGAGAAGAGAGCGAAGGAGAAAGGCAAATGAAGATGCCACGGTCGTCGGGACGGCGATCACGAACCACCGTGGGAAGGCCCCCACGAGGCGGTCGAAGCCCCATCACGAGGGGTTCGTTGCCTCAAAGAACTCGATGGCGTTAGGCTCCCCTGAAGGAGGAGGGCATGCAGCCTATGAAGACGACCCCAACAAGGTAAGTCCCCTTACCAACAATCATGATAACAATTTCTCCCTTGCATGGGTATCCGCATGTCTTGCAGGAAAGAATTGACAGCATCCCCGAGCCCAGCTTTAGGATGTCAGAGGATCCTCGAGCCACTTAGCTCCCAACTCCGAGCATCCCCGAGCCCAGCTCCAGGATGTCAGAGGATCTTCGAGCCATGTAGCTCCCAACTCCGAGCATCCCCGAGCCCAGCTTCAGGATGTCAGAGGATCTTCGAGCCACGTAGCTCCCAACTCCAAGCATCCTCGAGCCCAGCTCCAAGACATCAGAGGATCTTCGAGCCACATAGCCCCCAACTCCGAGTGTCCCCGAGCCCAGCTCCAGGATGTCAAAGGATCTTCGAGCCACGTAGCTCCCAATTCTAGGCATCCCCGAACCCAGCTCCAGGACGCTGGCTCAAGACCGGAGCTCAGATCTCCGGCCAAGAAAATGTCAAGCCAAGCCGCTCTCCATCTCAAACATCTCCGAGCCCAGCTTCAAGATGCCAAGAGATCATGGGGCCATGTAGCTCCCATCAACGCCTCGAGCCTAGCTCCAAGGCGCCAAAGACTTGAGCCAAGACCTTAGGCAATCTCTGGGCCCGAGCCTACCTCCACGTCCAGGAAGGCCTCGAGCCTAGCTCCAAGGCAATCGAGACCGATAACTCTCTTCTCTGATCTCCCCACTTGAAAAGAAGTTGAGAGGGGAAGGAAAGTAAGAGAACAAAGGGGGGAGCCCAGAAACCCCCCCTTCTCTGATCTCCCCACTCGAAAAGAAGACGAGAGGGGAAGGAAAGAAAGAGAACAAAGGGGGGCACTGCAAGCATCCTCTTCTCTGATCTTTCCACTCTGAAAAAAAAAAGAAGAGAGGGGAAAGAAAGAAAGAGAACAAGAGAGGAACACGGCAAGCACCCTCATCTCTGATCTCCCCATTCATCAAAAAGGTGAGAGGGGAAGGAAAGAAAGAGAACGAGAGGGAAGTACAGCATCGAAGCTATCACCTTCCAAACTCAAGACCGGAGCTCATATCTCTGGCCAAGAGAATTTCGAGCCACGCAGCTCTTAGTCATCTACATCTCCGTGCCCAGCTCCAGGATGCCCACTCAAGATCGAAGCTCAGATCTCTGGCCAAGAGAACTTCGAGCCACACAGCTCTCAGTCATCTACATCTCCGACCTAGCTCCAGGATGCCCACTCAAGACCGGAGCTCAGATCTCTGGCCAAGAGAACTTCGAGCCACGCAGCTCACAGTCATCTACGTCCCAGAGCCCAGCTCCAGGATGCCCACTCAAGACCGGAGCTCAGATCTCCGGCTAAGAGAACTTCGAGCCACGCAGCTCTTAGTCATCTACATCCCCGAGCCCAGCTCCAGGATGCCCACTCAAGACCGGAGCTCAGATCTCCGGCCAAGAGAATTTTGAGCCACACAGCTCTTAGTCAACTACGTCCCCGAGCCCAGCTCCAGGATGCCCACTCAAGACCGGAGCTCAGATCTCCGGCCAAGAGAACTTCGAGCCACACAACTCTCAGTCATCTACGTCCCCTAGCCCAGCTCCAGGACGCCCACTCAAGACCGGAGCTCAGATCTCCGGCCAAGAGAACTTCGAGCCATGCAGCTCTCGGTCATTAACATCCCCGAGCCCAACTCAAGGATGCCAACCCAAGACCGGAGCTCAGATCTCCGGCCAAGGGACTTCCAAGCCACATGGCTCTCAGTCAACAACACCTTCGAGCACAACAGCTCTCAAGTGTCATAACTTCACCCCAAGCAAGGTGAAGCCCTTCTCTCTGATCTCCCTATGCAAAAAAAAAAAAGAAAGAAAGAAAGAGAAAAGAAGAAAGGGAGTGAAAGAAAAAGAGAAAAAAGGGGAAGAACCAGGCAAAGAGAACAGATGACAAAGAAGCTCAAGCTTCATTGATTAAACACAAGTTACAAGTGTCTTCTGGGCCCCCGACATGCTAGGTGACCCTGACTGAATACAAGAAACAAAAATACAAAACGAAGCAAAAAAGAAAAGGGTCACTCCACGCCGGCCGGCTTCTCTGCTGGGTCCTGAGGCCGAGAAGTTTCCGGCTGGGCTGCCCTAACTCCAGAAGGATCATCCGCAGCTGGCGTCGAAGGCTCTGGGCCCACGGCTCCCGTGATGACCTCCTCGTCAGCCTCCGCCTCCGAGGCCAAAGGGTAACTGAGGCAGCTACAGTCCTTGTCAGTGATAAGCACCTCGACCCGATCGTGCAGGTACATGAAACCCTTGTAGAAGGAGTCTGATGCCATCTGCTAGATTTCAGCGACGAAGTCCTCCGAAGCCTTGAATCTGGCGACAGCGTCCTCAACACCCTTTGTGGCCTCAGCGGCCACCCTCCTCAACTCGGCGACCTCCAGCCTGGCTGCCTCCGCCAAGTTGGCTGCAATCTCTGCCGCCTTCTCAACTGCGGCAAGTTTCTCCTTCCCAGCTGCCAGCTCCACCTAGGCAGCTCGGGCAATCTCCTTGTGCCGATCGGCCATGGCACTGTACCAATTCATCTTTTTCTTAACGGTGGAGAGGTCGTCGATCGCCTTCTTCGAGCGGCTCCGCTCCAGGTCGCGAGCCGTTAGGAGTCCCTTCGCTCGCCCCTTAGCATTGGCGAGCTCTTTCTCAAGGCCCTTGACCTTCGACTCAAGGACCCCGTTTGCCCCGACCTTCTCCTTCAGGTCGGCCTTCAAAGACTCAATCTCGGTGGCCTATTGCCACTCGAGATGCTCCCAGCTCTGGTAGCGGCCCTTGATGAAGAGGGCCTTGGCACCGATCTGCACCATGAACGAGGTCAGCCTGAAAAAAAAACAAATAAAAAAAAAAGATAAAGAAGAAGAAGGAAAGAAAGAGAGGGATAGCTCACCGAATACAACTAGGGAAAGATGGCGCTGATGACATCCGTCAACCACATCCCAGCCATCTCTTGCCGGTCCATACTTGGATGGAGAAATCCATCATGCATTCAGTCAGCTCGGGACTCCGGAGAAATGAACTTTTTGGCCCCATCCTGAAAGGGAGATGGTGCCGCGCCTCCTCCCTCCTGCTCTCCCCATGAGCGGGCGGCCTTGCCCTGCTGGCTGAAGGATCCCGGGGGAGAGGCTGAGAAGCTGGTACCAATGCAGGCGGCACCTCCGTCGTGGCCCCGGTCGCAGCCTGGGTCTCCTCACCCCAGACATCAATGACGGGCGGACCCAGAGGACGGCAGGGTGCAGCGGCAGTAGCAGCAGCCCTTGCCCGGACCACCACTTCGGACTCTACCACAGGGACCTGTTGGACTGGCCTCGGTGCCACAGAAGCTGCCCTCTCTGCCGGCGCAGGAGCAGCACGAGACACCTCTGAACTCGAACCAGCTGGAGCAGCCAAGCTCAGACCGATCACTACCATGGGGGAGGACCTACAAAGACTTAACCCAGACTTGTTCGAGCATTACCAGGGCAAAACTGAACCATACTCGACTGGGTCGAGTTCTGCCCACCCCAGGAGAATTGGTGTGGACACCAGAAACCGAAAGAAACTTCACTCCAACAAGTTAATCAAGTCTTAAAGCAATGAAAGCCAGCAACAAGACTCAAATTCTGGATCCCAGAATTTGACCACATGAAGAAGAGAAGACACATTAACCAAGCAAGAGAAAAGAACCATCAACTAGGACTACTTGGCGCCACATATCATTCCTTATCCAAGTAGAAGACCATCTCATCATGCCACGTCATCAGGCGCCACCTCACTAGTCACCTCATCACTCTTTGGCACCAACAAGGAAGATTCAAATTCAAGGAGGTTGGCCACACCCCTCCAAGTCCACCAAATCCTCCAACCCCCCCCCACCATCCCTCCAAACTCTCCACCAAATCCTCCAACCCCCCTTGTAATCCTCCTCAATTTGGGGAGTTTTTAAATTTCAAAAGCTAGCTTTGTGAGGCTATTAAAGGCCTTGGACGCCCATTGTAAAGGGGATTGATTTTGGGGGGAATGAATGAAAAGTGAAGTTGAATTTTGGAAGTAGAAGTTGTCTTGTATTTTTTTTTTATGTGAAAGTTTCCCATCCTTTTTTCTCCACGCCAAAGCCCTTTTTTTTCCCTAGCAAAGCATCTTCCAAGCTCAAGTGAAGGCATTGGAGTCGGCCAGATCTACTCAAATTTCTGTTCTTAGTTCATAAATTCTCCTATCCCTTCTATATGTTCTTATCCTTCTTCCTTAACTTTGATCTTCATTGCAGGGTCCTTCGAAGACTTTGAGTTATGGGCCGGGTTCACCTTGACAAAGAACCAACAAGCTGAAGCCCCAAGTCCAGGGTTCTGATCTCTGTTATCCAGGTTCTTCAGTTCTGAGCATTGGTAGTTTCAAGGTATGAATCAAAAGAAGGTTGGAAAGCTCATCAAGGTAAGTCCACAATCATTAGCCCGTATTGTCTAGATCTTCTTCCCTCTTAGTTTAGGATTGTGTCTAATCAAGTAAAAGTCCCATTTCTTATAATCCTTAAGTCTTATTATGATGAGTACAATGCTAGTGTAATTAGGTTTCATTGCTCTACAAATCATATTCAAAACATTAATCATATGCTTGCCGCATCATCTTGGTATCAGAGCATGGTTGCATTAGGGTAGAATAGTTCCCTTTAAATCCAAGCAAGATCTAAAATTCACGCCTCCTGAGCGGGCGTACTCCAGTACACTGTCACGACCCATGGAAATAATGAGCCCCTGGCTGGACGTGAATTTTTAGATTGAAGTTTGGGTAAGCCATTGCACTTGTTTGATTAGGTTCTGTTTTCTGAAAATTTGCATCTGTTTACTGTAATCCGTCTGCAGCTCCAAAGGCAAGTCACTAATTTTTTGTTGAAATATTTTTTTTTTTTGTTCCTTTTTAAGTCAGTTATCACCATATTAAATTTCATCATCAGAAAAAAATTATAAAAAAAATGAAAATTTCTGCAGTTTGACACTGTCATTAGGGTTATGTTCTGTCCTTTTTATTTATCCTCATTTGTAGAATCTGCTTAGAGTAGTACAGATTTTAGTTTTAAAATTCCTTTCATCTAAATTGAAACATATAAGTTAGGAGTCCTCTGTGAATTTTTCAGAATTTCTGGACATTTTTTTCATCATGTTTTCCACACCACTTTCAAACTGCAACACACTTTTGTAGCACCTTTGCATTTCATTCATCTCATGAGAAATCAAATTAAGGGCATCAATTTGACATAGGGTCAGGGTTTCATCACCTGTCCCTAGCCCAAAAATCACCAACCAGCATATCGATCCCAGCCCATTAATTAAAATTGAGTAGAACGTTAATTGCCCTAGTGGGTTAGGGACACCAACAAGTTGGGTTCAGGTTAGGGTCAAGTTAACTGTGTCAGCTAATTGGTGTGTGCTTACTGGCTTGGTATCTAGGATTGGTGCATAATGGCTTGTGATTTGGTCCGCCTACCTGGCCAATCTCAGATTGGTGTCTAAGGTTGTCAATCAGGGACCTTCACTCCCCTCCACCTACCTGGCTAAGTCCTATAAGTACTACTAGCTAGTTGGTTCACTTAATTAGACTTCTAATTTGTGCTCTAGGTCTAGGAAACCTTAGCTCGAACTTGAGTCCATTTGCATGCATGACAACTAGAGCAGGGACACCATATTCACCAATCCAAGCCCAGTCAAGTGTAGCCATGGACCAAAACTCAGGGAATTTGATCAAAGGCCTAAATGATCAAGTGGCCCAACTGACTAAGAGTTTAACTGAGCAATTGGCCCAAACAAATCAGAATATAGCACAAACCAACCAAGACATGAATGAGCAGTTAGCCCACATCACTACTAGGTTGGATCAGTTAGAGGCTAGAACCCCTGAAAGCAATCATGAAGCCCAGACTGAGCCTGAGCCTAGTCTTGCACCTGAACTCGAGACCCCATTGAACCCTAGAAGGATTCCATATCAAAACCCTCTCTACGAAACAAACCCTAGGAGAGCTCCCCAAGATCAGTTTTATGATCCATTTCCTAGAGGACCCCACCCTGATCAAACCATCGATCCCAACCCAAGGAGATTCCATCATGAGCCTAACTATGAACCCAATGTCAGGAGACCCACCCCAATTCACTTTGATCAAGATGACCGAACCATGAAGAACATTAGGCTGGAAGCTCCCACCTTTGATGGAATTTTAGATCCTAAGATCTACATTGATTAGGAAGGTGAGATGGACCAGTATTTTGATTGGTTTGAGATGAGTGAAGAGCGCAAGTGTAAGTTTGCAAAGCTTAAACTTGTGCGCCAAGCTAGGTTATATTGGGGAAACGTTGAGAGACTCACTAGACAGAGAGGTGATGTGCCCATAGTGACCTGGCGAGCTATGAAACTTAGGCTTAGGGAGAAATACCTTCCTATGTCCTACCACCAAAGACTCCTAGATCAATGGCAAAGACTTACTCAAGGAAATAGGAGTGTCGCAGAGTACATAGCGAAGTTTGACGAATTCGTTATGAGGTACAATGTTGATGAATCTGAGTCGGTGACCTTGTCTTGATTTAGAGCCGGACTGAGGGAAGAAATTCAAAGAGAATTGTTCATGCGAGAGGTACATGACCTAGAATTGGCCTATCAGATAACTAAGGATGCTGAGAGATTCCATAGAGGTCCAGTCTATCGTAGGCCCGAAGCCCCTAGGACTAGTGCACCTTACCAGCAGTCAGGATCCAATCAGCCTAGATTCAACCGACCCAATCCTAATGTGCCTGTGCCCGAAGAGAAGACAAGGGGAAAACACTTGAGACCCAAAGACCTCCAAACGCATATTTCAAGTGTAACAAAGTGGGTCACTATTCTAGCAGCTGTCCCAATTGAACCTTACACATAGGGGAAGTAGAAGAGGAAGCCATAGAATCCCAAGGTGAATTTGAGGAGGAAGTATACCAGGCAGATGAGAACTTGGCTGAAGGGTATGAGGAAGAGGAAGTCCTGGTAGATCAAGATCTGATAGGAGTGGTTAGGTGTATTCTCACCCAGGCTAAAACCCAAGAAGATTGGCGTAGGACTAGCATCCTACAGACATTCATTAAGATAGGTGAGAAAGTATGCAAAGTCATTTTAGATAGCGATAGCTGTGTCAATGCCATATCTACCAACATAGTAAAAACACTAGGATTGCCCACCGTACCCCATCCCAATTCCTATAAGGTATCCTGGATAGACTCAACCATGATTTCCATTAAGTCTAGGTGCCTAGTAACCATTCAGTTCCAATCTTACCTAGAGAAAATATGGTGTGATGTACTTCCAATGGGAGTAAGTAGCATAATCCTAGGCCGACCATGGTTCTACGATCTTGATGTAACACTCTATGGTCGTTCTAATTCGTGCTCGTTTACTCATAATGGAAAGAAGATCGTAATCCATTCTTCTCCACCTAAGAACCCCATTAAGAGAGGATCAAGCCAATTGAGTGATTAAAAAAAAGGGATAGACGTGATCACTGCTAAAGAAATGGAGCAAGAAATTAGCAATGGATCACCTGTTTGGATTTTGACCATTAAGGATCATCAAGAACCTCTTTCAAAAGAACAACCTCTAGAAGTCAGTGAAGTGCTAGAGGAGTTCAAAGACGTGTTCCCCGATGACTTACCCGACCAACTCCCACCTCTTAGGGATATACAACATGCGATAGATTTAGTCCCTGGAGCAACCCTATCGAACCTTCCCCATTATAGAATGAACCCTACCGAGCACTAAGAATTACAACAACAAGTAGGAGAACTCCTAAAGAAAGGATTCATTAGGGAAAGTTTGAGTCCATGCGCAGTCCCAACCTTACTTACCCCTAAGAAAGATGGCACATGAAGAATGCGTATTGATAGTCGTGCCATAAATAAAATCATGGTGAAGTATAGGTTTCACATTCCCCGCTTGGATGATATGTTAGATATGATGGCCGGTGCAACTATATTTTCTAAGATTGACCTGAAGAGCGGCTATCACCAAGTTAGGATCAGACCAGGGGATGAATGGAAGACTGCCTTTAAAACTAAGAACGGGTTATTAGAATGGGTAGTCATGCCTTTTGGGTTATCAAACGCCCCTAGCACTTTTATGCGAATCATGAATCAAGTCCTACGGGCCTTTATCGGGAAATTTGTTGTCGTTTACTTTGATGACATACTTATCTATAGTAGGACTAGAGAAGATTATCAACAACATCTGAGGCAGGTCTGTTTAGCACTTAGGAAAGATAACCTATATGCCACCCTAAAGAAATGTGCTTTCATGACTACTAGAGTTATCTTCCTAGGATTTGTTGTGACCCCTGAAGGAGTATCCGCTGACCATGAGAAGGTTAAGGCAATTGTAGAGTGGCCAACACCCAATAATATTCAAGAAGTAAGGGGTTTTCAAGGCCTCGCTACGTTTTATCGAAGATTTATTAGAGCGTTTAGCACCATAGTTGCTCCTATCATGGATTGTATTAGGAAGGGCCATTTTGAACGGACGAAGTCAGCTGATAAGGCCTTCCTTCACATCAAAGATAAGATGACCCAAGCACTAGTCTTAAGGCTACCCGATTTTTCTAAGGTCTTTGAAGTAGCATGCGATGCTTCGGGAGTAGGGATTGGTGGAGTTCTGAGTCAAGAAAACCATCCCGAAGCATTCTTTAGTGAGAAATTGAATGAAGCCAAGAAGAAATACTCCATAAATGATCGGGAGCTTTATGTGGTAGTGCAAGCATTAAGGTATTGGAGGCATTATCTCCTACCGCAAGAATTTATTTTATTTTCATACCATGAAGCCCTTAGGTTTTTGAGTTCCCAAAAGAAACTAAACCCTAGGCATGCCAAATGGGTAGAATATATCCAATCCTATACTTTTATCCTAAAACATCAATTGGGAACTGACAATAAGGTAGCTGATGCTCTAAGTCATAGAACGTTACTTTTATCTTCAGTCAATACTGAAGTCATAGGGAAAGACTTAAGGAGCAGTACGAAACCTGTCCAGATTTTGGTGAAATTTATCAGGTTTTGCATCAAGGTGATGGGGGACATGTATCGAATGATGCATTTGAAGAATTAGATGGACTAAATGAAAATGAAATAGATAAACATGTAGCTATTCTACGTAAAAGAAATAGAATTATATGAAAGGAACATAAGAAAAAGAACTAGACTAGAAAAGAATCTCTCAAAGTAATTAAGAAGGGATCTTCGTGGTTAGGAAACTACACAGGTTAGGACTAGCCTACTTTCCTATTTTAGATCTGAAAGAAGATTATAAAGATGGCTATCCGGCTATTAATAATCTGAAATTCAGAAAAGAGACACTCAAGATGAAGTACTAAGAATAGCAAGAAGTTACTATAGATCTAAAGGCACCTTGTTTATGATTCCTTGGCACAGTAGACCTTCACCTTGAAAACTAGGAGACCCGGGGATCCTGCATAGATACATAGTAAAATTAAAAGATTTAGGTGGAAGAATGGAGAAATGGAAGAGAAAATTAGGAATGGAAGAAATGGATTAGATTTGGCTTTAAGTAGATCTCCTTTGGCATCCTTTGCTTGAATCATCTTCAATTGTTGGCGTGGAGAACTCCATTATAGATTATCTCTTTTGGAAGATGGGAAGGTTGAAATTGGAGAGGCTTGAAGAGGATTCTTCAAGGGTGGCTGAATGGGATTGGAAAAGGGACTAGTAGCTTGTTTGGTTAAGTATCCTAGGTCTCACACCTACCTTCTCTCAAGGGTCTTTGGCTAGCAAAGGAAGAAAGCTTTCTTAGAAAAAAAAATTCATTTCATTCATCATCTTCATTACAAGAGAATTCTAGGAGCTTTTATAAACCTTAAGCTCCTTTTCAAATTCAAAATGCAACACTTTTCATGGAGAAAATCAAGGGGTGTCCCATGAAGATAGGAGTGGCCCATTCAAATTTAAATCTCCTAATTACAAGGTGGGCACCCATAAAGAGTGGAGCTTCATTCAAATTTGAAAATTCATGGTTGATGTGTCTTGGTGATGTGGCATGATTTATCCTCCAAGTTGGCATGACTTGTCTTCCAAGGTGGCATGGTGCTTTGATGATGTGGTGCTCCAAGTAGTTGGTGAAGTTGGTTGCACTCATTCTTGCTTAATTGAAGCCCAATGCAAGTAGATCTTGAACCTGACTCAATACAAAGCCAATTTAACTCTAATTGGACCCAAATTAAAATAAAACAGGACTCAATTATTCAAATAAAATAAATACAGGACTCATAGACTTATTACAGGACTTAAATTTTTAGTCTTCTATCCATAAAGAACTTGGCATTAGCTGAAGCCTCTTCCTGAGCCTGGTGCCCGCACCAATTCTTCCCGGGTGGGAGGAACTCGACCCTGTCGAGTAAGGATCATTTTGACTGTGATATTTTTCTAATATATCTGGGTCAATTTGTTGTAGATCCTCTCGGGTAATCCAGGAGTCTTCAGATTCTGGTCGACCGTGCCAACGAACCAGATAATGCTGATAACCCTTATTTCTAGTAGTAATCACTTGGTCAACTAAGATACATTCAATCTTGTCTCTCCGGTCTAGTGAAATTGCTGGTGGACACTCAGGTAGGGTTTCACTCTCAAAGGCAGGGTGAAGTTCAAAAGGCTCTCTCGGAATTAATGCTGGTTCTTTAAATTCTTTCAGATCAGAAACATTAAAAGTGGAGCTAATGCCATAATCAGGTGGTAACTCTAATACATATGCATTAGATCCTATTTTCTTAATTATTTAGAAAGGTCCAGCTCCCCGGGCATGCAATTTCTTCATAGTCCCCGGTGGAAACCTTTCAGGTCTAAGTTTTATCATGACAGAGTCCCCTTCATTAAATTCCTTTATCCATTTATGTGAATTAGCCACATGCTTATAAACTTCATTACTCATTTGAATTTTCTTACTAATTTCCTTATGTAATTCTTTAAGATGCTGTGCATATGACTCGACAGACTCAGATACACGTGCGTGTGTGGGTAATGGGATAAGGTCGATAGGTCTCCTAGGTCTGTAACCATGGACAATCTCAAAGGGACTTTTACTAGTAGACCTATTGACCGAGCTGTTGTATGCGAACTCAGCACGAGGTAAAAGTAAATACCAATTTCCCAGATTCTCTCCAACAAGGCACCTTAATAAGTTCCCTAGACTTCTATTTACAACTTCAGTTTGTCCATCCGTCTGAGGGTGGTAAGCAGTTGAGAATTTTAGTTTTGTTCCTAGTAGGTGCCAAAGAGTTTTCCAAAAATAGCTTGTGAAACGGACATCCCTATCTGAAACAATGGTTTTAGATAACCCATGTAACTTGACTACTTGATCGAGAAAAAGCTTGGCTACCCTGGAGGCATCAAAAGTTTGGGAACAGGGTATAAAATGGGCCATTTTCGAAAATCTGTCGACCACTACAAATATTGAATCGTGTTTTCTAAGGGTCTTGGGCAGTCCTAAAACGAAGTCCATGCTAAGATCCTGCCATGGACAATCCGGCACAGGTAAAGGAGTGTATAACCCGGTGTTTTGTCTCTGATGTTTGGCAACCGCACATGTCCTACATCGGGCAACAATATTGGCTACTTGTCTCTTAAGGCCTGGACAGTAAAATTTCTCCTCAATTATCAATATGGTCTTGTTTCTTCCAAAATGGCCAGCCAAACCTCCAGCATGGGTTTCCCAAATTAGAAAATCTCTCAAGAAAGTCTTCGGAACACAAAGCTTGTTTTCCTTAAATAGATAATCATCTAAAAGGGTGTACTCACTGTGGTCACTAGATGGTCCTAATTTCAGAGCTTGGTAAACTTCACTAAAGTCTGGACAATTATCATACTCATCCGTAAGTCTTTCAAATCCAACAACTTCAGTGCTAATCGAGTTCAAAAGCAGGGCTCTATGACTTAATGCATCGGCCACCTTATTCTTAGTTCTAGCATGATGTTTTAGGACAAACGTGTAGGCTTGGATGTATTCGACCCACTTGGCATGCCTAGGATTCAGCTTTTTCTAGGAACTAAGGAATCTAAGGGCCTCGTGATCAGAAAACAGGACAAATTCATGTGGTAGTAGATAGTGCCTCCAATACCTTAAAGCTTGCACTACCGCATAGAGCACTTTATCATAGGTGGAATACTTAAGCTTGGCTTCATTTAATTTTTCACTAAAGAAAGCTATGGGATGGCTCTCTTGGCTTAAAACTCCACCTATTCCAACTCCAGATGCATCACAAGCAACCTCAAAAACCTTGAAAAAATCAGGCAATCTTAAGATAGGTGCTTGTGTCATTTTCTTCTTAACATCTAGGAAGGCCCTATCAGCAGCTTTTGTCCATTCAAATTGGCCTTTTCTAATGCAATCTGTGATTGGCGCAACTATGGTACTAAACCCTCGAATGAATCTTCTATAAAAAGTAGCTAGGCCATGAAAACTTCGTACTTCATGAATACTTTTTGGCACTGGCCACTCAATAATTGATTTGATCTTTTCAGGGTCAGCAGAAACTCTGTCAGGTGTGACAACAAAACCTAGGAAAATGACTCTATGGATAAAAAAGTCACATTTCTTAAGGTTTGCAAAGAGACTATTTTCCCTAAGAGCTAAACAGACTTGATTCAAGTGGTCCAAATGGTCCTTCTGGGTCCTGCTATATATAAGAATGTCATCGAAGTAAACTACGACAAACTTTCCTATAAATAACCGTAGGACTTGATTCATAATCCGCATAAAGGTACTAGGAGCATTGGATAGTCCGAAAGGCATTACTACCCACTCAAAAAGACCCTCCTTGGTCTTGAATGCAGTCTTCCACTCATCCCCTGGTCTAATCCTAACATGATGATAGCCACTCTTAAGGTCAATCTGTGAAAATATTGTTGCTCCGGCCATCATATCTAACATGTCATCCAAACGGGGTATGGGAAACCTATATTTTATTGTGATCTTATTAATGGCACGACTATCAACGCACATCCTCCAAGTGCCATCTTTCTTAGGGGTCAGTAATGCTGGTACTGCACAGGGACTCAAACTCTCTCTAATAAATCCTTTCCTAAGGAGATCCCCTACTTGTCTTTGTAACTCTAAATGTTCGGTAGGGTTCATCCTATAGTGTGGAAGGTTGGGTAGGGTGGCTCCTGGGACCAAGTCAATGGCGTGCTGGATGTCCCTAAGTGGTGGAAGCTGGTCAGGTAGGTCATCTGGAAATACATCCTTAAAGTCTTCTAACACTTTAGCCACTTCCTGAGGGCGTTCTTTTTGGGAAGGCTCCTGAATTTCCTTAGTGGTTAAAATCCAAACATGTGTACCCTCAGTGAGTTCTTTCTCAATTTCCTTTTCAGTGATCAAATTGACTCCCGTTTTCTTTTCCTTTAAGTGGCTTGATCCTCTCTTAACAATGTCCTTAGATGGTGTTGGGTTAATCACAAACTTCTTTCCTAGGTGCATGAATGAGCAAGAATTTGATCGGTTGTATAGGGTCGCGTCATGGTCAAATAACCAGGGTCGACCTAGGATGATACTGCTCACTCCCATTGGTAAGACATCACACCACACTTTCTCCTAATAGGATTGTAACTGGATTTGGACTAGGCACCTATGTTTGATAGGAATCGAAGTGGAGTCTATCCAAGAAACCTTATATGGAGTCGAATGGGGAACTGTGGACAAGCCTAAAGTTTTGACAGTACTAGTGGATATGGCATTTACACAACTCCCACTATCTATGATTATTTTATATACCTTATCCCCTAACTTGATGAATGTTTGTAGGATGTTAGTCCTACGCCAATCTTCCTGTGTCGCGTTTTGGATAAGGATGCATCTGACTACTCCCAACATATCAAGCTCTATTTGTTCCTCGTCTCCTTCATACTCTTCAGCCAAATTGTCCTCAGCCTGATCTACTTCCTCGACATTATAACCTAGGGGTTCTTTGGGTTCAGACTCACTTTCTTCTAATTCTCCTATGTGTAAGGCCCTAGTTGGACAATTGCTAACGTAATGGCCTAACTTATGACATCTATAGCAAGCCATATTAGAATTTGGAGTCCTCTGAACTTCTGGTGCTTTACCCCTATCATCTTTACGGGTCAGAGGGGTGCTAGGGTTGGGTCGACTGGGTCGCATCTGATTTGTTCCTGGCTGCTGACTAGGTGCACTAGTTCTAGGGGGTTCGGGTTTGCGATAAAATGGTCCCCTATGAAATCTCTCGGCATCTCGTGCTACCTGGTAAGCTAGCTCTAAGTCATGGACTTCTCTCAGAAATAACTCCTTCTGGATCTCTTCTCTCAATCCTGCCCTAAATCTCGACAAAGTAACTGACTCAGACTCATCTACATTGCATCTCATTACAAATTCATCAAATTTGGCAATGTATTCGGCTACACTCTTGGTTCCCTGGGTCAATCTCTGCCACTGGTCTAGAAGTCTCTGGTGGTAGGACATAGGAAGGTACTTCTCTCTAAGCCTAAGTTTCATTGACCTCCAGGTTACTATGGAAACATCACCTCTTTGCCTAATGAACCTCTCGACATTTCTCCAATACAGCCTAGCCTGACGAATTAACCTAAGCTTCGCGAACTTGCATTTTCTCTCCTCTGTCATGTCATACCAATCAAAGTACTGATCCATCTCTCCCTCCCAATCTATGTAAACCTTAGAATCCAGATTTCCATCGAATGTTGGTGCTTCCAATCTAATACTCCTAAGGGTTCGCTCATCACGGTCTGTCTGATCTTGATTGTGTCTCCTAGGGTTTGGCTCATAGACTGGATCATGGTGTGCTATCCTAGGATTTGGGTCATGGACTCGATCAGGATTGGGCCTCCTAGGATTTGGCTCGAAGAAATGGTCTTGATGAAGAGTTCTTCTAGGGTTGTTAGGTGTCTCAAACTCGGATTCAGGCTCTAACTCATTTTGGACTTCATGATTTCCTCCAGGGGTATGAGCTTCTAATCGATCAAGTCTAGTAGTGATGTGGGTTATCTGATCAGTCAAGTTTTGATTGGTCTGGGCTAATTGATCAGTTAAGTTTTGGTTTAGCCTGGTCATTTGGTCATTCAAGGATTTTATTAGACTCTCAAAGTTTTGTTCCATGGTTACACTAGATTGGGCTTGGGTTTGCTGATAAGGTGCTCCTGATCTAGTTGCCATGCACACGGACTCAACTCGGACTAGGGGTTTTGCTAGACCTAGAGTACAAATCAAATATAAGGTCAAATTGACAATCCGGGTTGTAGTAACTTGGCACCTGGCCAGGTAAGTGTAAGGTTAGTGGAGGTTCCTCATTGCTTGCCTTAGACACCAATTTGAAATTGGCCAGGTAAGCGAACCAACCCACTTTCCTTCGGGCTCTAGTCCCTGAACCACTTGCCTAGACACCAGATACAAGCACACACAAACAGGGTGTCAAAGTTGGCTTGACACTTGACTCGACCCGACCTTGTGGGTGTCCCTAGCTCGCTAGAGCAATTAAATGTCTAATCCGTTTTAATTAGGGTTGGGCTCGTTATGCAAGTTGATGATTTTTGGGCTAGGGACAGGTAATGAAATCCTGACCCTATGTCAATTTGATGCCCTTAATTTTGATAACCATGAAATGAATGCAACAAACATATGGATCCAAATTTCAGGTGCAGAATTAGTGTGTTGCAATTCTTAAGTGATAGAAAAGTGCAATGTAACAGATTCAAAAAATTTAAAAAACTCACAGAAGATTGCTAACTTCTAGATGATATGCCATACGAAAGGATATTTAAAAATAAATTTTATACTATGCTGAGCAGATACTGAAAACTAGATAAAAAAAACAGGACTGAACATAAAGGAATTTCAGTGATAGTGATGGGATGCGAGAATTTTCATTTTTTTTGTAATTTTCTTCTGAATATTAAATTTTACGTGATGATAACTAACTTAATATGCAGTAGAAAAAAAATTATTTTAATAAAAAATTAACTACTTTCATTCAGACTTTTATGCAAATCTCAGTCAGCTCATTCAAAAATATAACAAGCAGAATTTAAACAAACAAAGGCATTTACATACCAAACTTCAACCTAAAAATTCACGTCCGGCCAGGGGCTCATTATTCCCATGGGTCGTGACAGTGTACTGGTGTACACCCTCTCAGGAGGCGTGAATTTTAGATCTAGATTGGATTTTAAAAATAATAACTAAGTAGCATGTATGAATGCTATGCATGCAGAAAATTTCAGCAACCTACCTAAATGCACAAATTCAAAAGTAACCCTAACCTACAATGCTCTGATAACAAAATGATGGGGGACATGTATCGAATGATGCATTTGAAGAATTAGATGGACTAAATGAAAATGAAATAGATAAACATGTAGCTATTCTACGTAAAAGAAATAGAATTATATGAAAGGAACATAAGGAAAAGAACTAGACTAGAAAAGAATCTCTCAAAGTAATTAAGAAGGGATCTTCGTGGTTAGAAAACCACACAGGTTAGGACTAGCCTACTTTCCTATTTCAGATCTGAAAGAAGATTATAAAGATGGCTATCCGGCTATTAATAATCTGAAATTCAGAAAAGAGACACTCAAGATGAAGTACTAAGAATAGCAAGGAGTTACTATAGATCTAAAGGCACCTTGTTTATGATTCCTTGGCACAGTAGACCTTCACCTTGAAAACTAGGAGACCCGGGGATCCTGCATAGATACATAGTAAAATTAAAATATTTAGATGGAAGAATGGAGAAATGAAAGAGGAAATTAGGAATGGAAGAAATGGCTTAGATTTGGCTTTAAGTAGATCTCCTTTGGCGTCCTTTGCTTGAATCATCTTCAATTGTTGGCGTGGAGAACTCCATTATAGATTATCTCTTTTAGAAGATGGGAAGGTTGAAATTGGAGAGGCTTGAAGAGGATTCTTCAAGGGTGGCCGAATGGGATTGGAAAAGGGACTAGTAGCTTGTTTGGTTAAGTATCCTAGGTCTCACACCTACCTTCTCTCAAGGGTCTTTGGCTAGCAAAGGAAGAAAGCTTTCTTAGAAAAAAAATTCATTTCATTCATCATCTTCATTACAAGAGAATTCTAGGAGCTTTTATAAACCTTAAGCTCCTTTTCAAATTCAAAATGCAACACTTTTTATGGAGAAAATCAAGGGGTGTCCCATGAAGATAGGAGTGGCCCATTCAAATTTAAATCTCCTAATTACAAGGTGGGCACCCATAAAGAGTGGAGCTTCATTCAAATTTGAAAATTCATGGTTGATGTGTCTTGGTGATGTGGCATGATTTATCCTCCAAGTTGGCATGACTTGTCTTCCAAGGTGGCATGGTGCTTTGATGATGTGGTGCTCCAAGTAGTTGGTGAAGTTGGTTGCACTCATTCTTGCTTAATTGAAGCCCAATGCAAGTAGATCTTGAACCCGACTCAATACAAAGCCAATTTAACTCTAATTGGACCCAAATTAAAATAAAACAGGACTCAATTATTCAAATAAAATAAATACAGGACTCATAGACTTATTACAGGACTTAAATTTTTAGTCTTCTATCCATAAAGAACTTGGCATTAGCTGAAGCCTCTTCCTGAGCCTGGTGCCCGCACCACAAGGACCATCTAGTGATCATAGTGACTATACCCTTCTAGATGGTTATCTTTTTAAGGAGAATAGGCTTTGCATCCCAAGAACCTCCTTAAGAGATTTTTTAGTTTGGGAGATACATGCGGGAGGTTTGGCTGGCCACTTCGGACGAAACAAGACTATCTTGGCTGTTGAGGAACAATTTTACTAGCCAGGCCTTAAGAAACAAGTAGCAAACCTTGTAGCCCGATGTAGGATATGTGCTGTTGCAAAGCAGTAAAAGAAGAATGCCGGGCTATACACTCCATTACCTATACCTGAGTGTCCATGGCAGGATCTAAGCATGGACTTTGTTCTAGGATTATCCAAGACCATTCGAAAACATGATTCAATCTTTATGGTGGGCGACCGGTTTTCAAAAATGGCCCATTTCATACCTTGCTCCCAAACTTCCGATGCCTCTAGGATAGCCAAACTCTTTCTTGATCAAGTAGTCAGACTCCACGGGTTACCAAAAATCATAGTTTCTGATAGAGATGTCCGCTTCACAAGTTACTTCTGGAAAACCCTTTGGCACTTATTAGAAACCAGACTGAAATTCTCCACAGCCTACCATCTCCAGACTGATGGACAAACCGAGGTTGGAAATAGAAGTCTAGGGAACTTGCTGAGATGCTTAATGGGAGAAAGTCTAGGGAACTGGGATTTGTTATTGCCACGTGCTGAGTTCGCTTACAACAGTTCGGTCAATAGATCTATGGGCAAAAGTCCCTTTGAGATAGTCCATGGTTACAAGCCTAGGAAGCCTTTAGATCTAATCCCACTACCTATTCACACACGTGTCTCTGAGTCTGCTGAGTCTTTTGCACAGCATGTCACAAATCTGCATAAAGAAATCAGTAATAAGATCAACCTGAACAATGAAACTTACAAACACTTAGCTGACTCACATAAGAGGGCTAAAGAATTCTGTGAAGGAGATTATGCGATGATTAGGCTCAACCCTGAACGGTTCCCCTCTGGAACCATAAAGAAGCTGCATGCCCGCGGAGCGGGACCTTTCAAGATCTTAAAGAAAATAGGGCCTAATGCATATGTTTTGGAACTTCCACCTGATATGGGTATCAGTACAACCTTTAATGTTTCAGACCTAGTAGAATACAAAGAACTAGTACTAATACCTAGTGAGCCTTTTGGGCCAGAAACTTTCATTGAGAGTGAACATATTTTCGAGTGTCCACCACTAACCCTACCTGAGCGGAGAGAGAGGATTGAGAGAATCCTGGATGACAAGACCATTACTACCAGGAATAAGGACTATCAGCAATACCTGGTTCAATGGCAAGGTCGACCTGAGTCTGACAACTCTTGGATTACTCGAGAGGACCTACAAATACTTAACCCAGACTTGTTCGAGCATTACCAGGGCAAAACTGAACCATACTCGACTGGGTCGAGTTCTGCCCACCCCAGGAGAATTGGTGTGGACACCAGAAACTGAAAGAAACTTCACTCCAACAAGTTAATCAAGTCTTAAAGCAATGAAAGCCAGCTACAAGTCTCAAATTCTGGACCCCAGAATTTGACCACATGAAGAAGAGAAGACACATCAACCAAGCAAGAGAAAATGACCATCAACTAGGACTACTTGGCGCCACATGTCATTTCTTATCCAAGTAGAAGACCATCTCATCATGCCATGTCATCAGGCGCCACCTCACTAGTCACCTCATCACTCTTTGGCACCAACAAGGAAGATTCAAATTCAAGGAGGTTGGCCACACCCCTCCAAGTCCTCCACCAAATCCTCCAACCCCCCGCATCCCTCCAAACTCTCCACCAAATCCTCCAACCCCCTTGTAATCCTTCTCAATTTGGGGAGTTTTTAAATTTCAAAAGCTAGCTTTGTGAGGCTATTAAAGGCCTTGGACGCCCATTGTAAAGGGGATTGATTTTGGAGGGAATGAATGAAAAGTGAAGTTGAATTTTGGAAGTAGAAGTTGTCTTGTATTTTTTTTTTTATGTGAAAGTTTCCCATCCTTTTTCCTCCACGCCAAAGCCCTTCTTTTTCCCTAGCAAAGCATCTTCCAAGCTCAAGTGAAGGCATTGGAGTCGGCCAGATCTACTCAAATTTCTGTTCTTAGTTCATAAATTCTCCCATCCCTTCTATATGTTCTTATCCTTCTTCCTTAACTTTGATCTTCATTGCAGGGTATTTCGAAGACTTTGAGTTATGGGCTAGGTTCACCTTGACAAAGAACCAACAAGCTGAAGCCCCAAGTCCAGAGTTCTGATCTCTGTTATCCAGGTTTTTCAGTTCTGAGCGTTGGTAGTTTCAAGATATAAATCAAAAGAAGGTTGGAAAGCTCATCAAGGTAAGTCCACAATCATTAGCCCCTATTGTCTAGATCTTCTTCCCTCTTAGTTTAGGATTTTATCTAATCAAGTAAAAGTCCCATTTCTTATAATCCTTAAGTCTTATTATGATGAGTACAATGCTAGTGTAATTAGGTTTCATTGCTCTACAAACCATATTCAAAACATTAATCATATGCTTGCCGCATCAAGTCCAATATGGCTCTCTCTTGTCTCAGCTATGAATACGTCAAGACGCTGCCTCATAATGAATACATCTATCTCGATTCGTTTGACTCTGTCCTCTATACTATCATAAATGCCTGGAGTCTCCATCTGCACTGGCTAAGGCTGTGCAGATGTGGAAGGATCAGACTGAGGAGCAACCGCTGGCTGCGCTGCCATCTCAGGCTGAGTCTCGCTGGGTCCTGCCTCACCGGAGAGAATCTGCTCCTCCTCTGCTGCGTCGTCATCATCAGCTCGGTCCTCGACCTGACCTGATATCCTGCTTATCCACTGGCCTCGGAATAAGTGATAGCCCATCCGATGCAATGACCTGATGTCATACACATCGGTGTGAAGCAATGTACGATAAGGCTCATCTTGAAAGCTGACTCCATACTCCCGAAACAATACTGTCAATCCCATGCCATAAGGTAAACAGAGCCTCTGGCTAGTCGATGCCTCTGTAATCTGATGTACCATCAGTACTGGAATGCATACTAGCATGCGCTGAACCAGTGAGACCATCACGAGCAGCTCTGGCTCTATGATATAATCAAAACGTCCAGTCTTCGGCAGAAGAATCCGGGCGACGATGTGGTACAGTAGTCTCATCTCTGCAAACAACCTGGATGCTGGTACAGTGGCTTCCTCTGGTAGAATGTCGGACTCGAAAATACACTAAAGACCATTGACTTGATCCATCAGACTATCAACAACAGATCCCGTCATCGGTATATCCCATACTCTGCTCAGAATCTCTGAAGTAATGGGGATATCCCGTCCTCTGACCAGTGCCAACCAACCATCAAACCCACGGGCGAGTGATCCGTAGAACTCTCTCATCAGCCCGGGATAATATCTCTCACTGAGAGAACAGAATGTAGCCAGACTAGCCTGTCGAATCTACTCTCCAATCCAAAAATGCTGCTGGTCCACAAATAAAAAGTCCACTCGACATCCTCCAACCACAGTCTTTGAGTTCATCTGGTTAGATGGAACAAACAAGGATCGTGCGGGCGGATCCAGAGCTCTAGACTCATGTCGGGCCTTCGTCCTTCTCTCTTCTTCTTGGTTTGACTGACGAGGTCAACGAACAACTTGTTTGCGAGGTCCTATTACTTGGATTGAAGAATTGGATAGGTTTTTGGTTGAAATTTGGGGTTTCTAGGGTTTAGAAATCAAAATCTAGGCGGAATCCAACCAAAAAATAGGCTACCAATCTTTCAAATCAATGAAACAATGGCTAAAATAGTGAAATAGGGAGTGAGAACAGTAGAGATACCTTAAACCCTTGTGTCGGCTCGAAGGAGAAAAAATTTGGAGAAAAATGGTTTGGAAACCCCTTAAATCTCAGTCTGCTATCGTTCATGTGTCGGCTTACGCATGTGTCGACACATTTTGGTGTCGACACATAGATGTGTCGACTCAACGACTTAAAACCAAAAAAATTGGAATTTCACGGGCAGATCAAAATCAATTGAAATACCTTAAATTTGGAGTCAAATCAACAATGATTGAATATGATTTATCATGATTAAGGTCAAATTGATTTAGTTTGAGTCAAGTGTAGGAAATATTTAATCAAATGGATTGATGATCCCGAGCTCTCTTCTAATCATATAGAATCAATCTTCCAGAAGAGGTTTAGTTAAAATATCAGCTAATTGAAATTCAGTACTAATAAATTCAAGCAAAACATCATTGTTTTCTACATGATCCCTAATAAAATGATGTCTAATTTCAATGTGTTTACTCCTAGAGTGTTGAACAAGATTTTTAGTCAAGCAAATAGCACTGATATTATCATATTTAATAGGCGTACTAGCCAACTTGAGTCCAAAGTCTTCAAGTTGTTGCTTAATCCACAAGATTTGAGCACAACAATTTTCTGCTGCAATATACTCGCCTCAACTGTGAATAGTATAACTGAAGTTTGTTTCTTGCTAAACCATGAGATTAAGTTAACTCCAAGAAATTGGTAAGTACCGCTAGTACTCTTTCTATCCAATTTACAACCAGCAAAATCCGCATCAGAATATCCAATTAATTCAGCAGATGAATTTCTAGAATACCATAAACCAATACTAATAGTACCAGACAGATATCTAATAATGCGCTTAACAGCCATAAGATGTAATTCTTTAGGTTCAGACTGATATCTTGCACACATGCAAACACTAAACATTATATCTGGTCTACTAGCAGTTAAATACAATAAAGAGCTTATCATACCTCTGTATAACTTTTGATCTACAGATTTACCATGTTCATCTTTTTTAAGTCTATAAGAGGGGCTCATAGGCATACCTATTGGTTTAGTAGTCTCCATTCCAAACTTCTTGATAATTTCTCTTGTATACTTAGCTTGGTTGATGAAGATACCATCAATAGTTTGCTTGATTTGGAGTCCGAGAAAGAAATTGAGTTCTCCCATCATGCTCACCTCGAACTCACCCTGCATTAGCTTAGCAAACTCTTGACAAAGAATTTCACTAGTAGCACCG
The DNA here is from genome assembly GCA_021397845.1 of Areca catechu. Classification (NCBI taxonomy): domain Eukaryota; kingdom Viridiplantae; phylum Streptophyta; class Magnoliopsida; order Arecales; family Arecaceae; genus Areca; species Areca catechu. The sequence continues at coordinate 33,463,776 of CM038041.1, forward strand.
AAAATGATGTTATCAACATAAATTTGCACTACTAACAAATCATTATCTTTTTTTTTCAAAAATAGTATTTTATCAACATTTCCTCTAGAAAATTTATTTTCAATCAAAAATTTGCTTAGTCTTTCATACCATGCTCTAGGTGCTTGCTTTAATCCATAAAGTACTTTATGTAATTTAAAAATATGATCAGAATGTGCATAATTTTCAAATCCATGTGGTTGTTCAACAAAAACTTTTTCAGTTATAAAACCATTTAAGAAAGCACTCTTAACATCCATTTGAAATAATTTAAAATTCATAAAATAAGCAAATACTAATAATAGCCTAATTGATTCGAGTCTAGCAACAGGAGCAAAAGTTTCATCAAAGTCAATCCCTTCCTCCTGATTGTAGCCTTTAGCAACTAGCCTAGCTTTATTTCTAATAACAATACCATTTTCATCTAATTTATTCCTAAATATCCATTTCGTACCAATAATTGAAATATTAGATGGTCTTGCTATAAGTGTCCAAACATTATTCTATTAAATTGAATTAGTTCTTCTTACATAGCACTGATCCAATTAGAGTCTTTTTCAACTTTTTCAAAACATTTAGGTTCTACTTGAGATACAAATACTATATAATCACATTCATTTCTAATAGAAGCTCGAGTCTTACCCCTTTAGATGGATCACCTAAGATTAATTCCTTAGGATGTCCATGAGCATACCCCACTCCTTAGGTAGATCTTGATGCTTTAGAGTGTCATCTTCTTTCTCATCCTTGTCTTGATTTTCTTCATTTGGTTGAGCTTGATCATTCAATGTTAGCTTCTGTAGCTTGTCAGCACCTGCACATTCATCAGATGTATCCTCTTTTCTCGAGGACTTGTTAGTACATTCTTCAAAAATAACATGCACTGACTCTTCCATAACCAAAGTTCGTTTATTAAATACTCTGTATGCCCTGCTTGATGTAGAGTATCCTAAAAAGATACCTTCATCAGACTTGGCATCGAACTTTCTAAGATGATCTTTTTCATTGTTCAAAACAAAATATTTATAACCAAAAACTCGAAAATATTTTAAAGTCGGTTTTCTTTTGTTCCAAAGTTCATAAGGAGTTTTCTTTAAAATAGGGTGTATTAAAACTCGATTTAAAATATAACAGGCTATATTAATAGCTTCAGCCTAAAAATACCTTGGCAAATTATTTTTACAAAGCATAGTGCATGCCATTTCTTCCAAAGTAAGATTTTTTCTTTCTACTACCCCATTCTGCTGAGGTGTCCTAGGTGCAGAAAAATTGTGTTCTATTCCTTTTTCATTGCAAAAGTTTTCTAAATCTTGATTTTCAAATTCAGTTCCATGATCACTACGGATATAAATAATTGAAACACCTTTCTCGTTTGAAACTTTTCGATAAAACTTTATAAATACAAAAAATGATTCATCTTTTTGTGCTAAAAAGAAAATCCATGTAAATCTTGAAAAATCATCCACAATGACTAATCCATATCTCTTGCCTCCTAGACTTGATATTCTAGTTGGTCCAAAGAGATCCATATGAAGTAGTTCAAGTGTCATACTAGTAGTTACAAATCCATTTGGTTTGAAAGAAGTTTTGACTTGTTTATCAAATTAACATGCTTGGCAAATTCTATCTTTTTCAAAACTAAGTTCGGGTAAATCTCTAACCAAATTCTTTTTGCAAAGTTTTGAAATAAGGTACATACTAGCATGCCCTAACATTTTATGCCATAGCCAACTAGTCTCTTCTTTAGTAGAATTCATTACAATAAGGCATTCTCTATTAGGCAATGATAGATCATCCAGGTCTACCAAATAGATATTTTCATGCCTTTTTTCAATGAATTGTACTCCATTTATATCCGGACTAGTAATCATGCAATATGATGATTTAAAAACTACTTGAAAACCTTTATCGCAAAACTGACTGATACTTAAAAGATTATGCTTTAAACCATCTACTAAAAGTACATTATTAATACTACTAGAAGGAGTTATGTGAACCTTACCAATACCAATGATTTTTTTTTTACCATTATCATCAAAGGTCACACTCCCTCCATTCAAAGCTTCAAGAGAAGTGAATTGCTTCACATCTCCAGTCATGTATCTTGAGCAACCACTGTCAAGATACCAAACTCTTTTGTTCTCCTTGGTTGCAAGACACACCTGCAATAAAATCAAACTTTATTTTTAAGTACCCAAGCCAACTTGGATCCTTTAGGGTTAGCATTCAAAATGGTTCTTTTTGGAACCCACATTTTACCAAAAGAAATGATTTTTCTAAAATTACATTGATATGATTTATGACCTAGCTTTTTGCAAGTAAAACAAGTAATGCTAGATGATGCAGGTATAAAAAAGTTTTTAAAGTACTTTTGTTGCTTCTGTGGTATATATCATAAATCTGCCTTATTAAAAACTGCTCTTTTATTGTTTAAGAGTAAATTTAACTTTTCTGAACTATAAGTGAATTTCTCAACAAAAGATTTTATCTTTTCAAGTTCATTTTTGTACTTAGCATTTTCAAGTACAAAATCTTTGTTTTTCTTTAAAAGATCATTGTTAGAAATAACATTTTTAGGTCTTTTAAAACTTCATTTTCCATAGACGAAGCATTATTTTTCTTTTCCAAAACATCTAATTTGGATTTTAAAGTACTAACATCATTAAGTAAAGTATTATTTTCCAAAGAAAAACTATTTGCATGCTTTTTTAATTTCTTATTTTTAGATAAAACTGATTTATAATCATGCATGAGTTCTTCAAAAACATTCCTAAGTTCATCAAAAGTGAAATCAATTTCAGTATTAGAACTTACCTCATCATTGTCCTGATGTGCCATGAAGCAGAGATTTGCAACTTCAGTCGGCTCTTCTTCTGAACTGGAGTCCTCGCTGTCACTCTAAGTGGCCATCATTACTTTCTTCCTTAATTTCTTTCTGGATTTCTTAAGATGAGGACAGTCAAACTTGTAGTGTCCCGGCTTCTTGCCCTCAAAGCATATAGGTACTTCCTTCTCCTTTTCCTTTTCTTTTTCTTTCTCTTTCTCTTTTCCTTTTTCCTTGGATTGATATTTCTTTTTGGAAGGAAATTTTCTCCTCTTCATGAGTCTTCTAAACTTTCATGCAAGGAGAGCTTCTTCACCTTCTTCTTCCTCTTCATCTTCGAACTCATCTATTGAGAATTCTTCTTGGATATTTGACTTGAAAGCAATCCCCTTCTTCTTCTTGTCCATGTCCATAGATTTTTGTTTAAGATTAAGCTCATAAGTCATGAGCGATCCAACTAGCTGCTCAAGAGGTAACTTGTCGACATCCTTTGCTTCTTGAATTGCGGTCACCTTCGGATCCCATGATGTTGGAAGTGATCTAAGAATTTTAGTCACAAGATCAGTATTAGACATAACTTTACCAAGACTTCCCATATCATTAACTATATTAGTAAATCTTGTGTACATATCAGTAATAGATTCATTTGGTTCCATACGGAACATCTCATAAGTGTGCACTAACATATTAATCTTAGTGTTCTTTACTTGATCGGTACCCTCATGGATAACTTCAAGTGTGTCCCATATTTCTTTGGCAGATATGCATGTAGATATCCTATTAAATTTACTAGAATCTAATGTACAATAAAGGAGATTCATTGCCTTAGCATTAATCTCGGATTGTTTAATGTCATTTTCATCCCAATCCTCTTCAAGTTTTGGGATGGAAACACAATTAACCACTACCGAAGGAATATGAGGACCCTTATCTACTACTTTCCATAAATTGTAATCAATAGAATGCATATAAATTCTCATCCTAGTTTTTCAATAAGTATAATTTGTTCCATTAAAAAATGGTGGTCTATTTGAGGCTTGTCCCTCAACTACACTAGCACCAATTGGGGCTGCCATAGATCTTTACTCAAGGCGGTAAAGACTATACACTGAGAACAGGGCCCTAATATCACTTGTTGCCTAGTAAGCAACCCAAGAGAGGGGATGAATTGGATCTCTAAAAATTAATACGGCAAGCTACTAACTTAACAAAACTTGATACTAAGCAAAGCAATCCAATTCAACAAGTATATAAGCAAGGTACTATGATTCAAATACAATGCTCTAAAATATAAGTGCAGTGAAAATTAAGAACAATAAATAAAAAGCAAACTGAGAGAGATCAAGCAATCACAACATCAAAAATTATAGTGGTTCGGTGCTATATAATGCACCTACATTCACTCTCCAAGATTCCCTTGGAAATTCACTATAATCACACGATTACAGCCGATTATTTTACGGGCTCACTAATCAAAACCCGACTTATTTTCACAAGGCTCACAAGTCACAACCTTACTTGGTTTTATGGGCTAACCAAGAACCTAATTGGTTTTCACAAGGCTAACCAACAACCTCCCTTGATTTTCCGGGCTAACCAAGAATCTTAGTAGTTTTGCGGGCTAACTACCAATCTAATTGGTTTTTCAAGGCTTACCAATAACCTCACTTAGTTTTACAATAGGCTAACTAAGAACCCTTACAAAAAAAATAGTTTAAAAGTAAAGAACCAATGTACGCTTTCTAAAACAAAGCGAATATCTCAATGTAGCTCGATGTAGAGTTGCTTTGCACTTGTTGAAGCCTTTTGAATGCCCAAGTATGGATGATCTTCAATGCTCTTGAGTGCTTGGAGGCTTCCTTTAGCTTGAAGGTGGTTGAAACTTGAAGGAATAGATGTTAAAGCTCACTTTTCTTCTTTCTTCTCAAAGCTCTTAATGTTCTTCAAAAGATTCCTTTTGATTTGACTTTAGAGCATATAAATACCTTCCCAAGGTCTCAAAACCGAAATCTAGCCATTATACTTGAAAAACTAGCCATTGGGGGCATTTTGGATGAGTTCTGCGTTTGAAAAAACTAGCCGTTACTGTTGCCATAACTTTATGTGTCGACAATTTCTCAGTTGAGTCGACACATAAGGTTGACACATGTTCTTCTTGAGTCGACACTTAAATAAAATTACTCCATTCTGATTCTCTGAAAATCTCATATATGTCAATACCTTCTCAGTTGAGTCGACACCTTGAGTTGATACCTTGCTTCCATGTGTCGACACTTCAGCTGTTCCTTCAATTTCTGCAAGTTCTGTGGCTTGAAAGTCTCAAGCGATGTGTTGATCCATGTATCGATACCTTGAGTCGACACCACAGGTCCAGGTGTCGATACTTCATCTGTGCCATTTGAAACATTACTGCATACCGGCCTGAGTCGACACTTCTCATATATCGACAGTTCATGTTACGTGTCGACACTTTGAGTCGACACTTCTTTGAAAAATTCATAGAAGGTACTGAATTTAAGCTGGAACATGTTTCCACTTAGCTTAGCTATCCATTCAACCATATCTTAAGTGTCTAAGTCTTCTTTTTTAGCAAACTTCTCATTCAACTTGGCTTCTTCAAAATAATTGGGCTTCATCAAATTTTATGAGCACCTTTTCAATAAAAACACACTCAAAGCAAATCATTAGTCCTCAACTTATACTTAACTATCTTGCTTATCATCAAAATAATTAGTGGAGTCAACAATGTCCCTTGTTAAAAATAAAAATAAAAGATATATGGAGCTTGGAGATCATTAAGGGTCGGTTGGGGGAAAAGATCATTAAGGTTTGTATTATCAATGATTTGCCACTTAATTAATGCTCAGCACCGGAGTACACATTTGAGATAAGATTTGGCCTTGTTTTGGTAAATGAAAACATATTTAATGGAAATGCATACTTACATGTTTTCAATATTTTCACTAAAATAATGATTTTCAACAAAATCTTCAGTCAAACCCACTTTTCTGATGTTCTAAGGAAGTTTGGAACCTTGATTGTTATTTTGTACAGAAGTAGACATATTTGAGAATGCGAATGTCATAATTTTCTAAATGGCTATCATAATTTTTAACTAGGATTAAAGTAAAGGTATTAACCCCTTCTACTTGGACTACGCGTCATCTGTGGCCTGAATTATGATTTTCAGAATATCATAACATGCCGTGGATGCTAAAAGATTATTAATATAGGCCACAATAGGATTACAACATCCCAGTTAAAAAATTAAGATATTATAGTTAAAAAATTATGACACCCATATAAAAAATATTAAAGTATATATATTAACCCCTTCTACTTAGACTACGTGTCATCTATAGCCTGAACTATAACTTCTAGAATATCATAATGTGCCACAGATACTAAAAGACTATTAATATCAGCCGAAATAGGATTATGATATCCCAGTTCAAAAATTATGATATCCTAGTTAAAAAATCATGATACCCTAGCAGAAAACATTAAAACAAAGATATTAACCCTTTCCACTTGGATTACCTATCATCTGTGGTAAGAATTATAACTGTCAAAATATCATGATACATTACTAAGAAAAAAATGGTAAATAAATGCTAAAGTATAATTACAACATCCAAGTTTTAAACTTATGACATCCTAATTAAAAAACTATGATACCATGGCATGAAACATGATATCCCTGTATAATATCATGACATTTCTTCAAATATTTGACATTCCGGCAAAGAACATAATATCTTATATCCAATAAACTACATATAATGAGCAAAATATATTTATAATATTTCAAGTTGAAATAATTACATAAATTCTCTTTTTATTTATGTTTAAGGGATAATATCCATTGAATTACAAATTTCTGATACCATGTTACAAAAATTCAAGAACTAAAAAGAAAAAATATTACAAATATTTAGCTTTTACATCCTAATTTTTAAAAACACTATCTATCTTCTGATTAAGACTCTCTTTTAATATTCTTGCTGCTAACTGTTATCGGTATAGACTAATATCATCTTGTGTAAAATTTTAATGATCTGGCTTATTCTTGCAAGCAAGAAATGTCATGTATTTCAAAGAATTGTGAAGCCTTCACACTAGGCTATGGAATAATTACAAATTCACCTAAAATATAGAAAAAAAGTAAGATTATAAAAATAATAATATCTATCTAACTATTATAAAAAATGTAAGCCTGCCTAGCTTAAATTTGCATAGGATGTCATAATATTTGAACTAAGATATTATAATTTCTAAACTAGGATACATAATACTGTTTCAGGCTAATTACTCATGATTTTTTCATCATGGCATGTTATGACATTGTGGGTTTCATCATCAGAAAACATCCTCCTTCTTTTTGAATTTGTAATAATGTACTCAATTTTTGTTCATCTACAACAATATTTTTTCCTTTAATAACAGATTCCAAATGATATGTACCAAGAGACAAATTTTCAAAAAAATTTCTGACCAAGGTTGGATAGGTAGATAGATTAAGCATGCAAAAGTGTTTCTAACCCTGAGCATCAAGCCAATCACCCAATTTCAAGTTCTCTTCTTCTAGAAAGTTGAAATCCATAGTTCTTCCAGAGGTTACTTGTCAATTTCCCATAAGAATAACCTGTCTAGGAGCATCTGGAGCATCTGTCGGCTGCTGCTCAAGTTGTTCTTCAGTGGGTTGAGAAGTCGAAGCGTCTAATCTTCGTTTCATCCTCTGTTCCTCCGTAATTGATCGGATCACCTTCCTAGGTCTTTTTCCTACAACCTTTCTAGGTGCCATTGATCTTGGATTAAGGTTTAGGAGGGATTCTAGAGGAGTTTCTATGGCTTAGGAGAGGAAACGGGCGAAGATAAACAGTGGAAATGGAAAGAAGTTAAAGAAAGAAAGCTACAGAACCCTATTTAAAAAAGTCCAAACCCGTCCTTCAAGTTGGCTCGACAGAACAAGGGATTGCTCGAGTCGGCTCGAGCAAAAATAAAGGTTAAAGCTCAAAAGGTCAAACTAAAGGTTTCTATAGCTAAATTGGTATTAGGTAAGTGGTCAATAGCTCTAAAATGATTTTAAAAGACTCTAGATAATTTTTCTTAATTTTGAAAAAGAATAGGTCAAAAATCTTAATATGGGTCACACAGACCTAACTCTTCTCTGATCTTTTTAAATCTATCTTGGCTAAGAGGCTTGATAAAAATATTAGCTAGTTGGTTCTCAATAGGAACAAATTCTAATTCTATGTTGTTATTCAAAACATGGTCTCTAATGAAATGATACCTTATTTTTATATGCTTTGTCCTAAAATGCTAAATTGGATTTTTAGATAAATTAATAGCACTTGTGCTATCACATTTGATAAGAATCTTAGATTAGATAATACCATAGTCTTTTAGCTGTTGCTTAATCCACAACACTTGTGCACAATAGCTCCCTGCAGCCGCATATTCTGCTTCAGCATTGGATAGGGCTACGGAGTTCTGTTTCCTACAGTGCTATGAAATTAAGTTAACACCTAAAAATTGGCATTTGCCACTGGTACTTTTTATATCAATCTTACAACCACCATAGTCAGCATCCGAATAACTAATTAACTTTAAAGATGAATGCTTGAAATACCATAATCCTATATTACATGTGCCTTTAAGATATTTAATAATTCTTTTAACATCAATAATGTGTGATTCTTTTGGATTTGATTGAAAACGTGCATACATACAAACACTAAATAGAGTATCAGGTCTACTGGCAATTAAATAGAGTAGAGATCCGATCATACCTCTATATAACTTTTGATCAACACTTATGCCATTTTCATCTTTATCTAATCTTCATGCAATACTCATGGGTGTTTCAGCTTCCTTACTTGATTCCATGCCAAACTTTTTGATAATCTCTTTAATATATTTGGCTTAGTTGATGAGAATCCCTTTGATTGTTTGATTTGAAGTCCGAGGAAGTAGTTCAGCTCATCCATTAGACTCATTTCAAATTCACCCTGCATTAACTTAGCAAAATCTCGGCACAAAGATTCATCAGTAGATCCAAAAATTATATCATCAACATAAATTTGAACAACTAAAATATCATTGTTTCTCTTTTGAATAAATAGGGTAGTATCTACACTACCTCTTACAAAATTATTTTCAAGTAAAAACTTATACCAGGGTAGAGTCTGTCATACCAGGCTCTAGGTACCTGTTTAAGACCATATAAAGCCTTATTTAACTTGAAGCCTTATTTGATTTGAAAAAGAGTGATCAATAAAACCAGGTGGTTGTTCTACAAAAACTTCTTCGAATAAAAAATCATTTAGAAAAGTGCTCTTTACATCTATCTGAATTAATTTAAAGTTCATAAAACATGCATATACCAGAAGTAATCTAATAGCCTCTAGTCTAGCTACTGGTGCATAGGTCTCATCAAAATCTATTCCTTTTTCTTGGTTATAACCTTGAGCTACCAGTATAGCCTTATTTCTAATTACATTATCTTGTTTATCTAGCTTGTTTCTATAGACCCATCTAGTATCTATAATAGGATAGTCAGATGGTGTCTCTATAAGTGTCCAAACATTGTTCCTCCTAAATTGGTCTAACTCATCATGCATAGCTAACATCCAATTAAGGTCGGTTTCAGCTTCTTCTATGGTATGTGGTTCCACATGTGATACAAAAGTAATTAAATCATATGCATCCCTATATTAAGCTCTAGTCCTAACACCTTATAATGGATCTCCTATAATGAATTCTTTGGGATGTGATTGTATATACTTCCATTCTTTAGGTAGGTCTTCATGATTCTTGCTTACCACCTCTTCTTGTTGTTGTTCACCTGTTTGCTTGTCTTTGATAGTCATGTCCCTTAATTCGTTTTCAAGTGCACCTGCATCATTATCAGCATAGTCTTCTTTTCTAAAAAATGCAATGCCAGTCTCATTGAAAATAACGTAAATAGACTCTTCAACAGTTAAAGTTCTTTTATTGAATACTCGATAAGCTTCACTATTAGTTAAATAACTAAGAAAAATAGTCTCATTAGATTTAGCATCAAACTTACCAAGGTTATCCTTACATTTGTTGAGCACAAAACATTTGCAACCAAAAATATAAAATAATCAATATTTGGCTTTCTATTGTTCCATAATTCATAGGGGATTTTTCTTATAATAGGTCTGATTAAAACTCTATTTAAAATATAGCAAGCGGTATTTATAGCTTTTGCCCAAAAGTATCTTGAAAGATTGTCTTCACAAAGTATTGTACGGGCCATCTATTCTAAGGTCATGTTCTTTCTCTCTACAACACCATTTTGCTGTGATGTTCTAGGAGCAGAGAAGTTGTGGTCAATACCATGCTTTGTGCAAAAGTAATCAAAATATTGATTTTCAAATTTTGTACCATGATCACTAGGAATAGAAATAACAGAAAGATTTTTTTAATTTGAAACTCTTTTATAAAATTTTTTAAAAGCTTTAAAAGTTTCATCTTTATGTGTAATAAATAAAACCCAATTGTATCTTGAAAAATCATCTACAATCACAAGACCGTACTTCATACCACCTAGGCTTGTTGTCATAGTGGGTCCGAATAGATCCATGTAAAGTAGTTCTAAAGGTCTAGTGGTAGAAATAATATTTTTGGATTTAAAACTCCCCTTAACTTATTTTCCTAAATGGCATGCATCACAAACATAATCAAAATCTACTTTAAACTTTGGCAAACCTTTGACTAAATCTTTTAAAATAAGTTTTACAATGGTATGCATGCTAGCATGTCCAAGTCGTTTATGCCATAGTAAACTTGATTCCTTACTCTTATCATTCATTGCTACAAGATTTGTATTACTTGACATAGCTAGATCATTAAGATCTACCACATATATATTTTCAAGTCTATGTCCAATGAACTTTGTACTAGAGTCAAGAGGATCAACTACTATATACATTGATGCCTTGAAGAAAATATTAAAGCCAATATCACATAGTTGACTGATACTTAACAGATTATGCTTTAACTTTTCTATTAGCAATACATTCTCAATAAAGGTGGAAGGAGTAATTTTAATTTTACCAATCTAATTATCCTTCCTTTACGGTTGTCACCAAAAGTTACCATGCCACCATCTTTTTCTTCAAGGGTGAAGAATTTATCTATATCACCTGTCATGTATCTTGAACAGTCGCTGTCAAGATACTATCTTTTCTTTGTGTTCATGGCTGCAAGACATCCCTGCAAAATAATCAAGCAGTGGATTTAGATATCCAAGCTTTCTTGGATCCTTGCAAGTTAGTAGGATTGGTTCCTTTTGGAACCTAAATTTTCTTAGATTTTTTTTTTTGTCATTATATTTCAAATGATACTCAAAAGCTTTGTGACCTATATTATTACATGCATAGCAAATAATTCTTGACTTTGGATAAGAAGCATACGATGTAAACTTAGGTCCATATTGTTTTGATGCAATGAACTTTAGAGCATAAGAAATGGATGCAGAAAACTTATTTGTATTTATACCTTTATAACCAATTCCAAATTTATTATTAGAATCTCTTTGATTTTTCAAAATCAATTTAAGTTTGTTAGAACTTAAGGTTAACTTTTCAACTAAGGGTTTTAACTTTTGGACTTCCTTTTGCAAATCAGTATTTTCATTTTATAAAATTTGATTCTTTTCAACAAGTTCTTCCTTTTCAAATTGGATGATTTTAAGTTTTTTGCAAGTCATGCTTAATTCTCTATGTAAAATTTTGTTTCTTTCATAAACTTAATTTTTAACTTTTTCAAATGTATCACAGTTATTTTTTAAACTGTTCATTTTCAAACCAGTCTTTTTGTATTCAATCAATAATTTACAAAAAGCATTATGAAGCTCATCATAGATAAAATCTAAATTTGGTTCAGAAGTTGTTACCTCATCCTCCAAATCCATAAGACAAATCTGAACTGTCTTCATTGTATCTTCTTCTTAAGTTGATGTAGACTCATCACTGTCACTCCATGCCGCAAGCATTGCTTTCTTTTTCTTCCTCTTAAACATTTTTTCTTGATTTATGGACAATCGGGATGTATGTGCCCTGGTTTCTTGCATTCATAATAGATTAAAAATTGATCTTTGTCCTTGTTCTTCTCCTTGTCTTTTTCTTTATCCTTTCCAAGATTTCCCTTTTTGAATTGCTTTCTCCATCTATTGGTTCTTCTTCTGCCCATAAATCTTTTGAATTTTTTCATTACTAGGGCAATTTCATCATCTTCTATATCACCATCATCAGAGGTATCTGAATTTTCATCCTTATCCTCTTCAATTGCTTTAAATGCAATGGTCTTTTCTTTTTTGAATCTTCTTCAGTTCTCGATTGCATGGCTAACTCATGTATGATCAATGATCCTAGCAGCTCATCCAATGGTAGTGTGTTTAGATCCTTTGCCTCTTGAATAGTTGTAACCTTTGCTTCCCATTTTTCTGGCAAAGATCTCAAAACTTTCTGCACTAAATCATCATTAATATAGGTCCTACCAAGACTTTTAAGCCCATTTATAATGTCAGTAAAACATGAAAACATACCAGGTATAGTTTTATTTGGCTCCATTTTGAATAACTCATAATTATACACAAAAAGGTTAATTTTAAAAGTCTTTACTTGTGATGTGCCATCGTGTGTGATTTCGAGCTTATCCCAAATTTTTTTAGCAAAATTACACATGAAAATTCTATTAAATTCTATTAAATTCATTTGTGTCCAACGCACAATAAACAAATTCATGGCTTTGGCATTTAACTCGGCCTTTTTCATATCATTCTCGTCCCATTCCTCTTCAAGTTTGGGAACCTCAACATCATTAACTCTAATCGTGGGTGTGTGAGGTCCTCTTTGAATTATTTTTCATAATTGGGAGTCTATGGCTTGAATGTATATTTTCATCCTAGCCTTCCAATATGTGTAATTAGTTCGAGTGAAAAGTGGAGGTTGGTTTGTGGATTGGCCTTCGGCCAAAGAGGTACTCATAGGATGTGCCATCAATCTTTACTCTAAGGAATTTCAGAGACTCTACTCTGATACCACTTGTTACCCAAGAGGCTTTCCAAGATGGAGGTGAATTAGGATAATAAAAACTTTCAAGTATGTACACTTTAAAAATCTTTTAGTATTGGTGTTGTGATAGATTTTGCAATGGAAGCAAGTAACTTAACAATCACAAAGGAATCTAGCAAACACAATCATAAACACAAAGAAATTAGAGTGGTTCGGAGTAACCCTCTCCTACGTCCACTACCCAAGCACCATTTGGGATTTCCACTATATTCTTCCTAGAATACAGTCGGATTATTTTACCGGGATTACAATCCAAACCCAACTCCCTTTGGTTTTTAAATCGGGCTCACCAAGGAAACCCAAGTATCCCTTTGGATTTTACATCGAGCTCACCAAAGAAACCCAAGTATCCCTTTGGTTTTTACATCGAGCTCACCAAAGAAACCTAACTTAGATTTTAATAGGCTCATCTAATAACCTTTCAATACTCACAAGACACAGCCCCTTGCTGCTCTTGGAGAAGATACAAGATATTTCAAAAGAAAATAAGCAACTTTACAACAAATCCAAGTTGTTTAGTAATTATCGATGAAGCTTAAATTGAAGCCTTGCTTTAGATGAGCTTGAATGCTCTTAAAGCTGTTTTTTGACTTCCTCAAAGATTGGATTCAATGATTGAAGATGAGTTAGTAAAGCTTTGAATCCTTTCTTGAATGCTCACTTGAAGTTGGCTGGTGAAAGACTTGAAATTCACTTGAATGCACTTTTAATTTTCAATGTATAAGCAATGCATTCCCTTAATCCATCATAAATACCTCCCTTTTATAGTTTTCAAACAGATCTAGCTATTGTAGGGCCTAGGTAGTCGAAATAGAGCCGTTGGAGCTTTCTTGGAATTCAAAAATTCAATTATGGGACTAGCCGTTACAAGTCCAAACCTGACACTCGAGTCGACTCGAGATGGTGGAGTTGGCTCGAAGTCTTAGACAATAGAAAATCAAACTCTATACGAGCCGACTCTTCTGGGCCGAGTCAGCTTTAGGCTATGAGTTTCCGAAACTTGAGATTTGGAACTTTTGATCGAGTCGGCTCAATATCTTCAAGTCGGCTTGGATTTCTGAAATTTTGAAACTCTTCGTGCCATGTCAGAATAGGAGTCGACTCTTGGTCCATGAGTCGGCTCTTGATCTATGAGTCGGCTCGAGCATAACTTTTTCAAAATTTCAGCCAATTGAATCTCTAACCAATACAAATCTTTCGAAACTTCAAAATATGTTACAAAAGATATCTAACCTAATCAAACTCATTTTTACTAATTTATAACTCTTTTTACAAGATTACAAGAATGAAAATTAGGGCTTTACAACTTTGAGGTTTTCAATTTAATACACTTCATTAATTAATATAATTGTACTGGGATAAACTTTAGCTAAGTAGGAAATAAAGTAACTCATTGATAAATGCTTCCTACAAAAATTTCTTGAATAATTGAAAGAGTTAGTCATAAATACATGCTCCAATATTTTGTAATGATCAAAATCATTCCAGGGGTCAACAATATATGCCGAAACAAGATTATGATATTATTTTTCAAAAATTATATCATCCTAGTTCAAAAATCATGACATCTTGGTACAAAATATAAAACTGAAGGCATTAAGACCTCCTACAAGGACTTTACATAGTCCGTAGCCTCATTTATGATGTCTAGAATATAATAACATGCCACGAAGAAAAGAAGAATATAATTCAGGCCTAAACATGATAATGATAGTCTATTTTAAAAATTATGACATCCTATTTAAGAAACTTTATGAACCCCCTGTAAAGAAATATGTCACGAATGTCATCACATGCAACGTATCACTTGTGGCCTGAATTATAACTCCTAGGATGTCACACATATCACGGATGGTAAGAAAATATAAAATATGCCAAAACATGATTATAACACTCTAGTTCAAAAATTATGACATCCTAGTTAAAAAATTATGACATCCATACAGAAAACATGAAACTAAATATATTAACCATCATACCAGGAATGCATTTTACTTATGACCTGAATTATAACTCCTAGGATGCCATCACATGTCATGATAGTAAAAGAATATAAATATATGCCAAAACAAGATTATGACATCCTAGTTCCAAAACTATGACATCCTAACCGAAAAGTTATGACATCCTTATAGAAGACATAAAATCAAAGACATTAACCCTTCTAACAAGGACTATCTATCACTTGTAGCCTAAATTATGACTTCCACAATATCATAATATGCCACAGATGATAAAAAATGATAAATATATGCTAAAACATAATTATAACATCCTAGTTTAAAAATTACGATATCCTAGCTCAAAAATTATGACACCCTTATAAAAAAACATGAAACCAAAGGTACTAACCCCTCCTACCAGGATTACTTATCACTTATGACCTGAATTATGACTTTCAGAATGTCATAACATGCCACGGATGGTAAAAATTAGAATGCATGAAACCAAAGGTATTGACCCCTCTTAACAAAACTACCTATTACTTGTGGCATGAATTATGATTTATAATACTATTTTGGACTGAATTACTCATTATTTTTTCATCGGGACATGTTATGACATTGTAGATAAAATAATTCATCCCACAAATGAAAGTAAATCTTAGTACGAAGGTTTGATGCATTCAGTTTCTTAAATATGTATAGGGTGTCATAAATTTGAACTATGATATCATAATTTTTGAACTAGGATATCGTAATAACTTTAGTTTTATGTTTTCTATTTGGATATCATAATTTTTGAGCTAGAACATCATAATTTTTGAACTAAGATGTCATAATCTTGGTTTAGCATATATTTATCATATTTTACTATCTATGGCATGTTACGATATTTTGGAAGTCATAATTCAAGCCATAAGTGATAGATTGTCTTGATAAGAGGGGTTAAGGCCTTTAGTTTTATGTTTTTTACTAGAATATTATAATTTTTAAAATAGGATATTATAATTTGTGATTTAGGATATCATAATCTTGTTTTGGCATATATTTATCATCTTATACAATCCTTAACCTGTTATGATATTTTGCAAGTCATATTTCAGGCCACAAGTGATAGGTAGTCCTGATAGAAGGGATTAATGCCTTTAGTTTTATGTTTTCTATAGGGGTGTCATAATTTTTGAACTTGGATATTATAATATTTAAACTAGGATGTTATAATCTTGTTTTGACATATATTTATCATCTTTTACCATGTGTGCCATGTTATAATATCTTGAGAGTCATAATTCAGGTCACAAGTGATAGGTAATCTTGATAGGAGAAGTCAATGCCTTTAGTTTCATGTTTTATACTGGCATGTCATAATTTTTGAGTTAGGATGCAATAATTTTTGAACTAGGATGTCATAATTCTGTTT
Organism: Areca catechu; assembly: GCA_021397845.1. Lineage (NCBI taxonomy): Eukaryota > Viridiplantae > Streptophyta > Magnoliopsida > Arecales > Arecaceae > Areca > Areca catechu. The sequence goes on from CM038041.1 coordinate 33,480,087, forward strand.
TGACATATATTGATTATTTTATTCTATCTTCCCTCTATGAAGTTGGTGGGGATAAAGAGAAACGGGGATGCGAGCTTTGTGCTGAAAAAAGGCGGGGAGAACGATGACAAGGCGAGAGAGAGTGGGAGGAAGGTGGAGGATACCAAGCGATTACCTGACTGCGGGGAGGGATCGTGTGTGGTGGTGAGGCACAGCATCGAACTCCCGGTGCCTTCTTATTCTTCGTCTTCGTCATCATCTTCTTTTTCCTGTTCAAGGAGATGAAAATGAATTCCCCACCATGCAGTTTTTGGCTCTCTATAATATCCAAGAGGGAAAAGTATCTTTGAGGGAGAGAAATGATATTTTGGTCTATTTAAAACTTTTAAAAAAAGGTTGACTCTCTATCATGTTTATAACAGACACCACTTCTCCAATATTCAGTGCACATCCCATCCCGTCTCATCATGCCAGCTTGGATCTATGTAGACTAATGAAAAAAGGCGGTGTGGATCAACTTGGATTTTCTGCACCGCATGTAATGCGCAAAGACTTTTCCATTGGTAGAAAAGGGATGAGTTGGTGGGGGAGGGGGAGTAGAAGAAAAAGGTAGCATAATGAAGTTGAAGGTGGAGGAGGTGGCATGGTGCATCTAAAGGCCTATTATTTTGTAGATAAATATTATAAAAAGTTAGTCAACTTTCTTATTGACCAACTTATCCATATTCTCATTTTTTTTAAAAATCGGTAAGCTATTTTCTCTGGATAGCATTTATCCATAAAATGGAAGAAAAATCTTAGCCACCTAAGAAGTAGCTAAATCATTTTTCTACCGAGTAGTAAAGTAAATATTAAATTTTATTCTTAAAATATCTTTATTCTCATTTCTATTGTCTCTATCATTCAATGCTTAATAATTTAGTCATTTACTATCATTTATACTTACAAAGTATAAAGGATATTATGAAAAAATATGAATAAATTTTAATAACTTACCTAGAAAAGTAGTAATGTAAAAGAATATGGGTAACAGATTTCAAAATCACTTTTTTATGTGCAAAAAATATGGATAAATTATTTTTTTATCTAAATATTATCTAGAAAATATTTATCTAGAAAAATATAATTTCTTAGTTAGATTTATTAGAACAAACTCTAAAGGTGATAAGGGTCGATGGCGATATGGAGGTTGGTGGAGAAGAGGGACTTAAGAGCAGGGTAGAGGACGAGAGAAGAGAGGGAGGAGGAAAGACATGCTTAATAAAGTTTGAGATGGAGGAGGCAATTATGAACCTTCGGTGGGTGTCGGAGTTGATGCTAGCATTCAAAGAGATGGTGGAAGGACTTGAGAGTGATGGAAAGGAGGAGAGTGTAAGGGAAAGAGGATGAGATTTTTTAAATAATCAAGATACTTATCCAAGTTAGTACAACTCATCTTGTAAAAATTTTGATCACAAGTCAGCCTATCGTGTGATAGTGCACAATAGCAATCTAACAAGCAAGTCAATTTACTGTACAATTTGAGTTATAGATATCAAAACAAGCAACTTGGCAAGTACTTACAACTTAAGCTGTATGCAGCTTCACTTATAAAACTCCAGATTGCCTTTATTTGTCTCAAAATTTAGTTATGAAGCATTTATTCCATGGACTTTGTATTCCAAAATTCAAAAGAACACTTAATTACCTTTCTAGTGAGATTATATGATGTTTTGATATTGAATACATTTGGACAGTTCAAACTTGTTGCCGCCAAGAATGTCGTGGCTCGTAGCTACTGCCGGTGTCAGAGTGCACTCCCTTCGCTGCCTGTCGGTCCTCTGCTCCTGGACCTGCGAAACAGGGATTAGTGATCCGGGCCGGGATTTCTGGCGGGGGCACTCCGACGATCAAGTCAGTAATGATCCAAGGGAACAGATCCTCCTGGTCAGGTCCCTTTTGATGGACTTCGCACTAGGAGGAGTGAAAGATGTGAGTGAAGGCGAAAACGTAGCAGGAGGAGAATGATAGCGGGGACAGAGGGGTTCCCTGTTCCTCTGCTCCTCCTTGTTTCCATCATTTTCCTTCAGCTGTGGTGTTGGTGATGGTGCTTCGCCCTCTTGGTCGAGTTTGCGCTTGTGTTGGTGGTAGATTGTTGTTGTTTATTTGTTACCTCCCCCTTCTTTGGGGGTATCGATTGTTCTTTGTAGTTGAACATTAGCCATTTGGCGCTTGCCTCGGGGTCCTCGCTGGGTTGGCAGGCGCGTGTGATAGGGTTCCGTGCCATGGACGAGATGCATTTCCTGACAGGTGGTAGGGGAAGCTTCTATTCGTTCTAACATCTTCTCCGGTCACCCCATTCCGGGAAGCTTGATAGAGTCTCGATCCGGGAGTCGCCGTCCTAGGGGTTCGTGCTTTCTGGCTGGCCCATCCCCCTGGAAGTACAGCCGGACAGGTAGTTATGGCGATATGGGGGGCGCTATTCCGTGGTCCTCGGGCGGCTCGCCGGTGTCCCGGGATGGCAGGGCTTGCTCCGGTCTGGATGCTCTGAGCTCGTGTAGTCACCTTGATGGAGAGTACAGGCCCGGTCCAGAGGGCGCGCGCTTGGAGAGGCTCCACATCGGCGGGTGAGCATTGAGCTCGACCTCGACCACAGGGCTCTAGCCTCTGAGGGTCTCGCTCTGGAGGGCGGAAGATGGACCCGGTCCAGAGGGCGCGCACTCGGAGAGGCTCCATATTGGCGGGTGAGCGCTGAGCTCGACCTCGACCACATGGCTCTAGCCTCCGAGGGTCTCACTCTGGAGGGCGGAGGACGGACCCGGTCTAGAGGGCGCGTGCTCGGAGAGGCTCCATATTGGCGGGTGAGTGCTAAGCTCGACCTTGACCACAGGGCTTTAGCCTCCGAGGGTCTCGCTCTGGAGGGCGGAGGATGGACCCGGTCCAGAGGGCATGCGCTCGGAGAGGCTCCACATTAGCAGGTGAGCGCTAAGCTCGACCTCGACCACAGGGCTCTAACCTTCGAGGGTATCTCTCTAGAGGGCGGAGAACGGCTCCGGCCTAGGCATCCCGAGCTTGCGGGCATGACCTGGCGGATGACGGAGCTCGGCTCGTTGCCTTGTAGGAGCTCAACTCAACTCGGCAAAGCGGTCCAGGCTGAGGTATTGCCTTGGCATCCATCATGGCGGTCTCCTTTAATATGGTGCCTGCCAGCTACCCACGTCAGCGGTCTCGCCATATCATTTGCCCCCCACTCTCGAGGCTCGTTAGTGCGCGGTGCTTGGGGCGAAGGGAGTAACTACGGTGCTAACATGGAAAGGTGAAAATTCGGTGCAATGATGGCCGCGGTCGCCGGCACTTCGAGGGATGGCCCTGCCGGCCAGTGCGGGGGTGCCACGTGGCCACGTCAGAGGAGTAGTTAATGCTGGCACAGAATTATGAGCGACTGGGACTCCTTTTTCGTCGATGGGCAGCATGTGGCGTAGATCCGTTGGCGAGGGGGTCATAACAGCACGGATTTGATGGGCCCTTTCAAAGTGAAAAGAAAAAATTTCTTACTCAAAATTTCCTTTCTTTCAAATCCTTCGTGCTTGTCGCAATGCCCAGACCCTTCCTTCTCCACGATCTGCACTCATTCTTCTCTTCTCTAGGGGACCAGACCGACTTTGTCCTTCTCCCTTTTTTTCTTCTGGGGTTGGTTCCTTCCTTCTTAGGACATTTTTGCAGCATGTTTTGTCCTGATCCTTGCACCCGTAGGGTAGTGCTCTCCTCCTCCGATGAGGAATCGGAGGGGGCACAATTTAGGATCAGTAGGAGACCGGCTCTTCCTGCCCCCCTATATCCGTTGGGGAGCCGGGGGCCGTTCCATCCCATCCTACCTGTCCTCCCCTTCTACTCGAATCAGCTTCTGAGTCTGTCCGATCAACAGGTCCGGCCGGGGTCGCTTCGACGATTTCCGTCGCGGAGCTGGGGGCCATCCGTGATGCCTATGGCATCCCGTCTTCTGTTCGACTCATGGTCCCCCACCCCGGGGACCGGGTCACTTCCAGTGGCCCGGGGCGTCACGCCTTCTATGAGGGGACCTTCTCCAAGGGTCTCCGATTTTCCTTTCATCCTTTCTTCTTATTTGATTTGAATAACTATCGAATAGTCCATGCCCAGTTGGTGCCGAATGCCATCAGGGTCATCTTCTCCTTCATCGTGCTATGCCATGTCCACGGGTTCGTTGCCCGGTTTTCCCTATTCAGGACATTTTTCACCCTGAAATGCCGCCCGACCGAGGACAGGTGGTGGTCTCTATCTTCTCGTTTGAAGGGCATTAAATTCGATCTCCCCTCTTCCATCAAGGGATGGAAGAGCAAATTTTTCTTTGCAGACATCGAGGTGGTCGATTGGGCCTAGAGCGAACCAGATCGGTCCCCCAATCAGATCTATGCAGTTGATGCAGCTGATCAGAATGATTATGAACAGCTTCATACCACCCAGGTCCCTTCTCTGGAGGTCGTGCTGTCGGAGCAGAACCTTCTCGATGCCAAGGTTGACTCATCGATGGGGCTGGGTGAGTTCAGCTCTTTCCCCATTTGCCTTTTCTCTTTTCTTCATCTTAGGCCGACTTTCTTGGCTCCTGTGTGCAGGGTTGATCCTCCTAGAGGGCGAGCCATTGCCGGTCTCCAAGAAGAGGCCGCCCACCGGGGTGGTTGCCGAGCCTTCTCCGAGGTGGGCCTGGATTGAGGGCACACCGGCATCTACCCTTGTGGTGCCAGTCGCTCCGAGGAGGGAGGCCAAAGGACGGATGAGGCCGTAGGCTGGAGTCCCTGTTCTGGAGCTTGAGACGACCGTCCGGGTTGATACTGCTGCTGTTGCCGCATCGCCCCGCCCTCCGAGTCCTAAGGTGACTGGGGCCGAAGAAGGAGAGACCCGGGTTGGGGCTCCTCCTGCGACGGGGGCTTTGACCACGATTGTGCCATATCCTCGACCGGTTCCTGAGGGTCCCACTACCGGAGGGACGGGCGCTCCTACTCCCCGGGAGAGCAGGAGAGACGAGGCGAGGCGTCGCCTTCCGTTCAAGCTGGGACCGAAGAGCTTCTTGACCGACAACCGCGCCCTGGCTGCTCGCATGATGGATTTCTCCATCCAGCCATGCGATCAGGAGGAGATGGATGGGCTGCCTGTTGGAGCTGTGATCGATAGCATCTTCCCCCATCTCTACATGGTAGGCAACCTCATCCTCTTTTTCTCTCCCCCCCACCTTTTTTTTTTGACTTCCCATGTGATGCAGATGGGTGTCGAGGTCCTCCTCATCAGAAGTTGCTACCGAAATTGGGAGCGAGCTGAGTAGCAACAGGCGGCCGAAATCGCATCGTTGAAGGATGACCTGAAGGAGAAGGCCGACTCCGAGGGGATGCTTGACCGGCGGGTCAAGGACCTCGAGAGGCAGCTCACCGATTCTGAGAGATGAGCGAAGGAGCTCTAGGAGAGCCTTGACCGTGAGCTAGGGCAGTCGAGGAAGAAGTCCGAGGACCTCGCTGATGCTGAGCGGAGGTTGGGCGCGTTTGATGTCGAGGCGGCCCGACAGAAGGGGATCGCCCAGTCCCTCCAGGCCCGGCTGGCGAAGGAGGAGGAGAAGTCGGTTGTGGATGCCAGGTGTGAGGTGGCCACAGCGAAGAGGGAAGCCTGGGAGGTGGTTGAAAGGTACAGGACCTCGGAGGAGTTTCTCGCCAAGACCCAACAAATGGCATCGGACTCCTTCCTCAAGGATTTCATGTACCTGCACCGCCTAGTCGAGGAGTTCGTCTCGGCCGAGGGCCGCAGGCATCTTGACTATCCAGCACTTCAGACTAGGAGGCCGGCATTGAGGAGGCCGTGCCACCTGAGCCCGAAGTCATGCGGCCAGAAGCTCCTGCTGATGGAGACTCCTAGTCCGGCAATCCAGCTAGCAAGTAGTTACATCTCGCTTTCTTTATGCCTTGTTCTTTTTCTGTACTTAGCAGGGCCACCCGGCATGTCGGGGGCCCGCAGGATGCTTGTAATTGACACTCAATCAATAAAGCGCAAACTTTCTTGCAATCATTTTTCTTGTCTGACTCTCCCTTTCTTTCACCCCCCTTCTCCTCTTTCTATCTTTTTGATGCATGGGGAGATCAGAGAGGGGGCCTCACCTTGCATGGGGTTGAGTTGTTAGACTTCGACACCAGCAAGCTAGGCGCAAGTTGAGTGCACTCAAAAGTTACTGGGCTCAAAGGTCCCTTAGCCGGAGATCTGATCTCCAGTCTTGAGTTGGCATCCTGGAGCTAGGCTCGGGGACGTGGATGATTGAGAATTGCGTGGCTTGAAGGTCTCTTAGCCGGAGATCTGAGCTCTGGTCTTGAGCTGGTGTCCTGGAGCTAGGCTCGGGGATGTGGATAGTTGAAAGCTGCATGGCTTGAAGTTCTCTTGGCCGGAGGTCTGAGTTCTGGTCTTGAGTTGGCATCCTGGAGCTGGGCTCGGGGACGTGGTTGATTGAGAGCTGCATGGCTCGAAGGTCTCTTGGCTGGAGATCTGAGCTCCGGTCTTGAGCTGGCGTCCTGGAGCTGGGCTCGGGGATGTGGATGGTTGAGAGCTGCGTGGCTCGAAGTTCTCTTGGCCGAAGATCTAAGCTCCGGTCTTGAGTTTGGGAAGTGGTAGCTTCGATGCTGTATTTCCCTCTCGTTCTCTTTCTTTCCTTCCCCTCTCATCCTTTTGGATGAGCGGGGAGATCAGAGATGAGGGTGCTTGCCGTGTTCCTCTTTTATTCTCTTTCTTTCCTTCCCCTCTCTTCTTTTCTTTCTTTTTTCTTTTTCTCTCTTTTTTCTTTCTTTTTTCTTTTTCTCTTTTTTTTTTTGGAGCCAGGAGATCAGAGAAGAGGATGTTTGCCATGCTCCCCTCTTGTTCTCTTTCTTTCCTTCCCCTCTCATCTTCTTTTCGAGCGGGGAGATCAGAGATGAGGGTTGCAGGACTTGATTGCCTTGGAGCTAGGCTCGAGGCCTTCCTGGACTAGAGCTAGGCTCGGGCCCAGGGGTTGCCTGAGATTTTGGCTCAGGTCTTTGGTGCCTTGGAGCTAGGCTCGAGACATTGATGGGAGCTACGTGGCCCCATGATCTCTTGGCATCTCGGAGCTGGGCTCGGAGATGTTTGAGATTGAGAGCAGCTTGGCTCAATGACTTCTTGGCTGGAGATCAGAGCTCCAGTCTTGGGTCAGTGTCTTGGAGCTAGGCTCGGGGATGTCATTAATTGAGAGCGGTGTGGCTCCATGATTCCTTGGCTGGAGGTCTGAGCTCCGGTCTTGGGTCAGCGTCCTGGAGCTGGGCTCGAGGACGTCGTTGATTGAGAGTGGCGTGGCTCCATGATTCCTTGACCGGAGGTCTGAGCTCCGGTCTTGGGTCAGCGTCCTGGAGCTGGGCTCAGGGACATCGTTGATTGAGAGCGTCGTGGCTCCATGATCTCTTGGCATCTCGGAGCTGGGCTCAAAGATGTTTGAGATTGAGAGCGGCTTGGCTCAACAACTTCTTGGCCGGAGATCTGAGCTCCGGTCTTGGATCAGCATCCTAGAGCTGGGCTCGGGGATGTCGTTGATTGAAAGAGTCATGGCTCCATAATCTCTTGGCATCTCAGAGCTGGGCTCGAAGACATTTGAGATTGAGAGCGGCTTGGCTCAATGACTTCTTGGCCGGAGATCTGAGCTCCAATCTTGGGTCAGCGTCTTGGAACTGGGCTCGGTGACGTCATTGATTGTGAGTGGCGTGGCTCCATGATTCCTTGGCCAGAGGTCTGAGCTTCGATTTTAGGTTAGCATCCTAGAGCTGGGCTCGGGGACGTTGTTGAAATTTTCCTGCAAGATAGATAGACACTTGCGCAAGAAAAAAATCATTATTATTATCATTGTTGGGAAACCTTACATTATTGCTAGTATTTTCCCAAGTTGCAGGCATTCCATGTTCTGGGAAACCTGACGTCGCTGAGATCTTCGAGGTAGTAGGCCCCTTGTGAGAGGGCTTTAGCTACTTTGTAGGGGCCCTCCCAGTTCGGGGAGAGCTTGCCACACTCCCTAGGCTGGGACGCCTCCGCCTGCCATAGCACCAGGTCTCCGGGCTTGAAAGCTTTTGTCCGGACGCGAGCGTTGTAGTGCCGGGCCACTCTTTGTTGGTAGGCCCCCATCCGTAGGCGGGCTTTGTCCCTAGCCCCTTTGAGAAGGTCCAGGTTGAGTAGGAGGTGCATCGAATTTCGCGTTTCATCGTACTGCTGCACCCACAATGTGGGCATGCCGAGCTCAACGAGGATGACCACTTCGGTACTAAAGATGAGGCTGAAGGGCGTTTCATTGGTTGCCGTCCTGGGCATTGTGTGGTAGGCCCAGAAGACGCTCGGGAGTTCTTCTGCCCACATGCCCTTAGCTTGGTCTAGCTGGGTCTGGAGTCCTTGAAGGATGGTCTGGTTGGTCACCTCGGCTTCCCCGTTCGTTTGGGGGTGGGCCACCGAGGTGAACCGGTGTTGGATGCCATGCACCGCACAGAATCCTTCGAACTCACGGTTGTCGAACTATCGCCCGTTGTTGGTGATGATACAACGGGGGAGCCCGAAGTGGTAGATGATTGACTTCCAGAAGAATTGGCGGACATTGGCTTCCACGATCCGAGCTAGCGGCTCTGCCTTGACCCACTTGGTGAAGTTGTCGATCGCCACCAGTAGGAACTTTCGCTACCTTGATGCTGGGGGGAACGGCCGCAAGATGTCCATTCCCCACTGGACAAAGGGCCAAGGGGCTGAGAGCTGGGAGATCGGCGCCGCCGGCTGACGATGTATGTTGGCGTGGCGCTGGCATTTGTCGCACCTTTTGATGAAGTCGGCGGCGTCCTCCCTCATGGTCTCCCAAAAGTTTTCCTGGCGGAGGGCTTTGTAAGCCAGTGTTCTCCCTCCCATGTGGTTCCCGCAGAGGCCTTCGTGTATCTCTTAGAGCACAAAGGTCACCTCAGCGGGCCTGAGGCATCTCAGGAGCGGGTAGGAGTAAGATCGGCGGTAGAGTTGGCCCTCCATCAGGACGAACTGGGGGGCCTTCTTCCTGACGAGGGTGGCTTCTGCGCGGTCTTCTGGTAGGGTGTCGTCAGTGATGTACCGGACATACTTGTCCATCCAGCTCGGCTCGGGGGCGACTTGATGCACCTCCATTGGGCTCTCGTAGCTGGGACTTTCAAGGTGCTCGATGTAGGCGCGTCCCAGAGATGAGTCCGACAGTGTCGCGAGCCTGAACAGTGCGTCCGCACGTGCATTCTCCCCTCGGGGGATGTGGAAGATGCTGAAGCATCGGAGGCCTGCCGTGCTCGTGCGGACCTGCTCCAGGTACTTCATCTCTAGGCGTCCCTCACTTCATATTCTCCGGAAACTTGTCTGGTGACCAGTTGGGAGTCCGTAAAGCTTGTCAAGTCCTGCAAGGAGTGCCTCGTACTCCGCCTGGTTGTTGGTTGCGGTGAACTTGAAGCAAAGGGCGCATTCCGCCACGACCCCATCACAGTTGGCTAGGATGAGGCCTGCTTCGCTCCCGCCAGAATTGGATGCTCCATCTGCGTGGAGGATCCATGGCTCTTCTCCTGGCCTGGGCTCCGTTATTGTCCGCTCTGGCTGCTCGGCGAACTCGGTGCACTCGACCATGAAGTCGGCTAGGACTTGGGCCTTTTGTAATGACCTCGGTCAGTATGCTATGTCGAATTCGCTGAGCAGCAGGGACCACTTGGCCAACCTCTCGGATATCTCAGGTTGGGTGAGGATAGTCCTCAGTGGCTGGTCCGTCATGACCACTATTGGGTGTGCTTGAAAATAGGGCCTGAGGCGTTTAGCTGACATTATTAGTGCAAAAATCATTTTCTCGGAGCGAGTATACCTGATCTCCATGTCGCGAAGGATTTTGCTGGTGTAGTACACTGGCTTCTGAGATTTGTCCTCATCTGTGCGAACGAGAACTGAGCTGACAGTTCCCGGTGTCACTGCCAGGTACAGCAAGAGCTCCTCTCCCTCCTCCGGCCTGGAGAGGAACGGAGGGGAGGTGAGGAAGTTCTTCAGCTCCTCGAAGGCTGTCCTGCACTCCTCGGTCCAGGTGAAGTCGTGCATCTTGTGCAGTGCCTTGAAAAATGGCAGGCAATGATTAGCCGACCTCCAGATGAATCTATTGAGAGCGGTGACACGTCCCGTCAGGTGCTGGACCTGCTTCTTGGAGGTCGGGTGTTCCATGTCGATGATGGCCTGCACCTTCTCCGGATTCGCTTCGATGCCCCTCTGGGTGACCATGAAGCCGAGAATTTTTCTGGCCGCCACCCCGAAGGCGCACTTCGCCAGGTTCAGCTTCATCTGATATTGCTGCAGGTTATGAAAGGACTCGGCGAGGTCAGCTACATGGCTCGAGCCTGGCCTGCTCATGACGAGCATGCCATCCACATACACTTGCATGTTGCGACCAATCTGGTCTTTGAAGACCCTACTAACCAGGTGCTGATAGGTAGCCCCTGCATTCTTCAGGCCAAAAGGCATCATCCTGTAGCAGTACGTCTCTTGGTCGGTGACGAAGGTGGTGTGCTCCTCGTCTTCCGGATGCATGTGGATTTGATTGTACCCGGAAAATGCATCCATGAAGGAGAGCAACCGGTGGCCCGAGGTGGCATCTATCAACTAGTCGATCTTCGGGGGAGGGAAGCTATCCTTCGAGCAAGCTTTATTGAGGTCGGTGTAGTCCACACATATCCTCCATTTGCCATTATTCTTCTTGACCATCACTACATTCGTCAGCCAGCTCGGGTATTGGACCTCTCGGACGAAACCGGCAGCCAAGAGTTTGTCAACTTCTTCTTTGATAGCCACCTGTCTCTCCGGGGCAAAACTTCTTTTCTTCTGCCGAACTAGCTTGTGCTTTGGGTCGACACTCAATTTATGAGTAATGATGTCAGGGGGGATACCTGGCATGTCTGCCACCGTCTAGGTGAAAACATCCGCATTTGTCCATAGGAATCCTAGCAGCTAGGCCCTCTCCTCCTCGGATAGCTGGGCTCCGATCTACACCGTCTTTGTGGGGTCGTCTCCGAGTGGATAAGAAAGTAGACGCTCGACCGGGCCTTCCTTGGGGTCTTGGGCCCTTTGGTCGAGGTCGTCCGCGCTGGGATCGTCCTGAGGGACCTTGGCCCCAGGGAGGGTTTGAAAACAGTGCTGCACCGGTTGGGATGTTCCTCTCATCTCCCCGATGCCATAGGAAGTTGGGAACTGTACAAGTAGCCTCTTGGTGGAGACAACGGCATCAAGCAGGTTGAGCCCGGGTCGGCCCAATATCATGTTGTAGGCGGAAGAAAGCCTTACAACCGTGAAAGTCATCATGACGGTGCTCTACCGAGGTGGGGTTCCGGCAGTGACCGGGAGAGTGATTTCTCCTTCTACCCTTATGGAATCGCCCGTGAAACCAACAAGGGGTGTGTGCACGGGCCTAAGTTGATCAGGGGAGAAATTCATCTTGGAGAAGGCATCATAAAAAGCACGTCTGTGGAGCTTCCACTATCAACCATGATGCGCTTTACAGGATACTTTACGATCGTCATTTCGACGACCACGGCATCATTATTTATATTTTTCTCCCCGTCTTCCCCCTCCCTCATAAAGGAGAGTATATTCTCAGAGTCCCTTGACCCCCGGGTCCTCTTGGATGCACGAGCAGCTCCCCAAGAGATCATGCCCACCGGCTTCTCGGTGGAATGATTGTCGATGGTTGGAGCTGGCGGAAGAGCGACGAGCACCTGGGACTCCACTTGAGGTCTGCCCCCCATGAACCTTTTGAGGTAGCCTCTCTTGATGAGTTCCTCAATCTTCCACTTGAGGTTGCGGCATTCCTCGATGTCGTGGCCGTGGTCATGGTGAAAGCAACAGTACTTCGTCTTGTAACGGCCAGTGGAGGTCCTCAACGGAGGTGGGCGCCTCAAGTAGTCCTCGCCCTCAATCTCCATAAGGATTTTCATCCTCGGGGCGAGGAGAGGGGTGTAGCTCTCCTCGGGGACAAGGGTCCCTCTCAGTCTTGGTCGGTCCCTCCGGGAGCTCAGAGCCTGGGGTGCTGGTTTCCGGGTCCTGGACGCTTCAGCGGGGGCCGACTTCTTCGGGGGTCCTCCGTCAAGCTCCCGCCTCGTACGGTCCGCCTCCTCGACGCGGATGTACTTTTGGAACCGAAGCAGGAGCTTGGAGTAGGTCTTGGGGGGCTTCTTATCCAGCGAGTAAGTCAGGCGGGAGGTCCTGAGCCCTCACTTCAATGCTAGCATTGCGACTGGCTCTTCAAGATTGTAGATCTCCAATGCGGTGGCCTTGAAACGGGCCACGTAGTCCCGTAGGGGCTTGCGGTCCTGATGCCGGATGGAGAAGAGGCTGTCTGCTTCCCTTGGCAACTTCCTGCAAGCATCGAAGTGAGCCACGAACTTTTGTCCCAGCTGGGCGAAGGAGCTGATGCTCTCCGGCTCAAGACGGGTGAACCACACCCGGGCCACCTTCCGGAGAGTAGCAAGAAAAGCGACGCAGAGGAGAGCGTCGGTGGCCCCCTGGACCCTCATGAGGGTCCGGTAGCTTTCCAGGTGGTCCAGGGGGTCGGTGGTCCCATCATAAGGATCCACCTACGGCATCAGGAACCGGTACGAGATCGGCTCCGCTTGGATTTCTTGGAAGAATGGGGGACGGGCGTCGTAGCCCGCTGGCTCACTAGCAGAGCCCTGCATGCTAGCAAACCGGTGGGCAAACTTTGCCAGCTTGCGTTCATGTTCCTCCAGGCGCCTCTCCGCCGCGCGCCTGATGGCTTCATTAGTGGACCCCTCCGTCGAAGGAGACGGAGAAGGTGACATGGATGCATGGCACCCGTGGCGGGGGGTCTTGCTTTTCTTGCCTCGGTGGGGTCTGGGCACCTCCCACCCGAGGTTCGGCGAGCGGTTCTCTCCGTCGACACAGCCGGCTCGTTGTCTTTTCACCGTAGCTTGATGGCTACCCCGGTTGTTGGTGGTGGCCCGTGGCTGCGACGGCCTTCCTTGGAAGGAGCACAGGCTGTCGCGGGGAGCTGTGGCGTGGGCCGCCGGGGTCCCTGGCTGCTGGTGGGTAGCCATGGATCGATGCTGGTGTTGAAGCTGGCGCACTGCCATGGTAAGGACTTGCATTTGCTGGGCAAGTGCAGCCATCTGGGCTTCCGGTGGAGGTGGCTGGACCGAAAGGGGTGGCTCCGCCTCTTGGTAGTGTGGGTTCCCTTGAGAGGGGGAGTCCCCCACATGGCTGGTGGAAGCCTCCCTTGCCCTTGTCATCACCATCCTCCCGCCTGGCTTGTCTGTGAAGAGGTCGTAGGTTCGGCCCCTTCCTGGCACGCCAATCTGTTGCCACCAAGACCGTCGTGGCCCGTAGCTGCTACCGGTGTCGAAGTGCGCTCCCTTCGCTGCCTGTCGGTCCTCTACTCTTGGACCTGCGAAACAGGGGTTAGTAACTCGGGTTGGGGTTTCTGGCGGGGGCACTCTGACAATCAAGTCAGTGACGATCCAGGGGAACAAATCCTTCTGGTCGGGCCCCTCTTGATGGACTACTCATTAGGAGGAGTGAAAGATGTGAGTGAAGGCGAAAACGTAGCAGGGGGAGAATGATAACGGGGATAGAGGGGTTCCCTATTCCTCCACTTCTCCTTGTTTTCTTTGTTTTCCTTGTTTTCCTTTAGCTGTGGTGTTGGTGATGGCGCTTCGCCTTCTTGGTCGAGCTTGCACTTGTGTTGGTGGTGGATTGTTGTTGTTTATTTGTTACCTCCCCTTCTTTGGAGGTGTCGACTGTTCTTTGTAGTTAAACATTAGCCGTTTGGCGCTTGCCTCGGGATCCTCGCTGGGTTGGCAGGCGCGTGCGGTAGGGTTCCGTGTCATGGACGAGATGCCTTTCCTGACAGGTGGTAGGGGAAGCTTCCATTCGTTTTGACATCCTCTCCGGTCGCCCCATTCCGGGAAGCTTGACAGAGCCTCGATCCGGGAGTAGCCGCCCTAGGGGTTCGTTCTTTCTGGCTGGTCCATCCTCCTGGAAGTACGGCCGGACAGGTAATTATGGTGGCATGGGGGGCGCCGTTCCGTGGTCCTCGGGCGGCTCTCCGGTGTCCCGGGATGGCAGGGCTTACTCCGGTCTGGATGCTCCGAGCTCGTGCGGTCACCTTGATGGAGAGTGCGGGTGCGGTCCAGAGGGCGGGCGCTCGAAGAGGCTCCATATTGGTGGGTGAGTGCTAAGCTCGACCTCGACCACAGGGCTCTAGCCTCCGAGGGTCTCGTTTTGGAGGGCGGAGGACGGACCCGGTCCAGAGGGCGTGCACTCGGAGAGGCTCCACATTGGCGGGTGAGCGCTGAGCTCCACCTCAACCACAGGGCTCTAGCCTCCGAGGGTCTCGCTCTGGAGGGCGGAGGACGGACCCGGTCTAGAGGGTGCGCGCTCGGAGAGGCTCTACATTGGCGGGTGAGCGCTGAGCTCGACCTCGACCACAGGACTCTAGCCGCCGAGGGTCTCGCTCTGGAGGACGGAGGACGGACTCGGTCCAGAGGGCGCGCGCTCGGAGAGGCTCCACATTGGCGGGTGAGCGCTGAGCTCGATCTCGACCACAGGGCTCTAACCTCCGAGGGTCTCGCTCTGGAGGGCGGAGAACGGCTCCGGCCTAGGCGTCCCGAGCTCGCGGGCGCGACCTGGTGGAGGACGGAGCTCGGCTCGTTGCCTTGTAGGAGCTCAGCTCGGCAAAGTGGTCCGGGCTGAGGTATTGCCTTGGCGTCCGTCATGACATCTTCTTTAATGTGGCGCCTGCCAGCTATCCACGTCAGTGGTCTCGCCACATCAAAACCCAACCACAATACCTCATACACAATTAAAAGGATGCAACACATGAGATAAAATCACAAAATAGATGGCAATATGGATCAAAATAGATGATATGCTTCCCTCATAAAAATGAGGACTATCTCCAAGTTGAATTGGGTTCCAATCTTGCATTAATCTTTACTTGCAAAACAGACGAATACAACATGTGCAAGAGCAGCATGTCTTGTTACGCATACATTCAAGCACAACATGATTATGCACATACATCCATTTAAGTTTTCAACTTTTTAGTGGCATCATCGCTTCCTTTCTTTCCATTCTTAGCATGCATTGATCTTCTAATTGTTCTTGAATAGCTTCTCAAGTTAGAATTTAGCAAACAGCATGCTTTCAGCCAGGTTATTTTTTTTTAAATTTTTGTTCAAAGCTTCTTTTTTGATGATCCTACAATGCTCCGCACCTTATGGAGTGGTGCTAATATCCTTTCGTAAGGCCAGCAGATAAAGGTCCAAATTTCCTCAGCTGAACCATGCTCCATGTGAGGGATGGCAATGGACCGGATTCGGGTTGGGTGCATAATTACCCAAATCCAAATCCAAATATTCAATACACTATCCAAATCCGGTCCAAATACTATCGGGACTGGATTTTTTTTATCCAAACCCATCTCAATTGGATATCGGATAATCGGATTTACCCGGCCTGAACCCAATTAAGTCATATTAAATATTTTTTTATTTTTATCAACTTTAAAATCATCTATAATTTTATAAATTATACATATATTGTACAAATAAAATTTAACTATATTTTTAGTTCAACAGCAGTTAATTTCATATTCAATCAAAATTTATATTATAAAGTTGGTAAACAATTAATTATGATTTTGTTTTGAATTCATCCTAAATAGAATAGGATGAAAAAGAAATTTTCAATATATATATATATATATATATATATATATATATATATATATATATATATATATATATATATATATATATATATATATATATATATATATATATGATGATTAAGGTATAGGATTCAAATATTTTAAAATTTAATAACTAATAATTATAATTAATAAAATATATATTAAATATATATATATATATTTAAATATTAAAATAATTTAGATCAGATTTAGATCGGGTGTATATTTATCCGGTTCCGATTTAAATCTAAAATTAAATATTCAAATTTTATCAAATTCGATCCGAATTTAATAAAAAACTAAACTATCCGATCTAATTAAATTTGATTGAATCGGATATCCATAAATTTAATTTTTATTGCCATGCCTGCTCCATGTGCCTTGCTTCAATAGATCTAAACTTTTCTGTTTCCCGCGCCACGTACGTCATCCAGAAGCGGTGATTCTCGTGACACGATAAGATGCGGTTGACTTAATAACTATTAAAGAATTTTTTTAAAAATATCAAGTGTCAGTGTAAGAAATTAAAAAACCACAGCCGCACACGTGTCCGGTTACGACCCAAGTCCAGTCACCGCCCAGGTGGTGTCCACGCTTCTCAAGGGAAGCCACTCTGCCACTCCTCCTCCTGCCCCCTCCCGGGGCCGGTCTCCGAATCCGATCCATCTTTTTTTGGTTCTTCGGAACTCAGAATATAATATATATATTATATATATATATATATATATATATATATATATATATATATATATATATATATATATATATATATATATATATATATATATATATATATATATATATATTTGAAACAAAGACGGGTGGGGAGGAAAATCATGCAGGAATAACTATTTTTTTATAATATTTTTTTATTCAAAATAAGTACATCAATTTAAATTTTAAATTTATTAAATTATTAAGATAAAATTCTCCATTCTATTTTTAATTATATATATTTTAAAAAATATTTAGATTTAATCGGATCATCATATAATTGCGCCTCAATTCAGGGTTGAGAGCACCCATCAAATGTGCGTGAGCACCCATCAAATGTGCTACTACCTGGGTGGTAATATTATAATCCTTCGCTCATTCTTTTCTTCCTCCCTTTAGGGGCCCTTTTCTCTCTTTCTTGCTTTCTTTCTTTCATGGAATCTCTTCTTTCCCCAGTCCAAGGCCAAGGAATAAAGGCTTCGCCGTGGTTCGGTACCAGTACTAAAAGCGATGCTCGACTCCTCGCATCCACGGCTTTTCTCTCCGGGCCTTCGGCTCTCCGTTCTTCGCCTCCATTCAGATTCGAAATGGGGTAGCGTTTTCCTGTTTCCGTTCTTTTCCTTTGTTCGAATTAATTTATTCCGGGATTTTGTGATGGGAATTTGGATTCTGATTCCTTTGAATTGGTTCTTTGGGTGTTTTTCTTTTTCTCTTTTTGAAGAAAATGACGGGCGATCAATCGAATTATCACTTCGTGGAGTGTTAGAGTTATGTGGATATGCTTATGTTTTATTTGAATCTCTGAACCCATTTGGTTTTAGTCCTGCATAGAATTGGGTAGTGTTCCTATGTCTAATGACCAAGTTTTTGCAAGATTTTAGTCCTGTGGAGGAGTATGGAGCTTCACAAGGTAAGAGATAACTGAAACTTAGGGTTCTAACTACTGATAGAGGACTTTGCAGCTTTAAAAGAGAAATGTGAAGACAGATGGTGATTTGGAGTAAGGCCTAGATGTGACGTAGTGAATGGATGTTAGTGTACAGTTGAAGTCAACGATTTAAGTACCATTCATTGTACTACTCTGTGCTGGTTATACTGGATTGTACTGGTATCGTTGCACTGCAACGGACAAAATGTGCTACTAATACATGGTATTTTGCCTCTACTCTACAATGCTGACACCAAGAGGTGCACGGTGTACTGTATCGATCCCATATTGTATGCATGGTACTGCACCTTTATTTTACCATGCTGGCACCAACAGGTGCGCCAAGTCTAGTTACAGTACTTAATTATGTCTGGCCATACTGCATTGGGAAGGTATTGGTATGAGTATAGATATTTATACTTCATCTGCTGCTTGAAGTTTTGTATGCCTCTTGGAATATGCTGTTGTTTGGTTACCATGTTGCGGTGTTTGTTTTGAGCAATGTGAATGATTGAAGCATTTGCTTGTAAATTGGTTAAGTGGACTTTTCACCTGAACAACTCAATATAGAGAACTTGGAGTAGCATATTTGCTGGGTGACTTGCATTAGAATTGGTCAAACATTCTAGATTATTGAGAGAGAGAAACAAAACCTTGTCTGTGTGTGTGTGTGTGTTTTTTTTTTTTTTTTCAGGGGGCGGGGGGGGGCGGGGGCGCATGGGGTTGGGGGGAGGGGGAAGAATGATATTTTTGAGTATACATTTTCTTTTGTATTGGAAAGTATTTGATGGCAGTCAGTTTCAATTTTTATATTAGTATGTAGCTCTTTCAACCATAATGGTTTATAGACTATGAACAAAGAAGCAAACAAAATGTGTCTCTGTATCAAAATATTTTCTCTTGTTTTGGAACCATATTGTTTCTTGGTTCATTGTATTGATCAAGGTGCTGGAGACACAAGTAGGAATAAGACCTATCATGTCCAAGTGAAACATACAAACTTTTGACATAATTGGATATAGGACATGTTGGAGAGTTGGTTGCTGCAATGGAAGAAGAACTGAACTAATGATCTATTAGACGTTATGGTGTAGAGCCAAGGGATGGAGACAACCAATAGGGAGCTAGGTGTGAATGAGTCATTCTGGATCGCTTCATGAGTCTAGAAGGGGATGCTTGGTGCCCCTTCTTATGATGCTTGATTCCACCTATATTGTAGTGGGTTTTCGCAGTTTGACACCCTATTACTTTTATCAATTGACATAAAAAGAGTACAACTAGGCTATAATGCTATACACATGTACAGGTGTTTGACTTTTTCTCTTATAGCTTTTCTTTGGATTAGTAAATTAGTGTCCTGTGCTTGATATGGAAAGCTGGTTGATTTGTATTGAATTGAAGCTGAAATGGCTTATAGGTGTTGGGGCATTTACCAACCAAATTGCTAGGACCAACCTGGGTTGAGTGCTTGGTGGTGTATTGAGCCTTGTTTGCTTTGAACAAACTCATTCAAATGAGAACCAAGTGGTATGCCCAAGTATCTTTGAGATGGGGTTTTATGCCCACTCTCTTCTCCCTTTTCACCATTTGAAGGTGGAAATGAGAGGAAGGGGGGACAATGCCTAGGGGTGATTTTGCATTGAATCATCCCACAAATTTGCAATTTGGGAGCTTGCAATTCCTTCTATCTGGGTAATAGTGTTGCCAAATCCTTTTTTGTAATCCATTAAAAATCTGATAAAAAAATTGTATTTAATTGGAAATATCAAGGGAAACCTCTATAAAATTTATGATTGAACTTGTTTTCTCTTTAAATTCATTCTTAGAACACGAAATTACCATCCAAATAAACAAATTTGGGCGTTACGGATTGAACCTTGAGATCTGCAAGTCAAGCAAGTCAAGCTTATGCAAATCTGTAAACAACCAAGGAAATGGTATATTTTTGGCTTTTTTTTGGATATGTTATCAAGAGAGGACTGATCTACATCCCTACCTTATTTTACTTTTCAATATTTTGAATTATTTTTCATAGAAATTAATTTTTAAATGATAGTAAGCTACAAATTTTTGGATAAATGGTTGCATGTTTGTTCTCATGATGTGCATGTTCTACAAAATTTGGACCATAATGGATGTGGCATATCTGTGCTCCTTTCCACCCATGCCCAAAATTAGTGTAAATTTCAAGTCAACTTGATGAAAGCTCCTCTGCTTAGGCTGATTTGTTTATCTGTTGTGTGCATGAGACCAATATACAGAAGACCGTAAAAGATTAATTTTCAAAATTACTTTGAATTTAGAGATATAATAATTTGAATTAAGAAGAGTTTTTGGAACCAGACTGAACTGACTGGTTCGGGATATTTCAAACCGTACTGGGAGCAAACCAGAATGGTTCTAGAGTGGATAATGGAACACTGGATGAGGGAGAGGGAAAGAGAGGGAAAGAGAGGAAGAGAAAGAGAGAGGAGGGAAGGGAAATGGCAGACAATGCCACTGGAGGGCCAGTGATGGCCTGCCGAGACTGCTGGAGGGCCGTAGAGGCCTTTATGGCTCAGTGTCGCCCAATAGGGTACCTCCGTGGCTCAGTGTTGCCCGATAGGTCCTTTAACCATGAGAGAGAGGGGGAGGGAGGCTACTGAAGGGCAGGGATGGTGGTAGGGAGGCCGCTCCAGTGCCATTGGGTGGTCACCATGGCCACCAGGCAGTGGAAAATATGTAGGTGGAGTTGCGGTCATGGAACAAGGGCGACCGCCTTTGTTTCTTACACGAGTTTTTTAAAAATGAAAATAAATAGTGAAGCTGGCAAATTCATTGCCGACTTCACTATGGTTAGGAATTAAAAAAAAACAATCTCATGAAACAAGGGTGATTGCTCCTGTTTCATGCCTGCAGAGTTGTAGGCGGTGTTTACGTTGCTCGATGGCTATGGTGGCCAGTTGGAGGCCCTCTGCGGCGGCTCCCCTCCTTTTCTTTCCCTCCCCCATCTCTCTTTCTCTCTCTTCTTTCTTTTCTTCCTCAGACAACATGGAGCCACTGTCTTTGAGGGCCCTCCCAGCCCTCCGGTGGCCATTGACGTCTCTGCTGCCTCCCCCTCCTTCCCTCCACTCCTCTCTTTTTCTCTTCCTCTCATTCCCTCTCTCTTTTCCTCCTCGGTCCATCCCTTCGTCTCTGTCAATCGTGCCAGTGCGGTTCGATACAGACTATATCGACTCCTACTGCCGGGCGACCGAAATGGGATCCAGTACTGGTTTTGAAAACCTTAGAATTAACTATTTAAAAATTAAAGATTAGTATTTCAAAATAGTACAAGTATATTTTTGGTAATTAAACACCATTTATGGAGATAGATAAATGCATTTTTCACAAAACTTTTTTCTCCGGTTATGGACATTTTAATTAATTAAAAATATGATAGTGTTTGTAAATGTTGTTTGATCACATGATGTAAGATGAATTGATTCATTTGTGGACATAAGGTGAATGCACTAATGAAGCATGTGTGTAATTCATGGTTTGCCTTACCGACATGTACTGCCTTGTGCTATGTGTACTATACCATATCATACTAGAACCGAACCAAGGCTTGGTATGCCGAATCAAACCCAGTATTAGATGTACTGATTCTGCACCAGCATGGTACTGTATGGTTCAAGTAATGAGACAGCGAACCTTGCTGTAAGGAATTCACTCTTCAAGCCCTGGCATAAAGTTATATATCAAGAAAATGTTGTTGTTGTATCACATTATAAATATATTCTCTCTCTGTTCACCAATCAAATGAACAACACTACTTCTAGACTTTTGGGGGGTATCTTTTTTGGTTATAACTTATAACTATCAATACTCAATCACCTTTTGTAGACTGGTTCAATGAAGTCTACTAACCTAATTGCTTTTCAGTTAATAACTTCAACACCTATTTATTGTTTACATGTATTGTACATTCCAAATTATGTGATTTGTTTGATAGATATGCATGTTACTGATTTTGGTATGCATAAAAAACCATGACTAGGTCAAACAACTCAAAAACATAGCTTTAAGACTAGAAACATTATAAAAATGTGAAACTAAATTTTGAAAGCCAAAAAAGTCCACAGCAAGGATGTGGGGCCATATCTTTTTGTATATGGCTCAGCTTGGCTCCCTTTGTTGGTACAGTCCTTGGATTGATGCATACTGTACAAACCAGGCCTTGTCTCCTGATAATGTGTACCTTGATTTCTTCACAGCCCTTTGTTTGGCATCCTCTTGAGTCTTGAGTCCTGATGCAGGGATCCTGATGTACAGGCTTTGTTCATGAAAAGATAGTCCTCATGCAATGGTGGATCAAATTGAGATTATTACAAAGGAGTGTAATTCCTTCATGCTGCTAACTAGGTCTATGTGTTCCTCATGATTTTCATCTTGCATTAAACGGTTGTAACAATCTGAAAAATTTTTCTAGGTTGCTTATTTTATGTTTTTTACTTGTTGGTTTTTTCTGTTCTCTTGTTAGCCTACAGGTGAGATGATGCCATGAAGAAAGATAAGATATTTCATCATCAAAATAAGAATGAACAAAAGTCCTCAATCTGCTAGCCTAGAAACCTGCATCTCATGCAGAGCTATAGGCTGGGGTAAATTGTTCCAGATAACTGTTTGCAATGATATTTAAAACAATACTGGCTTCTCCATTCTTAGGGACAACGTACTTCCATTTTGCCAGTAGTGTTGTTGGAAAACCTGAAAATATGCCCACTCTTTAGGTAAATACACTTGGGCTTTGCTTTTGGAGAGTCATGCAGACCTTACCTGTGGTGGCTCTAGTAGGTTTGTAATTCTCACAAGTTGCTTACAGTCAGTAGTTCCTTTGTAAATACAATGTAAAGTGGTATTGAAGTTGCTTTTATAGGCTATGCTTTAATATATTGATGCCTCTGCATACAGAATATACTCTTTCTTGGATATTTCTTTTGCTTTATTCCCTTCTTTGTGTTGAAATGGTCCAACAAGTTTATGTTTCTTTTTCAATATGCCTGTTGGGTTCTTATTACATTTAGCAAATAGCAACATGCTGGAATATCTTGTCAGAAAATATTTTTTGCATTTTTATCTGTGTTTTATTTGCTGTGCAGAGTGAGATTAAGCAAAGCAGCTTCTAGGTGGCAAAGAAAATTCAGCAAGGCATCTCTCTCTTCCCCCTCTCTTTGATTACTTTTGTCGATTAAATCTTGTTTTCCAACTCATTTGAAAAGAGGAATCTTGACATAGGTAAGACGAAGAGATCCTGTTGAGCGTACAGCCAGAAATGTGTATGACCAACATGTTCAAGAAAGTATGGTGGAGGTATGATGAGTTTATTGGCTCCTTTCTGGTTAATTGTTCCTTTTGTTTTTGAAGTCTTCTTATTATTTCACCTTTTCTTTGCAATCACTGTACACAATTTTGATGATATCAGGATCTTGAATATGCTTATGGTGATCGCTTCTTCTGAGATGCTATTTCTATGCATTGCAGTTTTGGATATACTAAATACTAATACTAGATCTCAACATATGTCATGTCCAGACAATGGTTGACATCTATTTATAACTGAAGAAAGACAGAGGTTGGTAAATGAGAATGAAACAGTCCAATGAGAAGGTATAGAGTCCAATGCTTCTAGGTTTCTTGGTTCCCCAACAGAGGGTACGTGCAGAAAAACAGGAAATGAAGGAATATCTGATTTATTTTTCTCTTCTTTCTAGTGATGGCTTCAGTGTTCGGTCCCAGCCACATGAGGCTGGACTCCAAACCTAAACTGATATAATACAATGCTGGCGAATTGTACTTATAAACTATCAAACACAATCTTGATGGTAAAAAATTATGTTACACTATCATCTTTCCAATATCTTAACAAGGACATAATTGATATGAGTAATTTGAGTAAAGCACTTGGTAAATGAAGCTGAACCATCTTCATCACATATCTATTCTCATCTCCATAATCCTTGAACTATGATTGTTCAACAACTTTGAGCATTTTAAAGTCAAAAGCATCACTTATTTAACTATTGGAAATAGGGCTTTGCATCTCTCTCTCTCTCTCTAAATACTAATGCTTGCAATGGAGTAGATTCAGCTTGTTTTTGGTTGCGGTGAAGTGTGAAAAATGTTCTGGAATAGAAGGGTCCTTCTTGAACCTATCCTAATCAATGCAAAAGCTTAGATGGATGTTTTAGTAATTATACAGAAGTAAATTGTAAAGACCATGGACTGGTTCTGCATCATATTACGGTGTAATGCCATTTTAGCTGAATATGCAAACCCCTGATATTCAAATGATAACATGGTGTATATTGTGTTGTAAGGATATGGTCTGACATTTCTTAATCTTCCCAAACTGTGGATAGATCAGATAATCTTGTAATTATGCCTAAATTTTATGCCTTTCATATTCCTATTTGAAAAGCATGGCATGCTATATCTGTAATAATTGCATGCAGCATTGGTAATGCTTCACTTATTTATGTATAAGTAGTTGAACCATGAAATGCAAGAGTGCTTCTATTTACTTCTAAGAAATAATATTTAACATGCTAAATCTTTATTCTGGACTGTTTCTAAGACCGTTACTCATAGCCACAATAGGAAAAAGTTTCCCCAGCTTTGGAGAGTGACGTTCCATTGAAATATTCTCCTGGAAAGGCTTTCCCTCTTGGAGCATCAAAAGTTGAGGATGGAATAAATTTTGCTCTTTTTTCACAACATGCTTCTTCAGTCATACTTTGCTTGTCACTTCCTGAGAGGTAGCAATTCCGCATGCTTATTTTTCAAAAAAATTATGCTATTTCTATATCTGCTTTCGAGAATCCCAGTAAGTTTCTTTCACTATACAAATTTTATTTGCTTAAAAAATGCTGAATTTATGCTGTTTATGTATTAAATGTTATAGTATTATGTAGGAAAACTATCAATGTGTAGAAAAATCAGCTGCATGTGAAGATCCAAAGGCTTGGGCTTGCTAAACATAGTTAGATTTTACATGCTTTTGTTATATGACATTCTTTTCCTCCCCCACCTTTAATCAATGTTCTGTGTTCCTTTTTTCATTTCCATATAACTGTTTCATGTTTAACATTACGTTGATCTAATAAATGAACTTCCAATTTGACCTTGAGTGACCTTGTTATCTATGTTCTTGGGATGTAACGGAGAACTAGTTGAGTTGATTTCATTTTATTTTTGTGTCTGAAATTCTAATATTATACTGAGATTGAGTAGGAGAAATATCTTACAAAATATGGACAACCAGGTGAATGAAATTAAAGGGCTTGTGAGGAAAACATTTAATTATTGTAAGAAGGATCGTACGGACCATTTATGTTAACAACTTGCATATCTTGAAAGTAAACACTGGTTTGCCTTCATACTGAATATGACTATCTAAAGCATTGAAATGGCTGCCAAAATGACTTACCGAGTTAAAGATGGAATGTGGCTTAGACAATGAAAAGCTTTTAAAGATGGAAAGACCTTATCGAGTTAAATAAAAATAGTACCACATTGTGCAAGCTCAAGCTAAAAGACAGTTGAACATCACTGGCTTTAATAAAAAAAATCTGTATTTGTACATGATTTATCATTTTATCTCATTAAATCTTAATGGTGCATGCATGTGTTTGGACAATATTTAGTTTTTTAAGAAAATGGTCACATGGACACTGTATATCTATGTTGCATTCTTTTTTTGTTTGTTAATTAAGTGTGAATTACACTACATGCTGGAACAAGTGGCCAGCTCTATTCATGTACACAAAATCTAAGAGCTGCCAGGGAAAGTCACAATCCCAAAAGTTAGCTTCCTCATGTGATGCCCCAAAAGAAGCAAGCTAGTCCACAAACTGGTTTGCCCCCTTATAAATGCAAACACTCCTACAAGAAGTGAAAAAAGTCCAAACACTAATAACTGCACATGGTATCAATGCATTTGGTGTTATCGCCTAAATCTGAGTGTGTGATTAAGGTAGTCCATCACCATGAGGGTGTTCCCCTGGACACCTTGCTGGGCTGGAGCTCAGCAAGAGGCTTAGAGACATTGCAAATATGAACTGTGGCAGCAATGTGCACCTTCCTTGCATGATTCCTTGCATGTCGGTTGCATGGAGCATCAAAATTCATTTTCTTTATGTAGTGAGGGCGGTACCCTACTAAAAATAGAGTTTTGGGTTATGCTTATGGTGCGAAGATAACTTAGTTTGCTAGCATTGTGGATAGTAAAAATTAAGACATATATGGATTAAACTAAAGACGTTAAACGCAACAAAATTTCGTTTTTGTGGATTAGATAATGTTTTGGCGAGATGTCCCTATAGTGGCCATGAATTCACCAACTAGGATGATGGTTCTTCAAGCAAGAACCACGATGAAGGAGCTTGACTTGAGTGGAAGATTTCATTCTGGGCTTTCTAGTCAAGGAAACTTGCATATATGATGGTAACTTGATATCTAATCAAGGTTTGCCATATCGATCGGTATCGATACATACCAACTATACCATATTGGTAATTGGTATGGAGGTTGTAGTGATACTTGATTTGCTAAACTAGGCACCGTACTGAGCATATTGGCACTATAATAAGATTGTACAGATAAGAGGTTTGGTATTGAGATGGCAAACCTTGTATTTAACCAAGGTTAGTCAAATCGGTTTGGTACAGTACCAGTTTAGTACCATACCGATACTTGGTACAGCTGAGCATGTTGGTCAAACTAGCATGCTATTTTTTTGATTTGTTTTTTGATTTTTTTATTTTTTAAGATATCCAATCAAATTCTCAGGATTTTTTGAATGATTTTAAGTTCAAATTGATGTTTGTATCACTTTGATACATTCTTGATTCGTGTGATGCAGATCTGAATACATTATATCAAAGGGGGATAGCATTACATGGACTCAGTTTTTTAACTTTAAATGCTCAAATCAATTAAAAAATATAAAATAAATAATAAAAATTTTGTTGAGCACCGATGTCATTCATAAATATCATGTTTGTTTACATAATCAAGAGGAATATTAACACATTCCTTTTTATCAAACAGCACTGTAGTCTTCTATGCCCATTCTATAAGGTAGGCGTGTTGGATTGTAACTTATCTCAAATCTCTTGCTAAATCTCTAGCTCCGAGAGGTATCCTTAGACTGATAGCATGGCTATAGAGGGGCCTATTTGAATGTGTTGGCAACAAAACTTGATTCGTAAGATGCTTCGAGTTATATAAGATAGTAGTCACTAGAAAATAATATTTTAGACACACCATATCCATATCCATATCCATATGGATCATAAGATGCCTGTGGCTGTGGGTAAGAGGTTCCTACACCACGTGCAAGGTCATCTATAGTTGCATCTTGTCTTGAACAATCTCAAGGAGCTCATCGTTTGTATGCAATCATATCCTCGCAGGCTTTACCAGCTTGTGCATCGTGATCTTTATTCTATATAGCATTTGTAAACTGGGACTCATTGGTGAATTGAAGACCATCTTGTGGCTGTCTCATAAATGATGGTCTCCTATCCTCCCCGACCACCAAATCCATGATCATTAGAACAACCCGCATTGCTCTACTTGATCTTTGAATTTGAGTGAATTGACTACTCCATCCCTTCTATCGAGGCTCCAATTGTCTTTTCTTTTCTTTTGTGCCGAGCAGTTGCCTGTCCTTTTGTTGTGCCTTGCTTTAGCTACCTAGATTGCAAGGATGGATGTTGTGGCTGATCAGTTGGAACCCTATGTGGAATGTTGCTGTTTGTCTATTGTTTAATCTCGTTAGCTATGAAATTGGCTGGTCGTGGAGGCGATCCTAGCTTATCAAACTATGACTCTTGCTGCCAAGATTTTAAATCCCGTGGAATGGGATTGTTCTGGTTTTTCCATGGAATGGGATGCATTGGTATCCCATCTTGTCCTGATACTCAAGATAAGGGATGTTCCAAGATGTCTCGATTGGGATGTTGGGATGCTGGCGGTACATCCTCTCCTGATACATGAGATAATACCCCATCCCGATGTCCCACGGGATATCCTGGAACCTGAATCCTTGCCTGCTGCTGGCCCATTAACCATGATTATCATCAATAAAGTCATTCGTAGTTGGATCTGAGTATTTTAGCTCAACTTTTTCATGACTATATTTGAGTCTCAATCTCAAATTGTAGCAAATATAGACAAGGTCGTTGAGGCATTTGTGTCATATGGTTCCTTTGCTTGTTATGGATGAGGATGAATGTCGATCAATCATGCTCATAGCCAGGATGAGATTGTTTGAGAGAGAATTCTGATGGCAAGTCCCTTCAGATTTCTGGCTATGAGACCAAAATGAATCTACTATTCAGCTGCAAAAGAATTAAGATTTAGCAACATTCAAAAAAGATTATATTATATTAGACTTACTAGTAATGTCATGTCAAACAAGAGTTGTCATTGTTGATATCTAATATAACTGGATTCATCTTTTTCTTTGTTTGCAATCACTATATTGGATCCAAATGTATCGGTGCCCTTCCTAAATATTTTCGTCTATAAAAAATGTTATAATATGTTACTGGTTGAAGATACATCTAAATTAACAAAAATCACTCAACCAACTTAGTTCTTCTAGGCATATAGCTATGACTTCTGGATTGGGCTCTATCTTATATCACATTTTGTAGGACGGTTAGAAGCTCCTTATCCATGGCTATTCTAGGTACGAAGTACTAGAATCTCAGGCTTAGATAGTAAGCTGTAAATAAATTTCAGAATTGGTTTTATTTGTACAAATACAAGAGTCAAATTTTCATAGCATTTTTGATTTGCTGCTTGCTAGATGCAAGTCCCTATCCATCTAATAGTCCCACCGTCATTCAATATTTTGGATGTACTCATGGACATGTTTTAGATCTACCATTTTGATTTGATCCTTTGCCCTCTCTATCATATGATAAAAGAAGGCCATTTGTAGGTATCTTTCACCATCCATGCC
Organism: Areca catechu; assembly: GCA_021397845.1. NCBI lineage: Eukaryota > Viridiplantae > Streptophyta > Magnoliopsida > Arecales > Arecaceae > Areca > Areca catechu. Next base: position 33,508,452 of record CM038041.1, read on the forward strand.
CTAAAGCACCTCATATAAAGGCTTTATAGCCTGCACTATCTTTTCGATCAATTGTTAGCATATCTATCTCGTTACTAAATTCTCCACATTATTCCTCCGGTGCCTATTTTGGCATATCTATTCTTGTTTCACTCAAGACTGACAAACATCAGACATAGCTATACTTTCTTGTCAACAAGGCTATGAAGTGTTAGGTAATTCATAGTGAACCATATAACACCTGGTCTCAATATCTCTCTCCCTGTATACCTCCGCATCAATGATAGGATCCATGTGTGGTTGTAGATAAATCTGGTAATACTCTGCATTGAGTCCATTATCTTTTGTATCCTACTAAGCTTCCCAATATCCATACACATTAGATCGATAAAATATGCAGTACATGGGGTCCAGAAAATGTGGTTGCCACTTCTTTAGGATTTTCTCTACAGTCTTATACTATGACCCATTATTTGTGGTAACCTACAGGATATTTTGCTCTTCTACCTGATCGATATCTCTTCCATTAATTTGAGAATATGCTTGGCATCGTACACTTGATTTGAATTATTAATGGACTTCTAAAAAAATGTTTTCCTATCATAATATATCAGGAAGTTGATTATGCTTTGTCTGGTAGGACCAGTCTAATCATCACACATCACTATTAGTCCATATATAGGCCACTTATTCTAATGTGATGCAATCTATTTTTGTAGCTTTATTGTTGTCAAAAAGCTCACCATAAATATCTTTCAGTCCTGGAGGATTTGCATTTGGACCGGCAATTTGTACGAATGCAATGGCAAGCGATAATGTGTTGCTTATCATATGTGCTTGGATGTGGCTGAAATGAAACCAGGATCCAATAGCTCGCCATATATCTTTCTTGTCCTTCAACATACCATCAATCCTTTGTTACTTGGAATCCTAGCTGGGAAAGGTAGGTGGATTCAAGTCATGGAGGGTGACTCTTGATGGAATCTCTCTAGAGGACTTCTTCCTACTACCAAAAGGCCCTAACATAAATGAAATATGGCTCATGCCTCTATTGACGGACTCTCTAACTGATAAGGTCCTCCTAAACTTTGACCATGTTGTAGTGCTTGCAGAGCTCGACACCGAATCATAAGTTGACGGTACAAAAGCTCTATGCTTGGCCACCTTCTCTAACCACTGATCATCCAAGCTTGCTTGAAGGGCAGCTTGGATCTATGCCTCATCATCTGGAGCGGATGCTTTCTTCAGCTCTCTATAGTGATAGGAAGGTGGTTCTGTAGCTCGACGGTCTACCTTTGCCTTCTTCAAAGTCCTTTTCTTTATTTCTTTGAAATCTGCAAAGTACTTTTTCATTAATTGATGGATCTCTTGTGGACACTTTTGGCACAGCTATATTGGGATAACCACCGTCTAAGTACTGCTTCAACTTAGTTACCGTTTCTTCCTTAAACTCTATGTTGCATTAGTTGTGTTTGGTGTCGATCTAAGAGCATCTGCATGTGGTCTCAACTAATAGCATGCTTTAGATCCTTCTTCTTTGATGGATCCATTCTTGAAGATTGAATAAGCATATTAGTTTAGTAATTATGTAAAAAATAGTAAAACTTAATTTTCTAATTTTTAAATATTTTTTGAATTAATTTTATAATTTTTTTAAATTTTAAAAAATAAAATATAAAAATTATTAAAAACTAATTTGATCTTAGATCCATGTAGAATTTTATCACAAATGCTATATATATTTTTCTAAGATAGCGGGCATGCTTGAAATGCTGCTTTTTTTTTTTTTTTCAATTTCATTCAAATTTTGGCCTGGACCACTATGCATATGATGTGTTAAAATTTTGATAAATGCATACCAAATTTATGTCAAAAGTTACTTGTAAGCTCCTAAATAATAATTTAACTATCAATTAATTTTTAAATTTTATTTTTTAATACTTTTTATTATAAAAATATATTTTTATTTTTAAAAAATATATATTTAGTGAAAATTAATGATTTTAGTGTCATTGTGTAGATCATCCATGGGTCTATAACATATAATAAAATCATGCCAAAATAAAAAAAATTATCATGATTTCCCCTTATTATGTTTTAAGAAAGATAGGTGGGAGAGAAGTAAACGTACTTCTAATCGGTGATTTCTCCTCGTTTTGTAAATTTTTTTAATTGTAGAAAAGGGGGAGAAATGTTGAATTCTTAGAGGGAGAAAGAGAAGTCTCTCTCCTTTCCTATGTCTTGAGTGATTGAACCAGGTTGAATTGGTTAGTTTGGTCCAGTACCATGCCAAACCGCTCGGTTCGGGATGGTTCAGGCTAGTTCGGGCCCCAATCCGAAAAACTAGGCCGAACCAACTTGATCCCATGCCAATATGGCTTGGTATGGGTTGAACTAGGGAGTTCATTCGGGTTAGGGCTAACCATGCATTTAACCTTATCAGGATGGTGCTGGTATTGAGAGAGGTAGGTGACGAGCTTCGACAATGACATCCCTTGACATTTAGAGTCCAACAAGGTGTTGGTATAATGCCAAACTTGCTGCACACTTCATTGATGTCCTCATCTTGTGTGTGGTAGAGATTGCATGATGGATTTGACAAGAGGCCATGTTGCACTAAGGTGTGCATGAAAGGTGATGTCCAGTCGCTTTTCACCAAAACATGGCCATGCATTGATGAATAGGTTGCTTCCGCACCCATGCATAGTTCTCTGAAGACGCTACATCATCTGAGGTTCAGAGAAAACTTTAAAGTTGGTGGACAAATAACTTGCTGTGCTTTATTGGATCCCAGATAACCGATTTAGCTACCTCACGGGAATGGGTTGTTGAAGATGTGATGGACTTGCCATGCCACCAACAGTCAGTTGTCCAACAATCTCGAACCCACTAGTGTATCTGGTAAAGCTCATCACCATGGGAGGGCCGGTATTGGAGTGGGGCTGTGGATAGCTAGGGTTCAGCTGCTTCAGCACTTCAGCTAACACTGAAACCTAGACACCAGATCCACAATCCAATGAAGGTGAGGCAAGATGTCATCCTTGACAAGTTGACATGATAGAGAGCTTTCCATATCCAAGAAGACTTTGGGGGTGATTGATCACAAACTGTCAATAAAATATTTATCCTAGGCAATGGTCAACGAATGATTTGGCCACTGGAAAACTTGAGAGACAAATTTACCTAAGATAGTCCAGTAGCAAAGCCGAAGATTTGTGATGCCTAGTTCACCATGGTGTGGTGTGCACACATGCTGCCAAGCCACAAGGTGAAGTTTCCTTGTGCTTGGGTCCTGCTCCATGAAAATGGCTGCATATCTGCCTCTATATGATCCAGTAAAGAAACAAGATCCTAGTTGTAAGACAAAAGCATCAAGAGACCAGTGGTTATTGACTGAAGCAAGGTGACCCTACCTGCTATTGATAAAGCACACCACACCCAACCTTCATTCCGTTGCCTCACACATGATAATAATAGCTCAAAATCCCTGGCCAAAAGTCCCTTGCCAGATATGGGGACCCCAAGGTAGGCCCAAGTCTTCATATTATATGGCACTGCAAGGAGCTTCTAGAATCGTTGATGACATTGTGGGGTGATGATAGAACTGTATCATTAATTGAGGGCAAGCCTTTGCATTCAAAAACCAGTCACAAATGCTGGATTGGTCCTCTCCTAGACACAAATCCTCCCCCTCTATTTGTTATACTACGTGAAGTGGGGCCTAGAAAACCCTAGATTGATGAGGGCATTGGACAGCATGAACATCCGCTCTAGTTTCATATATTTGATGATTCATTCATGCCATTTGTTTACATGTCATACCTTGAACCATGAATTTATACATTTACCATATGCATGCCATGACAATATAGTCATATGATAGTTCGCCATGCTTTCATTTTTTTTTTTTGTTCCTGGTGTGTCTCGTGAATGAATTTTAGCAATCACTGATTATGGCTGTATACACAAATCTAAATTACTAACACTTACTGTTTAGTGCTTATTTCTTTTCATTTTTTTGATTTAAAGAAGTCAGACACTTTTTATACTTTGCTTTGAAAAGTGTGATCTTATGATCCAAATTGCTCTTTTTTGTTGCCCTGATATCTTGAGTACTCATTGGCTCAGGCAAAATGTCAATGAATATGGAGGCATGGTTGAGGTTGCATTGGATCCTCATAAGAACAAGACTGGTGACATATGGCATGTATGCGTGGAGGTAGTGACATCAAGGCATATTGAACATAAGTAGTACAAGTTGATAACATAAATTCTTTTAGTTATTTGTTGATTTTCGCTATTTTTATTCTCTATTCTGTTCATATATCAAGTCCTTGGTGGCCCAAGCATAGCTATCTGATTGTTGAATGAGGTTGACAGCTGGTGCAAAACATAGTTATCTTTGTATGAACTTCTATCTCATGCATTCCTAAATGATTATGAAGTTCAGAATTATTATATTGAATTACGTTATATTTTATATTTTTGGAGTTATCCTTCTTTCCTTAATATTGCATGATGTTGTTTGTTGAAGCATCGGAAAACATTAAGGTAATTGTAGTATTGTTAGTATTTATCACTGTATGTTTGTTATGTTATTAACTTATTTATGCTACTCAGGAGGTCTGCAGTGCACATTATATGCTGATCAATTGCAATTTTTTTACTGTTATCTAAGTGGGTGATGTAACTGAAATTGTATTAAAGTTGACGAGTAATACATTCTTGTAAAAGATTGTAAGTAGTATATTCAAGGAATCATACATAGGCTCTACCTCTTGAAAGATTTCAAAATGGAAGAAAAACATGATGTTGGTGCCACAAACCATGATCCATATCATCCTTCAAAATCCAAGTCAAGGAAAAACAACAAAAGTGAGGAGATGTATTTTTGCAAAAAGTTTCTCTTTGTTGCCCAGTTGGCTAACCTAAGAGGGGGGGTGAATTGGGTTTGAAAACTCTTTCCATAAATATGTGCTCTTAAGAAATCTTAGTGCGGTGAGTGAGGTGAATTAGGAATTAAACGCGGAAGCAGAAGAAAGAACACAAACAAACCAATCATAAATACCACAAATTTTATAGTGGTTCAGAGCAACCCAGCTCCTACGTCCACTATCCAAGATACCATTTGGGATTTTCACTATATTCACTACGGAATACAGCCGGTTTGTTTTACACCGGGCTTACAAACTAAAATCCAATCTTGGTTTTACACAGGAATCACCAATAACCCAATACAATGTTAGTTTTCCCAGGCTCACTAACAACTCAAACTTGATTTTAAAAGGCTCACCAAAAACCTTAAACAACAACTCACAAGTTACAGCCCATGCTGTACTTGGAACAACTCAAACAAAGAGTTAAAAAGAAAGCAACACTAATGACAAATCAAACTTTGTCGGATGGTTGCACTTTATGCTCTTTGAGAAGCCTCCTTGATTGCTCCTTCAATGCTCTTTAAGGCTTCCAAACTTCTCCAATAAATGACTCAAGAGAATGATTGGTGTTTGGTGAAGTCTTGAGTTCTTCCTTGAATGCTCTCTTGGATATTCAATGCTTTTCTTGAAAGTTTTCAAATTTTTTTTTTTTTAAAACTCATTCAAATCCATCATTTATAGTGTTTGGAATTGATCTCAAGTAGATATGACCGTTGTAGTGCTTTGGGAGTCGAAATATAGCCGTTGGAGCACTTTTTAGATTCAAAAAATCAATTCTAGAACTAGCCATTACTCACTTGAAACTAGGATTCGAGTTGGTTCGGTTGGGTCGAGTTAGCTCGGATTATCAGAACTGTTAAATCTTCACTCTGGTCGAGTCGGCTCTTCTCAGTTGAGTCGGCTTGCCTGACTAGTTTTCTCAGAACTGGTTTTTGCTCATTCTGGAGGAGTCGGCTCGGCTGCTTGTCGAGTCGGCTCGAATAACTGATTTCAGAAAATTGCAATTTTGATACTCTGGACGAGTCGGCTCGGTTGCCTGTGTCTGAAACCTTTGTACCGTGCTAGAACAATGAGTCGGCTCTCTTGCCTGAGTCGACTCAAGTGACTTTTGACCAAAAGTATTCCAACTTCTCTAGATTTCTTCCAAAAACTTCCAACCAACGTCCAAAGACTATCCAACTTCTTCTACACATAATCTAAGTAATTTAACTCAAAAATTACATAGAATTGACCCATTTTACAAAAATATACAATTGAGTTTTCTTGGACTCTTCATTTTATGAACATTTTCTTGTCAGTACATTGATATACTATTATGATTTCAGAATTGTAAGTAGTGTGATTGTTCACTTGAAACATCCTACAAAAACTTCTTAAACATTAAAAAGTGTTAGTATCAAATATATGCTTCAATGTTTTGTTATCATCAAAATCATTCCAGGGGTCAACACTTTTGGCTAATTTTCTTCACTTTAACAAGATGGTGATTGTACTTCTGAAATTATTATATCTTTCAAGAAGTTTTATACACTCTTCAGTCTTCATAGTTCATACCATACAAGATCTTGATCTAGATGTTTCAAGGAAGTTTTCAAATCTCAGGGGTATACCACCATAATGTTCATGTAATGATGCTTGTGAAATAATATACCCTTAAATCTATATGATGCACGGTACCGATTTGATTTGGTATGGTAAAGTCGAGATCTCAAATCTTCAACATTGTTCTAAATTACCGTTAGAATTTTTTGGTGTTTTTAAAAATATTTATTTATATATTTTTCTTGATGTTTTGTTTTCTCCCACACAATAGATCCAAGAAAGCTTCAAAACCTTAAAGCCACCTTTTAGTTCCACATCAGTTGTTTAAGGAGAGGTGGGTTATCTTAAACACAACCTCTCCCTCTCCCTTAGCCAAATGGGGCACTTGGTGGGGCTCCTCTATGTGCGCACACAGGCTGGTCAGCCCAACCTGAGCAACGAAGTGATGGCCCTAGATACCATGGCCTAGGCAAGTGAGGTAGCTATGCTTTGTGTGCAAGCTGGGTCTCATGATACTATTTATTTCACTTAGGCTAACTAACAACTAATCATTTCATATTAGATCTCTTGTATTCTTGTCATTATGGCATATCTACCTTGGATCCCTGTATCTCCAATTGAATTTTGATTTGCCGTTGGGGTCTAGTGGATCAGCACCTTAAGGCTTGCAGGTTGAACTTGGAAACTCTATGAATGGTAGGGGAGTTGGTGGTTGAGATGTATTGGAAAGAACTCAATTCGTCTTCTTCTCTAGTCCACAAAAGCTAACTTTTTCCATTCATTTTGTTCTCCTTGCTAAGTTCTTTTGATCCATTTGGTGGTTTTCCTTTGAGTTTTCACATTATTTTCAGTATAAGAATGATTAGTTTATGTTTATTCTCCACCAAGATTATTTTTATTATTTTATATTCTTTATTTTTATGAGATATTTTATATTTTTTTATAACTCTTGGGGAGAAGCTGGACCATATTGTAGTGTTGTACCTAGCAAGCCCCGTTGTTGCATTTCATACATGAAAAGCTTATAGGACATGACTACATGACTTGGTTCAATCTAGGTCACCCAAGGTTCCCGGTACCGGTATCAGGACCATACCGGTGGCCAGCTAGTACGGTACGGTACCGGTACCATATCATGCCGCTACTATACCGTACCGACACTCGGTACGGCTTATATCGGCACGCCCAATTTTTTTTTTTGCTATTTGGATTTTGGTTGATGGATTCTGGCATTTTAAGGTTTTTATTTTGTTTTTTTAGGGTTTAAGGTTTAGGATTTAGTGTTTAGGGCCTTCAGGGTTTGTAATTTAGAGTTTAGGATTAAAGACTTCAAGGTTTAGGGTTTAGGATTTAAGAAATGTTAATACATTAATTCTAATTAAAATAAGATATAAAATAATAATTAACTAAAATTATTAGCAATTAATGAAAGTGAAAGGTAACATATAAATATAATTACATACCAATATTTAGAATCGGGTAGAGTATCGATGTTTATAAATATAAGGATCATTTATATATTCTGTATATCCCTCCAGTCAGGCAATATGATACTCCTCTAAGATCATCCCAGGAGGTATGCATGATGGATCATAACTCATCGTAAATCTCTAGTTGATGCCTGACTTTGAGAGCTATCCAGAATTGATTATATGGCAGTGCAGGGGCCCATTTAAATATACCAGTAGCAAAATCAAATCCATAAGAATATAAGATATTCCGGGCTGCATGGGATAATAACCACTGGAAGATGATGTCTCAAATGCATATGGACCATATGGACTAGAAGCTGCCAGTAGCTGCGGGTAAGAGAATTCTGAACAGGGATCGCCAAACCGTGCCGAACTGGCTGGTTTGCGACGTATTGAATTGGACCGGTGGCCAGCCAACACGGTTCAACCTTTAAAAATGATTCTCAGCCATTAAAAAATTTTAAAAAAAATTATTTATACCGGACCGAACCGGACCTGAACCGGTCGAAACCATGCCGAACTAGTCGGTTCGGCCGGTTCGGTCAGGCTCGAACCGGTTCAAACCGGGGTTTTTTTTGGTTTTCTCCTATTGGCTACTGTAGCCATGTGAGGGTAGGATAGGGGAAATCATTTGGCCTATTGGCTTTTTAACAAAACCAACAGAGAGCTCTCTCAGCTCTGTGTTTTTAATGCTTCGACTCAATGAACGGCGATTTTCCCTCCATTTTAAGGCAATCAGATGTCCAGAAATTGAAGAGGAATGTAGAATCAAGGTATGTATAGCTTCCCTTTCCCCTCTTTCCCTCTCCCATTTTTTATTGAAATTCATGCAAAATAGAAAATTAAGAGAAAATGTTGTCAAATTTTTTTTGTTGGCTATAATTTTAGAGTATGTGGTAGATTTAGGATAGATCTACATAATGATACTAAGATCTTGATTTTTTGTTAAGTATATAATTTTTTAAATTAAAAATTAATTTTGGATTAAAAAAATAATTTAAAAATATTTAGTAAAAAAATTATAATTATAAATTATTATCTGGGGCTCGTAAGCTATTCTCACTATAAATTTCATGTCGATTTATCCAAGTTTTGATGTATCTTATGAATAGTGCTCTAGGTCTTAAATTAAAGAAAAATTAGCTTTTAATGCATTTCGAGGGTTTTAAAAAATATATGTAGCTTGTATGATAGAATCCTACATGAATCTAAAATCAGTTTTTTTTATAATATTTTTATTTTTTAAATTTTTTAAATTAAATAATTTAAAAAATAATTTAAAATTAAAAAATTAGGTTAATTAAGTATTAATTAATAAATATTTTTATTGACCTTATATGCAATTTAAATATTCAGGTATGGATCCATCGAGGAAGAATGATTCAGAGTGCTACACTAGTTGGTTGCATGGAGAGATGCTCTTGGGTCGGCATTACTGGAGGTGTAAATGGTGCAATACCGAATTCAAAGGTGAGGGATAACAAGGTTGAAGCAGCACTTGGCTGGCGGCTATCCTGATGTATCCGCATGTCGACAGTGTTCACAGGAGGTCTGTCAGTTGAAGAAATATTTTGCTGATTTCAAAGCTGGAAAGAAAAGAACAGCAAAGAAGACAGAGATGGACCGCAGAGCCGCAGAACCACATTCTTATTACTCTAGGAAGTTAGAGGGAGCATTGTTCCTTTTGATGAGAAGGCATAGATGGAGGCTGCTATTCATACGAGCTTGTATGAGCAGAGGCAACTAGAGAAGACGGCTAGGCATAGACAGTGATTTAGGCCATCAGCTTTTGAGTCGGGATCGGGATCCAGTTTTGCTAGTATTGCAGGAGTCTGAGACATAGTTTAAGAGGACCTTCTCAGTCAGAGAGCCTATCAGGAGAGGCACTAGCCGTCTTGCATCCATGTTGGGAGCATTTGGTAGTAGAAGGAAGTCTTCCAAGGACATTCCAGCAGGAGCCACTATCCATGATGTCGATTTACATGCCTTTCCTAGCAAAGATTCCAAACAACAGAGGATTGACACAATGCTAAAAAAGGATAAGAAGGGTATGTGGCGGGCCATCTTCTCCTGGTTTTATTTCAGTCATATCTCAGCGTATGCAGCAGACAATCCGTATTATCGCTCTGCTATTTCATCTATACAGACTGCTAGTTCCTCCAGGATCGAGGGATATCATGGTCACTTTTGGATAGCAATAAAGAGGAGCTGAAGGATGGATAGCCTCTTATCAGAGCAAGTAGCCCGTGTATGGGTTGACAGTGATGTGTGATGATTGGACTGGTCCTACTAGACGGAGACTAGACGGAGCATCATCAATTTCTTGACTTATTGTGATGGAAATACTTTTTTCAGAAGTCTATTAATGCTTCAGATCAGATGCACGATGCTAGTTATATCCTCAGATTGATGGAGGAGGTGATTGATCAGGTGAGAGAGCATAATGTCGTTTAAGTTATCATAGATAATGGATCACAGCATATGGCTGCAGGGTAGATCTTTATGCAGTGGCGACCGCATTTTGTCTGGATTCCTTGTGCTGCACATTGTATAGATCTCATGTTGATGGATATTAGAAAAATCTATAGGGTGCAGAAGGTTGTTGAGCTAGCACAGTCTATCACCAGATTTATAATAACCATACATGGATCTTATCATTGATGCGGAGCTTTATAGGAAAAAAATATTGAGACCAGGGATCACATGGTTTGCTACTTATTACATAGCACTTGATAGCAAGGAATCCGGTATCGTCTTGTATCGCCCGGTACGGTTCACTTCCATATAATGGTCCGGCCTCCGAACCGTTTAACAAATAAAAAAAAAATTAATTTTCTTACTTGTACAGTAAGGTACCGATCGGTTCAGCCTGGTACGGGCTCGATTCGGCCCGGTTCAGTTTTATTTCAGGTTTTAAATTGCTTTGGGGGGAGTGTTTTTATATTAAAAAATGGCCCGGTATGCATGTCGGTAAGGTACGGACCGTACTGTATTGGCATGCCTCGATACGGGTCCTGGTACCGGTACCGTGAACCTTGCTTGATAGTCTTCTTGGCAAGAAAGCAGAGATGCGTCAGATGTTTGTCAGTCAGGAGTGGCAGTAGAGCAGATATGCCGGGATAAATACTGAGGGAAGTAATGCAAAAAATTTAGTGACGAGACAGACATTCTGGCAGCGGGCTGAGAGGATAGTGAAGGCTATCAAGCCTCTATGTGAGGTACTTCGCGCCGTGGACTCTGAGAGGTATGCTCAGATGGGTTTCTTATATTTCATGATGCAAAAGGCACAGGAAAAGATTCAGGAGGCAGATCCATTATATGTTTCCGAGTATATTCAGATTATTAATGGACGATGGAGTTATCAAATGAGTTCGAATTTGCATCTAGCAGGTATGCAGTAATTTATGAAGTCCCTAAAAAATTAAATTCAATTAGATTTGTACAAGTACGCTTGACTAATTCTTAAAATATGTGCAGCTTACTATCTGGATCCGAGATTTCAATACTCCATACCAGATATTGCCATGGATGAAGAGCTTATGTCTGTCCTACGTAATGTTATCTACAAGATGGAGCTCGATCCAGATGTCACTGCTATATGCCTAGAAGAAGTAAGTTAGATTGAAATTGTTGAGTAATTTTTATCAGTATTAATTTCAAAAAGCAGCACATGATAACAAAAATTTTTCTGGCTGACGAAATTTTTTTAGGGAGGGCAAAGATTCATTTGGATTCACTGTAACGATCAGAAATAAATCAAAGATGAATCCTAGTAGGTACTACTAAGCAGTAAGTGTAATATTATATTATGATTGAATTTTTTATTTTGCTGAATCTAAAATTCTAAATGATATAATGTCTTTTGCAGTTGAATGGTGGATGCATTTTGGTGGATATGCAAAAAATCTGAAGGTTCTTACAGTCAAGATCCTCTTCCAAACGGTGTCATCCAGTGGATGTGAGTGCAACTGGTCTATATTTGGTCTTATCCACTCCAAGCAGAGGAAACGTCTGAAACATAAACGTCTTAATGATCTTGTGTATGTACCATGGAACGCGGTACTGTCCGGTACGGGGCGTATCGTACCGTACCGTACCGGCTAGCAGCCGGTACGGTTCATCCCAATAAAATAGTCTGGTTTCCGGACCATTAAAAAAATAAAAAAAATTAATTTCCGTATCGGTACGGGTACGAACCGCCCGGTTTAGCCCGGTATCACCTGGTTCAGTCTGGTACTGTTCGGTTCAGGCCCTTTTTTTGCTTTGGGGGAGAGGGAAAGATGGTTTTTAATATAAAAAGGGTTCGGCACGCATGCCGGTACCGTATCGTACCATCGACCTTCCGAGATGGGTCTCGGTACCAGTACCGGGAACCCTGATATATACATTATAATTTAAGGTTGAGGCTAAAGTGCATTCAGGAGAAAGTTAAATTGAGATACCCCGATCTCACTGCAAGTTCATATATTAATGAGGATAAAGATCCAATGATTGGATGGGTCATGAGTCAGCAGCAAGAGCCAGAGCTTGATGAGCCAGGATCATCTCCTCGACCAGCCAGTTTTGTAGCTAGCAAGGTTGGGGTGGATGTTGGACAATGGGCAACAAGCAATATTCCTTACAGGGCTCTAACAGATATAGCACATCGTCCATCCCCACCATCTATTCGGTCCGAAGAGAGGAAAAGGAAAGGCAATTGCACCTCCATTGGAACACTCAATCCATTCAGATTTAGATACCAGAGAGAGTGGTGATAGTGCTTCTTCAGATAGTGGAGGATCTAGTGATCAGGGAGGGGCCGGAGGACAGGAGTCGCAGCCATCTATTCATCTTCGATTCACTGGGGAGTCGTAGCTTAACCATGCCACTAGGATAAAGATCATGGAATATCATCGTGTAGATCCCGTGGTGTTACGATTTCATATAGGCGGCGGGTTCCGCGAGGTCGTTCGAGACATGATGCAGCTGCTACTCTTGCACGTGGAGTAGGATCCATGGATGTATCAGGGTCATCTTCATATTTAGGATTTTCTTACCCGCAGCTACCGGCAGTTTCTGGTCCGTATGGTCTAATGGTGCATCTGAAACGTCATCTTTCAGTGATTATTATCCCATGCAGCTCGGAGCATCTTATGGATTTGATATTGCTGTTGGTATATTTGGATGGGCTCCTGCACTGCCATATTATCAGTCTCTGGATAGCTCTCAGAGTCGGGACATCAACAAGGGATCTGCAATGAGTTATGATCCATCATGCATACCTCCTGGAATGATCTTAGAGTATCATGTTGCCTGGCTGGAGGGATATACTGATCTTCCTACACAGTATATAAATGATCCCTATATTTATGGACATCGACACTCTACCGATTCTACACATTGGTATGTAATTATATTTATATGTTACCTTTCACTTTCATTAATTGCTGGTAATCTTAGTTTAATTATCATTTTATATCTTATTTTAATTAAAATTAATGTATTAGCATTTTTTAAATCCTAAATCCTAAACCTTGAAGGCTTGAAGTCTTCAATTCTAAACTCTAAATTCCAAACCCCAAAGGTTTTAAATACTAAATCCTAAATCCTAAATCCTAAAAACAAAATAAAAACCTTAAAAAGTCAAAATCCATCAACCAAAATCTCAAAAAAAAAAAAAAAAAATGGGCGTGCCGGTAAACCTTAAAAAGTCAAAATCCATCAACCAAAATCTCAAAAAAAAAATTGGGCATGCCCGGCCATACTGAGTGTCGATACGATACCGGTACCGGGAACCTTTCTTCATAGTCTTGTAAAAAGTTGCATGCTTAAGACATACAAGTTGATTCCTTTTGCTTAGCAAGCTAACTTTGAACTGCAATAATTTGTGAAAACAAATTTTAACATTGAATATTTCACTAAACTTTCTAATATGACCTTGCAATATCTCCTCAAAACATCCTTGAATTAATTAAACTCTCATATGGTGCATCAGATATTCTTTCTTATTTTAATATTTGAATAGATCAACTTTTTAGTAGAATATGTAAATCTCTCTTTATAGAGTGTAAGTAAAGCCTTACTCTCATTTGTCCTTTCCTAGAATTACAAATGATAGAATTACAATCAAGATTTTAAATCCCGTGAGATGGGGATGTCTCGATTTTCTCATGAAACGGGACATGCCAGCATTCCGCCCCGTCCTGATACTCGGGACAGGAGATGTCCCAAGGTATCTCGATTGAGATGCTGGGACATTGGTAGGATGTTCTGTCCCAACACATAGGATGGTATCCCGTCCCGGTGTTCCATGGGACGTCTCGTCGGGACCACAATCCTTGATTACAATTATGGTTTTCGGAACCATGCTGAACCGTTTGGTTTAACTTGTATTGAACCGTACCAGGATGAACTGGGATGGTTTGGCCTTGGATTTTGGTTTGGGCTCTGGACTGACCAATACCGCCCCAAATTGGATAGTTCAGCATGGCTCTAGTTTTTTTTCTTTTAAGGTGGTTGGGATGAGAGAAGGTTTGAGACTTCTCTTTTTCCAACTTGTTGCCATAATGAAACAAAGAGAAAAGCATAGGAAAAACACGGAGAAATTAAAGATTAATTATAGGAGAGCTTTTTTCTATTTTGTCCTGCAAAAGTTTATAAATATATTGTTTTGTCCACATGAACTTTTTGAATTATTTGATTTTGGATGACTAATTTGTCAAAAATCTTAATAATATCTTAATCTAAATCTATCAAACATGATTGATTCCATATCCTACTCTATTTTTAAGTTGAATTCTATCAAACAAAATTATTTCTTAATTCCTTGGGATAACATTAGCGAAGGTCAATGCATCCTATTTGGAAGGATTTGTAATAACTTGTTGCTTCCATTTAATATTTTTAGTGAACTTTTCAATCACGAGTACCATAATTATCAAAATTTATAAATTTTTTGTATGAAAAATATTTGCTTGCATAGAGTTTCTTGGTTGAATTGGCCAATAAATGCCAAGCAATTATTCTAGGAAAGTAATGTACCACTATGGTTATTAAATGAAAATGGAAGAAAGTGTAAATATGATTATTTAAAGATGAAAAGGCATCAACACATTTGAAACAAAAAAGGATAGCGGGAGAAAAAAAATCATATTTAGATATTTCATACCATAATAGTATATTTTATAGTAATCCTTGATTCATGATAATTCAACTATAGCTATCATATGAAAATAGAGGAAAATACATTATACAAAAAATGGAAAGACGTCAAGATATTTGGGAAAGCAAGTATCCATATACCATATGAAAATAGAAGAAAGTATTTTATATAAAGATGGAAAGGTATCAACATATTTGGAAAAAAAGTATAATATGAGAAAAAATCATATTAGGTATTTCATACCATAATAGTATATTTCATAGTATATTTCAGCAAGTTGTATTCATAAGAAAAAGTTGATTACAAAAGGAGAGGGGTGGGGTATTTATAGAGTTTCCATGCCCTCTCTAACTAGGGTTACACTTAGGTTAACAAGCCTTTTCCTAGTTAGATTATATGTCCTTTTCTAGCTAGGTTAGAAGTACAAATTTTAAAACAAGTAGGAACATAAATCCTAACTAGGTTAGACTAGTCTTCTCCTTCTCACTTAAGGACACCTCTTGGACTTGGTCAACATTTAAAGGACGCTTAGGGGGGCGTGTTGGGCTTCTAGGAGTAGCAAGGGGCCGGCCCAAAGGGGCTTGGGCGCATGGGCTTGGGCCTCTAGAAGCTGGGGTGGCCTGGTAACCTGGTAGCAGGAATATTCCCTGGTATCTTGCTTCTTAAGGGCTTGAGCTTGGCGCCTGGGCTTGATTTTTTTGGGTTAGGATGCAGGTGGACCTCTGGAATCATTGATGCCCTGGTCTGGGAGTATACTCTGGTATCTGGAGGGGAATCTGGGCATCTGGAGAACATCTGGAAGGAATCAGGATTTCTGGATGCATCTTGGATCCTGGGTTGTTACAAAATCCAATAAACTGATGTAGTGGACTCTGACTCCTGGATATGGTCCGGTGGAACTCCAAAATAGGATAACCTCATCTCTTGTACAAAAATTGGGCTCATACTGGACTCATATATGATGTACAGGATTCAATATACTGACTAGGTTGAGGGTTGAGACAAATCAACTAACCTCAACTTATTACAAGACTCAATCTTAACTAATTACAAAAATTTCCAAAACTTTGACACATGACTAATTAAACCATATGAGATCCAGTGTTCTGTCTGATCCTGGTATCCCCATCAATTCTCTCAGGGCGGGAGGAACTCAACCCCGTCGAGTAAGAGTCAATTTGGCTCAAGGAGGGTCTGGGTTGAGATGCTGTAGATCCGCACCAGCGTTCCACAAGTCCTCAGATTCTGGCCAATCTTGCCACCGGACCAAGTACCGCTGACAGTCTCTATCCTAAGTACTGATAGCTTGATCGTCCAGAGTTCTCTCAATCTTTTCCTTACCAAAAGGCCGTCGCACTGGGATAGGTTCACTCACAAAGAAAGGGAGTGGCTCAAGGGGCTTGCTGGGTATCACTGCTGGCTCCCTATACTCTATAAGATCTGAGATGATGAAGGTGGAGCTAATACCTAAATCAGGTGGTCTCTCAAGCACATAGGCATTGGGTCCACCACTATTCATTATCTTGGATGGGCCAGCTTCGCGAGCAGAAAATTCTTTTACAATTATAAAATCCTTTGCAGAAAATTCTTTATCTCTCTTTTGGGAATTAGCCAAGTTCTTAGTTAATTCTTTACTTATGTTTAGCTTTTGACTAATTTCATGATATATATGCTGTGCAGAGGCTAGTGTAGGTGTAGACTGACATATTGGGTCTATAAATTTATTGGACTCAAGACTAACACCTAATAGACTTGACTAGACATCCCTATCAAAGGACATTTTATTGGACTCTAAGGGACAAAACCTAACAGACTATAGACTCTTTAGTCCTTAGGTTTGACCCTAGCATGGCATGCATATGAGAATTTACTATGCACTCCTACTAGGTTTCATAGGGTTCTTCTAAAGTAAGATGCAAACATGATATGAATAATGAACAAATGCAACATGCAAACTCCTATAAAATGCAACCTAATACTAAAAAAATTAGAAAAAGTTTCAGGAAAAGGTAGAAAGTAAGAGGTGGGTTCAGGGTTAGTCTGGCAGGAAAATGGTTCGGGATTGATTGGATAGAATAGAATGTAAGAAGGGGTGTAAGGAATTAGTCCTAGGCTAATTAGGATGACCTTAAGGGGTTGATGTCTATCTACAAGGTCTGCCTTATGGAAGAATGGGTCACTAATTTCAGGAAAAAGATCTTTAATTGGGATCAAGGAAGTGACTTCATCCTGAGGGTACTGGGTGAGATAAGCCAAGTCCTCAATAAACTCTTCTGGTTCAGGAACTTCGGAACTAGGTTCTACAATTGGATCTCCTTCTAAAGTCTCCTCTAATTGCTCTTCCATTGCAGCTTGGGTGTGATCTGGGTCATCTAACTTTGGGTCAACTACTATGTGGGTATGGTCAGGGTCAACTAATTCTAGGATGGCTTCTACCTGGGTATCTATTGATTCAACTAACTCTAAGTCTTCTATGGGGAATTCCTCTTCTTTCTCCTCATATTCGTCCACTAAGCTTGGGTCAGCCTCATATATTTCCTCTTCAATGTCTTCTTGGTGGACCAATGGGGTGGTAAGAGAGGTTTAGCTAATGGGAAATTGACTATTAACTAGGATAGCAGGGATGGGTTGACTAGAGGGTTCCTGACTAATACTAGGGTTTTAACTATGGGAAAGTGGACTAACACTGGGTTCATATTTAGGGGTAGTAACCTTATTGGGTTCGAGCTGACTAAAGGTTATGGGTTCATAGGTTATGGGTTCGCAGGTGATGGGTGTATAGGTTATGGGCTTATAGTTTATAGGATCAGTTCCATGAGTTGTTTGATTAGTCGATTGGGTCATCTATTTAAGCTGGGCGGTTAATTGAGCAAACTGGTCCCGGGATTGGTCAAACTGGTTTTGGGTTTGGGTGTTCATATGATCAAACTGGTCTTGGTTTTGGGTGTTCATTTGGGCTAATTGAATTTGAGTTTGGATACTGGTTTGGTTCAACTGAGCTAGCTGTTCAGTCATGGCTTTCAGGATGGCTTCAAAATTGGACTCCATGTTTGAATCGGGGTTGGGTTTAGACTGACTGTACAGGACTTCTGACCTGGTGGTCATGCAACGATCAATCAATCAAAATAGAATGGTGCAGCCAAGCATGCAAAATAGGTTAGCTTAATTTAGGGTTTCCTAGACCTAGAGCCAAAACTGGGTGGGTCAGCTCAACTTACACCTAACCCAGTAGCTAATCCTTCCTCTGGCCAGGTAGAGGGTGGGAGTGTGGGAGGCCCCCCTGCTTTCGCAGGGACCCAATTAAAAACCACAACACCACTTAGGTCGTTTGACTCTGGACCCTCAGCCTTAGACACCAGATTTTAGTAATAGCCACAAGATTAAATGCATTAGTCAGCCCACATAGCTCAGATCCGACCTGTGGGTGTCAGCTAGCCCTTTAGGGCAGATTAGGTCTAATTAATTTTAATTAGGCTTAGGTCAATGTGATGATGGTTGTTTTGGGCCTAGGACAGGTGACGAAATCCTGCCCTGATGTTATATTGACTGCCCTTAAGATTAGATTAAAGAGATGATGGCATTTGATGGTCCTGATGCAATCTAAAACAATAAAAAAAATAAAATATTTTGTGTGTTTTATGAGGTGGCAAGTTAAGTTTAGGTTGATTAGGTTAGCAAACAAATTGGGCTTGGGATTGGGGTGTGTGGAAGTTGATTAGGTTAGGTTAAGTCAAGTGTTGAAATATCAGAATTAGGGTTTTAGAAGATGCAGATTTTGATATAGATTTCAATGCAGAAAAAAAACAAAAAAAATCTAGGACAGAGGGTGGACGGTGGTGATGAACTCACCAATTTTGATGCAAAACAAAAATCAAATGATGATGAAAATCCTAGGGTTTTTGAACTGCTGCAGACATCTCAAGATTTTTGTTAGGGTTTCTAATATGCCGAATTTTAGTGACTTAGGGTTTCTGTAAAAATAATTAAAAATTTATGACAAAACAGAGGACAAGACAGAGAACAATTCATGTAAATTTCATAAAAAAATAAAATTCCTAGATGGTCGAAATCAGATGAAAAACAGATACCTAATGCAGTGGACAGGATGTAGAAAATTCAGAAATTAGGGTTTTGTGAATCTAATGTAGATGAAAACTATCCTAAACCCTCTCTGATACCAAACTGATGCGAGACAAATCTAGAACTGATGCAAAACAGTAAACTAATTTTTTTGTGATTTTTAAGATTTTAATTCAGTGGCTAAATATCCAAAATTAAGTAAAGAATCAGCATAAAGGCTAGTAATGCAAGAAACTAACGTACCCGCAAAAACTCATGCAAAATAATAAATAGCTAGGATCCGAGAGTTGAGAAACTCCCGGTTTAGGATAGCTTATCTTCATTAAATCAGATAATAAGAGAATGGAAGGTTTCTTACCAGTCAGAGATTGAAGACTTTGCATTAGAAGGGATCACTCACACTCTGATTGGAGCCTGTAAGAAGAAGCTTCAGTCTATTTTGCACGGATTTTAATTAAAAAAAATGACATGAAAGAGAAAAATACGGAAAAAGAAAGGTATACGTACCTTGATTCTATCTTCCTCTTCGACTTTTGCAGGTTTGATTGGGTTGAAAATGATCGAGGAATTTTTTTTTTCGTTGTTTTTCTTTCCACGGCTCTACAGCAGAGGAGCTCTCTGCCTTTTTCTCTTAAACTCAAGGCAGCCCCCCTCCCAAAAGTCACATGGCTACAGTAGCCATGTGACAAAACCAAAAAAACTTGCCCCACCTGACCACTCCCGTCCGTACCGAGCCGAACCGCTGGTTCAGGCCCGTTTCGACCGGTTCAGCACCAAGTTCGACCTGATTCGGGTCCGGTTCGGTGCGGTAAGTTTTTTTTTTTGATTTTTAGGGTGCTGTGCCGATTTATATGGCGAACCGTGCTGGCCAGCCACCGGTCCGGTTCGGTATGCCGCCCCGAACCGGCCGGTTCGGCACGGTTCGGAAAACCCTGTTGTGAACCTCTGAGTTTATATATATTGTTAATAATATTATATATATATATATTATTAGTAGGCTAAGGCTAGAATTCGTGTTTGAGTATGGCCCTGTTGATGTCGAGTCAGTCTCAAGTTTTGCCTTTATTTTTAAGCTCGAGCTTGAGTTGAATTTCGAGCCCGAGTATTTTGAATCGAGTCGAGCTCAAGCTTCTAGCTACTTTACTTGGCTCAGCTCGATTGTATCCCTAATTCAAGGTAATCTTGTATATTAATTAATGTTTTGCTAGGATTCGCCTATTGATCAGTTTTCTTAAACTTTATGACCTAGTAGTGCAATATTGTCACTAAGAATTTCACTTGTTATAGATGTAGAATAAAATTAAAACTAAAATCATTTTTAGTCTTATTAACAAGACATACGCTACAATGTTTCCAAATTTTTAGTCTGAATGGAATTGTGATATTCCTGCAAATAAATGGTTCCACACTATCCAACATCATATAATCTGAGTTGCTCTTGAGTACATTCTACATATCAACTCTTTGTTAGAACATGGTGCATCCTCCATTTTAAAGTAATGAACTTTGGTAATGGTCAACAATCAGACCATGCATAGGAATAAATAGTGAGGTGGGACTGCTTTTGTAATTATATTTTTAGTCATAGCCAAATCTCCCCTGCTTGCCATTCAAAGCTTGAAGTAGCCAACCAAGAAAAGAGATCAATTAGGTATCAACATAATGCTATTATGAGTATATCCAACTTACGCATTCCTGCTTGTCTACTACTGTAGAAACAATAATCATGAATATTGCAATATCTCGTCAATGCCAGTGCATGTGCAATTTCTACTTCACAAAGGGAGATCATGCAGTTATAATTTAATCTTAGAAGTTTCTTCCTGATGCTTGGACAACCAAGAAGACAATAAATCTTCGCATCCTCATTTTTAGTGCGAGGATATATGCATGAAGAGGTCATAGGCATAGCAGCATAACAAGACAGCAAACATGTGGGATTCCTGCTTTTTAAGAATTTTAAGGTTGAAGGGTGTGAATTAGTACATGTCATCATACAAAAGGAAAAATGAAGTGGACAGAAAATAAAGAAGGGAATGCGCATCAAAATGAAGAAAGATCTAATCCATTTTCCAGTAATTTCCATGTTGGAACCCGAGATTCAAAGTGTAACATTAAGAAAATGCAGATTGACCCGGATACTGCTTTTGAGGAAGTGAAGAAACTGCAAAATCAAGAGTGACATACAGAGGACTGCACAAAGTTGAGAGGGAGAGTCTATATGGTCTAACAGATCCTTATGGGTCTGCCCTTTTTACGTACAGAGAGAAGTTAAATGTTTCATCTGTATGTCATGATCATGTCTACTACATGCTCCAATGATTAGAATTTAGAAGAGTTCAGATTTAACAGATATGAGCCCACAGCTGTAAGCCTGTAACATGTGGCTGCATGTTCTAATTGTTTTACTATCACAGGATGGTCAAGCCCTTTTTGTGCTTCTAGCTCATAAACTTTGACAAGAAAAAGATTAATTTTCTCGGAGACCATTGCACTACAGTTTGAAGCTTGTTTGAGATTTGCATCCACAAGAAAATCACCTCTGTTGTTCATGAATACCTGATATGCTAGTTTAATTTAAAATACATGGAATTGATGTTTTTCAAATTATGGTTTTAAAGATTCCTGTGCACCATTTCATGTATGTTATTTTTCTGTATTAAGCATTTGAGTAGTTACATCTTATTAGAACCATAATTATTTTCAAGATTCTTCGAAGATTTGCATCTCTTACTACAATTTTTTGCACAGAAACTTACATTTGTTACAACTTGCAATCTCTTATATAAACAATCATTATATATGGCTAATCTTTCAATCCTAGATACGATGTCTATCCTCAACAGTATCAAAATATATTTTTTTTCCTTTGCTCTATTTCTTATGGAAATATGTTTTATATCTGATGTGGTTTTACTTGCAAGCCATATCTAATGCGCTTCAAAACATTTTCACCTGGTTCCCTGCACTCATCATTTATCTTAATGTTTCTGAATCAATGTTTCTTCCCTTATGTGCACTTAGGGTTTACCTGGTTTTGGTGTTCTTTATGGCTATCATGTTGATGGTCCTCAACGATTGGAGCAAGGGCATCGATATGACAGCAGCATCATCCTTCTCGATCCTTATGCAAAATTAGTTGCTGGTCGAAAATATTTTGGGGATGTCATAGATAAGACGTCGAAGTTTCTTGGAACATATGACTTCAGTAGTTTGCCTTTTGACTGGGGTCCTGATTATAAGCTTCCAAATATACCTGAGGTATTCCAACAGTGTGTGTTCTTAGTTCATGGTTGATTGAATATATGCAATTATGCATTATCATATCCAGATCTCATTATCTTCAGTGTTCATTTTTCAGACAGATCTTGTCATATATGAGATGAATGTCCGTTCATTCACAGCTGATGACTCAAGTGGGCTGGATCCGGGCATTCGTGGGAGCTATCTTGGTGTTATCAACAAAGTAAACATTTATCTCTTGTTGTTTATAGTCAATGATAGTCCCTTGCATGCACTATATATATTAGCGAGTTACATGAATACACTCATGCATGCATGCATGGACACCTACATGCATGCATACATACATATGTATGTGTGTATATATATATATATGTCTAGTTAAGAATTTCTTCGATATTTTTAAAAGGATTCAAGATAGTACTGTTTGTATGCCCATACTGGCCAATATGCATGTGATGATCTAGAACCTCACCCAAAAGGCTAGGCCCAAATGTATTATTTGGATTCTTAGGCTCTATATCCGTACTCAAAATTTCCCCAGTATACAACTAACGTGGGATGAATTAGATGCCCGGACGTGCTCTCACACACTCTTCTTGTTTAAGCCCTTGCATGCTTGCCAAGCTCAGGATCTAAATCCAATCACAAATACTATGATTGGCCCATGGCTGTGCTATTATGTCGCATTGTCCTTATGGGCCATTGTCCTGGTCAACTCTAATACCATTTCTAATGACCTAGGACCTCATCCAAAAAGGCAAACCCTATTTACGTTTCTTGGCCCTTATAAGTACCCAAGATCTTCATAGCACACAATAGATGTGGGTTAAAACATGCTTGCATGGGTCCTCATAGTGTACCTATATCTAAGGATTCAAGTCTCGATGGGATGGCCCATAGGACACTAGGATGGGGTACCATCCTATGTGTCGGGGTAGGACCGTCCCACCATCATCCTGTCATTTTGATCAGCATGGCTTGGGATATCCCTTGTCCCAAGTGTTAATACTTAGGACAGTGGCATATCCTGTTCCATAAAAATATTGGGACAGTTTTGTCTCATGAGATTTAAAACCTTGCCCATATCAACCTTGTGCAGACCCATGCATATTGGTTATGTTGAATTATAAAGAAGCATAGTGCAGTATGTACCATACCAGCCAATGACTAGTAAGGGCCCTTAACCTTGCTTTCAGGAGTTATGTTGAATCCTTTTCAATAACACAAGCAAGGTTTGCCATACCGGTCAATACCATACCATATTGGGCATAATGTATTGTATGGTACCAAGTCGGTATGCACTTGTGTACCATACCAACATTTGGTATGTCTTGCCATCTCATACCGTACTGTGTGCTGACATTGTAATAGGATTATTCTTGAACAAAAGCATGCATGTCCACATTAACCTCCAATGTCATGATAAAATACTCAACCAGTTTTATTTTTAGAGTTTTTGTTTACTTATATTGATTTTTTAAATCCTTCTATTACAGAATTTTCCTTTGGTGTAATTTTGTTATGAATCTTTTGTCTATTTGTGATGTTAATATGTAAACATAGTTGGGTAACTTTAGTTCATGTGATGCTACGCAACTTTGCAGAAACTGTATAATACACATGTTTGGGCAACATTCTGTTCAGTCCTTCAGCATGATTTATGATGCTATGCTTGTATAAATTTGTCAAGATGTGCATTTACTTTTCAAAATATGTCCGGACAGTAGTATAAAACAATTTTAATTGGTTCAAGTTTAAAACTCATTGAACAAAAATGTCATTTAACATTTAGTTGTGAATCATTCAACAGTCTGTGTATCAATGTTGTGTTCTTATGTTAACCCCTAGCCACTCAAGCACAAAAATGATATTTTAATTCTTGGTCTACCCTCCACCCCACAACCCCAGAAGGAAAAAAAAAAAAAAAAAAACTCACCTAGACAAAACTGTTGGAGGATGTTCCCAGAAGCATGGACAACCTTCTACCAGCAACCAAACTCCTACGAAATACCAGGAAGTGGTAGAAAAGTTATTTGGAAGGAGACAAGGCTGGGCGGCAGCAATGGTCTGCACAGAAATTGTCTGTCTTCACCAAAGTATTCTGATGCCTTTCAGATCTGAAATAAATCTGAATAAATTTCTG
Organism: Areca catechu; assembly: GCA_021397845.1. NCBI lineage: Eukaryota > Viridiplantae > Streptophyta > Magnoliopsida > Arecales > Arecaceae > Areca > Areca catechu. The sequence continues at coordinate 33,532,992 of CM038041.1, forward strand.
GAGAACCGCTGATCAGTGGAGAATCAACCCTCTTCACGCTCAGGATAGATCCTGGCTTGTAGAGGAAGAGGGACAGGTCAAAAGAGGCTTGGCGCTAAGGGTTCCAAGTCCAACTTGGACTAGGAATCCCTATGCGCTATGGATTTTGGCTTTCTTGCTTTGGCGGCTTGGATGAGGTTTTTCCCATAAGGTGGGATGGCAACAAGAGAGGAGGAAGAAGATAGGGATTAGGGAGAAATGGGATTTCATTATTGCTCCTTGCACCTCCTAGCGCCAAAAACTCTTCAATCAGCCCATATACACAAGTATATATAGTTTAGGTCACAATGACGTAACCCTAAACTCCCACAAGCCAACTCCAAGTCTAACTAGGTTTTCCAAGTCTTTAACAACAATGACTTGACCCAATTACACTTAATATAAGTTGACCCACTTGAGGTTCAAGACTCCTAAACCTCAAGATCCAAACGGTTGACAGCCTTTTGATCTAGGACTCAATCTAGCCCTAGAGACTCCATGAACTCATCATGATAAGTGGACCACCCAATTACACTTAATATAAGTTGACCCACTTGAGGTTCAAGACTCCTAAACCTCAAGATCCAAAAGGTTGACAGCCTTTTGACCTAGGACTCAATCTAGCCCTAGAGACTCCATGAACTCATCATGATAAGTGGACCAAGGCCTAAGCCTTGGCCCCATGAGTCTTGGACGCACCACATGAGGTCCAACAATCTCCACCTTGGTGCTCCAAGGCTTCAGCCAACTTTGTCCGGTTTACAAGCTGCATCAGTCTCACACATTTGCGAAAGCTGTCACGTGGTAGAACCTTCGTCAGTGCATCTACTGGGTTCTCCTTGGTGTCTATTTTCACCAGCTCCACCTTGCCATCCTTCACGAGCTCTCTAATCCTATGATATCTGATATCGATGTGCTTGGTCCGAGCATGATAGACAGAGTTTTGTGCTAGTAGGAGTGCATTCAGACTATCGCAGTTGACCTTGACAGCCCCCTGCTTGAGGTCCATCTCCAATGCTAGACCCTTCAGCCATGGGGCCTCCTTTGCCACCTCTATAACTCCGATGTACTTCGCCTCGGTGGTTGAAAACGCCGTACCAGGTTGCAAGCAGGATCTCCATGAAACAGGACTTCCATATATGCTGAATATGAAACCTGTCGTCGAACGACGGGTGTCCACATCTCTGCCAAAATCTGCATCCACTAATCCTCCTCTCAGCCCTCGAGTCTTCTTGGACATGTTGGAGTGTCCCTCAGCACCTCGCTATCCGTAGTAGATGCCAACTCTAATCATACCTGCCAAGTACCTGAAGATTCCCTTTAGTGCTCGCCAGTGCTCCCTGCCAGGCTGTGCCATGAACCTGCTCACCTGACTCACTGCATGGGCGATATCCGGCCTACAACACACCATGGTGTACATGAGACTACCTACACCACATGCTTACAGCACCTCCATCTCCTGAACCTCCACTTTAGTCTGTGGCACCATGGTCTGAGAGTCTGAAGTGTCCGGCTATTGGCATCTTCGCCGGCTTTGCTTCCTTCATCCCATACCTCTCCAAAACCTTCTTTATGTAACCACCTTGAGATAAATGCAATACCCTCTTGTTCCGATCTCTGAAACTTTCATGCCTAGGATCTTCCTCGCAGGTCCCAAATCCTTCATCTCAAACTCCCGAGACAGCTGCTTTCAGTTCCTGCATAGTCTGCTTACTCTTGCATGCTATAAGCATGTCATCCACATACAAGAGTAAGTAGATCCTAGAACCATCATCAAGAGTCCTCACATATACACAAGAGTCATGATCGCACCTAGAAAGTCCAATGCTTCTCACAAAAGTATCGAACCATTTGTATCATTGCCTCGGCGACTGCTTGAGCCTGTACATCGACTTCTGCAACAAACAAACTTTCCCTTATGATCCTGGTTTTCTGAAACCTGGTGGCTGCTCTATGTAGATGCTCTCCTCTAAGTGTTCATGGAGAAACACCATTTTGACATCCATCTGCTCTAGCTCCAAGCTTGAGCTGCTACAATGCTTAGTAGTATCCTGATGGAAGTTTTCTGACAACAAGAGAGAAAACCTCGCTGAAGTCAATTCTTTCCTTTTGAGAGTATCCCTTGGCCACTAATCAAGCTTTGAACCTGATGCCTCCCTGTTCCAAAGGTTCCTCCTTGCGTTGGTAAACCCACTTGCATCCTATAGGTTTCTTTCCTTGTGGCAACTGTACCAATCGCCATGTATCATTCTTGTGGAGAGATTGCATCTCCTCGGACATTGCTTGGACCCACCTCTCTGTCTTGGCTCTCCATAGCCTCATAGGTGTAAGGGTCTCCATTTGCTGTCACTAGGGTGTATGACACCATCTCTCCGAAGCCATATCGATCCGGTTGCCTGACGTTTCTTTTGGGCTTGTGTAGTGCAACCTTGATATCCCTCCTAAGTCTTGCCTGCTCCTGCTGGTCCTCCTGGCTTCCATTACCTGTCCGAGCTCTCTCCACATGTGGAGGCATCCTTTAGGAGTGTTCCACTTGAATATCAAGTCCTCCAGATGCACCTGAAAGTGGCAAAACAGAAAACGATGTGAGTTGTTCAGTGCTGCCCTGCTGGACCGCCTGCTACTCCTGTTGCTCCTCCATGCTACCCGACCTTTGGAAAACTGAATTTTCATCAAAGGTCACATCCCTACTGATGACGACCTTCATCTCCAAGGGATCTCATAGCCGATATTCCTTAACTCCTTGTGATATCCCAAGAGTACCATCTTCCGAGATTTGGCATCCAGTTTACTCCGCTCACCAGCATCTACGTGCACAAATGCCGTGCACCCAAACACCCGTAGATGGCTCAGCCCAATCTTCCTTCCTGACCATCTCTCCTCTGGAATTCCACCATCTAACTTAGTGTGAGACGACCGATTCACCAAATAACAGGCTGCATCAACTGTGTCAACCTAGAATGCCTTAAGAAGCCCTGCTGCAGCCTCATGCACCATGCCTTTTTCATAAGGGTCATGTTCATTTGTTCGGCCACTCTATTTTGCTGAGTTTCTCTAATCGAGAAATATTTTTTGATGCCACACTCAAAAAAATTGAACTCCTTGCTGGTGTACTTTCTGCCATTGTCTGACCTTAGACACTTCACACTTTTACTCTGCTCCTTCACTTCAGCTTTCCACATCTCGAATCTTTAGAAGATTTCTGATTTTTCCTTCATGAAATAGATCCAAACCTTCCTGGACAAATCATCTATCAGGGTCAAGAAATATCTCGCTCCATTTCTGGCTAAAACCAGAGCCGGTCCCCACACATCAGTGTGAACTAGTTCTAGTGGGGTTGCACTGTGAGCTGAACTACTGATAGACGAACTCTCTTCTGTTTTCCCATCTGGCATGGCTCACACACCTCTGAAACCCATCTAGATCTGGAATCAATTCATGCCTGCTCAGCTCCTTCATCCCACGATCTCCCATGTGGCCTAGGCGGTAGTGCCACAATTGATGAACCCCCTGCTGATCTTGTGCTGTAGCTGCTATATCAGTCTTCTCAATCATAATTGATCCCTCCATGCTGTAGAGGTTATTATCCAATCTCCTACCTCGTCACTGTCATAGCTCCATTTGAGATATTTAGAACTCCACTCTTGGCTCGACTACTAAAGTTGAAACCAAGGATTGCGGTACCGTCCCGTACCGCCAGGTACCGGACGTATCGTACCGGCCATGAGCCGGTACGGTTCATCTATATAAAATGGTCCGGCCTCCGGATCGTTAAAAAAATAAAAAAATTATATTTCCGTACCGGTACGGTACGGTACTGTACCGGTATGTACCGTTCGGTTCACTCCGGTTCGGGTTCAGTTTGGCTCGGTTCGGATCCGGTTCAGGTTTGGTTCAGCAATTTTTGCTTGAGAAGGGGGGAGAAAGACATTTTTTTCTTAATTTTTTATTATGGTGCATGTACCGGACCGTACTGGCCACTGACCGGTACGGTTCCCGGTACCGGTTCAGCAATCCTTGGTTGAAACCGCTCCACTCCAGGTAGCCAAGTGATACTAAGTTTTTTTTCAGTTCGGGAACATGCTTTACATTTGTAAGAGTCCTCACGATCCTATCTAACATCCTCACTCGAACACTTCCAATACCAACGACCTTGCAAGAGTAATTATCTTCAAGTGTCACACTTCCCTCATCAATCTCGGTATAGGTCGCAAACCAAGACCGATTCGGGGTGTAGTGATGCGAACAGACGGAGTCAAGAGTCCATATATCTGTGTGACGCCTGTGACCATCTGATACAACCAAGAGGTCATCCTCCATCTCTTTATCAACCACCGTGCTCAAAGAATCAGATCCTCCTTTGTCTCCCTTCTGGTTCTTTCACTATGGACAATCCCGTCGAAAGTGCCCAGTCTCATTGTACTTAAAGCACCTTGCATCTTTCCTACTCTTGCTTTCCTTCTGGACTTTGACTCTCCTCTCTGCTTGGACCTCTCTCTTCCTCTTCTGGACCTTTCCCCAATGACCAAGTCCTCCTGGGGAACTTTTTCTTTGGTTAGCTTCTCCCTTTGCTCGTTAGAATGCAGCACCGAGACCATGTCTTCATACTCCAGGGTCTTCTTGTCGTACAGCAGCATAGTAACTAAAGCATCAAAGGAAGGGGACAGCGAGCATAGCAACAATAAGAACTTGTCCTCCTTCTTGAACTTGACCTCAATATTCAGCAACTCGTTGCACATCTGGTCGAACTTCTAAATGTGATCTACTATGTTTCCGCCTTCTTGCATCCGAAGGCTGTAGAGTTGCTTCTTCAGCATCAACTTATTGCACATGTTCTTTCCCATGTAGAGCGTATGCAATTTTGACCTGAGACCTTTTGGAGTCCTCTCTGTCATGGAATAGAGATCCGCGTCCGCCAAATACCCTCTGATCATCGCACAGGCCTTCCTTTCCATGGACATCCAATGCTTCTCTGATACCTCGTCAGGTTTTTCCTTCAAAGCCTGAACCAATTCCAACTAGACAAGGAGATCTTCAACCCAAACTTTTCACATGGAAAAGTTTCCTTTCCCATCAAACTTCTCGAAATCCACCTTCATGCTGGTACTCATGGCTGGATTCTAGCCAAACATACAATAATAAAAAACACCGTAAGATTGAGAAGTACCTTGATAGTCCCTTGCTGAAATTTCAGCAATTGAAAATCTGCAACTTCTGGCGTCTCCCACGAACTCCACGCAACTCGGGCTCTGATACCACTTGTTGGAGGACGTTCCCAGACGCGTGGACAACCTTCTACCAGTAACCAAACTCCTAGGAAATACTAGGAAGCGGCAGAAAAGTTGTTTGGAAGGAGACAAGGCTGGGCGGCAGCAATGGTCTATGCAGAAATTGTCTGTCTTCACCAAAGCATTCCGATGCCTTCCAGATCTGAAATAAATCTGAATAAATTCTTGAAGAACCTCGGATCAGTGGAGAATCAACCCTCTTTACGTTCAGGATAGATCCTGGCTCGTAAAGGAAGAGGGACAGGCCAAAAGAGGCTTGACGCTAAGGGTTCCAAGTCCAACTTGGACTAGGAATCCCTATGCGCTATGGATTTTGGCTTTCTCCTTGCTTTTGGCGGCTTGGATGGGGTTTTTCCCATGAGGTGGGACGGCAACCAGATAGGAAGAGAGGGAGGAAGAAGATAGGGATTAGGGAGAAAAGGGATTTCACTATTGCTCCTTGCGCCCCCTAGCGCCAAAAACGTTTCAAGCAGCCCATATACACAAGTATATATAGTCTAGGTCACAATGACGTAACCCTAAACTCCCACAAGCCAACTCCAAGTATAACCAGGTTTCCCAAGCCTTTAACAACAATGACTTGACCCAATTACACTTAATATAAGTTGACCTACTTGAGGCTCAAGACTCCTAAACCTCAAGATCCAAAAGGCTGACAGCCTTTTGACCTAGGACTAAATCTAGCCCTAGAGACTCCATGAACTCATCATGATAAGTGGACTAAGGCCTAAGCCTTGGCCCTATGAGCCTTGGACGCACCACATGAGGCCCAACAAAAACATTGTACACACGATAAGCACAGTAGAAAGCATGCATGCAAATTTACATCTGAATAACTGATGCTTTGATTTGCTTAATTGTTTAATGCTGTATGATGAATTACAATTGTCTTTCCATATCCAGTAGGCACTCACAGACATGTATTATGAGAAGGGTTCTCATTTGTTTCAATGACCAACTTATATTTAGAAAAAAATGTATATGGGAATGCATGTGAAAGTTGGAAAAGGAACCAATTCATGGAAATGCTAAGTTGCTAACTGCCTTTACAAATCAGTTGACATGCTTTGGAGTTTGGTGACTAATTTATGGGACTTTTTAACCCAATTGAGTAACATTTTGGCATACTAACTTTAATAGATCAAAGATGCTATTGTGATCTGATGTCAAAAACCTAGAATTTGAAGTAAAGTTGGGTAATTAACTCCTTACTCTCAAGGAATTTGATTTTTTTTTTTTTAAAAAAAAATGGAATTCAAATGAGGTGGTACTTTCTTACTTACATGCCATATCTTAAGTAAATGTAAGTAGAAATGAAAATAAAAAAAGGAGAGAGGACATTACCGGTGCATACATAGTAGCTTTTCTGTCTATGTATTAGTTCATCTGTCTTCACAATAGTTTGTTTGTCGAGGACATATATTAGACTGACTTAACCTAGTAGCCAACCAGCTAGGCAACCTAAGAGAACTGCCTTGGAGTGGAACTGACCTGGTAGGCCCTACTTGGTTGGACTGATCTGCATTTGCCTATTGAGAGGCAAGGAGAGCAAGCAAGGGAAGAAGGAGAGAAGGGTGAAAGAGGAATAGGTGGAGGAAAGCTTGGATAAGATTTTTGTGTTTACTTTCTTCGCTAGGTACATGACTTTTGTATTTTTGCTTAGATAGGATCTACAACTTTATTTTCTTTACTAGGTACGTGACCTCCCTCCATGTCCTAGAATTTAATGTTTGATTTATCAAATCTCGTAATTGATTTTAAGTTATTCATGGCTTGAAGTTCTAGACTACGTGGTCTTTTGAAATCTATGGTTTTTCCATGTAACTAAATATTTTTTTCTTTTGAATCCAAGCTATGCTTTTAAAGCTAGGTCTTATTTTTAGTAAATTCATTTCAAACACCTAAATATTGTTTTGAAACTATAAAACCCTGGTCAATTTTCAAACCTTGGGTTTTATCTTTTGTTTTGTGAATTTTGTACGAAGTTTGTGTTATTTTCAAGGATTCAAATAAGATTAAGTATTTTGATATTTTGAGATTCTTTAATCAGCTTAAGTTTTGAAGTTGTTTCGTAATTGGAACCTACAGTTTTTTTTGCATTGTTTGTGAAATTGATATTGAGGGTTGTATTAGCTGAGACCCAATTCGATATGGTACTGGTAAGTATTGTACTAACTAAAGCATACTGGAACCAAGGGTTGGGAGAGGGAGAGGGAGATGGAGGTGAGGGAGGAAGAGAGAGAGAGAGAGGAGAAAGAGAGGGGGTGCATCCATTGGGGTCATCATTGTCTTCTGGAGAGAGAGTAAAAGAGAGAGGAGAAAGAGGGGGCGAAGCTATTGGGGCCATCATCGTCTTTGAGAGAGAGGGTGAAGCTGCTAGGTCATCATCTTTGGAAAATAGAGAGATTGAGAGGAAAGAGAGAGGGTGAAGCATGTACTTGTGATTATCATCAAAGAGGGCGTTGGGTTGAGGGGGATGTCGAAACCCTAATGCTAGCCATGTGAGAGGGAGGGAGTCATTGGGAGTTTAGATGACTTTGGATTAGGTCCAGAAGTGGGGAGTTATAAAGGCAGTGAACTGCCCTGAACCAAGTAGAACCAAGTGCCTTTGCTAGGTTTTAGTTGGTTCAGGCTGATTTGAGGCTTGTTTTGAACTAAACCTGCATCTTGACTTGGTTTCTGCCTGTTATGGGTCAATGTGCTTCAAATGGTTCAGTTTGAGATAGCCTAACTTGTTTTTTTGTAAAGATTTTCCACTTGTTTCCTCCTTTGGGAATTCGGTAATATGTTAATTAGAAGTTATGTTTTGGTTTTATTATGGAAATTCAAAATATATGAGTATTCAAAATCTCAAATCAAGGTTCACAATCTTGGCACCGGATCCCGTACTGTTACCATCCTGTTACAATGTTAGTACGTGGTTTGGTATGGTATGAGGTAGTGTATTGGTACGAGACACGATATCGATGAGGTATTGATATGGTATGGTATGCCCTGTACTAGGTGGTATGGTAGACCATGATTCTAATTAATGTATTTGAAATGTGACTATGTTATGACTTGAAATTTTTTGAACTCCAACATCAATATGTTACCATTGAAATATATTATGTGTCTTGTATGGAATTTGTGAAGTTTCATCAATTGAAAATGTTGCAAAATGAAAGACTTATATGGACCCTTGGCCAAACGGTATATTGGCCCTCTTCAAATTATCAATGATGATTCTTCGGGCCTCTGGTTAGGTGGGACATGTGGCCTCATTTGAATTATAAATGAGGATTTATGTGGACCCTTGGCCCGTTGGCCATGTGTGTGCGCCTATGTGGACCTCAAGGATTTTATATAGCCTTGTCTACATTGGGAAGGGGGATTTATGTGGCCTCATCCAGTGTATCGGGATTTTTGTGGTCTCATCTAGTTTACTAGCGAGGAGTTTGTGGCCTCATCTGCAGCAAGGATTTCTATGGCCTTCAGGTATACTCAAACTTTAGACATGGAACTCTATGGCATATAAGAGTTTTATGATGCAAATTGTGCTTTGACCATTTGATTTTTGAACTAGTGTTTAACTTATCGCTTTGGGAATTAATTTAGCTATTCAATACTTTTGTTTCGAACCATTTTTAGCATCATATATCTTGTTGGAAACTTGTTAAAGATTTATGCTATAGGGATTTTATTACAAAATGATTTTAGTGAATTTCTCAAGGATCGCTGAACCGGTACGGGGACCCATATCGTTTAGCAACCGGTACGGTACAGTATGGTATGCCCCTCTCAAGCAAGGTATATGTATCGATTTTAGTGAATTGAGAAAAAACTATCTTCCTTCCCCCTCTCAAGCAAGGATCGCTGAACCGGACTTGAACCAGACTGAACCGGACCGTACAGGTCCGAACCAACCCGTATCGGTCTGGTTCAGATCATTTTTTATGGTTCGGGTCCCGAACCATTTTTTAAGACTGAACCGTATCGGTTCTTGGCCGGTACGGTACGGTATGCCCCGAACCGGGCAGTTCAAGATGGCTCCGAAAACCCTGGAATTTCTATTTGAGTTAAGCGGTAATTTGATTGTGTATTTTCTTTTAAATTCACTTGTTTTTCTAATGGGTTCTTGAATTCTTTCCACCATGGAAGAACTGAACTTGCTGAGCTTTGTAGCTCACCCTATCCTTTGTACAGTTTGCAGAGTGATTAATGAGAGCCCATATTGATCTACTTGAAGAGGTGGATTTGTTGTTTTGAAGTTGCTTTGGAGTGCCTAATATTTGGAGTACATTCTTTATGACATTATTTTCTTATTGATAATTTGGCTTGTGAGATTTCATAACTAGATGCTTTCAGCCGCTGGCGTGTGGCACAGTTGGTTGTGATACTTTCCTCACAACCAGTTGGTAGGGGTTCGAGCCCCGTTTTGGACATATTTCGACTACAAAGTCCGGGATTAAAATTAAAAAAAAAAAAAAAATTAATCAAATAACCCTGGAGCCCCTGTTGGCTGGTGGTAGTAAAAAAGTTAAGGATATATATAATAAATCCCGTTCACTCGGCTGACGCCAGTGGTAGTCAGGTTGACGTACTCACCTTCGGGTAGGGAATGGCTACGGAAAATTAGTATGCGCCGTGTATCGAACATTTCCTGGCTGGGATTGGGGGACCGTCTGGGGGTGGCCACGCCCGGGGTCTAACTCCTCCCCCCCCTTTTTGCTTTACCAAAAAATAAGGTGCTTTCAATCAAGGTTTGTCCTGTCGATACCGGACCCCATACTAGTTGGTCACTGGTATGGTTCGGTACATTGTTGTTCTATGCCAGGGCCGAACTGACACAACAAAGAGGGGGAGAGGGAGAAGGAAAGAGAGAGAAAAGGGGAGGGAATTGACGAGGAAAGGGAGTGGGAGAAATAGCCTTTGGTGACCCACAGCCTCGGTAGCGGTGACCTCGCCGGCCCTCTAGTAGCCTCTGGTGGTCGTTTCCCTATCTCCCCTTCGCTCTCTCTCTCTTTTCCACTCTTTCCTTTTCCTTCCCCTGGTTCCTCATCAGTGTCTCGGTTTGAAGGTTGAAACCGCCCCGATCCACCGCTAGTACAGTTAGGCATGCTCTGAACCAGACGGTTCAGCACGGTTCAACACGGTTCAACCTTCCTTGCCAAGGTTCCTGCTACCGGTACCGGGTGCCGTACTGGTGGCAGGCCGGTTCCGGTTCGGTACCGAACCGTACCGTGCCGATACACGGCATGGCAGAGCGTACCGGTCCAAACCAGTACGCTCAATTTTTTTTTTTTTTTGTTTTTTTGTAAGTTTAATGTATTTATTTTAATTTTTAAGGGTTTAGGGTTTAGGGTTTAGGATTTAGGGTTTATTTTTTAAGGGTTTAGGCCGGTTTAGGGTTTAGGTCGGTTTAGGATTTAGGGTTTAGGATGGCGTACCGCTTTAGGGTTTAGGACTAAATACTAATATTTAGGACTATTTTCAATTGAAATAAAAAAAATGATAATTAAACTAAGATTATCAGCAATTAATGAAAGTAAAATGTGTCATAAACATATAATTACATACCAATGTCTAGAATCGGGTAGAGTGACGATGTCCATAAATATAGGGGTCATGTATATACTTCGTAGGAAAGTCGGCATGTCCCTCTTGCCAGTCGGCATGATACTCCTCTAAGCTCATCCCAGGAGGTATGCGTGACGGGTCAACTAATCGCAGATCCTTTTCTGATGTCCCGATTCTGAGAGCTGTTCAGAGACTGACGATATGGCAGTGCAGGTGCAGGGAGGAATCCAAATATACCAGCAACAAAATCAGATGCATAAGAGGCTCCGGGATAATAACCACTGGATGCTGACGTCTCGGATGCACCATATAGATCATATGGACCATAAGCTGCCGGTAGCTGCGGATAAGAGGATCCTGAATATGAGGATGATCCAGATACATCCAAGGATCCTACTCCACGTGCAAGATTTGCAGCTGTATCGTGTCCCGAACGACCACGCGGAGCCCATCGCCTATATGGAATCGTATTACCACGAGGTCTATCAGATGGTGCTCCATGATCTGTATCCTGCATGGCATGGTAAAACTGCGACTTCCTAATGAATCGAGTAGGACTAGGAGGCTGCGACTCCTGTCCTCCTGCCCCTCCCTAATCACTAGATCCTCCACTATCTGAAGCACTATCATCACTGTCTCTGGTATCGGAATCTGAATGGACTGAGTGCTTCGATGGAGGTGTAACTGCCTTTCCTTTTCCTCTGTCTCCAGGTCTACTAGATGGTGGGGACGGACGATGTGTTGTATCTGCTGGAGCCCTGCAAGGAATATGATTTGTTGCCTATTGTCCAGCTCCACTCCAGCCTCACTAGCTACAAAACTGGCTGGTCGAGGAGGCGATCCTGGCTCATCAAGCTCTGGCTGCTGCTGCTGCTGACCCATGACCCACCCAATCATTGGATCTTCATCCTCATCAATATATGAACTTGTAGTGGGATCAGGATATTTCAATTCTACTTCTTCCTGAATATATTTTAGTCTCAACTTTAAATTATAGTGTACATACACAAGATTGTTGAGGCGTTTCTGTTTCAGACGGTTCCTCTGTTTGGAGTGGATAAGACCAAATATAGACCAGTTGCGCTCACATCCACTGGAGGACACCGTCTGGGAGAGGATCCTCACTGCAAGAACCTTCAAATTTTTAGCAGATCCACCAAAATGCACCCACCATTCAGCTGCAAAAGACATTACATCATTTAGAATTTTAGATTTGGCAAAATAAAAATTTAATCCTGATATAATATTAGACTTACTCCTTAGTAGTACATACCAGGATTCATCTTTGATTTACTTCTGACCGTTACAGTGGATCCAAATGAATTTGTGCCCTCCTTAAAAAATTGTCTGTCAGAAAAAAAATTGTTAGCTTGTTGAAATTAATGCTATTAAAAATCATTCAATAATTTCAACCTAACTTACTTCTTCAAGGCACATAGCAGCGATATCTGGATCGGGCTCCATCTTATATATAACATTGCGCAGGGCGGACATAAGATCCTCGTCCATGGCAATGTTCGGTACGGAGTACTGAAATATCGGATTTAGATAGTAAGCTGCACATATTTTAAGAACCAGTCAAGCGTACTTGTATGAATCTAATCGAAACTTAATTTTTAGGGACTTCATAAAATACTATGTACCTGCTAGATGCAAATTCGAACTCATTTGATAACTCCACCGTCCATCAATGATCCGGATATACTCATGTGCATGTGATGGATCTGCCTCCTGGATCTTTTCCTTTGCCCTTTGCATCATGAAATATAAGAAGTTCATCTGAGCATACCTCTTGGAGTCCACGGCACGAAGTACCTCATATAGAGGCTTGATAGCCTCCACTACCCTCTCAGCTCGCTGCCAGAATGTCTGTCTCGTCACTAAATTCTCCACATTGCTTCCCTCAGTATTTGCCCTGGCATATCTGCTCTACTGCTAGTCCTGACTGACAAACATCTGACGCAGCTCTGCTTTCTTGTTAAGAAGACTATCAAGTGCAATGTAATTAGTTGCAAACCGTATGACCCCCGGTCTCAATATTTCTCCCCCTGTAAAGTTCCTCATCAATGATAAGACCCATGTATGGTTATATATAAATTTGGTGATAGACTGTGCTAGCTCAACAATCTTCTGCACCCTGCGAATTTTACTAATATCCATCAATATGAGGTCTATACAATGTGCAGCACAAGGGTCCATAAAATATTTGGCCGCTGCTCCATCAAGATCTGCCCTGCGGCCCTGTACTGTGGTCCATTATCAGTGATTACCTGCACGACATTATGCTCTCCCACCTGATCAATCACCTCCTCCATCAATCTGAGGATATAACTGGCGTTGTGCACCTGATCTGAAGCATCAATAGACTTCTAAAAAAAGTCTTCCCATCACAGTAAGTCAAGAAATTGATGATGCTTCGTTTAGTAGGACCAGTCCAACCATCACACATCACCGTCAATCCATACACAGGCCACTTGCTCTGATATAAGGATATCCATCCTTCTAGCTCCTTCTTATTGCTGTCCAGAAGATGACCATAGATATCCCTCGATGCTGGAGGATCTACACCTGCACCAGCAGCCTTTATAGATGAAATAGCAGAGCGATAATATGGATTGTCTGCTGCATGGGCTGGGATATGGCTGAAATGAAACCAGGAGGAGATGGCCCGCCACATATCCTTCTTCTTATCCTTCTTCAGCATTGTGTCAATCCTCTGTTGCTTTGAATCTCTACAGAAAAATGTATGTGGATCGACATCATGGATAGTGGCTCCCTCTGGAATGTCCCTGGGCCTGGAAGACTTCCTCCTACTGCCAAATGCTTCCAACATGGATGCAATACGGCCGGTGCCTCTCCTGACGGGATCTCTGATTGAGGAGGTCCTCCTAAACTGTGTCTCAGACTCTCCTGGAGTACTAGCAGAAGCGGATCTCGATCCTGACTCAAAAGCTGATGGCCCGAATCGCTGTCTCTGCCTGGCTGCCTCCTCCTGCTGCCTTTGCTCATACAAGCTCGCCTGAATAGCAGCCTCCATCTGTGCTTCCTCATTAGAAGGAATAGATGCTTCTTCTGACTCCCTGGAGTGATAAGAAGGTGGTTCTGCGGCTCTGCGGTCCATCTCTGCCTTCTTCTTTGCTGCTCTTTCCTTCCCAGTTTTAAACTCAGCAAAGTGTTTCTTCATCAGCTGACGGACCTCCTGTGGACACTGTCGGCATGCAGATACATCAGGATAGCCGTCAGCCAAGTGCTGCTTCAACCTTGTTACTCCCCCACCTTTGAATTTGGTATTGCACCATTTACACCTCCAGTGATGTCGACCCGAGAGCATCTCTCCATGTAACTAGCCAATGTCCCGCTCCGGATCCTTCTTCCTCCTTGATGGATCCATACCTGAATATTTAAATTACATATAAGGTCAATAATAATGTTTATTAATTAACAGTTAATTAACCTAATTTTTAAAATTTAATTTAATTTTTTTATTTTTTTAATTAAAAAAATTCAAAAAATAAAGAAAAATAAAAAAAATTTTAAATTTTAGATTCATGTAGTATTCCATCATACATGCTACATATATTTTTTTAAGAGCCTAGAAATGCATTAAAAGTCACTTTTTTTCAATTTAAGACCTACATGCACTATTCATGAGATGCACAAAACTTGAATAAATCGACATGAAATTTATAGAGAGAGTAGCTTACAAGCTCTAGATTAATAATTTATAATTACAGTTTTTTTTTCTAATTATTTTTTTTAATTAATTTATTACTTCGAAATTAATTTTTAATTTAATAAATTATATACTTAACAAAAAATTAAGATTTTAGTATCATTGTATAGATCTATCCTAGATCTACAACATACTCTAAAATCATTCCCAACAAATAAATTTTGACAGCATATCTTCTTAATTTTCTATTTTGCACGGATTTTAACAAAAAAATAACGATACGAAAGAGAAAAATATGGGAAAAGAAACGTATACGGATCTTGATTCTAGCTTCCCCTTTGATTTTTGCAGGTTGGATTGGCTTTAAATTGATCCACGAATTTATTTTTTGGATCAATTTCCTTCCACGGTGCTGCAGCAGAGAGCTCTTACGAGCTCTCTGCCTTTTCCATTGCTTAAAACCCAACGAAATCCCGCCCCCCCTCTCAAAGCTGTCACATGGCTACAGTGCCATGTGACAAAAACAAAAACATAGGGGCCCACCTGCCCCCTCCCACCGTACCGCCCGGAACCGTCTCGAACCTGGCCGAACCGTGCCGAACCACCCGGTTCGGTCCCGTTTCGATCGGTTCGAGTCTGGTTCGGGTCCGGTACAGTGCGGAAACAATTTTTTTTTTTTTTTGGATTTTTTATGGTGGCTGTGCCGTTTTTTAAAGCCGAACCATGCCGGCCGGCCGCCGGTCCGGTTCGTTACGCCCCAAACCGGCCAGTTCGGCATGGTTTGGAAAACCCTGTTCCTTGCTTTTAATGATTTTTCTATTCAAGCATTCTAGCCTGTTCTTTGATCATGGTAGAAGTTTTACTTACTGAGCTTTGGAGCTCACTTTATTTATAATACAATTTTTCATAGAGATTGGTGAGAACTCTAGTGGAAGTTTTACTTATTGAGCATGGTAGAAGTTTTACTTACTGAGCTTTGGAGCTAACTTTATTTATAATACAATTTTTCATAGAGATTAGTGAGAACTCTAGTGGCCTGATTTAAAGAAGTGGGCTCAACATTTTGATGTTGACATTTGGATTTAATGATCATTGAAGTGGCATCTGCGATTTCTCAATTTGATTTTCATATGCGATTTTGCTGAGAATTATTTACTATATTAATTCCTTAATTTGGTTTTAAAATATTTCTTTTGGGAATGCCAAGTATTTATGGTATTTTGATCAGGTTTGACATCCCACCCTTGGGATTCAAATAAGTTGGGATCTCCAGGTGTTAGATTTGTTGTTTCGTCATTCACCAAAATTTGTTATGATAAATATTTCTCAAAGGGAAGACACTCGACTTGCCTACTTAGTATGTGTTTCTTGGATGCGACTTTGCTGTAACACAATTTTTATATCTTATCATATATAACAGTGTCAAGCTAGAGAAATTTCATCTGACAACATTATTCCTCTATAGATCCCACATTTATTGGAACTAGGCATCAATGCTGTGGAGTTATTGCCAGTTTTTGAGTTCGATGAGTTGGAATTTCAGAGATATCGAAATCCTAGAGATCATTTGGTAAAATTTAATTCAGTCCTTTTTTTTTGTATGAAATGAAAATTAGCATCTTCCAACCTCCCTTTTTTTACCAGATTTTATTGCCTTCTTTGTGAGGGTATTTCTGTTTTTACTGATTTAAATATCTATTCCATTACAAGATCAACACATGGGGCTATTCTACTATGAACTTTTTTGCCCCCATGAGCCGGTATGCTAGTTCTGGTGGTGGTCCTGCAGTTGCAGCCCAGGAATTCAAACAGATGGTGAAAGCTTTGCATAATGCTGGAATTGAGGTACAATAGATGCTATTACCTATTCAAATTAACACATATTATCCATGATTGGTTGTTTCCTGATTAAGTTTTCTTGAAATTAAATTAGAAACCATTGCTGCAACTGCAGGTCATTCTGGATGTAGTTTACAACCACACAAATGAAGCTGATGATGATCATCCTTATACTACTTCTTTTCGTGGTATTGATAACAAGGTGATGGTTTCATATATTTATTGCATTTCAAAAGTCTTGTTCTAAATAACAATAAAATTATTTGCATGCAATCCACTCATGATTCTTTGTTCACTTAAAAAATCAGTGCACCATCCTAATTTTGTTCTCTTAATAGAGCTTTCAAACTTTCACTAAAGTTGTTTTCTTGCATATATTTATTTAGCATTATGGAAAGCTAGTCCATGGGTTTTACAATTTCAGCGAAAGTTTAGATGAACTGAAAAAATCAATGCACCATCCTAACTTTGTTCTCTCTTAATAGAGCTTTCAAAATTCAAACTTTCACTAAATTTGTTTTCTTGCATATATTTATTTAGCATTATGGAAAGCTAGCCCGTGGGTTTTACAATTTCAGTGGAAGTTTTGATGAACATGAATATGGTCGGTTATAATTAGGGTAGCAGGTTGGTGAAATGGATGAACTGTGAGTTGAGAAATAATCGCATGAACTGTGATCAGAGAGAATTAAAAGTAAAGATTCCAAGTGCACCTAGTATGTGGTGAAAGTTTTGAAAGTGCTAGAGAAGGTAAAAACACAAAACAAAGATCCCTGATTCACCTAGCATGTAAAGAAATCATGAAACTGTAGATATGTATGTGAAGCAACACAGTCCAACACTTGAAAAGGACGAAGATGTAACATATTGAGCATTAATATATGTCAATGTGTGTATATATGATGTATTAAGTGACAAGAAAAAGGAAGTAGAAGGACAAGGAGGAAAGAAGAGAGCGGAGATGTGAGAAGGTTTGAGATGAACAGACTAAATACCTGGCTGTGTTCTCCTCTTTCCTTTTTAAGTACCCCAAGAGGAAACTTGAACCCTACACTTATACATATATTTTGGAGGTTGGTAAACACAATATGAGTTTGTGGTACATGTATAACATGTATGCAGGAACATGAATGCATGTGTAATATGTATATACAATATGTATGTATTTGCTTGTACATATATTATCTATGTTATTTTGTTGAATTAGGTTTTCTTTTCCATGTGTTTTTAGGTTTATTACATGGTGGATCTCAAAAACAATGCTGAACTACTCAATTTCTCAGGCTGTGGTAAATTGTCCATCAGTTTGTAAATTTTTGCTCTTTTTCCGAGAATACTTATTTCATTTTTTTAAGATATTACTTTTGCAGATTTACTTCAAAACATGCTGTTTGCAATGCTATAAATGTATATAATTTTATTAGATGATGCCAGATTGCTCTTCATATGGTCTAGCTAACAATGATAATAGCAATATGAAGAGAGGGAATTTTTTTATTAAATAGCATAATGATCTTAAGACTTAATATGGCTTCAGAAGGGAAGGACCCTTGTGGCGAAGGCGCAGAACAAGCTTTTCCAGAATGTCTTATTACAACCCTTCTAGATTACTCCTTCGACCACAGAAACTTAATCTTTTTAAATGAAAGATATTCATCATAGCTTTAACTAGTAGGCAAAATGTTTTGCCTCTTGTGGGAAAACTTAGTGTTGCATGCACATATGCTATATATCAACTTATTTGTGTGTTTATTTTTCACTTAATGGTATGATCTACCTGAAGTACTAGCTGGCAACTTGTGCATTCATTGGCTGTAGGAAAAGTGTGATGTATTTATTTGTAAATGCATGGTTGCTGGAGGGATCATAATTCAGAAAAATAACAGTCCCTTTTTCTCGATGAGCTGATTATGTAGAAATGGTCAGCCAATGGAATCACATGTGTATGCTGCAGCAGCAGCACCATATCTGAAAGTGTGTTATAAGAGTGGAGGTATTAATGAAAATCACCTACAGCTGGATCATTGCTTTTACTTTAAAACACTTGATTCTCAAATTTCAGGATATCAGTTGATTCTCAAATTTCAGGATATCAGTTGATTCACAAATTTCAGTTGGAACTTGGTGATCACGTTATCATCGTGAATTCAACCCCAATCTTCTGTCATCCACTCATGAATACCTATATATATATATTTGCTATTTTCTAGTTTTTTATATGTGTTTTCATCTAATTTGCTCTTTTTTGTTATTTTTCACATAATATGCTCTATTTCTTATTAATGGTCATTTGGTCAGTTTGGACTATAAAACTGATACACTGTCTTAAAACTAATGACGATGATCTAAAGAGAATTAAAGTCCTCAGTGGGCACGCATTAAGGGCGGAACTGTTACTGATTAGCACCAATGGGAAATGGCACTAGAAAGCCTATCTTTGTTACAGGGACTTAAGTACTTCAAGCACGTTACCAATTTTACAAAAATACTGCTGGCTGGGCAGACCATTAGAACACCTCAAAACTCTACTTTGGCTCTTACAATACTATTATTTTTCTATTTACAGTTATTATTTTGCATTGTTTTCTCTGCTGAAATCACTGGAAGGTGAAATTTAGAGAGGTTTCTACTTTCTAGGATAGGTCCGTTGCATCCATTTTGGGACATAAATGCAATAGGGCTTGCTAACAATTCAGTTCATATAATTGCGTAGAAATAGAGTTAAAATGACCATAATTGTGTGGAAATAACAAGACCTGGCCATCCACATAGGAGATTTTCCTTTCTAGCTCTCAAGTATCTTCATTTGAGTGATGATTAAATTTGCTGTAGTGCCACTTTACTATTTATTGCTATGTTAAATAGTAAACTTGTTTCTTGTGTATGCTTTAATGATACTGTATGAAGTAAATATGGTATGTGATGCTATACTATCCTTAGTCTTTAATTTTCCATACATAAATGTTAGGGATGTAGTGCATAGTGGGATGCGAAAAAACTCACAGAAGAAATAAAAAAAAGCTTGAAAAATAAATAAAAACACAAGCACAAGCAACATACAGGGATTACGTGGTTCGAAGCCTCTTGTTTCTAAGTCCACGGCTGCACAGGATCAAATCTCCACTATGAAGAACAAATACAGGAAGTTATTATACAAGAGAACCCTCGGATGAAATCCCAGTCCAATATGAAGAAAGAAGAAAGAATAAATCAATACAGAAGGAACCCTTGCCCTTTCTCTACCTTTCTCTCTTAGAAAATCCTTGGACTACTCTTCTGGGTTGCAAAATCACCTCTGGCTCTCTTCTTGGCCCTCTATTGGCCTCTGTTCTCTACTCTTGCTCTCTATCGGCGTCCCCTGCTGAAAAGAGGAAGAGAAACAATCCAAAATCATATCAAAACACGTCTCAGAAGTCCAAGAACCATCAGGAAACCTTCCAGGCCCAAAATTCGAATAAAAAACCCCTTGATCAAGTCTGATCCTTCTCGGATTCATCTCAGCCGTTCGATTAGGCGATTGGATGGTCTAGATCGTGCCCATGTCGTGTACCGTGCATGAGCCACGATAAACCAGCTGGGAAACGCCCGGGAAATGGCTTGGCAATGATCACCACCGGCTGGGTCGAGCCCACGCTCCGCGCGCGCCTGCGCATGGGCCTATGCCGCGCGCCCACATGCCCGCACGCCGGGCCTGACCGCGCGTCGGCACGCCTGCGCGCCTGGGCCGGGCCGCGCTCCCATGCGCTCGTGCGCCGGGTTGGGCCGCGTGCCCGCGCTCCCGTGTGCCCGCGCGCCCACGCGCCCACGTGCCTGAGCCGCGCATGTGGGTCTGGGCCGGGCTCGATTTGGTGGGCTGGCCTACTGCTATTTTTCCTTTTTTTTTCTTTTTACTAGTTTTTTTGCTGGGCTTCAGAACTTCTAGGCTTGGGTCTTGGGTGGATATGGCTCACATCCAACAATTCTCACTTGGAGACTTAGACATCCAATCTTGCATCTACCTGAAACATCAATAAAACAAACGTTTAAAGAAAAAATAAAAACAAGTCAGTATCTTGTGTGGCGCCTCCAATCAACTAGCTCTGGAGGTCAATTGAGGCCATGCATGGCCCCAATTTTTCTGTAGTGACCGTCTTTATCAGCATATCCGTCTTGGTGGTAGAAAGAGCCATGATTTTCTGCAACTGCGAGATCCAGCTCACTGCTATCCCGTCAATGATGTACATGTACCCTGTCATGCTCCTAGTATCGGCATCACCACCTGGATCTTTCTGTTGGAAGCCTTTTACAGCTAACCTTGCCTTGTACCTCTTGCTGCCATTGTTCTCTTCCTTGATCTTGCAGATCCACTTGTTATGCAGTATTTTCTTTCCTTCCGGTAGTGTGCTGAGCTTCCATGTCTAGTTCTTTATCAAGGACTGCATCTCGTTCTTCATCACTAGCTCCTACTTGACCGAATCTTCGCTCTCCATGGCTTCATCAAAGCACTTTGGTTCCTCTCCATCTATCAATAGCAGATAATACAACGAGGGTGAATATCTTACACGTGGTTTCGGGATCTTTGTAGATCTTCTCAGCTGAGGTGTCTCTGGCTCAGGTTCAGGATTCCTTGCTCTCTCGGAAATGTCATCTTCTGTGATCTCTTCTAACTCGTTCTTTCTCCTTGTTTGCCTATTTTGCTTTGTTTGGAACACTCTAGTCCTTGTACAGGCTTCTTTCATTGAACACCACGTCTTTGCTCCTAATGATCTTCCTGTCCTTCTCACTCCAGAGCTTGTAATCGAACTTATCAGTGCCATACCCAATAACGAAGCACCTCTCTAACTTCTCTGCATTGACGTGTACGTAGGAGAGAACCAAAGACCTTCAGGTGAGATAAGCTTGCTGACTTCCCTGTTTACTCTTCTTTTGATAACTTGTACTCAACGAGGACCGAGGGACTCCTATTGATCAGATAGGCAGCAATGCTAACTATCTTAGTCCAAAACATCTTGGGCAATCAGCATGGAGCCTCATGCTCCTGGCTCTCTCGTTCAAGGTCCTGTTCATGCATTCAGCTATCCCGTTCTATTATGGCATACTTGGAATCGTCTCCTCCATCTTGATTCAATTGGTTGCGCAGAACTCCTTGAACTCGGTGCTGTTATACTCGCCTCCATTGTCTGATCTTAGGCACTTTATCTTCTGTCCATAATCATTCTCTACCAGGCTTTTTCACTTCCTGAAAGTGCCAAATACATCAGATTTATTTTGTAAAAAATAAATCCATACCTTTCTGGTGGAGTCGTTGATGAAGGTCACGTAGTATCGTGAAGCTCCAAAGGATGCAACCGGGGAGGGACCCCACACATCGATTTGTACAAGCTCCAACTTTTTTGATCTTGATGCCCAGCCAATCTTGGAGAAGCTTACTCTCTTTTGCTTTCCAAGAATACAATTCTCGCAGAAATCAATATCTGTCATCTTCAAATCCGGTAGCTTGTCTTTCTTCAAAAGTACTTGCATTCCTTTCTCGTTCATGTGACCTAACCTGTAATGCCAAACTCTAAGTTTGCCTATACCAGCACCACTTTATCTCCGGTGTAACTAGTTATATATAGGGTACCCAACTTGCTTTCTCGTGCTATCACCATCGCACCTTTGGTGATCTTCCAAGAGCCACCAACAAAGATTGTAATGTACCCCTTTGAGTCCAGCTGCCCGACTGATATCAAGTTTCTTCTCAATCTTAGGACATGTCTGACATTCTTGAGCTTCCAAACTGATTGATCTGGCATCTTGATGTGTACATCACCTTTTTCCATTATATCCAAAGGCTTTTCATTTGCAATATACACCTTTTCAAAGTCTCCAGCAATGTAGTTGCACATAGATTCCTTTTGTATGGTAGATTGAAACGAAGTTTCAGAGTCTGGAATCCAAGACTCCATCGGACTGTCCACGCTGAGAACCAATGCATCTTCAATTATCTCGGTCGTTGCATTGACTGACTCTTTGTTCTGCCCCTTGTCCTTCCTTGCCCAGCAATTCTTTCTGATATGCCCCTTCTTGCCGCAGTGCCAACAGCCATCACCCTTCGGTCTTGACTGGCTCCTCTGCTTGGACTTGGATCTTCCATGGCCTTTACTACGCTGTGCAGTTCTTCCTCTGCCTTCTTGAGTCACCAAGGCAGAACCAAAGCTCCCTTTGATTTCTTTTCTCCTGATGCCTTCATTAAGAATCAGGTTCCGAACCTCTTCAAATTTTAGCTTGCTCGAGCTGCACGAATTACTCACCGCTGTCATAGTTGCATCCCAGCTCTCGGGCAAAGAGGATAACAGGATTAGGACACGGATTTCATCCTCGAAGCTTATGTCAACTGAATTTAACTGACTTGTGAACAAATTAAATTTATTAATGTGATCGTTTACGGATGCACCTTAGCTCATCTTCAAGTTGAACAGATGATGCATGAGATAAACCTTTCTGGAGGCCAAAGGTTTCTCATACATGTTGGATAGTGCATGCATCAATCCAGCTATTGTCTTCTCCTCTAGGATATTGAACGCGACGTTCCTGGCTAACGTCAGACGGATAATTTTCAAAGCCTGGCGGTCTAGCAAATCCTAGTCTGCTTGTGACATCTCGGTAGGTTTCTTCTCCAACAACGGTAGGTGAAGCTTCTTTTGGTACAGATAATCCTCAATTTGCATCTTCTAGAATCCGAAGTCTTTCCTGTCAAACCTGTCGATCTTGACCTTTCATTTGTCTCCTGCCATCTCTCCCACTTAAACCCGGTGCTCTGATACCAGTTATTAGGGATGTGGTTCGTAGTGGGATGATGAAAAACTTGCAGAAAAAATGAAAAAGAAAGCCTGAAAAATAAATAAAAACATGTTGCTGCAACTTCTCTTGGACTGGGTTCGGTCGGCTTGGCTGGAGCGCTCCTCTCCCGGTTCTTGCAAAAAGGTCCCAAGGGCTGGTGGTGTTCTGGCGGGGGACACTCCGATGCTTAAGTTAGCGGGAGCTTTCTTAAGTTAGCGGGAGCTTGAGGGCAATAGAATGGAGGAATCGAAGTGAATGAGCTTGCGGAGAGGGAAGGAGTCCTTACCGTCGAGAGTCCCCCGTTTTACCTTGTATAGGTGCGGAATGTTACCATAATCTGTTAGGGGCTAGGCACGGAATGACCGATCTGCTCCTAGGAGAATCCGGGAGTGGCCACGTGGCGCCAGGATGAGGCAGCATTATGGAACTAGTGGAGTAGTGGCGCTTCTGCAAGTTTGATTCTACTTTCCTCTTCGACTTCTGTAAGTTTGATTGGATTGAAATGGATTAAGTTTTTTTTAAGCGATTGTCATTAAAACAATCGCATAAAATATCAAAGGCAGCCCCCTAGGCAACATGTCACATAGCAACAGTAGCCATGTGACAAAAACAAAAAAAAACAAAGGCCCACCCATCGAACCGACTCAAACCATGCCGAACCGGGCTTGAATCGATCGAACCGGGTTCGGCCCGGTTCGGGTCCGGTTCGGTTCGGTAAAAGAATTTTTTTAAATTTTTTTGGGGGGCTGTTTCGATTTATGTGACCAAACCATGCTGGCTGGCCATCGGTCCGGTCCGAACCGGTCGGTTCGGTACGCCCCGAACTGGCCGGTTCGGCACGATTCGAAGAACCTTGATATAAACTGATTAATTGTAACTTATAAGTATCTTGATTTCATAAAATTCTGAAAATGAATATAATAATTATTAGAAAATATATCATAACGTACATAAAGATTAAGAACAAAACGATGTAATACTCCATTACTTACATTATCAACTATTATGTCATTGTTTATTAGATCAAAAAAAATTTTCCTAGTGATAGTGCCTCCGAATTTATTGTTGTAGATAACATCTCTGAAATTAATAAACATGAAGGATATTATATATTTTTGACCATAAATTAGGATACATATTAGAAAAAATAGATATAACTTACGAGTTCATCTTTTCTTTCAAAAATGTGTTGATCAAAATTTCATTATCTTCAATTTGAAGTTTTAAATTTGATTCCTCGGGCTTAGATGTGCCCACTATCTTCATCTTTTTTCGACAGACCTGTATCGAAAGCATAATCAGCTATGATTTGGGAGGTCTTCCGCAGCCTAAGTTATTTTTTTACCCTCTTGATAAGTAAAGGAATCTGGATTTTTTTTTTCTCCCTCAGCTTCCTCACTTACAAGGGTGGACTCAATTTTTCATCAAAAATTTCTTCCACGCCAATCTCAATATCTTCTCCTTTCGCCCCTTTCTGCCCTTCTTTATTGGCATTGATATCTTTATTTACTAATGAACTGAGAGTTTTAACTATCGCAAGCCTCTTCTTTATCTCTTCAACTTTAGTCTTCACCTGTGCACAGCTTGCACAACTTTTTTCTTTTTTTGGGGATGCTGCTGTTATTGTTTTTTCAGTGAGAAGCCATTGTTCCGTTATCGTAGGCTCAATAGCTTCCTCTACCTGCAAGCCAAGAACAATAACAAAATAACCATATATTAATCATAATGATATATTGTTCATTAATATTATAATGAAAAAATATTTTTATTTACCAACTCATGAGGCTTCAAGTTCGAAATTTGAATAATGTTTGTCTTCACCTGGCCGTCATACCATTTTAACAGTCTAGGTAATTTATTTGGATATGCTGGGGCTCTCAAGGTACTATGCTCGAGGAACCAAACCTGTACATAATAATCGTGTATGTTAAATGTATGGAAGATTTAAAATATATGCAATTATACTTTTGCTGCATTTTAATGATACTTACCATCAAAGCAGCTGTACACCCATACAGGGTTGGCTGCCTTCTAACCTTGTCAATTTTCTTGGTTAGGATTGGCTCCTCGGATCTTAGGCAAAAAGCAGCATCTGGGAGAGATATAAGAGTCAACTCCCTTATTGTGGAAGCCCAATCTAATTGACCCAGCTGGGATAAATCATCCAAGTAAGGGATGATAAATCTTGGGCATGATTGATTTGACTTTGGATACAAGAACATTGCGAACATTTATGCAATATATAATCTCACAGTGTCCTCGACATCCTCTTGTAAATTTGATGAATGAAGTTGTACAATTAACTTCTCCAGCCCCTTATTTAGTAGATTTAAGTCCCTTCTAAATCGTCTGAATAACCGACCCTTCTTATCTTGATCTTCCATTTCAATCTTCTTTCCGTGGCATGGCAGATCCAAAATTAGGGCCAGGTCTTCGATGTTGAATATAAGTTCCTTGTCACAAAAAATAAACTTGTCTCCTCCCTTGTAGCTTCTAATAATTTCAGCTAGTAAATGCCCTTCGACAACAAACGGTTGCATGTCTACGAACGCATTGAAAGAAGTTTTTCGGATTATTTCTAAATGATAACTTGAGAAACCCATCTTCAAAACTCACTGCTGGCTTGCAATGGTTTTTAAACAATTGTAAAGCCTTTACTCTAGGTAGTCGAACCACTGCAAGATCACCTGAAACATAAGTAAAATATAAATGCAAGTTAAGCAATAAATTCCAAACAATAATTTTTGAGGCACTCTAGGAGTTATAAAACAAGTCATGGTTGCTATGTATTAGAGGTAGAGAGGTTAAAAACTTATAATTCATAATTTCTGCATGGGTGCCGTAGGTTTTAAACTAGGGTGTCATAGGTTTTAAACTATGATATCGTAATACTGTTTTGGCCATTTTGAGTAGTGTTATAGCATCCGTGGCAATTTTATGATATCCTGGGAGTTATAAAACAAGTCATGGTTGTCATGTATTAGAGGTAGAGGGGATAAAAACTTTTATTTCATAATTTCTGCATGGGTGTCGTAGGTTGTGAACTAGGATGTCGTATGTTTTGAACTAGGATATTGTAATACTGTTTTGGCCATTTTGAGTAATGTTATAGCATCCGTGGCAATTTTATGACATCCTGGGAGTCATAAAATAAGCCATAGTTGTCATGTATTAGAGGTAGAGGGGATAAAAACTTATATTTCATAATTTCTGCATGGGTGTCGTAGGTTTTGAACTAGGATGTCGTAATACTATTTTGGCCATTTTGAGTAATGTTATAGTATCCGTGGCAATTTTATGATACCCTGGAAGTCATAAAACAAGTCACGGTTGCCATGCATTAGAGGTAGAGGGGATAAAAACTTCTATTTCATAATTTCTGCATGTGTGTTGTAGATTTTGAACTAGGGTGTCGTAATACTGTTTTAGCCATTTTGATTAATGTTATAGCATCCATGGCAATTTTATGACATCCTGGGAGCCATAAAACAAGCCATGGTTGCCATGTATTAGAGGTAGAGGGGTTAAAAACTTTTATTTTATAATAATTTTTGCATGGATGTCGTAGGTTTTGAACTAGGGTGTCGTAGGCTTTGAACTAGGGTGTCGTAATACTGTTTTGGCCATTTTGATTAATGTTAAAGTATCCTTTGCAATTTTATGATACTCTGGAAGTCATAAAATAAGCCACGGTTGCCATGTATTAGAGGTAGAGGGATTAAAAACTTCTATTTCATAATTTCTCATGAGTGTCGTAGGTTTTGAACTAGGGTATCGTAGGTTTTGAACTAGGATGCCATAGGTTCTGAACTATGGTATCATGATTTTATACTATGAAGACTTAATATTTTTTAAAAATTATCGTGACATCCCTTCGTACAGATAAATTTCAAAGATTGACATTAAAATAGTAAAACAAAAATTACGATATCCTAGTTCAAAACCTACGATACTCTAACCTACGACATCCTAGTTTAAAACCTGGGGCACTTTAGTTAAAAAACTACAACATCCATGCAGAAATTGTAAAAAAAAAGTTCATATGCCAAATGTCAATTCCAAGCAGGAATCAAAAATTTTCCTTGTTTCTACTTTTGTAGTATCCTTTGGGATGGATCTTAAGGGGGTCTCATCATCTCCTGAATAAACAATCATTGTAGTGCTTCCTTCCTCCATCTGCATTTCCTTTTTGCGTTGTTTTTGTGTTCGTCGCCTGCGTTGAAAGACGAAACCACTTCTCTCCATTTTCTCAAGATTTCGAAGGTGTATCAAATGTTGAATGAAGATCACCAACGGCTTCTCGACCACCAAAGAGGAGCAAAAACACAAAATGGAGGTCTCTGAGATATCTAAAAACAATGGAACGAACTCTAGGGTTCAAGGATCGCTGAATCGGTACAGGGACCCATTCCGATCAGCTGCCACCGTATCGGTACATGTACCAAGGCTTAAAAAATGATAAAAAACTCTTTCTCCTTCCTCTCAAGCAAAGATTGTTAAACCAGACCTGAAACAGATCCGAATCGAGCCAAATCGAGCCCGAACCAGGCTGAACCGGGTGGTACGGTATGGTACGCTACAGTACCGTACCATACCGTATGAAATTTATTTTTTAATTTTTTTTAACGGTCCGGGATACTGGACCGTTTTTTATATGTGAACCATACCGGCTCTTGGCTGGTACGGTACGGTATGCCCCATACAGGCTCTTGGCCGGTACGGTACGGTATGCCCCGTACCGGGCGGTACGGGACGGTACCGCAAACCCTGCTGGGATAGGGAATCGAAGTGCAAATAGATATTTTTTCCTGTTTGCAGAATAAGAATCGTTTTTCGTATTGTAACCTATTCCGAAAAAGATGAGAGCAAATTGGTCATTTTGTAGGTTTGAAAAGACTGCAGACGTAGCGATATTAGATTACGTAATCCCAGAGGATACGAAACTCGTCCCGTCTCGTCATGCCACCACAGATACAATTGGACTAATAGGAAAGTGCGGTGTGGGCCATGTTGGATTTGCTGCACCACACGCGGTGCACAAAGACTTACTCATGGCTCCACACCCAACAATTAAATGAGTTCTCATAAAGCACCGTTGTATTTTCTATTTTTGTATTGAGGATTCTATGTCTTGTATCTAACGACTTTTTGTTATATGATAAATTCATAATTGTAATTTTATATTTTGTTGTCTCCAGGCAACACATTCAACTGCAACCATCCTGTTGTCATGGAGCTTATATTGGACAGTTTGAGACATTGGTACTATCTAATGTTTATTTAAATTGTGTTTTCATCCTTTCAATATGAGCTGGAAATGCAATATGTTCATTTTGTTTGGTGAAAAGCATCTTCAGTCTCTATTTTCCGTTGAGTTAAATTGAGTGCACTGCAAACTGTTGATACTAGAACATTACCCAGTTAATCAAAATGCATATCAAATTTCATTCTCTTTTGTTAATGTTTATTTATTTGTATTTGGAAAATGAATTTTGTGCATGCGCGCGCGCGCGTATCTATCAAAGGACTGGCATTTGGTTTACAGAAATACTGTTAGCTGTTTTTTCTGGGTTATTAGTTAGCTGTTTGGTAATTGTTTTGCTTTTCTGTTCAATTCAGCATAAGTTGCGTCAAACCTTAGACATTTGAAGATGCTCTGTTCTGTTTCATTCTGTGAATTACTCTAATTATCATTCCATTTTTGGTATGTAAGTTTAAAAAATTTGTAATTCAGCTGTTTTATCTTATTTCACGCTTATATTTTTTCTACAACCTTTACTAATTTCTGTGTTGCAGTTTTCTTTTCCTTTCAGCAATATTGGCCTGTTAGGTTTGCTTTGAATTGATTCTATGTACTTGATTCTTAAATCTTGATGAAATTGTTTCAGCCAGCCACTTGATCAAATACAGTTATAGATCACCAAGCTTAAGAATTTTAGCAATGGAGAATCCTATTTTGTTGTTGAACTGAGTATTTTATCATCAAGATATTAGATTTGACCATAGTTGTAGGTTTCTTCTAGAGCTCTAATTGGAAACAAAAGTTCCAAGTTCATCCTGGAATCTGATTGAAATGGATGAGAAGTTAGAAAGGTAAATGTTTGGGCAAGCGGGTTAAACATCAATTGAAATTATAGCATGTTATTGGTGAAAATTTTATAAAAAAAGCACATGCATTTTCGTTGATATAACAAATGGTTTTTAATTTTTTATGTTACATCAAGAAAAAAGGGTTTTTATTTTTCATGAAAAGATTTGTCATGGATTTCTAATGCTTGTAAGCAAGGTTCTTATGATCTCAATTTGTTTCTATAGATCTTAATGATGATATATTTAATAAATCTTTCCTAAAGATTTTGTGCAAACTATAATTGGCAATTTGGCATGCTTTTGGATCCTCTTAGATAAGGTTTACAATCTCGGTACTGAGTACCCAAGGATCGCTGAATTGGTATCGGGATCCATATCAGTTGCCAGCCGATACGATACAGTGCTAGTTTGGTACCATACTGATACATGGTACGATAAAAATATTTTTTAATTCTTTTTTTGGTTTCTTGTGATTTCAAATCAGTTTTTTAGGATTTATTGAATATTTTTAGATATTTGTTGATGCTAATTGATATTTGCATCACTTCAATACACTCTTAATCATGTGTAACATAAATTTGATTTCCTAGATTTCTAATTTTTAAATTATCAATACATGGATTAAATATCATTGAATCTTAAAATACTCAAAAATTATAAATAAATAATCAATGATGGTTGCATACCAATATTTAGAATTTGGTTGAGTGTTAATGCCATAAATATCAGGATAATTGATATCAAGGTTCTCGGTACCATCATGAACCACCCGGTTTGGGACATACCGTACTGTATTGGCTAAGAGCCAGTATGATTCAGCCTTGAAAAATAGTCCGGGATCAGTATGGTTCAGCCTTGAAAAACAGTCCGGGATCCCGGACTGTTAAAAAAGTCATACTGCACAGGTACGATACGAACCGTACCGGTGCATTTTGCCCGGTTCGGGTTAAAATTAAATAATATAGCTATTGAAAAGGAAGAGATTTTTTATAATTTCATGGGCCGGGTACGGTATGGGCTTCGGTACTGGTTTAGTATTCCTTGATTGATATACTTAGTAGGAAGATCAGTCCATCCCTCTAACCAAGCAGTATTGTAATCCTTTACCGTCATCTTAGGAGATATGCGTGCTGAATCATAACTCATCGCAAATCCCTCACTGATGTCCTGGCTTTGAGAGGTATCCCGAGACTAGTGATATGATTGTGGAGGGGCCCATCCGAATATAGTGCCAGTAAAATCAGATCCATAAAATGTTCTGGGCTGCATGGATTAATAGCAGTAGAAGACGATGTCTTGGACATACCATATTCATATCTATATGGATCACAAGTTGTTGGTGCCTGTGCATAAGAAGATTCAGAATACGAGGATGAGCCTGATACATCCATGGATCTTACTTCATGTGCGAGATCATTGATAGTTGCATCGTATTTTGAACGATCTCGTGAAGCCCGTCGTCTATATGAAATCGTATCACCACGGGCTCTACCAGCTCATGCACTATGGTCCTTATTTTGTGTGGTGTGCATAAACTGTGACTCACCAGTGAATTGAAAACTACTAGCCGATTGCAACTCTTGTCCTTCAATCCCTTCCCGATCACGAAATCTTCGACTATCAGAAGAATCACTAGCACTGCTCTTTCTAGTATCTGAATTTGAGTGAATTGAGTGCTCCATCGAAGGCGTAATTGCTTTTCTTTCTTTTATCTCTAGACTGTGTAGCTCCTTGCTCTCTCGTTACATGATGCTCTAGTTGACTAGATTGCGACGATGGATGCTATAATATATCGGCTGGAGCCTTGTACGGAATGTTACTGCTTGTTCATTATTTAGCATCCGTCATGGCCTCGCTAGCTATAAACTGGTTAGTTGAGAAGGCGATCCTGGCTTATCAAGTTTTGGCCTTGCTGTTGGTTCACGATCCGTCCAATCATTGGATTCTTATTCTCATTAACAAAATCACTCGTAGTTGGATCAGAGTACTTCAGCTCAACTTCTTCCTGAATGTATTTTAGCATCAATCTTCAATTATAATGTATGTATACAAGATTGTTGAAGCCATGGTTTCCTAAACCCTACTGTACCGGCTCCAGCCCTCCTGAATCGATTGAAACGGGATGGTTCGGCACCCGAACTATGCCATTTCTACCGGTTCGACTAGTTCGGGCCCGATAAAGGTCCGGTTTGGATTCGAACTGGTTTTTTACTATAACAAGGGGGTGGGGTATTTTTAACTTAACCGAGAGCTTTCTGAAAGCTCTCAGTTTGACAGAGAAGGCTTGGAAAAGGCCTGGGAAGCCTTGTTTGACGGTTTCAGTTGATCCAAACTACCGAACTTAAGGAAAAAAATGTTGATCAGAGGGATATGCATCAATTATTTCCCCTTTTTCTCCCTTTCTTTTTTTTAATTCATAGAAAATGAAAAAACAAGGAGAAACTCTATCAAATATTTTTGTTTTGGTATGATTTTAGAGTATGTTATAGATCTTTTATTAAGTATATGATTTTTTATTAAATAAATGATTGTTAAAATTAAAAATATTTTTGGATTAAAAAAAATAATAAAATAAAATAAATTATTAAAAAAGTAGAAATAGATTATTATTTTAGGATTTCTAAGCTATTTTTATCATAAATTTTGTATCGATTTATCCAAGTTTTGATGCATCATGTGAATAGTATCTTATACCTAATTTTGAAGAAAAAGTAGTCTTTCATGCATGCCTACTATCTTAAAAAATATATGTAGCATCAATGATAAAATCGTACATGAATCTAAGCTCAAATTAATTTTTTTAATATTATAATTTTTTGTATTTTTATTTTAAAATTTAAAAAGTATAATTAATTAAAAAAGATAAAAAAGATAAATAAAAATTAATTAATTTATGTAATTGTTGAGCTTATATGCTTTTTTTAGTTTTCAAGAATGGATCCATTGATGAGGAAGAAGGATCTAGAGTGATATTAGTTGGATGCATGGAGAAATGCTCTCGGATCGGCATCATTGGAGATGTACATAGTGCAATATAGAATTCAAGCATGGTGGGGTAACAAGGTTGAAGCAATACTTGGCTGGTGACTATTTTGATATATCTGCATGTTGACATTATCCACAAGTGGTCTGTTGGTTGATGAAAAAGTATTTTGCTGATTTCAAAGTAAAAAAAAATATTAAAGAAGGCAGAAGTGGATCGTCGAGTTGCAGAACCACTTTCATATCACTCTAGGAAGTTAAAGGGAGCATCGATTCCTTTCGATGAGGAGGTAGATTGAGGCTGCCATTCTGGTGAGCTTGTATGAGCAGAGGTAGTCAGAGGAGATGGCCTAGTAGAGGGAGCGATTTGGGCTATCAGCTTTTGAGTCAGGATTGGGATCGGGCTCTAGAAGTGTTGCAAGAGAGTTTGAGGCACAGTTTAGGAGGATCTCCTGAGTCAGAGTGCTCGTTAGTAGAGGAACCAGCCTATTGCATCCATTTGGGAGCATTTGGCAATAGAAGTCTTCAGGGATATTCCAGCAGGAGCCACTATCCACAACGTTGATTCACATCTTTCCTAGCAGAGATTCCAAGAAATAGAGGATTGATACTATGCTGAAAAATGATAAGAAGATGGATATGTAATGGGTTATCAGATCCTAGTTTTACTTTATAGTCATCCCAGTGCACGCAGTGGATAACCCATATTATAGCTCTGCTATTGCATCTATATAGGCTGCTGGTGCAGATATAAATCTTTCAGGATTGAGAGATATTTATGGTTAGCTTCTTGACTGCAATAAGGAGCTAAAAAGTTAGATTGCCTCTTATAAGAGTAAGTAGCTCATGTATGGATTGACAGTGATGTGTGATGGTTGGACTGGTCCTACTAGATGAAACATCATTAATTTCTTGACTTATTGTAATGGAAAATTTTTTTCATAAATCTATTGATGCTTCAGATCAGGGGCATGATACCAGCTATATCCTCAGATTAATGGAGGTGATTGATTAGGTAGGAGAGCAGAATGGCATGTAGGTCATCACAGATAATCGACCATAATATAGGTCTGCAAGGGATCTCTTGATGCAGTGGCCATTGCATATTTTTTGGATCCTTTGTGCTGCACATTGTATTGATCTCATGTTGATGGATATTGAAAAAACTTGTAAGGTGCAGAAGATAGTTGAATTAATACAGAGTATCACCAGATTCATCTATGCCATACATGGATCTTATCGTTGATACGAAACTTTGTAGGAAGAGAAATATTAGGACTAGTGGTCATATAGTTTGCTACGAATTGTATAGCACTTGATAGTCTTCTTTGTAAAAAAGTAGAACTATGTTAGATGTTTGTTAGTCCAGAGTGGCAGTATAGCAGATATGCCAGGACAAATACTAAGGGATGCACCGTGTAAAACTTAGTGATGAGACAGACATTTTGGCAGTGGGCCGAGAGGATAGTGGAGGCTATCATGTCTCTATATGAGGTATACTTGATTAATTCTGAAATTGTTTGTACAATTTACTATTTGAATCCGAGATTTCAATACTTCATACCGGATATTGTCATGGATGAATAGCTTATGTGTGCCCTATGTGATGCGGGATGTTATCATGCGAGAGATTAACATAAGGCAATTTTCAGATTTAGAGAGCAATTGACTTCAGATTTTATAAAGTTTTAATTCCCGAAAAGATTAAGAATAGACAGAGGGTGATCATGCAAAGATCAAAGTAACTACCCGCAGATTAAGATTCAACAAAGTAATAAGGAACATGATCCTAGGGTTGAGAAACCACTAATTAGAACATGCTCTTCTTCAACAAATCAGAATGTGTGAGAAGGGATGGGTTTGCATACCTGGCAATGATTATTTTCATCTTGCTAGATTGGGTCACAACTCTCGGGACTGGCACCTGGAGGAAGAAGCCGTTTACCCACGGATATTCCGGCTTTTCTTCAGATGGTTCGAAGGCAAGGAGGACTTCTTTTGAGTATCGTGGCACCTGAGAGATCCTGAAAACATCAAGGATTAGAGATATGTGACGTATGAAAAATATGGAGGAAAGAGTTGGGGGTAGAGAGGAGGTAGAAGAGGATGCTGAGGTGCTTGGCATGGAGAAGTGCTTAGCTGCTTGGCATGGAGAAGGGGCTTGGGGGCCTAGAGTATGGCGGCTAGGGTTTTGAGGTTGGAACAAGTGTTGGGCCTCTTATCCTCTCCCTCATGGAGTGTTAATGCTCAAGAGCATAGGAAAACAAGAAGAGATTCTTTCATTCATCAAAAATTATTTCTTACAAGAGGGAGGAGGGGTATTTATAATTCACCCAATCCTCTTAGACTCTCTTTCAAAGTTGGATTGAATACATGGAATAAAGAGAAAAGGGGTGGGGGGGGGGGGGCGCCACAAAATTTCCATCTTTGCTGGTTATACATGGAAATAAGGAGAGAAGAAAAAGGAGGCTCCCACTTGGTTTCTTCCTTTGCTTGGGGTGGTTTGAGTGGGATAAGGAGGGCGCCAATTTGACTCCATGTTTGCTTGGGATGGCTTGAGTGGGGACCAGGGGAGGTGGTGCATGAAGTCCTCTTTCTTCTTTGCTTCAGTAGGACTAGTGGAGTTGGCGCATGAAATCTTCTATCCTTGCTTGAGTGGGGTCCAGTGGAGGTGGCGCATGAAATCTTCTATCTGGGTGTAAGTGGTGTCAGTGGCTCTCCTTTTGGACTTGACTCAGATGAAGGAAATCAAAATTACAGGACTCAAGATGGACTCACTTGACTGGACTCAGATGAAAACAAATGAACTCAACTTTATCATGAAAACAAATGGACCCAACTTTATCAAATTGACTTAATTGACTCAGCTTTATTATAGGACTCAGTTGACGCAGGACTGATGGACTAAAATGCCTAGGCAATCCATAATGAGCTCTGACTTGGATGCAGCCTCTTTCTGATCCTGGTGCCCGCACCACTATGAATATTATATATAAGAAGCCCGATCCAGATGTCACTCCTATGTGCCTAGAATAAGTAAGGTTGAAATTATTGAACGGTTTTTATTAGAGTAACTTTTACAAGTAATATATAATAATAATTTTTTTTAGATAATTTTTTAGGGAGGGTACAGATTCTTTTGGATTCAATATAGCCATCAGAAATAAATCAAAGATAAATCCTGATAGGTATTAATAAATCTAATATTAAATTCGAAGTGGTTTTTGATTTTGCTTAATTTGAAATTTAAATGATTTAATATCTTTTATAATTGAATGGAGGGTGCATATTGGTGGATCAACAAAATATTTGAAAAATTTTGCTGTTGATCCTTTTCTAGATGGTGTTATCGAGTGGATGTGAGCGTAACTAGTCGACCTTTGGCTTTATCCACTGCAAGCAGAAGGAACTGTCTAAAACATAAATGTATCAATGATCTTGTATATGTACTCTCTAATTTAAGATTGAGGTTAAAGTATATTGAGAAGAAAGTTGATTTGAAATATTTCAATTCAACTGCGAGTAATTATGTTGATGAGGATAAAGATTTGATAATTGAATGGGTCGTGAGTCAGCAATATGAGCCAGAGCTTGATGAGCCACGATCGTCTTCTCGACCAGCCAGTTTTGTAGCCAGTGAGGTTAGGGTGGATGCTAAACAATGGACAAGAAGCAATATTTTTCATAGAGCTCCAGTAGATACATCACATCATCTCTCCTTGCCATTTATTTGGCCCAGAGATAGAGGAAAGGAAAGGTAGTTGCATCTTCACCGACACATAATTCATTCAGATTCATATACTAGGGAGAGCAGTGCTAACACTTCTTCTGATAATCGGAGATCTAGTGATCAGGAAGGGGTCGAAGGATGGGAGACAGCCGGCTATTGGTTTCGATTCATTAGTGAGTCGCAGTTTACTCATGCGACAGGATACAAACAATGGTATAGTTGCTGGTAGAGTCTATCGCGATACGATTCCATGCAGGCGACAGGCTTTGCGAGGTCATTCAAGATACGGTGCTGCTATAGATCTCGCACGTGGAGTAGGATCCATGGATGTGTCAGGCTCATCCTTGTATATATTTTGGATCCTCTTTCCTGTAGGCACCGGTAGCTTATGATCCATATGGATATGGATATGGTGCATCCAAGACATCTTTTAGTGATTTATTATTCCATGCAGTCCAGAGCATCTTACGGATATGATTTTACTGCCAGATATTTGGATGAGCTTCTCCATAGCCATATCATGTCTCTGGATATCTCTTAGAGTCAGGGCCTCAGCGAGGAGAGTTACAATCCATCATGCATACCTCTTAGGATGAGCTTAGAAGATTACCATGCTACCTGGTTAGAGGGGTTTACTGATCTTTCTATTAAGTATCAAAATGATCCTGATATTTATGGATATCGATTCTTGATCCGATTCTAAATATTGATATATAACTATATTTATATTTCTCCTTTTTCTTCAATTAATTATTCGTAATATTGCTTTATGAAAATTTTATAAAATATTTTATAGCGTGGATAGAGGCTAGATAGCATTTCGTAGTGATTTTTGGCGAATTAGTCTTGAGGATATATCTATTTGAACCTTAAAACATTCAATAAATCAAAAAAAAATGATTTGATTTTCATGAAAGGATAGCTACTAAGGAATCATCATCCATAATAAAGGATAACATTACTGAACCAGGTATTAATAATTTAGGAGATGCTGATGATAAAATGGATATGCCATTGATTGGATCTTTCAGGAGTATAAGTAATATGGAGCCTAGTATTGAAAAATTAAGAGTTGATGTTAAAAAAGATATGACAATCATTGAATCATCGAAGAGTTTGAATGTATGCTTAAGAAAGCTGTATAGATCAGTGAATGTCCTAATTTCTTGACCATTTCCATGATTGTTGAAGTAATGCAAACATCTAAAAAAATAAAAAATTCTAAAAAATCCATTTTAGATTAAAAAAATAAAAAAAACTATTTTGGCTTGCTGGTTTTAATCGATATGCCCATCTAGATTGTGTGTCGGTACGGTACGGTACCGGTATGGTACCATACTGGCTGGTAACTAGCATGGGCATCAGTATCGGTACTAAGAACCTTAGTTGAGGCATTTATGTTTTAGATGGTTTCTTAGCTTGGAGTGGAAAAGATCGAAGGTCGACTAGTTATGCTCACATCTACTTGACACCATCTAGGAGAGGATCTTGATAGCAAGACTTTTCAATTTTTTTGCAGATCCATCAAAATGCATCTACCATTTAGCTGCAAAGGACCAAAATCATTGAGAACTTTAGATTCAGCAAAATTAAAAATCACTTTGAATATGATATTAGACTTATTAATACCTACTAGGATCAAGGTCCGCTGAACCGGTACCAGGAGCCATACCGGTCAGCAGGCGGTACAGTACGGTACGGTCCATACCGTACCGTAAGGTGTACCGGCATGTCAAATTAAATAAAAAAACAATCTTTCTCCCCCCCTCATTGAACTGACCCTGAACCGACCTGAACCGGACTAAACCGAGCCCGAACCAACCCAAACCGGGCGGTTTGTACCGGTACTGTACCGTTCCGATATGAATTTCTCTTTTTGTTTTTGTCAACGGTCCGGTGTCTGGACCGTTTTTCGATGGCGAACCGGTACGGAACGGTTTCGGGAACCCTGACTAGGATTCATCTTTGATTTATTTCTGATTGTTATATTAGATCCAAATGAATCTATGCCCTCCTTAAATATTTGTTTGTAAAAAAACATTAATTATATATCTTCAATGATGCCGATCGAGAGCATTATTCCATGCTCCTAATCAATGTCATATTCTGGATTCTTCCTTAGTTGATCTATTCTTGAAGATTAAAAAAGCACATCAGTTCAAAAATTACATAAAATTAATAAATTTTATTTATATTTTTTTATTTTTTTTAAAAATTAATTATATATATATATATTAATTTTTAGAATAAAAAAATTTAAAAAATAAAAAAAAATTATAAAAAACTTAATTTAATATTCATATAGGATTATGTTATAAATACTACATATATTTTTTTAAGATAATAAGCATGCATGAAATATTACTTTTTTTTTAAAATTAGGTTTAGGGCACTATTTATGAAATGCATCGAAACTTGAATAAATAGACACGAAATTTATTGTTAAAGTAGCTTACAAGCCTTACAATAATAATTTTATTTTATAAATTTTTAAAAACTAATTTTATTTTTTTAATTTTTTAATTTAAAATTAATTTTTAATTTTAAAAATTATATACTTAACAAAAATTAATGATCTTAGTATCATTGTGTAGATCATTGATAGACCTACAACATATTCTAAAATCATGCCAAAATAAAAATTTTGACATAGTTTTTTTTTAATTTTTATTTTTCATGAATTTAAAAAAGGAGAGAGGGAAGAAGATGGATCTATATACCTTTAATCGATATTTTTTTAAAAAATTTGTCTTGCATTTTTCTTGAGTTGTATATATTAGAATTGGTTGGATCTCTTCACATAGCTACAGTGTTCGACTCGAACCAGACCCAAACTGGCTCGAAATACATGGTTCAAGGCTGAACCATACCATTTTGGTCCGGTTTTGAGGTGTTTCGAGCAGTTTGAAGTTCCGGACTGTTTTCTACGGCCAAATCATCTCGGTTCTTGGCTGGTATGCATAGTATGGTATAGCCTAAACCAGATGGTTTGGTTTGGTTCGGGAATTCCTGTGATTATCATACTTGTGCGTTACCAATTTGGTCCGTATGGTATGGAATGGCATGCACCCTATTATGAGACTAAGGTTTTAACTTTTAAGTTCCGACAAGATGGGGGCATCTTGGCAAATCTATCTTATTCCTATGAGAAAATAAGAGCAGGATAGGGTTGGGACTCCAAAAGCTATCCATGCAGGGAGAGAAGAAGAAAGAGGAAAGAAAGAAAGGAAAGATGTAGAAAAGAAAAAAGTGATATGAAAGAGGAAGAATGAAAAGAAAGAAAAGAAGAAGGAACGAAGGATAAAGAAAGAAGAAGAAAAAGGGAAAAAGAAGAAAAGAAAGAAAAAAAACGAAAGAAAGGAAGGTAGAATAAAAAGAAAGAAAGCAAAGAAAGAAGAAAAAGAAAGAAGGGCAAAAGACAAAGGATATCTATCAGGATGTATGACAGGATTGTTGTCGAGATAGAGTGGGATAGCTTGGCATTCCATTCCATGAAGAAATAAAGGCATCCCCATTCCATAAGATTTAAAACCTTGATTAGGACAGCTTTTGTCTTCCTTTTTTCTTACATTTTATCATGATTTTACTTAAAATTGGGCAGTAAAGCTTGTTGTGGTGTGGTATGCACCCTAGTTGTGGTTGGTTTTAGGTAGCACAAAGTGGTTCTACTTGGTTCAAAGCAAGATTCTCGGTACCTATATCGGTGGCTATCCAGTACGGTATGGTATCGAACCATACTGTACTAACATGCGGTATGGTGAGGCATGCTGATTTACCGATGGCCGGCCGATACGGTACGGTACCGAAACCATACTATATCGACATGCAGTACGGTGCGCCAATTTTTTTATTTATTTTGATCTCAAGTAAATTTTTAGGATTTATTAAATATTTTTAGATTTAAATAGATATTTGTTGATGCTAATTGGTGTTTGCATTACTTCAAAATAATACGAAATGCTGTCTAGCCTCCAACTATGCTACATTATTTTTAAAAAATTTCTATAAAGTATGATTATCGGTAACTAATAGAAGAGAAAGGAGAAATATAAACATAATTACATATAAACATAATTACATACCGATATTTAGAATTGGATGAGTGTCGATGTTTCTAAATATCGGGATTATTAATGTACTCAGTAGGAAGATCAGTAAATTGCTCTAATCAGGTAGTATGGTAATCCTCTAAGCTTATCCCAGGAGATATGCGTGATGGATCCTAACGTTGCAGATCTCTCGTTGCGGTTTCGACTTTGAAAGGTATTCAGAGATTGATGATATGGTTATGAAAGGGTCCATCCAAATATATCGATAGCAAAATCAGATCCGTAAGATGCTCCAGGCTGTATGGGATAATAACCACTAGAAGATGATATCTTGGATGCACCATATTTATATCCATATGGACATAAGCTATTGGTGCTTGCAAGTAAGAGGATCCAGAATGTGAGGATGATCTTGATACATCCATGGATCGTACTCTATGTGCGAGATCTGCAGCTGCGTCTTGTTTTGAACAACCTCGTGGAGCCCGTCGCTTGTATGGAATCGTATTACTGCATGCTCTACCAGCTAGTGCACCATGGTTCATATCCTGTGTGGCGTGAGTAAACTATGACTCACTAGTGAATCGAAGATCAATAGTCGTCGGCTGTATCTCCTGTCCTTCGGTCCTTCCCTGATCACTAGATCCCCGACTATTAGAAGTAC
Organism: Areca catechu; assembly: GCA_021397845.1. Classification (NCBI taxonomy): domain Eukaryota; kingdom Viridiplantae; phylum Streptophyta; class Magnoliopsida; order Arecales; family Arecaceae; genus Areca; species Areca catechu. Next base: position 33,573,685 of record CM038041.1, read on the forward strand.
CAGTACTATTCTTCCTAGTGTCTGAATCTGAATGAACTATATTATAGTGAAGATGAAACTACCTTTTCTTTTCGTCTTTGGGCCGAATAGATGGAAAGGAGCAAGGAATGCGGTACCATCCCATACCGGCAGCTAGCCGGTACGGCTCACCCCTATATAACGGTCTGACCTCCGGACCGTTAAAAAAATAAAAAAAATTAATTTTCGTACCGGTACGGTACGGTACAATACCGTATCGGTACAGTACAATACCGTATCGGTACGGTACAATATCGTATCGGTACGGTACTGTACCGTACCGGTATGTACCGTCCGGTTCAGCCCGGTACGGGCTCGGTTCATGTCAATTTCATGTTTTGAATAGCAATCATTGCTTTGTGGGGAGAGATTGTTTTTATATAAAAAAAGCCTGGTATGCATGCCGGTACGGTATGGACCGTACCGTACCATATCGCCTTCCCGCCGATATGGGTTCCGGTACCGGTACCGGGACCCTGGTAAGGAGGGATGATGTAATGTAACTACTGGAGCACTGTAAGGAATAATGCTTTTTGTCTATTATTCAGCATCCACCTTAGTTTGCTAGCTACAAAACTGACTGATTGAGGAGGTGATCCTGGTTCATCAAGCTCTGGCTCCTGCTGCTGATTTATGATCTATCCAATCATCGGATCTTATCTTCATCAACATAATTATTTTCCGTCGGATCAGAGTATTTCAGGTCAATTTCTTCAATGCACTTTAGCCTCAATCTTAAATTATAATGTATATATAAGATCGTTGAGATGTTTCCATTTTAGACAGTTCCTTTGCTTGAAGTGGATAAAGTCGAAGATAGACCAGTTGCGCTGACATCCACTATAGATGATACCGTCTGGGAAAGGATTTTGATAGCAAGATTTTTTATATGTTTTGTTAATTCGTCAAAATGTACCCACTATTCAGCTACAAAAGATATTAAATTATTTAGACTTTAAGATTCAATAAATCAAAAATCACTTTGAATCTAATATTAGATTTATTAGTACCTATCAGGATTCATCTTTGATTTACTTATATGGCTATATTAGATCCTAAAGAATCTGTGCCCTTCCTAAAAAATTTTACCTAGAAAAGGTAATTGTTATCATATGTTACTTGTTGAAGTTATTGTTAATAAAAATTACTCAGCAATTTCAACATAACTTATTCTAGGCATATAGTTGCGATATCTGGATCGGGCTCCATCTTATATATAATATTGCGTAGGGCAGACAAACTATTCATCCATGGCAATGTCCAATATGGAGTACTGAAATTTCAGTTTCAGGTAGTAAGCTGCATTATACATTTTTAGAATTTGTCAAGTATACTCGTAGAAATATAATTGAATTTAAAATTTTAAAGCATTCATGATTTATTGCCTACATACTAGATGAAAATCCGAACTCATTTGATAATTCTTTATGATCTGGATATATTCATTGGCATGTGATGGATCTGTCTCTTGAATCTTTTCCTTTGCCATTTCCATCATGTAATGAAGGAAGTCTATCTGAGCATGCCGTTCAGTCTATGGCCTGAAGTATCTCATATAGAGGCTGATAATCTTCACTACCTCTTGGCCCACTGCTAGAATATCTGTTTTATCACTAAATTCTCTATAGTGCTTTCCTCAGTATTTGGCCTAGCATATTTGCTCTGTTGCCATTCTTGATTGATAAACATCTGACACAGCTCTACTTTCTTGCCAAGAAAACTATCAAGTGCTATATAATTTGTATTAAATCGTGTGATCCCTGGTATCAATATTTCTTTCCTTATAAAGCTCCTCATCAATGATAAGACCCATGATGGTTATAAATGAATTTGGTGATAGTCTGTGTAATTCAACTATCTTCTGCGTGTTACGGATCTTTTCAATATTTATCAACATGAGGTTAATACAATGTGCAACACAAGGGATCCATAAAACATATGATTGCCGCTGCATCAAGAACTGTCCTGTGGAGCTATATTGTGGTTTATTATCTGTGATAACCTACACGACATTCTGCTCTTCCACTTGATCAATCAACTCCATCAATCTGAGGATATAGTATCCATAGATTTATGAAAAAAATTTTCCATCATGATAAATCAAGAAGTTGATGCTTCGTCTAATAGGACTAGTCTAGCCATCACACATCACTGTCAATCAATACACATGCCACTTACTCTGATAGGAGGCAATCCAATTTTCTAGCTCCTTATTATTGTCAAGAAGTTGACTATAAATATTTTTCGATCTTGGAGGATCTACACCTACATTAGCCATGTAGATGCAATAGCAAAGGGATAATATAGGTTATCTGCTGTGTGCGTTGGGATATGACTGAAGTAAAACCAGGATTCGATAGCATGCCACATATTTTTCTTATCCTTTTTCAGTATAATATCAATCTTTTGTTACTTGGAATCTTTACTAGGAAAGGCATGTGGATCGATGTCATAAATAGTGGCTCTTGCTGGAATGTTCCTGGAAGCAAGGAATACTAAATCGGTACCAGGCCCCATATCGATCATTGATCGGTACAGTACGATACCATATCGGGTCCCATACTGGGCACATGAAATTAAAAAAAATTGCTCCCTTCATGGTTATATTGTTTGATCCGAATCGGACCTGAACTGGGCTAAACTGAATCCAAACAGAATTGAACCAGGAAAAATGCATTGGTACGATATGGCATACTAGTCCGATATAGGGTTTTTGAATGGTCCAAGATTTTGGATCATTTTTCATGGCTAAACCATACCGGCTCTTGGCTAGTATGGTTAGTACACCCCAAACCGGACGATTTGGAATGGTACTAACTACTGAGAACCTTGCTTGGAAAACTTTTTTCTATTACCAAATGCTCCTAACATAGATGCAATACGACTAGTGCCTCTCTTGACGGGCTCTCTGAATGAGGAGGTCTTCCTAAACTTCTCAAACTTTCCTGTAACACTTCCAGAACCTGATCCGATCCGGACTCAAAAACTAATAATCCAAATCGCTCTTTCTGCCTGGTCGTCTCCTCTGGCTATTTCTGCTCATATAAGCTTGCCTGAATGGTAGCTTTGATATGTACCTCATCGGAAGGAATAGATATATTCCTTTTGACTCTGGTGATAAGAAAATGGTTCCATGGCTTTATGATCCATCTCTGCATTTTTCTTTAATGTTTTTTCCTTTCCTGTTATGAAATTAGCAAAATTCTTCTTCATCAACTGATGGACTATTGTGGATATTATTAGTACATAGATCTATCAGAATAGCTACCAGTCAAGTGCTGCTTCAACCTTGTTATCCCACCATCCTTGAATTCTATATTGCATCATTTATATCTCCAATGATGCCGATCCGAGAGCATTTCTTCATGCCCAACCAATGTCAGGCTCCGGATCCTTCTTCCTTCTCAATGGATCTATTTTTGAAAATTTAAAAAGTACATAAGCTCAATAATTACATAAAATTAGTTAATATTTTGTTTATCTATTTTTTTTATTTTTTAATTAATTATACATATATTTTTAATTTTTTATATTTAAAAATATAAAAATTATAATATTATAAAAGTTAATTTAATCTTAGATTCATGTAGGATCCTATCATGGATATTACATATATTTTTTTTAAGATAGTGGGTATGTATGAAAGGCCACTTTTTTTTTTAATATTAATCCTTGAGCTCTATTCACAAGATGTATCAAAACTTGGAAAATCGATGTGAAATTTATAGTGAAAGTAGCTTACAAGTCCTAGAATCATAATCTATTATTATAGTTTTTTAAATTAAATATTTTATTTTTTTATTATTTTTTTAATTCAAAAATATTTTTTAATTTTAAAATGCATATACTTAACAAAAAATCATGATTTTAGCATCATTGTATGGATCTTTCATAGATCTACAACATACTTTAAAATCATACCAAAATAAAAAATTTTGATAGCATTTTTTTTGTTTTTTCATTTTTCATGAATTTAAAAAAAGAGAGGGGAGAGGGAGAAAGAGAGAAGGGAAGGATTTACATATCTTGAATCCATGCTTTTTCTTGATTTTCCGGTGTTGGATGGTTTGAAATGAGAAAAAAAAAGCCTTTCAAAGAGTCTCTTTCTCTCTTTTTGTCAAAACTCTCAATTAATAATAGATCCCCCCACCCCATCTTTCTATAATGCACCCAAATCGGTCCGAACCGGCCCTGAACCAATTAGGCACCATTATGGTTCGGTTCTACCCGAACCGGTCGGTTCGGCATGGTTTGGGGATCCTTGGTTCAAAGCGATTGGACTCATATACCTAGAATCAAACTTTAGTACTAAGGTTTGTCATGCCAGTTGGTATCAGTGCATACAGATCATACTGGTATGTTGTCAAGGGGCCTACTGAACATTTATAATGCTGAGCCAAGTATCATATCAAGTATACTGGCACTGTAATAGGATGATACTGACATGGGATCTTGTATCGAAACAAATCTTGCTTGGTACCATACTGGCACTTTACCGATAAGGTGAAGTATAATTAGTATTGGTTGGTATGGGTCAACATGATAGACCTTGCTTTTAAAAATGCATATATAGTTCAAGAAAGATGCTTCAATTTTGATTGATCTATCATCATCCAATAGAAAACTCAACTTAAAAATTTAAGCAGCAGCTTTGAAATAAGGGTTTGCAGTTGTGTTGTTAAGTTTTGGCTGAAAATAGAGAAAACTGGACAAAAGTGAGTCAGTGATGCACAGTTAGTTACAGGCCTGTAAGTAAAAAAAGGCCATTTAGGCACAAATATTTAAATCTAATCCATAACCACTTTCTTTGGAAATAAAAGGATGCATTAGTTTATTTAGTGTATTCTTTTAATTAAGGATTATTTTTTAACTCTGATTTCTGCATCCTAAATTTCTCAAGAGCTCTTGATCATTGCTCCTGCACTTGAATGTGCTTCCATGCATGCTTCAACCACACACTACTTAGATTTATGGAAATAATTGATCTTATGTCTTATTGTGATAAAATATGAAAATCGTCACTCCATGTAGTTAGCATTCTTGCCAATTTAAATCTACCGAAAAATGTGGAAGCAAAGCATTTATAAAACATAGGTCCTAGGTGGTCTAAGGATTGGACAGATTTTGTCAGATACCTCTATTTGATACTAGTGCATATGATAAAATCTTTCATGAGTTCCCAGTATCCTGTTTCTTCTTCCTTTTTGAAGCATTAAAGTCTAATGATGCTAGAAATTCACTTAACTTTTGTGCATCTAAAGTTAGTTTTGGTGTAATGGAGGGGAAAAAATGATCGGAGATAATGTTTTCATCTGAGAGCTTGCTCTCAGTTCTCCATGATGCCAATTTCTCAAGAACCCTGATATGGTATGTGAGTACCTGACCTGCATGCTTTTAGTAATTGTATTAGAAAGTATAAACCATGGGTAAAAAGCTTGTGCTTAACAGTCCTGCACCAGCCAGTAAATAGTTACATACCATAGATGCCATGAGACAATGGTAGCAGCTGCTATGCTATGCACTAGCATTGGGTGAACCTGGTCCATATCACATTGTATCATGTGCATTGAGAAATGTTGACCCTGTAATGACCCCCTGTCGCTTGGTATTTTTTTCTTAATTTTTTTAGCTCATTTATAGTGAGTTGTGTCAATGTGTACTGCCCCTTTGTTGACAATCATACCATACCAGCAGCCTGCTGATACATTACCACTCAAGATTCAAATCCTTGCTTTGAATATATCTTTTCAAAAGTTTGCCATTTTCTCATGTACTGTATTTGTCAGCTGGTGTAGGTGTATAAGAACAAATATATTTACTTATTGAGGTAAATTGCTACAGGAAAAATCATGCTGTTATGAATGTTTGGTTTACTCTTGCATCCAAACTCTGAACTAAGTATTTTGGAACTCCCAAATATCATCATGCTTTATTGTACCATGCTTGCCGTTATTAACTAGAAGGAAGTCAAATACTATATTTCTGTAGTTATTTTTTTCATAATGAACTATACCATGAAGTTATATACTAAATGCATTTATTTTCTTTTCTTTTTATCTATATCGATTCTATCTATATCTTTGGCCATAATAAGGGTTGAAGAATACCATGTGGATGGATTTCGCTTTGACCTTGCAAGTGTTCTTTGCCGAGGAACTGATGGGACTCCTCTGAATGCACCTCCACTTGTTAAGGTAACTTTTTGTTGTTTCTTATTTCTACAAAATAGATGTTACTCTTCTTCTGGTAGGGAGAATCTTTGGTATTCTTATTCACTAGGTTGCTCCCATATTTGTCAATTATACTCATTGTAAGGATATTGACAAATGACTTTCTAAAATTTGATGACTGATAATTATAATTTCTTCCTGTTATAGCTCCAAATTTGATTAAAAGTTCATTAATTCTACTACTTTTTTAGTATACCATGGAAATTATGAATATTGATAGAAGAAGTAAAGTAAAGAAGCGAAAATTAGAAGCAAATCAGTGGAAAAGCTTTCTTCCATATCTTTCACCATGATATGTACATCTTTATATGAAGCTGAAGAAGAGAGAATCAGGCAGGTAATCACAAGATCCTTCCAATTCTAAAGATCATGTAGAATATTCTAGCAATTCTAAAGATTGTCTTAGAATATTTTAGATAATATACTTCCTAATATTTTTTACATTAATAAGGAAAGCTAGCTAGGTGTATCTTGACAACTAATACATAGTTGTCTAACATTCTTCCATAAGCTGAGCATCCGGTGGATGGATAAGAAGATTGGTGCAAAGAATACGAAAGTTCGGTATAGATAGTGATTTAGTAAAGATATTAGCTAATTACTTTTGAGAAGAAATATGAAAACGGACAGCTTGCCACATTGCAATTTCTCTCAAAGAAAATGATGATCAAGTTCAACACAAGGATCGTTGAACCGGTATTGGATACCGTACCGGTCAGCGATGGGTACAATACGGTACTGTACTATACCGTACTATACCGGTACATGTATCGGTCTTGGTGAATTGAGAAAAAACTATCTTCCTTCCCCCTCTCAAACAAGGATGGCTGAACCGGACCCAAATCGGGCCGAACCAAGCCCGAACTGGTCCGAACCGACCCATACTATACTGAACTGACCTGTACCGGTCCAGTTCAGATTATTTTTTATGGTTTGGATCCCGAACCATTTTTTAGAGCTGAACCGTATCGGTTCTTGACCGGTACGGCATGGTATGCCCTGAACCGGGCGGTTCGGGACAGTTTTGAAAATCCTGGTTCAACATGTTTAGTGCGAGTATGGAGAACAAGGTTGGCGACAAGGTAGGTTACATTGAACTTGTCATGATATAACTAGATTGGGCATGACAAGAAGTATCCCAAATCACAAAGATGCAGACCCAAAAAATGATGAAATATGAAATATGAAATACGGACAACTGGCCACATTGCAATTTCTCCCAAAGAAAATGATGATCAAGTTCAACACAAGGATCACTGAACCGGTACTGGAACTCGTATCGGTTAGCGATGGGTACAGTACTGTACCATACCGTACCTACCATACCGATACATGTATCGGTCTTGGTGAATTGAGAAAAAAACTATCTTCTTACCCCCTCTTAAACAAGGATGGCTGAACCGAACCCAAATCGGGTCAAACCATGCTCAAACCGGTCCGAACCAATCCATATTGTACCAAACCGACCTATACTGATCCGGTTCAGGTTATTTTTTATGGTTTGGATCCTGAACCATTTTTTAGGGCTGAATCGTACTAGTTCTTGACCGGTACGATGTGGTATGTCCTGAACTGAGCAGTTCGGGATGGTTTTGAAAATCCTGGTTCAACATGTTTAGTGCGAGCATGGATAACAGGGTTGGCAACAAGGTAGGTTGTACTGAGCTTGTCATAATATAACTGGATTGGGCATGACAAGAAGCATCCCAAATCACAAAGAAGATGACGGACCTAGACTGTTTCAGCAAGAGCCAAAGCCATGGCATGATATTTGGTCTCAGAACTCGATCTAGAAATAGTGGGTTTCTTTGCAGACCAAGAAATAAGATTGGGTCCGAGAAAGAGGCAAAATCCAGCAGTGGAATGCCGGGTATCAGGACACCCAACGCAATAAACATTTGGATAAGCAGTAAATGATGGATTTTGACATCGAGAAAAATATAATCCATGGCTAAGTGTACCGTGAACATAACGGAGGATCTATTTCACAGCATGAAGATGTGGTTCATGTGGTGCATGAATAAATTAAGCTACCAAATTCATAGCATAAGATAAGTCAGGCCGAGTGAAGGTATTGTAAGGTCTTAACCAAGATTTTCGATACTATCCTGACTTGCCCGGTTCAGGTATACCATACCGTACCGGTCAAGAACCGGTACGGTTCAGTCCTAAAAAATGGTTCAGGATCCGAATAATAAAAATTGACTTGAACTATACCAGTACGATACGAGCCGGTTTGGACTGGTATGGTCCGGTTCAGTTCGATTCGGGCTCGGTTCGGGTCTGGTTCAGGTCCGGTTTAGCGATCCTTGCTTGAGAGGAAGATAATTTTTTTCAATTCACCAAGATCGGTACCCGTGCCGGTACGATACGGTCCATACTATACCGGTCGCTGATCGGTACGGGTCCCGAACTGGATCAGTGATCCTTGGTCCTAACAATTTGACAATATTCATATAGGTCTAAGAGGCTGCACTTCACGAATGAAGAGATGTGCTACAAGAGAGTAGTGTACTGATAGCAAGGATTGCTGAACCAGTACCAGGGGCCATACCGGTCAGCTGACGGTACGGTACGGTACGGTCCGTATCGTACCGGTACCGTACCGGTAATAAAAAATGAGCTGGAAAAAATCTCTCCCCTCTCTCAAGCAAAAATCGCTGAACCAAAGCTGAACCGGAGCCGAACCGAGCCAAACGAGCCTGAACCAAAGTGTACCGGGCGGTACGGTGCCGTACCATACGGAAAAATAATTTTTTAATATTTTTTTAACGGTCTGGCTCCTCTAACCATTTTATATGGCTGAACCGTACCAGCTCTTGGCCAGTATGGTACGGAACACCCCGTACCGGGTGGTACGGGACGGTTCCGGGTTCCATGGCTGATAGATTTGCAATCCTTCATACGATGGCGAGAAGATAACTTCATAGCATACTTGCCTTGTAAGAGGAAGATTTGAGGAACTAGACTTAATCTTAATTCCCAAGAAGTAGTGAAGTGACCCAAGGTCCATAGCAAACTCAGATTGAAGTGCGGCAATGAGAGGGTCCACAAGAGGTTCATAATTGCTTATGACTATAATATCATCCTTATACAAGAGCAGTGTTAAGGTGCCATGAGTACTGGAATGAACAAACAGAGACATCTGCATAACGAAAATCAAGCTCAGTAAGAAATATGGTAAACGAGGAGCCTGCTTGAGACCATATAAAGCTTTCTTGAATCTATAAAGGTAATGCGGATAGTAGCATCAACAAATCTTGGAGGCTTTCTTATATAGACCTCATAAAGAATGCCATGAAGGAAGGCATTCTTGACATCAAGTTATCGAATGGGCCAACTTTGCAATAACGCCATATAGAGAACAATACGAATAATAGTGGCCTTAACAACAGGAAAGAAGGTTTCCTCAAAGTCAATACCTTATTGCTGCTCATATTCTTGTACAACAAGGCGAGCTTTAAGGCATTCAAGTGAACCATCAGCATGAGTTTTGACTTTATAGATCCATTTACATCAAATAATATTAGTATGGGATGGAGAAGGAACAAGATCCCAGGTACAATTTAATATCATATAAAGTATCATATTCTTCCTGCATAGCAGCGACCCAACCAAGGTGCTGGGAGGCCTCTTTGAACGTCGATAGTTACTGCAGAAGATCAGAACTAGAAGAGACAAGCAATGAAAAGGGATCTGCCGAAGAAGAGGATCGATGTCTAAAAATCATATGGTGCGACTATTGTAGAATAGGACGAGGTTGTCTAGGAGATTTAGGAGCAGTAGCAATATTGGATTGGGTAGAATTTACTTGGAAGGGTGTGGAAATCAGAATAGATTCATGAGTTTGTACCCGAGTACATTGATGCACTATATGAACTGGTAGCCGATTCACATGACTACTAACATAAATCTCTGCAGAATCATTAGTATCCATAGTAGGAGCAGGAGAACAAGTAGCAATAACATTGGATGAATCTAGGGCTAGACCAGATGCAGATGTAGTTACCGTGATATTATCATTGATATCAAACAATGACATGTGAAATACTAACTTAGAAATGGAGCAGGCAGTAGAGGGGTCTAAATCATGTTGTGGATGTGAGATAAACAAATTCAATTTATTTAAGTCATCAGCAGTAGGCATGTCATGTAATTGCTTTGAAAATGATTATAAACAAGTGTAGGAAAATACAGGCTCAACAAACACAACATGACGGAAAATGAAAACTTTGCCAAAGGGAAGATATAAATAGTGAAATCCCTTATGATACTTAGGACCAAGAAAAACACAAGGCAGAGATCGTGGATGGAGCTTGTGCGATGCAATATCCTGAATGCTTGGATAACAAAGATACCCGAGTACTCTGATAACATTCATATTAGGAGGAGAATATCCATGTAATTTTTGATAAGTAGTTGAGCCATTCAGAATAGTTAATGATGGAGTATGATTTAAAAGAAATACAACATAGTGTAGGATTCAACCCAAAATTGTACTGGCATGGTAGATTGAAATAAAAGTGTGAATAACGTTTGCTATGTATCTATTTTTGCACTCAGCAATGCCATTGTGCTGAGGCATACAGAGACATGATAATTGATGAAAAATACTATTGGCACTCAGAAAATTAGTAAAAGCCTTATTAACAAACTCCTTTCTCCCATCAGAATGAAAATAACAAATATTTACTTTGTAAATATTTTTTACCATGTTATGAAATCTCACAAGTTTATCATAAACTTCATATTTAAATCTAAGAGTATATATCCAAAGATATTAAAAAAAATCATCAATAAACAATACATAATACCGATATCTAGAAAAAAGAACATGTGATTGCCAAACGTTAGAGTGAATTTGTTCAAATGGATAAGAAGATTTTGATTAAGAAATATTAAAAGGTAATTTGACATGCTTTTTAAGATGACAAGCATTACAATAAGTGAATCAAATAGACTTAACAGATGCATGTGAAATATTATTAATATCTTTCAAGAAACAAAGCAAAACATCATTACTGGGATGACCTAATCTCCTATGCTAAAGTTCAAGACTCAACTGGATAGCTGCTAATGCTGTCTTATTACTATCGATAGTAGAAACTTGAAAAGCAATAGTAAAAAGTGACAAGCCAGGACTATTGCATTGAAGAAGCTCCTTGTTCTCAGATTTTTTATAGAAAAACTAGAATCAAATTCTATAGAACAATTATTATTGCAACAAAATTGTCGAATAGATAACAATTTTTTTTTAACGGAAGGAATAACTAAAATATTATACAAAAGAAAGTTAATATGAGGTGTATGTAGTCTAGATTCACCAACAGCATGAATAGTAATTTGTTCTCCATTTTCTACTAGAATACGATCATTATCGTGATAAGGTTGAGAGTATGAAAGTATACCTGAATTGGCAATCATGTGGCTCGTCACTCCCGTGTCAGTGTACCACATACTTCTTGGTCAGACTCATCCTATAAAATACTCGTCGCAGCAAAGGATTATGGTATATCACAGGATATGTAATTATGATTAAAGTGTTGTCTATATTGAAGTGCTATGTGATTAAATTTATCACATATCTAGCACGTGGGGCCAGATTGCTTCTGAAAAAGGAAAGGATTAGGATAAGGTTTAGGAGGTGGCGAGGCTTGGTAGTGTGGATGTTACTGCTGGTAGTAGTTAGATTGAGCACCATATTGATAGTTAATCATCTATCCTGGTCCTTGGCATTATGCTCCACGAGATCGATTTCTGTGGCCACCCTGATTGCCTGGCCGACCACCACCATGTGCAGCCATAAAGGCAATAGAATCACCAGTGGAAGGAGCGGAATTGCGAAGAGCACTAAAGAGTTGATCTTGCTGTTCCTGTTGAAGTAGCAGGCGAAGCTTCTCAAGATCGGGAATATTACCATGTGTAGTAACAGTAGTAATGAAACTTCTGTACTCCTTGGAAAGACCATGAAGAGTAGCCATTTCAAGTTCATGATCTGTACCATGACTACCAATAGTGTGAAGATTCTGATCAATATTCTTAATTTTTAAGATATAGTTAGAGACAGACATAGTTCCTTTCTTCAAAAGGCGAAGCTCACTCTCCAACCGGAACTCCATAATGGTGGTCTTGTCACCAAAGTGCTTCTCAATGGCAAGCTAAATGTTTTTAGTGGTATTCTTAGTATCAGAAAGAATGTGTTGAAGTATAGTAAGGGACATGGTAGCAGCGAGCCATAGTTGAACAATGCTGTGCTTTTGCCAGGTCTTAAATGCTGGATTAGGAAGATGATTTTTTGAATCATGTTCAATAAATACAGGTGGGAGGCTGGTACTGTTCACATGTCCTAACACCTTAAAAGTAGAAAGAACATTAAAAACAATCTTCTTCCAAGGTAAGTTGTTGTCAGTCAGCAGGCTGGTACCATTCACATGTCCTAACACCTTAAAAGTAGAAAGAACATTAAAAACAATATTCTTCCAAAGTAAGAAGTTGTCAGTCAGCTCCATGGTGACAAAACTCTTGATGTGCACGATCAGAAGAGCCGTAGTAGTGGAACTAGAAGCCATGGTCAGGATGGAATGGCATGGCCTGGGGTGAGGCAGCATGGCGGTATAGTTGGGATCTAGGGCTTGAGCCTTAATGCTTTGATACCATGATAAAAGAAGTAAAGTAAGTGGAAAAGAGAAAATCAGAAGCAAGTGGGAAAGATTTCTTTCATATCTTTCACTATAATATGTACATCCTTATATAAAGGTAAAGAAGAAAAAATTAGGCAGGTAATCACAAGATCCTCCCAATTTCAAAGATCATGTAGAATATTCTACTAAGTCCAAAGGTCATGTAGAATATTCTACGAATCCCAAAGATCATGCAGAATATTCTAGCAATCCCAAAAATTGTTTTAAATATTTTAGATAATACGCTTCCTAATATTTTGTACATTAATAAGGAAAGCTAGCTAGGTGTATCTTGACAACTAATGCACAACTTTCTAACAAATATCATGGTATGTTTTAATAGCTATGTGCCTGGGCTTATATGTTTTCCTGCCTTTTCTAGTCATTCTTTCCTTATGTTGTATCCAAGGTCTTATTGTCAATCATAATTAACATCTATAAATTCTCTCTTAGCTCTCCTAATATATGATATGATTAAGGACCATGGTTTATGGTCCACCTCCAAGTCTACATACATACACACACATGTATATATGTGTATGTATATGTATGTACATGTGTATCGGTGTATTACATGTGTCTCTGTATGACATGGGCTTAAAGAGATCTGTTGGGATATGTTTTCGGCTTAAAGAGACCTGTGCCAAAAACATGATCTCCGATTTGTCTCAAAGGAGTCCGAAGATGAAGGCGCCCCTTCAATTCGACTACAGATATTTTCTCAAAAAGAAGCCTGAAGACGGATCTTCGATCTATCTCAGATCTTCACGAACGTGATAAATAACGTTTATCATCGACTACCTATCTCTAGAGCACGACCATGACACGTGATCATTAACTCCAGTGGCAACGTCTTTGATCTAGTCGGAATCGTTTATTAACCGTCCACGATTGGAATTGAGGGGAAGGAATTAACTCCCCCATCGTAACCGCTGGAGGGAGAATGGAACCGCAGGCCGGACAACTTAATATAAATACTGGTAAGAGGGAACACTCGAGGTAAGGCACAAGATACTCCTGAAAATTTCAGTCTTTTCCTCTCCATTTATCCTCAGAATCTTCCCCATTCTGTGGCTGGAGCCCGCCTCTGACTTAGGCATCGGAGTGTCCCCCACCGGAGCAACTCCGGTCAGGGATTTATTTTGCAGGTGAGCCAGGGAGCGGGCCTGCGATCTAGTAGCTCCGCCCGGTCGAAAAAGGGACTCTACGCCAATAGATTGGCGCGCCAGGAAGGGAAAAAGCAGAATTTAAGAATCTATTGTTAAGCTCCCCTCGAAAAAGGGGAAGTATAAGAAGTTCTCGATGGCAAGAGGAAAGACTCAAATCGCCTCAGCAAGTCAAAGTCGTGTTCCTTCCCAGGGAGTGAACCCCCAGTAGAAAATGACATTCCACCTCCCATGCTTGTTGTGGAACAACAACAGTTCGAGAATCTCTTGAACCAAGTCAACACTCTCACGGCCATGGTTCAGGACTTCCAGAACAAAGCTTTCCAGGTGGGGCATCCGCTAGCTACCTTCAGACAGCTCTCGATCCCGGAGAAAGAAAGCCCCTCGACAGGGATCCACCCATCTTTCCCTCCGTTCTCGACCCTCTCCTGAGGGCCGAAGTTCAAAAATGCCTAGGCTTACTGATTCCCTACAAAGAGGAAAAAGGCCTAGGCAGACTCCCTCTCCTTCAGAAGACTCTACACTTGTGGAGAATCCGTCGAAGTAAGTTCTTCCCGATTACGATAGGAAGTTTAAAGCCATTGAATCGAAGATTGCAAAAATCTGGGAGCGGAGAGATCACAACGATCTAGCAGCGTGTGAACTGCGCCCTCCTCACACTGACCGCGTCATGGCCGAAGTTGTTCCTTGGCATTTTAGGGTTCCCCAGATGGAGCCCTACGACGGCACCTCCGATCCTTTTGATCACCTGGACAGTTTTAAAGCTCACATGATGATCCAAGGAGCTTCGGACGCGATGTACTTCCTTGCATTCCCGGCCACCTTGAAGAAAGCTGCTCGGATGTGGTACTCGAGCATACGCCCAGGTACCATCGATTCTTTTTTCGAGTTAGAAAAATTGTTCGTCTAGTATTTCAGGACCTGTCGCAAGATCCCCTGCCATACGGATACGCTGTTCCTCCTTCACTAGAACAAAGGAGAAAGTCTGCGAGATTATATCTCCAGATTTAATGCGGTAATGCTCGAGATCCCTGATCTCAACGAGCACGTGGCCATGTCTGCACTGAAGAAGGGGCTTCGTACGTCCAGGCTCATCTTTTTCCTGGACAAGAAGTTCTCCAAAAGCTATGCTGAGCTCCTGTCGAGAGCTCAGAAGTATGCCGACGCCGAAGAGCAAGCGGCAAATCGGCAAATAGCTAAAGGGAAGCCCCCTTCAAAGAAGAAGAGCAACAGGGGACAAGGCCCCCCTACTTCCAGCAACAACAACAACAAATATACCGATCGACGACGGAGTCCCAGAGCATCGGGCGGGAGATTCGACTCCTATACTCCCTCAACCTCTCTCTAGAAAAGATCCTCTTGGAGATAGAGAAAGAAAATTATCTCCAACAGCCACGTCCTATGAAGGCATCCTCTTCCGCAAAGGACAGGAACAAATACTGCCGATTCCATCGGGACCACGGCCATAACACCGAAGAATGCATCCAGTTAAGAGATGCTATAGAGGATCTTATCAAGAGAGGATACCTGGGGTGGTACATTGGTCGCCAAGGACCTCGGTCAAAAGCTACAGTTCCCTAGAGGGCCCCTGAAGAGGCCAAACTGCTGGACCAGAGGCCCACCAACGGAGGTGTGGGGATGATACATCGACCTACTAACTGGAGAAGAGCCGAAGACGACGCCCCGAAGCGGCTCAAGGACAACAATGCCATTCTCTTCTCTGATGATGACCTCGCGGGAGTTCGACTCCCGCATGATGATCCTGTTGTAATTTCGGCCGTCGTGGCCAATTACGATGTAAAATGAATCTTAGTTGATAATGGAAGCTCGACCGATGTCTTGATCTACGATGCGTTCTCTCGGATGTGTCTAAAAACAAACCGCAAAGATCTCCTATACTACTTACTGGCTTTGGAGGCAATCAAGTCGATGCCGAGGGAGAAATAGTACTGCCTGTAACCCTCGGCACTGAACCCCGACAGAAGACACTGCCAATCAATTTCACAGTGGTTCGAACCCCTTCAACCTATAACATAATTTTGGGACGGCCCGCCCTGAACAAATTTCGGGCCATAGTGTCAACCTACTACCTCCTGGTGCGTTTTCCTACCAGGAATGGCATCGGAGAGGCCAAAGGAGATCAGAGAATGGCACGAGAGTGCTTGATGATTCAAGACAAGCACTCCAATGATCCTACAACTTAGGATCAGTTAGATCCAAGGGACCTAATCGCAGACTCTAGCGAACCCATGGAGAGAACCATTTCAGTGCCATTGACTGAAGAGGGCCCCACCAGGGTCGTGCAGATCGGAAGCATGCTTGATGAGAAAACCAAAGCGGAGCTGATCTGTTTTCTCAGAAATAATGCTGATGTTTTTGCCTGGACTTCTTCGGACATGCCAAGGATTCCAGCCGAAGTGATTACTCATCGGCTGGAAGTCGCTCCTAAATATAAGCCGGTTCGGTAGAAGAAAAGGAGTTCGCCCCCGAAAGACAGAAGGCAATAGATGAAGAAGTAATCAAGCTCCTTAAAGCAGGGTTCATTAGATAGGCTCATTATCCTGAGTGGTTGGCCAATGTGGTAATGGTGAAGAAAGCTAATGACAAGTGGAGGATCTGCATTGATTACACAGACCTCAATAAGGCTTGCCCAAAAGATAGATTTCCACTCTCAAAGATCGACCAACTGGTCGATGCCATTGCTGGGCACCAGCTGCTAAGCTTCATGGACGCTTTTTCTGGATACAATCAGATCCGAATGGATCCCCAGGATGAGGAAAAGATGGCCTTCGTCATAGACAAAGGTCTATATTGCTACAAAATGATACTGTTTGGGCTCAAACATGCTGGGACGACATTCCAAAGATTGATCAATAAGGTGTTTAAGGAGCAATTGGGAAGAAATATGGAGGCCTATGTTGACGACATGATCGTCAAAAGCCTCCTTAGAAAATATCACATCAAGGATCTGGAAGAATCGTTTGGTGCCCTGCGACGTCATCGCATGAAGTTAAATCCAACGAAGTGCGCCTTCGGGGTAACTTCGGGTAAGTTCTTGGGGTTCCTTATTACCAAATGGGGGATTGAAGCAAACCCTGAGAAAATCCAGGCCCTTAAAGATATGAGACATCTATCTTGCAAGAAGGAAGTATAACAGCTGACAGGAAGGATCGCTTTCTTAAGCAGATTCATTTCCCGGTCGGCTAAGAAATGCCTCCCATTCTTCAATGTTCTTCGACAATCTCGAGGCTTCGAATGGATCGAAGACTGCCATACCCCTTTTGAAGAACTGAAGAGGTACTTGGAGAACCCATCTCTACTCTCTAAACCTCAAGAGGGGGTAGTACTTATACCTTTCCGTTTCAGACAAAGCAGTCAGCTCAGTCCTCGTCCGAAGAGGAGACGGCTCCCACAAGCCAATCTACTACATCAGCAAAGTCCTACACGTTGCTGAAACGAGATATTCGAAAATGCAGAAGCTGATCTATTCTTTAATAATTATGGCAAAGCGACTACGGCCTTACTTCCATGCCCACGCCATTGTGGTGCTGACTGATCAGCCTCTTAAGGTCGTTCTCCGATGCCCTTATACTTCAGGAAGAATAGCCAAATGGGCTGTGAAGCTAAGCGAGTTTGATATTAGTTTCCAGCCTCAATCGGCTATGAAGGCCCAGGTGCTCTCAGATTTCTTGGCTGAATGTACCTGGAGGTCCGAAGACGAAGCACATCCAGCAGAAGAGGAAATTTCACAGGACATGGAGTCTGTTGGGTGCTCCATGTAGACGGAGCCTCCAGCTCCGCTGGATGTGGAGCTGGTCTCATACTGGCTGAACTAGATGGGCATACAATGGAGTACGCACTTTGATTTTCCTTTTGCGCTTTAAACAACCAGGCCGAATACGAAGTTTTACTTGCAGGACTTCGGATCGCCAAGAGCTTGGGAGTTCAGAAACTCCTGGCCTTTTCGGATTCCTAGTTGGTGGTGAACCAAGTCAAAGGGGAATATGAGGCTAGAGATCCCACCATGGTACAGTACCTGGAAAAGGTACAAGCTCTATCTTCTCAACTGGGGTTCTTCGAAATCATTCATGTTGCTCGATCGGAGAATTCCCTGGCGGATGCATTGTCAAGACTTGCTACCACCACTCCGGAATTCCTTGGTCGCACCTTCATTGAACACCTCGAAACCCCAAGTATAGTTGAAGAAACTTTGGAGGTGCACCAAATTGAGACCGAATCAAGTTGGATAGATCCTATCCTCAAGTTCTTAAACGAGGGTATACTGCCAGAAGACAAGGTGGAGGCCAAAAAGACTCGTTGGATGGCGTCCCAATATGTCATCTTAGATGGTACCCTCTATAAAAGATCATTCTTTCAGCCTCTGCTAAAATGCTTGGGACCATCAGATGCTGACTACGCTTTTAGGGAGGTCCATGAAGGAATATGTGGTGATCACTTAGGGGGCAGGTCCTTAGCATATAAAATTATACGCCAGGGATACTATTGGCCCTCCATTCAAAAAGATTCAGCCAATTTCGTACGGAGATGTGATCAATGCCAAAAGTATGCCAACATACAGAGACAACCAGCGAGTCATTTGACCCAGCTGACAGCACCTTGGCCCTTCGTCCAGTAGGGCATGGACATCCTTGGCTCATTTTCACTGGCATCCGGGCAGAGGAAGTTCCTTCTTGTGGCAATCGACTATTTTACTAAATGGGTCGAAGCCGAACCACTGGTTCACATCACGGAGGGCAAAGTCGAGAATTTTGTCAAGAATTCCATCATATTTCGGTTCGGAATTCCATATGCAATTATCACCGACAACGGGAGGCAGTTCGATAATTCGAAGTTTAAAGATTTTTGCGCTCGGTACCATGTGCAACATAGGCCGACTTCCGTCGCTCTTTCGCAGTCCAATGGAGAAGTCGAAGTGACGAATCGGACCATTCTCCATGGCCTAAAGACAAGGTTGAACGCTGCCAAAGGACTTTGGGTAGAAGAGTTGATCTCCATTCTCTGGGCATACAGAACGACCCCGAGAACGGCTACTGGCGAATCTCCGTTCAACTTGGCATATGGTACCAAAGTCGTCCTCCCTATCGAAGTCTCCCTCTAATCTCTGAGAATCGACAAATATGAAGAGCCTGAAAACTCCGATCGCAGAAAAGTTGACCTAGATCTACTGCCGAGTACCAGGCTTTAGGCCCAAATGAAAATGATGACATATCAACAAAAAGTCACCAAATATTACAACTCCCGAGTAAAGGAGCAGATTTTCTGCACGGGAGACATGGTGCTGCGAAAGAACGAAAGTATCCAGGCCAACGGAGCAAGGCAAGCTTTCTCCTAACTGGGAAGGACCATACCAAGTTGAAGAAGTCATACGTCCGGGAACGTATCGACTCAAGACCCTCAATGGTAATGTTCTCTCCTAGCCATGGAATGCACAAAACCTTCACAAGTACTATCAATAAACAGACCCTAGAATCTTTTGTACAAATCTGTTCAACTTTAAATGGCCCGTTGCACTAGCAGGATGACAACAGTTTCGATGGCCCGATCGAAAGAATCGGCCAGCGGCGCAAAGGAGAGTCTGATCCACTCACCTTATCGGTATGCCCGACGAGCGCAACGGACGGTCCAATCAGGCTGCCAAATGATTGAAGGCACAGGGATGGTTCATGTAACCTACCCTACGGTAACTCCGAAAATGTGTCGGGGCGGGTCTAATCTGCCTACCTTACACCAAAGGTGCAGGGATGGTTCGTATAACCTATCCTACGGTAAATCCGAAGACGCGCCGAGACGGGCCTGAATAGCCTACCTTAACCATGATAGGGATGCACAGGGATGGCTTAGACGCCCTACCCTACGGTAAACCCGAAAACGTGCTGAAGTGAATCTACATCACTCACCTTGTCAACGACAAACATTTTGTGAGATGGCTTAATTGATCCCATCCCATCTGCATATTCCTAATGGGTCGATAAAGTCTACACTCTTGTCATCTACACTTCGTAGTACAATAAGTTGGAACGAGAGTAAAGGTCAATGTCATTTCAGGTTGAACCTTGGAAGATATAGATCTATCCTCCGGGACGACGAGCAAGGAGAAGTCCATGCCAGGATAAAGTTCCTTATTTTACCCAGACAATCGATGTAACCTGAAGAGTATCCTTCCGACGCAGCTTTGCTCGCCTCACCTTTGAAAGCCTGAGAAGATTTATAAGCTTCAACAGCCCCGGAAGACCCCTCTTCGGCCTGCACAGCCCTCTGGTTGGCCACTGAAAGGCTTGTCTCCAGCTCCTCGACCCTCCTCTTCAATTCGACTAGACGAGACTTCGGCTCCTCAGCATCCCGTGGTACCTCCCTTAGCATCAGTTTAAGAGAAACCACCTTCCTTCTCCTCTCTTGTGCAATGATCGACACTTCGGCCGCCTGCGCCTGAATAGTACTCATCTGTCTCTTCAAGATGTTGTTCGAGGCAACAGCCTTGTCCCTCTCTTCTTTCGCAGCAGCCCGAAGCTTCTTGGCGACATCTTTGTCAGCTACGGCTAAAGCCATACGGTTTCGAAGGTCTTCACTGTAGCTGATAGATTCGTGAGCACCTTTCTCCAGCAAAGAAAGGTCGCGGGAAATCTATAAGACAAGGAGCACCTACAAGGCTACAACTATAAGGTTAGTTCAATCGACGAATGCGGACAGATGACACGCGTGTCGAAGGCTACTTGCTGTATCCCAAGGAGGAAGGCAGGAAAGGGATCCCCAAATTCTTGCTTCCTGGCTCCGGTAACAGGGTTATCGCACCCCATCGGACCTTTTTCTCCTACAACCAGAGCCGCAGGCTTAGCACCTTCAACATATAGGGAAGCCCCACCAACATCCCGTGGGCTCGACCTCTCAAATGGCTCGGCCAGCACGATTCTCCCAGGAGAAATCGATTCCTCCCTCGAGGAAGAACCTATCTCGATAGGATCGTTACTCTTGGCCTTGGCGCATGGCAATGCCAACACATCTTCGCCTTCGATCTGATCTCCTCACCTGGAAACCCCTCATTGGTTTCCCCTTGGCTGCTCGCCCGAGTTGTGCTAGATTCGGCCTCATGGCGCAGCAAGCCCTCAGAGCAACACGAGGATGAGGAAACAGAAATGGCATTAGAAATGACGTTGCCAGGGGCAAATGGCAGCTGATCCAAGGAAGTTCCCTTATATCGAGACTAGCGAAATCCAAAAGCTCTCATTCGCAACGAGCTCCTAGGCACGCCACGCGCGGTCGCCCTAATGAATCAGGGCCTCAACTAATGTGCTCGGAGGGACTACCAAAAGGCTGTGGCCACGATGATCCCTGTTCCCACGCACAGTCATTATGGACTTGACCATCACTACCTCTCCAAGCGACGACATGGCGGTCACTATACCCCCGGTAAACCGGTAAGCTAAAGGTTCCCCTTATATGAAAACTTTTTTATTTGTTTTTGCAGTCCAAAAGGAAAAGCTTATATTCGTAAGAATAGACTTCACAAAGGGCAACGTGATTCAAGCCATCACCAAAACCAATGACTCTACCTAAACCAAGTTCAAAAAATGCAACACTTGGAAAACGTCATAGTGTACACAGTAAAAGAAAAATACTCGTTAATTCAGGAGAGTTTGTCGGTTACATGCCAAAAGGAAGGAAAGGAAGAGATACAATGCCCAAAGCCTAACGGATCCCTAAGGATCAGCCGAGAGGGATCCAGCATTACAAGATTGGAGTATCCTATCAATCTTTGCAGAAAGGGTCTCCTCAACTTGGGATAGATCCGGAGAGCTTGTGGCCTAGACTCCCTCTTCGGCTTGGATTTCCTCTTCAGCCTGGACCGGAATTATACCCGGGTCCTCGACTACGATTGAGATTTCTTCCCTCCGGCTTGGCATCTCTTCGACCTCCTCTACGGTCCCGATCTCTTCCTCTTCTTCCTCCTCGATGTCAAAAGCAGGGATGTTGGAAAGATCAAAATCGGGGAAGACTGCATTGACCTTGGCGAGTCCGTCATTAAAGCCATGCTGATAACTGTATAAACTCGCTTCATTCATCTCTTGCTGGAACTGTGAGAACTTCTTGAAATCCGCAACAGCTTTAGCCAACTGCTCTTTCATGGCTTCGAACTCTCTCCTGGCTGTTTCGGTCTCCAAGGCTGCCTCATCGGCTCTTAAAGATGCCTCTTCGGCCCTCTTGGTTGCCTCCTTAGCCGCCTTGGTCAGGTCTTCAACCCTCTCCTGACTCATCTTGGCAGAATGGTCCAAGGAATCAATCTGTTTCTTACTCCTCCTCAATTTTGCCCCCTGCTCTACGATCGTCAAGTGGGTGTTCTTCAGCTCGCCCTTCAGGCCCCGAACTTCGGCGTCCACGTGAATAAGCCGATTTTCCATGGACTGCTTCAATTCTTCGACCACCTCCTTTTCGGCCTTGGCGACCTTGAGCTCTTCCTTCAAACCATGAATGAGGCTATCAATGCTCCCCAGGCCCTCTTTCATGAAAGTAATGTCGTAGACCAGCTACAACAAAACAAGGTATAAGATCAGTCATAGACTGAATGACCCATTGGGCAAAGAAGGGATGATGAAGATCCTACCTGTTGCAAGGAAGAATAGGCAGAATCAGATATCCTAGCTAGGCTTTGATCTCGGACAACTGCCAAATCATGAGGCAGGAAAGTATCCTTCAGTGCCCGCCTAGCCACGGCAGGAACCAAAAGACTCCCCCCCCATAGGGGAAAGCTTTGAAGAGCCCACTGGATGGCTCCCGCTTGGAGAAGCCTCCCGAACGGACTCTTCCTCGACTTGCGGTGCCTTGCCCCTATCTACCACAGGGGGGCACGACGGTGGCACATCAACCACCGGAGACGGACTCTCCCTCATCTGAACTGGAGAGCTAGCCGTCGGCAGAGATTCAATTAGCTGAGGCTCTACTGGAGCCTCCATCATCGATACACCATCTCCCCCAGAGGTTCCTCTGGAGGACGAGGTGCTTCTACTTCTCTTAGGATCACCCCCTTGGGCTCTCTTCCGGGCCTTTGATCCTGAGGGAGGAGCCTGGGCTGTCCTCTTTTTGGAAGATTGGCGAAGCCAGCCCAAGTTAGGCTTCATTC
The DNA here is from genome assembly GCA_021397845.1 of Areca catechu. Lineage (NCBI taxonomy): Eukaryota > Viridiplantae > Streptophyta > Magnoliopsida > Arecales > Arecaceae > Areca > Areca catechu. The sequence continues at coordinate 33,596,912 of CM038041.1, forward strand.
CACCACTTGCAAATAGAAATGCCCCTCTGAATCAACCAGACTATAAGAGAAATAAAAGAGAAGAGGTGAAAACTTCCGTCATTTATACCTAACGACGGGAACTCGCTGATCCTTGCGAGATGGAGGTTCCTCTCCAAAAGTTCGCGGATGGGAATGGCCTCTGAACCAGTTAGTAGGGCATAATCAGACTGATCATCCGCCAAAACCATTTTCCCATCATTGGCAACTAGGCGTGGCTCCTTCCACTCGCTACTGAAACCCCACGGTTTGGTAGACGACACAAAAACGAAGTTGGGCTTCCACCCATGGATAGCACTGGGCATATCCTTTATGATCTTGCGACCAGGCCAAGGATCGATCACCCACCATCCGCGACCATGGAAATCCCTCTTGAGAACAAAAAGGGCGGTGAACAAATTGATCCCGGGATTCATGTTGGCAATGTGACACTGGACCAAAAATCCATAGATATTCCGAATGCTGTTCAGAGTCAACTGTGCAGGCACTATTTGGTACATGCGAAAGACCTTGATGAAAAAGGGATGCAGGAAAAATCGAAGACCGGCCTTTAAATGGTCTTCGTATATGGCAAGACACTCGACGGGAGTTTTATGCACCCGCTCCTCAGACGTGGAAGGTATTAAAGGAAACCCTTCGGGAATGTGATAACGCTCTTGAAGGTGGGCGATCTTTCCCGGTGAGACAGAGCTGGAAACTAACTCCGGATTCACCACATCATCAGTCCCGGAGGGCCCAACTGTTTCCCCTTGACTCCCTACGGTCTCAGCCATGACAAAAGAATGAAGCAAACAAATAAAAGGAAGATTCTACCTGCGGAAGGAACCGATGGCCAAGAACAGGGAAAGCTAGGTCAAAGTTGAAGGTATGCAAGGATGAAGAAGCTTCCTCAGCCAGACCTTTTCTCCTTCTCATAAAGGACAAGGAAAACTTCAAGGCGACATCTCGATAGACGGAACCATCTCCCCAAATCTGCCATGGACGTTCGGGATGGGTGCGCAATTCCAAACAACCTCAAACTGATTTGACGTGTAATGGACCGAAGGTCATAATCCGCACAAATCAACGGCTAAGGTGGAACGCACTTCTTATCCGAGGGACGGGAAGAGACCACGACCGCTGCTCAAATCCCAACCAAAAGATCGGCTGAACTGTTGCACAATAGAAAAAGGGGAGATAGTCCCTGGTCCACTCGCTCCTTTTTCACATCCCAATCAGGGGATGATAGCTGTCCGTCATCTGATCCTCGAATCAGCCGGCAGTTATGGCAGACGATCCAATTAGATATTTCGTAATCATCTACCGCACCATTCTCCAGGGAAAAATGACAAACCAATAATACTCTTCACTCTTCGAGGCAGATCGTCGCTTTGAAAACTGAGAGTAGGGGGCAATTGTTAGGATATGTCGGTCCAAGCACAAACTAGCCACCGGTTCGACCGGTCGACGACATAGTCTTCGGCCTACGTCGATGACAAAGTCTTCGACCTGTGCCGAAAACATGATATCCAATCCGTCTCAAAGGAGTCCGAAGACGAAGGCACCTTTTCAATTCGGCTACAGATATTTTTCCAAAAAGAAGCCTGAAGACAGATCTCCGATCTGCCTCAGATCTCCGATCTGCCTCAGATCTCCATGAACGTAACAAATAACAGTTATCATCGACTACCTAACTATTTCTAGAGTACGACCATGACACGTGATCATTAACTCCAGCGGCAACGTCTCCAGCCTAGCCAGAACCGTTTAGTAACTGTCCACGATTGCGACTTGAGGGGAAGGAATTAAATCCCCCATCGTAACCGTTGGAGGGAGAACGGAGCTGTAGGCTGGACAACTCAATATAAATACTGGTAAGAGGGGACACTCGAGGTAAGGTACAAGATACTCCTGAAAATTTCAGTCTTTTTCTCTCTATTTATCTTCCTCAGAATCTTTCTCATTCTGTGGCTAAAGCCCGTCTCTGACTTAGGCATCGGAGTGTCCCCGTCGGAGCAAGTCTAGCTAGGGATTTGTTTTGTAGGTGAACCAGGGAGCGGGCCTGCAATCTAGTAGCTCCGCCCGCTCGGAAAAGGGACTCTACGCTAACAAGATCCTTTCAGAAGTGGAGAGGTGTTGCGTTAGTGTGAATGTGAAAAGGCAAGATTGTGGTGTAAAAGGAATGGCTGTATGTCCTGGTCTACTGGATGCTAGTAGAATTGTCAGTACCCTAAATAATTGCCTTTTATAATCTTAGATGAAAGGATGCTAGAAATCATGCATGAAGAAAAAGAAGGAAAACTAAGGATAAGAAACAAAAACAAGCTAAATTTAACTTTCTTTAAAAAAATCAAAAGATTAAAGTTGTCATAATGTTGGTAAAACATGTATATGTTAGAAATTTTTAAATTCCTACTCGTTTGGTTGTTATGTTGTACAGGTATACAGGGACTTGAGAAAGGTAGTAAATGGTAGATGATACAATTTTGATAAAACTATTTCATGATTATAAAGAGGTAGTATAAACTGTGGAAAAATGATGGTTATGAGGGGAGTGAAATTATTATGAAGCCATATCGAATGCTGCAGGGAGATTCTGTAATGGGATTGCTCACCATATCGGCATATCCTACTAATTTGGAGCACTCAACAAAAATAATTCTTTATCAGGTGCAGTAAATGGCATGCGCACAGTTGTTTCATGTTTTTTCTGTATGTTTGATTTAAATATTATAATCTAACTTAAATTCTGGAAGGATGCATTTCTGATTTTGCTTATAATCAGTAAATTAGGCATTAGCAGTTGTTTCTGGTTCTTTGAATTTAGGGTTCCTGAATAAATTAATTGTGCAATTTCTCAAAACTTGCTAGCTTATAACAAACAGCAATGGAGATGCTTTTATCTGATTTATGTGACTTGACTGACAGGCAATTGCCAAGGATGCTGTATTATCAAGATGTAAAATAATTGCAGAACCTTGGGATTGTGGAGGACTTTATCTAGTAGGAAGATTCCCTAATTGGGATAGGTAATTTCTGCATACATCATTTCGCACGAGTACTTCTAGTTATGACACTTTATTTTTATTTCTTTTGCACTACTGACTGCTAAGCTTTATGTGTTCACCTTTTCTCATTAGAGTATCTAATTAATTCATTGAACTGAGACCTTCTGCTGCTATTAGTAAATGTTCATTTCCATTCTTCTGTTTTGTTCCTTTCATATGAGTCATTAGCTGCATCGCTTGTTGCTCTGCCCTACCTTTCTGCCATTTTGTTTTATGCAGAATGTATATTATTATGGCTACTATTTGTTAAAAATACAGTCATGTGATGAATATGAATAACATTTGAGTGGCAAGCTCAAATTTCCTTCTCGTCGATGATGTCTGACCTTGAAATCAGCAAAGGAGGTAGAGGTACTCTGGATTTATGAAGGAACATATCTGGTATTCCAGCAAGGCATCATTTCTTAAAATTGTCTTACATAATCTATATAGCTCGAATCAATATATAATTTGATATTGGTGATTTAAGTTTGTAAAGTGTGTTTAATACCCATTAATGCTCCCAAAATTCCACCTAGTTGATTCCTGCTTATAGAAATCAGGATGAATTGGCATGGCAAAAATCAAAGCAAACTTTCAAAGAGGAGTAAATAAATACTATTCCTGTTTCTTTACTTATGCCTCCTTGAAATAGCACGTCAACACAACAAGGCTATTCTCATTTCTCACCATAAGACTTTCAGCCTATCTATTAAAAATAAATCTGAGAGAAAACCTATTCATTGCCAAATTTCATGGTGAACATGAACATCAAAACCAGTGAATCCTGAAATCTTAGCATGAATCCTGAAATCTTAGCATGGTTGTTGTTAAGAGGAGAGGTAAAAGGTTTGTACTTCCTATCCAATTTCTAACTATGTTTGGTTCCTTTTATGATTACAGTAGAAAATGCCATCAATTTTTCCTGTCATCACCTCATAAGTATCTACTTACATGTTACAAGGCTCTCTTGAAGCTTATTCTCAATTCTTTTGGAAAGTAGTGCAAGAAGAAAATAATGCTTGTCATGTGAGCCTTAATTTTATACTATAAAGTAACATGCTGAAGAAAGATTGAGGGGCTTAAAGCTAAGGAGGGATATGCTTATACTTATGGAAATATAATATTTTCAGTCATCCCTACTAGCAGCCATATTCAATTTGGTATGGGATCTTTTACCACATGTTTGTAATCTGAATCGAAAATAACTGCTATTTGATTTTGAGGAAAATGGTTTCTTTTTTGGGCATTTAGTAAGAAGTGCATATGGAGTGGCTAATAAGATGTGTTGTTGAAGTATTTCTATGTGTAACCTTTAAAAGTCAGTGTTAATGTGGTTCATAAAAAGTCTGAATTTTCTGACTTACATAGACCGTATAACCCATATTGATGCACAATTTGAATTGGTAAAATATCATAATATGTGATTTATGTCCTTGATTTAGATAAGGATCATAATCTATACAAGGACTGGACTGCCACATATGACATATTATTTGCCACTTTCAATTAGGCATTATTATGGTAAGATTGTATTGAAACCTTGGATTTACTAGGATGAAAATGTGTGCTTCTATAAAGGGATTTGCAATTACTGAAATAAAGTACCCATAACTATTCTTTCTAAACATGGACTAATTTTAGCTTTTTTGGTGTAATATTATTATGTTCCTATGTAGGAATATCTTGAACAAAAATAAAACTTAGTTTTTAATTAATCTTTATAAATCAAGAAGTTGCATGAAACAAGTGTGGTGCACATTCTGCGAAGCATCTCTCTTAAAACAAATTTATAATTGGAAGTACACTTCTAAAGCAGGTGCAGGAGTGAATTTCATTCAAATTTCTAAATTGGTTTTGCATGGTGGACAGAAGTTTTCTGCTACTAAAATCTAGAAACCTAACAAATTTGATACTTATTGTTGTTGTTTAACATGTCTATTGCACAGTTTAAGGAGATTGATCATATAAATCACAAAAGAATTAAAGTGTGGGGAGAGTTTCTTGACATCACCATTATACATAGATCTTGGTAATCCAAAATATTTTCTTGGATGGGAGTCATAGGAAAAAAGATATGTTAAAGGGAAGTGGTGGGACTTTTCAGGGTTAGGCTGCATATCTGTGATGGTGAAACTTAAGATGAAGGATTCTTGGTTTTTAAGAAGGATTTTAGGATTTGCTACCCAGAATCAGAAGAAATAACACAACTATGGAAAATGAAGAAGGTAACAGGGAAGGTTCGTCATCTTGGTACCAGATCTTGTACCGGTAAAATCCTATTATAATGTTGGTGTACAGTTTTGTACGGTACAGCAATATCGATATGCTCTGACATGGCATGCTGGTACGAGACTGGTACATTATGTTATGCCTTGAACCAGGTGGTATGGGTATGGCATTCCATGGTAACAGGTGTTCATTACTAACTGATGATAGGAAAAGGTTCTGGAGTCCTATAAATATTGAAAATGTTTATAACAGATTTTCTAATGGATTTATTATTTGAAATCTTTGGTATATACATTGGTTTTTTAACTATGCACAGACTTTTCAGGATTCTAGTGAAAGTAAAGGGTGAAGACGAGTTTAAATGGGTTTCCTAGGATGAGCAATAGATGTTAAGGTTTGTGACACTTGAAATTGCACAAAACAGGTTGAGAATATGCCCATAATGATATCATTTAAGCTTAGTGATGAACTGAAATAAACAGCAAAGGAGACAATAATTAGAGGAAAGAAGAAGATGCGGGAAGAAAGAATAGGAGAAGATTAGAGGAGGTACCAGAACCTAGCTTTTTTTCTTTAGATCAATCAAAATTATCTCAATACCAACCACTTTTTAATAAAAATTGCAACCTTTATACGGAAAAGAAATCCTAACAACATGAAATTTTGACCCTTGATTAAAATAATTTTCTGCCATCAATTAAAGCACAAAAGAGAAAAAAAACCCAAGAAAGAAAATCCCTAGTAAGCCATGGCTGCCTTGATTGACTCTTAGAGATTCTTAAATATCAGTTAATTTCTTGCAACAAGTTTGGGCCAACGTTTGCCATACTAGTGTGTACTACCCCATGCTGGGTGTACATATTGTACCCTACTAAATTGAGACTCACATCGAACCAAACCCTATATTGGGTACCAGTATCCAGGACCAAGATGATGAACCTTGGTTTGGATCAAGAAATACTGACCGGTTCCGGGTCCCATATGGTACAATACTGTACCGTAACGGGCCTACAATTTTTAAAAAATCCCTTCCTTATCCATGAAAAAATTGTTTGACCTGAATGGGATATAAATTGGACCCGAACTGAGCCAAACTGGGCGGTACACACTAGTACGGTACTGTATCGGTATAGAATATATATTTTTTTTCAATAATCCGGCATTCCGAACTGTTTTTTATAGATGAACCGTACCGGCTCTTGACCGGTACGGTATGGTATGCCTCGTGCCAGGTGGTACGGTATGCCACGTACCAGGCGGTATGGGATGGTACCACAAACCCTAGTTTGGATTGTTGAATAATTAAAGCAATAGTGATTCTGAGTCATTAAATAGAAGCTAGATGTCACAGATCTGGAGAAAATCTCTTCCTCAAATCTCTTCCTCAAAGATTGAGTCAGCCTTTCCTTCAAAGTTCAAAGTTCAAACTATAGCCCTTTTGAGGCTTTTCCATGCCCTTGGTGCACCTCTGTGACAGCCCTTGGCTAAGCAAATTTGGGAGCAAGAGAGAGACATAGCAGAGTGGATGAAGACAACTTTGTATTACCAGAGAAGTGGAGAGTACAACTTCTGGGAGTTGGGCTGCCAATGATTGCCCCTCCCCTTTATATTGACGTGGGCTAGGGACTAAAGTGGCTAGGATCACACCACTTATCATACATCCAGCAGCTAGAATATCCTAGGACCTAGATACAATAAATTTGCAAGGCACCAGGAGTATTTAGGAATGCTCTAAAGCATCTTTAGAAATCTTTTGAGTGCCAGATAACTCTAGAAGGCTCTGGAGAACTCTGTGGCCTAGACTCTTCTTTTTATGTAAAGTTTGGTGAGTTTGTGGACACTTTCAGTGAGGTCATAATTTAGAGCTCCCTTGTTTACTGATCTTGTGCCCTTTACTTGGATATGGACTGAGAATACTCCTGCATCAAGCAAGTTATGAATCTTTAATCTGAGACTGGACTTAGAAATTAACACATCATGATCAGTCAACATATGCAGGCTTCTGGAAAGCCTTATTAAAAGAAATGCTTGTTGATCAATCAATCTCCATATCCTTCCAGTTGGTAAGTAGAGTCACTCTATCTATGGGCAACAAAGGCTGGTTCCTGCCAAAAATAGTGCCTATCATCCTAGGGTTTTGCAATCATCAGTTGAGTTGATTGACTACAATCTACTATTTAATAAAATTTTCAAAGCATGGGTCTTGTAATCCTTATAACTATGCATGAGTAATGCAGATTATTAGCTGAAATGACTATTTGCCATATGCTGACATTTGTTTGGAAGTCTAAATTCTCCAAGTATAATTTAGAAAGAAATAACAATCATTAAGTATATTTGTCTAGATTCTAGAATGTGAAGTTGTGAACTATTATAAATTGAAGGAACTTTTTTTTTTTTTTTTCCGGAGTGATGTGTTTTTGATCCTAGAGCAAACAAAAATCTGTGGAGACACGTACCTGGAGATGTTGAGATGCTAACTTCATGTTTTAAGATTTTTTGGCAGAACATACTCCCAATTTGATGAGAATCTTCAATTTTTTTTAAATTTAAAAATTGTAGAGTAACAATGTTCAACAAGACTTTATTTTTTACTGTTGTTATTGCAGGTGGGCTGAGTGGAATGGAAAGTATCGTGATGATGTTCGAAGATTCATAAAGGTAATACTCTCAAGGATGTTGATTGCTAGAAATAAATATAGGATGTGATGCAAGCCTAAGTCTACTCTCATTTGTCTTACAAAAGAGTAGAAAATATTTATTTTGAATCTACATACAGTACATCTTAACTAACTTATGGCCATTGTTTGGTTGTGGCTTTGTTACTTAAAAACAATTTAATAATGAAAAATAATCAGTGTTATTAAATAGATTGCAATCATCCCTCTTGGTTAAAATTTTATTACAGTGTTACCTTCTAGCTACTTTAGTGCTTTATACGACTGGCAAAAGAGGTTTCTATTTGGATTCGATAGAGTTGACAGCTCTACCCTGTAAAATGATGCCTACACATTCGTATGTTGGATTTAAATTTTGAAAGTGAGGATGACAAGTCAGCTGGGAAAAGCTCCATATAGAATTGTAATCTACATGTTGCAACTAATATTTGCTATAATTGTAGCCTCAGGAGAAGGTTTATCAAGAGCTGCATTGGTGCTACTAATTGTAGAGCTGACATAGTTGAAGGATGTTTCTAGCCCAAAATGAAATTCTAGGCACTTCCTACTGGTTTTAGAATGCAGTTTATGTCATGGCAATGGTGAAATTACTAGATCACACAGATTAACACCTTCATTGTGTCTTCCTTTTTTTTGTTATCCTTTAAATACATAGGTTTGGCCATTGTTCTAGCTTCCTTGTACTAGATATGTTGCAAGTTGCTTAGACATTCTTTAATTTCTTTGGTGACAAGTTACATCTAAATGTAAGGAAAGATGCGCTAGAAATTGCATTGGGAATCAATTTACAATGAAGTGATGTTTTTTCTGTTTTTCTCTTTTCAAAATTTCAGCTTGTGGGAGTTTTGCACAATGAGATATCACACATTTGTGGCTTGGTCACTTATTTTTGGTGCGAGAAACAAGCTTATAGTGTAATAAACCAATCTGCAACTGGAAACAAGCATATACATCAATATGTGTATGACCCTTCAAACTGAAGCACCGTAGAATTGATATGCCAAGTGTTGTCAAGTGCCATTTTAGGTGACATGTTTTGGAAACCAATATATAAGACTTTTCTAACGGGATGTTTTGGTTTTAGTGATATTTGGGTACAATATTGTTTATAAAACTTTAATCTTTGAGCATTACCATTGCATTTAAAAGACAATTTTGACTTGGAGCCAAAAGTCAGGGATTTTGGATTGAAGTTGGGAAATTAATTATTTGTTCTTGAAGAATTGGGTCTACTTCCTTATTTGCATGTAATGTCTTAGGTAAATGGATATAGAAATATTTACTCAAATGATATTCATGTAAATAAGTGCCATTTCCAAGGGTCCTGTTGGAATTTTACTTGCTGAGTTGTCACGTGCTTCTTCTTCTTACCCCAACTGACCCTTCTTTTGACCTTCAGAACTTATCTATTTCAGTAGCCACTGCAATTAGGTGAGTCCCCTATCATTCCCTGCTGAGTTGGCTGCGTTCCTATAAATAGAGGTGGGGGGACCGGCCATGTAGGGAAAAGGAAAAGAAGGGGAGTAGGAAGGGGAAGAAAAAGAGGATGGAGGGGAAGAGCATGGGCAAGGGAACTTAGGAGTTGATTAGCTTTTTAAGGGAAGTAACTTTCCATTATATTTAATATGAAATTACCTAATGTTTTTTACTCTTGTATATTTTTTAAAATTAGGGTTTCAAATTAGGCTACTTATATCCTGTAAATTTGATTGTTGATATCAAGCCTATGTTTTTCTTTTGAAACACTAAAGCCTAGTTGCCCTTGAAAAAACTCCTATGAAATCCTAGAGTTAAACTATTTCCTACATTGAAATTTTAAGAAGAATCTGATGTTTGAAGTTTGAACCCTTTCCAAACTAGCTATCCTTTTGAAACACTTCGAAAGTACTTGTCGATTCTTTAGTCCTGAAGTTTCTTTTTGTAATTTTGAAATATAGGAAGTATGAACAATTCTTGCATTGGTTTTAAAAGTTGATAATTTGTTGTCGAGATCTGGTTGCATTTCTCTTTCAAAATTTGGGTCTTGTTATTTTATATGAGACATTAATTTCTAATTGCATAACTTCAAAATCATGAGTTCAAGTTGAAATCTTTGAATCTGTGTTAACGTGGTGCAATTAGAAAACCTGTGCATATGATGATCATATCATTTCTATTTTCTTTTGTTTTTTATTTCCATTGAACCATTTATAGTGAGATATCAGAAAATCCTATTAATCTTAGGTGAAATTAAAATGATACAAGCGGACTTGAAGCCAGGTTGTATATGAATGGCCACGCTCGAATATCAAGAAGGAACCTCTAGCCAAGGGGTATGAGTGGGGTCATCTGGTTTATCGATAACTATAACCTTCCAAGTCAAGGATCGTTGAACTGGTACCGGGGTTCGTACGGGTTAGCGACCGGTATGGTACGGTATGGTCCGTACTGTACCGTACCGGTACGTGTACCGAGCTTAAAAAAATTGAGAAAAAATTCTCTTCCTCCCTCTCAAGCAAGAATTGTTGAACCAGACCTGAACGGAGCCAAACCGAGCCCAAACCGGACTTAACCGAACGGTACGGTATGGTACGCTACAGTATGTGCCGTACGGAATTTAATTTTTTAAATTTTTTTTAACGGTCCGAATGCCGGACCGTTTTATATATATGAACCATACCGGCTCTTGACCGGTACGGTATGGTATGTCCTGTACCGGGTGGTACTGGACGGTACCGCAAACCCTGTTCTAAGTGTTATAAGTGGACCTTGAGGATTATGAGTGACGTCATCTGCATGAGGACCAAGGATAATCAATATTTTCATCCAAATATCAAGGAAGTGACCTGGGTTGCATTGGCAATGAGGATAATATGAGTGGCCTTTTGGGTTTAAACTAACCTTTCTAAAATTGTGTGAGATTATGTGAAACATTTGCACTATTTTCTAAATTATATGTTTTAGTCGATTACAATATATAGAAAACTTTGGTTTTCTATATCTCAATGAACCTTTTTCTTTAAATTTGGAATAAAAGTTAGATTTACTATTGTGTTTCTTTTATAATGGGCAATCATTTCTAATAAAAGATTCTATTCATTTAACCATGGTAAGTTGCTTCCTGAGCTGTGTAGCTCACTCTTGTTATTAAACTTTTTCAAAGTAGTTTAGTAGAGTTGAAATGAATTTTGAGGATAAAAGGAATCTACTTCTGGAATGAATTTTTGGGATTGAATGATCGTTGAGGCAGCATCAATGAATAATAGTTATTATAGTTTTTTTAACAATTGAATGTACATTGTTATGCTACAATATGTATATTTAAGTTGTGATAGGATCATGGTTCTCGGTACCCGTACCGGTGGCTAGCCGGTATGGTACGGTACCGGTACCATATCGTACTGACACTCGATACAGGTGGGCATATGCCGGTATGAACTGGCACGTCCAATTTTTTTTTTGTTTTTTGGTTGATGGATTTTGGCTTTTTAAGGTTTTTATTTTGTTTTTTAGGGCTTAGGGTTTAGGATTTAGTGTTTAGGACCTTTAGGGTTTGGAATTTAGAGTTTAGGATTGAAGACTTCAAGCCTTCAAGGTTTAGGATTTAGGATTTAAAAAATATTAATACATTAATTCTAATTAAAATAAGATATAAAATAATAATTAAACTAAGATTATCAGCAATTAAAGAAACTGAAAGGTAACATATAAATATAATTACATACCAATGTCTATAATCAGTTAGAGTGTCGATGTCCATAAATATAGGGATCATTTATATACTGTGTAGGAAGATCAGTATATCCCTCCAGCCGGGCAACATGATACTCTAAGATCATCCCAGGAGGTATGTGTGATGGATCATAACTCATCGCAGATCCCTCGCTGATGTCCCGATTCTGAGAGCTATCCAGAGACTGATGATATGGCAGTGCATGGGTCCATCCAAATATACAGCAGCAAAATCAGATCCAAAAGATGCTCCAGGTTGCATGGGATAACCACTGGAATATAACGTCTCAGATGCACTATATGGACTATATGGACCAGAAGCTGCCGATAGCTACGGGTAAGAGGATCTTGAATATGAGGATGATCCTGATACATCCATGGATCCTGCTCCATGTGCAAGAGCTGTAGTTACACCATATCCCGAACGACCTTGTGGAGCCCGTTGTCTATATGGAATCGTATCACCATGGGGTCTACCAGATTGTATTCCATGGTCTCTATCCTGTGTGGCATGGCTTAGCTGTGACTTCCTAGTGAATCGAAGATGAGTAGGTGGCTATGACTCCTATCTTCCAGTCCCTCCCTGATCACTAGATCTCCACTATTTGAAGAAGCACTATCACCATTCTCTCTGGTATCTGAATCTTCAATGGACTGCGTGCTCCGATGGAGGTGCAACTACTTTTCCTTTTTCTCTGTTTCTGGACCGAATAGATGGCAGGAAGGAACGATGTGTTGTATCTGCTGGAGGCCCGTGAGGAATATTGCTTGTTGTCCCTTATCTAGCATCCATCCCAGCCTTGCTAATTACAAAACAGGTTGGTCGAGGAGGCGATCCTGGCTCATCAAGCTCTGTCACCTGCTGCTAACTCATGACCCATCCAATCATTGGATCTTCATCCTCATCAATATATGAAATTGCAGTGGGATCAGGATATTTCAATTCAACTTCCTCCTGAATGCACTTTAGCCTCAACCTTAAATTATAGTGTACATACACAAGATCATTGAGGCATTTCTGTTTCAGACGGTTTCTCTGCTTGAAGTGGATAAGGCCAAATATAGACCAGTTGAGCTCACATTCACTGGATGACACCGTCTGGAAGAGGATCTTGACTGCAAGAACTTTCAAATTTTTTGCAGATCCACCAAAATGCACCTACCATTTAACTGTAAAAGATATTACATCATTTAAAATTTTAGATTCGGCAAAATAAAAAATTCAATCATAATATAATATTACATTTACTGCTTAGTAGTATCTACTAGGATTCATCTTTGATTTACTTCTGATTGCTACAGTGGATCCAAATGAATCTGTGCCCTCAAAATATTTCGTCTGCCAGAAATTTTTTTTGTTATCATGTACTAGTTGAAATTAATGCTAATAAAAATCACTCAACAATTCAACTTCCAACCTAACTTCTTATAGGCACATAGTAGCGATATCTGGGCGGGCTCCATCTTGTAGATAACATTGCGTAGGGCAGACAGAAGCTTTTCATCCATGGCAATGTCCGGTATGGAGTATTGGAATCTCGGATTCAGATAGTAAGCTGCACATATATTTTAAGAATTAGTCAAGCGTACATGTACAAATCTAATTAAATTTAAATTTTTAAGGACTTCATAAATTACTGCATATCTGCTAGATGCAAATCCGAACTCATTTAATAACTCCATCATCCATCAATGATCCGGATATACTCAGAAGCATGTGATGGATCTGCTTCCTGGATATTTTTCTTTGCCCTTTGCATCGTGAAATACAAGAAGCCCATCTAAGCATACCTCTCAGAGTCCACGACACGAAGTATCTCATATAGAGGCTTGGTAGCCTCCACTATCCTCTCAGCCCGTTGCCAGAATATCTATCTCGTCACTAAATTCTCCATATTGCTTTTCTCAGTATTTGTTTTGGCATATATGCTCTGCTGCCACTCCTGATTGACAAACATCTGATGTAGCTCTGCTTTCTTGTCAAGAAGACTATTAAGTGCTATGTAATTAGTAGCAAACCGTGTGATCCCTGGTCTCAATATTTTCCTCCTGTAATCCTCGTTAATGATAAGACCTATGTATGGTTATATATGAATCTAGTGATCGATTGTGCTAGCTCAATAATCTTCTGCACCCTGCGGATTTTTTCAATATCCATCAACATGAGGTTTATACAATATGCAGCACAAGGGGTCCGAAAAATATACGGTCGTCGTTGCATCAAGATCTATCCTGCTGTCCTGTACCGTGGTCTATTATCTGTGATGACCTGCACGATATTATGCTCTCCCACCTGATCAATCACCTTCACCAATCTGAGGATATAATTGGCATCGTGCACCTGATCTAAAGCATCAATAGATTTCTGAAAAAAGTTTTTCCATCACAATAAGTAAAGAAATTGACGATGCTCCGTCTAGTAGGATCAGTCCAACCATCACACATCACTGTCAACCCATACACGGATTACTTGCTCTGATAGGAGGCTATCCATCCTTCGAGCTCTTCCTTATTGCTGTCCAGAAGTTGACAATAGATATCTCTCGATCCTGGAGAATCTACACCTGCACCAGCAGCTTGTATAGATGAAATAACAAAGCGATAATATGAATTGTTTGCTGCATGCGCTGGGATATGATTGAAATGGATCCAGGAGGAGATGGCCTGCCATATATCATTCTTATCCTTTTTCAGCATTGTGTTAATCCTCTGCTGTTTGGAATCTCTGTTGGGAAAGGCATGTGGATCGACATCATGAATAGTGGCTCCTGCTGGAATGTCCCTGAAAGACTTCCTTCTACTACCAAATGCTTCCAACATCGATGCAATACGGCTGGTACCTTTTCTGACGGGCTCTCTAACTGAGGTCCTCCTAAACTATCTCGGACTCTTCTGCTACACTAGCAGAATCGGATCCCGATCCTTACTCAAAAGCTGATGACCTAAATCGCTGTGTATGCCTGGCCGTCTCCTCTAGCTTTCTCTTCTCATACATGCTCACCTGAATAGCAGCTTCCATCTATGCCTTCTCATCAGAAGGAATAGATGCTTCTTCTAACTTTCTAGAGTAATAAGGTGGTTCTGTGGCTCTGCGGTCCACCTCTGCCTTGTTTGCTGTTGTTTCCTTCCCAGCTTTGAAATCAGCAAAATGTTTCTTCAACTGACGGATCTCCTGTAAATACTGTCGGCATGCAGATACATGAGGATAGCCGCCAGTCAAGTACTACAATTTTGTTACCCCCTACCTTTGAATTCGGTATTGCACCATTTACACCTTCAGTAATGCCAACCTGAGAGAATCTCTTCATGCAACCAACCAATGTTGCACTCCGAATTCTTCTTCCTCGATAGATCCACACCTGAATATTTAAATTACATATATGGTCAATAATAATGTTTATTAATTAATACTTTATCAACCTAATTTTTTAAATTTAAATTATTTTTTAAAATTTTTTAAATTAAAAAAATCAAAAAATAAAAATATTATAAAAAAATTGATTTTAGATTCATGTAGGATTCTTTTATACATGCTACATATATTTTTTTAAGATCCTCGAAATGCATTAAAAGTTAATTTTTTTTCAATTTAAGACTTAGAGCTCTATTCATAAGACGCATCAAAACTTGGATAAATCGACATGAAATTTATAGTAAGAGTAGCTTACGAGCCCCAGATAATAATTTATAATTACAATTTTTTTACTAATTATTTTTTTAATTAATTTTTTAATCCAAAATTAATTTTTAATTTTAAAAATTATGTACTTAATAAAAAATCAAGATCTTAGTATCATTGTGTAGATCTATCCTAGATCTATCACATGCTCTAAAATCATAGCCAACAAAAAAAATTGATAGCATTTCTCCTTAATTTTTTATTTTGTATGAATTTCAACAAAAAAAGAGAGGAAAGAGGGAAAAAGGGGAAAGGGAAGCTATATATATCTTGATTCTACCTTCATCTTCAATTTCTGGATGTCTGATTGTCTTGAAATGGAGGGAAAATCATCGTTCGTTGAGTTCAAGCATTAAAAACACAGAGAGCTCTCTCTGTTGGTTTTGTTAAAAAGCCAACAGGCCAAATGATTCCCCCTCACCCACCCCCACATGGCTACAGTAGCCAACAGGGAAAAATAAAAAAAAACCGGTTCGAACGGTCACGAACCGGTCGAACCGATTGGTTCGGTATGGTTCCGACCGGTTCAGGTTTGGTTCGGGCCGGTACAGTTTTTTTTTATTTTTAATGGCTGAGAACCAATTTCTAAGGCCGAATTGTGCCGGCCGGTCACCGGTTCGGTATGCCCCGAACCGATCGGTTCGGCACGGTTCGGCAGTCCTTGGATAGGATTATATTTAACTATGGTTCGTATTGCTGAACCGGTATCGGGATCCGTACCGGTCAAAGACTGGTATGGTACGGAACAGTACTATACCGTACCATACTGATACATGTACGGGTCTTGGTGAATTGAGAAAAAAACTATCTTCCTCCCCCTCTCAAGCAAGGATTGCTGAACTGGACCTGAACTAAATTGAGCCGGATCGTACCGGTCCGGACCGACCGGTACCGTACCAAATCGATCCGTACCGTACCAAATCGATCCGTACCGGTCCGGTTCAAGCCAATTTTTATGGTTCGGATCCTGAATCATTTTTTAGGACTGAATCGTATTGGTTCTTAACCAGTACGGTATGGTATGCCCCAAACCTGGCGATTCGGGATGGTACCGTAAATCTTGATTTGTAATCTCTTTGTTTAATTATTTGGTTTGCTTAAGAATGAATTGGCCTTAATGTCATTTTTGCATTTATTGTGATTTACTACGTAGCTGCATCTCGAGCTTTGAATATATTTGAGCTTTGGGTAGTGATATCTAGCTCGGTAATGGTCTACTTTTTTCTTTTATTTTCAATGATGTATGAACTCCAAAATCATGCCTTCGAGCATGAAATTTGGATCAAAATCAAAGAAATTAGGGTTTGGGTTGAACAACAAAACCTTACCAGCTTTTATCTTGATAAATGTTAATATCATTCCCTGCTGAGTTGGCTGCGTTCCTATAAATAGAGGTGGGGGGACCAGCCATGTAGGGAAAAGGAAAAGAAGGGGAGTAGGAAGGGGAAGAAAAAGAGGATGGAGGGGAAGAGCGTGGGCAAGGGAACTTAGGAGTTGATTAGCTTTTTAAGGGAAGTAACTTTCCATTATATTTAATATGAAATTACCTAATGTTTTTTACTCTTGTATATTTTTTAAAATTAGGGTTTCAAATTAGGCTACTTATATCCTGTAAATTTGATAGTTGATATCAAGCCTATGTTTTTCTTTTGAAACACTAAAGCCTAGTTGCCCTTGAGAAAACTCCTATGAAATCCTTGAGTTAAACTATTTCCTACATTGAAATTTTAAGAAGAGTCTGATGTTTGAAGTTTGAACCCTTTCCAAACTAGCTATCCTTTTGAAACACTTCGAAAGTACTTGTCGATTCTTTACTTCGTCCTGAAGTTTCTTTTTGTAATTTTGAAATATAGGAAGTATGAACAATTCTTGCATTGGTTTTAAAAGTTGGTAATTTGTTGTCGAGATCTGGTTGCATTTCTCTTTCAAAATTTGGGTCTTGTTATTTTATATGAGACATTAATTTCTAATTGCATAACTTCAAAATCATGAGTTCAAGTTGAAATCTTTGAATCTGTGTTAACGTGGTACAATTAGAAAACCTGTGCATATGATGATCATATCATTTCTATTTTCTTTTGTTTTTTATTTCCATTGAACCATTTATAGTGAGATATCAAAAAATCCTATTAATCTTAGGTGAAATTAAAATGATACAAGTGGACTTGAAGCCAGGTTGTATATGAATGGCCTTGCTCGAATATCAAGAAGGAACCTCTAGCCAAGGGGTATGAGCGGGGTCATTTGGTTTACCGATAACTATAACCTTCCAAGTCAAGGATCGCTGAACTGGTACCGGGGTCCGTACGGGTCAGCGACCGGTATGGTACGGTATGGTCCATACTGTACCGTATCGGTACGTGTACCAAGCTTAAAAAATTGAGAAAAAACTCTCTTCCCTCTCAAACAAGAATTGTTGAACCAAACATGAACTAGACCTAAACCGAGCCAAACCGAGCCCAAACCAGACTTAACCGAATGGTACGGTATGGTACGCTACAGTATGTACCATACGGAATTTAATTTTTTAAATTTTTTTTAACGGTTCGAATGCCGGACCGTTTTATATATATGAACCATACCGGCTCTTGACTGGTACGGTATGGTACGCCCTGTATCGGGTGGTACTGGACGGTATCGCAAATCCTGTTCCAAGTGTTATAAGTGGACCTTGAGGATTATGAGTGACGTCATCTGCATGAGGACCAAGGATAATCAATATTTTCATCCAAATATCAAGGAAGTGACCTGGGTTGCATTGGCAATGAGATAATATGAGTGGCCTTTTGGGTTTAAACTAACCTTTCTAAAATTGTGTGAGATTATGTGAAACATTTGCACTATTTTCTAAATTATATGTTTTAGTCGATTACAATATATAGAAAACTTTGGTTTTCTATATCTCAATGAACCTTTTTCTTTAAATTTGGAATAAAAGTTAGATTTACTATCGTGTTTCTTTTAGAATTGGCAACATTCTAATAAAAGATTCTATTCATTTAACCATGGTAAGTTGCTTCCTGAGCTGTGTAGCTCACTCTTGTTATTAAACTTTTTCAAAGTAGTTTAGTAGAGTTGAAATGAATTTTGAGGATAAAAGGAATCTACTTCTGGAATGAATTTTTGGGATTGAATGATCGTTGAGGCAGCATCAATGAATAATAGTTATTATAGTGTTTTTAACAATTGAATGTACATTGTTATGCTACAATATGTATATTTAAGTTGTGATAGGATCATGGTTCTCGGTACCAGTACCGGGACCCGTACCGGTGGCTAGCTGGTATGGTACGGTACCGGTACCATATCGTACCGACACTCGGTACAGGTGGGCATATGCCGGTATGAACCGGCACGTCCAATTTTTTTTTTGTTTTTTGGTTGATGGATTTTGGCTTTTTAAGGTTTTTATTTTGTTTTTTAGGGCTTAGGGTTTAGGATTTAGTGTTTTGGACCTTTAGGGTTTGGAATTTAGAGTTTAGGATTGAAGACTTCAAGCCTTCAAGGTTTAGGATTTAGGATTTAAAAAATATTAATACATTAATTCTAATTAAAATAAGATATAAAATAATAATTAAACTAAGATTATCAGCAATTAATGAAACTGAAAGGTAACATATAAATATAATTACATACCAATGTCTATAATCAGTTAGAGTGTCGATGTCCATAAATATAGGGATCATTTATATACTGTGTAGGAAGATCAGTATATCCCTCCAGCCGGGCAACATGATACTCTAAGATCATCCCAGGTTGTATGTGTGATGGATCATAACTCATCGCAGATCCCTCGCTGATGTCCCGATTCTAAGAGCTATCCAGAGACTGATGATATGGCAGTGCAGGGGTTCATCCAAATATACATTAGCAAAATCAGATTCATAAGATGCTCCAGGTTGCATGAGATAATAACCACTGGAATATAACGTCTCAAATGCACTATATGGACTATATGGACCAGAAGCTGCCGATAGTTGCGGGTACGAGGATCTTGAATATTAGGATGATCCTGATACATCCATAGATCCTACTCCACGTGCAAGAGCTGTAGCTGCATCATATCCCGAACGATCTTGTGGAGCCCGTTGCCTATATGGAATCGTATCACCATGGGGTCTACCAGATTGTATTCCATGGTCTCTATCCTGTGTGGCATGGTTTAGCTGTGATTCCCTAGTGAATCGAAGATGAATAGGTGGCTGTGACTCCTGTCTTCCAGTCCCTCCTTGATCACTAGATCTCCACTATTTGAAGAAGCACTATCACCATTCTCTCTGGTATCTGAATCTTCAATGGACCGAGTGCTCCGATGGAGGTGCAATTGCTTTTCCTTTTTCTTTGTTTCTAGATCAAATAGATGGCGGGGAGGGACGATGTGTTGTATCTGTTGGAGGCCTGTGAGGAATATTGCTTGTTGCCCATTATCTAGCATCCATCCCAGCCTTGCTAGTTACAAAACTGGTTGATCGAGGAAGCGATCCTGGCTCATCAAGCTCTGTCACCTGCTGCTGACTCATGACCCATCCAATCATTGGATCTTCATCCTCATCAATATATGAACTTGCAGTGGGATCAGGATTTTTCAATTCAACTTCCTCCTGAATGCACTTTAGCCTCAACCTTAAATTATAGTATATATATACAAGATCATTGAGGCGTTTCTGTTTCAGACGGTTCCTCTGCTTGGAGTGGATAAGGCCAAATATAGACCAGTTGAGCTCACATTTACTGGATGACACCGTATGGAAGAGAATCTTGACTGCAAGAACTTTTAAATTTTTTGCAGATCCACCAAAATGCACCTACCATTCAATTGTAAAAGATATTACATCATTTAAAATTCTAGATTCGACAAAATAAAAAATTCAATCATAATATAATATTACATTTACTGCTTAGTAGTACCTACTAGGATTCATCTTTGATTTATTTCTGATTGTTACAGTGGATCCAAATGAATCTGTGCCTTCCCTAAAAAATTTCGTCTGCCAGAAATTTTTTTTGTTATCATGTACTAGTTGAAATTAATGCTAATAAAAGTCACTCAACAATTCAACTTTCAACCTAACTTCTTCTAGGCACATAGCAGCGATATCTGGATCGGGCTCCATCTTGTAGATAACATTGCGTAGGGTAGACAGAAGCTCTTCATTCATGGCAATGTCCGGTATGGAGTATTGGAATCTCGGATTCAGATAGTAAGCTGTACATATATTTTAAGAATTAGTTAAGCGTACTTGTATAAATCTAATTGAATTTAAATTTTTAGGGACTTAATAAATTATTGCATGCCTGCTAGATGCAAATCCGAACTCATTTAATAACTCCATCGTCCATTAATGATCCGGATATACTCAGAAGCATGTGATGGATCTGCTTCCTGGATATTTTTCTTTGCCCTTTGCATCGTGAAATACAAGAAGCCCATCTGAGCATACCTTTCAGAATCCACGACACGAAGTACCTCATATAGAGGCTTGATAGCCTCTACTATCCTCTCAGCCCGCTGCCAGAATGTCTATCTCGTCACTAAATTCTCCACATTGCTTCCCTCAGTATTTGTCCTGGTATATCTGCTCTGTTGCCCTCCTGATTGACAAACATTTGATGCAGCTCTGCTTTCTTGCTAAGAAGACTATCAAGTGCTATGTAATTAGTAGCAAACCGTGTGATCCCTGGTCTCAATATTTTTCTCCTGTAATCCTCGTTAATGATAATACCTATGTATGGTTATATATGAATCTAGTGATCGACTATGCTAGCTAAATAATCTTCTGCATCATGCAGATTTTTTCAATATCCATCAACATGAGGTTTATACAATGTGCAGCACAAGGGGTCCGGAAAATATACGGTCGTCGTTGCATCAAGATCTATCCTGCGGTCCTGTACTGTGGTCTATTATCTGTGATTAGCTGCACGATATTATGCTCTCCCACCTGATCAATCACCTTCACCAATCTGAGGATATAATTGGCATCGTGTACCTGATCTAAAGCATCAATAGACTTCTGAAAAAAGTTTTTCAATCACAGTAAGTCAAGAAATTGACGATGCTCCGTCTGGTAGGACCAGTCCAACCATCACATATCACTGTCAACTCATACACGGACTACTTGTTATGATAGGAGGCTATCCATCCTTCGAGCTTTTTCTTATTGCTGTCCAGAAGCTGACAATAGATATCCCTCGATCCTGGAGAATCTACACCTGCAGCAGCAGCCTGTATAGATAAAATAGCAAAGCGATAATATGAATTGTTTGCTGCATGCGCTGGGATATGATTGAAATGAATCCAGGAGGAGATGGCCTGCCATATATCATTCTTATCCTTTTTCAGCATTGTGTCAATCCTTTGTTGCTTGGAATCTCTATTTGGAAAGGCATGTGGATCGATATCATGGATAGTGGCTCCTGCTGGATGTCCCTGGAAGATTTTCTTCTACTACCAAATGCTTCCAACATCGATGCAATACGGCTGGTGCCTCTTCTGACGGGCTCTTTGACTGAGGTCCTCCTAAACTGTCTCAGACTCTCCTGCAACACTAGCAGAACCGGATCCCGATTCTGATTCAAAAGCTGATGACCCAAATCGCTGTGTATGCCTGGCCGTCTCCTCTAGCTTTCTCTTCTCATACATGCTCGCCTGAATAGCAGTTTCCATCTGTGCCTTCTCATTAGAAGGAATATATGCTCCCTCTGACTTTTTAGAGTAATTAGGTGGTTCTGTGGCTCTGCGGTCCACCTCTGCCTTGTTTGCTGTTCTTTCCTTCCCAGCTTTGAAATCAGCAAAATGTTTCTTCATCAACTGACGGACCTCCTGTAAATACTGTCGGCATGCGGATACATCAGGATAGCCGCCAGCCAAGTACTGCTTCAACCTTGTTATCTCTTACCTTTGAATTCGGTATTGCACCATTTACACCTTCAGTGATGCCGACCTGAGAGAATCTCTTCAGGCAACCAACCAATGTCGCACTCCGAATCCTTCTTTCTCGATGGATCCACACCTGAATATTTAAATTACATATATGGTCAATAATAATGTTTATTAATTAATACTTTATTAACCTAATTTTTTAAATTTAAATTATTTTTAAAAATTTTTTAGATTAAAAAACTCAAAAAATAAAAATATTATAAAAAAATTGATTTTAGATTCATGTAGGATTCTATTATACATGCTATATATATTTTTTTAAGATCCTCTAAATGCATTAAAAGCCATTTTTTTTTCAATTTAAGACTTAGAGCATTATTCATAAGATGCATCAAAACTTGGATAAATCGACATGAAATTTATAGTAAGAGTAGCTTACGAGTCCCAGATAATAATTTATAATTACAATTTTTTTACTAATTATTTTTTTAATTAATTTTTTAATCCAAAATTAATTTTTAATTTTAAAAATTATATACTTAATAAAAAATCAAGATCTTAGTATCATTGTGTAAATCTATCCTAGATCTACCACATGCTCTAAAATCATAGCCAAAAAAAAAAATTGATAGCATTTCTCCTTAATTTTTTATTTTGCATGAATTTCAACAAAAAAAAAGAGGGAAGAGGGAAAGAGGGGAAAGGGAAGCTATACATACCTTGATTCTATCTTCATCTTCAATTTCTAGATGTCTGATTACCTTGAAATGGAGGGAAAATCACCGTTCATTGAGTTGGAGCATTAAAAACACAGAGAGCTCTCTCTGTTGGTTTTGTTAAAAAGCCAACAGGCCAAATGATTCCCCCTCACCCCACCCTCACATGGCTACAGTAGCCAACAGGGAAAAATAAAAAAAAATTGGTTCGAACGGTCACGAACCGGTCGAACCGATTGGTTCGGCATGGTTCCGACCGGTTTAGGTCTGGTTCGGGCCGGTACAAAGTTTTTTTTTATTTTTAATGGCTGGGAACCGATTTCTAAGGCCGAACTGTGCCGGCCGGTCACCGGTCCAGTTCGGTATGCCCCGAACCGATCGGTTCGGTATGCCCCGAACCGATCGGTTCGGCTGTCCTTGGATAGGATTATATTTAACTATGGTTCGTAATAAATTATTTGTAATAAGGATTGCTGAACCGGTATCGGGATTCGTATCGGTCAAAGACTGGTATGGGACGGTACAGTACTATACTGTACCATACCGATATATGTACGGGTCTTGGTGAATTGAGAAAAAAACTTTGTTCCTCCCCTTCTCAAGCAAGGATTGCTGAACTGGACCTGAACTAAATTGAATCGGACCGTACCGGTCCGAACCGACCTGTACCGTACCAAATCGACCTGTACCGGTCCGGTTCAAGCCAATTTTTATGGTTTGGATTCTGAATCATTTTTTAGGACTGAACCGTATTGGTTCTTAACCGGTACGATATGGTATGCCCCAAACCTGGTGATTCGGGATGGTACCATAAATCTTGATTTGTAATCTCTTTGCTTAATTATTTGATTTGCTTAAGAATGAATTGGCCTTAATGTCATTTTGGCATTTATTGTGATTTACTATGTAGCTACATCTCGAGCTTTGAATATATTTGAGCTTTGGGTAGTGACATCTAGCTCAGTAATGGTCTCCTTTTTTCTTTTATTTTCAATGCTGTATGAACTCCAAAATCATGCCTTCGAGCATGAAATCGGGATCAAAATCAAAGAAATTATTGTTTGGGTTGAACAACAAAACCTTACCCAGCTTTTATCTTGATAAATGTTAATATCATTTATTAGTTCATTGCAAGGTTTTCAGAATCGGTACTAGATCTTGTTATGGCTGGTTGGTGATATAAGTTGGTATGGCTTGTACTGGACTAAACCGGTCGGCTTGGAACCAAGGATTCAGGTCCCAGCGGGATGTTCCACAGGACACCAGGATGGGGTACCATCCCATATGTTGGGACACGACATCCCGTTAGCATCCCAGCATCTCAATTGGGATGCCTTGGGACATTTCCTGTCTTGAGTGTCGAGACGGGGCAGGATGCCGATGTATCCCGTTTCATGAAAAAATTAAGACATCCTCGTTCCACGGGATTTAAAACCTTGCTTGGAATTGGGCTTAAGCCGGCCATATGGGCTTCGTGCCGGTCGGGCTTCGAGCTAGGCCCGAAGTAAATTAGGCTGGGCTTGAGCCTAATAATAGAGTCAAAGGATCGCTGAACCGGTACCAGGACCCGTACCGATCAGCGATCGGTACGGTTTGGTACCGTACCGGTACATGTACTCGTCTTGGTGAATTGAGAAAAAACTATCTTCCTCCCCTTTTTAAGCAAGGATCGCTGAATTGGACTTAACCGAGCCCGAGCTGGATCGTACCGGTCCAAACCGACCTGTACTGTACTGACTTGTACTGGTCCAGTTCAAGCCATTTTTTATGGTTCGGGTTTGAAACCGTTTTTAGAACTGAACCGTATTGATTTTTGGCCGATACAGTACGGTACGCCTTGAACCAGATTGTTCGAGATGGTTCTGAAAACCTTGATAGAGCCCATTCAATTTTTGGGCCGGGCTCGGGCTTCCCTTTGGCCTAGCCTAGCCCGCCAGCTCGAGAATATTTATAGCCTGTCTCCTCTCTGGTTTTTTCTCTCTTTTGTTTACATCACACCCCAGCTTGCCGCTCCCCACCACTTGGTGCCCCCCAACTAGTCTCGGCAGTGCCGGCACCCCCCGCCAGCCCTTGCACCAAACCCCCCCGACCCTGGCAGCACCTCACCCCGCACCCCACACCCTTGGCTTTGTAAGATCCCATGGCGTCTCGGCTTCGATCTCCCTCTGCTACTCTCCTTCCCCTCCTATGGCCTCGATGCCCGCACTCGATGCCCTTTATGGCTCCGTGTGACCCCCTCTGCTACTCTCCTTCCCCTTGGTTGGTGCCTGCACCCGATGCTTCCCGTGGCTTTGCCTCTGTGCCACCCCCCAGACCCCACCCCCCCGGCTTTGATCTCCCTCTAGCCTCTACTGCTCTCCTTCCCCTCCCTTGACCCTGGCTCCTGTACCCAACGACTCGCAGGCTCCGCATCAACCTTTTTCCCCCTTCTCTCTCCCCTCGTCCGGTCATCCCTGGTTCCAGCCTTGGCTTTGATTTGGGCCGGCCCAAGTGGGCTCGGGTAGGTGTATGGTTTTACCCAGTTCCGGCCCTATGGATCAGTGCGAGTCGACACAAACGAACAAACAAAATGGGGAGGAGGATAAGATAGAAATAGAGGTAAAGAGAGGGATGGAAGGAGGTAGAGACGGTGGAGATGTTGGCAGTGGTCATTGGAGGGCTGTGGGGGCTACCGTGGCTTTGCATCATCCGTGAGAGAAAAATGATCAGAGAGATAGAGGGGAGGGATAGAAAAGGAGGGAGATGAAGGTAGCAAAGAGGCTGTTGAAAGGCCTCCAGCTGGCCATTATGGCCGCTAGATGGTGTAAATGCCGCCTGCAGCTTTGCTGACTTGATACATGGGTGATTCATGGGATTTTTAAAAAAATCCCAACCATAGTGAAGTAGCAATGGGTTTGCCGGCTTCGTTATTCATCAGTATTTTTTAAAAAAATGTGATGAATAGGGGCACTTGCCCTTGTTCTGCAACTGCAGCTCTGTCCTGCCTTTTCTGCTGCTTGATGGCCACTTGGCGCCCTCCGGCGGCCTCTCTGCTGGCTGCGCCTTCATTTGGTACCCTTGCTCTCTCTCTCTCTCTCTCTCTCTCTCTCTCTCTCTCTCTCTCTCTCTCTCGATTAAACATTCTATTGGGCAACATGGAGCCGTGGAGGCCTTTATGGCCTTCCAGCAGCCTTGGCGGGCCATTGCCCCGAACCGGCTAGTTTGGGACCGTTCGAAAAACCATGGTTCATTAAGTTCCAATAACCTATTGCATTTCAATTGTCGATGCACAAACATTATATATATATGTAATATAATATTCATGTTATTCTTATGCCTTAACTGTAATTTACGAAGAGTTATGTATTAAACTAATACCAAGAAAATTTCAGCACATTGAATAGGATATACCTTACCATAGCCTTGCAAAATCATAGCATTAGAACTTAGAAGTTTAGAACAATTAAACTATAAAACCTTGCCCCAAAATGAATTGGGCCTGGTGCATTTGATAAGCCCCAAAGAATAATTCAGTCCCAAACAGGAAAAATAAAACATGTGCACTGCACAAGCAAGAGGGGGGGTGATGGACTCCCAATGGGAGTCTCTTTTTCCTCAATTTCTCCTGTGGAGTCCAACTTCTATTGAAATTTGGATGCCAAAATAATCTCAAAGACCATGATTTCTTTATTTTAATCAATATGGATCTCTTCGACCATAAAGTTTGAAATTTTGAATCGTTGGTGTTTTCCCTAAGCTATCATCCTGAACGTTGGCCACCACAATTGTTGTATACAAGGTTTGCTATATCAGTACCAGGACCCATACTGGTCATTGGTCGGTATGGTATGGTACCATATCGAGTGTCGGTATGGCAGGGTGTCGGTCAAATGATGGGCATGCTAATTTTTTTTATTTTTTTGATTTCTTGTGATCTCAAATAAGTATTTTAGGATTTATTAAATATTTTTACTTTTTTAGGTCCAAATAGATGTATCATTTTCTATAGCTTTTTATTTTATTATCTTCGTTCCTCCTTGTAAGAGAAGGAAATTGGACAGTCATTCCTAATTACAAAAATTTTAATTACTCAAAATTTGTAAATAAATAATCAATACATAGTTACATACCAATATTTAGAATCTGGTCTAGATGTATCATTTCCTATAGCCTTTTATTTTATTATCTCCGTTCCTCCTTGTAAGAGAAGGAAATTGGACTGTCATTCCTAATTACAGAAATCTTAATTACTCAAAATTTGTAAATAAATAATCAATACATAGTCACATACCAATATTTAGAATCTGGTCGAGTGTCGATGTTCATAAATATTAGGATCATTAATATATTGAGCAGGAAGATTAGTAAATCCCTCTATCAAAGCAAAGCAAAATTGTAATCTTCTATGATCATCCTAGGAGGTATGCATGCTGGATCATGATCCCTTGTTAAGATCCTGATTTTGAGAGGTATCTTGAAACCGATGATATGGCTATGGAGGGGTCCATCTGAATATACTGGCAGCAAAACAGATCTGTAAGATGATCCATGCTGCATGAGATAATTGCTAGTAGAAGACAATGTCTTGAATGTACCATATCCATATCCATATGGATCATAAGTTGCTGGTACCAACGGATAAGAAGATCTAGAATACGAGGATGAGCATGATATATCCATGGATCATACTCCATGTGCGAGATCATCTATAGCTACATCGTGTCCTAAACAACATTGCGGAGCTCGTCGCCTGTATAAAATTGTATCGCCACGGGCTCTACTAGGTTATACACCATGGTCCCTATCCTATGTAGTGTGCGTAATCTGTAACTCACTAGTAAATCGAAGACCACAAGCCAGCTGTGTCTCATCCTCCGGTCCCTTCTTGAGCACTAGATTCTCGATCATCAGAAGAATCATTAGCATTGCTTTTTTTAGTATCTGAATCTGAATGAACTGAGTGCTTTACCAAAGATACAATTGCCTTTCTTTTTCTTGTCCCTGGGTTGTGTAGCTGCCCACCCTCTTATCTCATGATTCTCTAGCTGAATTGATTGCGAGGAGGGATGCTATGATATATCGGCTGGAGCCTTGTGCGGAATGTTATTGCTTGCCTATCGTTCAGCATCCATCCTAGCCTTGTTCATTACAAAATTGGCTGGTTGAAGAGGCATTCTGGCTTATCATGTTCTTGCTCCTGTTGCTGATTTACGATCCATCCAATCATCAAATCTTCATCCTTATCAACAAAATCACTCGTAGTTAGATCTGAGTATTTCAGCTCAACTTCCTCCTAAATGTATTTTAGTTTCAACCTTAAATTAGTGTACATATACAAGATCGTTAAGACATTTCTGTTTTAGATGGTCTCTGCTTAAAGTGGATAAGGTCAAAGGTCGACCAGTTATGCTCACATCCACTCGATGTCACTATTTGTGAGAGGATTTTGATAGTAGGATTTTTTATTTTTTTTATAGATTCACCAAAATACATACACCATTCAGCTACAAAAGATCAAAATCAATGAGAATTTTAGATTCAGTAAAATCAAAAACTACTTTGAATATGATTTGACTTATTAGTACCAACCAGGAATCATTTTTTATTTATATCTGATCACTACATTAGATCTAAATAATCTATGCCCTCAAACATTTTTGTTTGTAAAAAAAATATTATTATCATGTATTAGTTGTTGAAGTTACCATTAATAAAAATTACTCAATAATTTCAACCTAACTTATTCTAGGTATATAGCTGCGACATCTGGATCAGGCTCCATCTTATATATTACATTATATAGGGCAGACAAACTCATCATACATGGCAATTCCAGGTATGAGTACTGGAATCTCGGATTCAGATAGTAAGCTGTACATATTTTTTCAGAATTAGTAAAATATACTTATACAAATATAATTTAATTTAAATTTTTAGAGTTCTTGATATGCTGTTTACCTACTAGATGCAACTCCATACCTATTTGATAGCTCCTCTGTCCATTAATGATCCGAATGTACTCATTAGCATGCATTGGATTTGCCACAGAGATTTTTCTTTTGCCCTTTGTATCATATAATAAAGAAAGCCCATCTTAGGGTATCGCTTAGAGTCCATAGTCCAAAGTATCTCATATAGAGACTTGATAGCTTTCACTATCTTTCGGACCTCTGCTGCTAGAATGTCTATCTCATCATTAAGTTCTCCACATTGTTTTTCTCAGTGTTTGTCTTGACATATCTATTCTGTTGCCATTCTAGACCGACAATCATCTAACGTAGCATACTTTCTTACCAAGAAAACTATCAAGTGCTATATAATTTGTAGTGAACTGTGCGATGCCTAGTCTTAATATTTTTCCTCTTGTATAGCTCGGCATCAATGATAAGACCCGTGTGTGGTTGTAGATGAATCTGGTGATACTCTGTGCTAATTCGACTATCTTCTGCACCCTATGAATCTTTCTAATATCCATTAATATGAGATCGATACAATGTATGGCACAAGAGATCCAGAAAATATACGGTCGCCTCTCTATCAAAATCTCTCCTATGGCCTTATAATGTGGTCCATTATCTGTGATAACCTGCACGATATTTTGTTTTCTCACTTGATTAATCTTCTCTATCAATCTGAGGATGTAGTTTTTTTTTTTTGATAAAAAAAAGGGATCGGGGGAGGAAAATCCTTGCTGTAGCTGCCCCCACTGGGCCCCCGTCCCGCCAAGCCATGTTCGATTCGGGTAGCTATTTTCGCAATACCCTCCCCACCTGAAGGTGAGCACGTCAGCCCAACTCCATTAAGCTGCCATAGTAGAATGCTCCCTCCCATCTCCAATCACGTGCCCTAGGAAAATTTTTTGGATTTAATCGAGTCACCGCATGGATCCTGTCTCGAACCCGTGATCGGAGAGACGTGAGCGTGAGCACCCACCAACTGTGCTACCACCTTAGTGGTAATCTGAGGATGTAGTTGATGTCATGCACTTGATTTGAAACATCAATAGATTTATGAAAAAATATTTTTCTATCATAATAAGTCAAGAAGCTAATGATGCTTTGTCTTGTAGGACTGTCCAACCATCATACATCACTATCAATCCATACACGGGCCATTTATTTTGATACGAGATAATTTATTTTTTTAGCTTCTTATTGTTGTCAAGACGCTTATCAGAGATATCCCTCGGTCCTGGAGGATCTACACCCACCCTAGCAGCTTGTATAGATGAAATTGTAGAGCGATAATATCAGTTGTCTGTTGCATGCACTGTGATATAATTAAAGTAAAACTAGAATCTAATAGCTTGCCACATATCCTTATTCTTTTCAACATAGAATCAATCATCTATTACTTGGAATCTCTACTAGGAAAGGTATATGGATCCATGTCGTGGATAGTGGCTCATGCTGGAATGTCCCGGATAGCTTTTTTCTACTATCAAATGCTTCAAACATAGATTTAGTACTACTGGTGTCTCTTCTGGCGGGCTCTTTAACTGAGGTCCTCCTAAACTCTCTCATTCTCTTGCAACACTTTTAGAGCCCGAGCTCGACCTTTACTCAAAAGTTAATGGTGCAAATCGCTCTCTATGCCTGGCCACCTCCTCTAGCTACCTCCGTTCATAAAAGCTTGTCTGAATGGCATGCTCGATCTGTGCCTCTCATCTTCTGGAATAGATGCATTCTCTAACTCCCCAAAGTGATAAAAAGGTTCTATATCTCGACAGTCCACCTCTACCTTTAATATTTTTTTCTTTGAAATTAGCGAAGTGCTTTTTCATCAGCTGATTGATCTTTAATGGACAATATTGGCATGCAGATATATCAGGATAGCCACCAGTCAAGTACTGCTTCAACTTTGTTATCTTATTGTCCTTGCATTCCAATTGCATCATTTACTCTCCAATGATGTTGACGCGAGAGCATTATTCCATGCTTCAAACCAATGTCGCGCTCTGGATTCTTTCTTGGTGGATCTATTCCTGAAGGTTGAAAAAGTACATCAACTCAATAATTCAATAAAATCAATAAATTTTGTTTACTTTTTTTTTATTTTTTGAATTAATTATATATATAATTTTTAGTATAAAAATTATTAAAATTAAAATATTATAAAAAAATTAATTTGATCTTAGATTCATGTAGGATCCTATCATGGATGCTATATATATTTTTTTAAGATAGTGGGCATGCTTGAAATGCCACATTTTTTCATAATTAGGCCTAGGGCACTATTTACATGATGCATCAAAACTTAGATAAATAGATATGAAATTTATGGTGAAAGTAGCTTACAAGACCCAAAATCATAATCTTATTTTATAATTTTTTAAAAAATATTTTTTTAAAAAAAACTTAAATCCAAAACTATTTTTAAATTTTAAAAATTATAAACTTAACAAAAATTAATGATCTTAGTATCATTATATAGATCATCATAGATCTACAATCTTTAAAATCGTGCCAAAATAAAAAATTTTGACAATTTTTCCTTGTTTTTTATTTTTCATGAATTTAAAAAAAAGAGAGGTGAGAAGGAGAAAGAGAGAAGAGGATGGATATGCATACCTTTAATTAATATTTTTTCCAAGATTTCCTGGTGTTTTCTTCGATTTGTATGCATTTTCCTCGGTAGAACGGGAGAAAATGGTCGAAGAAGCTTCTTTGGTTGATTCTGAGAGTCTCTCGAGCTCTCAGTCAACTTAAAACATCCCTTCCCATTAGCTACAATACCGGACCCGAACTAGACTCGAACCGGGATGGAATGCATGGTTCAGGCCTGAATCATACCATTTTAGTTTGGTTCGGGTGGGTTTCGGACTGTTCAGAGATCTGGATCATTTTCAACAATTGAACCATGCCAGTTTTTGGCTGGTTTGGTTTGGTATACCTCGAACTGGGCGGTTCAGTCCGGTTTAGGGAACCATGGTTGTGTATGCAACCAAATAGTCATCGGAGAAGGTGAGAAGCTAGCAATCTTCTTTTATTTTCCTTTACTAGCCTTCTCCCTTTGTGATTAAGCTTTCACTAGCTGGATTTTGCCAAAAAGTGCCAGAAGTTTGGCTTGGAAACCCCTCTGCTTTGGTTTGTTTTCCCTTGTTTTTGTTTGATTTTCTGGTGCTATTCATTATCGGCGATCATTGGGTGGGAGCCGCCGGCTATGCTGCATGGACCTAACAAAATCTAGCCATTGCCATGTAGTTGTGCTTCCCCATTCTGAGAGTGGAAGGGGAACAAGAATCCCTTGTTTTACCAAGGAAAGATGGGAGGAGAACAAGAAGAAAGGAAGAAGGAGAAAAAAGAAAAGAAAAAAGAAAGAGAGATTCTCTTTCTTCTTTTTTCCAGTTTCTCTCTCTTCTTTCTCCCTATAAATTTCTTACAAATTTTCTCTTTAGATTGTTTCTCATTCTAATTTCTCTCCATAAAGTCTTTCTCTAGATTTATTAAAGGTCTCTCTCAAAAATTTTGATGGACCTTGGTGAAAGAATCCTGACCCATTGCCCCCAAACGTGCTGACCTCCTCCTTAGGTCATGTTGGACTATTAGATTTTAGTCATCCTTGATTGCTATTGAGCCACTTGTACCAATGAAGTTATTTTGATTAGACTAATTTGGGCCATCGGCATTGCCGCTTGGTCAATCCTATTCTATGCTTTTAATTTCTTTTCTTGTCTATCATGCTCTCTATACTTGATCTATGATTCTAGTGAAGGGTTCAAATCAACGCTCATTGAATCGGTACCGGGATCCATATCGATCAACGCCATTGGTATGGTATCGTACCATACCATACCGGTACATGTACCGATCTTGGTGAATTGAGAAAAAACTATCTTCCTCCCCCCTCTCAAGCAAGGATCGCTGAACCAGACCTGAACAAGATCCAAACTAGGTCGAAATGAGCCCGAACTGGACTGAACTTGGCCTACCGGTCCAAACCGACCCGTACCGTATCGAATCGACCCGTACTGGTCCGGTTTAGGTCAATTTTTATGGTTTCGGTCCCGAACCATTTTTAGGATGAACCGTATCGGTTCTTGACCGGTACAGTATGGTACACCCTGAACTGGGCGGTTCGGGATGGTACCAAAAATCCTAGTTCAATTCATGTTGCTTTGAATCTGAGTTGACCCAATGGGACTTTGAACCACCCTATTAGTCAGGTAGCATGGCTGCACCATTTGAGCCTTTACCGAGCATCTTATGATCTAGTCTTTATTGGTATCTATTAAACAGTAATCTTGATTAAATAAAGTTATTTGATCGAACTGATTTTTGATCATCGTCGAACAGCATACTGATCTGTACTTTGGTTCTTGTTGAGCACTACTAAATTTGATCACCCTCTATCTCTGTTGATCACTTGTATCCTAGTCTAATCATGATCAATTAAAATCACCTTGATTGGACTAACTGGGATGTCGAGCACTATTGCTTTGCCAACCTTGTGAAGCTGTCAAAATTTAGGAATTTTATTCTTAAATATTTATGGTTAAATTTTGATAAAAAAGTATATTTTAAAGTAATAGGTTTTAAAGGACCCTCTCAGGATTTATTGAATCTGTTAGTTCATTATTTCTACAAAGGTAAGTAATGAACCATCTTTTCAAGATATTTCATCATTGCTTTACATGTGATTTATAAAACTGTATTTCAATCAGAGAGTAAACTTATAATTAGAGATTTTTAAAAAATTATGGTTTATTGGTTTATTACATAATATGCATATGTTGATTGGATTCATGATATATATTTTATCTTGTAAAACTATTTTGGTATGCATTGGATTTGAGCTCTCACCCTAACTATGTTCTGGACCCTACCAATGAGGGTTATGCATTGGTTTTCTAGACCCTACTAATGTAAGTTATGCATTGGTGTTTTGGACTTCATCGGCGGGGGTTATATGTTGGCACTCTGATTATTAATGTGCTTATTGTTTTTGTTCTGGCCATGCCACAAGATATAAGTATGGTTATATTTGAAAGCTGATGAGTTATATGTGATTTATTTTGAATTAGATTTATGGTTATATGTATATGTGAATATTTGAAAGAATTTGATTTGCATGAATGAGCATGAAATATGTTCCTATGTTTATTCATGGCATTTTTTTGAATATATATGTTATAATAATATGTGAAATGTCTAGTTGAGATATTCATTGCTTACTAAGCTATTGAGTTCATTACTTATTCCTTTGTAGATTCATATACTTTATTGTGGACATGGGTATTATTTGGGAGCTTGGTTTTCGAAACAGGACTGAATCGGGCAGTTCAGGGCATTCCTAGCCGTAGCGGCGGCAAAACGGGATGTTTTCGATACACGAATTGGAACATTTGCAACAAACGGCAAAGGGAGAGGGAAAGAGAGGAAGAGAGAGGGGAGGGAAAAAGAGGACGATGCTGTCGGAGCGCCGCGGAGGTCTTCGGGACTCAGCATCCTCCACAAGGACCTTTAATCGAGACAGATAGAGAGAAGGGGAGGGAAGGTACCAGAGGGCCGGGAAGGTGATGGAGAGGGCGCTGGAGGGTTGCTGGCTGCTGTTGTGGAACAGGGGTGATGGCCCTTTTTTATCGGAATTTTTTTTTTTAAAACCTTGACTACAATGAAGCAGCACATCCATTGCCAGCTTCACTATGGTTGGGGTTTTTTTAAAAAACACTGTGAAACAGGGGCGATCACCTCTATTTCATGCAGGGTTCCCGGAACCGTCCCATACCGCCTGGTACGGGGCATTCCGTACCGTACCGGCCAAGAGTCGGTACAGTTCGCCACCGAAAAACGGTCCGGACACTGGACTGTTGACAAAAACAAAAAAAAATTCATACTGGTACAGTACGGTACCGTATCGGTACTAACCGTCCGGTTCGGGTCGGTTCAGGGTTGATTCAATGAGAGGGGGGGAGAGATTGTTTTTTTATTTAATTTGGCACGCCGGTACACCTTATGGTATGGTACGGACCGTACCGTCCGCTGACTGGTACGAGTCCCGGTATCGGTTCAGTGGACCTTGATTTCATGCTCGCAGAGCCATGAGCGGCTTTTAGCTGAAGGCCCTCTGGCTGTCTCTTTGCCACCTTACCTTCTTTTTTTCCCCCTCCCCCTCTCTCTATCTCTATCTCTAATCATTTTTCTCTTGTAGACGACACAGAGTGGCCACCGCCGGCGTCTCCGTTGCCTCCACCTCCTTCCCTCCCTCTCTCTCTTCCTCTCTTTCCCTTTCTCTCTTTTCTTCCTTTTCGATCCGTTCATTCATTTGTTGTTCTTTATTTACCATTCCCCCTCTTTTCTGGATTCTTTTGAAGAATAGAGCCTCTGTCCCTGGATGTCTTCCAAGAGAAAGTCCTTAGGGATGAGGTCCCATCCAAGTGAGCTAATAGTTGTAGGTATAGAACCTTAGTTGCTCTTTGGTTTCTTGAGCTTAAATTGAGTTACAAAATAGTACATCTCCTTGCCTATGGGTTGAGTTTGTGTATTTCATGTTAAGGACCATCTTTTGCCAGGTGCTGCCTTCAACAAAAATATCACAGAGGATAACTTGCAAGTTGAGAACCAATTGTTGAATGTTCACAAACCTTCTGTGGATCATATCTTGATTGATAAAATCAAGCAGTGAGATAAATATTGTCGGCCAAGATTGAAGTGAAGGTTGTGCCTTGTTTGGATTAATCACCTTATCCAAGAGGTATCTACCATGCGAGCATGTGTAACTAAGTGGAGGAAGGGAAGGAAGAGAGGAGAGGAATCAATACATGCCAATATTGCATTGCCTCTTTAATTCTAAGGTTTAGGGACTCTGGAACTAATTAATTATTATTATATTTCAAGAATTTTGGGATTGCGGGATTTGTGGGCTCCAAACAAATACAGATCATTACTAGCTGGTGCTGCTGGATGGGAGTGGCTCACCTGATACTTTTACTGATGAAGTATCAAATGGTGCTATTGGCTGGCATGGGCTGGCACTCAAATGTTGAAAGCATGTGCATGGTTCATCCATTTTCATCATTTTTCGTATTTGTTCTCGGTTCATGCCATCAGGTTCACATGGGAGATACACGGATATGCTATTTTGCCATCCAAACATGACAAAAATATGGAAGAAGAGGAGGGGGATCAGGAGGGCCATCTCCTATGATGGCATCGTACCAAGAGAAGACTAATAGAAGTGAATTTCCTTGAGAAACTCGGTTCAGTTAAGTCATACAATATTCATATATCAGTGCTTAATATTGAAAGGCTCTATGAATATGTTTGTCTCAATTTGTAATTTCTCCAGCTGTTTTCCTTGACAAGTAATTTGGTGAGTAATTTTCTTTTCTTATGCTAATGTTAAAATAAACTTCCCCATTTTGGTGTTTGATTTGCCTCTGTTGCCATTTTTTCATGTAAATAATTTGCAAATGATTTTCACTCTGTTTTTAATCAAATCTATGGCCTATTCTAAATTTGATTAATTTCCCATTCACATTTTTAGCTTTGTAATGCATTGATTGCAATTACATTTAGCTTTAAAATATTACCAATTTTTTTCAAAAAAATTGAGTTCATTTTTTACACGATATGAAAGATGATTAGATCTTTATTGCATTCGTCGAATGGGGAGAATCTAAACTCTGAAGACTGTGACTACTAACATGTACCGATTAATATTTTAGGTGATACAAAGTCAAGTTTTCCTTCACTCTTTTTAGGGGATATCCAAAATCACATTTGACCAATAATGTTGAAGTGTATTTGACATTCTCAGGGTGACCCTGGTATGAAGGGAACTTTTGCAACTCGTGTATCCGGATCTTCTGATTTATACCAGGTATGAGTGATGAAGTACAATAATCATATCTCCATGTTTGTTTGTCTACTGTCATTTTGACTTAATAAATACGATCATGAATTCCCTTTAGTCACTAATTTTTATTGGCACATATGCACCTTTCTGTCTAAATGGAGTCAATCTTTCTGGAGTACTGAAGAGAAACCCTCCTTTATGTAAGTGTTTCAGCAGTAAGATTTTTGTACCTTTTTAGAGAACAAAAGTAGCAGTGTTTTCTCTAGGTTGTGCTTTGTGTGCCAGTTTTGTTTAAGGAAATTGCATTTTAACTATAATTGTGGAATGTGCATCATTTGGACTTGACAAAATGGTTGAAGGCCATTGACATGGAATTAGAAAGCCATGCAGATACCAAAAGTCTGTGGGATTAATAGATGAATCCTGTGAGTTTGGATGGATTTGATTACTCAAGGATTTCTGAAATGCTTGGCCTTGGATACTTGTAAACATTTGATAAATTTTGAGATTTTTGTAGTTTTCCACTTTGTTGTATATAATTTAAATAAGAATTTAGAAATATATTGGAGATTCTTGAACTTTCAATTCCATTGCCATTAGATTGATGCCATTTAGTGGTTCTGTAGGATCATAAAAGACAAAGTGATGGAGAACTGATAGAAAACATATGATCTTGTAAAACAGAAATGTGAAGAGGCTCAATAAGAAGTCTACAAATCTTCCTTGAAGAATCATGAAAAACAAAGGACCTTAGCTGGCATGGATGAAATTTATGAGCAAAGAGATTGAAAAGCTTGCCACATCAGAAAGACAGAGATAGCCTACGAGCATGATGTTGATTGTCCATGGGAGGTGTATGTGCTGCCATTTAGCTTCATCATGAGTTCAATCCTAAGCCACATTAAATGGAGACCAGGATAAGGAAGTTAATTCTCCAAAAAATTAGTGGATGGAAGAAACAAGTGGCTTTAATAGTGAGATTCCCAAGTGACTGTAAAATGAGTGTAGCACCCTGGGTAGAAGATTTTGGCTGCTAATGTCAAGCAAGAAAATTACTTGCACCACATCTATGTATGGGCTCTCTTCTGAGCTTTTTTTAGTTTTTTTTGGAAAAAAAAGCAAGAAAATCTGATGGTTAAAACTTGTGCTATTAGCATACATACACTTCAGTAATGATAAAATTACGTACTGGTGTAAGTGTGTAACCTTTGCCTTTGGAAAATATTACAGCTTTCTGTCTTTGTATTAATAGCATCATTGCATTATTGTTAATCCTAGATGCAGGAATCTTCCATTTAGGGTAGTGCTCCTGCTTTAGAATCTCCTCATAAACTTGTCCTTGCACCTGCTTCCTTACTGTTTTCTTATTAATTTTTTTAAAAGACACATTTCCAAATATCTTCTCCCAACCTGCTTCCAGTAACTAGGTTCTTGATAACTGCATGTGAGCCCTTAATCAATGTTACTATCTGCTAGAGCATCTTACCATGGAGATCCTTCCAAAAAGCAGCTAATTTGGGGGGGGAACCGATTTCCTATGGAAGTAGTAGCATGTATTATACTAGGTAATGTGATTACTTAATATTTGAATCCAGCAACAGAGAAAGAATGAAGGAAATTATACTCAGTGCAGGAGTAAGAAATTTTTGTGTAGTTCTGATCATGGTTTGTCGAACTGTCCCAAACCAAGCAGTTCAGGATGTTCTGAGCTATATCGGCCACAAATTTGTCTGGTTTGGCCTTTCAAATCGGAGCACTAGATGAGGGAGAGGGAAAGATGGGGAAAGAGAGGAAGAGATAGAGAGAGAAAGAGAGAGAGAGGAGGGGAGGGAAGGAGGTGGAGGCAGCAAAGATACTGGCGGTGGCCATTGGAGGGCTGTGAGGGCCCTCGTAAGGCTGCTGAGGCCTTCGATTCCTCCATGAAATCGCAGCTAAAAGAGAGAGAGAGAGAGAAGGGAGAGGAAAAGAAAAAGAGGGGAAGGTGGTAGAGAGGCAACTGGAGGGCCTTCAACTAGCCACTGTGGTCGTTGGACGGCTTAATTGCTGCCTGCTGCTTTGCGGGGTGAAACAGGGGCGATCACCCTTGTTTTATGGTGTTTACTTTTTAAATGAAATCAGCAAACCCATTGCCAGTTTTGCTATGCACGGGATTTTAAAAAAATCCTATGAAATAGGGGCAATTGCTCATGTTTCACGCCTATTGAGCCATGAGCAGCAATTATACTATCCAATGGCCACGGTGACCAGCCGAAGCCCCTCCAGCAGCCTCTCCTCCACCTTCCCCTCCTTTTCGCTCTCCTGCTTCTCTCTCTCTTGTCCATGATTTCATGGAGAAATTGGAGGTCTCCGTTGCTGTCTGGTGTCCATTGCTTGCATCTCTATCACCTCTTATCCCATTGTCCTCTCTCTCTCTCTCTTCCTCCTCTCCAAATCTTTCCTTCGTTTCTGTATTGGTTTGTGCTAGTTCGGTCTAGTACAGGCCATACTGATTCATACCGTTGGCCGGCCGGAACGGGGTCCAGTTCCGATTCCACATTCCTTGGTTCTGATAGTCCTACACTATCAGAACGCAGTGGGAGGTTACATCAATCTTTCAGCTATGATAATTTATTGAAAATCCCTCCTATTCTTCACTATTGTTTGTATCACGAGAATGTCTTGATACTGGAAGTTGGAAGTTGGAACCACTATAGGTTAAGGTGTTTCAAAAGTGTTTCATACTTTCATAGAATACTAGCAGTTTGTTAAATTGGTGAGGCAAAAAATCAGCAGCTACTTTCTTTCAGGGTTGCATGGAAATGGATGCTAGAATCAGATGTAGATTAGCAAAAGGAAGAAAAGGACATGGATATGCAATGCAATAACTTTGACCAATTGTGTATTTAGACTTTCAAAAGATGCTTTGTTGCATGGAATTCTAAACCACCCTAAACTGGATGGTTCGGAGCGTGCCATACTATATTGGCAGCATACCGGTGCTGTTTGGACATTCGATTTGGAATGCTTGGTTCAGGGCATGCCATACTGTACCTGCGGCCTATTGGTGCTGTTTGGGAGGTGCTTGATTCGGCATGTTGGCAAAAACAGAGCAAGGGAGAATGAAAGACTGGAAGAGAGAGGGAGGGTGGAAGGAGAGGGAAAGGCCGGTAGTGGCCCGTTGAGGCTCCTAGAGGGCTGTTAAGGCCTTTGAGGATCCCCCTCTAGGGCTCTATCCTTCTCTGAGAGAGAAGATAGAGAGAGGGCGAGGGAGGAGAATGGACCATGATGTAGGGGGTGGAGAGGCCATCAGAGTAAGGTTTTAAATCCCGTGGGACGGGACTGTCCCAGTTTTTCCACGAGATGAGATGCGCCACCGTCCCGCCCCATCTCGACACCTGGGGTAAGGGATGTTCCAAGGTATCTCGATCAGGATGTTGGGATACTAATGGGGTGGTCCATTCCCGATACATGTGATGGTATCCGTCCTGGTATCTCATGGGACATCCCATTGGGATCTAAATCCTTGCATCAAAGGGTTGCTGAGACTCCTGGATGGCGAAAATCGATATGTCCCATTGGGATCTAAATCCTTGCATCAAAGGGTTGCCGAGACTCTTGGATGGCGCAAATCGATCCCATGACATGCATGGGGCCAAAACAAGGGCCGGTTGCCCAGCCCCTATTTCATTTTGTTTTCTTTTTAGGTGTTCACAGTGAAGTCTGTAGTCTCATTACCGACTTCACTATGAATGCCTAAAATTAAAAAGAATAAGTGAAACAAGGGCCGATTGCCCCTGTTTCGATCCCATAGATGCTGTGGGATCGATTTTCATCTATGGGATTGATTTTCATTGCCCGGTGGCCTCGGCGGCCCTTCGGTGGGCCTCTCTGCCGCCTTTCCCTCCATCCGTTCCTCTCCCTCCCCCTCTCTTTCAATGTGTAAAAAATTATCAAGTGTTAAGGTGTTTCCATGTACATGTTGCTCACCATTGTGAACTTGATCTGATTTGTTGGGCAAAAGAAAAAAGCAGAAAGTGTTGGGAATAGTTGAAAATCAGGAAAACCTGAATGTTTCAAGAATTCAGCATTAAGCCATGCTTGAGTTCTTGTTGCAAGCTTTTTTGTCTAAATTTAGGATCCTGTAAAATTTCTATGAAAACCTTTCAGGTTTTGCAAGAAAATATATAATTCCGGAGGAGAAAATTAGCTCAAAGTTCAAACACTAAAAATTAAACATGTTTATATAAATCCAGCTCCAATTCTAACTGTAGTTCAAAAGGTAATCCCTTTAAAATTCATGATTAATGTCAAATATTATTTTTCAAGTATGTTTAGATTATGGAACAGCATTCTTTCATCTTTTGGATGAATTTTACAAAAACAATTTTGAGTTTTCTGAAATGTTTGACTTTCTATTTTCTATCTGTTCTTTTTCTTTGTTAGAGTAATGACAAGTTTTATAGCTCATGCCTGGAAAACCTTTATATTACCATTCTTTATTAGATCTTATCACAGG
Source organism: Areca catechu (assembly GCA_021397845.1). Taxonomy (NCBI): domain Eukaryota; kingdom Viridiplantae; phylum Streptophyta; class Magnoliopsida; order Arecales; family Arecaceae; genus Areca; species Areca catechu. The sequence continues at coordinate 33,638,126 of CM038041.1, forward strand.
CTTTTACTCTGATTCTGTTGTCTGTTTTGTCCCATCTATCAAATGAATGAAATTGTATAACTTATTGCTGATAGTGACATCTAGTCTAGTTAGAAAAGCCCATATGAATTCTTTATCAGTTGTTTTTTTTACTGAAAATGTCAAGTGAAGACAACTTAAAAATGGGAGTGTTATAAAATAATAAATGCACAATAATTCAACTATTCAAGGCTAAGTCAGACTTGGTGAAATCTTAATTTTCTTGGAGGCAAACATTGTGGAAGTGCTTACTAAGCACTCTTTGAAATAATATAACGCAAAAATGTTTGGAAGATGGAACATCAGATTGAAAGGGTAAGTTTGCTATACCAAAAAAGGGTAATTTTCAGTATTTTTTTATCAAAACAATGATTTCTTTGAGTCTTCAATTCTAACTTGTACTGACTTATTCGATGACTATTAGTATACGAACTTTCCAACATTTACATTTTTGTATCGTACAAAGTTTTAAATCTCATAGGATGGAGGTGTCGCGGTATCTCCATGGAATAGGATGCCTCATTGTCCTATTCCATCCCAATAGCGGTCCCAGTCACGCATCCTGGTAGATATCTTCCGTCTCTCCTTTTTTTTTCTTTTTTTCTTTCTTTTCTTCTACTTTCCTTTCTTTTATTTCCTTTTTCTTTCATTTTCTTATTCCCTTCCTTTCTTTCTTTTTCCTTTTTCTTATTCTCTCTTTTCTTTCTTTTTCTTCTTCCTTCTTTTCTTTCTTTCATCTTTCTTCTTCATTCCCTTCACTTTTTTCCTTTATTCATCTTCTTTTTTTTCTTTCCTCTTTTTTCTTCTCTCCTTGCATGGATGGGTTTCAGAGTCCTGATCCCATCCTAGTACCATTTTCTCACAGGAACGGGATGTGACAGCCATCCCGCCCCTGTCATGTTGGGATGCAAAACCTTACCGGTATCTATTGAACTAGTGGTGTAGCATAGAGTACAACTAGAAAGTATTGACCAGCTAGACCATGCCAAGCTTTAGAGGAGCAGATGGATTTGTGGGCGATAGCTTCAACAATTAAATATTTGAATTTTATTTCCATCCTATGAGCGATCATGCTTGCGCATGGGATTCAAGGGTTTTTGGTTGATTTTCCTATGAATTTTCATTAGATACATCACTAATTTTTGCTAAGCTTCTATGCTTTTGGGTTCAGTAATTTTTTTATTTTTTCATTATTAAGTCAAGCAATCTAATTTCTAGTATGGCTTCTTTAATAACCTAGGACATCATCCAAAAAGACTAGCCAAAAAGTTGTTATTTGGGTGCCCTAGCCCTATATAAGATTTAAGATCTCCCTGGTGCACAACTATATGGGAATAAACACAAGCCTACATGAGCCCTTGCACACTCCCCATGTTTAAGCCCTGACATCCTTACCAAGCTATGGATCCTAATCCAATAAAGTCCAACTACAAACATGACACAATTCCAATTACAAACACCATGATCAGCCCGTAGTCAGCTCCTAAAGGGCCAATTTTACAATTTCCCCTAGTCTACATTGGCCATGGGATGGGTCTACACTGGTACCATTTGTAAGACACTAAGACCTAAGGCCTCATCCAAAGAGTTAAGAGACTAGTTAAAAGTTGTTAATTTTGGCTCCCTGACCTTATATTAGTATATGAGATCTCCCTAACGTACAACCGATATTGGTTAAAAGCATTGGAGAAATCTTGGATACTTAGGGCCAAGGAACCCAAATAACAACTGCATTACAAGCCTTTTTAGGTGAGGTCCTAGGTCGTTATATTTTTCATATCAGGTTTAATGTGTGAGGTACGGGGTTGGGTTCTATATATGCTTCTAATCTATTTTTTGGAGCCTTGGTTCAATATTGCACATTAATAAAATTTCTTTGACGAAAGAATATTCCTTAAGTAGAGGATTCTTCAATCCAGTTTCCCTTCAATTTATTTTTTTTGGCTCCGAGAATCATCCTTCATACTTCATCAATTAGAGTGAAAATGAAAATGAAACCTAAACTTTTTTAACTGTTTTGTCTCCAGGTTATCAATCACTTATGAGTCCTAATATGCCACAATAATCTGTTCTTTAAGTTACATATTGTACCATAAAAAGTAGTAAGGATTAACAATTTAACATAGTAGTATTTAATTCAACAAAAAACAATTTTTTTGTTTTAAACTTTTAATTATTTAAACTGTTGCTTTTGCTGAATAAATAAGACCTCTTGCATGTGTATTCACATTTTCAAAAGTATATCTCAAGTTTTTTTTTGTTGTTTACTTTGAAAAAACAATTATCAAAAAGATATTCTGGAAGAATTTTGAAAAACTGTATATTTTCTAAAAAGAGCAATTGTTTTCTTCACACAAAAAGTATTTGGACTTTAGACATAATTAGACCTATTTTTGGCTAATCCATTTGACGTTGTATGTAATTAAACTAAGATTTTCCCTAGCTTCAAACCTTCATTGAGGTAGTATAATGATTATTAATGAGTATGGAAGAAGCTTAAGGGCCAGTTTACTTGTAAAATGTTTTATGGAGAGATTAGACACCTCATAATTCTTTTAGGAGACACTTGAAGGTGCCCAAGTGCCATCTGAATGCCTAAGGCAAATATTTTTTTAGTCAAACTAATAATGTACTAAGTTCTGCAACTGTTCATTTGTCATTGGCTGCAGTTGCATTTCATGGAGGCAAATATTTTTTTAGTCAAACTAATAATGTACTAAGTTCTGCAACTGTTCATTTGTCATTGGCTGCAGTTGCATTTCATGGAGAAAGGAGGCATTATGAGCCCCATGAGGGTGAGAAAATGGCAAGGGAAATTTGCTAACATGAAAAGGGAACAAGTTCACATTTTAAGCTGATTTTGGAAGTAGGAACTTCTACTGGTTATACAAAATCTTAAAATTTGAAATAATCGTAGGACTATTCAATAATGCTTAAATTTAGAGGCCTGGCATATGCATCCACATTTTGGTGAAATTAACAAGCAACTAAAATTAAACTAAGCTGTACTGCTGAAGTTTGTGTAGTCTAATTACAACACAAATAAATAGCCGGCAGTGAAGATTGACTCCTAGGTGATACTCAGTGATATTAAAAAAATATACAATATAATATTCAGCGATATGCTGTATTTAATTCAATTACTTCAGAGTTCAGACCATCACAAGACATCTCGTGTTGTTATGTTGCATCTTATCATTTCTCTACAGTCTGCATTGTGGTAGTGCAATGCCAAAAGAACAAATATATGGTTCCTCTCCTGTAATAGTGATCTTAATGTAATATTATCTTATATGCAAACTTATTCAATAGGTAAACAAGCGCAAGCCATACCATAGCGTCAATTTTGTAATTGCACACGATGGGTTTACATTATGTGACCTTGTTTCGTACAATTTCAAGGTATTTGAAACAATTCCCAGAAATTAACATACATGCACATGCTAATATGGAGATTAGATGTGGTAAATTTGTCCTCTATTATTGGTCATACAGCACAATGATGCTAATGGAGAAGGTGGCAAGGATGGTAGCAATGATAACCTGAGCTGGAACTGTGGTTTTGAAGGTAATACCCGTTTTGCAGTACTGTTTTGTTTGCTTGCTAATCTATAGCTTTCAGCTAAAGAGGAATAGTAAGTTTTGGTTTGTAATTCGAAGATACTTTTAAATGAAAGATGCTTTAGAAAAACTCAAGTTGACATATGGTCAGAACACAAATGATGGGAGCTAGTTGGAATTTTTACCCATGTAAGATTTGCAAATCCTGGTACTTTCTTCTACATTTATGGTATTTACACCTACTAACACATCATTTGCTTGGGCAAATACATACATACATCCATGCATGCATGCCTGTATATGCATGTATGATATATGTATGCATGCATGTATGTGTGTGTATGTTTATGTATGTGTCTGAGTGCATGTATACCTCTGTCTGACCATTTTGGCAATATGCTGTCTGTTGAAAAGCACTTTAATAAATGATGTGACTTGGAGCCTAATGTATTTATATTCTTTTTGCCTGAATTCTGGGTTTTAGCGTAGGTTATAACACAATTTTCTACCCTTTAAGATTTTAGAAATACCTTAGCATTTACAAGTTGAAGTTTTGACCTGATGGAAACAATTTGGAATTCATACCATGGTTGGGAAATGAACTTTTTATTCTCTAGGAATTTCAATTTGTGTATTTTTATTGAACTCAAATGCATGATATTTCCTTATTTACATGTAATTTCTTAAGTACATGAAAATAAAAAAAAAATAAAAAAAAAGAAGTATATAAGGCTTGTTTGTCTATCTTATATAGGGCTTGCAAAGACATAGACTCAACCTTCCTGACATGTTTTCTTGAGAATAAACCTACTTGACATATCAACCAACACATCATAGAAATTGGCCTGTTAAAAATTTCTTTGGCTCTAGTGTAACATAATGGGTGCACTTGCTTGTTTAAAAAGGATGAATACAAGAGATTGTGCATCAATTATATGCAGATAACTCAGAAAAAATGTATCACCATCAAGAATCAATGATTTAGTAACAAATTGCAAGGTGATCCAAGCAACATTTGGGGGCAGTTTTAGCCATTGAAGGAGATGTTTTTTAAGTTGAATGAAAAAAAAATAGCTGTGAAAGTTATTTTATGAACCCTAATAAGCGAATATCTATGAATCTTACAAAGTTTAAGATCTATGTGTGTTGACATAGCTTTTTGTGGTAACATCATATGCATTAAAGCAACTAAAAAAGTTTTTGTATAGAGTTGTCCAATTGATACCTCAGAATTGTCTTTAGTAGTTTTTTGTTTCCAAGATTTTGTAGACTACATGAGGAGCAATTTGAGTGATATGCCCTTCTACAAAGGTTTAAGATATATATCTTCTCCTGAAAGGACTGAAAGGAACTCAATATGCGACTAGTGTAATGGCTAAACTTTTGAAGGACTATGATCTCAAAATCCACTATTATCCAGAAAAAAGGATAGGTTCTTTGGGTATACTATCGAGTATTAGCTCACTTAAGAATAGGTGTGATGACGACTGGAATTATTAACTTAAGGAGAAAGATCTAGTGTTATGACTATGATGATGTTTAAACAATTTAGAGACCTAAGGAGGTGCAAGAAGCTGGTCATTAATTGGTCAACTTTAAGGAATAGTGAAAGGGTTGAAATCAGGTTTTGAAATTTGTAATGAGTGAGATTAGAATGACTATGGTGTACATTGAAAGAAAGAAATTCTAAGTCTCTGACCTCACTAAAATTTTTGGTCATTGAAGATTGTCAGCTTAAAAACAATATTGGTGAACGATATGAAAAGAGATTGAGTTCTAAATGACTGGTGATCGAACAAGTTTAGGTGAACTATCTACAACATGTTAGTGTTTTTTTGCTTTAAGTCTTTAACTATCCTTAATTTAGAAAGGAGGCATGTTATTATGGATTTTGTTAGAAGATTACCTAGATTAAGGATCACTGAACCGATACCGGGGCCTGCACTAACTAGTACGGTATGATACTATATCATATCATATCATATTGGTACATGTACCGACCTTAGTGAAAGTGAGAAAAAAACTCTTCATCCCCCATGACTACGTTATTCGACCCAAACCGGGCCCAAACTGGGCTGAACCGAGCCCGAACTGGACTGAATCGGTGCATACCGAATTAAACCTTGCATACCATACCGAACTGTCCCAAGCCGGTCCGGTTCGAGTATTTTTGGACTGTCCGGTATCCCGGATCATTTTTCAAGGCTGAACTGTACTAGTTCTTGGTCGGTACAGTTTAGTATGTCCCAAACTGGATGGTTATGAAAATCCTGACTTAGAAGTTGAAACTGTGATGATGCTATTTGGATAATTGTGGATAGATTACATAGACTCTTCATTTTAATTATATCAAAATGATATAATTACTAAAAAAAGTGGAAAAAAATTGTATGTAGGAAATTCCATGGGCCCCTAAAATTATATGTAGGAAATTCCATTGGCCCCTAAAATTATTGTATCTGATTCACCCTTTAAATTTGGAGGAGTTAACAGAAGGATATGGGTACAATCAGAAATTTAGTATAATATTTTATCCTCAAAATGATAGGAAGTTAGAGAGAATAATTGATATTTGGAAAATATGCTTACACTTGCATGAACAATTTGAGAGAAAATGGGATGGCCACTTGTGTCACGCCCCGAACCTAGCACCCAGTTTGGCCACACGACGACTGCACATTTCCTAGGGCAAAATCCTAAAGAATATGCAAGGATTTAGAATTTATCAAAATCTCAAATTTTTGAGTACATAATTGGTCTCGATTCATGATAAATGTTGTACGTTAACAAATACCAAACCTCGTACATTTTACAGAACTCGATTCTGACTATATTGATGTAACACGATAAAAAAAAATGGAGAGGAAGGCTCCCTATTGGAGTCTTCCTCTTCTCCGACTTCGTCGAGGAATAGGATAGAGTGGCAACCTCCCCAAAAAAAATCCTAGGTATTGCTTTATAAAAAGGACCCTCCTCCCTCTCTGCATCACACCCCCATGACCATCCATTGCCGGCGAGGAAAAGCCCTCGAGTTCTCTTGTTTTCATTGACAGATCCTGTGATTCTTTGATGAATTAGTCGTGGGATCTCATTGGAACCTAGGTGAGTTGGGCCTTCTTCACCATCCCTTCCAGTTAGTAGGGGGGGTTGCTGTGGGTTTTGGCCGGCAATCACCGAGATAATCCATGAAAAAAAATCCCCTGATACCTTGGTTCTCCGATGCCGTTGTCATCGTTGAATGCCAAACCGGGACTGGAGGCCTCGCCGCCGTGGAGTGCAGTTCCGGCTACCCTTCTTTGGGCAAGAAACCCCAAGCTTTGGGGGAGCGAGCAAGGGGGCATGGGTGCTCCGTTTGGCCAAGTGGGAGAAGGAGAAAAGAAAAAGAAGGAAAAGAAAAAGAAAAGAAAAGGAAGGGAAGAAAAAAAGAGAAAAAGTTAAAAAAATAAATAATAAAAAATAAAAAAAGGAGAGAGGAAGAGTAGAGAGAAGAAGAGAGAAAGAGGAGAGAGAGGATAGAGGAAGAGGAGAGAGAAAGAGAGGAGAGAGGAAGAGGAGAGGAGAGAGGAAAAGGAGACAAAAGAAGGGAGAAGAGAGAAGAGAGAAGAGGAAAGAGAGAAGAAAGAGCAAGATAAATAAATAAATATTTAGAAAGGGAGATCTAAAAGTTTCTCTTCTAGGGATTGGAAAAGTTATGAAGTTGGGATTAAGGACCAGTGGGTGGATCGTTGATAAAATCCGAGTAGAGGATTCTAGACTTATAACCACCATGCTATAGAATTTATTAAAAATAAGATTATTATTGTAAGGATAATTTTTCAAGCAGGAGGACATTGAGCGAATTCCGTAGTATCTAGATCGAGGATCTGGGTGCAGACTGATATTAGACTTGTTAAATCTGTCACCAGTAAAGATAAGGATTTTTAGACACGATCATCAGTCTATATTTATTTCTATATTAGATGTATGATCCTTGGACACGATCTATGGCACGTACGATTATTTATGCATCGTATGTTTTCAATTTCTCATGGTGTATAATTATTTTACAAATTATCGATATGATTATTTACGATTTTGTATAATAAGTTTGAATGATTTGGATTGTGATATCGATTCTTGAAAATCTTAAGAAGAATATGATTTGACAATATGTTTGAGATTTGATAAAAAGATAATCAAGGAATATTTGGACTAGCTATGCTAAATAGAGAATCGTTGAGCCACAGATGGATAATATGTGGAATAGCCAGCCACGGGCAGATAGTACACGGGACAGCCGAGCTACGGGCTTAGTACGTGTAATAGTCGAGCCACGGGCGGCTAATATATGAAATAGCCGGTCACGGACGGATAGTATGTGGGATAGTTGAGCCACGAGCTTAGTACGTGGAATAGCCGAACCATGGATGGATAGTATGTGGGTTAGTCTGGCCATGGGTGGTTAGTACATGGTTGATCTTGAGATTGCAAGTAATGGACTGGAGTGTACCGTAATTAGTCTAAAACTCTAAAAAGCTAACAATAGTTGATCCAGATCATGTTAATAGGTGAAACCATAATTAAGTAAAAAGAGAGATTTTGCTTAATAACATGTGGTTTTTACTTTTGAATGAGATGGTTGTTTGGCATTAGTTGATGCATGTAGTTGTGTATATCGATATTGAGTTATTTTAATTACTTGATATGATATTTTGATATTTATATTTTGTAGATACTGTCTACTGTTATTTTCGAATTATAGTATATTATATTGGTGAGTGTGTAGGGATTCTTACTGGGTTATAAAGCTCACACCTCCTACCCTTAGAGTTGTCAGGATATTCGAGCTTGTCAGTGGATTGCATTCATGAGTGAAGGGATGATAATATAGAGAGATTGTGATACTGATCGGACGATTGCAGAATGATCAAATTTGTAATTATACGAGTGGTATTGTTTTTTTACATTAGGTTTTCTCTTGTGAATAGTGATCAATAGTATTTTGGGAATTGAAATTGTAATGGAATTTTTTTTAGGCCTTGCAAGATCTTTAGAGTATATTCTAGGGTTCATGCAACTGGTCGCGTGGCCAAACTGGGTGCTGGGTTCGGGGTATGACAATTGATGATGCTCTATTTAATCAACTCTTCTAATTTTAGTCCAATCATATCCAAAATGCCTTTCCTTGTAACTCTGAAAAAGAAAAAGTAATGGAGAGGGTTGTGAGTTTTAAAGTCCAGTAAGAATTTTCATACATTTATACTATCATAATAATATTAGATAAACAAGTAACATAAAATTTTTAAATAATTTACGTGCCACAAAATACTATAGTCATGCATAACATGTCATACAATGCAAAATATCATATCATATAACCATCACAATCGTCGTACATCAGGTCTGATTATCTTAGAGTGCTTAGGTCTGGACTACAACAACCACATTTCTGGTCCATGGCGGGGCATCAACAGTTCCACATTTCTAACTTGTAGCAGGCATCAATAACTTGGCTAGCTCCGAAGACTTCTACAACCACGTTTTCGGTCTGTGGCGAGGCATCAACAGTTCCACATTTCTGGTCTATGGCGGGGCATCAACGATACTACATTTTTAGCTTGTACCGGGATATCAATACATGGCTAGTCTAGTGCATCACCACGCATCATGCAATCATAAATTCAATTTCATGCTTAACAAATTTTAAACTAGAATATACTCTTGCATATTTGGATATATATGAATACCGCAACTCATCCAATCCAAAATTAATAACATGTGAAACGTAATTCATATAGAACCATTCACATTTAATAAATAAATATTCAATGAAGAGCCATAAAATACAAAAAAAACTATTGATGCAAAAAAATAATTATAAATAGATGATTTATGTCTAGGAATTCTTTTCTCTACTGGTGACAAATTTAACACTCCATATACCAATCCGCATCCAGATCCTCGATTTAGGTATGCTAAGGAACTCGCTCGACATCCTCCAGTCCAAAAAATTATCCTCTGATATGATCAATCTTAATATTAATAAATAAATTTCATGGTATAACAATTATTGATAAAGAACCACCTTCTATCAAGGTTTATCAAGGATCCACCCACTAATCCTTTGATTCTACCTTTACAACCTCCCTAATTCATAGGAAAAAAAATTTTAGAGAGAGAAATTGGAGAGAAGAGATATGAGAGAGGAAAGAGGGAAATTTCTTTTCTTTTTTTCCTTTTTCTTTTTCTTTTTCATTTTCTTCTTTTCTCTTTTCTCTTCTGCTCGGCCCGAACATGGGACCATGTGCTCCCTGTTCATTCCCCTAAGACCTGAGGGTTCTTGCTGGGAAAAGGGTGTGCTCCCCGTTCATTCCCCTAAGACCTGGAGGTTCTTGCTGGGAAAAGGGTGGCTGAGGTTATGATCCATGCTCGTACAGCTATGGGGCCATGGTTCGATAGTCGATGGTGATGGGCGGCACCAGAAAAACAAAAGAAAAGGGGTGGAACAAGGGTTCTTTTCATGAAATATTCTGGTAATTTGCCGGCCCAAATCCCATGCAACCCAACCTTCTAACGATCGGAAGAAGGGAAGGAGAACCGAGCTAACCTTGGTTCTAGTGAGGTGTCATGGTTGATTCATTGAAAAACCCTTGAAGGTTCGTTGTCGAAATCAAAGGAAATCGGGGGCTCTTCCTTGTTGGTACGAACGGGATTTGGGGGGATGGGGTGGCTTGAGGAAGGAGGGTTGGCCCTTTTTATAGACCATTCCCAAGGTCTTGGGGCTGCGCGAGTATCCTATTCCACAATGGAGTCGAAGAAGAGGAAGACTCCAATTGGGAATCTTCCTTCCCTTCTTTTTTTTTTCCTTTTTTCTTGGTTATTTCAAGTGGGCCTAAGCCCATGGGCCGGGTATTACGACTTGTCTCTGATAAAGTAGCACACCTCTAAAAATGGATAGAAACTAATATTGCATTGCGACCTTACTACTAGTTTATGCTAGGTAGTTTGTATAACAAGTATCTTATGAATGAGATAGGTTAATGAAAACTACTTGGGCCAAAAATTATCTAGGACACCATAGAAGATATTAAACTCAAATACAATAACATAATAAACTTAAAAGCAAGGATCGCTGAACCGGACCGGTGGCCAATCGGCATGGTTCGGTCATATAAAACGGGTCCTAACATTTATCAAATAAAAAAAATTAAAGAACCGGCCTGAACCGTGACAAACTGGTCGGTTCGGCCGGTTCGTGACCGGTTCGGTCTGGTTCGAACCGGTTCAAACTAGTTTTTTTTGCTTTTCCTGTTTGGCACTGTAAATGCCATATGGATGGGTGTTTTAATAAAGAAAGAGAGGCAGAGAGCTCTCAAGCTCTCTGTCTCTTTTGCAGTTAGCTTCAATGAAGGAGAAAAATTAATTTTTCTTCTATTTCAAGGTAATCAAACGTCCAAAAATTGAAGATGAAGGTAGATTCAAGGTACGTAGAGCTTTTTTTTCCTCTTTTCCTCTTCCCTCTTTTTTTGTTAAAATTCATGAAAAATAGAAAATTGAGTAATACTGTCAAATTTTTTTGCTGGACATGATTTTAGAGTATGTGGTAAATCTAGGATAGATCTACATAATGATACCAAGATCTTGATTTTTTATTAAGTATATAATTTTTTAAATTAAAAATTAATTTTAGAATAAAAAATTAATAAAAAATTAATTAATAAAAAATTATAATTATATATTATTACTATGGGGCTTTTAAGCTATTCTTATCATAAATTTCGTATCGATTTATCCAAGTTTTGATGTCTTATGAATAGTACTTTAGGTCTTAAATTGAAAAAAAAAGTATTTTTTAATGCATTTCGAGGGTCTTAAAAAATATATGTAGCATGTATGATGGAATCCTACATGAATCTAAGATCAAATTTTTTTGTATAATATTTTTATTTTTTAAATTTTTTAAATAAAAAAATAAAAAAATATTTAAATTAAAAAATTAAAAAAATTAGGTTAACAAAGTATTAATTAATAACATTATTATTGATCTTATATGCAATTTACATATTCATGTATGGATCCGTTGAGGAAGAATCCGGAGCATAATATTGGTTGGTTGCATGGAAAAATGCTCTCGGGTCAGCATCACTGGAGGTGTAAATGATATAATGTATAATTCAAAGGTGGGGGGTAACAAGGTTGAAGCAACACTTGGCTGGCAGCTATTCTGATATATCTGCATGTCGATAGTGTCTACAGGAGGTCCATTAGTTAATGAAGTATTTTGCTGATTTTAAAGCTGAAAAGCAAAGAACATAAAAGAAGATAGAGATGGACTGCAGAGCTGCACAACCACCTTATTACTCCAGGGAGTCAGAGGGAGCATTTATTCCTTCTGATGAGGAGGCACAGATGGAGGCTGGCATTCTGGCGAGCTTGTATAAGCAAAGCTAGGTAGAGGAGACGGGAGGCATAGATAGTGATTTGGGCCATCAACTTTTGAATCGGGATCGGGATCCGGCTCTGCTAGTATTGCAGGAGAATCTTAGATAATTTAAGAGGACCTCCTCAGTCAGAGAGCTCGTCAAGAGAGGCATCAGCCATATTGCATCCATGTTGGGAGTATTTGGTAGTAGAAGGAAGTCCTCCAGGGACATTCCAGCAAGAACCACTATCCATGATGTCGATCCACATGGCCTTCCTAGCAGAGATTCCAAGCAATAGAGGATTAACACCATGCTAAAAAAGGATAAAAAGAAAGATGTGGCGGGCCATTGGATCTTGATTTCATTTGTCATATCCCAGTGTATGCAGCAGACAATCCATATTATCGCTCTGTTATTTTATTTATACAGGTTGTTGGTGCAGGTGTAGATCCTCCAGGATCGAGGGATATTTATGGTGAGTTTCCGGACCGTAATAAGGAGCTAGAAAATTGGATTGCCTCTTATTAGAGCTAGTGGCTCGTGTATGGGTTAACAGTGATGTAATGATTTGATAGTCCTACTAGATGGAGCACCATCAACTTATTGTGATGAAATTTTTTTTCAGAAATCTATTGATGCTTCAAATTAGGTGCACGACACTAGTTATATCCTCGGATTAATGGAGGTGATTGATCAGGTGGAAAAGTATAATGTCATGCAGGCATCACAGATAATGGATCATAGTACAGGATTGCAGGGCAGATTTTGATGCAATGATGATCACATATTTTCTGGATCCCTTGTGCTGCACATTGTATCCAGGTTCTCGGTACCGGTATCGGGAGCTGTACCGGTGGCCGGATGGTACTGGTATGGTACTGTACTGTACCGTGCCGACACGGTACGGCGTGGCGTATCGGTTTGTACTGGTACGCCATTTTTTTTTTGATTTTTTTTGATGTTTTTTGTGATTTCAAGGTTTTTATTTTATTTTTTAAGGGTTTAGGGTTTAGGGTTTAAGGAGAATTTAGTGTTTAAGAGTTCTAAACGCTTGAAATTTAAAATTTAAGATATGTCCGATTTCAAGATTTAGGACTAAATACTAATATTTAGGACTATTTCTAATTGAAATGAGATAAAAAATAATAATTAAACTAAGATTATCAGCAATTAATGAAAGTGAAATATAGCATAAACATATAATTACATACCAATGTCTAGAATCGGGTAGAGTGACGATGTCCATAAATATAGGAATCATGTATGTACTATGTAGGAAAATCGGTATATCCCTCATGCCAGGCAGCATGATACTCTAAGCTCATCCCAGGAGGTATGCATGATGAATCATAACTAATTGCAGATCCTTCTCTGATGTCCCAACTCTGAGAGCTCTCCAGAGACTGATGATATGGCAGTGCAGGGGCCCATCCAAATATACCAGTAGCAAAATCAGATCCATAAGATGCTCCGGGTTGCATGGGATAATAACCACTGGATGATGATGTCTCAGATGCACCATATGGATCATATGGACCAGAAGCTGCCGGTAGCTATGAATAAAATGATCCTGAATATGAGGATGACCCAGATACATCAATGGATCCTACTCCACGTGCAAGAGCTGTAGCTGTATCGTGCCCCGAATAACCACGCGGAGCCCATCACCTATATGGAATCGTATCACCACGGGGTCTATCAGATGGTAATCTATGATTTGTATCCTGTGTGGCATGGCTAAACTACGACTCTCCAGTGAATCGAATATGAATAAGTGGCTGCGACTCTTGTCATCCTGCCTCTCCCTGATCACTAGATCCTCCACTATCTTAAGCACTATTATCACTGTCTCTGGTATCTAAATCTGAGTGGACTGAGTGCTTCGATGGTGGTGCAACTGCCTTTTTTTCCTCTGTTTCCGGGTCTACTAGATGGTGTGGAGGGATGATGTACTATATTTGCTGGAGCCCTGTGAGGAATATGACTTGTTGCCCATTATCTAGCATCCACCCCAGCCTCACTAGCTACAAAACTGGCTGGTCGAGGAGGCGATCCTAGCTCATCAAGCTCTGGTTGCTGCTGCTGCTGACTTATGACCCACCCAATCATTGGATCTTCATCCTCATCAACATATGAACTTGCAGTGGGATCAGGGATATTTCAATTCTACTTCTTCTTGAATACATTTTAGCCTCGACCTTAAATTATAGTGTACATATACAAGATCATTGAGGCGTTTCTGTTTCAGACGGTTCCTCTGCTTGGAGTGGATAAGGCCAAATGTAGACCAGTTGCGCTCACATCCACTGGATGACACCGTCTGAGAGAGGATCTTAACTGCAAGAACCTTCAGATTTTTAGCAAATACACCAAAATGCACCCACCATTCAGCTGCAAAAGACATTACATCATCTAGAATTTTAGATTTGGCAAAATAAAAAATTTAATCCTGATATAATATTATACTTACTCCTTAGTAGTACCTACCAGGATTCATCTTTGATTTACTTCTAATCGCTATAGTGGATCCAAATGAATCCGTGCCCTTCTTAAAAAAATTAGTCTACCAGAAAAAAAATTTGTTAGCTTGTTGAAATTAATGCTCTTAAAAAATAATTCAATAATTTCAACCTAACTTCTTCAAGGCACATAGCAGCAATATCTGGATCGGGCTCCATCTTATATATAACATTGCGCAGGGCAGACATAAGATCCTCGTCCATGGCAATGTCCGGTACGGAGTACTGAAATCTCGGATTTAGATAGTAAGCTGCACATATTTTAAGAACCAGTCAAGCATACTTATATGAATCTAATTGAAACTTAATTTTTAGGGATTTCATAAATTACTACGTACCTGCTAGATGCAAATCCGAACTCATTTGATAACTCCACCATCTATCAATGATCCGGATATACTCAGATGCATATGATTGATCTGCCACTTGAATCTTTTCCTTTGCCCTTTGCATCATGAAATATAAGAAGCCCATCTGAGCATACCTCTCGGAGCCCACGGCACGAAGTATCTCATATAGAGGCTTAATAGGCTCCACTACCCTCAGCCCGCTGCCAGAATGTCTGTCTCGTCACTAAATTTTTCATATTGCTTCCCTCAGTATTTGTCTTGGCATATCTGCTCTGCTGCCACTGCTGACTGACAAACATTTGACGCAGCTCTGCTTCTTGCCAAGAAGACTATCAAGTGCAATGTAATTAGTAGCAAACCATGTGAGCCCCGGTCTTAATATTTTTTCCTTGTAAAGCTCCTCATCAATGATAAGACCCATGTATGGTTATATATAAATCTGGTGATAGACTGTGCTAGCTCAACAATCTTCTGCACCTTGCGGATTTTTTCAATATCCATCAACATGAGGTCTATACAATGTGCAGCACAAGGGATCCATAAAATATGTGGCCGCTGCTCCATCAAGATTGTCCTGCGATCCTGTACTGTGGTCCATTATCAGTGATGACTTGCCCGACATTATGCTCTCCCACCTGATCAATCACCTCCATCAATCTAAGGATATAACCGGCGTCGTGCACCTGATCTGAAGCATCAATAGACTTCTGAAAAAAGTCTTCCCATCATAATAATTCAAGAAATTGATGATGCTCCGTCTAGTAGGACCAGTCCAACCATCACACATCACCGTCAATCCATACATGGGCCACTTACTCTGATACGAGGATATCCATCCTTCTAGCTCCTCCTTATTGCTGTCTAGAAGCTGACCATAGATATTCCTCGATGCTGGAGGATCTACACCTGTACTAGCTGCCTGTATAGATAAAATAGCAGAGTGATAATATGGATTGTCTGCTACATGGACTGGGATATTACTGAAATGAAACCAGGAGATGGCTCGCCATATATCCTTCTTATCCTTTTTTAGCATTGTGTCAATCTTCTGTTGGTTGGAATCTCTACTTGAAAATGCATGTGGATTGACATTCTGGATAGTGGCTCCCTCTGGAATGTCCCTAAAAGACTTCCTTCTACTGCCAAATACTCCCAACATGGATGCAATACGGCCGGTGCCTCGCCTGACTGGCTCTCTGACCGAGGAGGTCCTCATAAACCGTCTCAACTCTCCTGCAGCACTAGGAGAAGCAGATCCCGATCCTGACTCAAAAGCTGATGGCTCGAATCGCTGTCTATGCCTAGCAGTCTCCTCCTGCTACCTCTGCTCATACAAGCTCGCCTGAATAGCAGCCTCCTCCTGCTGCCTCTTTCCTTCCTAGCTTTAAAATCAACAGTGTTTCTTCATCAATTGACGGACTTCTTGTGGATATTGTCGGCATGCGGATACATCAAGATAGCCGACAACCAAGTGCTGTTTCAACCTTGTTACCTCCACCTTTGAATTCAGTATTGCACTATTTACATCTCCAGTGATGCCGACCCGAGAGCATCTCTCCATGTAACCGGCCAATGTTCCGCTCCGGATCCTTCTACCTCGATGAATCCTTACCTGAATATTTAAATTACATAGAAGGTCTATAATAATGTTTATTAATTAACACTTTATTAACCTAATTTTTAAAATTTAATTTAATTTTTTATTTTTTATTTAAAAAATTCAAAAAATAAAGAAAAATAAAAAAAATTTAAATTTTAGATTCATGTAGGATTCTATCATATATGCTACATATATTTTTTTAAGATCCCAGAAATGCATTAAAAGTCAGTTTTTTTCAATTTAAGACCTACGGCACTATTATTGAGATGCATTAAAATTTGAATAGATCGACGTGAAATTTATAGTGAGAGTAGCTTACGAGCCCTAGATTAATAATTTATAATTATAATTTTTTATAATTAATTTATTAATTTGAAATTAATTTTTAATTTAAAAAATTATATACTTAACAAAAAATCAAGATTTTAGTATCATTGTGTAGATCTATCCTCTATCTACCGCATACTCTAAAATCATAGCCAACAAATAAATTTTAACAACATTTCTTAATTTTTTATTTTGCACGGGTTTTAATAAAAAACTGATACAAAAGAGGGAAATACGGAAAAAGAAAGGTATACATACCTTGATTTTATCTTCCTCTTCGACTTCTGCAGGTTTGATTGGGTTGAAAAGGATTAAGGCAATTTTTTTTTTCGTCGTTTTTGTTTCCGCAGGTCTGCAGCAGAAAGCTCGTAAGAGCTCTCTGCCCTTTCATTCCTTAAAACCAATGACAGCCCCCCCAAAGCAAGTCACATGGCTACAGTATCCATGTGATAAAAACAAAAAAAAACAGCCCCTACTTGCCCGTATCGAGCCGAATCGGGTGGTTCGGTCTTGTTTCGACCGGTTCAGCACCGGTTCGACCCGGTTCGGTACAGTAAAGAATTTCTTTTTTATTTTTATGGGACCGTTTCGATTTATAAGGCCGAACTGTGCCGGCCAGCCACCGGTCCGGTTCGGTATGCCCTGAACCGATCGGTTCGGCATGGTTCGGAAAACCCTGCCTTATGTTGATGGATATTGGACAAATCCGCAAGGTGCATAAGATAGTTGAGCTAGTACAGATGATTACTAGATTCATATATAACCATACATGGATCTTATCATTGACGAGGAGCTTTACAGGGGCGAAGTACTGAGACTAGGGGTCACATGGTTTGCTACTAATTACATCGCACTTAATAGTTTTCTTGGCAAGAAAGTAGAGCTGCGTCAGATGTTTGTCAGTCAGGAGTGGCAGCAGAGCAGATATGTCAGGGCAAATGCTGTGAGAGTAATGTCGAGAATATAGTAACAAGACAGACATTCTGGTAGCGGGCTAAGAGGATAGTGGAGACTATTAAGTCTCTATATGATAGTGGAGACTATTAAGTCTCTATATGAGATACTTCGGGCCGTGGACTCTGAGAGAGATGCTCAGATGGGCTTCCTGTATTACATGATGTAAAGAATAAAGAAAAAGATCTAAGAGGCAGATCCAACACATGCTACTGAGTATATCCGGATCATTGATGGATGGTGGAGTTATCAAAAGAATTCGGATTTGCATCTAGCAGGTATGCAGTAATTTATAAGGTTCCTAAAAATTTAAATTAAATTAGATTTGTATAAGTATACTTGACTAATTCTTAAAATATATGTATAGCTTACTATCTGAATTCAAGATTTCAATACTCCATACCGGACATTGCCATGGATGAAGAGCTTATGTCTGCCTTACGCAATGTTATCTACAAGATGGAGTCCGATTTAGATGTCGCTGCTATGTGCCTAGAAGAAATAAGTTAGGTTAAAATTGTTAAGTGATTTTTATTAGTTTAATTTCAATAAGTAGCACATGATAACAAAACTATTTTTTTACAGACGAAATCTTTTAGGGAGGGCATAGATTTTTTTGGATTCACTGTAGCAATCAAAAGTAAATAAAAAATGAATCCTGGTAGATACTACTAAGCACCAAGTCTAAATTTGGATTCATATTGATTTTTTTTATTTTGCTGAATCTGAAATTTTAAAATGATTTAATGTCTTTTGCAGTTGAATGGTGTGTGCATTTTGGTGGATCTGCAAAAAATCTGAAAGTTCTTGCAGTCAAATCCTCTCCCAGATGGTGTCATCCAGTGGATATGAGCGTAATTTGTCTATATTTGGCCTATCCATTTCAAGCAGAGGAACCGTCTGAAACAGAAATGCCTCCATGATCTTGTTTATGTACATATAATTTAAGGCTGAGGCTAAAGTGTATTTAGAAAGAAGTTGAATTGAAATACTCCGATCCCATTGCAAGTACATATGTTGATGAGAATGAAGATCCAATGACTAGATAGGTCTTGAGTCAGCAGTAGGAGCCAGAGCTTGATGAGCCAGGATCGCCTCCTCGACCAGCCAGTTTTGTAGCTAGCAAGGCTGGGGTGGATGCTGGACAATGGGCAACAAGCAATATTCCTCACAGGGCTCCAGTAGATAGAGCACATCGTCCCTCACCATTTATTCGGTCCGGAGACAGAAAAAGGAAAGGCAGCTGCATCTCCATCGAAGCACTCATTTCATTCAGATTCAAATATCAGAGAGTGGTGCTAGTGCTTCTTCAGATAGTGAAGGATCTAGTGATCAGGGAGGGATTAGAGGATAGAAGTCACAGTTGCCTATTCATATTCGATTCACTTAGGAGTCGCAGTTTAGCCATGCGATACAAGATACAGATCATGGAGCACCAGCTGGTAGATCCTGTGGTGATACGATTTCATATAGGCGATGGGTTCCGTGAGATCATTCGGGACACGATGTAGCGTAGCTCTTGTACATGGAATAGGATTCATGGATGTATCAGGGTCATCCTTGTTGCGGGATGTTATCATGCGAGAGATTAACATAAGGCAATTTTCAGAATCAGGGAGCAATTGACTTCAGATTTTATAAAGTTTTAATTTCCAAAAAGATTAAGAATAGACAGGGTGATCATGCAAAGATCAAAGTAACTACCCACGAATTAAGATTCAACAAAGTAATAAGGAACATGATCCTAGGGTTGAGAAACCACTAATTAGAACATGCTCTTCTTCAACAAGTCAGAACGTGTGAGAAGGGATGGATTTGCATACCTGGCAATGATTGTTTTCATCTTGCTAGATTGGGTCACACAATTCTCGGGATTGGAGCCTAAAGGAAGAGGCCGTTTACCTGCGGATGTTCCGGCTTTTCTTCAGATGGTCCGAAGGCAAGGAGGACTTCTTCTAAGGATCGTGGCACCTGAGGGATCCTGCAAACACCAAGGATTAGAGATCTGTGATGTATGAAAAATATGGAGGAAAGAGTTGGGGGTAGAAAGGAGGTAGAAGAGGAAGGCGCTTGGTGTGGAGAAGTGCTCGGCTGCTTGGCATGGAGAAGGGGCTTGGCGGCCTATAGTATGGCGGCTAAGGTTTGGAGGTTGGAACAAGTGTTAGGCCTCTCACCCTCTCCCTCACGGAGTGTCAATGCTCAAGAGCATAGGAAAACAAGAGATTCTTTCATTCATCAAAAAATATTTCTTACAAGAGGGAGGAGGGGTATTTATAATTCACCCAATCCTCTTAGACTCCCTTTCAAAGTTGGATTGTATACATGGAATAAATAGAAAAGGGGGGACGCCACAAAATTTCCATCTTTGCTGGTTATACATGGACATAAGGAGAGAAGAAAAAGGGGGCGCCCGCTTGGTTTCTTCCTTTGCTTGGGGCGGTTTGAGTAGGATAAGGAGGGTGCCAATTTGATTCCCTGTTTGCTTGGGATGGCTTGAGTGGGGACCAAGGGAGGTGGCGCATGAAGTCTCCCCTTCCTTTGCTTCAGTGGGACCAGTGGAGGTGGCGCATGAAATCTTCTATCCTTGCTTGAGTGGGGTCCAGTGGAGGTGGCGCATGAAATCTTCTACCTGGATGTAAGTGGGGTCCAGTGGCTCTTCTCTTAGTCTTGACTCAGATAAAAGAAGTCAAAATTACAGGACTCAAGATGGACTCACTTGACTGGACTCAGATGAAAACAAATGGATTCAACTTTATCAAATGGACTCAATTGACTCAGGACTGATGGACTCAAATGCCTAAGCAATCCATAATGAGCTCTGACTTGGATGCAGCATCTTTTTGATTCTGGTGCCCGCACCAATTCTCATATTCAGGATCCTCCTACCTGTAGCTACCGGTAGCTTGTGATCCATATGGTTCATATGGTGCATTTGAGACATCATCTCCGTTGGTTATTATCCCATGCAGTCCGGAGCATCTTATGGATTAGATTTTGCTACTGGTATATTTGGATGGGCCCCTCCATAGCCATATCATTAGTCTCTGGATACCTCTCAGAGTCGGAATCTCAATGAGGGATCTGCGATGAATTACGATCCATCACGCATACCTCCTGAGATGACCTTACAGGACTATCATGCTGCTTGGCTAGAGGGATTTACTAATTTTCCTACGAGTACAATGATCTCGATATTTATGAACATCGACATTCTACCCGATTCTAAACATTGGTATATAATTATATTTATATGTTACCTTTCATTTTTATTAATTGCTGATAATCTTATTTTAATTATCATTTTATATCTTATTTTAATTAGAATTCATGTATTAGCATTTTTTAAATCCTAAATCCTAAACCTTGAATCTTAAACTCTAAATCTTAAATCCTAAAGGCCTAAATACTAAATCCTAAGGCCTAAACCCTAAAAAAAATCTAAAATCCATTAACAAAAAAAAGATGTGCCGGTTCATAATGGCACGCCTACCGTACCGTGTGTCGATATGGTACCGGGAACCTTGCCTAAACGTTAATTAGTGAACCAGAAAACTTATGCAAATAATAATTCAAGAATATCAGTTTTTAGGTGAATGGTTATATTTGTTTCTTTTAATGGAATTACAAACTCTAGATCCAAAGCATGCTTGAGACAGGAATAAAGAAAGCTGGAGGCAATGTTGGAGCCTTGGAGGATAATTAAAGCAGTAAAATGGGAGAGGTTTGAGCAAGGATCATGGTACCATTCCGAACCGCCTGGTTAAGGGCATACCGTACTGTACTGGTCAAAAGCCAGTATGGTTCATCTATAAAAAATGATCCAGAGTGCCGGATCATTGAAAAAAATAAAAAAATTCTATATCATACCGGTATTGTATGGATGGTACCATACCGGTACGTACCATCTGGTTCGGGCCTAGTTCTGCCCGGTTCAAGTCTAGTTTAGGCCCGGTTCTGTCTGGTTTGAGTCCGGTTCGGGTCCGATTCAGGTCAAACAATTAGCCACGTAGAGGGAAGGAGCTTTTTTAAATTTTATAGATCCGGTACGGTACTATACCATATCGGTCAGTGACCGGTATCAGGCCCGATACCAGTTCGGTATTTCTTCGGTTTGAGTTAGCAAGACTTCAAGGTGGTGTTTGGTTCTCGTATTCCACCCAGAATAAGCCCTTATTCTAGTTTATTCTCCCAAACAGCTCCAAAAATTAAGGTGGGCCACCCTAGAATTCATATTCTGGTTAATGGGTTGTAATTCTAGGATTGGTATTCCGTAGTGCACCATGGAATACCTTATTCAAGGATGTTTTATTCCCCCGCCATCGAGGAGTAATGGTTGTCATTTATGAAAAATAGCTAAAAGAGAACTTGACACTAACCCCAGCCATGACCATAATTTCTATCTCGATCTCAATCTCTTGCTTTGCTACTCTCGCTCTTTGGAAGAGATGGCGATCTCCATTTGCTTCTTTGTCCTCGCTTTGACGTTCGGATTACCCACGGCAGCCTCCTTTGCCTAGGCTCCCAAACTTGCCCCCATGAGGCCCCCCACCACCACCCCCATTTGCCCTCCGATCTTGGCTCTTGTCGGTCCCTCGACCCCAACACCTGCTCGTCTCCCCATCCTTAGGCCCCGTCGACACCCCCCGGCCTCCACCCTGATACCCTCCCCCCCTAATTGCCTCCCCTTTGGTCCCTCCAACGGCCGCCACCCCCTCGAGCTCTCCTGCAAGCCTTCGCCCACCACCATTGCTGCCCCGTCGTCCCAACCCCCCTCCATCCTCAGGGTTGACAGCCAAGGTTTTAAATCTTGTGAGATGAGGCTGTCCCGATTTTTTCATAGAACGGGATGCACCGGCATCCCATCCCGTCACAACACTCGGGATAGGGGATGTTCCAAGGTGCCTCGATTGGAATGCTGGCAGGATGTCTTGTCCCAATACATGGGATGGTATCTTATCCCGGTGTCCCACGGGACATCCTGTAGGGATCTGAATCCTTGTCACAACGCCCGTTATCAGTTGGATTGTAGTCGCTGCACCGTTGTCGTTGCTTGCACGTTCTAGGGGTGTGCGATCTCTTTAGCGCTTTCTTCACCGTTGATTCTTTATCATGTGATCATACTATTATATTCTTGGCCAGGGGTATTTTTGGGGTTTTCAAAAAATTCTTCCTCTATTTTTCATGAAATTAAAACTTATTTCCTTGTCAACCAAACACTAGTTGGTATAACACTGCATTAATTGCACTGAAATAAAGGTGGAATACTATATTTCCAACCAAATAGAAATTTGGAAAAACAACGGTGAAAAGCTATTCTTCGAGAATTCGTATTCCTATTTTAGGAATAAAATTTGGGTTTCCAAACACTACCCAAGAGTATAGAAAAGTTTAGAAAGTCAGGTGGAAGGTTTGGGTATGGACCTTATCATCTATAAAGAAGAGGGTAGGTTCTTGGTTGAACTGCTATCTTACTATGGTTGTACTTGTATCGTTGGCCCTTGACATAAAATCTAGAATGGTTTTGTTGGGTTCATGGTTTAAGAAAATCATTGAGCAGTTACAATTGTTATAATACATTATAGGTGTATACAAATAGAACTCATGAACTGGATTCGTAAAGTTTAGCCTCCATTTAACATACTTCAGTGGTCGTACACGTTCATGGAAAAATTTGCCACTACTTGATGATAGTAACTTCTATTCTTACTTTCAATTACATGCTTGAAATAGAGATTTCATGATGAATGGAGTATGGGGAACAGGGATTTTTTTAAAATTTTTGAATAAGGTAAGATGCACTTAATTGGAGATATGAATATAACATATGTCCACTGACTAGGTATTTTAGAAAATTATTGAGAAATCCAAAATTCAACGAAATGGCTGATTTATATATTATCTTGCTATCTTGACTCTTAAACATACTTTGATTGAAGCAAGGTTTGCTGCAGGGTTTGCGGTACCATCCCATACCGCCCGGTATGGGACGTACCGTACCGGCCAAGAGCCGGTACAGTTCACATATAAAAAACGGTCCGCACCTCGGACTGTTAAAAAAATTAAAAATAATAAAATATGTACGGTACGGTATTGTAGCATACCATATCGTACCGCCCGGTTCAGCCTGGTTCTAGCTCGGTTTGGCTCGGTTCGGGTATGGTTCAGGTCTGGTTTAATATTCTTTGCTTGAGAGAGAGGAAGAAGAGAGTTTTTTATCATTTTTTTAGCCTCGGTACACGTACCGGTACGGGTCCCGGTACCGATTCAGCGATCCTTGGTTTGCTATCTTCGTATTGGCTCTGTATTTACAGTAAGAGATGGCGAGACATACCAAGTGTCAGTACGATATGACTGGTTTGGTATTGGTACTATATGGTAATAGGGTGCAAATGGGTCGGGTCGGATCGGGTCATGAGTGACCCCGATCCGACCCGGTTCTTTGATCGGGTCCTAATATTAGACCTAAATCCAACTCACTAGAAAATCAGATCGGGTCAGGCTGGGTTTACTATTATAATTTTCAACCTAACAAATCATTCGGGTTGGATCAGGTTCATAAATAATCCGGTTCTAATCTAAAAAAATTAGATCTAGATTAAATATGATCTAGATAAAATATAGATAACAATATTTCAATTATTACATAGCTAATTATTAACCATAAAAAAAATAACAAACAATATTATTTTCAAAATAAATTAAGATATAAAAGTAATTATAACTCTATTTCTATATTAAAAATATGTTTTATATAAATTTTAAATTATAATTTAAAGGTTCAAATAGATATGATCATAATAGTATTAGTATATTCGAGTCGGGTCAGGTCGGGTTAGGTCCAAATTCAGTAAACCTAGACCCGACTTGGAAAATGGAACGGGTCTAATTTTAGAACTCGACCCGGGTCCACGGGTCCATAAAAACGGGTTGCATCGGGTCTAAACGGGTCGGGTCGGGTTGGGTCACAGGTTAACCCGATCCATTTGCAGCCTTAATGGTATACTTAGTATGGTATGGTATTGACTGATAAGGCAAACCTTGGATTAAAGTAATGCCAACATGAAAAACTAAATAAATAGGATGTAAGTAAAAGACAATAGTTTATGAAATGAATGATGTTTTCGGAGGCATGGAATTCTGAGTAACCTGGAGTAAGTGGCATCTATTTTCATCATTTTGGAATATCTTACAGCTTCTTACATTGTTTTGATCCCGTCATAATTTGTTATCTTGTTGTTTAAGGCCATTTAGCTAATGAGAAGGGCAATTATATTAAAGTTTTTGGCTAGAACCGTGGCCTACTTTTGTACAACTGCTAAGTGCTAACCACCTTTATATTGCTATCGTTATATGCTTAAATAATATTCTTTTGGTAGGTAACTATTATTGTTACCATGATTTCAAGTGATCACATGATTCCAGAGAACACATGACAATCCATAATATTTTTTTGTTAATGTGATCCCATAATATTTTCCTTTGTTGGCATTATTGTATATCATTTTTTTTGTTAGCATGATTTTGTATCAGCTAATATTATTTTCCTTGTATTGAGTTTGTACACTAGTATTATTATATGTACTTGAGATGTATTGTATGTGATTGAAACAGAGATAATAAAATCCTTTTTCTCTTTATTTTTCTCTCATTTTTTCTTCTATAAAGTATAAATATTTTAACATGGTATCAGAGCCACCAATCACTTGCTTTTGTTGTGGCCATCAATGTTGTATCTACAAGCCTTGAAGATCCCCGTTGTCGATTCATCAATCTCTGTTTTTCTATAGATCATCTTTTTTTCATAGATTTGCATATTCTCTATTTTTTGATAGATTAATATAGAAAATTCCTTATTTTTTAATGACACCATGGATCCTCTATCGCTTTTCTCCTTTGCTTCAAATCTTCGGTCATCTCTCCTTATCATCATGCTGGCCTTCTCTTTTGTGATATTTTTGTTTACGAGGATCATCGGCCTTCGGCTGCCTTCTCATTGAGTACTAGCCTTCTTTCCTATGGTATTTTTGTTTGTAAGAATCATCGGCATTTGACTTTCTTCTCTTTGAGCATTAGCTTTACTGTGACCACTATCATCTATATCTTCTCATAGTCTTGTCATCTAAATCAGTCATACTAACAAACAAGGAACACCGAACTAGTACCGAGCCCCGTACCGGTCACCAACCGATACCATACCGTACCGTACCATACCATACCGGACTCACAAAATCTTTAAAAAATTCTTTCCCTCTCTATCAAAAAATTGTTTGATCTGAATCGGGTACGAGCCGGACCTGAACTTGGCCAAACCGGGCGGTACGGTACTGTACTGTATGGAATATAATTTTTTTTTTAACGGTCCAAAGTGCTGGACCGTTTTTTATATATATGAACCGTACCGACTCTTAGCCGGTACGGTATGGTACGTCCCATACCGGACGGTATGGGATGGTACCGCAAACCTGCTAACAAATATGTCAAGTTATCATACTAGCTTCTGAGTATATTCATGATCTAATTTCCAAACTCAAATAGGCACTTACAGTATCATTTTAAGTTTGAGGGGAGTGTTAGCATAATTTTAGGTGATCACATGACAATCCATAATATTTTTCTGAATCAGAGACACAAAATTCTCTCTCTATTTTTTTCTTTTTTTTTGCTTCCGTAAATATTTAAACAGTCGGTATGAAGGTTTTTTCAGTTAAAGCATGTAAACTTTTGAAAAGACAAATATGTGTATCAGGATACTAATTGTACAAAATTGATGATTCTATATCAAAAGTCCTTTTAAACAATGACTTGTCGACACTAGTTAGTGCTAGTGGTATCCGTGTTCATTATGTTTACTCCGAAGAGAAGCAACTTGTATGACAAAATATGCATGAGTAACCGTATATGAAGTAAACATGCTTTATTATGCTTAATGATAGGATTCTTATTCAAGGCTTTGAAATTTCAACCAAGTCGATATGTATTTCTCTATACACATTGTACCAACAACTTGTCAATAGGGAGCTTCATTTGAACAAAAATTGCTTGAATAACCTGTGTATCACCCGAACCAAGGGTGAATCAAGCAGGTTGGTGGCAGACTCAAGTCAATTCACCCTAAACCTGTCCAAACCACTCCCAACTGAGAGGCATGGCAGAGCACTGCTTCAAAAGTGAATTAAAGGGTGATTTTCTCTTGTTTGCCACCATTTGAAGGTGGAAAAAGAGGAAAAGGGGTTGGGTAATACGAGGACCTTCACCTCGCGTTGATGGATCTACAATAATTTTCAAGCTATAAGTTCATTCTAGTTTGGTAATTTTCTTCCCTATACATTCTTAAAAAGATTTATTAGTAATTCAATCACTAATTCGTGAATAATCAGTAAAATTAGAGGAAATGTATCAGATTGGGTCTAAACTGTTTTTATCTACAGATTCATGCTCAATAACATAAATCCAAGACCCAAATTATCAAATTTTAGGGTTTTGCTTGATTAGACAAATATCATGTTAATTTGAAAATAACCAAGCGATTTGTGTTTGTTCAGGATGATTTTTGAATACATTGCCAGTAAGGGGCTTATATCTACCCAGACTACCCTTCAGAATGGCATTTCTAGCTATTATTTTTTTTAAAAAAAGTTTTACAAAAATAAATTTTAAAAATAAAAATTGATAATATTTAAAGAAAAGGTAGCATGTTTGTAGTGATGATGTTGTATGCTACTAAATTTGATCCACAATAGGTGCAATTTATGTGTGCTTAGGTTACACTGAAACTTTTTTTAAAACTAAGATCTTGGTCATCTTGGTGGATGGTTGAGACAAGATAAACCAAAATGTCAGTTTATTTCTTCCCACATGCAAAATAACGAAAACCAAAAGGATCAAATTCGCCAGGAATTATCATAAATTTCAAATCAATTGACAAAAACATCTCCATTTGGGTCAATTTTCTTGTATGTTCTGCAATAAGACCAATCTATGAAAGCCCTTAATCGAAAAAAAAGAGATCATTTTGAATTTTTTAGTATTATTTTAGAGTTAAAAATAATTATTATTCAAAAATTGAAAATTTTGATGTTTTGAAAACATAGGTATAGCACGTAATTAGACACAATTTGTGAAGATAAGTAATGTCATTTTATGAAAATAGTTATATTGACTTTCAATTTTAGTCAATTAGGAATATATGTGTTGAAATATTGTTAAATCACCAAGAAGAGGAAAAAATGTTGGACTAGAAATTGAATTCTCTAAGAAAGTGCAAGCAATGAAGATGCACTTCAAGCCATGCTTTAAACAATTTGAAAAATTAAAAACTGATAAAAGATATGGATAAGTAAGCTAATGTCCATAGTGGGACTGTTGATGATAGTAGTGGATCATTTGAATGATTTTGGATTGCAGTGTTGCTATTGTTATATGTTATTTAATATTTCTTTTTGTTTACTTGCATTTCAATTGCTACATTTAATATATATGAAATTGCAAGTTATATGATGTCATCTGATATTTATGCATGATAATGATTTCAGTATGTACAGGAAACCTTGGTCAGGTATTTAACTTAATACACCCATCTTATTTCTTGCAAAAAATGTAGCATTTGGACAAGAAATATAAATAAAAAAAGTCATATTGGAAGCTGAAAAAGCTGTCAATGGTGTTCTTGGCATATCTAGGCATCGCCATCAATACTCCTTGTTGGCATGGTCATTGATATGACACATGCCATACATCACACTTGATCGAAAGAATATTGATCCTTGGTACTTGGAACCTTGCTCTTATTATTTTATCTTGTTTTCTTTCTAAATACACAGTATCTGGAATTGTAAAAAGAAAGATTTTTT
Organism: Areca catechu; assembly: GCA_021397845.1. Classification (NCBI taxonomy): domain Eukaryota; kingdom Viridiplantae; phylum Streptophyta; class Magnoliopsida; order Arecales; family Arecaceae; genus Areca; species Areca catechu. The sequence continues at coordinate 33,666,707 of CM038041.1, forward strand.
TTTTTTTTTAGAAGGCAAGAATCTGAGTCTATGATCATGTTCTGAAAAATAGTTGGACTTTATTTTGAACCAATGATACCCTTGCATTCTGAGTGAAACATTACTTGAAACACACATTGCACATCCTTATATGACCACTAGATATAAGAGCAGTCCAATACTGAGAATTGGATTATTTGAAAGGGAGAATGTTTTTGGTTTTGTTTTTAACTTATGAAACTTTTTGTAAAAAGAAAATGTTTTTGGTTTTAGTTTTAACTTATGAAGCATATATTGGATTCTATCCACTCATATATATTGGAGCAAACAGAAGGAAATAGTTTTAACAATGGAAAGTGGCTTTTTCCCATTCCTAGTTCAAGATATTTGGTGTGTTCTGCGTTGTTCCAGAAAATCCTTTAGAACTATCTAAACCATAATAATCATGCTTTGCTCAGTTATTTCCTAAATCACAAGAAACTTTCATTTTGTTCAATCTTACTAGTAAGCCTAGTCTTTGTTGAATGCTTCCATCATTACTAACTTCTAAACCTAGTAATTTCCAGGATTGGTTGCAGTTGAAAATCTGTAGTTTCACATTGTTTCCTGAGGTAAAATTTGAACATAGATGGCTTATTTGATCACTCTCGGAGGCATGCCATATAATTAGTCATTCACTTTATTTTTAGTGCATATGCTCATTTTATCTATTAAATCACAATAATTTCATTCTTTATTCATTTTGCAGGGGAAACAGATGATGTTAATGTTTTAAGTCTACGTTCACGACAAATGAAGAACTTCCATGTGGCATCAATGATCTCTCAGGTAGAAATATCTTGGAACAGTTATGATGCCATTATGTTGTTTTCGGGTTTATAATATATTCATATATTTAGGCAACATTGAACTATATTTAATTCTTTATCCGATAAAAAATAAGATATTTGTCTGCTATCAAACCAGTCCTTGTAGTAGATATTTTTTCATTTTGGATAGTTATATCCATGGTTTGTCGTACCATCCTGAACTACTCGGTTCGAGGCACATCAAATTATACCAAGGGTGAACCAATGTAGTTCCACTACTTGATTTGGAAATTCTAGAATGGGAAAGGGATGAGGTGGGGGGAGAGGGCTTGAAATCCCTTATCACCTCCATAGGCCATAAGGGGTTGCCCTTGTTTCGAAACCAAATAGGGGTGGAGCCTGCTAAGTTTTCTATTAGCTTATTATCTGTTAGTAACTAAATCTCTAGGATGTAGTGACTTTTTTCCTAATTCTTGTGTCATCCAGGATCTCAAGACAAAGAGGGCGATTAGTGGAGGCCATGAGAAAGGACTCTACTAATTTGATAACTTCAGGAGATCTATTCCTCAGTGTTGCTGCCACTTCTGTTCATGATGTATCTATCCTTTAATGGCACACTCGTCTGGGACATCCATCAATTCGTTTTCTTGATCAGATAATTCATTCTGTATCCAGTGAGTCTATTTTTGAGTGTGAAGCTTGTCAACTAGGCAAACACACATGTTAGTCCTATCCTAGTAGTACTAGGTCTAGAAGTTCTGCACCATGTGATATCATCCATTTTGATGTCTGGGGTTCATTAAGGATCCCCTCTATCTGTGGTCATGTTATTTTGTGTTATTTATAAATGATTATTTTTGGATGACATGGCTTTATCTTTTGAAAAGTCGGTTTAAGATGCTTGACATATTCACCTTTTTTTATCATGAAATAAAAATTCAGTTTGATGTTTTCATCAAAATTCTTAGAACTGACAATGCTTTGGATATGTTCAATCTAAATTGGCAATCTTCTGTCAAAATCATAGTATTGTCCACCAAACATCTTGTATTTATATCCCTTAGCAAAATGGGATAGCAGAATGTAAAAACTGTCATCTTTTAGAAGTTGCTCGAATAATCCTATTTCATATGTCCATTCTTAAGATGTTTTGGGATGATGCTCTACTTATTGCATGTTTCTTGATTAATCGTGCTCCCTCACGTGTTGTGAATAAAAAATCTTCTCTCCAAATTGTCTTTCCCAAAGAGTATTTTTCAATTCCACCTAAAGTTTTTTCTGTTGTTGCTTTGTTTATCTACATAATGTCCCAAACAAGTTGTCTCCTAGGATTGTTAAGTGCATCTTTATTAGATATTCTCAAACTCAAAAGGGGTATAGATGTTATGATCATATAAGTAGGAGAACATTTGTTAGTTCTGATATTATTTTTTTTGAAACCACACTCTATTATTCATTTAAGGTTCTGCATTTAATAAGTCTATTATTTTTAGTCCAATTTCCTTGCTTATTACCTAATGGATGTAGAAGACCCTACTTTGAAGGCTATAGAGTCATCAAATTAGATTGAAAAACTTCTACAGATTTATTCTAGGTGCAAGAAAATTGACTATGATAGATCTCCTGAAGCTGAAATATCTACTAATATCTCCACTAATCCTCCTAGTCCTATAGATCCAACTCAGTTTGAACTTGACATTCCCATAGTCTTGAGGAGAGGTAAAATATCTACGACTCATCTTATATCAAACTACACTTCTATCCAAGGATCCCAGTACTGGTATCGAGACCCATACTAGTGGCTCGCTGGTATGGTATGGTACCGGTACCATACTGTACTGACACTTGGTAGGTGAGGACCGGCACATCCAATTTTTTTACTGGCATGCCCAGTTTTTTTTGTTTGATCTTCGAATCGGCACGCCCAATTTTTTTATTTTGATCTTTTTAGGATTTATTAAATATTTTTTAGATCTAAATAGATGTTTGTTGATGCTAATTGATGCTTGTATCACTTCAAAACACTACGAAATATTGTCTAGCCTCCAGCCATGATATATTATTTTTGAAAAAAATTCAATAAAGTAAGATTACAAGTAATTAATTAAAGTGAAAGGTGAAATATAAACATAATTATATACTAATATTTAGAATCAGGTTGAGTGTTGATGTCCATAAATATCGAGATCATTAATGTACTCAGTAGGAAGATCTGTAAATTTCTCTAACCAAGCAGCATGATAATCCTGTAAGCTCATCCCATACTGTCTAGCCTCCAGCCATGATATTTTATTTTTTTAAAAATTTCAATAAAGTAAGATTACAAACAATTAATTAAAGTGAAAGGTGAAATATAAACATAATTATATACCAATATTTAGAATCAGGTTGAGTGTTGATGTCCATAAATATCGAGATTATTGATGTACTCAGTAGGAAGATCTGTAAATTTTTCTAACCAAGCAGTATGATAATCCTGTAAGCTCATCCCAGGAGGTATGCATGATGAATTGTAACTTATCGCTGATCCCTCGCTAAGGTTCCAACTCTGAGAGGTATATAGAGACTGATGATATGGCTGTGCAGAGGCGCATCTAAATATACCGACAGCAAAATCATATCCGAAAGATGCTCTGGACTGCATAGGATAATAATCACTAGAAGATATCTTGGATATACCATATCCATATCCATATGGATCACAAGCTGCTGATGCTTGCATGTAAGAGGATCTAGAATACGAGGATGATCCTGATACATCTATGGATCCTACTTCATGTACAAAATCTGTAGCTGTTTCGTATCTCGAACGACCTCACGGAGCCCGTCGCCTATATGGAATGGTATCATCGCGGGCTCTACCATATCCATATCCATATGGATCACAAGCTGCCGATGCTTGCATGTAAGAGGATCTAGAATACGAGGATGATCCTGATACATCTATGGATCCTACTTCATGTACAAAATCTGTAGCTGTTTCGTATCTCGAACGACCTCACGGAGCCCGTCGCCTATATGGAATGGTATCATCGCGGGCTCTACCAACTGGTGTACCATAGTCTTATCCTGTGACATGACTAAACTGCGACTCACTAGTGAATTGAAGATGAATAGCCAGCCGCATTTCCTGTCCTCCGATCCCTTTCTGATCACTAGATTCTCACTATCTGAAGAAGCACCAGCACTACTATTTCTAGTATCTGAATCTGAATGAATTGAGTGCTCCAGTGGAGATGCAACTATCTTTTTTTCTCTCTGAGCCGAATAGATGCTGAGGAGGGATGATATGATATATCTGATGGAGCCCTGTGAGGAATATTGTTTGTTGCCCATTGTTCAGCATCCATCCAGTCTCGCTAACTACAAAACTGGCTGGTCGAGGAGACGATCTAGCTCATCAAGCTCCGACTCTTGCATTGGCTCATCAAGCTCTGCCTTTCCTTTTCCTCTATTTCTTGTTTCTCTTATTTTTTTATTTTTCACGAATTTAGAAAAAGAGGAGAGAGAGAAGGAAAGCACATGTATACTTTAAACCCACCTTTCTTGCTATTTCAATGTTTGATTTGCTTAAAATACCGTAAAAATTGGTTATGAAGCATTCTTTCCCTGTTTCTATGAAAACTGAGAGCCCAAGAGGCTCCCAGTTGTTTTATATCAACCCCCCAACCCACATCACTGTAGCAGGAAAAATTGAATTGGACCAAACCGGTCCTAAACTGGTCGAACTGGTAGGTTCGACTTGGTTTAGGCCAGTTCGGGCCCGGTTCATTAATTTTTTTATTTATGAAAGGGGAGAGCCGAATTTAAAAGTCAAACCATGCTAATTGGGCACCGGTTCGATTCGGTTTGGCCTGAACCGGCCAGTTCAGCATGGTTCGGTGAACCATGCTTCTATCTTTCATCTATCTCAAAATATTAGTTCTCTTATATGCTTTCTATCCTCCATTACTATTCCTAAGACATTTGCTGAGGTTGTTGCTATATCAAGATGGAAAGATGCTATGGATGATGAAATAAAGCCTTTGATGTCTAGAAACACCTGGACCCTTGTTGACCTACCTTTAGAAAAGGGGATAAAATATCAATGGGTGTACACTATCAAGTAGCTTAAAAGCAAGACTGGTAGTAAAAGGCTTCATACAAACATATAGGATATATTACTTTGAAACATTTTTTCCTGTAGCTCGTTTGAACTTTGTACGAGTTATACTTTTGCTTGCTGTCAACTTGGATTGGACTCTTCATCAGTTAGATATTAAAAATGGTTTTCTTTATGAAAAATTGGAAGAAGCGTAAACGAACCAATCTCTAGGTTGTTGTTAAGGAAGAGGAAAAGTGTTAGATGTATGCCCTAGAAACCAAGTTGGCATGGCATATTATATCTTTTCTAGGATATTTTTGTACTTAATTCATTGAAATCAATAAAATTGGATATTTTTCTTTTCCATTCATATATGTATATGAATTGTTCATAGAGTTAATAGACTGACATATTTTTAAGAGTTGAGAATTTGAGATGTGTCATTATAGGTTAATTTCTAAATGCTCTTGGTGGCGGATCATCACGAGGACAATCATTGATCCATCAAGATTGGTGCAAGAATTGCTTTCCTTTAGGATGGACAAGTCTTAAGTCTGCAATGTGGAGACATTGGAGCGAGAATGCAAGTGGTTGATACAGATTAACGGTATTGAGCATAACCAAGTAACGAGAAGTCACATGGATGACTATTCACTTGTCAGTGACTTCTTGAAGCTATAGTTGTGTGTAGTTCTTTGACTACGGTGTCTCAGCCACTCATAATGGGGTTGCTGTAGTTTGACAGCACAAAAACATGGTCCCTGACTATTCAGGGTCTTGTGGTTCGTTGGTTATGGTAGGTTTACTGTAAGAGTAAGTTCACTTATAGTTATAGAAGAACTATCAATCTTAGTAGTTGAGGTATAGTCCTATGCGACCTAATAGGCCGAGTTCTTAAATCTATGGTCACAGTAGCATGATAATGGAAATAAGTTTTTCATGGGATCACAATTTGACTCAAGCTAATTAAGTCTATTATATGACGGATGTTAAGGGTTTGACGAGTTTCCATGACTTGCATCCTATCAAGACTTTCGATAGAGGAAATTGATGGCATGGTAACTATACTTAGGGATTCATTTTTCTAATTTGCTGGGTTGCCATTATATACTGCTAGGTATCATTGGTGGATTGTGAGAATTCACTAGGATCATTTTTGGATCAACGATCCTTGTTAGCAATGAGCCGGAATAGTTTCGGTCCATCAGAAGAGATCATGATATGTTTCACTACCAGCCAAATTAAAATCTAAGGGGTCACATACAAAAGAGGCTTGACCTTATCAAGAGCTTGGATTAAATCTAAATTATCAATTAGATTGATGATTTAAATTTAGAAACTGCTATTTTGTAAGGATTATAAATTTAGCAATTGTTAATTATTAATACAAGGAACTTAATTACAAGTGTTGCAATATAATTGGACTTAATTAAATTATGAATTAAATTTTAATTAATTTAAATTAGATTTAATTTAATTGGGCTTAATTTAATTAAAGTCTAATTGGGTTTAATTTTTCTTGTTGGACTTGGAATTGAATTCTATTTGGAATAGGATTGATAGCCTTTCCAATTCGATTCGAATCGGGCTCGATACAAGTCCAAATCAAGTCAAATTTGAATCTAATTAAAGTAGACACCTAACCCAATTGGATTAGGCTTTATCCTCTCAGCTTGGCCAACCACAAGAAGGATTATGCGATGAAAATTCACGTCCATATTTCTTGGCATGCGCTTTAGATAGAGTAGGTGCTAATTAGCTTCCTATTAGGACTCCTGTTTGAATTAGATCTCATCTTAATCCACTTGTATTTGAATTAGGATTTAATCAATCTGATTTAGGTGTGGATTATCTGGGGATTTGTGTGACAAAAACCTTGTTTCATATGGAAGAAAGTTGGGGCGTGCGATATTGATTCCTATTGCTCTTCCTCCTACCGCAATCTGCCTTACCATCTCTTTTCTTCTTGGTTCCATGCCTAAAACCTTGAAAAGCTAGTGAGAAATACAGTCCATTAAGAGAGGATTAAGAGAAAAAAATATTAAATTTTTTTCTAGGTATTCTAGGAGAATCCCTTCCACAGCGCAAAAGCGTTCGAGTTGCAGCCTTCTAGTTCTAGTTCTAGAGAAGGCTGCATATCCAAGCCAGAAGAGGGGCCTGCGAAGGAGCTAGTACACCGGGGGCCTTGGAGACTCGATCAAGATCTCGTCTCGTGTGGATACCAGCAGAAGTATATTTTTATGGCTCTAACAGAAATCTTGAGATTCAATCAGATCCGGAATCAATTGGAAGAAAGGATTTGCGCTTCAGGTAAGTTATTTTCTTATATAATTTTATAAATTCAGATTTGATTATTTCTTTATGTCTAAGCATGTTAGTTTGTAATATAGATGGATATTTGATTGATTTTAAATCAACATGCATCTATGAAAAAGTTTTCATAGCTAATACTTCCGTGATTAGAATTTTATGAACTGATTTCAGCATGCTTTCATCTACCAATTCCAACAATGGTATCAGAGCCACGATTTACGAACTTACATATTTAGATTCAGATTTGAATCTTCTTAGATTTGAAGGTTTTGATTGGATTTTATCAATCCTGTGGTGATTATAAGGTTGTCTTGCTTAGGTTTACCCCCAATGGTTAAAGGTTGTCCTACTATGATGCAACCTATTTTTTAAAAATATTTTCAAAATATTTTTGATCAAATTTTAGATCTAATTTACATATGAGATATATGTTTTTTCATGTTTTAGATCTGAAATTAATTACATAAGATATAGGTTAAGCGGTTCGATCTAAAACTATATATAAGACATATGAATTAGTTTTGATCTTAAAAATAATTCAAGATCATAAACCATTAATTTCATGCACTTAAACTTAATCTAAAAGTCATTTTTAGGTTCTAATTTTCAATTTGTGCATGTGGATATGAGTAGAAAAAAATTAGATCTAATGATTAGACTACATTTTAGGGTTTTGATTAGATCAAGCTAGAACCCTATTTTGGTTTTAAGTAGTTGATTGTACCTAATCAATGACTGATTAGGATTAAGGTCAAAGAGGCTTGAAATTGAGTCAAGATGTAGTTTGGTCACATCGATTTACACTTGATGTGAATTGATCAATTTAAGATCTAATTTGGCTCAGTGGAGAGCGCAAGTCATTAGGATGATCTAATCGATTCTTATTGATAAATTGGTGTCTAAGACAAGTCTAAATCATGGTTGTTAATTATAGCTAACTCTTACTTGGCCAACTCAATGTCTAAGGAAAGGTTAAATGACAGAATCCTCTCATTGATCTTATTTACCTGGCCAATATGGTTATTAAGTTTTGAAAAGATCGCTTTTGATTCAAGTTCATCCATGCTGACTAGGTTTGTCAGACATAAGACTGTGCTGACTTGAACCTGTTTAGTTAGATATGAGATTGGGCTAACTATTTTAGAAGAGATCTAAACTTAAACCTTCCCATAAATATTAAGCCTTGGGTCTTCCATCATTGTAGGTATGCAGGTGTCCTAGTATTGATTGTTCTCGACTGGTTACAGTAGTTCAATTGCATCGGGAAGATATAACTACCCTATCAATATGAGATGTTACTAGTCATTGATGGGATTGGACCCAATAACCGGGCATGGTGAAGGACCTAATGATGCCTTTGCTTAAGCATTAACGATGGGTCAGGTTTAACTAAGGATTAGGCCAATAATCGATCATGATGAGGCTTCATGACTTAGAGACTGAGTTGCTGCAACATGCTTGAGAAATATTGGACAAGAGCTGTCCCCTTATCTGTATAGCGTGTCACTAATAACCGGGCATGGTGAGGTACCGCATATCGGTGGGATCATAGCATCCACTAGAAATCTTGGTCGTGTAAGAATTTTTGCATCTCTACAGGGAAGTGAGAGATCCGTAAAAATAGTGGGAGTTTAAATTGTCATAAAGTTCCTATAATAATTTTATAATTGAGTACAAAAGTCTAACCTGATCCTTTACTCGTAGCTAAACCATATCAGTTCTAATCCATTAGCCCACATCCTTAGTCCAACCGACTTGTTGGCCTTAACCAAGGATCTTGGTACCGGGACCAGTACCAATACTGGATCGGTACGGTATCGGTACTATATTGGACCGACACTCAGTATGGTGCGGCGTGCTAATTCGAGCTAGTACATCCATTTTTTTTTGTTTTTTAGGATTTATGAAATATTTTTAGCAGGGATCGCGGTACCATCCCGTACCGCCCGGTATGGGGTATACCGTACCGCCCGGTATGGGGTATACCGTACCGTATCGGCAGCTAGCCGGTACGGTTCAGCCCATTAAAACGGTCCGGCATCCGGATCGTTAAAAAAATAAAAAAATTGATTTCCGTACCGGTACGAGTCGGTCGTTCAGCCCGGTTCATGTCCTTTTTATGTTTTAAATGCATTTTTGGAAGGGGTGAGAATGTTTTTATATTAAAAAAATGGGTCGGTACACCTGTCGGTACGGTACGGACCGTACCGACCTCCCGTCGATACGGCTCTCGGTACCGGTACTGGGAACCTTGGTTTTTAGGTTTAAATAGATTTGGACCAGCATACCCAAATTTTTTGTTCTTTTTAGAATTTATGAAATGTTTTTAGGTCTAAATAAATGTTTGTTGATGCTAATTAATGTTTATATCACTTTAAAATACTATGAAATGCTGTCTAGCTTCTAGTCATGATATATTATTTTTTTAAAAAAATTAATTAAAGTAGGATTACTAGCAATTAATTAAAGTAAAAGATAAAATATAAACATAATTACATATCGATATTTAGAATCGGATCGAGTGTTGATGTTCATAAATATTGGAATTATTAATGTATTGAATAGGAAGATCAGTAAATCTCTCTAACCAGGCAACATGATAATCCTATAAGTTCATCCCAGGAAGTATTTATGATGGATCGTAACTCATGCAGATCCCTTGCTAAGGTCCCGACTTTGAGAGGTATCTAGAGATTGATGATATGGCTATGCAAGGATCAATTCAGATATACCAGCAGCAAAATCAAATCTGTAAGATGCTTCGGGCTGCATGGGATAATAACAACTAGAAGATATCTTGGATATACCATATCCATATCCATATGGATCACAAGCTATTGGTGGTTGTGGATAGGAGGATCCAGAATACGAGGATGATCCTAATACATTCATAGATCCTACTTCATATGCAAGATCTGCAGCTGCATCGTATCCTGAATAACCTCGCGGAGCCCATCGTTTATATAGAATCGTATCACGGCAGGCCCTTCCAATTGGTGCACCATGGTCTGTATCATGTGGCACGACTAAACTATAATTCACTAGTGAATCGAAGATAAATAGCTGGCTGCATCTCCTATCCTTCGGCCCCTTCCTGATCACTAGATTTTCCACTATTTGAAGAAGCACTAGCATCACTCTCTAGTATCTGAATCTGTATCTGAATCTGAATGAATTGAGTGCTCCGGTGGAGATGCAACTGTCTTTCCTTTTCTTTTATTTTTGGGTCCAATAGATGGCGGGGAGGGATGATGTGATGTATCTGCTGGAATTTTGTAAGGAATATTTCTTCTTATCCATTGTTCAGCATCCATCCTAGCCTCGCTGGCTATAAAACTAGCTTGTTAAGGAGTCAATCCTGGTTCATCAAGCTCTGGCTCTTGCTGCTGACTCACGATCCATCCAATCATCGGATCTTCATCTTCATCAATATAATTACTTGACGTGGGATTGGAGTATTTTAGTTCAACTTTCTACTAAATGCATTTTAGTTTCAACCTTAAATTATAGAATACATATACATGATCATTGAGGTATTTATGTTTTAGACGGTTCCTCTACTTGGAGTAGATAAGGTCGAAGGTCGACTAGTTGTACTCACATTTACTAGATGATACCATTTGGAAGAGGATTTTAATAGCAAGAATTTTTAAATATTTTGCTGATCCACTAAAATGCATCCATCTTTCAGCTGTAAAAGATATTAAATGATTTAGAATTTTAGATTTAGTAAAATTCAAAAATCAATTTTAATCTAATATTAGACTTAGTAGTATTTATCAGGATTTATTTTTGATTTACTTCTAATGGCTACATTGGTTCCAAAAGAATCTGTGCCTTCCCCAAAAAATTTCATCTGAAAAAAATTGTTATTATCATGAATTGTTGAAATTAGTGCTAATAAAAATCACTCAATAATTTCAACCTAATTACTTGTTCTAGGTACATAGATGCGACATCTGGATGGCTCTATCTTAGAGATAACATTGCGTAGGGCAGATATAGGCTGTTCATCCATGGCAATGTCCGGTATGGAGTACTGAAATCTTAGATTCATATAGTAAGCTACACATACATTTTAAACATTAGTCAAGTGTACTTCTCCAAATATAATTGAATTTAAAATTTTAGAGCGTTCATGATTCTACCTACTTGATGGATGCAAATCCGAACTTATTTGATAACTCCATCTATTAATGATCTAGATATACTCATTTGCTGTATCTACCTCTAGGATCTTTTTCTTTGCCCTTTCCATCATATAATAAAGGAAGTCCATCTGAGTATATCTCTCAGAGTTCACGGTCTGAGGTACCTCATATAGAAGCTTGATTGCTTCCACTATCCTCTCGACCCGTTTCCAGAATGTCTGTCTTGTCACTAAATTTTTTACAATGCTCCCTTTAGTATTTTCTGGCATATCTGCTCTGCTGCCACTCTTGACTGACAAACATCTGACACAGTTCTACTTTCTTGCCAAGAAGATTATCAAGTACTATATAATTTCTAACAAACCATGTGATCCTTGGTTTCAATGTTTCTTCCAATAAAGCTCTTCATCAATGATAAGATCTATGTATAGTTATAGTGAATCTGGTGATAGTTTGTACTAATTTAACTATCTTCTGCACTTTACGGATATTTTTAATATCCATCAACATCAGGTCAATACAATATGCAGTACAAGGGGTCCAGACAATATGCAATCATCGCTGCATCAAGAGCTGTCCTATGGCCCTATACTATGGTCCATTATCTGTGAGACTGTGATGACCTGCATGACATTCTGCTCTCCCACCTGATCAATCACTCTATCAATCTAAGGATATAACTACTGTCGTGCATCTAATTTGAAGCATCAATAAATTTATAAAAAAATATTTTTTCATCATAATAAGTCAAGAAATTGATGCTTTATCTAGTAGAACCAGTCCAACCATCACACATTACTATCAATCCATACATGGATATTTACTTTGATAGGAGGCAATCCAATTTTCTAGCTTATTGTTATCCAAAAGCTAATTATAAATATCCTTCGAATTTGGAGGATCTATACGCGTACCAGTAGCCTGTATAGATGCAATAGCTAAGCGATAATATGGGTTGTCTGTTGTATGCGTTGAGATATGACTGAAATGAAATAGAATATGATAGCCTGCCATATATCCTTCTTCATATCCTTTTTCAACTTGCTATTAATCATTTGTTACTTGGATCTCTACTAGAAAAGGCATGTAGATCGACATCGTGGATAGTGGCCCCTGCTGCAATGTCCTTGGAAGACTTCTTTCTATTGTCAAATTCTTCCAACATGGATAGAATATAGCTGGTGCCTCTCCTGATGGGCTCTCTGACTGAGATCCTCCTAAATATCTCTCTTCTGCAATACTTTTAGAGCCCGATCCCAATCCTGACTCAAAAACTGATGGTCTAAATCGCTCTCTATGCTTGGCCATCTTTTTTAGCTACCTTTGCTCATATAAGCTTGCCTGAATGGTAGTCTCCATCTATCTCCTCATTGGAAGAAATAGATTCTTCTCTAATTTCAAGGTGGTTCTGTGGCTCTGCCGTCCACCTCTGCTTTCAATATTTTTTCTTTTCCTACTCTGAAATCAGTAAAATATTTTAATTAATAGATCCCTTGTGGATATTGTTGGCATGCAGATATATCAGAATAGTCGTTAGTCAAGTGCTGCTTCAACCTCGTTATCTCACCATCTTTGAATTCTACATTGCACCATTGACACCTTCAATGATGCCGATCTGAGAGCATTTCTTCATGCGTCCAACCAATATCACGCTTCGGATCCTTCTTTCTCCTCAATGGATCCATTCATGAATATTTAAAAAGTACATAAGTTCAATAATTATATAAATTAATTAGTATTTTATTTATCTAATATTTTTATTTTTTATTTAATTATTATATAATTTTTAAAATTTAAAAAATATAAAAATTATAAAATTATAAAAACATAATTTGATCTTAGATTCATGTAGGATCATATCATAGATACTGTATATTTTTTTTAAAATAGTGGGCATACATGAAAGGCCACTTTTTTTTAATATTAAATTTAGAATACTATTCATAAGATGCATCAAAGCTTAGATAAATCGACATGAAATTTATAGTGAAAATAGCTTACGAATCCTAGAACAATAATTAACAATTATAATTTTTTTAATTAATTATTTTATTTTTTATTAATTTTTTAATTCAATAATATTTTTATTTTTAAATATCATATACTTAACAAAAAATCATGATCTTAGCATCATTGTGTAGATCTTTCATAGATTTACAATACTCTAAAATCATGTAAAAAAATTTTGACAATATTTTCTCTTATTGTTTTATTTTCCATGAATTTTTAAAAAAAGAGGGAAGGAAAAAGAGAGAAGGGAAGCACATGTGTACCTTGAATCCACCTTTCTTGCTATTTTGGTATTTGATTGGCTTTAAATCTTTCAAAAAATATTTCTGTAGCCTTCACTGTTTCTATCAAAACTAAGAGCTCTCGGGCTCTTGGTTGCTTCTTATCAACCCCTAAACCCATAACACTATGGATAAAAAAATTTGAACCGGTCTGAACTAGATTGAACCGGCCGAACCGGTCAGTTCGGGCCCGATTTGGATTTGTTTACTAATTGTTTTTAATTTTTGGAAGGGGAGAACCGAAATTTTATGTCGAACCGTGCCGATAGGATGTCAATCTAGTTCGGTTCGGCTCGAATCGACCAGTTCGATGAACCGTGGCCTTAACTATATAGACTAATTTAGGAACCTCAAAATAGCCTTGAGTTCTGAGAAATTGGACTATGTGCTCGACCAGGATCCCCATCTTACTTGACCATCCTATTACTCGTCAATTGGCAACATATGAAAAATGGATGGAAGATGATAAGGTAAAGTATTACATGCTAGCCTCCATGTCAAATGAATTGTAAAGTCAGCATGAGGACATGCCTACTGCCAGGACATTATAATTCACCTACAAGAGCTGTATGGTGAGCAGTCACTACATGTTTTGAGGTCTCTAAAAGGTTTTTTAATTATCAAAATGCATGAAAGGCAATCAATCCACGATCATTGTTTGACAATGATCAAGGACAGAATAGCTTGAGAAGCTGGGCATTCTGATTCATAGGGAATTGCAAGTCGATTTGATCCTTCAGTCTCTAACTAGTTCATTTGCTTAGTTCATCATAAATTATAATATGAATAAGCTAAGTTATACTTTGCCTGAGTTATTAAACATGTTGGTAAGTAATGAGAGGATCTTAAAGAGTTCAAGAGGCTTTATTCTAGGCTCTAGTTGTGGAGCAGGCATCTTCCTTCAAGAGAAAGTCTACTTGAAAGAAGAAGCATCCTATGAAGAAGCAGAAGAAAGAGAACAAGTCAAAGAAGGATGCTCAAAAGAAGCCTGCTCTAAGCAAAGGAAAGTGTTTCCACTGCAACGCAGATGGCTACTAGAAGAGAAACTGTTCGCTGTACCTGGAAAGACAGAAGAAACAAAAGGTGGATGCACCTTCAGAAGGTATGCCTATGTTCATTATTGAATCAAACCTTACCGTATCTTCTACTTCTAGTTAGGTATTAGACTTTGGTTCAAATGCTCATATCTGTATTTCAATGCAGGGTTTGGTAGGAATACAATGTCGAGAGAAGGAGATGATCCTGCACGTCGCAATGGAGCAAGAGTTATTGCAGTCGCTATTGGAGCATCTCTCTGTCGTTACCATTAGGGTTTAGTTTAATTTTGAAAGATTGTTATCATATACTTGGAACTAGCAGAAATTTGATTTCTATCTTTGTGCTAGCATAGAAAGGTTACAAATTCATTTTCAATCAAGACTTTTGTTCAATTAATTTGAGAAATAATCTAATTACAAGAGCTCTTTTGATTGATAGTCTATATCATTTGCTTGCTGATGCATCTATAAATATTAACTAGCAAATAGTGAATGCCGTAGGATACAAGCGATTTAGAGATGACCTAAACCAAAAGTATACGTGGCCCTTAGGCTTGGTCACATTGGAGAGGACAGAATTAACACACTAGAAAAAGATGGAATCATATACTTGATTAATTATGAGTCATATCCAATTTGTGAATCATACATTTAAGAAAAAATGACCAAGTTACCCTTTGTGGGATGTGGAAAAAGGTTTGTTGAATTACTTGCCCTGGTACACTGATGTGTGTAGCCTATTTGATGTGCAAGCTAGGGGTGGTTTTCGGTACTTCATTATCTTTATCGGTGATTATTCATGGTAAGGGTATGTGTTTCTAATGAGACAGGTCTGAAACCTTTGAAAAGTTCAAGGAATTCAGACATGAAGTAGAGAAGCAAATAGAAAAATCGATTAAGGTTCTTCGATCAGATCGAGGAAGTGAATATCTTAGTGGTAAATTTTTGAGTTATCTTAAGAACAATAGTAGTCTCATAGTGGACTTCTCTTGGCACATAACTCAACAGGATGTCTAAAAGGAGGAATAGGATTTTATTGGATATGGTCCAGTCCATGATGAGCTTCACTGACCTATCTATGTTTCTCTAGGGACAAACTGTGCAAACTTCAATTTACATTTTAAATAAAGTTTCCTCTAAGTCCATTCCTACCATACTATATGAGATGTGCCATAGTAAAAAACCAAGTCTTGGTCATCTCAAGATTTGGAGATGTCTAGCCTATGTTAAGAGACTAATGACAGACAAATTAGAGTTTAGATCTATAAAAGCTCGCTTCATAGGGTATCCTAAACAATTTATCGGTATTACGTTTACTTTTTAGAGGATTATAATGTGATTGTGAGCTGGCATGACACATTCCTAGAATAATAATTTTTTCTAGATGGTGGTAGTGGAAGCTTAATTGGGCTTGATGAGAAAGTCTTTGAAGGGCGACCAGCTGGAGATCAGGTTGAATCCAATGAACTAGTAGATATAGTTGCTCCACCACCTTGTAGGTCTAGTAAAGTCTCCTGTCCTCCTGAAAGGTACTTAGGTATGCTTACAAAGGATAGAGAAAATGTTTCTCATAGGAGACAAGGATCAAATAGTTGATCCTAAGACCTATGATGAGGCGATGTCAGACATTGACTTCGAGAAATGGTTATGCTATGAAGTCAGAAATTGACTCAATGCATTCGAACTAGATCTGGTCCTTAGTGGATCCACCAGATGGTATAGTATTCATTAGGTGTAAATGGATATACAAAAGGAAGATAGGTGCAGATGGTAAAGTAGATACTTATAAAACTAGACTAGTGGTGAAGGGGTATAGTTAGTGCGAAGGCATTGACTATCAAGATACTTTTTTGCCGGTAGTCATATTAAAATCTATCCGCACACTGTTTGCGATTGTAGCATTTCATAATTATGAAATATGGTAGATAGATATGAAAATTGCATACCTTAATGGATATCTCAAGGAAGATATCTATATGGAGCAGCCTTTGGATTTCACTTCCAGTGATAAGGACATAAAGTTTATAAGCTGTACAGGTCCATTGGATTAAAGCAAGCTTCTAAGAGCTGGAATACTCGTTTCAATGATATGATCAAATCGTTTAATTTCATCAAGAATGAGGAACCTTGTGTATATAAGGTTAGTGGGAGGGTTGTCACATTTCTCGTATTGTACGTGGATGACATCCTACTAATTGGAAATAATATTTCTATGCTAATCTTGGTTAAAAGTTGGTTATCCAAAGAATTTTTCATGAAAGACCAGGATGAGGTATCTTATATTATAGGAATTAAGGTCTATAGAGATAAACCAAGTCGAATGCTTGGCCTTTCGCAGAAAATGTTTATAGAAAAGTGCTGAAAAGGTTCAGCATGGAGAACTTTAAGAGGGAACTTTTATCCCTTAGGCATGGCATTAATCTCTCCAAGAAGATGTCCTAGTATACTTGAAAAGATTCAACGCATGAGCAAGGTCCCATATACTTCGGCAATTGGGAGCCTCATGTATGTCATGTTGTGTACTCGACTTAATATTGCCCTTAATGTGAGTGTCACAAGTAGGTATCAATCGAATCCAGGTGAAGATCACTAGATGTTGTGAAGAACATCCTTAAGTACTTAAGAAGAATTAAGGATTTATTCTTGATCTTTAGAGGAAGTTCTGAGTTGCGGATAAAAGGATATGCTGATTCAAACTTTATGTTTGATCCTGATAACAGAAAGTCTACATCAGGATGTGTGTTTCTGTGCAATGATAGTTCTACCAGCTGGAAGACTTCCAAGCAACCCATCATTGCTGATTCTATTATGGAAGCCGAGTACATTGCTGCATCTGTAGCTGCAAGGAAGCCTTCTGGTGCAAGAAATTTGTCGCGAAGCTTGAGTGATGCATCAGATGCCATCCCCTGTACTACGACGACAGTGGTGCCATGATCCTTGCTATGAAGTTTAGGTCTCATTAGAAATCTAAGCATATCGAGCAGCGATTCCATATCATACGTGACTATCTCGAGAAAAAGTATGTTGAGGTGCGAAGAGTAGACTCTGTGGATAATGTGGCAGATCCATTGACAAAGTAGTTTAGCTAGTAAAAGACTGAAGTCCACCTTGAGAAGATGGGACTTAGGTATATGGCCAATTGACTATATTACAAGTGGAAGATTGTTAGATGTATACCCTAGAAGCCAAGTTGGCATGACATATTATACCTTTTCTAAGATATATTTTTGTACTTAATTCATTGAAATCAATAAAATTGGATTGTTTCTTTTCAATTCATATGTGATGTGTCTATGAATTGTCCATGGAGTTAATGGATAATGATGCATATTCTCAAGAGTTGAGAATTTAATATATGTCGTTATAGGTTTAACTTCTAAATGCTCCTGATCATTGGATCAGCATAGGGATAGTGATCGATCTATCAAGATTGGTCAAGGATCATTTTTCTTTAGGATAGATGAGTCTCGAGTCTATAGTGTGGACATTGGAACGAGAATGCAAATGATTAATACAGGTCAACAGTACTCGGCATGATCAAGTAATGAGAAGTCTCATGGATGACTATTCACTCATCAGTGACTTCTCAAAGTTATAGTTGTGTGAGTTGTTCTTTGACAGGTGGTATCTCAGCCACTCATAGTGGACTTGCTGTAGTTTGATAGTACATAAACATGGTTCCTAGCCATTCGGGGTCTTGTGGTGTTCGTTGGCTGCGATAGGTTCACATAGAAGTAAGGAGTGCACTTATAGGGAAACTATCGGTCTTAGTAGTTAAGGTACAGTTCTATGCAACCTAATAGGCCGAGTCCTTAAATTTATGGCTATAGTAGCATGATAATGGAAAGTAGTTTTTTATAGGAAACATGATTGGATTCAAGCTAATTAAGTTTAGCTTATGATGGATGTTTAGAATTTGACGAGTTTCCATGACTTGCATTCTGTCGGGACTTTCGATAGAGAGACTTGATCACACGGTAACTACACCTAGGAATTCATTTTTCTGATTTACTGGATTATCACATATACTGGTAGGTATCACTGGTGGATTATGAGAACTCATTAAGATCGTTTTCTTATCAATGATCCTTGTTAGGATTGAGCCAAAATAGTTTCAGTCCATCGGAAGCAAGGATCGTTGAACCAGTCTCGAGATCCATATCGATCAATAACTGGTACGTGTACGGTACGGTATACCGTATCGTACTGGTACATGTACCAGTCTTAGTGAATTGAGAAAAAACTATCTTCCTCCCTTAAGCAAGGATTGTTGAACCAGATCCGAACCGGGTCGACCGAGCCCGTACCATACCGAACTGACCTGTACCATACCAAACTGATCCATACTGATCCGGTTCAAGTCCCGAACCAGTTTTTAGGACTGAACCATATTGGTTCTTAGCTGGTATGGTACGGTATGCCCTATCGGGCAATTCGAGACGATTCCGAAAATCCTGATCAGAAGAGTTTTGATGATACTATGATAGGGATCATAATTTCTCATTACTAGATAGATTAGAACATGAGAGATCATACACAAAAGGGGCTTGACCTAATTAAAAGCTTAGATCAAACTTAAATTATCAATTGGATTGATAATTTGAATTTGGAAACTGCTATTTTATAAGGGTTACAAATTTAGCAGCTGCTAATTGTTAGTATAAGGAACTTAATTGCAAATGTTGTAATATAATTGGACTTAATTAAATTATAAATTAAATTCTAATTAATTTAAATTAGATTTAATTTAACTGGACTTGATTTGATTAAAGTCTAATTGGGTTTAATTTTTCTTGTTGGATTTGGAATTGAATACTATTTGGAATGAGATTGACAGCCTTTTCGAATTCGATTCAAATCGGGCTCGATACAAGTCCAAATCAAGTCAAATTTGAATTTAATTAAACTAGATACCTAACTCAATTGATTTCGACTTTATCCTCTCAGTTTGGTCAATCAAAAGAAGGATTGTGCGATGAAAATTCATGTCTGTATTTCTTGGCGTGCGCTATGGATAGAGAGGAGGCGCTAATTAGCTTCCTTCTGCTATTAGGACTCCTATTTGAATTAGAATTCATCCTAATTTACTTGTATTTGAATTAGGATTGAATTAATCTGATTTAAGCATAGATTATGTGGGGATTTGTGTGACAAAAACCTCGTTAAATATGGAAGAAAGTTGGGACGTGCAATATTGATTCCTATTGCTCTTCCTCCTATATCGCAATCTGCCTTCCCATCCCTTTTCTTCTTGGTTCCACGCCTAAAACCCTGAAAAACCAGAGAGAAATAAAGTGTCCATTAATAGAGGATTAAGAAAAAAAATATCAGATTTTTTTTTAGGTGTTCTAGGAGAAATCCCTTTCGCAGTGCGAAGCATTTGAGTTACAGCCTTCTAGTTCTAGTTCTAGAAGGAGGCTATATATCTAAGCCAAAAGAGGGGCCTACGAAGGAACTAGCACTCTGGGGTTCTCGAGGACTCGATCAGGAACTCATCCCATGTGGACATCAGCAAAGGTCATGTATTTTCATGGCTCCAATAGAAATTCCGAGATTCAGTCGGATTTGGACCTGATTGGAAGAAAAGGATTTGCACTTCAAGTAAGTTGTATTCTTATATAATTTTATAAATTCAGATCTGATTATTCGTATATTTCTAAGCATGTTAGTTTGTAATATAGATAAATATTTGATTTATTTTAAATCTGCTTGCATCTATGAAAAAGATTTCATAGTTATTACTTCCGTGATTAGGGTTTTATGAACCAATTTCAACATGCTTTCATCTAGCGATTCCAACAAAAGGAAGGTCTGTTAATTACAATGAGTTATTTATAGTCTTAAGCAGTCTCCAAGGGCTTGGTTTGATAAATTCAGCAAGATTATAGGCAAATTTAGTTTTATCCGATGTTGTTAAGATCATTCAGTTTTTGTCTATTATTTAGGTAGCAGTGTGGTTATACTTGTGGTATATGTTGATGACATCATTGTGACAGAATAATATGCAGCAAATTACTCAGATTAATAAATGGCTCAAGGATACATTTCAAATTAAAGATCTTGGAACCTTGCATTACTTTCTTGGTATTGAAGTTGTTTGCACCAAAAATTGGCTCAATCTCTCTCAATGCAAGATATCCTTATTAAAAGAGACGGGCATGCTTGGTGCTAAACCTGCTGATACTTCAATGGACTACTATTAAAATGAAATCTAATAAAGACGACCTGTTTGGAGATTGTACCCGATATAGATAGTTAATTGGAAAGCTGATCTATTTCATAGTGACTAGGCATGATATCTCTTTTTCATTAGTATTCTGAGCCAGTTTATGGATGCATCCAGACAACATTATCGGGAAGCTGCTTGTAGGGTGTTATGGTATTTAAAGAATTCCCTAGTAAAGGAATTACTTATAAGAAAAGTGGTTACTATCGGCTCACTGCCTTTATTGATGCTGATTGGGCTGGTTCTTACGACGATAGACACCACTACAGGCTATTGTACTTTTTTAGGTAAAAACTGAAGACTTGGAAAAGTAAGAAACATAGTATATTTGCCCATTCTGGTTTAGAAGTAGAATATCATGCAATGGCTCATACAGTTAGTGAACTTATGTGGCTGGAGATACTATTACTTGAACTTGGTTTTTTTCATCCTGATCCTATGGAAATGTTTTGTGACAATCAATAGACTATTTACATTGCTGCCAATCTAGTCTTTCATGAACGAACAAAACACGTCAAAGTTGACTGTTACTTTGTTCGTGATGCTGTTCTCAAGAAAATTGTAGCCACTCTGTTTGTCCTCTCAATTGATTAGACTGCAGATATTTTTACGAAAGCTCTACCCAAATCTTCCTTTCAGAATTGTTGCTTCAAGCTGCATCTACAAGATTTCTATACTCTAACTTGAGAGGGAGTGTTGAGATTTAGTTATTTATTTTTTCTTTACCTATTTTATCCTTGAGTAATTATTATGTTATTATTATAATAAGAGTAACTTAGAAAGATGTTTTATTTATGTTGTCTATATAAAGACCCTTTCACCTGATAGTTTAGGTCAGATCGGCTATTTTTCTTCAACATTTAGCTTTCTCATTTTGCTTTTAACAGCCTTCAAGGGCTTTGGAAGCAAAAATTTATCGACTCCAGACATGAGTGGAAATAGAAGCATGGAATAGCACGAGTTTGGTGCGAATATTGTCTTCCACATCAATCTCCACTTGGGATTTCATTAATTTGTGGAAAAACAAAACCAAGAAACTACAATAAAGTAGAACATGCCCTAAATTAAAAGTTCTGAATATTTATCTGCTGTCACTATTAAAAGTTTATTATTTATCTGTTAAACAGGCCTTAAATTTGCAACGGTTTGACAGAGGTTATACTAAATGATGGATTTTCTGAAGGGCAAATATGCAAGGGCCATAGCCCGTGTCATGTCAGTGCCTCCTTGAGTAAAATTTTAACATATATTAATTGTTTTTTTTAGTGGCTGGAAAACCTAGATGATAAGCTCCAGAGAATAACCCTTTCAATTTTATAACAAGTGAAGAGACATCTGTATGACCAAGACAGCGCATAGCACATCCTCTTGATGAAAACCAGTTGATGGCTGGTTCATTAATGATAATGCTTTATTTTGTCATTATAGGAAGAGAGAGCAAGAAAGCTTATTCTCAGAAGTTCTATGAAGACACCGGGGATTACAGATTGTTAAGAAACAAGCTAAGAAATTTCTTTACTAGTTGTCATTATTTTCAAGCAAATGAGACCATTTGGCAGAAACTGGTAGTCGCAGAAATTCCTGGAATTCTTGCAGATGCTGCAATATGTCAAGGCCAAAGTCATTAAGTGTTTGCTGCTCAGATTCAGATTTTCCATTGTCCAAAGCTTCAAATCATGGTAAACGTTGTCAAGTACTAGTCAAAAGATTTCTTCCAAGAATACTGAAATCGTACCTGGCCCCGTACTGGTCACTGACCCTACAATATGGTACGGTATGGCACTGTACCATATCAGGTCCCGTATGCGGCTCATGAAATTAAAAAAATCCCCTCCCTTCTCTATGGCTACATTGTTTGACCTGAATCGGACTGAACCGGGCAAAATGCACCGGTACAGTACAGGTACTGGTTCGATATGGGATTTTTTAACGGTCTGGGATTTTGGACTGTTTTTCATGGCCAAACCGTACCGGTTCTTGACTGGTATGATATAGTATGCCCCGAACCGGGCGGTTTGGGATAGTTTTGAGAACCTTGATTTCTTCCCTCATTTCCATGAGATCCACTATATTAAAACCAAGAAAGCTCATCATTAATAGCATATTCAAGCAGATAGTTAATTACTTCTCACCAGAACCATACAAGTGATGAAGGCAATGTTTTTGGATCTCCCAATCATCCAAGCAACAGAAGTACAATATGCAAGGTCAAGAATCAAATAGATGACGAGAAACCACGTGAATGGATAACAATTCAGTCAATTGATGTGCTTAATTTTGTGGCAAGTATTGCATTTTATACATCATCTTTCATCTTTTCAGCACATATTAGGACAGCATGTCTGAAGCTCGGGTGTATGTCAAATTATCAGAGTTGTTGAATTTGTACTTGCTACTGTAGAAGTTTAAAGCTAGCACATGTATTCTTGCATTAACTAGATGAATAGTTAGTATTTGTTGTGCCTTCAAGATGTCTTCTGTTCACTTTTTCATATGGATTAATTTGTTTACATTAGGATATGAATTTATGATTTTATTCTGCATTCTCTTCCTGAAAAGAACCTTGTGTTTGACATTATAGACATTGTTTTCATCCTCAAATTCTATCTGGTACATTCTCTGTATTAGCTTTCATTAGAGCTTGCCTGTAGGACTAAGGTAAATATAATGTACAATTATGCACAGACAATCAATTCACTGACCAACTATGTTATAATTTGCATTTTCATGCTGACTTAAAAATAGGGAACGCCAATGATGCTCATGGGAGACGAATATGGTCATACACGTTATGGAAATAATAATAGCTATGGGCATGACACTTCCATAAACCATTTTCAGTGGGGGCAGGTATTTTTTCTATTTTTCAAATCTCCTTTTCTTTTGACAGTATCGAAGAAGCTAACATTTTTCCTTTCTGGTGATTAAACAGTTGGAGGCAAGAAAAGGTGATCATTTTAGATTTTTCTCGGAGATGATAAAATTTCGCCACAAGCATCCTATATTGCGACATAATAGATTTATTACCAAAGTACGATTCATACCCTTTCATATCAACCTCATGAATGAATAATGGAGGCATTTGAAGCAAGTTTCTGTTGTTTTAACTTCATATGCTAAAGTACTGTTGTTGGTGGTCATCGCTTGTAAATCAGTATCTTTTTAAAATGAATGGGACCATTATTATTATTGGGGGAGGGGGGATGTTATATCATGGTTTTATTTTGTTGGAGAGTATTCTGTCAGCTTACCACATATTTGTTTCAACAGAAATCTACCAAATGCATTGTTTTCTGTTCTATCTGCTATTTTTTAAACCAAGGTCCATTTCTAAACATGAGGTGCAGATTTTTTTTTTTAAAAAAAAACTTATTCATATGTCACAAATATTTCATTCTTTAAAACATATAGTCACCTTTGCTGACAATCATTTAATTAGGTGCGTGGGTTAACACGCCCTTTATGATCCACATTTTTGATTGTCAGAAGATCTCTCTATTATCTAGGTTTCCTGAAAGTGTGCCACCAAAAATGTCTTTTTTCCAACGTTTAATTATGGAGAGAATGATGTCTCTATTTCTCCAATTGTTTTGAAGATGGTCTCAGATGCTGCAATAAGCTTTTTGTTTTTCATAAATTTAATTAGAAACGGTGCACTACTTTCATGGGATCTTTATCAGCAAGATCTTTGACATCTGCAACTCATGATTGTTGACCACTGCATGAATTTATAAATGAGCACTACTTTCATGGGATCTTTATCGGCAAGATCTTTGACATCTGCAACTCATGATTGTTGACCACTGCATGAATTTATAAATGATACTTTAGGAATCATTCTGCCGATTTTGCCCTTTATGCAGTCTTTATGAGTCTGCAAGCAAGATAAGAGAGAGAGAGAGAGAGAGAGAGAGGAGAAAAATTAAAATCTGGCATTAATAAATATACTTGGAATCCACCAAGTAGTTATGACTTTATGTCAGGAATTAACTGGTCTCTCTCTATGCATGTATTATCTTTGAATACTTGAAAAGGAGCACAAATGACATCTTCATATATGACTAGGAAATTACCTGAGTTATAAAATATTAGACTAGAACCCCCTCATATAAAAAAATCAAGAAAAACTTCACCAAAAATGGTTCCTGCGCCACTCAGTTGGGATTCATTCTCCTAATGTGACCTTATTCTGGGAATGGCACCTATGTATCAGATGTGAAATACTCTATCAGCTATCTGCATCCTCATTTACCACAAGTAAATTCAAATTTTTACCCAAGTATCAACACCTGATGACCTACTACAGAAATTAAGTACTAGAAATTTCTTCCAATCTTCTAAAAGAGCTCTAAAAACCTTAACCCTGTACTTACTAATTCAACTCATTGTAACATAAAACTGAAGATTTACAACATTGGACTCATTTTGAAAAGGCCAGTACATTTATGCTGTTTATATATGTGCCTGCATGTGCTCGTGCATGTGGTGCATGTGTGGGTGTGCATTCCTGCATATGCATGAATATGTTCATTCCCCCAACGAAAAAGAACCATGTGTAACATGTTTGCTATATCATCAGTAATTGAAAACATGACTTCATAACAGTGATAACAGGAATATGGTCCATGAATTTTGAAATGGGTTCTTGTCTTCCACATCTTCTTGTACAGACTGAAGCAGTGATGAACCAAAAGTTATATACCTGCCTCATGTTTTATGCTCATGGTAGTAGTTTAGCATATTTTGTCTGTAATCCTGCAACTTATGTTTATCCCTTGTCATTCTATGGTGCTTTTTATTTACTGTGGTGTCTATCTTAAATTACTTTTTGTAGTTACATTGTCATTTTCAGCTCATGTAATTTCTGGGTGAATACTTGTTTGACTGGAAATTGTTTGAAATTGACTAACATGTGCAGAATGATGTTACCTGGCATGAGGACAACTGGGATAACCCTGAGAGCAAATTTCTAGCATACACGTAAGGAGAGGCAATTTTGTTACCTACTGAGAAATTGTTTAGTTGACTTATCTTTCAGTTCTCTCTCTATCCCTTGCAAGAATTTCTTCTGCATTCAGTGTCCTGGTGCATTCAGTGTCCTGGTGATGAACTTGGGATGTCCATGAAACTTTTTCACCTTGTTGCCAAACCTAAAGCAAAAATTCATAACTACAATTCTGAATCCTCTTGTAATGACATTTTTTTGTAGGCTTCATGATGAGAAGCTTGGTGGAGACATCTATTTGGCTTTTAATGCGCATGACTACTTTGTTAAAGTCGTAATACCATCACCACCACAAAAGCAGCAGTGGCATCGAGTTACGAATTCTTGATCAGCTTCGAATTTTGATCAGCTGTTATTTGCATGATATGTCTATGCTTCTTTAATCATTATTTCAATCAGCATCAATCTTTTTTTATTTTTGAAGAATGTACCAACCATTATTTCCCATATTAAATGCTAGTATAACCAAAGTATAAGCGAAAAAAGTTTAAAACAAGATTACTAAAATTGGTCTATTTAGATATTTTTGTGACTGAGGAACTTTTATATTAGATGAATGTATTGGCTTTCTTCTGTAAGGACTTTAAAAACACACTTCAGTATAAACATGTGACAGCAGATTTGGGTATTTGTACTTGTTTCAGCTTTGCCCTCCTTGGTGTGGTGCCATGTTTGTAGGGGTTGTCTCATTTCTAACAATATATCTTCCCAGCAAGTGGCCTTGCAAGTTGTGGCAGGCCTCACTTGCCCCAAAAGTTGCCTCTGGCCGGCAACTTGGTACCAATTAGAGGACTAGCATTAGCTTAATAGCCAATTAGACGATTGGCATCAGGTTGGTGTCATAATGTCCGCTGCAGAATTTGGCCGAGGATGCTTGGCATGGGTATTACTAAGGTGCGCCGTTATACTTTCAATCTTTTTTTAAATTTTCAGGGGGAAAAAAATTTTTGATTTCATTTTTTACAATTTTTTTTTTTTAAAATATAAGGATATTTGGTATGGTGAAATAGTTTTAAAAACTTAGATGGGGCATTGATGGCAAAGATATTGGTAGTAGCGATGGAGGCAGTGGAGGTGTGTTGGTGATATAGAGGCAATAGCAATATAACAGAGGTGGCGGTGGGGTCACTAGCAATATTGCAAAGGCGATAATGATGGCGGCAATTGTTTGATGAAATTGAATCATTCAATCAAGAAAAAATAAGAAAAAGGAGAAAACTATAATTGGCAAGTGCTTGAGATTATGTTCATGTAATGTATTCGTATCTCACCAATAAAAGCAATATCCTATACACAAATATTAATGAAAAAAAATCGATAATAATACAGCTAGAAATTCCTAGATATTCTATTCTATGTGAGTACTGAATTTTTTTTTATATTATACTTCTGTTTTGAAAATTTTTTACATTATACATTGCATGTGTGCATATGCATATGCGTGCACGTTAGTGCGTGCCTGTGATGAATCATAAGATTAATTCACATTATTATTTTAGTTATATTATTAACAGTATTAGGATATATACTAGTATAATATTTAATTAATATTTTAGTTTAGTAATTAGTAATTAGTTATAGGGATTGTTGCCGCTCTTCCTCCTGAACCGGGCTCGGCGGACGCGCTGGAGGGCTCCTCGATCGGACAACATGCAAGAAGTCCCTAGACGCCGGAGAGGGCTCCGGCGGGGAACACTCCGATGCTTAAGTTAGAAGAGGGTTGGAGTAACAGAACGGAAAGAACTCGGAAAGAGAAAATCGGAGTGGTGAAGAAGAACCTTTTTCTCCCCTTTCTCGGAGGTCCATCGGGTGCCTTTTATAGGCACGGAGCGCTGCCAAATTCTGTTGGAAAGTAGGCTAGGAAAGCTCGGATATGCCCCCAGTAGAATAGGAGTGGTGGCGAGATCGTGGATGGCAGCGTGCCAGGTGTGTCAGAGTAGTGGCCATGCGCTGGAGTTCGTTATAGCAGAATGTCAGAACTGTCGGAGAGGAGAGGTTCCTGGAAACTTCGGTGATCCCTTCAGCAGTGGATCGGCTGGCTCCCGTAAAGCCGACCGGGGCGCTCAGCAGGATCTCCAGGAGCCGTTCGTGGCAATTAAAGGGGTCGTCGCACGGGCGGTGAGGTGCCTGTCAGCCCTCAAAACCTCCGGGTCGGCTCTTTGAGAAAGCCGACCGTGGAGTCAGATTCCACGTGAGGACCAGCCGACCAGATGCAGGGGGCCGGTCCGACCAGGGACTAGCCGAATGGGCGCATCAGTTGCCCCCTGCTCCTGGGCATTGAGGGGCCACGTGGCTCAAAAGGACAGGAGCGTGATTACGTGCGCCTACGGAGGATTTCGGATCGAGGCATCGGGTCGCTTCGAATCCCCCTCTAATGGCGCTCTGGACAGCCGTCAGCCGCTCGTTGGGGTGCAGGCGAGGCAGTTAATGCAAGTCAGGCGCCATGTTGAAAACCAGGCTGTCCCGCGTCGATTCGGGGCGAAGTGGTGCGTCGTGCCACGCGGCAGCATCCAGCCGGCCGGCACTACCTCTCGGATCAGTCTCGCACCGCTGATCCGGCATGCACGCGGATCGCGATCCACGTGAGAGGGTGTTTTAGTCGCTTCGATTCTCGTAGCGCAGGCGATTGTGGCTCTTGACGGGATGGCTGAGACGTGCCCGAGGCGGTTAATAACTTCTCCCCCCTCTCCCCCTCCCTCGAAGGCCTATAAAAGGAGGAGGCAGGGCGAGGGGGTTTTTCCTGCTGCGCCTGCTCTTCGCGAGATCGAGTCCTTCCTTCCTTCTTCCGCGAAAACCGGTACCTAGGAGTCCACCCCAGGTTAGTCCCAGCCATTCTTCTTCTTCTTCTAGCTTCCAATGGCGTCTAGCAGTAGGGGTTCGTCCCATAGACCTAGGGACCCAGGGCCGAGCGCAGTATCCTCGACCATGACCCGGAAACAGGTCGAAAATCTCAGGGCGGTATACGATATCCCGTCCACCCTGCACCTCACTCTTCCGGGCCGAGAGGGGAGAGCAAACAACCCATTAGGTCCAGGGACCCTTCCGATGTACGAGTCCCATCTTAAGGCCGGCCTTAGGTTCCCACTGCATCCCCTGTTTATAGCCATCTTCAACCACTATAGGGTAACCCTGGTGCAGCTGACCCCGAACAGTATTCGGGTGATATGCTGCTTTATAGTACTCTGTCATAGGGCCGGGTCCGACCCCAGTCTGTCCCTCTTCGGTAACTTCTTTTACCTGAAGAGGGACTTTAGGAGCCGAGAGTGGGTCCTATTCGTCCCTCGTCAAGGCCGAAAGATCTTGAAGTGCCTCCCGTCGGCCGTCCACGGGTGGAAGGCCAGGTTCTTCTTCGTTAGCAGCCTCGAACCTTGGGGGTTCGAGCCGTTGTGGAGAGAGCCGCGGGCGAGGGTCTGCGAGGGGAGGTCGGTATCGGCGGCGGACCTGGGCATGTTCAATGTGCTTAGTAGAGCCGGCCCGGTGGCGGCATTTGAGCTGTTGGGGGAAGAGACCCTTCATCAGGTGGGGATCAGCCCCCAAAGATTCTTAGGCAAGGGCCGACCCCTCTTCTTACAGTTCTCTTAATCTTTCCTCCTTTCTCTGACCCTGGATGTTTGGTGACAGGAGGAAGGATGCAACGGATTGACAAGTCCAATGTCATCCGACGGGCGGTGCGGAAGCGCGCCGCTCCAGAATCAGCCCCCACGCCAGCCGCCAAGCATCAGAAGAAGAGGCGGGAGGAGCGACTCGCCTCCATCGTTGATGTCGAGTCGGACGGGGACGACATCCCCCTCAGCGAGCGCAGGGCGAGAAACGTGGCGGGGGCATTGGCCCCACAGGAAGAGCCAGCCCCCCGGCCGGAGCAAGAGCGTCTGGGGACGCCCGTCGCGGCCGCGGCGCTCGCCGATCCGGAGGAGGTAGCCCCTCCAGCCGACAAGGGTAAGGGGCCGGCCGTTGAAGGGACGGCCAGCAGCGAGCTCGGGCTGTCGGAAGAGGAGGTATGCCAGGAGGAGTTTCAGCACTGGCATGCACTGGACCATCCCAGGCGGGCACGGAGCCTGCTGAGGGAGGCAATGACCGATGCTGACTGGGAGGCGTCGATCAAGAGGAACTTGGTCGACGTGACCATGGAGAGCTATCGTGACCTCATGAGGGTAAGGATTTTATCTTGCTTCTTTACCCCACTACCTTTCCGTTTTCAAGTAAAACACTAACTGGGTCATACTTCCGTAGCTCCTCCACGGCATCTCCCTCATGGACGACGCCATCTGCCAAGTAATGCAGGCCGCTAAGACCTCTGCAAAGAGGGCCCAGGAGCTAG
Source organism: Areca catechu (assembly GCA_021397845.1). Lineage (NCBI taxonomy): Eukaryota > Viridiplantae > Streptophyta > Magnoliopsida > Arecales > Arecaceae > Areca > Areca catechu. The sequence continues at coordinate 33,696,920 of CM038041.1, forward strand.
AGGCGGCCCAGGAGGTTGCAGCGGCGTCCCTAAAGTCGACCGAAGAGAACCTGGCGGTAGCCCAGGGGGAGATAGAGTCGGCGAAGGCGGCTCTGAAGGAGGCCGAAAGCAGGCTAGCCGACCTCGAGGCCAGACTAAAGAAGAAGAAGGCGAAGGCCAACTCTCTCGCCCGCCGGCTGGGCGAGGAGGAAAAGCGGTCGGCAAAGGCCGATGAGAGGGCTCGGGCTGGACGGGCAGCGGTGGCATAGCTAGAGGCTCAGCTCAAGGAGTCCAAGGAGCTGGCTGCAAAGCATGTACAGGGGGCCGTGGTGGCATACAAGGCCTCCAGCGCCTTTACCGAGGATGTGGAGGAGGCGGCGACCGTCTTCTACAGGGAGGGCTACGATGATGCCCTGAAGAAGGTGGGTCTGCTGTTCCCGGAGCTAGACCTGACGGGCACCGAGCTACGGGACCCGTCCAAAGGAGAAGAGGCCGAAGCGGAGCCTCCAGCGGAGGGCGAGGTAGGAGCGGCCAGGGCCGAAGCTCTAGGGCCAGCTGGCGCGGAAGCGATGGCCCCTCCGAAGGAAGCCCCGGCCACCGTAGTTCCAGCCGACCCTCCAATTGTAGCCGATGGGGCCGAGGTTGCGGCCCCTAACGCATCATCTCCCGTGGGCCGGACCTAAGGGGTTTGTAAAGGTCCAACCCACTTCTTTTGTAAATACCACTTTTTGAAATGAATGAGTAGACCTGTTTTTGGAACTTCTTCAATGTGTGTAAAGCATCTCTTTTTCAAAAATTTTTCTAAGTATCCACGATCGGCTTTACAGGACTGTAGGGTCACGAGCTCCTTCAAAGCGACCGACGGGCACGGGACGAGTGTCTTGCTCCCAAAATTTCTCTAAGTACCCCCGGTCGGTCCATCCGGGCCAGGTGCCAGTAGGGTAGTTGAGAACAGTAACTTAATTTGGGTCGGATACCTGGACGTTTGCACCAGGTCTCCACCCGCGAGTTGTCTCGCACTGTGGCCCGTCCTCGCCGTAGTCCTGTGGGAGCTATCTTGAGATAGTTGCTGATCGTGGTCGGACTTTCGGAAGCAGGCTGCCTTGGAGCCTCTACTGACCGAAGTCGGACTTTCGGAAGTGGGCTACCTTGGAGCCTCTGCCGACCGGAGTCGGACTTTCGGAAGTGGGCTATCTTGGAGCCTCTGCCGACCGGAGTCGGACTTTCGGAAGTGGGCTATCTTGGAGCCTCTGCCGACCGGAGTCGGACTTTCGGAAGTGGGCTGCCATGGAACCTCTACCGACCGGAGTCGGACTTTCGGAAGTGGGCTGCCTTGGAGCCTCTACCGACCGGGGTCGGACTTTCGGAAGTGGGCTGCCTTGGAGCCTCTACCGACCGGAGTCGGACTTTCGGAAGTGGGCTGCCTTGGAGCCTCTACCGACCGGGATCGGACTTTCGGAAGTTGGCTGCCTTGGAGCCTCTGCCGACCGGAGTCAGACTTTCGAAATTGGGCTGCCTTGGAGCCTCTGTCGACTGGGGTCGGACTTTCGGAGTGGGCTGGAAAAAGTTGGAGATGTTTGTAGACTTCGTTGATAATACTTGCGAAGATTGTCTACATTCCACGGGCACGCTATCTGTCGCCCGTCCAAGTGTGCTAGGCGGTAAGTTCCAGCCCGGACTACCTCGACGACCCGATAGGGGCCTTCCCAATTGGGAGAGAGCTTCCCCCATTCGGTCGGCCTCGAAACCTCCATCTTCTGCTTTACCAGATCCCCAACTTGGAAGGTGCGTGCTTTAACCCGTGAGTTGTAATATCTGGCCATCATTTGACGGTAGGTTGCCATCTTCATACTTGCCCGGAATCGGGTCTTATCTAGTAGATCTAGGTCAGTCCTTCGTTGCTCCGAATTAGCTGGCTCGGCAAATTGATCAACCCGCAAGGATAGTAAAGAAACCTCCACAGGGATGACTGCCTCACTCCCATAAGTCAGGTTAAATGGAGTTTCTCCCGTTGCCGACCTTGCGGTCGTCCGGTATGTCCAAAGCACTGAATGAAGCTCTTCCGTCCAGAGCCCCTTGGCTTCATTTAGCCGGGTCTTCAGCCCATGCAGGATCGTCCTATTGGTAACCTCGGCCTCTCCATTGGACTGAGGGTGAGCGACCGACGTAAGCCGATGGGCGATGTGATATTGTTGACAGAAGTCCCGGAACTGGGAGTTATCGAATTGCCTCCCGTTATCAGTGATGATCGTCTTCGGGATCCCAAACCGAAAGATGATACAGTTCCGGACAAAGTTTTCCACCTTGGTCTCGGTTATCTGCGCCAATGCCTCTGCCTCCACCCACTTAGTAAAATAATCAATGGCCACGAGGAGGAATTTTCGCTGACCGGAGGCCGGAGGAAAAGGTCCCAAGATATCCATCCCCCATTAAGCAAATGGCCAAGGCGCCGTAAGCGGGGTCAGCTGGCTGGCTGGCCTCCTTTGGATGTCGGAGAACCTCTGGCATGCATCGCACCTTCGTACGAAGTCCAAGGCATCCTTCTGAATCGTAGGCCAATAATATCCCTGGCGAATGATTTTGTAAGCCAGAGACCTTCCTTCAAGATGATCGCCACAAATGCCTTCGTGCACCTCTCGAAGCGCGTAGTCCGCATCGGCTGACCCCAAGCATTTCAGTAATGGTTGGGAAAATGAGCGCTTGTAGAGAGCCCCATCAAGGATGACGTACTTAGAGGCCATTGAGCGGATGTGCCTGGCGTCCGTCGGGTCATCCGGAAGGGCTCCCTGTGCCAGGAACGCGCGGATTGGGTCCATCCACGAGGCCTCTTGCTCAACCTGGTGGATCTCTGTCGGCTCCTAAGTAATGCTTGGGTGCTGGAGATGTTCCACGAAGGTTCGGTCGGAGGTGCCGACCGCAGCGGTGGCCAGCCACGACAAAGCATCTGCCCGGGAGTTTTGTTGTCGGGGTATATGAAGGATCTCAAAGAATTTAAATTATGACATGAGGTCCCGTACCTTGTCTAAGCACTTGGCCAGGGACGGATCCCTCGCTTCAAACTTACCCTTCACCTGGTTGACTACTAGCTGGGAGTCGGAGAAGGCGCGGATCCTACCGACGCCCAGCTCATTCGCTATCTTCAGCCCCGCAAGCAGAGCTTCATACTCCGCCTGCTTATTCGACACCTGAAACACAAAATGTAGAGCGTACTCCAAACACTGCCCATCGGGGTCAGCTAGGATTAAGCATGCACCGCACCCTGAGAGGTTGGAAGCTCCATCTACGTGCAAGGTCCAGGCAGGCTTGGCTTCTTCCGCCAGATCAGCCTCTCCCGCGGGCTCAGCTGCAGACGTCTCGACTGTTGCCGGGGTCGGCTCCGCCCCCCAGGTACATTCCGCAATGAAATCAGCTATCACTTGGGCTTTTAAGGCTGACCGTGGCTGGAAGGAGATGTCAAACTCACCCAGCCTGATGGCCCATTTGACGAGTCGTCCAAAGGTATCGGGGCTTCAGAGGATCGCCCTGAGGGGTTGGTCCGTCAGCACGACGATGGGATGCGCTTGGAAATAAGGTCAGAGACGCTTTGCTGCTATAACCAGCGAGTACACCAGCTTTTGCACCTTAGGATATCTGACCTCGGCATCATGGAAAACCTTGCTAATGTAGTACACGGGTCTCTGTTGGCCGCCTTCCTCCACCCGTGCAAGAACGGCGCTGACGACCTCACTAGAAGCTGATAGGTACAAGTATAACAGTTCCCCCTCCATTGGTTTGGTCAGGAGCGGAGGGTTCCTCAAGTAGTCCTTCAAGGCTTCAAAGGCCGTCCGGCATTCATCAGTCCACTGGAAGCGGTCCGACCGGTGCAAGGTCTTGAAGAACGGGAGGGATCTCTCAACCGACCGGGAGATAAAGTGGCTGAGAGATGCGATGCGACCCGTAAACTCTTGCACCTGCTTTTTATTGGTCGGATGGGTCATGTTAATGATGGCCTTGATCTTTTCGAGGTTGACCTCGATGCCTCTTTGAGTAACTAGGAAGCCGAGAAACTTTCCGGAGGTCATCCCGAAGATGCACTTGGCGGGGTTCAGCTTCATCCTGTGGTGCCTCAACACATCAAAGAACTCCTGCAGGTCCTTGATGTGGTCGGTCCTATGGAGGCTTTTGACGATCATATCATCGACATATGCCTCCATGTTCCTTCCCAACTGATCTTTAAAGACTCGGTTAATCAACCTTTGGAAGGTGGTGCCCGCATTCTTCAGGCCGAAGGGCATAATTTTGTAGCAATACAGCCCCCTGTCTGTGACAAAGGCCGTCCTCTCCTCATCTTCGGGATGCATCCTGATCTGGTTATACCCAGAGAAAGCATCCATGAAGCTCAAGAGCTGGTGACCGGTCGTCGCATCTACCAGCTGATCAATTTTTGGCAAAGGGAAGCTGTCTTTGGGATACGCCTTGTTGAGGTCTGTGTAATCCACACAGATCCTCCACTTTCCACCAGCTTTCTTCACCATGACGACATTGGCCAGCCACTCCGGGTAGTGAGACTCCCTGATGAAGCCAGCATCGAGGAGCTTCTTCACTTCCTCCTCAATGGCCCTCTGCCTTTTGACAGCGAAGCTCCTCTTCTTTTGCCGGACGGGCCTGTGAGTAGGATCCATCCTGAGCTGATGGGTGATGATTTCTGCCGGGATGCCTGGCATATCGGACGCCGACCAGGCAAAGACGTCCGCATTGCTTCTCAAGAAGCCGACCAGCTCTTGCCTGGCGCCCTTGTCCAGGGTGCTCCCTATTTGGAGGACCCTCATAGGATCATCCTCCCTTAGGAGCACAAATACGATCTTCTCGGCGGGCCGACCGTGGCCGTCGGCCTCGTCCCTGGGATCCAGCTGCTCGAGCATGGGGCGCCCGTCCAACTGCTTGTCATGGATAGCTAGGCATTGCCGGGCCATTCTACGGTCTCCCCTCAGCTCCCCAACTCCGTCACGGGTCGGAAACTTAGCCAGCAAGTGGTAGGTAGATACAATAATCTGGAACTTATTGAGGGCCGGCCGACCTAGAATTGCATTGTACGCCGAGGTCGTACAGACGACCACAAAGTTGACGGAGAAGGTTCGCTGATAAGGTTCCGTTCCGAGGGTCACAGGTAGGGCAATCTCCCCTTCAACCTCGACGGAATTCCCTTTGAAACTAGTGAGTGGCACCGTGGACTCCCGCAGTCTGGACCTGGACAGGTTCATCCGGACGAACGCATCATATAATAAAACCTCCGCACAACTTCCATTATCGATAAGGACGCGCTTTACATCATAATTGGCAATGACAGCCGACACAACCACAGGGTCATTTCCTGGAAGAGGAGGCTCCAAGAGGTCCTCATCAGAAAAGCTAATTACATTGAATCCCTTGGGCCTCTTTACAATGTCTTGGTCCTCCTGCTTCCAGTCAGATTGTCGATGCAGCATGCCAACGCCTCCATCGGTTGGGCGCTGATTGGGGAGCTCAACCTCCCCCGGGGGGTCTCTAACAGTTGAAGTCCCGGCCCGATCCCGGCGGGGTTGGACATATTTGTTCAGATATCCCTTGCGGATGAGGTACTCGATGGCGTCCTTTAGCTGGAGGCACTCCTCCGTGTCGTGCCCATGGTCCCTGTGGAACCGGCAGTATTTGTTCTTATTTCTGGAGGCAGGAGGTCCTCTCATCGGGCGAGGTCTTCGGAAGAAGGCCTCGTTCTCACTCTCCATCAGGATCTTCTCCCGCGGCAGGGAGAGGGGCGCATAATTGTTGAACCGCTTGAGGTAGTCCCTCAGCTTGGGGCTCTGGCGCCTGGTGGATCGGCCGTCGTTGTCGGGAGGTCGGACCATGGGGGCCTTATCGCCCCGCTTCCTTGGGGCCGACCTCCCCTCGGCCTGGCGCTGGCTCGCCGCTTGCTCTTTCGCCAAGGCATACTTGTGTGCCTTGGCCAGCAGATCGGTGTAGCTTGTAGGGAGCTTCTTGTCCAGGGAAAACGTGAACCTGGATGAGCGGAGCCCCCTCTTGAATGCTAATATGGCCACCGCTTCATTTAAGTCAGGGATCTCTATAGCGGTCGAGTTGAAGCGGGTCATATAGTCCCGGAGGGTCTCTCCCTCCGTTTGCTGGATAAGGAAGAGGCAGTCGGTGTTCTTCGGAGCCCGGCTGCAGGTCCTGAAATGAGAAAGAAAAATGGTCTCGAGCTAGGAAAAAGAATGGATCGTACCTGGACGGATGGCGGAGAACCACATACGTGCGGCCTTCTTCAGGGTCGCTAGGAAGGCGATGCAGTGGAGGGCATCGGACGCGCCCTGCACCATCATGTGGACTTTGTAGGCGCCTAGGTGATCCAAGGGATTGGTGGTACCGTCATAGGGGTCCACTTGCGGAATCTTAAAATGGCGGGGGATAGACTCCCCTAGAATCTTCATGAAGAAAGGCGGGCGGGTGTCATGCGTCGGCCTTCTCTCAGCGTTCTGCCGCTCGCTTATCTCGGTAATGCGCTCCTCCATGCGCATGATCTTGCTGCTGTAGTCGTGCTGGTCTGCAGCAGGGCGCCGGTCGCCGGGATGAGCAGAGTCGGCGAAAGAGGGGGAGGCTGACCTCGCCCTCTTTCCTTCAGCGCGGGCCCTCATGGACCCCTGGGGTTCTGGGACTATGGGGGACGGTGGCGGAGGTGCATCCGGCTGTTGGTTGACGCTGATGACCGGTTGATGATTGATGCAGGAAGCCGCCGGCGGTTGCTGCTAGCGGTCCGCCATCTCCTGGATGCGCTGGACCACCGAGGTAAGCGTCTCGATGCGGTTCACCAGTGTCTGGAACTGTTGCAGCCCCAGGGTGATGGTGGGCTCGACAGTGGCGGCGATATTGCTCTCCGCGGGAGGCATGCTGGGCCCTTGGTGGGAGCGTCCTCTCGCGGAGACGCTCTGGGTTCTTCCTCTTGCCATAGCTAGATCCTTCCCGTTTATCTCCCCTTTTAGAGTAAAGAGCACAACGAAGATTCAGGCCCTCCTTCTAGCGCCAATCTGTTGCCGCTCTTCCTCCTGAACTGGGCTCGGTGGACGTGCTGGAGGGCTCCTCGACCGGACAACCTGCAAGAAGTCCCTAGACGTCGAAGGGGGCTCCGACGGGGGACACTCCGATGCTTAAGTTAGAGGAGGGTTGGAGCAACAGAAACGGGAAGAACTTGGGAAGAGAAAATCGAAGTGGTGAAGAACCTTTTTCTCCCCCTTCTCGGAGGTCCCTCGGTGCCTTTTGTAGGCACGGAGCGGTGCCAAATTCTGTTGGGAAGTAGGCTGGGAAAGCCCGGATATGTACCCAGTAGAATAGGCGTGGCGGCAAGATCGTGGGAGGCGGAGTGCCAGGTGTGTCAGAGTAGTGGCCATGTGCTGGAGTTCATTACAGAAGAATGTTAGAACTGTCGGAGAGGAGAGGTTCCTGGAAACTTCGGCGATCCCTTCAGCAGTGGATCGGCTGGCTCCCGTAAAGCCGACTGGGGCGCTCAACAGGATCTCCAGGAGCCATCCGTGGCAATTAAAGGGGCCGTCGCACGGACGGTGAGGCGCCTGTCAGCCCTCAAAACCTTCGGGTCAGCTCTTTGAGAAAGCCGACCGTGGAGTCAGATTTCACGTGAGGACCAACCGACCGGATGCCGGGGGCCGGTCCGACTGGGGACTAGCTGAATGGGCGCATCAGGGATAATGTTGATGGTGGTAGTAAGGGTGCCAGCTATATGGTTGAAGCGCTGATGACGGTAATGATGGTGTAGTGTCAATGACAAGTGCTGGTTGAGGTGTGTGAGATATAGTAGAGATATTGATGTTAGCAGTGGTAGTGTAGTGAAATAATGAGATAATGGTGGGAATAGAAGTGGTGGTGGTGGTGGAGGAGATGACTGTAGAGGTGATGGCGGCGACGGTGGTATAGGTGGTGTTGGCAAAGGATATGAATTTCTTGTTTTTAATAATATTAAAAAGTATTAATTTTATCATAGAAATAATGAAATTGATGTGAAATGAAAAATAAAATATTAACAGTAAATATATTTTTTATCTTAATTTTTAATAGAAAGCAAGAAATAAAAGTGTTGCCGAACAGGCTCAACTTTTTGTATTAAATAAGATAGGATTATGGTTCTTCTAAACTCTGAATGGACATACCTGCAGCCACATGCGCGCATCCGTGCGCATGCTGACGTGCACATGTACCTAAAAAAGAATATAGAACAAAACTTTGTTTTAAATTTATTGTAAAGCTGATACGAGCCACTACAACTACTTTTCAGGTTGACACAAATCTAGAATCCCCCAATGATTTCGTTGCTGAAGGTGTACCATTCCGTGGGTCCAGTTACGAAGTCGCTCCGTATTCTTCAATCATCCTTGAGGCAAAGCTATGAACCCACAGTATGGGTTTTTGTTGCTTCAAAGGATCCACAATTAGTAAGTGCTGTACATAATGCCAATATTGGCAGATGAAGTATGGTGAATAAGAAAGTAGGTCATGGAATATGTAACGAAATTGTTATTATTATAAAGCTGTCCTTATATTAATATTGAACGGCAAATAGCATTACATTGAATCTTCTGGTCCATCTTTGCTATTGGTTTCCCTGTAAAAGCCCAACCAGTTCAAGTAAGTTGGGACTTCCACGTACCAAAACACTGGTTTCTTTCCATCAACGGTTGCGAAGTCTACAAGGATTAGGAAGAGGCAAGATGGTTGATCTTGGCAACTAGCATGGCGGACATATATGACAGGTTCTTTCGGCCCAATTAGGTCACGAATCAGGATGTCCTATCAAAACCAATGGGAACCTAATTTGCATTTTGTTGGAAATAAAATATAAAAGGTTCTACGGAATACCTAACTCAGAGAACGCCGCGCTGTTATATCATTTGGAGACGTAATTTATATCATCTGGCAATAGAGTCAACATTTTCTTCCCATCTGGCGTGTACCTAATTTACCACTCAAATTCAATAACAGTAGGTCACCCATCAACCAGGCTTCCTTATGCCGAATGTAGATGATATTATTCATGGATCCATTAGGGTCTATGGGTCAGGGAGGGTGGGTCTTTTAACAATAATTGGGCAACCGCTAGCAGCTGTCTATGTTTATTTTTCTACTCGATCTTTTCTTATAAATATTTAGGATCTCATTTAATAAAAATAATCAGAAGGTAATTTTGGATTTTTTAATTGTATAAATATTTAAGATTTTTTTAGAAAATAATCAGTATGAAATTAAATACATGTCTATATGGATCTTCACATACTCTTTCATTTAAGTACAAGTGTTATAGTATTTTCTAATCCATAGATAAGGGACGGGATCCGCTCTGATATCATTTATAATAATCTAGAATTTCATTCGAAAAGACTAGTTAGAAGGTAATTTTGGATTTCTCGATCTTGTATAAGTATTTAAGATTTTTCTATCGAATAATCAATGTGAAATTAACTATATACCTATGTAGTTCCTTACATTTTTTTTTTTTTTTTTTGAAAGAGTTGACACTGCCTTGTGTCATGGACTCGCAGCCCAAAAATTTAAGGAATGACAAGCTAAGGCAAATAAATTCATGTGGCATCCTATTATTAGTCAATATGAAACTTGCAATCTTGCTCACATAATCCCATGATTGTTAGATTTGATATCTAATATGATCTAATTACTATTTAGTCAAGTTTAACTTCTTGGATCAATCATATGTACTAAACCAATTAAAGAAATATATTCTTGATTAAATTAATATTCTCTTGATCAAATAGATTTAGAGCCAAATTCTAATTAAAATTTTAGTCTTTTAATAAAAGAGATATATGCATGTATAAATATAGAGGTATCCTGGTGTCTTTCTCCAACTCTCATAAAAGCAATGATTTTCTATCGATCGTCTATATTAGAAAAAGATGGTGAGAAAAGAGAAAACCAGATATCTCATGGCAAAGATCAGATTCTCAAGGACTGTGATCTACACATACTTGGGATAATGATGCAATGTATGTTTTCAACAATTTTTGATTTTGCATGAACACAAAAACACGATACGGGCATAAAGGATTAAAGTTTTTTTTCTAATATATGGTATCTGAGCCTTGGTTTCATACATTACATTCACGCAAAAATTTTTAGATAAATTTTAACTTAATTTCATAATATTAATTTTATGTTTTTTTTCTGTATTTTTAGAATTAAATTAAGGGCAAGGAAAGTAGTTTTGATTTTTTAAAACAAAATAAAGATAAATGGACGGTGGTTCTCCCACCGTCTTTCTTCTTCTCTTCATCATAGATTTCCTGCCAGGACCACTTCGAGCCTGGCGCAAGCATGCATTAAGGATTTTTGGCCTATCATAATGTTTTGGAGAGTCTAAACCAACCAGGTCATGTTCACCGGTGGGTTTCCTCCTCTCAATCATCGAGAAGTCGGTAAATAACCTTGGGGATTTGTGACGGTCTATTGATTAAAGTTTTCAGCAGCCATTAACCATGGGTTAACAATTGTCGGGATGGGTCAGTCACAGGGTCGAAAGAGGATAGGGCATTGGCCATGGTGGTTTTGGTTTCTCTACAATCCAAGAGGACGAAATCGAAATTATTAAGGGCCACCATTTTGGGCTTGCCAGCGATCGACAGAAGGCTACTGGCAGACATGGTGGGCTGGTGACCCACCGGTGCAATCTTGTTGAGAAAGAACACCATCGTCCATGGTGGTTTTAGGTTCCTTGCAGCAGTGGTCAGGAAGAGAAACAGAACTTTGTGAGGAAGAAAGGTTTAATGTGTTTGGATTTCGGGTTTCAGCCCGGTTATGACCCAAATCCATTCATTCAATCAGTAAGTTAGTCCATTTAATAAGTTGATCGAATCCAATCACATTAGGTTAGTTTAAATTAGGTCAAGGAGATTTTTTTGATTTAGCCTATGAAGTTTTAAATTATATTCAAATCGCTAAAAGTTTTTAACAAGTCTATTTTCAAAGCAATTATTTTATAGAAAAATCTCTATATTATTAGTTAGTCATTATTCAGTTTTTTATTATTGAATTTTTGATAAAATCACTATAACTTGTTCATTTTCATCTGATTTAAGCATTTTTTGAACAGTTGGGCTCGTAATGGTTTGAAGATTATTTTGATAAAGTTATTCATATATAGTAAAATATTTAAATAATTTTTAAATTATTTATATATAATTTTATTTACTATTATATTGTTCAAGTATATTTTTATGTAGTTTCAAAGGATTCGAGTACTCTATGGATTTTGAATAGCTAAGTCATTAAGATCTAATAATTTTTTTTCTTATTATATTTTAGAATTATATAAAGATATATCTATTATAGTTGATCTAAAGGTGACTGTAATTAGATACAAAATTAACAGGTATAGATTGATTAACTTGAATTGTATAAAGATGGGAAGTTCTATATCTAAAAGTAGGATAATCTTAGATTTTTGTAATCATAGTTGGTTAAACCACTGAAAGTACAATTAATATGATAAGTCATAATTTAGACATAAATTATAAATTCATACCATAATTATCGTTCTTACTTATATATTGCATATTATTCTTGATTATGAAAATTCTCGTATTTATGATTTATGTAATATATGTTTTGGCATAAATTATTATATTTAGATTTGTAATTAAATAAGTTGCAACATTTATTATATGATATAATTCTAATCCAAAAGTGCTTTATAGTTGTATAATAAGTAATATTGGTAGATTATCTTTTGAAATTTATATCATGATCAACTTATAAGGATATTCTTTTATTTATAGCTATAACCCCTACTTCACTTTCATCATATCCAACTAATATTCTCATATTGAATAGATCTAAGTATTCTAATTGGCATAAACAACTTCTCATTATTTTAGATGCCTAGATTTAGATTTGGCCCTTCATAAGCTCAGTCTGATCCACTTACTCTCACTAGTTTTCCTGATAAAATAGAATTATGTAAAAAATGAGAGCATTCTAATAGATTGTCTTTCATGATTATTAAGGACTTTATAGCGAGAGACATTAGAAAATATATTCCTGATAACGAATTAACCTTTAAGTACCTTTTCTCTATAGAATAATAGTTTACCAAATTAAATAAAGCTTTAACCGGATCCTAATGAACAAGTTAACCTTTAAGAAATATGATAGAATTTCTGGAGTATGAAAGCATATTATAAAAATATATGATCTAGTTGGAAAATTAAATAACTTGAAAATGATAGTATCTGGAAACTTTCTTGTCTAGTTTATTCTTAATTCTCTTTTCATCGTAGTTTACTTAATTTAAAATTTACTATAACATACATAAAGAATCATGGTCAATTAATGAACTTATCTTCCAATATCTGCAAAAGGAAGAAAGATTGAAACAGGAAGGGGTCCTAGTTGTTAACATGATTTTACAAAAGCATTCTAAAAAAGAAAGCAAAGAAAGAAAATAAATGATCGAACAATCTATCAAAGAAATATTCTCATAAATTAAAATATTTTTTTGTAACAAGGAAGGACATGTCAAGAAGGATCGTGAAAAAAGGAAGAAATGATTCAAAAAGAAAGGTATTCCTTTATCACTTGTCTGCTTTGAAGTCAATTTTATTGATGTCCCTATTAATACTTTGTGGATTGATTCAGGTGTTGTAATTCATGTTTTCAATTAATTGTATGAATTCCTTTTAAGCTAGAAACCAAATGATAGAGATTGGTGAATTTTTATGAAAAATCGAATGAAATTTAAGGCTATATCAGTTGGGACTTACATATTTATTATAGACACTAGATTTGAATTAGATCTACATGATATCCTTTTTGTTCCTTTAGTATCTAAAAATTTAGTTCCATTAACAAAACTTGATTCAGAAGGTTTTTCATTTATTTTTATAAACTCAAGTTTTAAATTAATAAAAAAATTTATTTTGGTTAGTACTTGGATATTGTATAATGGATTATATAAAATAAATTTAAATTCTTTTTTTGCACAATCTTTATTTATTTTGAATGTCAATATTGAAATGAAATATGGTATTGTGAACGAGAGTTCTTCGATGTTATAGCATAGGTCATTAAGTTATATATCAAAAAAAATTGTTGCTGCCCAAATCATCGTGGCTTACAGCTCCTACCTGGCACCGGTGAGTAGACTTTCCGCCTGACGATCTCCAAGCGTAACTGATCCTACAAAAGAGAGGAGACCCGAGTCGAGGATTTTGGTGGGGGCACTTCGATAATCAAGTTAGTGGACGATCAAGGAAAACAGATCCTTTTTAGCGGAGCCCAGCATGGTCTCCATGTTTAGAGGATTCTTGAAAAGACAGAATGAGAATTCGAGCAGTGGGAGCGAGAATAGCAGGAGCTGTAGTAGTGGGAGCCGGAACAATGGGAACTCATGGGAGAGTTTTCGGCTGACCCTCCTGCCCTCGACTGGACTTCCCTTTTGTTTGCTCGTGCTTCTCTTGCTTGTTCCTACTTGCACTCGTTTATGATTGTTTTTCACTTACCTTTGCCGGATGCCCCTTCGAGCTTCTTATAGAAGCGTATTTCATCTAACAAAGCATAGAGCCCTGGTTTGATGCTCTTTGGAAGCACCTCATGTGGACGGAGCATAGACCTATCCCCCCTTCTCCTGAGAGGAGGGAGACAGGGTCCGTAGCCCTTGTAGGGAGGTTCTACCATGGATGCAAGTGAAGCACTATGAAGTGCACATCCCTTCTGCGATGAGTGTGAGTGGCGTGCCATGGGGCTTGACATCCTGACAGGATGCTGCTTCTTATGGGCATCATGCCACCATGTCTGGGGACTTGACAGAGCACTGGCCTGGTGGGAGATACTACAGGATCTGAGACTCTTGGTAAAACTTTCCTCTTCTGAATGGTACAGGCGATGGGTTAAAAAGCGTGATGTCCCGGGCAGAGCATCTTTCCACAGAAGGTGCCGATATTAAGTTGAGAGGCCTGGTACTCTGGTGGAATGCTTCTTTGCAAGAGATACAGGTGGCATGCCCTGGCAGAGCGCCTCTCCATAAAGGTTGCAGGCAACGTGCCCTGGCAGAGCGCCACTCCATAGAGGTGATAATTTCTTTGAGTAACATGGGGGTTCCAATGGGGATGGTGACACCACCTACTAGGGTCACCATCCCGGCCGCTCCCAAGGTCGCTCAAGGGGGAGACTGAGCCCACTTGTCTTTATCCATACTTAACTTTAGGTGGGGAGTTTGACTTTGACCAAGAGCTTGACCTCGACAGGGAGCTCGACCTCGAATGGGAGCTTGACCTCGACAGGGAGCTCGATCTCGGATGGGAGCTCGACCTTGGATGGAAGCTCAACCCCGGCAAGGAGTCCAACCTCAACAGGGAGCTTGACCTCGGACAAGAGCTTGGCCTTGGATGGGAGCTCAATCTTGGTCCTTACCGATGGCAGCATCCATGTGGCACCTTCTACCAGCCTGTCCGCCTGCTAGGTCCAATGTGGGCTCCATGTCAGTGATTATGTCACATCAGATGCCCCCCACTCTCAAGTCTAGAGCATGATGCGGTGCTCGGGATGAAGGAAGTTATGATGACACTGACATGGAAGGATATTTAGCCTGTGTCATTTAATGCCTCGGTCGCTGATGACTCACTGATCATGCCTTAGCACCAATGAAGGGATGCCATCTCAGATGACACTGGATGGACATGATTTGCACTCAGCCCGAAGAGTTTTGTGCATACCGAAGTGCCATTCTCAGTGGATTCTGATGCGTGGCAAGAATTCGATGGTCAAAGAGGTGAAAGGATGCACATTTTGACCGGTACATTGCGACAGGATGCTGCCATTTTTTTGAAAAGCGGCCATCTTGCCTTAGCCATCTTTTAAGAACCTTCGAGTGAGGGAGCAGGGGGAGAGCCAAAGCTTTTTCATCCAGTTCCGACTCCCTAACCTAAGGCACTTAGGTCAGTCCTTCCTCTTCCTTCTTCCTTCTCCTTCGGCCTGTGCTGAAGGGGATCAATTAGGGTTCTAGATTTTCTTCTTCTCTATCTCCTTCTTCTCCTCGAAGATGAGTCCTTCCGGTAGGAGGCACTGTCGCCCGGATTATTCTGGCAAGGTGGGGCCATCCCGGTCGAGGCCTCCTTCCTCCGATAGCGAGGAGGAGGATGTCCCTCTTAGGATCTGTAGGGGCCCCCGGTGGATGGGGATAGTTATAGGACCTCCTACTGTTCATCCCACATCTCCTTCTCCTGTTCAGGATTCGGCCAGTCCTCCAACATTGCTCCGGCGATGACCCGGGAGGACACCCTTCATCTTCGAAGCACCTATGGGATTCTGGACTCTGTCCGGCTCTCGGCACCGGAGAAGCGGGTCATTTCCAGTGGCCAGGGGTGGATCGTTCTATACGAGGACTTCTTCCTCATGGGCCTTCGCCTTCCACTACATCCTTTTTTCCTCTCCTTCCTTAATAATTACTATTTAGTCCTAGCCCAGCTTGCCCTGAATGCCATTAGGACCATCTCTTGCTTCATCATCTTTTGTCACTTTCACAGGATTGTTGCCCGTTTTTCTTTGTTCAAGGCCCTCTTCACTCTAAAATGCCACTCGGTTGATAATGGGTGGTGGTTTGTAGCCCCCCGCCCGGGGGCCATTAAATTTGACCTACCTACTTCCATCAAAGGATGGAAGTATAGGTTTCTTTTTGCCTCAGTTAAGGAAGTTGACTGGATCTAGAGTGACTCAGACCACACACCCAACCAGAATGCCTTGGTGGAGCCTGCTAACAGGGAGGTGTACGACCGGCTTGTCACTTTCGAGGTTCCTCTACTTTGGGACCTATTGACCGAACATAATCTATTCGAGGCTGGGGTCAGCCCAATCCAATCATTGGGTAAGACCCTGAACTTGGGCTTCTTCTCGGTGAAAATTTTTCTCTATTTTATGTCTAACCAGAGTTTTCTTCTCTTTGCAGGTATGAGATTCTCCACAGTCCAAATCTGAGAGATGTCCCAGAGCCGCCTCTTAGGGGTCTAGGGAGGATCCATAAAAGAGGCCCCACGAGGAGCCAAGGCAGAGGCCCACTACAGAGCCTTCTACCAGTCTGGGAGAGAGGAGGCCCCGGCCTCATCTGGAGTGGCAGCCCAAATACCTATGTGCGGGCCCAGCAGGGGTGCCGTAGTTGGAGAGGGGGCTGCACGGGCCCCTCAAGTGGCCCTTCCCAGTGTCGAGATCTTGCTGTTTTCAAAAGTGGTAGAGGTGGCTATCGACACTGCCACAAGGGGAAGAACGACATCGCTGGTAGCTACGGAAGCAGCCATCACCCGACCAGTGGCCCCCATGCCCTCACCATCTACCACGTCAAACCCGGTGGCATCTCTCGTGGCACCAGGCCCGGGAGTGGCCAGGCTGTCAACCCTGATTCTGTTGAATGTGGTGGTTACCCTCGACATCGTGCTAGCGAAAGGATGGTGGATTTCATCGTCTAGCCACATGACTGCTGGGAAAGGGGTGGCAAGTAGCTGGCGGCCGTAATCACAGGCTTGTTCCCCCAGCTGCTATCGGTAAGTTCTTCCCCCCTCTATCCTTTCTTTTATTGCTTGCATTGGTTTAGCTGACATTCTCCTTTCTGTTACTGCAGTAGCCATCGATGCCCTGCTGATCTGGGACTCCTTCCTGGCATTGGCCCGACGGGACAATAGCCACCGTAAGCACACAGAGGCCATGGAGGTGGAGGTCCGGGCCCAGTCCGAACGGGTGCGCGACTTGGAGGGGCAAGCCAAGGCCCTCTAGATTGAAGTAACCAGCTCCAGGACCATGATGGCAGAGCTGGAGAGGTGGGCTACGAACCTTGAGGTGGTGTTGGCAACAGAGAGGGAGAAGACCGCCCGCCAAGTAGAGGAGAGGGCCTAGTCTGTCACGAAGGCAGCATGTTTGGAGGGGCGGGTGCAGACCCTTCAGGTCTAACTCAAGGTAGCGGTGGCCTGAGCTGCAATGGCTGAAGAGAAGGCCATAGTGGCGGTGGCCCTGATGGAGGCTACCAAGAAGGAAGCCGTCGAAGTCGTGCCTAAGTTCAAGACCTCAAAGGCTTTTGTTGAAAAGGTCCGGGAGGCAGTCCTCAACTCATTCCTTAAATAGTTTGAGGACTGCAAAAGGAAGGTGGGCTGGGTCTTCTCCTTCAAGGGCCTAGACAGCATCGTCCCCGACTTGGCCGCCGATGCCGGGGATGAGGAGTCTTCTCTGGTTGAGGTCGACGTGGAGACGGATGCCAAGCCGGAGGCCGAGACCAGGGTTGTTGCTCCGAAGGTTGAGACGGGGGTGGCTGTGCTAGAGGCCAAAGCGAGGGATGATGCTGACCCAGCACTCCTTCAATCGAGGGCCAGCAAGAGATCGGCGAGGTCTCCCATCGACCCGGCAAGGCTCTGGCGGTGACTCCATAATTTTTATTTTCTTTTTGTACTTGAATCATTTTGGAGGACTCCCTGGCCTGTCTGGGGGTCCTTCTTATTGTAAACACCTTTTTTTCATCAATGAAGAACAAAATTCAAGTTCCATTTTCTCTTTCTTTTTTTTTTTTGCACTTGATGGATTTTGAGGGACTCCCTGGCCCATCAGGGGATCCTTCTCATTATAAATTTTTTTTTCATCAACAAAGTTTTTGTTCTCCAATGAGCTTTATCTTGTCTCTTCTTTCTCTCTTTTTCTTTTTTTTTTGGCATGGTATAGATGTGAATCACATGGTAACCAAGTGTAAGGTTTCCAAAGTCCTAGCCCTCTTTGCCAAGTTTGAAGGTCGGTAGATGGCCATGGGGCTTTGAAAATTTTCTGGCTCTCCTTGCCAAGCTTAGGATCATGCAAATAGGAGTGCGGGGCTTCTGGAGTTTCTCGGCTTGCATCACTAAACTTAGAGTTCGATGGATAGAGAGCGGGGCTTCTGGAGTTTTCCAGCTTGCATCGCCGAACTTGGAGTTTGATGGATAGAGTTTGGGGCTTCTGAAGTTTTTCGACTTGCATCGTCGAACTGGGGGTCCGATGGATAGAGTGCGGGGCTTCTGGAGTTTTCTGGTTTGCATCACCGAACTTGGAGTCCGACGGATAGAGTGTGGGGCTTCTAGAGTTTTCCGGCTTGTATCGCTGAACTGGGGGTCCGATGGATAGAGTGCACGGCTTCTAGAGTTTTCCGGCTTGCATCGCCGAACTTGGAGTTCGATAGAAAGAGTGCATGGCTTTTGGAGTTTTCTGGCTTGCACTATCGAACTGGGGGTCCGACGGATAGAGTGCAGGGCTTCTGGAGTTTCCCGGCTTGCATCACCGAACTTGGAGTCTAATGGATAGAGTGCGGGGCTTCTAGAGTTTTCTGGCTTGCATCGCCGAACTGGGGATCCGATGGACAAAGTGCGTAGCTTCTGAAGTTTCATGACTTGCATCGCCTAACTGGGGATCTGACGGATAGAGTGCAAGGCTTCTAAAGTTTCATGGCTTGCATCACTGAACTTGGAGTCCGACGGATAGAGCACAGGACTTCTGGAGTTTCCTGGCTTGCATTGCCAAACTTGGAGTCTGACAGATAGAGTGTAAGGCTTCTGGAGTTTCTCGCTTTCATCATCGAACTTGGAGTATGACGGATGGAGTGCATGGCTTCTGGAATTTTCCGGCTTGTATCGCCAAACTTGAAGTCTGACGGATAGAGTTTCTCCATGGATGGGAGATAGTGCTACACCAAAAAGGAACTTTTATTATTGGGAGAGTCTTATATTATTGATATTACATCCTTAAGTTGCTGGCATTCCAAGTTTAGGAAAACTGAGCGCCATCGAGTCCAGCGAGGCAGTAGGCTCCATGCAGCAAAGCCTCGATCACCTTGTAAGGACCTTCCCAGATTGGAAAGAGCTTGCCACATTTTCCAGGCTAGGAGACTTTAGCTCGCCATAGGATAAGGTCACCCGGGCGAAAGGCCTTCAGCCTCACACGAGAGTTGTAGTATCAAGCCACCCATTGCTTATAGGCTAACATATGGAGTCGAGCTTTGTCCCTTGTTTTTTCCAATGGGTCCAGGTTGAGGAGGAGGCAGGCTGGATTCTTAGTTTTGTTGTATTGCTCCACCCGCAGTGTGGGCATATCCACTTTCACCAAAATCATGGCCTCGGAACTGAAGACGATATTGAAAGGTATCTCACCTGTTGCTGTTCGAGGTGTGGTGTAGTAGGCCCATAGCATATTGGAGAGCTTCTCGGCCCATCGACCCTTGGCCTTATCCAGTCTGGTGCTGAGCACTTGAAGGATGGTCCGGTTGGTCACCTCGACCTCCCTGTTGTCTAAGGGTGAGCCACTGAAGTGAAGCAGTGACGAATGTTAAGATTGGCATAGAACTTCTCAAATGCTTGGTTGTCAAACTACCATCTGTTATCAGTGATGATCGAATACGGGAGAACGAAATGGCAAATGATCGACTTCTAAAGAAAAGATCTGCCTTGGCTTCAGTAATCCATGCTAGTGGCTTGGCCTCAACCCACTTGGTGAAGTAGTCGATGGCCATAATCAGGCACTTCCGTTGACTGGACGTGGGAGAAAAGGCATCCAAGATGTCCATTCTCCACTAGACAAATGGCCACGGAGCAGAGAGTTGGGATAGCGGCGCAGCCAGCTAATGTTGTATGTGAGCATACTGTTGGCAATGGTCACACCTCCTCATGAAATCAACCGTATCTTCCCGCATGGTCTCCCAGTAGTATCCTTATTAGAGGGCTTTGTCGGCCAGCATCCTGCTCCCCACATGATTCCCATAGATGCCCTCATGTATTTTCTAGAGTATGTAGGCTACCTTTGTGGGTCTCAGGCACTTTAGTAGGGGATAGGAGTGGGACCTTTGGTAAAGCTGCTTATCCATCAGCATGAAATGCATGGCCTTCTTCTTGAGAAGATCGGCCTCCATGCAATTCTCAGGCAGGGTGCCATTGGTGATGTACCTGATGTAGCGGTCCATCCAACTAGCTTCAGAGATGACCTGCTAGACCTTGCCTGGGATCTCGTAGCTAGGGGTCTCTAGATATTCGATGTAGGCATGCCCCAATGACGAGTCCAGCAAGGTTGCAAGTCCGGAGAGCGTCAGCGCGGGCATTTTCTCCACGAGGGATATGGGAGATGTTGAAATGTTGGAAGCTCGCCACACTCGAATGCACCAATTCCAAGTACCTTGCCATTTGAGGATCTCGGGCTTCGAACTCTCCTGAGACTTGACCCGCAACTAACTTCAAATCGGTGAAGACTCTCAGGCTCCACATGCCCAGCTCACAAGATACCTTCAACCCCATGAGGAGCGCTTTGTATTTAGCTTGGTTACTTGTAGCTTTGAACAAAAAGTGCAACGCACACTTGGCCACAACCCCGTCGGAGTTGGCGAGGATGAGGTCGGCTCCACTTCCTTCCGCGTTGGATGCACCATTCATGTGGAGGATCCAAGCCATCTCATCAGCCGGTGATTCCATTGGGTGCTTTGGGGAGGCCTCTTCTGGCTCTTCACTTATCTAGGCATATTCCACCAGGAAGTCAGCTAACACCTGAGCTTTCTGGGATGGCCTCGAGTGGTAGGTGATGTCGAACTCACTGAGCTTCACTTCCCACTTGGCTAGACATCTGGACATATCTGGATGGCTAAGTATGGCCCTCAGAGGTTGATCGGAGAGGACCGTAATCAGGTGCACTTGGAAGTACGGCCTGAGATGTTAGGCAGATATAATGAGTGCAAAAATTATTTTTTAGAGTGGGTATACCTGGTCTTCGCATCCCGGAGTAGCTTGCTGGCATAGTACATCGATCTTTGAACTCCATCTCTGTCCATGCGAACAAGCACTCAATTGACAACCCCTAGGAAAATTGGCTGATATAGGAGCTCCTCCTCGACCCCTAGCCTGAAGAGTAGTGGGGGAGATGTGAGGAACCTTTTTAACTCCTCAAAGGCTTCTCAACACTCCTCGGTCTAGGTGAAGTCATCCACCTTGCATAGCACCTTGAAAAAGGACAGGCAATGCTTAGCGGAGCGCAAGATGTAGTGGTCAAGGCTGCGAATTGGTCAGTCAGGCATTGGACCTACTTCTTTGAAGTGGGGTGCTCCATGTTAAAAATTGCCTGGACCTTCTCAGGGTTGACCTCGATTCTTCTTTTGATGACCATGAACCCCAAGAATTTTTCGATGGCGATGCCAAATACGTACTTGGTCGGGTTCAGCTTCATCTGATAGAGACAGATTTTAGAAGGCCTCTACAAGGTCCGTGACATGGTTTGCCTCTTGGCCGCTCATGACGAGCATGTCATCCATGTAGACCTGCATGTTTCGACCAATCTGGTCTTTGAAGATCTTGTTGACCAAGCATTAGTATGTGGCCCCAGTGTTCTTCAGACTGAATGGCATCATCTTATAGCAGTAGGTCCTTCAATCTGTTATGAAGGTCGTGTATTTCTTATATTTTGGATGCATCCGGATCTAGTTATACCCGAAAAATGCATCCATGAAACTGAACAGGTGATGCCCCGAGGTGGCATCCACCAGCTAGTCAATCTTGGAAACAGGGAAGCTATCCTTTGGGCATACCCGGTTGAGGTCGGTGTATTCCATACAAATCCTCCACTTTCCGTTGGTCTTTTGACCATGACCACATTCGCCAGCCAGTTAGGATACTGGACTTCTCGGATGAAGCCCATAGTGAGGAGCTTCTCTACCTTTTCATTGATTGCCTTCTGTCTCTCTAGAGCGAGCTCCTCTTCTTCTATCGGACTGGGCAGCATTTTGGGTTGACGTTCAACCTGTGGGTGATGACGTCGGATGTGATCCTAGGCATATCCACCACGGTCCAGGCAAAAATATCAACATTCACCTGAAGGAAACTTAGGAGGCGAGCCCGGTCATCCTTATGCAGCTGGGCTCCCACTTGCACCATCTTCAAGGGGTCTGTCCCGAGGGGGAATGATAGCATGTGCTCAAACGGCCTGCCTTTGGCCTCCTGTATTCTTTGGTCTAGCTGGTTGGTGATCAGATCCTCCTCGGCACTCCTGGCCCCAGAGATGGCCTGTAGGTAGTGCTGAACTGGCTACGGGGTCCCCCTCATCTCTCTGACTCTGTAGGGGATTGGAAACTGAAACAGAAGTCGCTTTTTGGATATGATTGCATCAAGTAGGTTGAGCCCTAGGCAGCTAAGGATCATGTTGTACGCTGAAGGGAGCTTGATAACCAAGAAAGTCATCATGATAGTGCTTTGCCGAGGAGGCATCCCAACGATGACTGGGAGGATAATCTCTCCCTCCACCCCTACTGAATCTCTAGTAAAGCCAACCAGAGGGGTGTGCACCAGCCTCAACAGGGTAGAAGACAGATTCATCTTAGAGAAAGCATCATAAAAAAAGGATATCAGTCGAGCTTCCATTATCGACCATAATCCGTTTTACAGGATGCTTACCTATCATCATCTCAACGACAATAGCATCATTATGTACATTCTCCACCTTGGTTCTATAGAGATTCCTACGCTCTCATACCACTTGTTGGGAGAATCTGGACCAGTGCCTATATGCAGTGGAAGCAACATATTCTTGGATTCAAGATTCACAAGGAGATAGAAGAAAAGATATAGGAGAAAAAGAGAGATTGTATTATTACTTTGGAGAAGAAGCTTGTTACAAGACAAGACACCCGCCTCCTCTCACAAACCCGAGAAGAAGCCTAACATGCATGGACAATACCTCATGTACGCCTCCTTCTCCAAAACCAAGATCCATGGTCCAAGTCCCCTTCCAAGAACCATCTCTCACAAGCCCCTTTCTCCAACTGTGAAGTCACTCATGGTCCCAAGTCCCCAAGGGGCAATCCAACCCCTTGAACTGTGGGCCTTCTCCCAAAACCGAGAAGCCTCACTGGTCAAATCCCAAAACCGTTGCCCTCCTCTTCTTTTATAAGCACATGGAACGGTTATGGTTCTTCTTGGGTGGTTAGGAATTTAGGATGGTTAGGCTTAGACTTCTTGGACCAATTCGGTTAGGACTCCTTAGTTAGTTAGGTTTCCTAATTGGTTCAACCAACCAACAAACCACCTAATGATGGGGACATCGGCTAGGTCAGCCCAGAAGCCAACCCAGAACCTGAAGCCCAGCCTAGCCGATAACCTGAAGCCCAGCCCAGCCCAGACCGGAAGCCTAGCCCAAAACCTGAAGCTAGCCCAATCCAGACCTTGAAGCCTCAGTCAATGCAGCACATATCCCAGAGCAACATGGATCTCGGAGCAGCACGAATCCTAGAGCACATCCAAATGAAGATAAGCATAATTTTTTTATGGATGTACGAGGGATTGGGATATTAAGATATTAGAATTTATCTCGATTGTTTGAAAGTTGTTTTAGGATTTAGTTGGATTAGTTTATTTTTAATAGTTTAAATATATTAGGATTGAGGTTGAGGTATCTGAGATCAGGATATCGGATATCTCATATTAGCCTATTTAATAGTTTTGTGATTCAAATGAAAATATAGACGTTGAATTATTGAAACAAATCTTTGCTTTGTTTCTCTGGTTAGGAGATCTTTCCTTCTCCGGGTAGGAGAAGGGCACCCCAACCTTCATCTCTTCGGGTAGGAGAGGGGACCCAACCTTAATTTCTTCGGATAGGAGAAGGGTCCTCAACTTTTTTTTTCATCACTGTTCTTTTCCCTCCCTGTTTCCTTTTTTTCTGAATCAACCACCGAGCCGTCTCCCGGATCCGTTCGAGCACCATCACCCGGCATGCCTACGCCCATGCCAAAGGAGCATGTCCTCCTCTTTGTCACAACCGATCCCACCAGAGACATCTCTGTTCGTTGTTTCCTGTGGAAGCCCCGTCTCTGCCTAAGACCGAGCCAACCAACCGAAGAAACCAAGCCGCCAAGCCCCTTCGGTCTCATACCTAGCATCCCTGGATCCGCTCTTCATCTCCCCTGAGAGTCCTTCTAACTCCGCCACCACTGATCACCGACCAGCGTTTACTACTCTAATGATCATGGTCACCATTGCGGCTACCATCCATCCCTTTGATGTCGTCGATCCAGAGGATCCATGGCTTGAAATTGTTCACACCACCATCTCCCTGTCTTTGCGACTTCTCGCATCCACCGCCATGTCCTCCTCGCCCGAAGCCGACGACGGGTCACCTCCGCCCACCACCGGTGCCTGCCCTTGCTGGATCCCCTTGCTGCCGCGATGCCTCACCACCACGCCCCATCTCCCAGATGGACTCCAGTCGCTCGTTGCCTCTGCCTGCAACTGGGGTCACCCGTAATCACAGGTCCATGCTGCCTTTCTTCCATCACGGCGTCCCTTCTCCGGTGAAGGTTTCCTAGAGGACACCAGCAAGAACCCACCAAATCAGCCCATTTTGAGACCATCGCTGCTCTACAGCCATCTCCGCCCGATCCGTGTGACGTCGCCAGCCACTGGAACCCCATCCGACCGGCCATCTTCTTCCCGTGCCGCCATTGTTCTCCGCCCAGCATCGATGCCGGTGAGCCCCTCCGTGAGCCTCCCCTGTCTCTGGCTTCTGTTCGTGGGGAAGAAGCATCCCGCACGAACGTGAAAGCAAGGGGGGATACCACACGAGTCTCAAAGCATAGCCGATTTCCTCCTTTGCTGACTTCTATTTTAGTTGAAAAAAAATAGTGAAAAGGAAAAAAAAATGAAATATATATATATATATGAAAAAAAAATATATGACAAAATAAATTGGGTTTAACCTAGCCTAGGGTCGTTTCTTAACGACCAACGGTTCGATCTCCTAGAATAAATATTGATTGGGATCTGTCCCGCATCAATTTTTGGTATCAGAGCAAGGGTTAGGTTAGGTTAGTCATTTTCTTTTTAATTACACTATTTGTATAAAAAAAAAAGTTCAGTCTACAGATCACGTGCATCATGGAGTCAGAAGATTGCTGAAGCTTGACTCGACGGAGTCAAGTTCTCCCCATCTCAGGGGAATGATGGGGATATCGACCTGCCCAGCCCAGAAGCCAGCCCAGAACCTAAAGCCCAGCCTAGCCCAAACCTGAAGCCTAGCCCAGAACCTGAAGCTAGTCCAGTCCAAACCTTGAAGCCTCAGTCGATGAAGCACATATCCCGGAGCAGCATGGATCCCAGAGCAGTATGAATCCCGAAGCACATCCAAATGAAGATAAGCATAATTTTTTTTATGGGTGTACAAGGGATTGGGATATTAGGATTTATCTCGATTGTTTGAAAGTTGTTTTAGGATTTAGTTGGATTAGTTTATTTTTAATAGTTTAAATGTGTTAGGATTGAGGTTGAGGTATCTGAGATCAGGATATCGGATATCTTAGATTAGCCTATTTAATAGTTTTGTCATTCGAATGAAAATATAGACGATGAATTATTGAAACAGTGTTGACTCTGGTTTTGATTATGATAAAATACTTAAGTATATTTGAGTACTAATTGTGTGTTAAGTGTATAAATCAGTTATAGGTACTCAATGAAGTGAAATTTGAAGAAAATTCAGCCTGGCACAGATGAAGTAAAATTTGAAGAAAATTCAGCCTGGCACAGATGAAGTATCGACACCTGAGGAGCACGTGTCGACACCTGAGGATCAAGTGTCGACACTTGAAGAGTGAAATGTCGACTCAAGGCCTAAGACAAACAGAAAACTTCGGATAGCACTTACAGTCAAGTGTCAACACCTGGAGCTAAAGTGCCAACACTTGGAAGTGAAGTGTCAATACCTGGAGAATGAAGTGTCGACACCTGGAGGTGAAGTGTCGACACCTGAACAGTAATGGCTAGTTTTCTGGGCTACAGAACTTCTCCAACTTGGCTCCAATGGCTATAATTCATCCTCCAATGATCATAAACGGTCAAATAAGGTTTGGAGGGCTATTTAAACACTTGGAGAAGCAAGGGAGAAGAAGAGGGAAGAGGATCCATGGTTTGAAAGATAAATCCTTTGATTTCCAAGTGAAAATATGTGAAGTATATTTTGAGGATCCAATTTGTTGAGTGTTGAGCCACCAAGAATTCAAAGAGGAGAGGGAGCTTCCAAGAGCAACATGATCAAGCATCCATTGAAGCTTCTATAACATGGAGAAAAGCTCAACATCAACAATCAACGTGCTTCAATGAAAAATTTGCTTTGTAAGAAAGCTTTTTATTTTCATTCTTCATTTCTTGTATCTAGGTTGGTGGTGAGCCTAGTGAAAACCATCAAAGGTTGTTGTTTAGCCTATGTGGTAAAAACCAACTAGGATTTTGACTTGTGAGCCCAAAGACA
Organism: Areca catechu; assembly: GCA_021397845.1. Classification (NCBI taxonomy): domain Eukaryota; kingdom Viridiplantae; phylum Streptophyta; class Magnoliopsida; order Arecales; family Arecaceae; genus Areca; species Areca catechu. The sequence continues at coordinate 33,723,191 of CM038041.1, forward strand.
AAACAAGTTGGGTTGTTGGTTATCCCGTAAAACCAACTAGGTTCTTGGTTAGCCCGCAAAACCAAGGTAGGTTGTTGGTGAGCCCGCAAAACCATCAAGGTTTTTGGTTAGCCTGGAAAACCAAGGGGTTTTTGTTTAGCCCGTGAAAACCAAGGGTTTTGACTTGTGAGCTCGGAAAACAAGTTGACTGTAATCGTGAGATTATAGTAGAATTCCCAAGGGGATCTTGGGAAGTGGATGTAGGTGCCTCGGAGTGCACCGAACCACTATAAACCTTTATGTTTGTGTGATTGTTCTTCTTATGCTTTTATTTCTTTATTTCCACTGCATTTATTTGAAATACATAAGCACTTGAATTACATTAGCACATACTTGCTTTAGTTCATACATATTTTAAATAGTACAAAAATTTTAAAAGTCCAATTCACCCCCCTCTTGGGTTTGCCTACCTGAGCCTACAAACAGACTTTGCTTTGTTTCTCCAGTTAGGAGATCTTTCCTTTTCTGGGTAGGAGAAGGGCGCCCCAACTTTCATTTCTCCGGGTAGGAGAAGGGACCCAACCTTTATTTCTCCGGGTAGGAGAAGGGTCCCCAACTTTTTTTTTTATTGATGTTCTTTTCCCTCTCTGTTTCCTTTTTTTTTTTTTTGAATCAACCACCAAGCTATCTCCCGGATCTATTCGATCACCATCACCCGGCATGCCTACGCCCATGCCAAAGGAGCGTGCCCTCCTCTTCGTCACAACTGATCCCATCGGAGACATCTCCATCCGCTGTTTCCCATGGAAGCCCCGTCTCTGCATAAGACCAAGCCAACCAACCAGAGAAACCAAGCCACCAAGCCCCTTCGGTCTCATACCGTAGCATCCCTGGATCCGCTCTTCATCTCCCCTGGGAGTCATTCTCACTCCGCCACCGCTGATCACCGACCGACATTCACTACTCCAATGATCATGGTCACCATTGTGGCTGCCATCCATCCCTCCGATGTCGTCAATCCAGAGGATCCACGGCCCAAAATCTTTCTCACCACCATCTCCCTGCTGCCATGACTTCTCGCATTCGCCGCCACGTCCTCCTCGCCCAAAGCTGATGACGGGTCACCTCCGCCCACCACCGGTGCCTGCCCTCACTGGATCCCCTTGCTGCTACGATGCCTCACCACCACGCCCCATCTCCCAGACGGACTCTAGCCACCCATCGCCTCTGCCTGCAATCGGGGTCACCCACAGCCGCAGGTTCGTGCCGCCTTTCTTCCATTGCGGCATCCATTCTACGGTGAAGGTTTCCCAGAGGACACCGGCGAGAACCCGCCAGATCAGCCCATTCCGAGACCATCGCCGCTCTGCAGCTGTCTCCGCCCGATCCGCGCGACACCGCCAGCCACCGAAACCCCATCCGATTGACCATCTTCTTCCCGTGCCGCCACTGTTCTCTGCCTAGCATTGATGCCGGCGAGCCCCTCCGTAAGCCTCCCCTGTCACTAGCTTCCATTCGTGGGAAAGAAGCATCCCGCATGAACGTGAAAGCAAGTGGGGGGATATCGCATGGGTCTCAAACCATAGCCGGTTTCCCCCTTTGCCGACTTCTATTTCAGTTGAAAAAAAAAGTGAAAAGAAAAAAAAATATGATATATATATATATATGAAAAAAAATATGATAAAAAATAAATTAGGTTTAACCTAGCCTAGGATCGTTTCTTAATGACCAACGGTCCGATCTCCTAGAATAAATATTGACCGGGTCTATCCCACATCACCTAACAAAATAAGCTAACCTACTAACCAACTAAACCCTTTCACACCAAGGGACAGTCAGCTAGACCTCGACCCAACCCCATAACCCAACTGGGTTATGTTATAATCTCTCAAAAAACTCTCCCCAATAAGTCAATGTGAGAAAACCCTCAACCTTGGGTCAAGCCCCCTGACTCAACATGACTCTCAGGGTTCGGGAACTTATAAACCTAAGCTCCCAAACCTGTCCATGAATACACCATGAACCCCCTAGAATACCTCTAGGACCTCTGGAACATCTCCAGAAATTGCTTGGCATGCCTCCAAGCTCCCAGGGATCACCTCAAACATCCCTTCCATGGCCTCCCAAGTCTCTCCAAGGCTTGGGAGCACCACACAAAACCATACAATCTCCTCCTTGGTACCTCCAAGCCTTGGCAAACTTGGTAATGTCCTCCTGCACAATTCCACTATAACTGCATGTCCTGACAGCCTCTTGTGCGGATTTCATTGCATTTGCCAATACCCTTCAGTTGCTGTGCACCCTTGGAGGCCTTTGGGATGACTGCCTCCTTAGTTAAAGACCCTTGCTTGTATCCTGGCACCACCATTGTAGCCTTCCTTCTGCCTGGTAGCTGCATCAGTCTTTTTCTTAGATTTCCCTGAAGAGACCACAGCAATCCTCAGCCATCACTTGCTGTAACTGGAGCTCTACTTGACACAGTCTCCATAGAGCCACGCCTCACTACCTATGCATACTGCTCCACCTGGCTAAGTGCACCCCTGGCGCTCATGTTAGGATATGGCCAGTATCCCTGCACCTCCCGTTCTGAACTCATATCGAATACTGCTCCACCCATGAAGCTACCTTTCCCTGGTGCTCCACCTAAGACCGAAGTCCTCTTGATGCCACAGAATGAAATCCTGAGCCAACCACTCAATGCTGCCCTACTGAGCCTGCCTTGAACTTTGTACCCTGTCACTGCCTCCTCGAACCCTTCTCATCCTGCAAACCTCTCTAAGACCGTTTCAGATATACTACACTTCGTAGGCTCCTCCAAAATAAAGAGCTCATCGTAACTCTTCCTTTGACCCAGCGACTAAACCTGAGAAAATCGGGCTTTTCCTTTCTCCATCCCTGTACTCTGCATGACCGTCTGCACCCTTCCTGCTGTCTCCAGAGCTAACATCTTCCCACCGTAGCCACCTCGTCTCCCCAGCTAGAACATCGACCCATGCTCCACAGCTTCTAAGACTCGTGCTCCATCGCACTCCTGATCTCTAACTAATGTCTTCCTGCTATGTCCCCGTGATTGCAACACCAACCTGTGCTTCCGCAGTGTGCTTAGATAGCTGTACAAACCTAACACCAATGTCGGACCTCTTCGACAAAGATAACCAATCTCGATCCATCATCCCCTTTGACTTTTCTTCCAAAGCCATGTCAAGAAAATTCTGCACTAACAAATTCTCCATCCGAACCTTCCACCTAGAGAAGCTTCCCTTTCCATTAAATTTATCAAACTCTACCTTGCTACCACTGTTCATGGTTGATCAGGCCACGAAGAACAACTCAAAAGGCTGAATTTCAAAAACACCTCGAAGGGATCCCGGGGTAGAAATATGCAACGCACAGACAGCGTGCGGATGGGTGCAGCAGAAGACCGGTGTCTTCTTCCTTCTTCTTGGAGATGAACCAGGGAGCAGCACCTCCTTCTTTCTTGAATCCTTCTCTCCCAATGCTCGAACAAGGCTCGAACCCTGCTCTGATACTAATTATAGAGATTCCTAGGCTTTGATACCACTTGTTGGGAGAATCCAAACCAGTGCCTATACACAGCGAAAGCAACCTGTTCTTGGGTTCAAGATTCATAAGAAGATAGAAGAAGAGATATAGAAGAAAAAAAGAGATTGTATTATTACTTTGGAGAAGAACCTTGTTACAAGACAAGACACCCACCTCCTCTCACAAACCTGAGAAGAAGCCTCACATGCACGGACAATACCTCATGTACGCCTCCTTCTCCAAAACCAAGATCCACGGTCCAAGTCCCCTTCCAAGAACTGTCTCTCACAAGCCCCTTTCTCCAACCGTGAAGTCACTCACGGTCCCAAGTCCCTAAGGGGTGATCCAACCCCTTGAACCGTCGGCCTTCTCCCAAAACCGAGAAGCCTCACTGGTCAAATCCCAAAACCATTACCCCCCTCTTCTTTTATAAGCATATGGGGCGGTTATGGTTCTTCTTGGATGGTTAGGACTTTAGGATAGTTGGGCTTAGACTTCTTGGACCAATTCAATTAGGACTCCCTAGTTAGTTAGGTTTCCTAATTGGTTTCAACCAACCAACTAACTACCTAACCAACTAAGCTAACTTACTAACCAACTGAACCCTTGCACACCTAGGAGCAGTCAGCTAGACCTGGACCCAACCCCATAACCCAACTGGGTTATATTACAATCTCTCAAAAAACTTTTTCCAACAAGTTAATGTGAGAAAACCCTCAACCCTGGGTTAAGCCCCCTGATCTAACATGACTCTCAGGGCCTTGGGAACTTATAAATCTAAGCTCCCAAACCTGTCCATGAATACACCATGAACCCCCTGGAACACCTCTAAAAACTGCTTGGCATGCCTCCAAGCTCCTAGGGATCACCTTAAACATCCCTACCATGGCCTCTCAAGTCTCTCCAAGGCTTGGGAGCACCATGCAAAACCCTACAGGTTTTCCTTTCTCCCATGAAGGGGAGTATATTATCGGTCCCCTCCCCTCGCCCTAGTCCTTTACGAGCCATGCTCTATCCCCCAAGAGATCATCCCCACCAGCCTCTTAGTGGATTGGTTGTCAATAGGAGGAAGAGCCACGAACACCTAGGGTTCGAACGAGGTCTTGCCTCCCATGAACTTTCTGAGATACTCCTGTTGGGAATTGTGTTCCAAAGCCAATCATCTAGATTGTAGATAGTTATGCTACCTTATAGTTTGTATATGAATTCTTTTAATAAATAAAAATTATTTATTTTGGCTGTTCATCATATTTATATTTTCCTGAAATGAACTCTTGTATGATGGAGTCCTTAGAACTACATTGTTTGATATAGAGAGGATATATCAAGTAGTTCTTAAACTGGTTCACAATCAAATGATATATTGTTATAGGACGATGATGTATTAAGTGTAGGTTGTTGTATGTCACATTTATTGGTTGTCCTCTTAATCAAGGAGTGTTGAGACACTGGTGTGATATGCAAGTAAAATGTATGACATTTCACTGAACGTGACCATCTGCAAAGCTCCCTTCTGCCAAAGGGTTGCTCGTGAAGGGATATGGGTATATATGTCCCTCAGACCTGAGGTCACCATGGTAGCTTGCAAGCAACTCACTATACTTTGGTACCGGACTACTTGGATTTCTAATCCAGTGATGAAAGATTTCTGGGTGCAGTCAAGTACTTGTGTAGCAGTGGTGGATCAAGATGGAATTGATCCATCTAAATAGTTTGGACTGAATGACTCACTATATCTCAATTTAGCAAAACCCTGGTCAGGGTAGTTCTTGTGAGGAGTCACAGAACTTGTGAGGTTGAGACATGATCTGGATAAACCAAATTAGGGTTAGCAATCGAACCCTAGGTCATCCTAAGCATTATGAGATCAAAGGGGATGAATTATATGGCAACCATATGCTAGAGGTTCTTGTGAGGTGCTCTGCATCTTCGACCTATCCGCACATCGGGTATCATTGCTAGATGAGAACTTTGATTGGTACTGAAAATGTTCTAGTGCTACCGGCTTAGTGTTCGAACCTACGGGGTCACACACTACAGTGGATTTCTATATGATCTTAAGGCTAATCGATGATTGAGAATCGTTTGCCATCACCCGAAGTCAATATGATTGACTTTGTTCCAAGTGTCAACACTTGAAATTTTGTAGGTGTCGACACTTGGTGAAGTATCGACACTTGACAGTTTTCGTGAGTCGACACTTCCTGTGATGAGCAGAATTCTAAGAAAATTTTTTGGAAGGATTTTGGGCAAGTTTTGACCTAGTTTGAGTTTCAAATTCAAACCACTTTTGGCTCCAAGGTTATTTGGTATGATAGTCATACTTACCTTCTTGGGTTGAACCCATTTGGTATGGCCTTGATCCTTTCCCCCATTCTCTCCCCTCATATCTCCTTTCTCTTTCTCCCTCTCATGGCTGCACCTATAAATGAAGGTCATTCTATAGGCTGCAGAGGTTACAACACAACAAGAGAAAAGAGAGAAAGATAGAGAAGGGTTGTAAGAGGTCTAGGGATTGGGTGTGAGAATCCTAGCATTCTAGCTAGGTCTTGGAAAGAGAGTTCTCTTGGAAAGGGGTTCCAGCTCTCCTCCTAGTCTTCCCGGAAGAAGAAGATCGGCCCAAGGATCCCGAAGAGCTAGCACTCCTAGGGAGTTGATCAGAGTCGAGCCCCGGTGTCGACCACCTGTAGATGCCAGACACGTGTGTGGCTCGAGCACCCTCCTCCTTCTACAGCTTTTCTCCAGTATAAAGGTATGGTACTTTTATATTTGTATTTCTGTCTTGCTTTGATGTTATGATGCATGCTATTACATTACGCTAGATTCTATTATGGGCAGATCGGTATATCGTTTAGATCTATCTACCAAGCCTTCTGCTGTACATGCTTTAAAATTATTTTAAATTACATTCCTTCTGCCCTATTTTTCTTGTATATTGTATGCTTGGTGTAGGTACTTTTCACCTTCAATGGTATCAGAGCAATAGGTTCCTTTTTGTAATATAATGATTCTAGCATGCTAATAACATCACTTCTTAAATACTTGGATTGAGTGCTTCACCATGGCCATCCAGTTATAGGAGAGAAGTAGGGCTACAAGACCCTCTCTTTCCATTCAATTGGATCTCCTATAGTGTGTAGGGGTGCCGATGTGATTGACTCTTGAAAAAGAAAATAAAAAACAATAAATTATAGATTAAAAATATTTTAATCTAATGAAATGATCATAAAATAATTTTAGATAAGATCTAAGAGCTTTTATTGATCGGTTTTGATTGAATGTTTGGAGAAACATTGGATTGAAGTCACTATTCTTAAACTGTCTCAGGCTATGAGTCGACACTTAGCCTTGCAAGTGTTGACTCATATATTTTTTTGCTTGAGAACTGAGTTTTTTTTTCTCTATGACAGGTTGAAGTGTCGACACTTGACCAGGAAGTGTCGACACTTGGGCTCATGAGTCGACACATGGCCTTGTAAGTGTCGACTCATGAGCAGGTGCTAGAAAATCTGGAGTTCTATTTTCAACCTGTCTCAGGCCTTGAGTCGACCCAAGTGTCGACACTAGGTGTCGACACTTGCTCCTGATGAGTCGATACTTGGGATGAAATTGCTGAAAAACAGTGAATTCAAATTTTGAAATTTTGTAAAATTATTTTACATCTAGAAATTAAAATTGTTTTAATTTATTTAAGGCTATTGAACTTAATTGAGAATTAAGCATGACTAAGAACTCTAGGAATGTGATTCAAAGATGTTAAGTCATTTCAATAAGCCTTAAGGGTCATGGGTTAGCTTCTATTAGGTCCTTAATTGGGTTAGACCTAAGTTTAGATGCATTGGACAAATTAGAGAACTAATCTAATCAAATGTTGAGTTAGAATTTCTTCTCTAGATCTCTTTAATAGTTAGATTGATTAATCCATAATCTAAATGGACCTAATTTGTGGCTCAATGGAAAGCTCGAGTCTTTAGGCTAGTTTAATCGAGTCTGATGAACCGATTGGTATCGAGGTAAGTTTGGCATTATGATCATGATTCTTTGAGGCTACCTCTTACCTGGCCAACCCTATTGGTGTCTATAGCAAGATGGTTAATGGCGGAACCCAATCTATGACCTCACTTACCTGACCAATGTGGTCAATTAGGATTGATTGGATAGCTCATTGACTCGTGTTAATCCTTGTCACCCAAGGTTAATCAGTCTTGACTAATTTAAGATGCCCATGGATCATTTATTATGAGTAACCCTCCTAGATCATTGATTTGGTCAGTGGGAGGTTGATCCATGTCTTCTCATCTCTTCATCTGTATATTATTTAAAACTCTCTAAATTATTAGGTCCTTAAAAGGACAAAGTTATAGGGATAATCTAGTCCTAGCCTCCCATTAAGTGGGATGGTAATGGGTCCAATAGTTAGGTGTTCATCGGCAGATCCAAAGATCGGGTGTTCATCGGGCTATTGGAATTGATGTTCCTAATATGATGGCTCAGTGCGATTCTCTTAATGGTGGTCAGGTGGGCCAGCCAAAGTCGGGCTTGACTATTTATTAGTTAGAAGCATTGAATTTTGTCATGTTAATGGTTGGACCTAACCAGGACATTCAATAGGAGGCCTAAAGGCCGATTGAAGTGCTCCTTGGAGCAAACCCCAATTACTAGAGGTTACTTGGAGAAGTAATCGGTTAAAGAACCTACCTTTAAACATGCATGGGTGGGCCAGCCAAAGTCGGGCTCATGTGTTGTCTATTAGACTCTGGTACCCACTAGAGAATTAAAGTAATTTATCGGATTGGAGGTAGAGGCTACCAATCTGAGCAAAATAGTGGGAGGGACCTTTAGACTAAAGTCCATGTATTTTGGTTAATAATTCATATACACTAATTAACTTTGATTTTCCTTTCAGATGTCTTCCAACCTGTCACTTCGGTCTCTTCTCGACAACGAGAAGCTCAATGGACCCAACTTCGATAGCTGGTATTGAAGGCTCAGGATTGTCCTGGAGCATGAACGGATCTTGTATGTGATATCGGATCCAGTACCGAGATCCCTGCTACCAATGCTCGGGGTTTGGTCAGAGATACTTGTCAGAAGTGGTTCTCTAACAGGACCACTATCTGATGCATCATATTGGCTATGATGAACGATGAGTTCAGTCGCAAGTTCGAGAAAGCCCAGCTGAAAAAAATCTTTCAAAGGTTGAAGGAGTCTTTCAGAACACCAGACGATATTGAGAGGTACAGGGTCTCTTATGCTATCTACAATGCTCGGATGCGTGATGGGTCCTCGATCACTGATCATGTATTGTACATGATTGAGATGATTGAGTGCCTGGGCAAGCTCGGCTGTCCCTTGCATGAATAGCTTAGGAAAGATGTGATACTGAATTCCCTCCCTTCTTCCTATCTAGATTTTTTCGATCATTATAGAATGAATAAGCCTGCAGTTAACTACCATGATCTGGTGGTGTTGCTGCAGACTTATGAGAAAGACCACCAATTGAATAAAGGGGTGGTGAATCTAATGGGAGGATCTTCAGGAGGGCGAGAGGTTCTTGAATATGGAAAATGAAAGCCGAGTTCCAGTTCTGGCATTGGGAGTCCTTAAACTTATTTTCGAGTCATGTACTGTTGTTTTGAACAAATGTCATTTTTGTTCGTCTTTCATTTTGAATGTCATTTCTGTAGGCCAATTGGCCATGTATGGTTATGAACTATCAATAAAGAATGACATTTACAAAATCATTTGGAATGGTTCTATAATTTTGACTGGACAAATGCATGATGGTATCTATGTACTACACGACCTGTTAGTGTAATGTACATGTCTAGCAAACGTCCTAGGATTGATTATGTCAGCGAAGCATACCTATGGCATTGTAGGCTGGGTCATATTAACAGGAACAGGATAAACAGGTTGAAAAGCAAGGGTCTCTTCGACTTTAGTGAAGATAGTTCACTTCCAACCTGAGTCCTGTCTTCTTGGAAAATTGACTAAGTCACCTTTTACCAGAAAAGGTGAACAAGCCAAAAGAATTCTGAGTCAGGTATATACTGATATATGCGGACCCATGAATGTTAGTGCCAGGTGTGGGTATGGTTATTTCATTACTTTTACAGACGACCTTTCGAGGTACGGTTATATCTTCTTGATGAGACATAAATCTGAGTCATTTGAAATGTTCAAATGATATCGTAGTGAAGTAGAAAAATAAACCAGAAAGTATATCAAAACCCTTTGATCCGATCGAGGCAGCGAAAACCTTTCAGGTGAGTTTCTGACATATCTTGAGAAGAATGGGATTCTCTCTCAGTGGACAGTTCCAGGAACACCTCAGTTAAATGGAGTATTTGAGAGGAGGAATCGAATCCTATTAGATATGGTTCGGTCCATGATGGGCTTTGCCTCTTTACCACTATCCTTTTGGGGATATGCTCTAGAATCAGCCTGTTACCTTTTGAATAGGGCTTTAAGTAAGTCTGTTAGTAAAACACCATATGAGATATGGACTGGATGTAAGCCGACACTATCACACCTTCGGGTTTAGGGGTACCCAGCTTATGTAAAACATTTGGAAACGGACAAACTTGGACCTAGGTCTGTTCGATACCAATTTGTTGGGTATCCAAAAGAGTCTAAGGGATATTACTTCTACTTAGCCGAGGAACAAAATTTGTTCGTTAGTTTTAGGGCTATCTTTTTGGAAAAGGAGTTCCTTGGTGATGGGACTGTAGCCTCTAAGATTGAACTTAGTGAAGTTCAACAAGTAGAGAACTGACATACTTAAGAGACAACATAGAACCGGCTATGATTAGATCACACCCAGAGCCCACACATGAACCATTAAGGAGATCCAGTAGGGTACCTAGTCGACCGGACAGATACTATGATTTCTTGGTCCTGGACGGTGATTCCATTGAACTTGATGAGAATAATGAGGATCTAATCACCTATATGGATGCGATACAGAGGTCCGACTTTGAGAAATATCTAGGAGCCATGAAATCTGAAATGGAGTCCATGGAGATCAACAATATATGGACATTGGTTGATGCACTTGAAGGGATAAAACCCATTGGGTGCAAATGAAATTTCAAAAAAAAAAGGGACGCAGACGGGCAGGTAGAGATCTATAAAGCCCATCTAGTTGCCAAGGGGTATCGTCAACGTTATGGTATTGACTATGATGAGACGTTCTCTCCTGTGGCAATTTTCAAATCCATTCAGCTTATACTTGCTTTATCAGCACACTTTGACTATAAAATCTGGCAAATGGATATCCGAACAGCTTTCATGAATGGTGAGCTGGAAGAGGAGGTGTATATGATACAACCTGAAGGGTTCACATCCATGGACAAGTCAAAGGTGTGCAGGCTTCAAAAGTCCATCTATGGACTGAAGCAAGCATCAAGGAGTTGGAACATGCGATTTAATAAGTGTATTAAGTCGTATGGCTTCGTTAGGAACGGAGAAAAATGTTGCATTTATAAATGGGCTAATGGTTCTATGATTGTATTCCTTGTATTGTATGTGGATGACATTCTTTTAATCGAGAATGACATCCCAGCACTACAAGGAATAAAGGTCTGGTTATCATCTCAGTTCTCTATGAAGGACTTGGATGAAGCCTCTTACATACTAGGTATGAAGATCTATGAGATAGATCTAAGAGGCTTCTGTGACCGTCCCAGTCTACATACATCGATACCGTGCTGAAACGGTTTAGCATGGAAAATTTCAAAAAGGGCTATCTCCCGATAGGCACTGGAATTGATCTCTCTAAAAGGAATTGTGCGACAACTCTTAAAGAGAGAGAGCGTATAAGTAGAATCTCATATGCTTCGACAGTGGATTCTATCATGTATTCCATGATATGTACTAGACCAGACGTGGCATACTCATTAGGTGTAGTGAGCAGATACTAGTCTGATCCAGGTGAAGCTCATTGGAAAGTGGTAAAGACCATCCTTAAGTATTTACAAAATACTAAAAACCAATGGCTAATTTATGAAGAATCTAACTTGAAACTTGTGGGGCATACTGACTCCAGTTTCCAGTCAGATAAGGATGAAAGCAAGAGTGTGTCAGGATTTATCTTTACCCTAAATGGAGGAGCTGTCTGCTGGAAAAGTTTCAAGTAGCCTATTGTGGCGGACTCAGTATGCGAAGTAGAGTACATTGCAGCATCAGATGCAGCGAAGGAAGCTGTGTGGTTGCGGAAGTTCCTTGGCGAGCTGAGAGTGGCACCTTCCCTAGATGGTCCTATTCTGGAGTACTATGACAGCACTGGAGCCATTGATCAAGCTAAAGAGCCGAAGTCTCATCACTGCACAAAGTATATTTTGCGGTGCTATCACCTTGTACGAGAGATCGTGGAATGAGATGACATTGACCTTCAGAAGATCAATGGAAAGGAAAACCTGGCTGACCCCTTCACTAAAGCCGTCGGAGTTCAAGAGTTCGACAGTTGTAAAAGAAAAATAAGAATGAGATTCTGTACTGATTGGCTTTAGTCCAAGTGGGAGTTGTTGAAAATTATGTCCCAAAGCCAATCGTCTAGATTGTAGACGGTTGTGCTACCTTGTATTTTGTATATGAATTCTTTTAATAAATAAAAGTTATTTATTTTAGCTGTTCATCATATTTACATTTTCCTAAAATGAACTCTTGTATGATGGAGTCCTTAGAACTACATTGTTTGATGTAGAGAGGATATATCAAGTAGTTCTTAAACTGGTTCACAATCAAATGATACATTGTTATAGGACGACGATGTATCAAGTGTAAGTTGTTGTATGTAACATTTGTTGGTTGTCCTCTTAACCAAGGAGTGTGGAGACACTAGTGTGATATGCAAGTAAAATGTATGACATTTCACTGAACATGACCATTTGCGGAGCTCCCTTCTGCCAAAGGGTTTCTCGTGAAGGGATATGGGTATATGTGTCCCTCAGACCTGAGGTCACCATGGTAGTTGCAAGCAACTCACCGTACTTTGGTGCTTGACTACCTGGATTTCTAATCTAGTGATGAAAGGTTTCTGGGTGCAGTTAAGTACTTGTGAAGCGGTGGTGGATCAAGATGGAATTGATCCATCCAAATAGTTTGGAGTGAATGACTCACTATGTCTCAATTTAGCAAAACCTTGGCCAGGGTAGTTCTTATGAAGAGTCACAGAACTTGTGAGGTTAAGACATGATCTGGATAAACCAAATTAGGATTGGCAGTCGAACCCTAGATCATCCCGAGCATTATGAGATCAAAGGGATGAATTATACGGCAACTATATGCTAGAGGTTCTTGTGAGGTGCTCTGCATCTTCGACCTATCCGGATGTCGGGTATCATTGCTAGATGAGGACTTTGACTGGTACTGGAAATGTCCAGTGCTACCGGCTTAGTGTTCAAACCATAGGGTTACACACCATAGAGGATTTTTATATGATCTTAAGGCTAATCGATGATTGAGAATCGTTTGCCATCACTGGAAGTCAATATGATTGACTTTGTTCCAAGTGTTAACACTTGGAATTTTGTAGGTGTCGACACTTGGTGAAGTGTCGACACTTGACAATTTTTGTGAGTCGACACTTCTTGTGATGAGCAGAATTCTGGAAAGATTTTTTGGAAGAATTTTGGACAAGTTTTGACCTGGTTTGAATTTCGAATTCAATCTAGTTTTGGCTCCAAGGTTATTTGGTATGATAGTCATACTTACCTTCTTGGGTTGGACCCATTTGGTATGTCCTTGATCCTCTCCCCCATTCTCTCCCCTCATCTCTCCTCCTTCCTCTTTCTCCCTCTCATGGCTTTACCTATAAATGAAGGTCATTCTATAGGCTGCAGAGGTTACAACACAACAAGAGAAAAGAGAGAAGATAGTGAAGGGTTATGAGAGGTCTATGGATTGGGTGTGAGAATCCTAGCATTCTAGCTAGGTCTTGGGAAGAGAGTTCTCTTGGGAAGGGGTTCTAGCTCTCCTCCTAGTCTTCCTGGAAGAAGAAGATCAGCCCAAGGATCCCGAAGAGCTAGCACTCCAAGGGATTTGATCAGAGTCGAGCCCCAGTATGGATCACCTGTAAAGGCCAGACATGTGTGTGGCTCGAGCACCCTCCTCCTTCTATAGCTTTTCTCCAGTATAAAGGTATGGAACTTTTATATTTGTGTTTCTATTTTGCTTTGATGTTATGATGCACGCTATTACATTATGCTAGATTCTGTTGCAAGCAGATCGGTAGACCGTTTATATCTATCTGCCGAGCCTTCAACTGTGCATGCTTTAAAATTTTTTTAAAATGCATTCCTTCTGCCCTGTTTTTCTTGCATATTGTATGCTTAGTGTAGGTGCTTTTCACCTTTAAACCCCTCCTGATGAGGTCTTCAATCTCCCTCTTGAGATGGTGGCATTCCTCGGTGTCGTGACCGTGGTCACGATGGAACTGTCAATACTTTGACTTGTCATGACCACCTGATGACCTTAGTCGGGGAGGGTGGCACAAGAAGTGATCACCCTCGATCTCCATGAGGATTTTGGACCTTGGGACGAGAAGAGGGGTGTACCTCTCTTTTTAGGTAGGAGTGCTCTTCGACTTCGGGCCCGCTCGAAGGTTCGAGGTTGCCCTAGATCCATGCATCCCAGAGGGCTCCCCTTGGGATGGCTTCTTCCACGGCCTCCCGTCCAACTCCCTTCTGGTGCGATCCGCCTCCTCCGCATGGATGTACTTATGAGCCCGGAGAAGGAGCTCAGAGTAGGTCTTTAGAGGCTTCTTATCGAGAAAGTAGGTAAAGTGGGAGGTCCTAAGCCCCCTCTTTAGTTCCAACATGGTGACGGGCTTGTCCAAATTGTACATTTCCAGGGTGGCGACTTTGACCCGGGACACGTAGTCCCGCAAGGACTCATGGTCTTGCTAGTGGATGAAGAAGAGGCTGTCAGCTTCACATGGTACCTTTCGACTGGCATCGAAGTGTGCCATGAACTTCTTCTCCAATAGCTCAAAGGAGTCGATGCTCCTTGGCTCGTGATGGGTGTACTAGACTCGAGAGGCCTTCTGGAGCATAGCTGGAAATGTGATACAGAGAAGGGCATCAGTGGCTCCCTAGACCCTCATGAGGGCCTTGTAGCTTTCGAGGTGGTCCAGGAGGTTGATGGCCCTATCGTAGGGATTTACCTATGGCATACAGAATCTGCTGGGAATCGATTCCTCTTGGATTCTATAGGAGAAAGGAGGGCGGGTATCATAGCCCGCAGGCTCGCGTGAGGAGCCCTGCAGGTTGGCAAACTGGCGAGATAGTGCAGCCAGCTTGCGCTCTTGTTCCTTTATGTGCCTCTCGGCCCGTCGCTTGATAGCCTCGCTGGTGAAACCTTCTACTGAGGCTGTCGGAGAAGAGGGAGATAAGGGCTGGAGGAGGTCATGCTAGGGGGCTTTATCGTGGTGGCGTTTGTGGTGTCATGATGCGTTATGGTCTGAGACTGGGGATTGACTCTCCCGGCCAGCCAAACCACTCCACTGCCTCTTTCTTGGGGTCTAGAGGCTCTCCCGGGGGTAAGATGTGGCCCGCAAATGCGATGGCCTTCCTTGGAAGGATCGCAAGCTGCCACGGGGTCTAGTGGCTTGAGCTGCAGGGGTTCCTGCCTGCTATTGGATCGCAAGGGACCGATGCTGACGGTGCAACTGTCGCACTGCCACAGCCAAGGTCTGGATCTGCTGGGCAAGTGCAGTGAGTTGTGGATCTGTCGGAGGTAGTGGTGGCGGAGTGGGGAGCTCCCTCTCCAGGCTGTGTAGGTCATCGCGATAGGGAGGGTCTCCCACGTGGCTGATAGAGGCCTCTCGTGTGTGCATCACCACCATGTAACTGTGGGCTTCCACTGGAGTTGCTCTAGTAATGGGAGCTAGTCTAAGCTGGCTTCCCCCTACCTGGTGCACCAATCTGTTGCCACCCAGATCGTCGTGGCCTGTAGCTCCTATGTGGCATTGATGAGTGGACTTCCCGTCTTGTGATCTCCAAGCATGACCGGTCCTTTAAAAGAGAGGAGACCAAGGCCAGGGATCCCAACGGGGGCACTCTAACAATCAAGTCAGTAGGCGATTAAGGAGAATAGATCCTCCTTAACGGAGCCCAGTGTGGCCTCCATGTTTAGGGGATTCTTGAAAAGACAGAGTGAGAGTTAGAGCAGTGGTAGCAAGAACAGCGGGAGCTATAACAGTGGGAGCAGGAATAATGGGAGCTCACGGGGGAGTTTTCAGTTGACCCTCCTGCCCTCGATTGGACTTCCCTTTTGTTTGCTCGTGCTTCTCTTTCTTGTTCCTGCTTGCACTGGTTTATGCTTGTTTTTTACTTACCTTTGCCAGAGGCCCCTTCGAGCTTCTTATAGAAGCATATTTCATCTGGCAGGGCATAGAGCCCTAGTTTGGTGCTCTCTGGGAGCATCTCATGTGGGCGGAGCATAGACCTGTCCTCCCTTCTCCTGAGAGGAGGGAGACAAGGTCTGTAGCCCTTGTAGAGAGGTTTTGCCATGGATGCAGGCGAAGTACTATGAAGTGTGCATCCCTTCCATGATCAGTATGAGTGGCATGCCACGGGGCCTGATACCCTGACAAGACATTGCTTCTTATAGGCATCGTGTCACCATGTCTGGGGACCTGGCAGAGCACTGGCCTGGCAGGAGATACTATAGGGTCTAAGACTTCTGGTAAAACTTTCCTCTTCTAGATGGTACAGGCAATGGGTTGAAGGGCACGATGCCTCCGGCGAAGCGCCTTTCCACAGAAGGTGTCGACAATAAGATGAGAGGCCAGTGCTCCGACGGGATGCTTCTTCATAGGGGATACAGGCGGCATGTCCTGGCGGAGCACTTCTCCACAGAGATTGCAGGCGGCGTGCCTTGGTGGAGTGCACTCCGTAGAGGTGGCAGTTTCTCTAAGTAACATGGGAATTTTGACGGGGAATGGTGACACCACTTGCTGGGGTCACTATCCTTGCCACTCCTAAGGTCTCTCAAGATGGAGACCGGGTCCACTTGTCTTTATCCATACTTGACTTCAGGTGGGGAGTTTAACTTTGACCAAGAGCTCGACCTTGGTAGGGAGCTCGACCTTGGATGGGAGCTCGACCTCGGATGGGAAATCGACCTCGGCAGGGAGCTCGACTTTGACAGGGAGCTCGACCTCGGATGGGAGCTTGACCTTAGACGGGAGCTCGACCTTGGTCCTTATCTGACGGCAGCATCCAGGTGGCATCTTCTGCCAGCCTGTCTGCTAGCCCATCCACCCGCTGGTTTCAATGTGGGCTCCATGTCAGTAGTCATGCCACATCAGAAATGATAACTAGATTGGTTAAGGAAGGGTTTTACCAAATGTATATTTTAGTGAGTTTGGTTTGTGCATCGATTACATTAAAGAAAAATAAATTAGAAGTCATAAAAAGCATGCCACTAGAAGTCAAAACTATTAGAATTGATATATACTGATATTTGTAGCTATCTTTCACCTTATTTTAGAGGGCAAGTATTTCATCATTTTTATTGATGATTTTTCATGTTATGATTATATTTTCTTATTATATGAAAAGTCTAAAGCTTTAAAAGCCTTTAAGGTATACAAAGATAAGATAGAAAATCAACTAGATAGAAAAATTAAGGTTGTGAGATATAATAGGGGTGATGAATATTATGATAGATATGATAAATTTGGTCATAATCCTAGATATTTTACCAAATTACTTAAATAGTGTGGTATTGTAGCACATTTACATGTTCTTAAAACTTCTTTTAAGTTATGGATGAGTAGGAAACCATATTTATACTATGCCTAGAAATCTTCGATAAAATGGTGTGGCTAAAAGAAGTAATTATACTTTGATAGACATAGTGACGAGTATGATTAGTAATTCCATATCATCCTTATATTTATGAGAAGAAGCATTGAAAACCGCTATGTATATCCTAAATGGCATTCCTAGTAAAGCATTCTTAAAATACCTTTTAAGTTATAGACGAGTAAGAAATCATTTTGTTAAAACTGTTGGTTGTTATTTTATATATAACTTACAAGAAAAGAAATTGGATCTCTGGTGGGGACACCTGAGGCACCAGAATAAGACAGAGATTTTTTCAACCCTCTGTAAATTGATCAATAATTTATGAGTCCATCTATAATAAGGGCTTAGCTCATCTGAGTCCATTTTAGTTGTTATTTGAGTATTTTTAGTTGTTATTTCAGTTCTGTACTAGTCAGCTCATGTTGAGTTAGTTCAGTCCAATGCTAGTCAGCTCATGTTGAGCTAATTTTATTTTTTTGAGTCCTGTCCAAGCATACTGAAGACTCAAGACTATATCATACAAGTGAAGACCAAGTCCAACTAGATTGAAGACATGGAAGTATAGCACAAGTCCAACCCAGCTTGAAGATTTGAAGACCCCAGGAGGAAAATTCAGAAAACCCTGATTTCTTGTAGATGCCCTCCAGATACCCAGATTCCCTTCCAGATGCCAAAGTATATTCATAGATAAGGGCATCCATGATTCCAGAGGTCCATCTGCATCCTAGCCCAAAGAAATCAAGCCCAGGTGCCAAGCCCAAGCCCCTAAGAAGCAAGATACCAGGGAATATTCCTGCTACCTGGCTACCAGGCCACCCCAGCTTCCAGAGGCCCAAACCCATGCACCCGAGCCCCTTTGGGCCGGCCTTTTGCTGCTCCTAGAAGCCCAACACGTCCCCCTAGGCATCCTTGGATTCTTGACCAAGTCAAGAAAATTTTTAGGGATTTTTCTACCTAATATTTCCTTATTTTCTAGCTAGGGTTTGAGAGGGAAAAGGATTCTTATGTAAAGACTTATGTACCCTTACTTGGAGCCCAAGGTTAAGGGTCTATTTAAGGGACCCTAGCCTCTTGTATGAGGAGAATTTTTGATGAATGAAAACCTTGAGTTCTTCTATTGAGTGGTGTGATACCCTGCTGTGTGCATAAAGGGGTTTGTGAGAGTTCTTCTTCCCGGTGTTTGCAATCATCTTCCTGCTGCCAACAAACCCTCCAGATCCCTGGATGCCCACTCCAAAAGAAGCCTTTCCTTGCTGTTTTTACTTTGTTTTCTTGTTCCTTTGTGAGCTTTCTAACCCCTGACAGGTCGTTTGCAGGTCCCTGAGTTCCTACGAGTCCAACGACTCCAGCCAAGCCTCAATCGGATCACCGAGCAGAAAGCCGGGTATCCGCTGGTCTTTGGCTCGATTTTCCAGGCCGCATCCATCGAGGAACGAGAGACCCCTTCACTGCGATCTTCACAGACGTTGTCAGGTACACCCCTCTACCTCCAGTAGTTTTATTGTAGGAGAACTTGCCCTAACCGAGGCTTCTCAGCCCCGGCGGTCCTTCTTTGCTACTTTTCTAGGTCCTAATCTGTATGCTGATCTTCAAAAATTCATACAAAATTCCCTACAAATAATTTTGATCTGAAATTTGGGAATTAATCACCTAACTCAACATGTAAAACATACAAAAAAAATTGCATGCATATTAGTTCCCCATCATTTGGTATCAGAGCTTAGATTAGGGCTTGTTTTCTGTAATTTTTCAGTCCATATATACTCTGTTATTTTAATTATTTATCCCTGATAAAAACTCCAAAAATTCTGAAATTTGCTTTCCTGGATTCCTCATAATTAGCAATAATTTTAAAAATCTTTGTAGATTTTATTATGGCCTGTGAATTTTCTTCAAGCCGAAATACATCCTGCAAATTTTTGACTCTATTTTTTCAGCAAGACAAGTTTGGAAGTTTTAGGTTTTTGTTTAGCAATTTTTGCATATTTTTTAATTTTAGTATATTTCCAGCATATTAGGCCATGATTTGCAAGTTTTCTTCTATTTTAAGAAAATACCAAAAAAAAAATATAATAATAAAATAAAATTACATATTCTCCAAAAAAATACCAAAAATATCTAACCCTAATTTGCATCATTTGCCTGCCATCATTGCATAATCTACTTTTAAGGGCACTCTTTCTATGTCAAATGAGGGGAGGATTTGATCACCTCTTCTTAGCCCAAAACCACATCCCTTTCATTTGGTCCCAAGCCTTAACCTAAAATTAACTAGACTTAATTTGTCCTAGTGGGCTAGGGATACCAACTGGTCGGGTCCGGGCTAGTGTTAGATCACTGTGTCAAGTTAACCTGTGTGTGCCTTGTGCTCAGTGTCTAGAACGGTGGTTTAGGGATTCAATCCCGAAGGGCTTGTGTGCTGGTCCGCCTACCTGGCCAATCTCTGATTGGTGTCTAGGATTGGCAATCAGGGACCTAACACTCTCCTTACACCTGCCTGGCTAAGTACAGGGTTACTATAGGCTAGTTTGCCACTCTGATTGAGCATCTAGTTTGGACTCTAGGTCTAGTCAGTTATAGTCGGTTTGATCGAGTCTTGCATGAGCACTAGATCAGGAGTTTCATATCACCCACCTCCTTCATAAATGTCTGAATCCATGAAAAATTTACAAGCCCAAATAAAAGCCCTAGCTGATCAAATGGCCCAGATAACTACCCAGATGACTACCCAGATGACCCAGTTAACTCAGTCTCGTATTCAAACCAATGATAGAATTGACCATCTTGCCAATAGGTTTGATCAGTTAAAAGTCCGGGTAGGGACCCCAAGAAAAACCCATGGGTCACAGTCTGAGCCAGATCCTGATTCCCCTCAACCTAGGAGGACCCCAAACCCTGATCTATACCATGAGGTCGAACCTAGGAGAGCCCCTTATCCTGACCCGTACTACAATCCTCAACCTAGGAGGACCCCAAACCCTGATCCATACCTTGAGGCTGAACCTAGGAGAGCCCATCGTCATGACCCAATCCCTAAGGTTAGTCCTAGAAGACCCAATCAGGATTTTATAGACCAGGAAGATAGATCCTATTTACCCTCTCCCTACAAGCCTAGTATACCTACAACCTATAGATCTTATGACTCCAAATCCTATGAACCTAGAACCTATGAATCCATAACCTATGAACCTAGATCCTATGACTCTAGATCCCATGATCATAGATCCTATGCACCCACATCCTATGAGCCTAGAGAACCCATAACCCCTAAGTATCAGCCTAGTACTAGTCATGCTTCCCCTAGTCAACTTGAACCCCATAGGATTAGTATCCCTAAATATGAACCCAATAGTGAGCCACTACCTCTTATACAACCTGAACCTACTAGGAGTAGTACCCATAATCAGAGACCAGAACCTAACCAATTTCCTGCTAGCCGACCTTCTCTAACCATTCCTGAGATTCGCAAGGCTTATATTAACGTGGAAGTGTATGAAGCTGATGTGAGCCTAGTGGATGAGTATGAGGGAGAAGAGGAGACACCTTTAGTAGACCTAGAATTAGCTGACCCAGTAGATACCCAGGTAGAAACTAACCCAGAGCTAGTTGACCTTGACCATATCCAACCTAAAGCTATAATGGAAGAACAAATAGAGGAAGAGAACCTAGGTACTGCTACTAGAGCCTTACCTGAGGAAACCATAGAGGAGAGCCAAATTATAGAGTCTAGTCCTAAAATAGAAGAACCAGAAGAATTTATTGAGGACCTGATCTCTTTGAATCAGTACCCTCAGGATGAGTCTCCTCCTATAGTTCCCATTAAGGACCTCTTTCCTGAGATTAATAACCCATCCTTCCATTATACAAACCCCGTAGATATATCGCAATCCCATAAGGTTAACCTCATTAGTCTAGGATTAGTCCCTGACATGCCTTCTTTGATTATACTTTATCCAACTAACCCAGAACCTTTTTCTCCACCCTACCAGAGTAATTCTGAACCCACTTCCTATTTTCTACCATTTCCTGAGTTTTCTCATGTGTCTAGAACTATTAGGTTACATTTTGTTGAGGTTACTAGGTTGCAAGGATCCATAGAGCCCATCCCATTTGCTACCTACTTTTGGCAGACCCTCTGGCACTTATTAGGAGTTACTAGCAAATTTTCTTCTGCATGTCATCCATTAACCACGACTCATGCCCCCATGCCCAAGTGGTAGTTAAGACCTAATAAACCTCTTTAGTCGAGTCTGCTAGGTGTAGGTTTGAGTCCTTTACATCATCTTGTTAGGAGTCTGCATGTGCCTAGCATGTTCACCACCCGCACTAATGTTAAAACAACTGGCTAATTCCCGAAGATGGATCAAAAAATTTGATGTAGTGGATTTTATCTTGGTTAGGCTTAGGCCTAAAAGAAGCTTCATGCTCGCAGAGCCAAACCTTTTAAAATGATAGAGAAGGTTGGATCAAATGCCTAGGTGTTAGACTTGCCTTCGGATTTGGGCATTAGTTCTACCTTCAATATTACAGACCTGGTTGAGTATAGGGAACCGGCATCGCTACCTAGTGAGGCCTTTGGACCTATTCCTTTTCATTGTGAGTGACCTTAACCTAGAGTGTCCACAAACAAATTTGGCCTGAGAGAGGAGAATGGATCGAGCGTATCCTGGACAATCAAGCCATCACGACCCAGGGCCATGACTATCAACGCTTCCTGGTCCGATGGCAAGGCCGGCCAGAGTCGGACGATTCGTGGATTTCTCGAGAGGACTTGCAACGCCTCAACCCAGACCTTCTCGAGAGATATGTGAGCCAGTCTGACCTTCACTCGACAGGGTCGAGTTCCTCCCACCCTGGGAGAATTGGTGGGGACACCTGAGGCACCAGAAAAAGACAGAGGTTTTTTCAACCCTCTGTAAATTGATCAATAATTTATGAGTCCATCTGTAATAAGGGCTTAGCTCATCTGAGTCCATTTTAGTTATTATTTGAGTATTTTTAGTTGTTATTTCAGTTCTGTACTAGTCAGCTCATGTTGAGCTAGTTCAGTCCAATGCTAGTCAGCTCATGTTGAGCTAATTTTATTTTTTTGAGTCCTGTCCAAGCATACTGAAGACTCAAGACTATATCATACAAGTGAAGACCAAGTCCAACTAGATTGAAGACATGGAAGTATAGCACAAGTCCAACCCAGCTTGAAGATTTGAAGACCCCAAGAGGAAAATTCAGAAAACCCTGATTTCTTGCAGATGCCCTCCAGATACCCAGATTCCCTTCCAGATGCCAAAGTATATTCATAGATAAGGGCATCCATGATTCCAGAGGTCCATCTGCATCCTAGCCCAAAGAAATCAAGCCCAGGTGCCAAGCCCAAGCCCCTAAGAAGCAAGATACCAAGGAATATTCCTGCTACCTGGCTACCAGGCCACCCCAGCTTCCAGAGGCCCAAACCCATGCACCCGAATCCCTTTGGGCCGGCCTTTTGCTGCTCCTAGAAGCCCAACACGCACCCCTAGGCATCCTTGGAGTCTTGACCAAGTCAAGAAAATTTTTAGGGATTTTTCTACCTAATATTTCCTTATTTTCTAGCTAGGGTTTGAGAGGGAAAAGGATTCTTATGTAAAGACTTATGTACCCTTACTTGGAGCCCAAGGTTAAGGGTCTATTTAAGGGACCCTAGCCTCTTGTATGAGGAGAATTTTTGATGAATGAAAATCTTGAGTTCTTCTATTGAGTGGTGTGATACCCCGCTGTGTGCATAAAGGGGTTTGTGAGAGTTCTTCTTCCTGGTGTTTGCAATCATCTTCCTGCTGCCAACAAACCCTCCAGATCCCTGGACGCCCACTCCAAAAGAAGCCTTCCCTTGCTGTTTTTACTTTGTTTTCTTGTTCCTTTGTGAGCTTTCTAACCCCTGACAGGTCGTTTGCAGGTCCCTGAGTTCCTACGAATCCAACGACTCCAGCCAAGCCTCAATCGGATCACCGAGCAGAAAGCCGGGTATCCGCGGGTCTTTGGCTCGATTTTCCAGGCCGCATCCGTCGAGGAACGAGAGACCCCTTCGCTGCGATCTTCACAGACGTTGTCAGGTACACCCCTCTACCTCCAATAGTTTTATTGTAGGAGAACTTGCCCTAACCGAGGCTTCTCAGCCCCGGCGGTCCTTCTTTGCTACTTTTCTAGGTCTTAATCTGCATGCTGATCTTCAAGAATTCATACAAAATTCCCTACAAATAATTTTGATCTGAAATTTGGAAATTAATCACCTAACTCAACATGTAAAACATACAAAAAAAATTGCATGCATATTAGTTCCCCATCAATCTCAAAACTGTTGGTTGTTATTTTATTATATATCCAGAAAGGTCAAAGTATTTTAAATTTTATTATTCATCGTACACTACTAGAATTGTTAAAATTTAAACTGTTAGGTTTATTGAGGATGGTGATAACAAGGGAAGTGGTGAACCATGTGATATAGTGTTAAAGAAAATAAAATACTCTTTTTCCATTACAGTAATACATAAAGATATTTCACATGAAATTGCTCATCCTAAAATTATGGAACATCAACAAGTGGTTGATGTACCACCTCCCTGATATCCTATCAATAAACCTGACATGATTGAAAATAATATAATATTAATTTTGAACCTAAAGTATTATGGAGATCTACTAAAATTAGAAAATCAGCTATTCCAGACGATATTATTTATTTACAATTAATGTGATTATAATATTGGAAGGATGATCTAGTCTCATTTAAGGATACTATGAATAGTGATGGTTTTGAATTTTGCTTAGATGCCATGAAAGATGAGATGTAATTAATGAGTAAAAATTAAGTTTGGAAACTTGTTGAATTGTCTAAAAAATTCAAACCTATTGGTTGTAAATAAATTTTTAAAATCTAATGGGACTATGAAACTCTAAAGGTAATATTGAAATGTATAAGGCTAGACTTCTTGCAAAGAAATTCACTCAAAAGGAGGGTATTGATTATTTTGAAATATTTTCTTTCTATCTCTAAAAAAGATTCATTTAAAATCATTATGACATTAGTAGCTTATTTTAATTTAGAGTTATACCAAATGGATGTCAAAACTGTACTCTTGAGCAGGAATTACAAGAAGATGTGTATATAGAAATGAAGGGTTTTTAGCACAAGAAAATGAAAGATTAGCATGGAAATTAAAAAAAAAACTACATATGATCTTAAATGAGCTTCCATGCAATGGTACTTAAAATTTAATAATATCATTGTTTCCTTCAGATTTAAGAAAAATATTGCTAATCAATGTATATATAATGGAAGCAAGTTTATATTTTTAGTTCTGTATATGGATGATATTTTACTAGCTAGTAGTAATTTAGATCTCTTGTATGAAACTAAAAGTTTCTTTTCGAATATTTTAATATGAAAGATATAAAAGACGCTTCTTATGTTCTTGGTATAGAAATCCATCGTAATAAAAATAAGATGTTTTGTTTATCTCAGATGAATTATATTATTAGGATCCTAGAAAGGCTTAGAATGTCATGCTACTCATCAAGTAAAGTGTTAATTGTTAAGGATGATGAATTCATTAAATTTTAGTATTCCAGGAACGAGACTAAGAGAACTCAAATAAGGAATATACCCTATGCATTTGCAGTAGGTAGTCTGATATATGTTCAAGTATGTACTCGTCTTAATATTAATTTTATTCTGAAAATATTTGATATATATGAAAGTGATCCAAGTATGGACATTGGGAGGCTGCCAAGAAGGTGATGGACTATTTTCAACGGACTAAAGACTATATGCTTATTTATAGAATGACTTATTAGTTGAAGGTAATCAATTATTCAGATGCAGATTATATCGATTGTCTCAATAATAAGAAGTCTATATCAGGTTATATTTTTTTATTGGCTGGTTGAGCATTTCGTGGAAGAATGTAAAATAACATATTATTGCCTGTTCTACTATGAAAGCTGAATATATAAGTTGCTATGAGGTTTCCTCGCATACTCTATGGTTGAAAAAAAAATTATCTCAAGGTTGAGAGTTATGAATTATATTTCCAAGCCACTGATAATTTATTATGATAATTATGTTACAGTTTTATTTTCTAATAGTGGTAAGATTACTAATTGTTACGGCCGTAATGATGACGTGGCATGTCTCAGATTTCGCTGGGCGTGATTCGAGCCACGTGGAGTTTTTTTGGCAAAGTCAGGTGTGGCTCCGCCTCGACCGAAGTCGAGGTCAGACCAGGCCTTCCTGCCGCTCCACCAGGTGTCCACCCAGGAGGGGTCCACCTCGGCCGAAGCCAGCGGCCTCCCTGCTCCCTCGCTAGGTGGCACCCTGAGACGGTCCCACCTCGGCCGAGGTCGAGCCGGGCCCCTCGCTCCTTCGCCAGGTGGCGCCCGGAGACGGGACCACCTCGGCCGAAGTCGAGCGCCCCTCTGCCGCTCCGCCAGGTGTCCACCCAGGAGGGGTCCACCTCGGTCGAAGCCGGTGGCCTCCCTGCTCCCTCGCCAGGTGGCACCCTGAGACGGTCCCACCTCGACCGAGGTCGAGCCGGGCCCCTCGCTCCTTCGCCAGGTGGCGCCCGGAGACGGGACCACCTCGGCCGAAGTCGAGCGCCCCTCTGTCGCTCCGCCAAGTATCCACCCAAGAGGGGTCCACCTCGGCCGAAGCTGGCGGCCTCCCTGCTCCCTCGTCAGGTGGCACCCTGAGACGGTCCCACCTCGGCTAAGGTCGAGCCGGGCCCCTCGCTCCTTCGCCAGGTGGCGCCTGGAGACAGGACCACCTCGGTCGAAGTCGAGCACCCCTCTGCCGCTCCGCCAGGTGTCCAACCAGGAGGGGTCCACCTCGGCCAAAGCCGGCGGCCTCCCTGCTCCCTCGCCAGGTGGCACCCTGAGACGGTCCAACCTCGGTCGAGGTCGAGCCGGGCCCCTCGCTCCTTCTCCAGGTGGCGCCCGGAGACGGGACCACCTCGACCGAAGTCGGGCACCCCTCTGTCGCTCCGCCAGGTGTCACCCGGGAGGGGTCCACCTCGGCCGAAGCCTACGGCCTCTCTGCTCCCTCGCCAGGCGGCACCCTGAGACGGTCCCACCTCGGCCGAGGTCGAGCCGGGCCCCTCGCTCCTTCGCCAGGTGGCGCCCGGAGATGGGACCACCTCGGCCGAAGTCGGGCGCCCCTCTGCCGAAGTCGGGCGCCCCTCTGCCGAAGTCGGGCGCCCCTCTGCCGCTCCGCCAGGTGTCCACCCAGGAGGGGTCCACCTCGGCCGAAGCCGGCGGCCTCCCCGCTCCCTCGCCAGGTGGCACCCTGAGACGGTCCCACCTCAGCCGAGGCAGGCCAACTTGTGCGGAGAAGCTTCCGAGGAGTAGGAGCACAAGCTCCAAGATTGCCCCTCGAGCCGTGCGCGCCGCACCCCGAGAGTAGTGCCCGTATGGTCGGCAGCGACACGTGAAACATCGCTTACATCGGCCCGACAGGTCCCACAGTTGAGAGGCGAAGTCTTGACAAAACAGGACCCAATAACGGACATCGTCGGCGCCTGGGAAGAAGAGCGCTCGCGCTCAGCCCAAGGTTTGGTCGGCAGTCTGACCGGCGCCCTCCCTTTACTCTTTCATCGCTAAGCTCGGCAAGCAAAGCGGGGAAGCCGCCCGATTCTTTGATCCAGAAGGGGAAAGAGATAGAGGGAAGGGGTTGAAAGCAACGAAGGAGCCTCCCAAGGGTGGCAAACAAAAAAAGGCAACATGAGGAGTTAAAAGGAAGGGGAGAGTAGACGACAAGGTATGCAAGAAACAAAGGTTGGGAGAGGAGATTCCGTTCTAAGAGCAGGATCCAAGATCCCGAGAGGGGACCTTTGGTGTGAGCTCGGCGGAGGAACTCGGCCGGATTTCTATTCTTCCTGAGATCATTCTTGCTAGCACGATCTCTATGTCTAGGACTCCTTCGGGCACCCGTCTTAGAGATTCTGTTCCCTCTCGCCGTTTACTAACTTGACCGTCGGAGCTCCCTCACCGGGACCCCCGGCCAGGGTTTCTGACCTTGCCTTGCAGGTTCGAAGAGCCAGGAGACCCCAGGGGCAAGACGATCTAGTTGAATCGGCGGCTCCAAAGCCACAGGCGCGGTGGTGAGATCGGCAACAGATTGACGCGCCAGGTAGGGGGGCAGGACAACACCCCCGGTGGGAGCTAGCTTTCCGTGAACGAAGCGCGCTCCGACTATGGTGGTCACGCGTGGACGCGAAGCGTCCGCCAGCCGAGTAGGGGAGGTCCCCTCCCCTCAGGGGCCACACAGCCCGGAGAGGGAGCTCCCTTCTCCCCCTCCTCTTCCACCACAGCCGACCTCAGTGGACGGACCTTTTGCGGCTGTCATCCAGTAGCTACAGACCTTGACTACGGTAGTTCGGCAGCTACAACATCAGCAGCGCTCCTTAGCCACGCAGCCTTAGCCAGGGACCCCCGCGGCTCGGGCCACGGGGCCGTGCGGGAGCCTGCGCTCCATCCACGGCAGGCCATCCCAGCCGCGGGCAGCCTCCAATCCTCGCGGGAGCCACCAAACTCCCGCGAAAAGAAATTACTTCGGTTCGGCAGATCACGAGAGTCGATCCCCGGTCGATAAAGCCGAGGCAGTGCATCGCAGCAAGCGGCACCGAGGCAAGACCCTGCACTGAGACCGATCGGCGCCCCCTTCACCAACGACCTCGGTGGAAGATTCCACTGACGAGGCCATCAAGCGCCAGGCTGAGAGGCGCCTGGAGGAGCACGAGCGCAAATTGGCGGAGTTCGCTCGCCGATTTGCTGACCTGCAGAACTCCTCGGCGGACCCGGCGGGCTACGACTCTCGTCCCCCCTTTTCCGAAGAAATCCAGGCGGAGCCGATTTCGAGCCGGTTCCGTATGTCGCAGGTGGATCCCTACGACGGGACCACCGACCCTTTGGACCATCTGGAGAGCTACAAGGCTCTCATGAGGGTCCAAGGGGCCACGGATGCTCTTTTGTGTATTGCCTTCCCCGCTACCCTCCGGAAGGCCGCTCGAGTCTGGTTCACCCACCTCGAGCCCGGATCTATTTGCTCCTTCCATCAGTTGGAAGGAAAGTTTGTGACGCACTTCGATGCTTGTCGGAAGGTGCCAAGAGAGGTGGATAGCCTCTTCTCTATCTGTCAGCAGGACCAGGAGCTGCTTCGGGACTACATCACCCGTTTCAAGACCGCTGCCCTGGAGATCTACAGCCTGGACGAGCCCGTTGCCATGCTGGCTTTAAAGCACGGGCTTAAGATGTCCCGCCTGACCTATTCCCTGGATAAAAAACCCCCCAGGACGTACTCCGAGCTCGTCCTCCGTGTCCACAAGTACATCCGAGCGAAGGAGGCCGATCGCACCCGCCGAGAGCTGGACGGGAGGACCTTGAAGAAGCCGGCCCCGAGAGATGTTCCGGGGTCCCGGAGGCCTGGGCCATCCGCTGACCCTCGTCCAAATCCGAGGCTGAAAGGTGAGGCCACCCCGGAACAAAGGTTCACCCCTCTCCTCGCTCCCAGAACGAAGATCCTCATGAAAATTGAAGGCGAACACTATCTCCGCCGACCTCCTCCTCAGAACCCAAGAGGCTCCCGTGACAAGTCAAAGAACTGCCAGTTCCACCGCGAGCATGGCCATGACACGGAGGAGTGTCGTAATCTGAAGTGAGAGATCGAGGAGCTGATCAAAAGAGGCTACCTTAGGAAGTTCGTGAGGAACGAGGTCCCGGCGGAGGGACGGTCGCTCGCGGCCTTACCCCCGGTTCCCATAATCGACAACCATCCGACGAAGAAGCCAGTGGGCATGATCGCTTGTGGAATCGGGCGGGCGGCGAAGTGAGCCCGGGAGGTCGGGAACCCGGAGGATGTACCCCCTTCTGAGAAGGGGAATGAAAACAAGAATGTAAATAACGATGCTGTGGTGGTCGAAATGACCATCGCAAAGCATCCTGTACATCGAATTATGGTAGATAGTGGAAGCTCCGCTGATGTGCTTTTTTATGACGCTTTCTCCCGAATGAATCTGTCCCATGATCAGCTAAGGCCTGTGAACACCCCTCTGGTAGGCTTTACCGGGGACTCAGTGGGGGTCGAAGGGGAGATCACTCTCCCAGTCACCGCTGGATCCCCACCTCGACAGACCACAGTCATGATGACGTTTACCGTCGTCAAGCTTCCTTTGCCTTACAACGCGATCCTCGGGCGTCCGGGGCTCAACCAGCTGGACGCCGTGATTTCTACGAAGCGGTTGCTAGTGCAATTCCCCATAGCCTCCGGACTTGGGGTGATAAGGGGGACGACCCAGCCAGTCCCGCATTGCCTTCAGACGGTCCCAGGTGCCCGGGGCACCGAGCTCGGCCCCGACGTCGATGACCTCGACCTAAGGGAAAAGGAACCCAGGGGAGGACCCGTAGAGCATCTGTTGACCTATCCCCTTGGTTCGGGCCCTTTGAAGACGATGCATGTGGGGGCCCAACTCCCGGAGGAGGAACGGACCCGCCTGCTGGAATTCCTCCGCATTAACCCGGATGTGTTCGCTTGGTCTGCGGCCGACATACCAGGCATTCCCCCCGAGGTCATTACGCACAGGCTGAACGTGGACCCAAGGTGCCGACCGGTCTGCCAGAAGAAGAGGAGTTTCACCGTGGAGAGGCAGAGGGCCATCAACGAAGAAGTGGAGAAACTCCTCGCCGCCGGCTTCGTGCGGGAGGTTCAGTATCCCAACTGGCTGGCGAATGTGGTCATGGTAAAGAAGAGTAGTGGCAAGTGGAGGATCTGCGTGGACTACACCGACCTCAACCGAGCTTGCCCGAAGGACAACTTCCCTCTTCCGAAGATTGACCAGCTGGTCGACACCACCTCGGGGCATCGCCTCCTCTCTTTCATGGATGCTTTTTCCGGGTACAATCAGATCCGAATGGACTCAGAGGATGAAGAGCACACCTCCTTCGTCACCGATCGCGGAACTTTCTGTTACAGGATGATGCCATTTGGCCTCAAGAACGCTGGGGCCACGTACCAGCGACTGGTCAACAAAGTCTTTAAGGACCAGATCGGCTGCAACATGCAGGTGTACGTGGATGACATGCTAGTGATGAGCAAGCCCCTCTCGGATCATGTTGCCGACCTGGCGGAGACCTTCGGCAACCTCCGACTTCATCAGATGAAGCTGAACCCGGTGAAGTGCGCCTTCGGCATCTCCGCCAGGAAATTTCTAGGGTTCATGGTGACCTAAAGAGGGATTGAAGCAAACCCGAAAAAGGTCCAGGCCATCCTAGACATGGAGCAGCCCGCCTCTAAGAAGCAAGTGCAGCGACTCACCAGCCGGATAGCCGCCCTGAGCCGGTTCATCTCAAGGTCGACCGACCGCTGCCGACCTTTTTTCAAAGTGCTGAGGAAGATGAACGACTTCGCCTGGACGGAGGAGTGCCAGAAGGCATTTGAAGAGTTGAGGAAGACGCTTGCATCGCCCCCACTCCTTTCCAGGCCCGAAGAAGGAGAGGAACTCATCCTCTTCCTAGCAGTCACCCCGGAGGCCGTCATCTCAGTCCTGGTTCGGACCGACGACCAGGGAGTCCAGAGGCCAGTATACTACACCAGCAAACTTCTTCGCGATGTGGAGCTCAGGTATTCTCGGCCCGAAAAGCTCATTTTTGCATTAATAGTGTCTGCTCAGCGTCTCAGGCCCTATTTCCAAGCGCATTCCATTGCCGTCCTGACCGATCAGCCGCTGAGAGCGATACTCAGCCGACCCGACACATCGGGGCGATTAGCGAAGTGGGCACTCAAGCTCAGCGAATTCGATATCGCTTATAGGCCGAGGTCGGCCATGAAAGCGCAAGTGCTGGCCGACTTCTTGGTCGAGTGCGCAGGCCTGGGCAAGGAGCCAGAGGGGAACTCTCTGCATCCGCAATTGAAAGCAGGCCCCGAGGAGCCCGAAGAGGACGCGTGGATCCTTCATGTAGATGGAGCCTCGAACTCCGGCGGGAGCGGAGCTGGTCTCATTCTTGCAAACGGCGATGGGGTCGTCGCCGAGTGTGCACTCCGTTTCTAGTTCGCTGCAACCAACAACCAGGCAGAATATGAGGCACTCCTCGCCGGGCTGAGAGTCTCCCGCGTGCTGGGCGTAGCCGACCTCAAGGCCTTCACTGATTCCCAGCTGGTGGCCCGACATATCTCCGGAGAATATGCTGCGCACGACCCTCAAATGGCGAAATATCTAGAGCTCGTCAAAATGAGCACGGCCGGATTTCGGCGCTTTAGCATCTCCCATATACCCCGCGGGAAAAATGCCCGTACGGACGCTCTCTCCCGGCTGGCGACCCTGCCGGACTCACTACTGGGTCGCGCTCATGTAGAGCGCCTCAAGGCCCCGAGCTACGAGACCCCTGTATAGGTCCAACAGGTCAGCCACGAACCCAGCTGGATGGACAAGTACGTCGAGTACATATCCAACGGCACCTTGCCGGAGGACCGTGCGGTGGCCCGCCTTATCATAAAGAAGGCCACGCGGTTCGTCCTGATGGATGGGCAGCTGTATCGGAGGTCTTACTCCTATCCCCTCCTTAAGTGCCTGAGACCTGCGGAGGCCACACTCGTGCTCCAGGAAATCCATGAGGGCATCTGCGGGAACCACATGGGGGGCAGAGCGCTAGCCTACAAGGCCCTCCGCCAAGGTTATTTCTGGGAGACGATGAAGGAGGATGTCGCCGATTTCGTAAAAAAGTGTGATCGGTGCCAATGGCATGCCGTGGTGCAACGGTAGCCCTCCACTCCACTCTCCCAGCTCTCGGCTCCGTGGCCATTCACCCAATGGTGAATGGACCTCCTAGGACCATTTCCCCTGGCATCCGGATAGCGGAAGTTCTTGATCGTGGCCATCGACTACTTCATGAAGTGGGTTGAGGCCGAACCCCTGGCGCGGATCACAAAAGCAAACATCGCCAAGTTTTTTTGGAAGTCAATCATTTGCCGTTTCGGCCTCCCCCACACCGTGATCACCGATAACGGGCGTCAGTTCGACTGCCGGGAGTTTAAAGAATTCTGCAGCGACCTCGGCATCCACCATCGCTTCACCTCGGTGGCGCACCCACAGACAAATGGAGAAGCCGAGGTCACGAATAGGACCATTCCGCAAGGCCTCCGAACGAGGCTGGACCAGGCCAAGGGCAGGTGGGCAGAAGAGCTCCCAAGCATCCTGCGGGCATACCACACCACCCCGAGGACGGCCACCGACGAGACCCCATTCAATCTCATCTTCGGAGCCGAGGCGGTTATCCTGATTGAGCTCGGTCTACCCACCCTGCGCGTGGAGCAGTACGACGAAGCGGAGAACCCCGCCAGGATGATGCTCAACCTGGACCTTCTTGAGGAGACGAGGGACAAGGCTCGAGTCCAAATGGTGGGGTACAGGCAGCGAGTGGCCAGGTACTATAACTCCCGGGTGCGACCAAAGTCCTTTCGCCTCAGAGATCTGGTGCTCCGGTGCGCTGAAGCTTCTCAGCCACGAGAGTGCGGGAAGCTCTCCCCGAACTGGGAAGGCCCGTACAGGGTGGCAGAAGTTCTCCCTCACGGAGCCTATTACCTGGAGGAATTAGGAGGATCCAGATTCCCTCGGACTTGGAACGCCTCGAACCTAAGGATGTATTATCGATAATGTAAGGTTCCTCCAACTCCTGCAATAAAATTCTTTTACTTCAAACGCTTTTTCTCGCCTCGTAGGAAAATGGGCGCGTGGCCCTGAGTTCGGCAAACATGGTTGTGGCCGGAGACCCGAGAAAGCGAGAAGTCCCGGACTTTGGTCTGGAAGGCAGGGCAGAGCCCAGCTCGCCCACGCGATCATGGAGAACAGCTTGGCAAGCTGCGCAAGGCTTGCATAAAGCCTGCGGCCCCGGGGTTCAGTCCAGAAGTCCCGGACTTCAGTCTGGAAGGCGGGACAGAGCCCAGCTCGCCCACGCGATCACGGAGAACAGCTCGGCAAGCCACGCAAGGCTTGGATAAAGCCTGTGGCCCCGGGGTTTAGTCCGGAAGTCCCGGACTTCGGTCTGGAAGGCGGGGAAGAGCCCAGCTCGCCCACGCGATCACGGAGAATAGCTCGGTAAGCCGCGCAAGTCTTGGATAAAGCCTGCGGCCCCGGGGTTCAGTCCGGAAGTCTCGGACTTCGGTCTGGAAGGTGGGGCAGAGCCCAGCTCGCCCACGCGAACATGGAGAACAGCTCGACAGGCCACGCAAGGCTTGGATAAAGCCTGTGGCCCCGGGGTTCAGTCCGGAAGTCCCGGATTTCGGTCTGGAAGGCGGGGCAGAGTCCAACTCGCCCACACGATCACGGAGAACAGCTCGGCAAGCCGCGCAAGGCTTGGTTAAAGCCTGCGGCCCGGGGTTCAGTCCGGAAGTCCCGGACTTCGGTCTGGAAGGCGGGGCAGAGCCCAGCTCGCCCACGCGATCATGGAGAGTAGCCCGACAAACCCAAAGGACTCGCGCAAGGCCCGCTCTGCTGTCACCCCACCCAGAAGCTCCGAACTTTGATCTGAACGCTGGATGGGACCCAGTCTACCCGCGAACTCAGCCTGGAGCAAGCCGCAGGACCTCGTCTTGGCACTCGACACAAACATCTCGACAAGACACAAAAAAAAAGAAAGAAAAAAGGGGAAGAAAGAAAGAAAAGAGAGCCGAGGTCGAGACTTAACAAAAATCGGGGCTTTCATTACTTCGAAAAAGTGCTACAACAAAGGAGTCCCGACAGGCCGGGAGTCCTCAACAAAAAAAAGAAGAAGAAGAAAAGAAGATACAGCTAGGGGCCTAGTTTGGCGCGGTGGCAGAATCTTCGGGCCGGGGCGCGCGCTCCCCGTCTTCTCCGTCGGCGGCTGGCTGCTCGGAGGGTTGCTCTGGAGCTGCAGCCACGTCGCCCGCCGCAACTGGAGCCTCACCGGTGGGCTCCTGCCTTCTACCCCCAAGCACCACCCCGCTGAGGTCGAGCTCAGGGTAGAAGGAGCCCACCTTCTCCTGGCACACCTGGAACCCCTTCAGAAAGGAGTCCACGGTGGCCTCCCGGACCTCCGAGACGTATTCGTCGGGGGCCCGGAATCTTGGGACGGCCTCCTGCGCCTCCCGCTTCGAAGCCTCCAGGAGCCTGTTGATGTAGGCGCTCCTCTCCTTGGCCGCGCTCGCCTCCCTCCGGGCCTCCTCCAATTGGCGCTCCAGCGACTGAGACTGAGCTCGGAGACGAGCCCTCTCCGCCGCATCCTCCTCCATGCGCCGCTGATTGGAGATCCTCTTCTCGGACAGAGAGGACTCCAGTTCCTTGACGCGCCCCTCGGTGCGTGCCAGGTCCGATTGCAGGGCCTGGTTGCTCCCCCACAGCTCGACCCCCTTCGCCATGAGGTCCTTCACGTCAGCTATGAGCTTGCCGAGCTTTTCCTCCTTCTCGGCATCTTTCTTGGCGTACCCTGCGAGGAAATTCCTCAACAGGAGCACGTCGGTCCCGATCTGCACGAAGAGGTGAGTTGGTCAGTAAGGGGTTAGCTGGAATTGTAAAGGAGAAGGACCCGAGCTCGGACTTACCGTGAAGAGCTGCGGGAGGATCCCGAGCAGAGCATCGGCGTAGTCCCGGCCGCCCCTCAGTCGGCGGTCCCGGGAGGTGCAGGCAAACTCCATCACCTTCTCCGCGAGCCCCTGGTCGTGGATCACGGAGCATCGATTCGTGATGGTCGACGGCGGGGTGGAAAGGTCAGCGGCAGGAGCGACCGCCCCCCCGGGTGGGACTGCCACCGGTGGAGCGGCTGGAGTCGTAGGCGGCGCCGTCGGAGCTGCGGTGGAGCCGGACACTACCCAGGAGGGAACCGGGCCTCCCTCTTCTGCAGCCCCATCAAGGTGGATGACGGGGGCGTCGGCGGCTCGGGCCCGAGGTGGCCTGGGCAAGGGAGCCACAACTGCTGGACCGGGTGCGGGCGCCGGCATGACCTCCTGGCTCGCCTCGGTGCGAGCCCTCTTCGCCGCGGGCTCGTCTCCTTCGGCGGTGTCCCTCTAAGCCGCGCCCTCCAGAAGGTTCTCCAGGGAGAACTTCATACCTGTAATAGAAAGGAGGTCGGTCAGCCTAGTTAAAGAAAGAAGAAGAGAAAGGGGGGAAGTGCAGAGTAAGAGAAAAAGCTGAGCCTCATTTGGCTCTCGGATGGGACTGATCCCCGCCTCGAACAAGTTCTGCTCCGAGAGCAAAACATCGAGCGAGGGGACCACGTCGCTCAATAGCTGGGAGTAAGCCTCCTGGTCTGTCGGCTCGACTTGGGAGTTCAGGTTCAGAGATCGATCCGATTCGCTCCAGGCCTAGTCGACGTCCTTGACCGAGGTGAAAAAGAACCGGTTCTTCCAACCCTTGATGGAGGAAGGGAGGTCGAACCGGAGACACCTAGGCCGGGGCGAGATGTACCACCAGTCGTCATTGGTGGAGTACCGCTTCAGGGTAAAAAGAGCCATGAAGAGGGAGAAACGGGCAACGAACCCGTGGAAGTGGCAGAAAACGATGAAGGAGAAGATGACCCAGATGGCGTTAGGAGCCAACTGGGCCGGGACCAGGCGGAAATGACTAAGGAAAGAAAGGAAAAAGGGGTGCAGAGGAAACCGAAGACCCCCAAGGAGGAAGTCCTCGTAGAAGGCTATGCGGCCGGGGCCACTTAGGGTGACACGATCCCCGGGCCGCGGGAGAGAAAGATGGATCGACCCCGGGATGCCGTAGACTTCCCGGAGCAAGGAAAGGTCACCTTCGGTCATCGTTGAAACGTGACCGGAGGGACCGACAGAAGGAAGGGCCTGAGGAGGAAGAGAAGAGATAGGACGGGCAGACAATACAGGGGGAGACCTAAGACCCCTAGGAATGCCTATGGTGATACCCCCAGGCTAGAGTCGCCTGCGGGTCACCTCCGGGATAATCTCCGCTTCCGAGGAGGAAGACGATGGAGTCCTCGACCGGGACGGACCAACCTCGTCAGGGTTAGACGAAACATGGCGGCGGCGCGCCATGGAGAAGAAGGTGGTGAGAAAAGGATGCTAAATGAAGGGGACGGAGCGAGGAAGAAAACAGAAGCACTCACCGAAATGCACTGTGCAAAAGAGGCGGCAACTCAGGGGAGTGGGAGATAGCCTGCTGCAAACCACCGACGGAGCAAGGGAAAGGGCCTCGTTCCGGAAAGTCCCCTCCTTTTCAAACTCGATCGACAGTAGCCGTACCCATCATTCCGTTCTGGACCATCGGATGGATGCCGCGTGGACGTACGCCCGACACCGACGCTTTGGTTGCAGGGAAACGGCCTCTGTTTCGAAGCGACGCATTAATTGCGACCGGAAGGGCGACACGTGGTGACCTCTTATAGGGCTTTGGGTGCAACGAGGAATGGCGACGAGGATCGTGGCAATCATGGCGCGAGATCTTCGCCTCCCCCACGTCATCTCCGCATTAAATCCCCACGTTCCGAGCCATGATACCTCAATGGAACGGGGGGATGGGGGGCAACTGTTACGACCGTAACGATGACATGGCATGTCTCAGATTTCGCTGGGTGTGATTTGAGCCACGTGGAGTTTTTTTGGCAAAGTCAGGTGTGGCTCCGCCTCGGCCGAAGTCGAGGTCGGACCAGGCCTTCCTGCCGCTCCGCCAGGTGTCCACCCAGGAGGGGTCCACCTCGGTCGAAGCCAGTGGCCTCCCTGCTCCCTCGCTAGGTGGCACCCTGAGACGGTCCCACCTCGGCCGAGGTCGAGCTGGGCCTCTCGCTCCTTCGCCAGGTGGAGCTCGGAGATGGGGCCACCTCGGCCGAAGTCGAGCGCCCCTCTGCCGCTCTGCCAGGTGTCCACCCAGGAGGGGTACACCTCAGCCGAAGCCGGCGGCCTCCCTGCTCCCTCGCCAGGTGGCACCCTGAGACGATCCCACCTCGGCCGAGGTCGAGCCGGGCCCCTCGCTCCTTCGCCAGGTGGCGCCCGGAGATGGGACCACCTCGGCCGAAGTCGAGCGCCCCTTTGCCGCTCCGCCAGGTGTCCACCCAGGAGGGGTCCACCTCGACCGAAGCCGGCAGCCTCCCTGCTCCCTCGCCAGGTGGCACCCTGAGACGGTCCCACCTCGGCTGAGGTCGAGCCGGGCCCCTCGCTCCTTCGCCAGATGGTGCCTGGAGATGGGACCACCTCGGTCGAAGTCGAGCACCCCTCTGCCGCTCCGCCAGGTGTCCACCCAGGAGGGGTCCACCTCGGTCGAAGCCGGCGGCCTCCCTGCTCCCTCGCCAGGTGGCACCCTGAGACGGTCCCACCTCGACCGAGGTCGAGCCGGGCCCCTCGCTCCTTCGCCAGGTGGCGCCCGGAGATGGGACCACCTCGGCCGAAGTCGGGCGCCCCTCTGCCGCTCCGCCAGGTGTCCACCCGGGAGGGGTCCACCTCGGTCGAAGCCTGCGGCCTCTCTACTCCCTCGCCAGGCGTCACCTTGAGACGGTCCCACCTCGGCCGAGGTCGAGCCGGGCCCCTCGCTCCTTCGCCAGGTGGCGCCCGGAGACGGGACCACCTCGGCCGAAGTCGGGTGCCCCTCTGCCGCTCCGCCAGGTGTCCACCCAGGAGGGGTCCACCTTTGCTGAAGCCGGCGGCCTCCCCGCTCCCTCGCCAGGTGGCACCCTGAGACGGTCCCACCTCAACCGAGGCAGGCCAACCTGTGCGGAGAAGCTTCCGAGGAGCAGGAGCACAAGCTCCAAGATTGCCCCTCGAGCCGTGCGCGCCGCACCCCAAGAATAGCACCCGTACGGTCGGCAGTGACACGCGAAACATCGCTTACATCGGCCCGACAGGTCCCGCAGTCGAGAGGCGAAGTCCTGACAAAACAAGACCCAATAACGGACATCGTCGGTGCCCGGGAAGAAGAGCGCTCGCGCTCAGCCCAAGGTCTGGTCGGCTGTCTGACCGGCGCCCTCCCTTTACTGTTTCCTCGCTAGGCTCGACAAGCAAGGCAGGGAAGTCGCCCGATTCTTTGATCCAGAAGGGGAAGGAGATAGATGGAAGGGGTTGAAAGCAACGAAGGAGCCTCCCAAGGGCGGCAAACGAAAAAAGGCAACATGAGGAGTTAAAAGGAAGGGGAGAGTAGATGACAAGGTAAGCAAGAAACAAAGGCTGGGAGAGGAGATTCCATTCCAAGAGCAGGATCCAAGATCCCGAGAGGGGACCTTTGGCATGAGCTTGGCGGAGGAACTCGGCCGGATTTCTATTCCTCCTGAGATCTTTCTTGCTAGCACGATCTCTAAGTCTGGGACTCCTTCGGGGACCCGTCTCGGAGATTCTGTTCCCTCTCGCCGTTTACTAACTTGACCGTCGGAGCTTCCTCGCCGGGACCCCCGGCCAGGGTTTCTGACCTTGCCTTGCAGGTTTGAAGAGCCAGGAGACCCCAGGGACAAGACGGTCTAGTCGAATCGGCGGTTCCGAAGCCAAAGGCGCGGCGGTGAGATCGGCAACACTAATCAAACAAATATATTGATATTAAGAATGTTGTAGTAAATGAAAGAATTAGTAATCATCATGTATCTATTGATTTTATTAATATTACTTGTATGATAGCTAATTCTTTGATTAAAGGTTAGTATCCAAAGTTTTTAAAGAGCATATAAAACTTATGAATATTTATCATTATTTTATTTAGTCTGTAATAAATAATTATTTTAAGATCTCTTCATAGTTTAATGATTACTATTATTTTTGTTTAAATATTATTTGTATACATTATGGTTGACTTTTGTCAAAATTAAAGTAAATAGAAGAGTCATTTATACGACATTACAGTGAGACTATTATGACATGTATTATGGTTTTGATAGTCTATATAAGATTGGATTAAGTGAGAATTATCGATATTATTATATATGGAAGGGATTATACCAATTGAGATGTATGACTACCATGATATGCATTAATGATTTTTTATTTTATCAAAGTATAAAATATTTTTCAAGGAATAGATAATTAGATAATTTTTTTTAGTGAGTGCATACTTATTGGATCAATTTCAAAATCTCGATTCAGTATTATTGTTTTGTTTTGAAAATTAAAATATTTTATTTTAAAGTAAAATATTTTGGTAGGATCAAAGAATTATTTTTAAATGATAATATATGTCAAGCAGGAAAATATTAGATTTGACATTTAATATGGCCTAATTACCACTTAATTAGGTTTAAAACTCTTTGTGTCAACTATATGTAATGAATCAATTACAGAAAGTCCAATTGACTAAAGAAATCTATTCTTGATTAACCTGATCTTCTCTTGATCAAACATAACCGGAATTAAACTTTAATTAAGGTTGTAATCTTTTGATAAGAGAGCTATATGCAGGCATAAATATAAAGATATCATGGTTCCTTTTTTTTTCGACTCTCATAATAGCAGTAACGATTCTCTATCAATCACCCACATTAGAGGAAGAGGGTTAGGAGAAAGAAGACCAAATATCTTAGGATGAAAATCAGACATATCGAGAATTACATGATTTACATGTGCTTGGAATAATAATACAAGATATATTTTTTGAAATTTTTGATTTTGCATGAATATAAAAATATGATCCAAGTATAAAGGATCAAAAATTTTTCTTAACTATGGCCCTCATTATGATCGGCTCCTGCACAAGAAGAGAGTATATCTATGGCCTGGGTCCAACTAAACTCAACTTACGGTCCAAAAACTTAAGCTATCATTTGGAGGACCAGTCTAAGCAAATAAACTTAACTTATGTGACCCCCGTTATTAGTTGATGTGGGATTATTAACAATTACATCCTTGCATTCTATCAAAATGACTCGCAGGAGGATGACTTCGAGTAAAGGGCAATTCTACAAGAGTGGGTGATCTTTCTACACAATGAATAAATTATTAGATATTCGTGCTTCAGACCTACGTGACAATCAATTTTTCTCATGCCTTCAGGAAAAGATGATCAGGTTGCGTATCACCTCGCTTGGTTCAATTGCTCAGCATCTGAATCCTTCTAGACTTCCAACTAGCTAGTAGATTTTGAGTGCTGAAGTACTTGCTGATGCTGAAGGATAGGATCAAATCTTTAGCATCAAAAAGGATGCAATGGGGTGACATACTTGGGACACCTTCGGCTTGCTTTTCTTTCCAGGAAAACTTTCTAAAAAGTTACTTTTTAAAAAATATTTTTTTAAAATAATATTTGGTCGATTATAAAAAAACAACTCATTCCAAGAAGATTTATGTTTGATTGAGCATGCACTTTTAAGAAAATATCTATTATATCTTTAATAGATATAATAAAATCATATATTTCTACTTCCAAATTTAATATAAATAATAATATTATATTTATAATAATATAAATATAATATAAATATATTATAATATAAATATTATATCATAATATTATATTAATATAATAATGATATTTTAATATAATATATTTATTAATAGAGAATATATAGTATTATGTTAAAATAAATATTGATATATTAATATAAGTATTATATTAATATTAATGAAAATATTATATTAGTATAAATATATGACATTGGCATATATCTCTATTAAAATATTAAAATATAATATTATAAAATATTATATAATTATGGTATATATTATTATTTATTATTTCATTCTAATCATTCATCCATTATTTATAAAATTTTAGTTCTTGGTCTTTAAAAAGTACTTTTAAAAATAAAAGAGCATCGTCCATTTCCATCCCTTAGAAAGTCCCAAAACTTATCTTTTCCATAAGTTTCTATTTCTCATAAAATATGAAACGTGTCTCCTCAAGACTCATGAGTTATGAAAAGATTTTTTTTATTCTCTCTTCTCTCACAACTCCAACCAAATAAAAGACTTGCTCCTTACTTTTTAGTAATTTTCACTTTCCCCTCTACTTCCTGTCAACCAAACAAGTCATTGGTGAAAAATTTGCACCATAGATCTTTACCAGGGATATACAAATAGGTTGTGCCAGCGCGGAGGAAATGCAACACTTCTAAGACATATAATGACCTATACGTTACAAAATGTAAAATTGGGTCCATGAGCCAGTACATTGTAATGCTTAGGTACAGTTGGGAGACAAAATATAAAATTCCAGTATAACTTTTTGTTATCCTTAATTAGTATGGTTAATTCCAAGATAATATGGAATAAGGCTAAATTTGTGTTCAAATAAAAATGTTCTAACGCCCATCGAACAATTACACAATATCATAGGACGCTTAATTTACATCTTGGTTAAAATGTATTCCTGCCTTTTTTTTTTTCGGGATAAATTTCTTGTTATTAATGAAGGACGTTTTGGCCATTTGACTTATTCCAATGGGATAAAATGGCCATCTTGGTTAATAAACATCTTGGTTTTAGATTGGATAAAATCTGTCAAATTTATCTAAATACAGATAGAAATTCGAGTATTCGACTAATATTTATATCTATATCTATATCTATCAAAAAAAATTATTATGGATAAACAACAATCTAATCCATATCAAAATATCCGATTGTATTTATAATTTTATTTAATTTTATATCACTCATAAACTTTTAATATATATATATTATGACATTAACATGTTATTAATTTGATTTACCATTTATTTAGTAATATTTTAAATTATATAGTCGTAAAATTTAGTTATTAAATTTTATATGTATTTATATTTATACTTTCAATATCTGATTTATGCCCATCTTTATTTAAAACAAATATGGATATGAACTCAAGTGATAGTGAATATCCACCATATTTGTACGAAACAAAAAAAAATATCAAATATGGTGGCCTTCTCTAAGATCTTGAGGAGTATTGCCAGGCTTCGGGATAGCGGGTGAACTTCCTAAAATTTGCTATCTTATTCAGCCCTAGAACCATGACCCATCTCAGACACATCATTAGGCAAGGACTGAAGTGGAGCAGGAGGATGTATGGCACTATTTGACTATTCCCATCTCTAGCCAAAGGCTGAGGAGGGTGGACTACTCATGTTGAGAGAGAGCTATTCAAGAGCATCTTCAGGGGTGGCAAGCTAAAGCTCTATCCATGATGGGCAGGGTGACTCTTGTGAGATTTGTTCTCAACTCTATGCTTATATACTTATTATTTAATACTTGGATGCCGAAGAAATGTCTTATCAAGCTTAAGTAACTCTTTCGATGATTTCTTTGGGGTTCGCACCAGGAGAGAGAGGGAGTGCATTTACTGGTCTAGAAGGTGCTCTGCCAGCCGGTAAGGGATGGGTGTCTCAGGATCTAGTCCTTGGTGGTAAGGCAGGGGGCTTTTATCAGGAGACATGTGGCGAGATTTCTTATATGCTTGATAGTCTTTGGAGCTCACTGATGGTTGCCAAGTTTTGTTGTGAAT
Organism: Areca catechu; assembly: GCA_021397845.1. Taxonomy (NCBI): domain Eukaryota; kingdom Viridiplantae; phylum Streptophyta; class Magnoliopsida; order Arecales; family Arecaceae; genus Areca; species Areca catechu. Next base: position 33,765,909 of record CM038041.1, read on the forward strand.
GATTAAAAGATAGCTCTTTTATGTGGAGAGAGATATGCATCCATGCAACGGGGGTTATGATTCAAATTCGTTGTGTGGTTGGTGATAGCATATTACTGATTTCCTTCATAACCTATGGCTCTTTGACCTCCCATTGAGTAGATGGCCTATTTTTGTTAACATGGAGATCGGGGAGGATCACCCTAAGGGGAGTGGTTAGAATCCTGATCATGTGGCCCAGCTCTTCAGTCCTGACCTAGTCGTGAGGGGGCTTTCTATTATAGTCCCTATTTGATAAGCCACGATATTGTCGTTAAGACATCGTGAATATCAATTTAACTAATCGATTTTTTAAGAAAATTAAATATTCATAGAAATGGTGAGTCCGGTCGAATCCACAGGAAAGGTAGTGCAAAAAAAATTAAAATTTTTAATTTTAATAGAAAAAGAAAAAAATGATTTGAAGTTGAAAAAAAGATGTTCAAAATGTAACAAAGAATTGAAATTCGGTACAATCGATCCACAAGTCGGATCTTAGCATCTACTTATGAGAAAAAAATTACAAGAAAATGAACTTAATATTAATTAGACTCGAATCCTATTATAGGGAATTAAAAAGTATGCTTGAATGAAATTAAATGCAACTAAACAAAAGGCTGTAACAAAGATTGGAAGGAGGTCGGCACAGCTTCGTCAGGAAGATGGTCAATTAACTCCCTTCTTCCTTCGTACTCTTCGGAGTGAACTGAGTCTTGCTACTTCTTCTCTGGATCTTGATCTTGAAGATGACGTCGGCTCGAAGATAATATAGGGGCAGTACTCCTCTCCAAGATACCTCATTCTCAGAGATCACCATGCAACCCAAATAATGCCCTCTACCCTATACCACACTCTCTTTAGGATGAGTTCTTCTTAGCACATGGGTCCTTTAAAAAGATCTTGTCTAGGACTTTCTCCCGGTCAAATTTGGACTTAATTTAGCTCCAGATTGGTTGAATATCGCAGGGATAAATCTGGACCGATCGATGTGTGTCGTGATGGATGGTCATCGTGCTCCTTTTTTCTCTGGCAGTAGAGTCCAATCCAGACTCTTGAATTCCAAATTCTCTGAATCAAACTTGGACTTGGACTCTTCTCCCAATCAAATTCCATGACGGTGGTGGGATGGTGTTACCCCTGGAATGATTTTGATAATAACTAAACATTGGAGCATGTATTTGATTACTGACTATCTTTCAAGTACTCTCAAAGTTTTTGTAGAATAATTTCATTGAACAACCCTCCTTCCTATAACATTGTAGTATGTTAAGTTATTTTTTGTTAAAACTCTATGTAAAGAAGAGCCCCCAAGTAAAATCAATTGCATACTCATTTAAGAGGGCTACTTCTATGTTTGTTTCTAGTTTAACTGTCTCTAGTTCAATCCATGAATGAGTTGGAAAGGTTTCAAGTTGTTTGAAAACCACTGGAAGAAGTTTGGACAAGTTTGACAAGTTTTGGACCTAAGTCACATGAGCAGACTCAAAGAAGGAGAGCCGACTCGAAGTCTGGCACGTCACCTTGTTTTCTTGCACACAGACATTCGAGCCGACTCGAGTTAGAAGAGCTGACTTGGGCAGAGTTCAATTATGAGGTTTTGAGAATTCGAGCCGACTCAAGAGGATCCGAGCCGACTCGTCTAGAGTGCAATTTCTCAGACAGATATCCGAGCCGACTCGAGTATTGAAGAACCGAGTAGTCTAGAGTTTTGAAAATCTCAGTTCCAAAAAACTAGCCAGGCGAGCCGACTCGAAGGAGAAGAGTTGACTCGACCAGAGTATTATTTTGACCTACCTGAGGATCTGAGCTGACTCGAGCTATTTGAGCCGACTCGAGTGACTGTTTCAGGTTAGTAACGGCTAGTTCCAGAACTCTTATTTTGAATCCATAATGGTCTCCAAAGGCCATATTTTGAATCCCAATGGTCTACAACGGCTCTAACCATCCAAAATCAGTTAAAGAGAATATATTTAAGGGATTTGAATCACTTTTGGAGATAGAGATGAGAAGTTAATGTGAGATTGAAGAGTTTTCATTGATCATTCAAAAGTACACACTAGAGAGCATTCAAAGCAAGTACTCAAGATTTCACCAACTCTTATCAGTATCTTGAGGCATTTATTGAAGAATAAGCCTTAAAGAGGATTCAAAGTGCAATCAAAAGGGCTTCTCAAGTGCTGCAACTGCAACCATCCGACAACTTCGGTTTGTCATATTGTTGCTTTATCCTTTAACTCATCTTTTGAGTTGTCCCAAGTATAGCAAGGGGCTATAACTTGGAGTTTGACAAGTTATTGGTGAGCCTCAAAAACTAAGTGTAGTGGGTTGTTAGTGATCCCTTTCAAAACTAACTTTATATTAAATTTTTGGTCAGCCCGGGATAAAACCAAGTTTGGATTTTGGATTATGAGCTCGTGAAAACAATCTGGCTATATTCCGAGGGTGAATATAGTAAAAACTCCAAGTGGTATCTTGAATAATGGACGTAGGAGTTGGGTTGCTCCGAACCACTATAAATCTCTTGGTGTTTGTGCTGTGATTTCTATGTTGTGCTTTTACTTCTGCTGCTTACTCATTTAATCACTTCACTCACCATACTCTGATTTCAAAAGAGCACATACTTGAAAAAAAAATTTAAATATCCAATTCACCCCCCTCTTGGGTAAGCCACCTGGGCAACAACTGGTATGAGAGCAGTGTCTCTGAACTTATTTGGAGTAAATCCTATGAGTACCTCCTTGGATGAGGGCCAATCTACCAATAGACCACCACTCTTCATTGGTACTAATTATGGCTATTAGAAGGCCAGAATGAAAATATATATACAAGTTATTGATTTTCAATTGTGGAATATAATTCTAAAGGGACCTCATACACCCACGAAAAAAACTGATGGCATGGATATCCCAAAACCTGAAGAGAAATGGGATGATCACGACATGAAAATGGGTGAGTTAAATGCCAAAGCTATGAATGTTCTATATTGTGCTTTGGATGCAAGCGAGTTTAACCAAATTTTTACTTGTCTATCTACACAAGAAATTTGGGATAAACTCGAGGTTATCCATGAAAAAACTTTACAAGTGAAAACTTCTAAGATTAATCTTTTTGTACATAATTATGAATTATTTAAAATGGAGCTAAATGAAACTATTTCTGCCATGTTCTATAGATTTATAGATATTATTAACGGTCTTAAGAGTCTTGGCAGGAAATATTCAAATGCTGACCTTACATCGAAGATTTTGATATCTTTATCAAATAAATGAGATCCAAAAGTCACCACCATCCAGGAAGCTAAATATCTCAACATTGCCACTAGATGAACTACTAGGTTCCCTGATCACTCATGAGCTGACCATGTAGCATAGGAATGAAGATGATCTGAAAAAGAAAAAGATAATAGCATTTAAAGCTGCGTCAGAAATGAAGAAACAAGAAGAGGAATCTGAAGAAGAATGCCCCTCCTCCGAAGATGACTTAGAAGATGAAGACATAGCACTGGTCATGAGGAGATTTAGAAAATTTATGGACAAGAAAAAGGAAAGATACTTCAGAAAATTCCATAGGAAAGGTGAATACAGCAAGGACAAGGAAAAGGAAAAAGAAAAGGATAAAGAGCAACAACCCATCTGCTATGAATGCATGAAACCTGGGCACTTTAGTTCTTCTGATTGTCCAAATTTGAAGAAAATCTTCAAAAAGAAAAAGAAGAAAGAAATGGTTGCAACTTGGAGCGACAGTGAGGAGCTGACTTCAATTGAAGAGGAAGAGACCACAAAAACTGCAAACTTATGTCTAATGGGTCTCGAAGATGAGGTAAGATCTTTTGAACCTCAAGATGAATTTACTTTTGATGAGTTGATTATGCATTTCATGATTTACTATCCAAATACAAAAAGGCAAGACTCAAAATCAAAAGTTTGAAAAACATCAATGATATTTTGATAAAAGAAAAGGAAGAGATTTCAGAAAAGAATAAACTTTTGCAAAAAGATCTGAATGGCTTTTCTGAGAAATTCAAAGTATTGCAAACTGAGAAAAATGATTGTCTTAAGAAAAACTAAGCTTTACATGAAGAAAATATTAGTTTACAAAAGGAGCTTGAAAAACTCAAGCCTTTGGTTGAAAAATTAACATTAAGTTCTAATAAGCTTGAGTTGATTTTGAAAGATCAAAGAGTATCTAGAAATAAAGCTGGAATTGGTTATAATCCTTTGAATACAAATGGTATTTCAACTACAAAATTTATTCCTTCAAAATCTTATGTTCCAAAATTTTCAGCACTTAAACTTTATGCACCAAAGTTTACAAATCAAAGGTCATTTATATCAAATGTTTTTGCATCTGGATTTAAAGCTTCAACTTTTGTATCTTTGCAAAATTCAAAACTTATTTGTTATGCATGCAAAGGGGTTGGACATAAAGCATTTCAATGCAATATCAATAGAAGTGTTAAAAGTAAAATTAGAAAGATTTGGATTTTCAAAGGAACCACCTCCACTAACCTACAAGGACCCAAGAAGACTTAGATACCTAAAAGAACTCCATGATTATTTTGCAGGAATGTCTTGCATCCAAGAATTCAAGCAAAAGATGGTATCTGGATAGTGGTTGCTCAAGGCATATGACGGGTGACAAAGCTCAATTCATCACCCTAGAATTGAAAGATGGAGGAATGGTCACTTTTGGTGACAATGGTAAGGGAAAGATCATTGGAATTGGTAAGATCAGAATTATCCCTTCTACATTCATTGAAAATGTATTGCTAGTAGACAAATTAAAGCACAATTTGTTAAGTATAAGTCAATTATATGATAGAGGCTTCAAGGTTGTCTTTGAATCTTCAATGTGCATTGTAATTAACTCTCTTGATTCTAGCACTAAGCTCATTGGTCATAGACTTGGAAATATATATGTGGTAGATCTGAATGATCTAGCCATGTCTAATAGTATAAGTCTTGTAGCAATGAATGCTAAAACCAAGGAGTCCTGTTTACTTTGGCATAGGAGATTAGGTCATGCTAGCATGCATACTATTACCAAATTAATTTTCAAAGATCTAGTTAGAGGTTTTCCTAAATTTAAAGTTGATTTTGAATATGTTTATGATGCTTGTCAACTAGGTAAACAAACTAGGAGGAGTTTTAAATCGAAAAACTTGGTTTCAGCTTCTAGACCTCTTGAGCTACTTCACATGGACCTATTTGGACCAACTAGAACCACAAGCCTAGGTGGTATGAAATATGGACTTGTGATTGTAGATGATTTTTCTAGATATACTTGGATTTTATTTATTGCATACAAAGATGAAGCTTTCAAAGTTTTTCAAAAATTTTGTAAGAAAGTTTCAAATCAAAAAGGTCTTTTTGTGATTTCAATTAGAAGTGATCATGGCACATAATTTGAAAATCAATATTTTGATTATTACTGCATTGAGCACGACATTGATCACAACTTTTTCGCTCCTAGAACACCATAACAAAATGGTGTTGTAGAGAGGAAGAATAGGACTTTGGAAGAGATGGCCCGAACAATGTTATATGAAGGCAATCTTCCAAGATACTTTTGGGTAGAAGAGGTGAACACTGCTTGCTACATCTTAAACCATGTTTTGATAAGACCGATTTTGAAGAAAACCCCCTATGAACTTTAGAATGAAAGAAAACCTACTATTCATTACTATAATGTATTTGGTTGTAAATGCTTTGTGCATAATAATCGAAAAGATAACCTAGAAAATCTTGATACTAAATCTGATGAAGCTATATTTCTGGGTTATTCAATTAATAGCAAAGCTTATAGAATTTTTAATAAAAGAATATTAACTATAGAAGAATCAGTGCATATTATTTTTGATGAAACTAACCCCTCACCTTCTAGAAAAGAAGAGTGTGTAGACAATGATGTAGGTACAATTGATAAAGTAATGGAAGATATGAGCTTAAAGGATCAACCCACTCAAGAAGGAGAAGAAATGGTAAGCAGAGATCATGATGATCTCCCAAAAGAATGGAGGTATGTTACTTCACATCCTAAAGATTTAATTATAAGTGATCCCTCTTAAGGTGTTAGGACTAGGTCTTCACTTAGAGATGCACATGACTATCTAGCCTTTGTCTCACAAGTAGAACCACATAGTATAGAAGAGGCTGAAAATGATCCTAATTGGATGATGGCCATGCGTGAAGAACTTAACCAATTTGAAAGAAATAATGTATGGATCTTGGTAATAGACTCTCAGACCATCCTATCATAGGAATCAAATAGGTTTATAAAAATAAACTAGATGAAAAAGGAAATATAATTATAAATAAAGCAAGATTAGTGGCAAAATGATATAATCAAGAAAAAGAAATAGATTTTGATAAGACCTATGTACCCGTAGCAAGACTAGAAGCCATTAGACTATTACTTGCATTTGCTTGCTACATGAATTTCAAACTATTTCAAATGGATGTAAAGAATGCATTTTTGAATGGTTTTATATCTAAAGAAGTTTATGTTGAAAACCACCAGGTTTTGAAAGTCATACCTTTTCAAATCATGTTTTCAAACTCAATAAAGCATTATATGGATTGAAACAAGAACCTAGAGCCTGGTATTATAGATTAAGCAAATCTTACTTGAAAATAATTTTGTTAAAGGTAATGTAGATACAACTTTATTTATCAAAAAGAAAAAGAATGATATGTTAGTTGTACAAATTTATATTGATAACATTATTTTTGGTGCAACTAATAAGCAGCTTTGCAAAGAATTTGCTAAGTTAATGCAGGATGAATTTGAAATGAGCTTGATGGGTGAACTAACTTACTTTCTTGGACTCCAAATTAAGCAAACAAGAAAAGAAATTTTTATCAACCAAGCAAAGTACATCAAGAAAATTATTAAGAAGTTTGGTATGGAGTCATCCAAAGAAATGAGCACACTCATGAGCCTTACATGCAGATTAGACAAAGATGAATATGGCAACAACATTGATCAAAAGCTTTATCGAGGTATCATCGGATCACTATTGTACTTAACACTAATGTGCCTGATATTTTATTCAGTGTATGCATATGTGCTAGATTTCAATCAAATCCTAAAGAATCACACATGATTGCTATTAAAAGAATCTTAAAATATCTTAAAGGAACAAGTAATCTTAGTCTATGGTATTCTAAGAAAATTCAATAAATTTAATTGGTTTTTTTGATACTGATTATGGTGGATGTAAAATTGATAGAAAGAGCACTAGTGGCACTTGCTAGTTTCTAGGGTTGAACTTAATTTCATGGCACTATAAGAAACAAAACTCCATAGCACTATCTACTATTGAGGCAGAATATGTAGTTGCAGGAAGTTGTGCATAAGTGTTATGGATTAAGCAATAACTAGAATACTTTGGTGTTACATAGACTAAAATTTCTATCAAATGTGATAACACAAGTGCTATTAATCTTACAAAGAATCCAATTCAGCATTCGAGAACTAAGACATTGAAATTAGATATCACTTTATTAGGGATCATGTACAAAATGATGATATTGAACTTGAATTCATTTCCACTGAAAACCAACTTGCTGATATCTTTACTAAGCCACTTAATGAAGAAAGATTTGAAATGATTAGAAGTGAATTAGGTTTGTGTGATCCCTTTTAGAAGTTTTGACATAAATTCTTCTAAATTAAGGAAAATTATTTAGAATACCTCCAATATCAAATTTAAGGACAATGACCACCTTATCTAGTGTGCAACTATCCTTAGAAATCTTTTTGCTAGCTTTTTAGAGCTTTTTCAAGCATTTTTGCTCGAGCTGACTCAAGCAGACAAGGCTTTGGTCGAGTTGACTCGATTGTCAGGTTAGGGCTTTTTATATAAAACCCGTAAGACTGTGCAAGGTCTTATTTTCACTATTGAACCTTAGCTAAAACCCCCCAAAACCCTTCCAAACCTTAGAAACCTCTCTTCCTTTCCATTTTTCTTGATTTCCAACTTCTTTCCATCCTTGATTTTTGGAATGGATCCTAGAAGGGCAGTAAGGAAGCGATCTCGGGTAGTCGACTTGAGTGCTCAAAGGGAAAGAAGGAGTAAGAGAAGAGAAGAGGATGAGTCAGCTCGAAGGCAACAAGAGGAAGAAGAAATGGAAGAAGAATCTCGTTCACCACCAAGGCAAGTTATCTCTATGGCCAATCGGCTAGTCATTAGTGGTTGAAGGATCATATTTTCCTTTTTGGATGGTTTAGGAGTAAGAATAGGGGAATGGATTGAAAAATAGGGCTGGACATTTTTCTGTTCTTTAGACACCCCTACTTACCCTAACTTGGTGAAAGCTTTGTTTGAAAAACTTACTCTTGGAGAGTACTATAGTAAGTCAACTATGAAAGGGGTAAGAATAATTGTGAATGAAGAGAAGCTGAGCAGCATTTTACAGATGTCCACAGATGGCTTAAATCACTTGGTTCTAAAAAACAAGTAGAGGACTTTAAGGATTATATTGGAAAGATCAAATGTGGATTCAATCAAGAATGTGCAGGCAAACATGCTCTCATTGGAAATGAGATTGTTGCACAATATTATTAGCCAGATTTTCCTGCCTAGGACCGGTCGCTTTGACTGGGTAAGCGAATGGGACCTAGTATTCATGAGGCATTTAATTGAGGGGGAGGCCCTCAATCTACCGTATATCATGCTTGTGCAGATGAGAGAGGCAGCAAGAAAGGTAAAAGCTTGCTTGCCATACGGAATGGTCTTAACACTGCTGTTTCAGGATGCAGGGATTGATCTCACTGGGGAGGATGGTAGACCCCTACACCACACAGACACCTATTCGGCGAAATCCCTTCAAAGGATGGGTTACCATCTAGTAGAAGGAATTTGGTTGAAAAGGATATCTAGGCAGAGGGTTGCTACCTCTTCTGATGATGATGAGATGAGGAGGACCAGACTGAGCATCTAGATGGTGACACTAATACTGCTGTAGCCAGAGGAGATGATGGTACTTAGGCTGACATTGATGACCAGGGTCAAACATAGAGAGAGCCTGACAGTCCCACGACACCCCCTGGACCTACTACTGGACCTGCTCCCAGACCTTCTACTACAGCACCATTAGCTTCACAGGCCTTTATAGCCTAGCAGATCAGACTTCTCTCAGAGTCCTTGACAAGCTCCATTAGTTCGATGTTTGGTGAGCTACGCCAGATAGTCGACACTGGTCTACAGGACATCAGGGCACAGCTGGTATAGTTGACCACCAGGGTCGAGGCTATGGAGAGCAGATTGCATCCGCAGGAGGACATTCATGCTACTCTCAGAGAGCTGCATGCGGATTTTGGCATATTGAGGGGAGCTACAGATGGTTTCAGGGCACAGCAAGCTGCTGAGATGCAAGGCATGTAGAGAGGACTGGAAGGTCTTAAGGATGAGCTTAGAGCTGTATGGTTGTTCTTACACAAGATTTCATCCATTGCTGAGGCTTCTACAGCTCGGATCTCCAGGGAGCCACCTGCACACCCACCTTCACCACTAGCTCAGCCACCACCTTTTGTACCTCTAGGGCTATTCGATCCATATCCTATTTCTTTTATACGACCTACTAAACCTTGTATGCCCTCTGAATTTAAAGTAGAACCTACTCCATCTAAGGCCAAACCAAAATCTAGGGGTAAACAAAAAGCTAAGACACCTAAGGCGCCTACTAGAACAAGATTAGAGACCTTAGATTTAAACCCTTAAAGACTAAAACTTCAGATACTATTATAGATGTTGGTTCTTCCTCTAGGGCTGGGAGTCCCATCTAAGGCCAAACCAAAATCTAGGGGTAAACAAAAAGCTAAGACACCTAAGGCGCCTACTAGAATAAGATTAGAGACCTTAGATTTAAACCCTTAAAGACTAAAACTTCAGATACTATTATAGATGTTGGTTCTTCCTCTAGTGAGGAAGAACACTAGTTTGTATCTTTGTGCTTGTATCTTTTTATCTTTTAAAAGTTTTACTTTTTGATGTAATGAACTATCTTTTTGATGTAATGAAATGCCTTCTTTTCGGAATCATTGTGTACATTGTTACTTCTTTTAATGATCTCATTGTTTAACCTAAAAAAGGGAAGAGAAACTTCACCTGAATTTTAATGAAGAATTTCAACTTGAAAATTCTATGAGAAAGTGAAATTATCTCAAACAATATTATTATTATTCTTACTCTTTTAAAAAGATAAAATAATATGCTTTTTGAAAATCTTTTTGATAAATGACAAAAAGGGGAAGTGTTTAATGTGCATGGAAATGAATTGGCACATTGATGTGTAAAAATGAATGAATTGGCATAATGAGTATGAATTTTGCTCAAATTTGTTTACTATGGTACTTATATTGGATCATATCTTGCTCTGGTACTCAAATTTGATCATATCTTAACTAATCTTGATTCATTCAAATATCTAATTGCTAATATAATAGCTCTGATACATTTTGTGCTTTTACTCTGATACATTCTATCTTGGTATTTCTCTAAGCTCTGACATCTTTCTTGACTTTAATTCATGATAGGCAAAAGCAACTTTTGATCTAAAATTTACTCTGATACATATTGGATCTAATTCAAAAATCTTGATACTTTGTTGATAAACCTTGATACTTTCAATATATTAATGATACTTGTTGATATATGTGAATACATCTCAATATTATAATCATATACAAGTTATTATGATATATTTATTGAAATCTGTAAAGTTTTTCCATGCCCAATATTTTGTCATCATCAAAAAGGAAGAGATTGTTGACCCCTGGAATAATTTTGATGATAACAAAATATTGGAGCATGTATTTGATTACTGACTATCTTTCAAGTATTCTCAAAATTTTTGTAGGATGATTTTATTGAACAACCCTCCTTCCTACAACATCGTAGTATGTTAAGTTAATTTTTGTTAAAAATCTATGTAAAGAAGAGCCCCCAAGTAAAATCAATTGTATACTCATTTAAGAGGGTTACTCCTATGTTTGTTTCTAGTTTAACTATCTCTAGTTCAATCCTTGAATGAGTTGGAAAGGTTTCGAGTTGTTTGAAAACCACTAGAAGAAGTCTGGACAAGTTTGACAAGTTTTGGACCTATGTCACATGAGCCGACTCAAAGAAGGAGAGCCGACTCGAAGTCTGGCATGGCACCTTGTTTTCTGGCATGCAGATATTCGAGTTGACTCGAGTCAGAAGAGCCGACTTGGATAGAGTTCAATTTTGAGGTTCAGAGAATTCAAGCCGACTCAAGAGGATTCGAGCAAACTAGTATAGAGTGCAATTTTCTCAAATAGACATCCGAGCTGACTCAAGTATCGACCGACTCATCCAGAGTTTTGAAAATCTCAATTCTGAAGAACCAGATAGGCGAGCCGACTCGAAGGGGAAGAGCCGACTCGACCAGAGTATTATTTTGACCTACCTGAGGATCCGAGCCAACTCGAGCTATCCGAGCCGACTCGAATGACTATTTCAGGTTAGTAATGGCTAGTTCCAGAACTCTTATTTTGAATCCAAAACATTCTCCAATTGCTATATTTTAAATCCCAATGGTCTACAATGGCTATAACCATCTGAAATCAGTGAAAGGGAATATATTTAAGGGGTTTGAATCACTTTTGGAGATAGAGATGAGAAGTTAATGTGATATTGAAGAGTTTTCATTGATCATTCAAAAGTACATACTAGAGAGCATTCAAAGCAAGCACTCAAGACTTCACCGACTCTTATCAGTATCTTGAGGCATTTATTAAAGAAGTTAAGAAGCCTTGAAAAGGATTCAAAGTGCAATCAAATGGGTTTCTCAAGTGCTGCAACTGCAACCATCGGACAACTTCAGTTTGTCATATTGTTGCTTTATCCTTTAACTCATCTTTTGAGTTGTCCCAAGTATAGCAAGTGGCTATAACTTGGAGTTTGATAGGTTATTGGTAAGCCTCAAAAACCAAGTATAGTGGGTTGTTAGTGATCCCATTCAAAACTAACTTTATATTGGATTTTTGGTCAACCCGGGATAAAACCAAGTTTGGGTTTTGGATTGTGAGCCCGTGAAAACAATCCAGCTGTCTTCCGAGGGTGAATATAGTGGAAATCCCAAGTGGTATCTTGGATAGTAGATGTAGGAGCTGGGTTGCTCCGAACCATTATAAATCTCTTGGTGTTTGTGCTGTGATTTCTGTGTTGTTCTTTTACTTCTGGTGCTTACTCTTTTAATCACTTCACTCACCATACTCTGATTTCAAAAGAGCATATACTTGAAGAAAATTTTTTAAATAACTAATTCACCCCCCCTCTTGGGTAAGCCACTTGGGCAACAGATGGGCAAATGTTGGTGGTGCTCGGCGAGCAGCGACATGAAGACGATGGAAAACAGGTGGTTGACGGTGAGGGGAGTTGAAGGGGGCCGATGGCTGTGGGTGGCCAATGGTGGATGGAGCGACGTGGAGGCCGGTGGCGGGAGGCAGTGGTAGGTGGCGGACGGTGATAGGGCGGTGTGGAGGCTGATAGCGGTGATCCACGGCAGTGAAGAAGAGGAAGATGGTGGAGGGTAGCATTTTGATGGTGGCCGGTTGGTTTCTGGTGGTGAGAGGGCTCCCAACAACAAGGGGATGGCCTCCGGCGACCACTCCGGCCATGGGTGGTGATGGCGAGTGGAAATACGGTTTGGGAAGTGGAGATGGTCTACAAACAAGCTCGTGGACTAGCTCCAATGGCTACTGTGGACTACCTAGGCATCTATAGACTGAGCCATGGATCGGCTACTCCAAAAATTATACAATTCCTTAATAATTTTAAAACTTGAATTTCGGGTTCGTTTGAACTGCGATTTGAGTGTCGTCTATGCCGTTGGACTCCAAAAATCAAGCTCTTTGCAATGATGGTCTTCTTTCCTATAAATGATATATAAAAATATCAATTTGATATAAATAAAGATAGTTTAATTATTAAATTCATGCTTAGTTTAATTATTAAATTAATGCTTTTATATATGTATATAATATAATTATTATATCCCCGAACTTGAACTTTGCTTATCTTTGAGTAAAGCAAATGAATTAGCTATGTATACAAACTCATCCTTAAATTGAAGTTGACTTAGACAGTTCTAAAGGTAGCTGATACTCGACTAGATCATTAAAGAGGTACTTCATTGGAACACTGAATCAACTCAATTAGTTATTGAGTGTTGACCATAGAAATCTTTAAAGATCTTTCTTACTATCTTTCCAACTTACTCTTTAAATTCTCTAACTTGATTTGAGTTGGATTTGTTGCCTTTTTACACTTTAGTCATTTTATTTTTTTATTTTTTTTATTTTTTGTTTTGAGAAGTCCAGTGCAATGTTTTGACTTCTTAAGTATTAGCATCATCATCTTTTGATACGAACCACCATGCTTACTTAGGCGAAGAGGTTGGTTACTCAATAACAGTTTAAGAAGAGCTGTGAGGTTAGACCGACTCTCTAATTTTTTTTTTTGAAGGACTTTTTGTATACTCCACCCCTACTCTTGATAAGCAGATTCTTTATTGAGATAAGAAGGGAGAGAGTTTTGGAATTACTTCCAAAATTTAACTTGGTCAATACCCTACTATTTATTGGATTTTCTTAGTGATTTGCCCCTTAATATCTCTAAAACTATCTAGGCCATTAATCAATCATTGATAGAGTGCCTAATTAACTTCAAATCAAGATAAAATTTGGATACAAAACTAATTACTTCTAGTCATACTTGAGGACTTAATTAGATTAGTTATTCTCCCCTCAACTTAATCGACATCGTCCTCAATAGAGAAGGAAAATAAAGGGTGCAATATGTAAAAAGGAATAGGAAAGAGTACACCTAGTAAGATCGTTGTCAGATGGTTGCAGTTATAGCTTTTGAGAAGCCCTCTTGATTGCTCTTTGAATGCACTTTAAGGCTTATAGGTTCTTCAATAAATGTCTCAAGAAATCAGATAGAACTTTGGTGTGGTCTTGAGTGCTCTCTTGAATGCTCTCTAGAGTGTTCTTTCAAAAACTATTAACTTTTCATTAACTTCTCATTCCTCTCTTCAAAAGTGGTTCCAATCTCTCATAAATAGTCCCTTTAATTGAATTCAAGTGGATATAGCCGTTGTAGACCATTGGGATTTGAAATATGATTGTTGGAGATCATTTTGGATTCAAAAAAAGAGTTCTGGAACTAGCCGTTACTCACATAGAACTGGACTTCAAGTCAGCTCGGATTCTCAGACAAGTCAAAACATTACTCTGGTCGAGTCGGCTCTTCTTCAGCGAGTTGGCTTGCCTGGCTGGTTCTTCAAAACTGAAAACATGTAAACTCTGAAAGAGTCGGCTCGTCTGTACTTGAGTCTGCTCGGTTGTCTGTCTAAGAAATCTTTACTCTAGACGAGTCGGCTCGACTTCCCTTGAGTTGGCTTGAGTTCTCAGAACTTCAAAAATTGAACTTACCTGAGTTGACTCTTCACTCTTAAGTTGGCTCAAATGTCTGCATGCCAGAAAACTAAGTGCTGTGCCAAACTTCGAGTCGGCTCTCCTACTTTGAGCCGGCTCTTGTGACTTTGGTCCAAAAACTTTCTAAACTTCTCAATTTCAAAAGCTCTCCAACTTCATCAAAGCTAAATCTAAGGTATTTAAACTAGAAAAAGACATAGAGATAGCCCATTTTCATAAATACATAATTGATTTTTCTTTGGACTCTTAATTACATAATACATTTTAACAAAATAAACTTGTCATACACCAAGGTTGTAGGAAGAGTGATTTTACATTTAAGACATCCTACAAAAACCTAGAAAACACTTAAAAATAGTTAGTAATCAAATTCATGCTCCAATATTTTGTTATCATTAAAATCATTCCAGGGATCAACAATCTCTCCCTTTTTGAGATGATAAAACACTGGGCATGGAAAAACTTTATAGTTATGAGTATATAAACATTAAAATGTATTAAAGTAACTTGTGTATGGCTTTAAACTGATATATATCTATATGTATCGAAAAGTATCAGAGCTTATCAATAAAGTATCAAAGCTTTTGAAATATATCCAATATGTATCAAAGTTAACATTTATCAAAAGCTATTAATGAATTGAAATATTAGAGCAATAATGTATCAAGACAAAATGTATCAAGAGTTTGCAATTGTATTGAAGAATGTATCAGAGCTTAAGGTAGCAACAAGTATCAAGGTTAGCAAGAATGTATCAGAGCTATTTTCAGAGCTGTTAGAAGCTAGAGATAAATCAAAGCAAATTATGATTAGAAAAAATTTAAGCAAAAATAAGATAACTCCCCCTGTTTCATTCATTACTATGCACATTTTCAAATAGATTTGCTAGTTTTCCATGCACATACAATTACTCTCTCTTTTTGTCATTAATCAAAAAGGTGTTAAAAAGCATATTACTTTTCCTTTTTAAATAGAATAAGGAGGTTAAGAGCATTGTTTGAGATAATTTCACTTTCTCATAGAATTGCAATTTTTCATTAAAATTCTCCCCCTTATTAGGATAATTAATGAGATCAATCATTGAGATAACAAGTTATAATAACATTTCATTACACATTGCTTTGCAAATAAACATTTCATTACTATGGAAAAGAAGTACAATGCATCAAAATACTAGAACGTTCTTCTTACAAGATACATCCAAGAAGAAATAATAAAAAGATACATCAACAACTCTTCTTCCTCACTAGAGGAAGAGCCAATCTCTAATACAGTGGAGGAGGTCTTAGTCTTCAAGGGTTTGAATCTAAGATCTCGATTTCTAGTTCTGGTTGGGACCTTAGGTACATTAAATTTTTGTTTAGGCCTAGTTTGGGTTTTGCCTTGATAGGTATAGGCTTAGCTTTAATATCAGTAGGTACACTAGGCTCCATTGTAGGTGGTGTAGGAGGCTGTAAAGCAAGTGGTGTAGGATCAAAAGCAAGAGGAGGTGGTGACTGATCAAATGGCTGTCTAGAGGCTGATGCTCCTGAAGCCTCAAATGTAGATGACAACCTCGATAAGAGCACCCAGACTATCCGAAGCTTAGTAGAGATGCCCTGAACTCCCTTCTATAAATAGTAAAGTTTAGCAGTCTACTGGGCACTAAGGGCATCTGCTGCTCCTCGCAGTCGACCAAAATCCGAGCATAAGTCTCTAATATCTGACTGAACCTCTTCCAACAGGTGCTGTCGACTCTCAACTGACTCAACCCTGGAGGTCAACTGGCTCAGCTATGCCCTGATCTCCTAAAATCCTATATCGACTATTTGACAAAGCTCGCCAAACATCAAACTAACGGTACTTGTTAGGGACTCGGAAAGCTGTCTGAGCAATAAAGGCCTGTGAGGCAATCAGTGCAATAGTCGATGCTGAAGGTGTTGATTGAGCAACTGAAGGTCCTGGTGGAGTCCTAGGACTACTAGGCTATCTCTCTGACTGTCTCTGCTCCTCGGTCTCAACCTCTGTATCACGATCATCATCATCTCGAACAGTAGCAGTCTCAGCGTCGGCCAAGTGGTGCTCTTCCTGGTCATCCTCATCCTTATCTAAAGAGGTAGCAACTCTCTGACCTAACACGCTCTTTAACCAAACTCCCTCAACTAGATGGTAGCCCATCCTCTGAAGGGACTTTATAGAATAGATGTCAGTATGAGGTAGTGGATGACCGTCCTCTCCAGTTAAATCTATGCCAGACTCCTGAAAAAGTAAGGTAAATACCATCCCATAGGGTAGGCAAGCCTTCACTCTCCTGGTTGCCTCCCTCATCTGAACCAACATAATATAGGGAAGATTGAGGGCCTTCCTCATAATCATGTGCCTCATAAACACCATGTCCCGTTCGCTCACCCAATCAAAGCTTCCGGTCCTTGGTAAAAAGATCCTACTTATCATGTTATGCAGGAGCCTCATAGTGATAACATGTTAGCATGCACATTCCCAACACCATCCACATCTCTTCTTTCTAGGATAGTTCTTAATGTTTTTTGCTTATCTTTTAAGACCAAATGGTTCAGACCATCAGTGGGCATCTGTAGCACATTACTCAATCTGCCCTCATCCACAATCAACCTTACTCCCTTGACAATAGATTCTATGTGATATTCTTCCAAGGTAAGGTTTTTATAAAAACTCCTCGCTAGATTAGGATAAGTAAGAGTATCCAAAGAGCAGAAATAAGTCCAACCTTGATTTTCTATTCAGTCACCTATCCTCAGCCCTAATTTTCAAGAAATGAAAACACAACTCTTCTTCCGCTAGTAACAGGGTGGTTTGCCATGGAGATTACCTATCTAGGGGGTGATGGAGACTCATTCCTCTATTCTTCTTCTTGTCGTTGGCCATGGGTTGACTCTTCTTCTCTTCAGTTGGATCTCCTTTTCCTCTAAGTGATTGATTCAACACCATGAAATTGCTTAGCCACTACCTTTCTAGGAGCCATTGCTGATAATCAAAGGTGGGAGAGGGTTTGAAGGGATGTAGAGAAGATAGGGTAGAGATGGAGTGGTCCCTAGTTGGAATGGAAGGTTCTATTCCTTAGTTAGGGTTTAAAAGAAGGACTGTGCCCTAGTTTAGGTCATATGGTTTTTATATAAAAATACCTATCTCGACATCCGAGTCGGCTCGGCCAAAGCCTTGCCTACTTAAGTCGGCTAAAGCAAAAACTCTCAAAAAGGTTCTAAAATATTCTAAAAAGGTTGCTCATGATTGTAGCACACTAGATAAGGTGGTCATTGTCCTTAAATTGATAAAGGAGGTCTTCTAGATATTTTTTCTTAATTTAGAAGAAATTAGGTTAAAAATTCTAAAAAAGGTCACATAATCCTAATTCTCCTTTAATCATTTGAAATCTTTCTTCATTAAGTGGCTTAATAAAGATGTCAGCAAGTTAGTTTTCTGTTGGAATGAATTCAAGTTCAATTTCTCTATTTTGTACATGATCCCTAATAAAGTGATGTCTAATTTCTATATGTTTTGTTCTTGAATGCTAAATTAGATTTTTTATCAAATTAATAGTACTTGTGTTATCACATTTGATAGGAACTTTTGCTTTAATAACACCAAAATCTTCTAGTTATTGCTTAATCCACAATACTTATGCACAACTACTCCATGTAGCTATGTATTCTGCCTCAGCAATGGACAGTTCTACAGATTTTTATTTCTTATAGTGCCATGAAATTAAGTTCAACATTAGAAACTGGCAAATATCGCTAGTGCTTTTTCTATCAATTTTACATCCACTATAATCAGCATCAGAAAATCCAATTAAATTTAATGAAGATTGCTTAGAATACTATAAACCAAGATTACTTGTTACTTTAAGATATTTTATGATTCTTTTAACAGAAAGTATATGTGATTCTTTAGGATTTGATTGAAATCTAGCATATATACATACACTGAACAAGATCTCAGGCTTATTAGCAATTAAATACAACAGTGATCCAATCATATATCGATAAAGCTTTTGATCGATGTTGCCACCATCTTTATCTTTATCTAATCTGCAAGAGGGGCTCATGGGTGTGCTCATTTCTTTGGATGACTCTATACCAAACTTCTTGATGATCTCCTTGATGTACTTTGCTTGGTTGATAAAAACTCCTTCCTTTATTTGCTTAATTTGGAGTCCAAGGAAGTAGGTTAGTTCACCTATCAAGCTCATTTCAAATTCACCATGCATTAACTCAGCAAATTTTCTGCATAGATCCTCATTAGTTATACCAAAAATAATATCATCTACATAAATCTATACAACTAACATATCATTCTCTCTCTTCTTAATAAATAATTTTATATCTACATTGCCTCTAACAAAGTCATTTTCAAGTAAGAACTTGCTCAATCTATCAACCATGCTTTAGGTGCCTATTTTAATCCATACAATTCTTTACTTAGTTTAAAAACATGATTTGGAAGAGCATGATTTTGGAAAACCTGGTGGTTGATCTACAAAAACTTCTTCCAAAATAAATCCATTCAAAATTACACTTTTTACATCCATTTGAAATAATTTGAAATTTATGTAGCAAGCAAATACAAGTAATAATCTAGTGGCTTCTAATCTTGCTATGGGTGCATAAGTTTCATCAAAATCTATTCGTTCTTCTTAATTGTATCCTTTAGCCACTAATCTTGCTTTATTTCTAATTACTTTTCCTTGTTCATCCAACTTATTCCTATAAACCCATTTAGTTCCTATTATAGGATGATCTGAGGGTCGGTTCACTAAGGCCCATACATTATTTCTTTCAAATTGGTTAAGTTCTTTATGCATGGCCATCATCCAATTAGGGTCATTTTCAACTTCTTCTATACTATGTGGTTCTACTTATGAAACAAATGCTAGATAATCATATACTTCTCTAAGTAATGACCTAGTCCTAATACCCTGTGAGGGATCACCTATAATCAAATCTTTAGTTCCTATAATAGGATGATCTGAGGGTCGGTTCACTAAGGCTCATACATTATTTCTTTCAAATTGGTTAAGTTCTTCATGCATGGCCATCATTCAATTAGGGTCATTTTCAGCTTCTTCTATATTATGTGGTTCTACTTGTGAAACAAATGCTAGATAATCACGTGCTTCTCTAAGTAATGACCTAGTCCTAAAACCCTGTGAGGGATCACCTATAATCAAATCTCTAGGATGTGAGTTACATACCTATATTCTCTTGATAGATCACCATGATCTTTACTTACCATTTTTTCTTCTTCTTGAGTTGGTTTATCCTTCAAGCTCATGTCTTCCATTGCTTGATTAAGTATACCTGCATCATTGTCTATACACTCTTCTTTTCTAGAATGTGAGGGGTTAGATTCATAAAAAATAACATGAACATATTCTTCTACTGTTAATGTTCTTTTGTTAAAAACTCTATAAGCTTTGCTATTGATTGAATAACCTAGAAATATAGCTTCATCAGATTTAGCATCAAATTTTCCTAGGTTATCCTTTCCATTGTTTAATACAAAGCATTTACAACCAAATACATGAAAATAATGAATATTTGGTTTTTTGTCATTCCAAAGTTCATAGGGGGTTTTCTTTAAAATCGGTCTTATCAAAACATGGTTCAAAATATAGCAAGCAGTGTTCACAGCTTCTGTCCAAAAGTATCTTGGAAGATTACCTTCATATAACATTGTTCGGGCCATCTCTTTTAGTATCATATTCTTCCTCTCTACAACATCATTTTGCTGTGGTGTTCTAGGAGCAGAGAAGTTATGATCAATGCCGTGCTTAGTACAGTAATCATCAAAATACTAATTTTCAAATTCTGTGCCATAATCACTCCTAATAGAAATAACTGAAAGATTTTTCTAGTTTAAAACTTTCTTGTAAAATTTTTGAAAAAACTTTAAAAGCTTCATCTTTATGTGTAATAAATAAAATCCAAGTAAATCTTGAAAAATTATCTACTATCACAAGTCCATATTTCATACCACCTAGGCTTGTGGTCCTAGTTTGTCCAAATAGATCCATGTGTAGTAGCTCCAATGGTCTAGAAGTGGAAACCATATTTTTTGATTTAAAACTCTCCCTAGTTTGTTTACCTAATTGGCATGCATCACAAACATGTTCAAAATCAACTTTGAATTTCGGTAAACCTCTAACTAGATTTTTTGAAAATCAATTTAGATATAGTATGCATGCTAGCATGACCTAATCTCCTATGCCAAAGTAAGCTAGACTCTTTGGCTTTAGCATTCATTGCCACAAGACTTATACTACTAGACATGGCTAGATCATTCAAATCTACCACATATATGTTTCCAAGTCTTTGCCCAATGAACTTAGTGCTAGAATCAAGTGAGTTAGTTACAATGCATATTGAAAATTCAAAGACAACCTTGAAGCCTCTATTACATAATTGACTAATACTTAATAAATTGTACTTCAATTTGTCAACTAGTAATACATTTTTAATAAATGTGGAAGGGGTAATTCTGATCTTACTGATGCCAATTATCTTTCCCTTACCATTGTCACTAAAAGTGACCATTCTTCCATCCTTCATCTCTAGGGTAATGAATTATTCCTTGTCACCCGTAAATGTCTTGAACAGCCACTATCCAGATACCATCTTTTTTTTGTGTTTTGGGCTGCAAGACATTCCTGTAAAATAATCAAGTAGTTCTTTTAGGTACCCAAGCTTTCTTGGGTCCTTGCAGGTCAGTAGGATTGGTTCCTTTGATAACCCAAATCTTTCTAATCTTACTTCTAACATTTCTTTTAAAATTACATTCAAATACTTTATGACCAACCCCATTGCATGAATAACAAACATCTCTTAATGCATATGTTGAAGCTCTAGAAACAACAGATTTTGTTATGGAAAACTTTGATGCATAAAGTTTAGATGCTGAAAACTTTGGTACAAAAGATTTTGAAGGTATAAATTTTATAACTGAAACTCCATTTGTGTGTAGAGGATTAAAACCAATTCCAGTTTTGTTACTTGAATCTCTTTGATCTTTTAAAATTAACTTAAGTTTGTTTGAACTCAATGTTAACTTTTCAACCAAAGGCTTGAGCTTTTCAACTTCCTTTTGCAAACCGACATTTTCTTCATGCAAAGCTTTATTTTTCTCATCATTCTTCTCAGTTTGCAACATTTCAAGATTTTTAAAAAAGCCATTCAAATCTTTTTGCAAAATTTTATTCTTTTTTGAATTTTTTTTCTTTTTCTTTTATTAAAGTATCATTCCTATTTTTCAAAGATTTAATTTTGAGACTGACCTTTTATATTCAGATAATAATTTATGAAATGCAGTATTTAATTCTTCAAAAGTGAATTCATCATGAGATTCGAGAGACATTACCTCATTTTTAAGACCCATTAGACATATATTCGCTATTTCTGTGGTCTCATCTTCTTCATTTGAAGTTGACTCCTCGCTGTCACTCCAAGTTGCAACAATTGCTTTTCTTCTTCTTATATGCTTTCTTCAAGTTTGGACAAACTGATATGAAGTGCCCTGGTTTCTTACATTTGTAGCAAATAGACTATTGCTCTTTATCCTTTTCTTTTTCTTTTTCTTTGTCTTTACTGTATTCTCCTTTTCTGTGAAATTTCCTTCAATATCTTCTCTTTCTCTTACCCATAAACTTCTTGAATCTCCTCACAGCTAGTGTGATATCATTGTCTTCTAGTTCATCTTCAAAGGAGGAGCTTTCTTTATCAATTTCTTCTTCTTGTTTCTTCAACTCTACAGCAGATTTGAAGGCAGTTGACTTCTTTTTCTTAATGTCATCTTCATTTCTATGCTGCATAGTGAGCTCATGTATAATCAGGGAACCCAGTAGTTCATCCAGTGGTAATGTATTGAGGTCCTTGGCCTCTTGAATTGCAATCACTTTAGGGTCCCAATTATCTAGAAGTGATCTCAAAACCTTTTGCACGAGATCTGCATTGGAATATATTCTGCCAAGACTCTTTAAACTGTTAATAATATTTATAAACATGAGAACATGACAGATATAGTCTCATTCGGTTCCATCTTAAATAGTTCATAGCTATGCACAAGAAGATTAATTTTAGATGTTTTCACTTGGAAAGTTCCTTCATGGGTTACCTCAAGTTTATTCTAAATTTCCTTAGCTGAATTGCAAGTAGAAATTCGATTAAACTCGTTTGCATCCAGAGCAAAATATAATAGATTCATGACTTTGGCATTCAGCTCATCCATTTTCATGTCATGTTCATCCCATTCCTCTTCAGATTTTAGGACATCCATGCCATCAACTTTCTTCGTGGGTGTGTGAGGTCCTTTTAGAATCATTTTCCATAATTGAAAGTCTACTGCTTGAATGTAGATTTTCATTCAGGCTTTTCAGTAGGTGTAGTTAGTACCTGTGAATAGTGGAGGTATATTTATGGATTGGCCTTCAGCCAAAGAGGTACTCATGGGATTTGCCATTTATCTTTACTCTAAGTAAATTCAGAGACACTACTTTGATACCAGTTGTTGGCCATGTGGCTTATCCAAGAGGGGGGGTGAATTGGGTATTTAAAATTTTTCTCAAATATGTGCTTATTTTAAACTAACTTAGTGTGGTGAGTGTTGTGAGTTAGATAACTAATGCTAAAACCAATCAGAAGCACAAGAAACACAATCACAAACACAGCAGATTTAAAGTAGTTCAGAGCAACCTCGTTCCTACGTCCACAACCCAAGATACCACTTGGGATTTTCACTATATTCACCCTCGTAATACAGCCGAATTATTTTTATGGGCTCAAAATCCAAAACCCAACCTTGGTTTTATCCCAGGCTCACCAAAAATCCAAACCTGGTTTTATCTCAGGCTTACCAAAAATCCAATACAATGTTGGTTTTACCGGGCTCACTAACAACCCACACTTGGTTTTAAAAGGCTCACCAATAACCTATATACACCCCAAGTTACAACCCCTGTTGTACTTGGAACAACTCAAATAAAGAGTATAAAAACAAAGCAACTCTATAATAAACTGATCGTTGTGGATGGTTCTAGTTGTAGCTTTTGAGAAGCCCTCTCGATTGCTCTTTGAATACTCTTCAAGGCTTCTAGGTTCTTCGATAAATGCCTCAAGAAATCAGATAGAACTTTGGTGTCTTAAGTGCTCTCTTGAATGCTCTCTTGAGTGTTCTTTCAAAAACTTATTAACTTTTCATTAACTTCTCATTCCTCTCTTCAAAAGTGGTCCCTTTAACTGAATTCAAGTGGATATAGCTGTTGTAGACCATTGGGATTCGAAATATGATCATTGGAGATCATTTTGGATTCAAGAAAAGAGTTCTGGAGCTAGCCGTTACTCACCTGGAACTGGACTTCGAGTCGGCTTGGATGTTTCGAGTCGGCTTGGATTCTCAGACAGGTCAAAACATTACTTTGGTCGAGTTGGCTCTTCTTCAATGAGTTGGCTCGCCTGGTTGGTTCTTCAGAACTGAAAACATGTAAACTCTAGGGGAGTCGGCTCGTCTATACTTGAGTCGACTTGGTTGTCTGTCTGAGGAATCTTCACTTTGGACGAGTCATCTTGACTTCCCTCGAGTCGGCCGAGTTCTCAGAACTTCAGAAGTTGAAGTCTGCCCAAGTCGGCTCTTCACTCTCGAGTCGGCTCAAATGTCTGCATGCCAGAAAACTGAGTGCTATGCCAGACTTTGAGTCGGCTCTCCTGCTTTGAGTCAGCTCTTGTGACTTAGGTCCAAAAACTTTCCAAACTTCTCAATTTTCTTCCAGAGACTTCCAATCAATTCCAAAAGCTCTCCAACTTCATCAAAGCCAAATCTAAGATATTTAAACTAAAAAAATACATAGTGATAGCCCATTTTCATAAATATATAATTGATTTTTCTTTGGGCTCTTCATTATATAATACATTTCAACAAAATAAACTTGTCATACACCAAGGTTGTAGGAAGAGTGGTTTTACATTTAAGACATCCTACAAAAACATAGAAAATACTAGAAAATAGTTAGTAATCAAATGCATACTCCAATATTTTGTTATCATCAAAATCATTCTAGGGATCAACGGTATCTTTCCTGTATTTTTGGATTGGGAGTAGCAGGCATTGCTATGAGTATCTTTCTTGTATCATTTCTATTAAGTTCAGCAACCATACCATGCATTAGACTTTTTTTTTAAAAAAATCAAACCTGGCCCGACCTGAATCAGACCCGAACCAGATCCATATGTTATGGATTGGGATTGTATTATATATGGACCTAGCCCGACCCGAATGATCCATTGGATTAATAATTTTGATTATAAACCCGACCCAATCCGATCTTTTATTATATTGGATTTGGGTCCAATATCAAGACCTGATCAAGAAACCGAGTCGGGTTGGGATCAAGCATAACCCGATCCGACCCGACCCAATTGTAGCCCTAGTTAGTACAGACAACCATGAGTCCAGATTTCTTGGAAACAACTTAAGTAGGACTCACCTTGTGGCTATCGGAAATGGGATAGATGATACCAGCATCTAACCATTTAATTACTTCATTCTTGACCACTTCTTGCATGTTTGGGTTAAGTTGTCTTTGCATTTCTCTGGTTGGTTTGGCATTATCCTCTGTATTAATGTGGTGCATACAAAATGATGGACTAATACCTTTCAAGTCAGTAACGGTCCAACCTATGACCTCCCTATGTGTCTTTAGAACATTCATTAATTGATCTTCCTGCACATGGGTTAGGTTTAAAGCACTGATTACTGGTAGGGTTTTTTTAGGTCCTAAGAATATGTACTTGAGTGATTCGGGCAAATGTTTCAATTCTAGTTGTGGTGGGCCTTAGTCAAAGGATGTAATGGTGCAATTCCTAGATTAGGTAAAGGTTCAGTTGTCATTGACCAAGGTCGTGAAGGTGATGGGTGAGGTGAATCAAGCCGGACATTCACCTCCTGGAATTGAGTTTCTTCAATAAGCTCATCATCATCCATCAAATTAGAGGAAGAATCAGATTCAACTAGTTCATCTATTACCTCAATCATAGAATAACTTTCCTCCTCTTGAACAAATTTTGAGGTATTAAAAATATTGATTTTCACCTTTTGATCCCCAAAAGAAATGTCCATGACTCTTGTTTTACAATTAATATTAGCATTCGTAGTAGCTAGGAATGGACGACCTAAAATTATGGGATTTTGATTTAGCTCCTGGGATGGTTCTATGTTAAGTATGAGGAAGTCTATTAGGAAAAAATACTTATTTACTCTAACTAGAACATCCTCAATCAAACCACGTAGAGTCTTAATAGATCTATCCGCTAGTTGTAGGATGACTGATGTAGGTTTTAGTTCTCCTATCCCAAATTTCTCATAAACCAAGTTGAAAGAAGGTTCATGCTAGCTCCTAAATCTAATAAGGCTCGGTCAAAGGTGATGCCTCCTATAACACAGGAAATCAAAGGAGCACTAGGATCTTTCATTTTCTATGGTAATTAGTTTAATAAGATTGCACTTACATCCTCAGATAATACAATTCTCTTCATACTACGTGGCTCATGTTTTTTGATACGTTCTTTGAGAAATTTAGTATAAGTCGGAACATACTGAATTGTATCAAGAAGTGATAAATTTATATGTACTTGTTTAAATAATTTTATTAATTCCTCGTTACGTGCTCCTTGCTTTTTGCATGAAGAGCTGGCTTCTGGGGTTGAAGGGAATGGAACTCTAGGTTTATATGTATCAAGCAACTCATCTGCTCTCTTTTTCCTTTGGTCTTTCTCATTCAAATTTAGACCATCATCAATACCTATTTCGGGCTCAGGTTCTTTCACATGGTTAGTCTCAATATGAGCCTCTTCTTCTAAGTTCAACTTTTGGCTAGCATCAATAGTAGCCTCTTCCACCGAGTCTAGGTGTGGGTCTCTAAGAATCCTACCACTTCTAAGCTCAGAGATTGCTTTGGCATTCTTAAATTGCGAATTCTTAGGTGGAACATTTGAGTGAAGGTCGGGTGGGTTGTTCTTGGGATTTGTTACTAGTTAGCTTGGTAGTTGACCTGGTTCCCTCCCCATGGTGGACTCAGCTATGTCCTATTTGTGATTCTAGCCTGGCAATTGATTGTTGTTGAGCCATGATTAATTATTGAAGTTGATTAAACCAATCATCGGCTAAATTGGTCTATTGAGGAGGTTGGTATGATGGATGATTATGATAAGATACATGCGTAAGCTGACTAGGTTGACTAGGCTGACCTCTATTATAGGCATAGTTTTGGTATTGGGGTCTATTTTGAAAGTTCTACATATAAGGAGTTTGGGTCGGAGCTTGAGATTATAGAGTCTTTCAAGAAAAATTGAGATGGTTCCTCCAACCTAGGTTATATGTATTTGAGATAGATCATTAACTAGTTTGGAGTAACCATGGGTAGTTTGGACTTGTTCTTGGATGAATGGTGGTAACTGTGCAACCATAGGACATTCATTCACATGATGGGTTGTGCTAGCATAGATAGAACAAATCACCTGATAATTAGAAGGTCATGGGTCTTGTGCAGGAGATTACTGACCGAGGGCTAGGACTTGATCTATTTTATGGGCAAGAAGGTTGACTATATCTAATCTCTGGGCTATCAGGTTCAAGTCGACATTAGGAGTAGAATTTGACTGTTTAATTTCATAGACTCCTACCCACTGTTGATGAGGAATTGATCTTTCATAGGAAGATAGTGAAGCATGGTTAATTAAGTTTTTACTTAGGATCTCAAATAGGGCATAGGCTTTATCCTTACTCTTACTCATTAATGTACCTCTACAAGATGCATCCACCATCTATCTATACTGGTCTCCTAGACCCTCTAGAAGGCTTGAACAATTTGCCACTTAGATAGACCATGGTGTGGATATTTTCTAAGAATGTCCTTAAGTATTTTTCATGATTCATGAATTAGTTCTCCTGGGAGTTAGAGCAAATCCAGTGATAGCTCGCCTCATGGTATTGGTCCTACCTATGGGATAGAATTTCTTAAGAAATTCATGTTGCATTTCATTCCAAGTTTGAATTGGTCTCCCTATTGTGTCAAGACAGTACTTGGCTTTATCCTTAAGTGAGAAGGGGAACAGGGTCAATCTAAGTGCATCAATGGTAAAATCTTAGATTCTCACCGTAGAGCAGATTTCTATAAATTCATCTAAATATTTGTAAGGGTCTTCATTGGTGTTCGCATAGAAAGATGGGAGCATTTGGATGGTGGTGGACTTGATCACATAGTTTCTGGCAGGTATATCGAGTAGGTGGATACAACTTGATGGATTATAGGTAGTAAGAATGAAGTACTCTTTCATCTACTTAGGTAACTCTTTAAGGTTTTCAGCCATTTAATTATCTAGTTTGATATGGATCAGCCATTCAATTTTAAGGTTGGATTCGACAAGGTTAGAAAATAAAGATCTCCCATCGTTCATGTACCAGTATAATCCTAATAAGGCTAGAAATGGGCAGGCCCAAAAGCCCATTGTCTAGAACTAGGCTGGGCCAACTCAATAAACTTCGGGCTGGCCTAAAATTGGTTCAGACTTCGGACCAAATTTTAAGCATATCGGACTAGTCTTCGGGCTGTAAAATAGAGTCCATTTAATTTTTGGGCCAAAGGGATGCCCGAATTTGGTCCAAATATTTTTAAAATATAGTTTTTGGACTGGCCCAATGGACTTTAGGTCAGCCCATTTCCAGTCCTAAATCCTAATATGTAACACAATTTTTTTAAAATTTTTTTAATAAAAAATAGTAGAAAATGAAAGAGGTCTAAGGAGAAAACCTTAAGAGTCCTTAATCTAAGAGGATAGAGAAGAATTAGTTTTTTTTATTATTTTTGTGAATTTCAAACACTTGTCACACAGATTCCTATCCTAGATTGCCCTAATTCTAGATAGCTCCTAACTTCTAAGGCATCCTTGGAGCCCTCCAAGTCAAAAATTAACTAATCAGCTGGCTAGGTAAGGGTAAGATCAGTGGGGATCCCCCACTGCTTTTTTAAGACAACAATTAAAATTGAACAGGTCAGTCAACGGAATCAATTAAAAATCACCTTTCTTTAGGGCTACATTATTCTTGAACCCCTTTTCTAAACATCAGCCAATCAACCAATCCTGACTCGGTCCAACTCTTTTGGGTGCCCTGTCCTATTGAGCTCGGTTCCTTAGGGACTGACATCTAGTTAATTTTAATTAGTAGGCTTAGGTATGCTAAATGCAGGATGGTGATTTGTGGGCTAAGGAAGGGTGATCAAATCCTCACCTTATTTGTTTATGGGTTAATGCCCTTAAAATATTTTATAAAAATATGCTAAGCAAAATAGGAAGGTATCTTAAACAAGTAATAAGCTTTTAAGTTTTAGTTAGTTACTCTATTTTAGTTAAGTATTATATGATTTTTTTGTTTTATTTTTATATTATGTTATTTCAAGTAAGAGAGGTAAAAGACAACTTTTAATCTTGGTTAATTAAGTATAAAAAACTAAAATTATGTTAAGCAAATAAAGAAACTATAGGTTTTGTAATTGAGGTAATAAATCAAATTAGTATTTAAGACACTTGACAAAAAAGTTAAGTAATCTCTATTTTTGGTAATTTTAAAATGGAAGAAATATAAAAAGAAATTTTTTTCTTTTTTGCTTATTTGAAAAGGATGATAGCTTTAAAAAAAGGAAACGAATCAAAAAAATTAGGTAGATTTTTTAAAAAAGAAGACTAATCAAAGGAAATAATTTTCTTTTGTTGGTGAATATGGAAAGGCAGAAATTAAGTAGAAGTAGCTAAAAAAAGAGAAAATTAATCTAGGATTAAGAAAAAGACACCACGGCTATCAGTTCAATTAACCAACTTTTTAAAAAAAATTAAATATTCATAGAAATGGTGAGTCAAGTCGAATCCATAGGGAAGGTAGTGCAAAAAAATTGAAATATTTGATTTTAATAGAAAAAGAAAAAAATAATTTGAAGTAAAAAAATGATGTTAAAAGTGAAACAAAAAAATGAAATTCGGTATGATCGATCTGCTAGTCGGATCTTAGCATCTACTTACAAGAAAAGTAAAAAAAATAATAAATTGCAAGAAAATAAACTTAATATTAATTACACTTGGATCTTATTACAGGGAATTAAAAAGTATGCTTGAATGAAATTAAGAGCAACTAAACTGAAGGATATAACAAAGATTGAAAGGAGGTCGGTGTAGCTTCATCGGGAAGACGGTCGATGAACTCCCTTCTTCCTTCGTACTCGATGCGAATTGATCCTTGTTGCTTCTTCTTCGGTTCTCGATCTTGAAGATGACGTCGGCTCGAAGATGGTATAGGGGCAACATTCCTCTCCAAGATACCCCACTCTCAAAGATCACCCTACAACCCAAGTAGTGCCCTCTATCCTATACTGCGCTCTTTCCAGGATGAGTTCTTCTTAGCACAGGGGTCTTTTAAATAGATCTTGTCTAGGGCTTCCTTTCGGTCAAATTTGGACTCAATTTGGCTCCAGATCGATTGAATATCGAGGGATAAATCTGGACCGTCTGATATGTGTTGTGATGGATGGTCGTTGTGCTCCTTCCTTCTTTAGCAGTAGAGTTCAATCCGGACTATCAAATTTCCAATTCCTTGAATCAAACTAGACTCTTCTCCTAATTGGATTCCATGGCAGCGGCCGGATGGGTAAACGGCGGTGGTCTTCGGCAAACAGCAACGTGAAGGTGGTGGAAAACAGATGGTCGATGGTGAGGGGGGTTGAAGGGGGCTGATGGCTATGGGTGGCCGATGGTGGATGGGGCGGCATGGAGGCCGACGGCAAGAGGCAATGGTGGGTGGCGGACGACAACAGGGCAGTGTGGAGGCCAGCAGTAGTGATCCACGGCAGTGAAGAAGAGGAAGACGGTGGAGGGCAGCATTTTGACAGTGGGTTTTTGGTGGTGAGAGGGCTCCCAGTGATGAGGGGATGTGTTGCCTAGGTGGCTTTCCCAAGAGGGGGGTGAATTGGAAGTTTAAAAAATTTAACAGATATGTGTTCTTTTGAAAACTTCTTTGAAGTGTAAAGTGCCGTGATCGAGATAATTAAAAGTAAAAGCAAAAGCAAGTAAAAAAAATCACAATGCAAACACAGCAGGTTTATAGTGGTTCGGAGCACCCCAGCTCCTATGTCCACTATCCAAGATACCACTTGAGATTTTCACTATATTCTAACAAGAATATAGTAGGATTGTTTTACCGGGATCACAATCCAAACCCAACACCCTTTGGTTTTTAAACCGGGCTCACCAAAGAAACCCAACACTTGATTTTAGCAGTATCACCAAGAACCCAACACTTGGTTTTACACATGCTAACCAAGAACCTAACACTTGGTTTTACACAGGCTAACCAAGAACCAATTTAGTTTTTAAACTGGGCTCACCAATAACCCAACAATTCAGAAAAAGAATTGAAAAGAACAAGCAACAAAATGATAAACAAATGTTGTCTGATGGTTGCCGATGTAGCTTGAGAGAAGCCTTCTTAATTGTACTTCAATGGCTTCTTCAACTTCTTCAAAGTATGCTTCAAGCTTCAGATAGGAGTTGGTGAAGACTTAAAGACCATCTTGATTGCTCTCTTTAGTGCTCTCTTGCTCACAAGCTCAATAAATATTCAACTAAGCATTAACCAAGCATTCACAGGTTGTCCCAATCCCTCTTTTATAGAGTCATGTACTCTTCTCAGATGATTTTAATCATTGTAGACCATTGGGATGTGATATTTGACCGTTGGAGCACTTTTCAAATTCAAAAATGAAGTTCTGGAACTAGCCGTTACCTGCCTGGAATCGATCTTCGAGTTGGCTCGGATTCCTCGAGTTATCTCGGATCCTTAGAGAAGTTTTGGTCGAGTCGCCTCGCTTCATTCGGATCGGCTTGATTACACAGTGTTCTTTTTCTTACTCTGGAAGAGTTGGCTCGCCTTAGTTCGAGTCGGCTCGGATTCACAAGTCTTCAAAACTGCACTCTGAAAGAGTCAGCTCTTCTCATTAGAGTCGGCTTGCGTGGTTGTTCTTTTAGAACTGATCTTTCTAGACTCTAGAGGAGTCAGCTCAAACTTCTGAAGAGTCGACTCGAATGTCTGGCTGAATGAAAGAGTCGGCTCGGACTTCCTTCAGGTCGACTGGCCTGTCTGTTTCAGGAAATGGTACTCTGGATTAGTCTGCTCGGGTTCCTCTGAGTCGGCTCAGATATCTGCGTGCCAGAACCCTTCATGCGTGCCATGAACAAGAGTCAGCTCCCTTTACTCGAGTCGGCTCAGATGAGTTTTACATTGAGTTCTTTGTTCTTCTCCAGAAATCATCCAGCAAGTCTTCAAACATTCAAAACACTCTCCAACTCTTCTAACAATAATTTTTAAGAAATTTTAAGCTTGAAAAACAATAAGAAGTAACCCATTTTCATGATTTTTATTTTGCTTTTTCTTTGGGCTCTTCTTTACATGAGATATTTACAACACAACTTATAACAAAAATAAGATTGTAGGAGTTGTAACTGAGCAATGAAATCATCCTACAAAAACTTGTAAAGCGCTTGGAGAGTTGTTAGTAAGATGAATGTATGCTCCAATATTTTATTATCATCAAAATCATTCAAGGGGTCAACAATCTCTCCCTTTTTGATGATGACAAATCACCGGGCATAGAAAAAACTTTACATTTACATGTATGAGTATATTTGAAGGTAAATATTGACATGTATCAGAGCTTTTATATTAGAAAAGCTATATATGTATCAAAGCTCTTATATGTATTAGAGTATCAAAGCTTGGATATAGACACAGTATCAAAGCATTTTGAAAAACATTATATATATGAGCTTTTGATTGAAAAGGAATCAATAAGTATCATTGTGCACAGTTGTCAAAAGCAATTTTAGCCATAATCATGTTAGGGTTATAGCAAATTCTTAATGTATTCGGAACAAATTGCAAGTTTATCAAAGCAAAAGTAAGCAAGATACAATATTTGTATCAATCTCCCCATTATTTGTATATTTTCCATGCACAATAATACATACTCCCCATTTTTGTCAATAATAAAAAAAGGGTGGCCAATTAAGATCAATCTCCCCCTTTGTTAAATACACAAAGCTTGTTTTTGAAATAGAATGAGAAGATTGAAAACATTATTTGAAATAATTTGACTTTTAAACAGATTTGACAATCATCAAAGCTAATATATCATTGCAAAGTATTGTGCATACACATTTCACAAAGACATTGAGTAAGATAAAGAAGCTTTTATTTCATTCACAAAATTCTCAATGCAAATTACAAAAGATTGAAAGCAAAGATACAAATACTAGTCTACTCACTGTCACTAGGCAATTTAGAAATGTGGGAATTTCATTACTTTGAAGGATAGAGCATTATATCAAAAGGTAAAACATTCAAAAGAAGTAAGAAGCAATCTACTGTCTTCCTCGCTAGAGGAGGAGCCTACATCTATTACAGAATTAGAAGTCTTAGTCCTTAAGGGTTTAAACCTAAGGTCCCTAAATCTTGCTTTAGTAGGGGCTTTAGGTGTTCTAATCTTTTGTTTACCCTTAGATTTTGCTTTGGCTTTGGTTGGAGGAGGTTCTACCTTAGTTTCAGAAGGTATAAGAGGGTCAATTGATCTGGTAGATACAAAAGGTGGTGATTGAGCTGGTGGTGAAAGTGGATATGCCGATGGCTCCCTGTAGGTCTGAGCTGAAGCATTTTTAGGTAGGTGCAGTAAGACAGCTCGAAGCCCTTCCTTAAGATCGTCTAGACCTCTCCGCATTCTTTCCATTTCCAAAGCCTGCTATGCCCTGAATTCCTGTAGACAGGTGTCGACTGATTGGCGTAGCTTGCTAATTGTCAAACTAATGAAGCTCGTCAAGGAATCTGAAAGAATTCTAATTTGCTAGATTATGAAGGCCTGAGAGATTGAAGGTCCGGGAGTAGGTTCAGTAGAGGATCCAGGAGATGTCCTAGGACAGTCACGCACTTTTTGTGTTCAATCCTGCTCATCGGTATCTGCATGTGTATCATCATCTTCAGTTGCTATTGCATCAGTGTCATCTGCTTGAGGTTAATCTGCTCTTCCTCATCATCATCATCATTAGATGAACTGGCAATCCTTTGACCAGACAATCTCTTCATCCAGACTCCTTCTGCCAGATGGTATCCCATCCTTTGAAGGGATTTAACCGAGTAGGCATCTGAATGGTGTAGAGGTCTGCTTACCTCACCTGTGAGGTCGATCCCAACATCTTGGAATAGTAGCGTAAACACCATGCCGTAGGGTAGGCATGCTTTTATCTTCCTTGCTGCTTCTCTTATCTGTATCATCATAATATAAGGCAGATTGAGAGCCTCCCCCTCAATCAAATGTTCCATAAATATCAGATCTCGTTCGCTTACCCTGTCGAAGTGACCGGTCTTAGGAAGAAAAACCCGACTGACCATGCTGTGAAGCAACCGCATTTCCAGTGAAAGCATATTGGCTTAGACATACTTGACGGAGCTCACATATGATCTTTCCAAAACTAATCTTAATGCCTTTTGCCTGTCCTTCAAAACCAGATGATTCAAACCATCAGTGGGCATGTGTAAAAGATTGCTCAGCTTCTCTTCATCCATAATTATCCTTACCCCTTTCACAGTAGACTCAATGTGGTATTCACCAAGGTCAAGCTTCAAAAATATTCTTACCAAGTAAGGATAGGTTGGGGTATCCAAGGAACAGAAGAATGTCCAACCTTGGTTGTCGATCCAGTTTCCAATTTTTACACCCAAATCCTCCAGAAATGCAAAATTGATCCTTCTACCACATGTGACTGGCCGATTGGCCATAGATGTGACTTCCCTCGATGGAGAAGGTGCTTCTTCTTCTTCCATTTCTTCATCTTCAAGATGCTTTTAAGCAAATTTCTTTTCTTCTCTTCTCTTGTTCCATCTTTCACTGCGAGCGCTTGAGTCGACTACATGAGAGCGCGTTCTCACAGTCCTTTTGGGAGTCATTGCACACAAAAGGGAAGAAGACAAGAATCGGAGCTCGAAACAGAAGATTTTGGAGGAGTGGAAGTGATGTTCGAGTGGGAAACACAAGTTTTGAGCAAGAGCAAAAATCAAAATCAATAAGAAAAAGGTTTTATGGCTCTATTAAAAAATAGCTTGCCTGACATCCGAGTTGACTCAGCAAGCCCTAATTTGCTCAAGTCAGCTTGAGTAGAGCTCTACATAACTAATCAAAAATTTGAGTCAACTGACTTGAGCATAGTCGTTCGAGTCAACTCGAACAGCAACTCTCCACAAGAGTCAAAAAAATTCAGAAATCAAATTTAATTCTAGAAAATCATAAGGAGAGATGGTTAAAGATCTTGGTTTGATGTAGGAGGCTTTCTAGATAATTTTTTCTTAGTTTTGAAGAGATTAGGTTGAGGAAACTTCCTAAAACGGGTCATAGAGTCCTAATTCTCCTCTAATCAATTCAAATCTATCTTGATTAAGTGGTTTAGTAAAAATATCAGCAAGTTGATTTTTAGTTGGAATAAATTCTAATTCAATGTCACCATTCAAAACATGATCTCTTATAAAATGGTGTCTAATCTCTATGTGCTTAGTTCTTAAATGCTGAATTGGATTTTTTGTCAAATTTATAGCATTTGTGTTATCACATTTGATAAAAATTTTAGATTGTGTAACCCAAAGTCTTCTAGTTGTTGTTTAATCCATAATACTTGTGCACAACTCCTCCCTGTAGCAACATACTCTACCTCAGTAGTAGATAGTGCTACCGAGTTTTGTTTCTTACAGTGCTATGAGATTTAGTTCAACCTTAGAAATTGGCATGTATCGCTAGTGCTTGTTCTATCAATTTTACAACCAGCATAATCAGCATCTGAAAATCCAATTAAATTTAATGAAGAATACCTTAAGAATCATAGACTGTTCCTTTTAGATATCTTATAATTCTTTTAACAGCATGCATATGTGATTCTTTAGGATTAGATTGGAATTTAGTACATACATATACGCTAAACAAGATATCAGTTTTACTAGTAGTTAAGTACAATAATGATCCCCAAGCATACCTCGATAGAGCTTTTGATCAATGTTGTGGCCATCTTCATCTTTATCCAATCTGTAGGTAGGACTCATGGGTGTGGTCATTTATTTGCTTGACTCCATACCAAACTTCTTGATAATCTCTTTGATATATTTGGCTTGGTTTATGAAAATTCCTTCCTTTGTTTGTTTCACTTGAAGTCCAAGGAAGTAGTTCAGTTCATCCATTAAGCTCATTTCAAATTCATCCTGTATCAACTTAGTAAATTCTTTACAAAGACTTTCATTAGTTGCACTAAATATAATATCATCAACATAAATCTGTACAACTAATATATCATTATTTTTCTTTTTGATGAAAAGAGTTTCATCAATATTTTCTCTTATAAAATTATTTTCAAGCAAGAAAGTGCTAAGTCTAACATACCAGGCCCTAGGTGCTTGTTTCAAACCATATAATGCTTTATTGAGTTTAAAAACATGATTTGGAAAAGCATGACTTTCAAAACCTGGTGGCCATTCTACAAAAACTTGTTCAGATATAAAACCATTTAAAAAAGAACTTTTTACATCCATTTGGAATAGTTTAAAATTCATATAGCAAGCAAATACAGGTAATAATCTTATCACCTCTAGTCTTGCTACGGGTGCATAGGTTTCATCAAAATCTATATTTTCTTCTTAGTTATATCCTTTAGCTACCAACCTTGCTTTGTTTCTAATTGCTTTGCCTTGTTCATCTAATTTATTTCTATTGACCCATTTGGTTCCTATGATGGAATGGTCTGATGGTCTATCAACTAAAGTCTACACATTATTTCT
Organism: Areca catechu; assembly: GCA_021397845.1. Classification (NCBI taxonomy): domain Eukaryota; kingdom Viridiplantae; phylum Streptophyta; class Magnoliopsida; order Arecales; family Arecaceae; genus Areca; species Areca catechu. Next base: position 33,802,302 of record CM038041.1, read on the forward strand.
TTCAAACTGGTTTAATTCTTCATGCATGGCCATCATCTAGTTTGGATCATTTTCAGCTTCTTATAAGCTATGGGGTTCTATTTGTGAGACAAAGGCTAGGTAATTATGTGCATCTCTATGTGATGACCTAGTCCTAACACCTTATGAAGGATCACCAATAATTAAATCTTTTGGATGAGAAGTTACATACATCCATTCCCTTGATAGATCAGCATGATTCTTACTTACCATTTCTTCTCCTTCTTGAGTTGGTCCTTCTTGTATGCTCATATCTTTCATTTTTTTTTGAAGTGTACCTGCATCATTATCTACACACTCTTCTTTCTTAGAAGGTGAGGGGTTAGTTTCATCAAAAATAACATGCATTGACTCTTCTATAGTTAGAGTTCTTTTATTAAATACTCTATACACTTTGCTATGTAATGAATAACCAAGAAAAATTGCTTCATCAGATTTAGTATCAAATTTTTCTAGATTATCCTTATCATTATTCAGCATAAAATATTTACAGCCAAAAACATGAAAGTAATTGATATTAAGTTTCTTTTCATTCCAAAGCTCATAGGGGGTTTTCTTTAAAATTGGACGAATTAAGACATGATTTAATAATAACAAGCAGTGTTCACTACTTTTGTCCAAAAGTACCTTGGAAGATTGCCTTCACATAACATTGTTTGGGCCATCTCTTCCAATGTTCAATTCTTTCTCTCTACAACATCATTTTGTTATGGTGTTCTAGGAGCAGAGAAGTTGTGATCAATACCGTGCTCTGTGCAATAGTCATCAAAAAATTGATTTGCAAATTCAGTGTCGTGATCACTTCTAATAGATATGCTTGAAAGATTTTTCTCATTTGAAACTTTCTTATGAAATTTTCGAAATACTTTGAAAGTTTCATCTTTGTGTGCAATAAATAAGACCTATGTAAATCTAGAAAAATCATCTACTATCACAAGTACATATTTCATACCACCTAGGCTTGTGGTCCTAGTTGGTCCAAAGAAGTCCATGTGAAGTAGCTCAAGGGGTCTAAAAGTTGAAATCATATTTTTGGATTTAAAACTTTCCTTTGTTTGTTTATTCATTTGGCATGCATCGCAAACATAATCAAAATCTACTTTAAACTTAGACATGCCTCTAACTAGATTCTTAGAAATTAACTTGACAATAGTATGCATGCTAGCATGACCTAATCGTCTATGCCAAAGTAAACAAGACTCCTTAGTCTTAGCATTCATTATAACTAGACTGGAACTACTAGACATGGCTAAATCATTAAGATCTACCACATAAAATTTTCAAGTCTATGTCCAACGAATTTGTTGCTGGAATCAAGAGAGTTTGTTACAATACACATAGATGATTCAAAGACAACCTTAAAGCCTTTATCACATAATTGACTAATACTTAATAAATTATGCTTCAATTTGTCTACTAGCAGTACATTTTCAATAAAAGTACAAGGGGTTATTTTAATCTTACCAATTCTGATTATTTTTTCCTTGCCATTATCTTCAAAAGTAACCATACCTCCTTCTTTCATTTCTAGGATGACGAATTGATCTTTGTCACCCGTTATATGCCTTGAACAGTTGCTGTCCAGAGATCATCTTTTCTTTAATTTCTGGGCAACACGACATTCCTCATCTTCAAGACCCATAAGACACAAGTTAGCAGTTTTTGTGGTCTCTTCTTCTTCCATTGAAATCGACTCCTCACTGTCGCTCCAAGTAGCAACCATCGCCTTCTTTTTCTTCTTCTTGAAGGTTTTCTTTAGTAAAGGATAGTTGGGACGAATATGCCCTGGCTTCTTACATCATAGCATATGTGCATTTGTTCCTTTTCTTTCTCTCTTTCCTTGTCCTTATCCTTATTATGTTCCCCTTTCTTATGCAATTTTCTAAAATATCTTCCTTTTTTCTTTTCCATAAATATTTTAAATCTCCTCACGACCATTGCGATGTCTTTATCTTCTAAGTCATCTTCGGAGGAGCTGCAGTCATCTTCCGATTCCTCATCTTGTTTCTTTAAATCCAATGCAGCTTTAAAAGTAATTATTTTCTTCTTCTGATCATCATCAGTCCTACGTTGCATGGCTAGTTCATGTATGATGAGAGAATCAATTAGTTCATCTAGAGGTAAAATATTTAGATCTTTCGCTTCCTGGATGGTAGTCACTTTGGGATCCCACTTGTCTGGAAGTGATCTAAGGATCTTCTATACTAAGTCAGCTTTGAATAGACCCTGCCAAGAATTTTCAAACCATTAATAATATCTGTAAAGTGAGAAAACATGGCAGAAACAAATTCATTTTGTTTCATTTTAAATAACTCATAATTATGTACTAAAAGATTAATTTTCGAAGTCTTCACTTGGAAAACTCCTTCGTGGGTCAATTCGAGTTTATCCCAAATTTTCTTTGCAGAAGAGCAAGTGGAAATTTGATTGAACTCGTTAGCATCCAAAGCATAATATAGTAAGTTCATGGCTTTGGCATTCAATTCTTCCATTTTCATGTTATGTTCATCCCAATCCTCTTCAAGCTTTGGGACATCCATGCCACTAATTTTGATCATGGATATTTGTGGACCCTTAAGAATGATCTTCCATAATTGAAAATTGATAGCTTGAATGTATCTTCATTTTAGCTTTCCAATATGAACAATTCGTGCCAGTGAACAGTGGAGGTCTATTAGTAGATTGGCCTTCGGCCAAGGAAGTACTCATGGGATGAGCCATAAATTTTTACTCTAATTATATTCAAAGACACTGCTCTGATACCAGTTGTTGCCTAGGTAGCTTTTCTAAGAGGGGGCTGAATTGGGAGTTTAAAAAATTTAATAGATATGTGTTCTTTTAAAAGCTTCTTTGAAGTGTAAAGTGTTGTGATTGAGATAATTAAAAGCAGAAGCAAGTAGAAAAAATCACAATGCAAACACAGCGGGTTTATAATTGTTCGGAGCACCCCAGTTCCTACGTCCACTATCCAAGATATACTTGGGATTTTCACTATATTCTAATAAGAATACAGTAGGATTGTTTTACCGGGATCATAATCCAAACCCAACATCCTTTGATTTTTAAACCGGGCTTACCAAAGAAATCCAACAATTGGTTTTAGCAGAATCACCAAGAACCAAACACTTAGTTTTATACAGGCTAACCAAGAACTTAACACTTGGTTTTACACAAGCTAACCAAGAACCTATTTGGTTTTTAAACCGGGCTCACCAATAACCCAACAATTCAAAAAAAGAATTGAAAAGAACAAGCAACAAAACGACAAATAGATGTTGTCTGATGGTTGTAGATGCAGCTCGAGAGAAGCCTTCTTAATTGCACTTCAATGCACTTTAATGGCTTCTTCAACTTCTTCAAAGTATGCTTCAAGTTTTAGATAGGAGTTGGTGAAGACTTGAAGACTATCTTAAATGCTCTCTTTAGTGCTCTTTTGCTCACAAGCTCAATAAATGTTCAACTAAGCATTAACTAAGCATTCACAGGTTGTCCCAATCCCTCTTTTATAGAGTCTTGTACTAAGCATTCACAGGTTATCCCAATCCTTCTTTTATAGAGTCTTGTACTCTTCTAAGGTGATTTTAGTCGTTGTAGACTGTTGGGATGTGACATTTGACCGTTGGAGCACATTTTAAATTCAAAAATGAAGTTCTGAAACTAGTCGTTACCTACCTGGAATCGACCTTCGAGTCGGCTCGGATTCCTCGAGTCAGCTCGGATCCTCAGAGAAGTTCTGGTCAAGTCACCTCGCTTCATTCGAATCGGCTTGGTTACACAGTATTCTTTTTCTTACTCTGGAAGAGTCGGCTCACCTTAGTTCGAGTCAGCTCAGATTCACAGGTTTTCAAAACTGCACTCTGAAAGAGTCAGCTCTTCTCATTAGAGTCGGCTCGCCTGGCTGTTCTCTCAAAACTGATCTTTCTAGACTCTGGAGGAGTCGGCTTGAACTTCTGAAGAGTCGACTCGGATGTTTGGCTAAATGAAAGAGTTGGCTCGAACTTCCTTCGGGTCGGCTCGCCTGTCTGATTCAGGAAATGGTACTCTGGACAAGTCAGCTCGGATTCCTCTGAGTCGGCTCGGATATCTGCATGCCATAATCCTTCATGCGTGCCATGAACAAGAGTTGGCTCCCTTTACTCGAGTCGGCTTGGATGAGTTTTACATTGAATTCTCTGTTCTTCTCCAGAAATCCTCCAGCAAGTCTTCAAACATTCAAAACACTCTCTGACTCTTTTAACAATAATTTCTAAGAAATTTTATGCTTGAAGAACAATTAGAAGTAATCAATTTTCATGATTTTTATTTTGCTTTTTCTTTGGGCTCTTCTTTACATAAGATACTTACAACATAACTTATGACAAAAATAAGATTGTAGGAGTTGTAACTGAGCAATGAAATCATCCTACAAAAACTTGTAAAGCACTGGGAGAGTTGTTAGTAAGACAAATGCATGCTCCAATGTTTTATTACCATCAAAATCATTCAAGGGGTCAACAGGACGGCCCCTGGTGACCACTCCGGCCATGGGTGGTAATGGTGAGTAGAAATACGGCTCTAGAAATGGAGATGGTCCATGGACAAGCTCGTGGACCATATCCAATGGCTATTGGTGGACCTCCCAGGCATCTGTTGATCGAGTGGATTGGCTACTTCAAAACTCATGCAATTCCTTAATAATTTTAAAACTTGAATTTTGGGCTCGTTCGAACTCCGATTTGAGTGTCGTCTGCACCATTGGTTTCAAAAAATTGAGCTCTTCAAAATGACAATCTTCTTTTCTATAAATAATATATAAAAATATTAATTTGATATAAATAAAGATAATTTAATTATTAAATTAATACTTTTATATGTGTATATAATATAATTATTACTATTCATGGTGCCCGGGATGTGAAAGTGTGGAGATCCTCCTGTGGGCAAAGGATAGGGGCACAAAACCTTTATGTGATGTGCTATGGGACACTAGCCCAAAGACTTGATGCAACTTGGACCTGGAGGCTAGGGGTCTACTTGAGTATCAGCCTATTTTTCTTGAAAGTGGCCTAAGCTCATTTTCCTATTAGGTCAATCTTGAGAGACAGGGAAGTGCCCCTCTTGATCACTTGCCTATGTTGTGAGTCAAGGGAGGAGACGATGGACCATACCCTTTTTTGGTGCTCGAGAGTAGCACCGATTTGGAGGCTAGTTGACTTACTATCTAGGGTCAACTTGATAGAGAGTCCTCAACTCTTCATAGAAAACCGAAGGCTTAGCATGGATTTAGAGTCAGCCAGTTCGAATGGCTTATATAGCCCACCATATCTAACTATCTAGGAATAGTTAGGTATTTGAGTCGAGAAGGTTGTATATGTGGATTGTCTTGGAGTACGCTTTAATTCAGGTGACCAAGGTGATTCACCTGGAGTCTGCTAATTTGACCTTAAGGACTTCAGATTCTTGGGACTACTGATTAGCTAATTGAGCAACGTGCAAGGTGTTTTTTCTTGGAAAACCCCATCTCTGACTTTCTTTAGTATCAATTTTGATGGCAACGTAATGGATAGCAATGGAGGAGTGGGCTTTGTTATCAGAGGCCCAGACTCGAGATTGGTGGTAACAGGAGGCAGTCGACTCTTTGGGCCTTCTATTATGGGGCTAGAGTTGCAAGCTGTTTGGACCGATATCATCTATAAAAAACTCATCCTTCAAGCTGATCAACTGGTGATTGAGGACGACCCTTCTATTATTATTGGTTGGATTTAGTCTTATGCCAGGGGAGTTGTCACTCATTCTTTGTTGTAGAATATTTTTCTTTTGCTGTGGAGAACCACTTCACTGTTTATCTAACATGTCTATCATGAAGCAAACTTTGTTGCTAATTGGGTCGCTTTCTTTGTAGCTCAGCACTCTGGTGATATATTCTAAACTTGCCTAGGATTCGTTTATGACCTGTGTAGTGATATTTTATTTTATGATCTTCTTGGTTGTATTTATACCGGACTTGTATGAGTATTTCGTCTTATAAAAAAACTAAAAAAAAAAAAGAGAGAGGATACCAGCTAGCTGAGCAAATAGTCATTGGCATTTGGCAAGCCATTGCCTATGGTCGTTTGTAGCATGGTAGGAAATATTTAATACACCCACCAAATTTATAAGTTTCCTCTACCAACAAGGGATAAATTTACCTCCTATATGTTGCACTAGATAATTTTGTACAGGGAGAGTTTTTTGTTATTTTGACATACAGCATCAATGCACCAAAATGTGAAGCTATTTTCACACACAGATGAGGTAAATTTGTTATGTACAGAGTAATTTACAATATTACTTGCTCCAATAGGGATATTGTAACCAGTCTTTTAATATACATGTTAAATTAACTAATAAATGGCAAGCATTAATTTTCATTTAGTTTATTATATGCTATTATATGCTAATAGACACTGTCTGCTTGTTTGCTCATGAAATATATAATTCATTAATAGTATGTTTGGTTTCAGTGAGAGCTACTTAGAAAACTCACTTTTCTTTAAAAATCTAGTTTTTCATTACAAAAGAAATGTGGAAACCTTATTATTAGTTTTCTAGAAAAGTTTTTCTTTTTAATAGTCAAGATTTATTTTTCTTTTCTTGTTCCATGGATTCTTGTGCAACCAAACATATCCTAAGCTCAAGCTGATTGCTAGTTGGTTATAAGCAATGCCTAGAAACAAGGGGGAAGTTAAAGACAAAGAAGTGATTTTTTAAGCAAACTCAAACAAGTCTAAATTGCCACCTTACGTATGCCCTCATGCATCACTTTTGGTGATCTCATGCACCTCATGCAATTAGTGTGGTCATTACCATGACTTTGAACCACTCGCATGTATTTCCTATCTGAACTAGATTTTTAGTTGAATTAATAACTTTCAACCTCGGAGCAAATTCAGGGATATATCATTAGATAGAGCTTAGCTCAAATTAGAGAACAAGCAAAGGCATGAGATTTATTAAAATTAAGCAATAGTTAGATAATATCAAATAGGACATTGATCAGCTATGGGATAGTCCCAAGCCAATCTCAAAGGTATACTCCCACCATTATCTTAAAAAGGGAAACAATCACAACCCTAACAAAAATCATAGAAAATAGGGTTAAGGCATGCAGTCTGAAAATTTGGCCCTCTCAAGGAATTTGCATCCCAAACATTTGTCCTTCGCCTTTTTAAGAATAAAAGGTGACACTATTCTTGTTTCATGCGAGCTAATTTAAGTATCTTTATCGCTCTAGGATTTCTCAAATGCTCCGCCTCTCATGATTCCTTTTATATCCAATTTAATGCAATGCTGCTTTCTCCATCCAATTGTTGCTCATTTTTAGTCAACCTCACTTTAATCACCACCAAAATTTTTACACTATTATAAGAAAGGAATGCAAATTAAAACTATCTAAAAGCAAAATAATAAATGCTGGAAAATCATTAAGTATCATAACAAAAAAGAAAAATAATAATAACAAGTACAATTTCCTCGAGCGATCAACCACCAAATAAAATATATTTTTAAATTATAATTATTTTATTTAGATGTATAAAAAGAAAGCCAAATTAGCTATCCTCATTCGTATTATATGATCGTCATTATTAAAGAACAACAGCTAGATAATACTTTATTTTTTTTTTTTTAGAATTAGAAAATTGACAAGGTCTATCCAAAATATATATATATTAATGATGATTTAAAAAAAAAAACTCCAAGCCCACGTAACTTCGCCAACCCAATCACATTAACTGTGAGCCTTCCAAGACATTCGTAATGTCACGAGGTGCCTGCTTTATTTGGTAATCAATAGTACTGCTCGATTAGTCGAATTGTCCTCCCGCTCCATTACAATTTAAAGCTGATGGTGAGATGGTTTTCTCTTTCCTCCAATTTGGTGGAACCAGCTGTCAGGCTGGGGACCTGACCTGGCTTTTGTACCTTAGCTCCATGGAGTCAGTCAAGGAGGAAAACGATTGGTGATGAATGAATAAATGTAATGACCAATGATAAGACTTTAGAAAAGAAGCCATGTCAAGAAAGACTGGGAAGTCCATGTGGAGGGTGTCACCTACCATTTTTTTTTGTTTTTTTTCACCGACTACCTCTTTAGAATCCTCTAATATCCAAGAGTGGTCTTTTGGCACGGGAGACTCTTTCATTTATGTGGCAGTGATGGTGGTGTTGGATTGAATCTTCCAACCTGGTACAGACCATTGGAAAGGCCTATTGCAAATGAAACCATTACCCCTGGTTGGTTTGGTCCCCTTTTTTGTGTCCTTGTTTTGTTTGCTTTATTCATTTGATGTTCTCTTTGTTTTGTTTCTTAGCACTGGCTTGGATCAGAGGCATGCTTTAGGCGTCCATGCTTTAGCTGTTTGGGTCCCATGCTAGTTATCAAAGGGGGACCCATAAAATTGCAATGATGAATATCCATTCATAATGAGAGTGAGTGATGTTTTGACAACAATTTTGTTTAGCACCGTTCAGGGCTTGAATTGAAAACTAGAACCCACTTTTAGGCAAAATTTCTGATCAAAAAGGGAAAAAAACTTTTTCTCAAAGAAAATATAAATAAAGTGTTAAACTAGATCCAGAGGAACAGGAATAGCCACATTTCATCTCCAGTAAAATACTAGTAATTTCTAGTAAAAGAGGAGGAGGAGGAGATTTGTATAGCAAGCTAGCCTAATTGCACATCTGAAGGTTAGAGCAAAGACAAGTTCATAATAATTAATTACGCAAGTAGTTGATATGGAAGGAATTGAAACTTATAATCTCTAACATCATAAACTCTCACATTATGAAAATGATGAATGGTACATCAAGCTTAATGTTCCAAATATCACATGCATCATATATGTAAAATCTAATAAAAATAATTATAGCCGTCGTGTACATGCACTAACGGCTCTCTCCACGGCTTGCACCACACCCACCGCACCGCACCGCACCGCATCGGAGCCTTTTCAGAGTCAAAATATTTTTTGACAGGAAATGGACCCCTCCATTCATCTGGTGAACTTGCTATTTCTTGGTCGTGGAATCCCGATAGCTGTAGTGCTGTACGACGAGCGTCCAACGGAGTATCTGCTTTGCCTCGACGAATTTTTTTTAAAATAATATTTTAAAAAAATTATCAAAATAGGTGTCGCACAAAATATTTATAAAAATAGATATTTTTGGTTGACATGGATAACGGTATCAAAAATTCCTGCCACATGGCATGCGGGACACCATCTCGGTTTGAAATCGTCTTTTGGAAAGACGAATCGTCTTTCCAAAAGACGATTTTAGACCACGTGCTTCCTGCCCCAGCCATCCCCAGCCACGACACGTGAAGTCAAGAGAAGTCATCTTTGCCAAAGACGATCTCACTGAGAAATCATCTTCGGCAAAGCCACTTTCTTCCCGTACCATGGCTCCCGGAGCCGCGACACGTGGTGGCATTCGAGGCAAACTGAACTCGTTTTGGCAAGCCGATTTCTCACTGAGAGAAATCATCTTTGATAAAGACGATTTCAATGTAGCTGAAATCATCTTTGGCAAAGATAATTTCAGGAGAGGTTTTTCTTTTTTTTTGAATTTTTTATTGAATAATGCGGAAAAAAAATATGTATGTTCATAGCCCGGATTTTAAGTTTTTATTGAATAATGAAAAAAATTACAAAAATAATTTTTTGTATTTTTTTCTGGTCCGGTTTATGAATTTTTTTTTGAATAATACGAAAAAAAATTAGAAAAATAGGTTTTTGAATATTTTCCGAACCCGATTTTTGAAATTTTTTTCTCTTTCGTTCTTATCTTCTCCTCCCGCATGCCCCACCATGATTTCTTCTCCCTTGACCCACTATCATACCTTGTCAGAGATGATTTTAAATTATACCGATAAACCTTAAACACGTGACTGGTGGCCGAACCCTAGATGCCGGATGGACCATAAAACCAATGGCAGGACTGGGGGTCGGACCAGTGTCCTGACCCTGATGCCCGGACCGGTGGTACCGGACTCTAGCCCTCGGATCGACGGTAAGACCGATGGCAGTAAGGGGCTGGACCGGTATCATTGAAATTTTTTTTATATTATTATTAAAAAAATTTCATTCATGATGACTTATCATTTTCACTTCCATGACTCGATGTAAATAACTTTTTTTACTAACACTAAACCCTAAACAGTTAAACCATAAATTATCGACCGAACTATTGCCAATCTGGGAATCGTACTAACACAGGATTGTCAATCGAAGTGGTACCGAGCTGGATATCATTTCAGTCTATATATCTTCTCTGTCTTAATTATTGTATTACCACATGAGAAATCATGAATTTTATAATTAAATTTTATTTCAAAATATAGTTTTACAAATACAATACATAAAAAAATAATATCCTAGGTCCCACATGATGGCCGCCTCCTCTTGCGTTGAGGCTGGACATGACGAAGTGGAGGTACAACTTCAGTTGGTGGCTGATGCTCTGTCATATACTCCCCGACCTGGGATGCTTGATGTGCCGACACGTGATGCGACGAACCCTCACCATAAGCATGTCCTCATGTTCAGAATAATCGTTCTGCGACATGTAGTCCGGTGCAACGGTAGTCTCAAAATGTGCAGTAACAACATCAGTAGATGTGAAGTCCGGCATCGGATATGGAGAGGTACTATAATGTCGAGTACCTCGTCCGTGCTGGAATGATGGAGGTGCTCCCGATGAAGATCCATAGTAGTAACGCGAAGGAGTCTCATACTCTCTATCGACCCCCTGATAAAACTCCCGTAACGAGACACGTGCATGCTCGCCGACAGTATGAAGGACAGAATGACAAACCTCCATAATAGTCTGGGAGTTCGTCGCTATGCAATCTGGATAAGCCAGTTGAAGTATCCGCGTGATGGCACTTCTATGTAAGATAAAAAATAAACAATGAATTTCAAAGAATATAAAATTTAATATTAATAAATAGCAAAACTTAATTTTCTTACCATATAATCATCAACCGTGCTAGGATGACTGATGAATCGATGCATGATGCTGCGGTACCACTGCATGTATGGATCGTGATAATCCATGATACCAGCATCTGGAGCACCATCTATAATATGATCCAATCGACTCATCTATAAATGAATGAACTTGTGATGAGTGGCGGACCAATCCTGGTCGGGTCGTCCTCTCAGATAAATGTGGTGCAGAGCCGGACGTGTATCAACCGGCTCAGGCATGACCTGTCGAAACCCGTACTGGCGCATCACTCTATCAGGTAAGTGCCACTCTACTATATGAAAATAAATAAGTAGCACTCGAGCACACCAGATATGCTGCCCATCTAGACAGTAACTTGATAACTGTGCAAGTAGATCGGCAGAATATGGCTGCCATATCACCTGTTCATGAATAATTTAAAGCATAATTCATTAAACGAAAACATATAAGACTAATCAACTGTTTTAAAAAAATAAGCACGAATGATTACCTTGTCTAGTCTGAAGTGATATATCAAGTAACGTTAGGAGGAGATCACATGTGTCGATACCTGGGTCACACAAAAAAGGTCCCTCCAACTACAAAATAAATTTATTAAATTTATTAAATAAGTCAATTAATATCATACAGTATGAAATTTAACATGAACAACGAACTCATCGCATCCTTAAAGGACCCTGTGGTAAACTAGTACCATCATCATCGAAATCGATCATTGGATCTGGAGCCTGGCGCTGTAATTTACATGGTGCAAGGATCGTGAATCTATCCCATGCCCACAACTGTAGCAGTAACAATGGACCTGAAATGTTACTGGCATCTCCCCTGCTCGCCTTACACATCTCCCTATATAACCATGCGAGCGCTGCACTACCCCAACTATAGTGTCCAGCATCAACCAAATCTGCCAGTAGGGGTAGAAACATGAGATGCATCATATTCCCGGATTTATCCATAAATAAACACCCACCCATCAACTGCAAAATGTATGCTCGAGCATAGCGCTGTATGGCTATCTCATCGGCATCAATATGTAACTCCTGAAACTACTCGGTAAGCCAAACCAGACTCAACCATGACCTATGGAGTCTACCCTGTGGTGGGACAATGCCTAATAAATCATGACAGAGCTACCCCCAATCTATCCCTATAGAACCTGTCACTAGTAGACCATCCACCGGCAAACCAAGCTGAATGGCAACGTCCTGAAGGGTGATGCTGAGCTCTCCCTGCGGGAAATGAAAAGTGTGCGTCTTTGGATGCCAATGCTCGACAAGTGCAGTGATCAGATGCCAGTCCAATTTAATGAAACTAATCCGTGCTAGTCCATAAAAACCGGAATGAATCAGCAAAGGTACTATGCATTGATCTAGCGGTATCGATCTCCGCATAACATTCTCTTGTCGACGACAATGTAAAACTGTACTATCCTATCCATCCCATACTACAGTCGATCTATGAATCTCCTGATCGTATAGTACACTATGATCGGAAGGGCCGGGATCCACAACTGTAATATACAATAACTAGAAAGAAACAAAATAAGCAATCACAAAGATGATAAATATAATACAAATTCTTATATTAAAAAAAAAGATATGAAGCATAATACAAAGTGTTAACATGAACCATGAATAATTGTATAAAAATAATAATTGTATTACAACCCAACATATAATTATATTACAATCCAACACACATAATATAAAGGGACAACATGAACCACGAACATGCGATAGGACTCCCGAAGCAACAACATAATGCAGTCCTGAAACTACAACATAAATTAAGCAATGAAAATAATATGAGTACAACCGTATCAATTAATAAATAAACATCAGATGAAAAATAAAAATATGTAATGTACCTTAAAATTAATGTGCAATTTGACTACTATCTTTTTACTGATTTGGTTGTAGAAGTCTTGGACATGACCGTCTGCCATGCCCTTCCTCCTTACAGATTGTACACCTGCGTTTGTTGCCAGCTTCTCGGATATTCATATCATTTCTAATTCTTGTGGATCGTGGCCTACCTTTTTGTCGTAACCTATTCATATCAAGAATAATGATACCATGTCTAGTTTACTGTGGCCAATATTCATCGCGAGGAATTTGTTGAAATTGTGGTGCATATGTTTGATGATAATCTTGTAAAGTGTAGCACTGATCAATATATCTATAAAAATCAAGGGCAACATGTGCACAAGCAGCCATGACATGAGAACAAGGTAAATGATAACATTGCCATTTCTGACACGTACATGTCTGCTGGGATAGACGAACAACCTACAACATCAAAAACTATAATTCGACATATACATAACAGAGTATATAATATATTTTTAATAATACATGTCGATAGTAAGTACCTGTGTATTGTTGCCTCTGTTCATGTTATGACCACGTCTAGCAGTTTGGACCTGGAATAGGCCACTTCCTCTATTGAACCTTGTAATTCTATGCAAAGTTGCTTTGGCTTGTTTGGAAATAACATGTCCAGCAATAAGACAGAGGCTTTTCAACCCTCTGTGGATTGATCAATAATTTATGAGTCCATCTGTAATAAGGGCTTAGCCCATCTGAGTCCATTTTAGTTGTTATTTGAGTCTTTTGAGTTGTTATTTCAGTTCTGTACTAGTCAGCTCATGTTGAGCTAGTTCAGTCCAATGCTAGTCAGCTCATGTCGAGCTAATTTTATTTTTTTGAATCCTGTCCAAGCATATTGAAGACTCAAGACCACATCATACAAGTGAAGACCAAGTCCAACCTGATTGAAGACATGGAAGTTGAGCCCAAGTCCAACCCAGCCTGAAGATTTGAAGACCCCAGGAGGAAAATTCAGAAAACCCTGATTCCTTGTAGATGCCCTCTAGATGCCCAGATTTCCTTCCATATGCCAAAATAAATTCATAGACCAGGGCATCCATGATTCCAGAGATCCACCTGCATCCTAGCCCAAAGAAATCAAGCCCAAGCGCCAAGCCCAAGCCCCTAAGAAGCAAGATACCAAGGAATATTCCTGCTACCTGGCTACCAGGCCATCCCAGCTTCCAGAGGCCCAATCTCATGCACCCAAGCCCCTTTGGGCCGGTCTCTTGCTGCTCTTAGAAGCCCAACACGCCCCCTAGGTGTCCTTGGAGTGTTGGCCAAGCAAGAGAATTTTTAGGGATTTTTCTACCTAATGTTTCCTTATTTTCTAGCTAGGGTTTGAGAGGGAAAATGATTCTTATGTAAAGACTAATGTGCCCTTGCTTGGAGCCCAAGGTTAAGGATCTATTTAAGGGACCCTAGCCTCTTGTATGAAGGGAGATTTTGATATATGAAATAAACCTTGAGTTCTTCTATTGCTTTGAGTGATTACCCTGCTGTGTGCATAAAGGGGTTTGAGAGTTCTTCTTCCCGGTGTTTGCAGCCATTTTCCTGCCGCCAACCATCCTTCTAGCCCCCTCCAAAACTTTCTTCCCTTTTCTGTTTTCCTTTGTTTTCTTGATTTCCTTTGAGTTTTCTAACCCCTGATAGGTCGTTTGCAGGTCCCCGAGTTCCTACGAATCCAACGACTCCAGCCACGCTCAATCGGACCACCGAGCAGAAAGCCGGGTATCCGCGGGTCTTTAGCTCGGTTTTCTAGGCCGCATCCATCAAGGAATGAGAGATTCCTTCACTGCGATCTTCATCGGGCACTTCAGACGTTGTCAGGTACACCCCCTCTACCTCCAGTCTTTATATTGTAGGAGAACTTGCCCTGACCGAGGCTTCTCAGTCCCGGCGATCCTTCTTTAGTACTTTTCTAGGTTCTAATCTACATGCTTGGCTTCAAAAATTCATAAAAAATTCCCTACAACTAATTTTGATCTGAAATTCGGGAATTAATCACCTAACCCCACATATAAAACATACAAAAAGAATTGCATGCATTTTAGTTCCGCATCATTTGGTATCAGAGCTTAGATTAGGGCTTATTTTCTGTAATTCTTCAGTCTGTATATGCTCTGTTATTTAAATTATTTCTCCATGATAAAAACTCCAAAAATTTTAAAATTTATTTTTCTAGATTCATCATAATTCACAGTAATTTTAAGAATTTCTTCAGATTTTATTATGGCTTGTGAATCTTCTGCAAGCCGAAATACAGCCTACAAATTCTTGTCTCTATTTTTTTTTTTCAGCAAGACAAGTTTGGAAGTTTTAGGATTTTGTTTTGCATTTTTTGCATATCTTTTAATTTTAGTATATTTCCTGCATATTAGGCCATAATTTGAAAGTTTTCTTCTATTTAAGAAAATACCAAAAAAAATTATATATTCTCCAAAAATACCAAAAATATCTAAACCCTAATTTGCATCCTCATCTGCCTGCCATCATTGCATAATTTACTTTTAAGGGCACTCTTGCTATATCAGATGGGGGGAGGATTTGATCACCTCTCCTTAGCCCAAAACCACATCCCTTGCATTCAGTCCCAAGCCTTAACCTAAAATTAACTAGACTTAATTTGCCCTAGTGGGCTAGGGACACCAACTGGTTGGGTCCGGGCTAAGTGTCAGATCATTGTGTCAAGCTAACATGTGTGTGCCTTGTGCTCAGTGTCTAGAATGGTGGTTTAGGGATTCAATCTCGAAGGGCTTGTGTGCTGGTCCGCCTACCTGACCAATCTTTGATTGATGTATAGGATTGGCAATCAGGGACCTAACACTCCCCTTACGCCTGCCTGGCTAAGTACAGGGTTACTATAGGCTAGTTTGCCACCCTGATTGAGCCCTTAGTCTGGACTCTAGGTCTAGTCAGCTGTAGTCGGTCTGATCGAGTCTTGCATGAGCACTAGATAAAGAGTTTCATATCACCCACCTCCTTCACAAATGTCTGAACCCATGGAAAATTTGCAAGCCCAAATAAAAGCACTCACTGAGCATCTAACCCAATCCATGGCCCAGTTGACTACCCAGTTAACTCAGTCTAGTACCCAAACCAACAATAGAATTGACCATCTTGCCAATAGGTTTGGCCAGATAAAAGGCCATGTAGGGACCATAGAAAGAACCCATGGGTCATAATCTGAGCCAGATCCTGAGTCCCCTCAACCTAGGAGAACCCCAAACCCTGATCTATACCATGAGGTCGAACCTAGGAGAGCCCCTCATCCTGACCCGTACTACAATCCTCAACCTAGGAGGACCCCAAACACTGATCCATACCTTGAGGCTGAACCTAGGAGAGCCCATCGTCATGACCCAATCCCTAAGGTTAGTCCTAGAAGACCCAATCAGAATTTTGTAGACCAGGAAGATAGATCCTATTTACCCTCTCCCTATAAGCCTAGTATACCCACAACCTATAGATTTTATGACTCCAAATCCTTTGACTCTAGAATCTACGAATCCATATCCCATGAGTCCAGTAGACCCAAGACCCATAGAGCAGAACCCAAATCCTATGACCCTAGATCTTATAATCCCGTGACCCATAGATCTGCACCCTTGTCCTACGAGCCTAGGGAGCTCATAACCGCTAGGTATCAATCTAGTACTAGTCATGCTTCCCCTAGTCAACTTGAACCCCATAGGATTAGTATCCCTAAATATGAGCCCAGTAGTGAGCCACTACCCCTTAGGCAACCTAAACCTACTAGGATTAGTGTCCATAATCAGAAACCAGGACCTAGCCAATTTTTTTCTAGCCGACCTTCTCCAACCATTCCTGAGATTGACAAGGCTTACATTAACGTGGAAGTGTATGAAGCTGATGCAAGCTTAGTGGATGAGTATGAGGGACAAGAGGAGACACCTTTAGATGACCTAGAATTAGCTGACCCAATAGATACCCAGGTAGAACCCAACCTAGAGGTAGTTGACCTTGACCACATCCAACCTAAAGCTATAGTGGAAGAACAAATAGAGGAAGAGAACCTAGGTACTGCTGCTAGAGCCTTACTTGAGGAAACCATAGAGGAGAGCCAAATTATAGAGTCTAGTCCTAAAATACAAGAACCAGAAGAATTTGTTAAGGACTTGATCTCTTTGAATCAGTACCCTCAGGATGAGCCTCCTCCTATAGCTCCAATTAAGGACCTCTTCCCTGAGATTAGTAACCCATCCTTCCATTTTGCAAACCCCATAGATATACCGCAACCTCGTAAGATTAGCCTTATTAGTCTAGGATTAGTCCCTGACATGCCTTCTTTTATTCTACTTTATCCAACTAACCCGGAACCTTTTTCTCCACCCTACCAGACTAATTCTGAACCCACTTACTATTTCCTACCCTTTCCTAAGTTTTCTCATGTGTCTAGAACTATTAGGTTACATTTTGTTGAGGTTACTAGGTTGCAAGGATCCATAGAGCCCATCCCATTTGCTACCTACTTTTGGCAGACCCTCTGGCACTTATTAGGAGTTACTAGCAAATTTTCTTCTGCATGTCATCCATCAACCATGACTCATGCCCCCATGCCCAAGTGGTGGTTAAGACCTAATAAACCTCTTTAGTCGAGTCTGTTAGGTATAGGTCTGAGTCCTTTGCATCATCTTGTTAGGAGTCTGCATGTGCCTAGCATGTTCACCACCCGCACTAATGTTAAAACAACTGGCTAATTCCCGAAGAAGGGTCAAAGAATTTGATGTAGTGGATTCTATCTTGGTTAGGCTTAGGCCTAAAAGAAGCTTCATGCTTGCAGAGCCGGACCTTTTTAAAGTAATAGAGAAGGTTGGATCAAATGCCTAGGTGTTAGACTTGCCTTCAGATTTGGGCATTAGTTCTACCTTCAATATTACAGACCTGGTTGAGTATAGGGAACCGGCAGCGATACCTAGTGAGGCCTTTGGACCTATTTCTTTTCATTGTGAGTGACCCTAACCCAGAGTGTCCACTAACAAATTGGCCTGAGAGAGGAGAATGGATCGAGCGTATCCTAGACGATCAAGCCATCACGACCCGGGGCCATGACTAACAACGCTTCCTGGTCCGATGGCAAGGCCGGCCAGAGTTGGACGATTCATGGATTTCTCGAGAGGACTTGCAGCACCTCAACCTAGACTTCCTCAAGAGATATGTGAGCCAGCTTGATCTTCACTCGATAGGGTCGAGTTCCTCCCACCCCGGGAGAATTGGTGCGGACACCAGAGGCACTAGAATAAGACAGAGGCTTTTCAACCCTCTGTGGATTGATCAATAATTTATGAGTCCATCTGTAATAAGGGCTTAGCCCATCTGAGTCCATTTAGTTGTTATTTGAGTCTTTTGAGTTGTTATTTCAGTTCTGTACTAGTCAGCTCATGTTGAGCTAGTTCAGTCCAATGCTAGTCAGCTCATGTCGAGCTAATTTTATTTTTTTGAGTCCTGTCCAAGCATATTGAAGACTCAAGACCACATCATACAAGTGAAGACCAAGTCCAACCTGATTGAAGACATGGAAGTTGAGTCCAAGTCCAACCCAGCCTGAAGATTTGAAGACCACAGGAGGAAAATTCAGAAAACCCTGATTCCTTGCAGATGCCCTTTAGATGCCCAGATTTCCTTTCAGATGCCAGAATAAATTCATAGGCCAGGGAATCCATGATTCTAGAGATCCACCTGCATCCTAGCCCAAAGAAATCAAGCCCAAGCCCCTAAGAAGCAAGATACCAAGGAATATTCCTGCTACCTGGCTACCAGGCCACCCCAGCTTCCAAAGGCCCAAGCCCATGCACCCAAGCCCCTTTGGGCCGGTCTCTTGCTGCTCGTAGAAGCCCAACACGCCCCCTAGGTGTCCTTGGAGTGTTGGCCAAGTCAAGAGAATTTTTAGGAATTTTTCTACCTAATGTTTCCTTATTTTCTAGCTAGGGTTTGAGAGGGAAAAGGATTCTTATGTAAAGACTAATGTGCCCTTACTTGGAGCCCAAGGTTAAGGGTCTATTTAAGGGACCCTAGCCTCTTGTATGAAGGGAGATTTTGATATATGAAATAAACCTTGAGTTCTTCTATTGCTTTGAGTGATTACCCTACTGTGTGAATAAAGGGGTTTGACAGTTCTTCTTCCCGGTGTTTGCAACCATTTTCCTGCCGCCAACCATCCTTCTAGCCCCCTCCAAAACTTTCTTCCCTTTGCTATTTTTCTTTGTTTTCTTGATTTTCTCTGAGCTTTCTAACCCCTGATAGGTCGTTTGCAGGTCCCCGAGTTCCTACGAATCCAACGACTCCAGCCACGCCTCAATTGGACCACCGAGCAGAAAGCCGAGTATCCGCGGGTCTTTGGCTCGGTTTTCCAGGCCGCATCCATCAAGGAACGAGAGATCCCTTCACTGTGATCTTCATCAGGCACTTCAGATGTTGTCAGGTACACCCCCTCTACCTCCAGTCTTTATATTGTAGGAGAACTTGCCCTACCGAGGCTTCTCAGTCCCGGTGATCCTTCTTTAGTACTTTTCTAGGTTCTAATCTACATGCTTGGCTTCAAAAATTCATAAAAAATTATGTACAACTAATTTTGATCTGAAATTCGGGAATTAATCACCTAACCCCACATATAAAACATACAAAAAGAATTGCATGCATTTTCGTCCTACATCAATTTTGGTATCAGAGCGAGTTGTGGATTAGGGTGTGCTCCTTCTTTCGAACTCGACGGAGTCGAGTTCTTCGCGGTCGAGGAGAATGATGGGGATCCAAGGCAGGTCCGGGTATTTTTCTATTTTTTCTTATTTTTTCAGAATTTTTTTTTCCTATCCCGCTATTCCATCTATCCCCGCTATTCTAGTTTTGTTCTCGGTTTATCCCCGAGTTATCCCAGCTTTATTCTACCTCCTGCAACCTTTCTCTCGTGAATTTTTAAAAGTTCTGAACCCAAGCCCCACCGCCCCACTGCCCCTCCGGCCCCAGATTCGGGCCGCCCGCCCTCCGGCCACCCCCGCCGGAACGCCGTCGAAGCTCGCCGGCCCCCGCCCTCGCCGGAGAAGCCGCCGTCACCGTCGCCGCCGCCCACGCCCGTGGGAAGCCGAACGGACGCGGAGGCATCCGCCCGCCATGGCCCACGGTCGCCGTTGCCGTCGCCAGCCTGCTGCCCATCACCGTTCCCGCCGCCTGCCTGCCCTCGCCCGACCGCCGGTGGGGTCCGCCACCGCCCATGCCCGTGGGAAGACGAACGGATGCGGGAGGCGTCCGTCCGCCCGCGTGCGGCCGTGTGGTGCCACCGCCCACCGCCTGACGCCGCCGTCGTCGTCCGCCTGTCCGCCGGACACTGTCCTGCCGTCCCCGGCCTCCCCGCCGTCCACCAGCCATTCCCGGCACCCGGGAGGTCTCCCACGGCCGTGGGAGACCAAATGGCACCTGGGCGTGCCGTGCCAGCCATGTGTCGCCTCGCCTGCGGCTGTTGCTGGCCGTCCGCCGCTCGCCACCCGCTGGCCCCGTCCGTCGCATGCTTCCCGATCGCCGGCCGTGTGCTCCGTCGGGAGATCGGTCCTTCGCATGGCCGTGAGACGAAGTTGCATGCATTTCAGAGCGGCCCATATTTCAAAGCAGCATGCTTTCTGGAGCAGATTATCAAGCCAACACGCACTTCAGAGCATATCAGCACTATTTTTGATGCAACATGAATTTTGATGTAATTTATTTTTCTTTTTTAGTTTTCTTAGAGGCTAAGAAACTGAGGGTTTTGGTTTTTCTATATAAAGGCCCACTCTCCCCCTGTAATAATCGGAGAGTTTTGATACAGATTTTTGGGTTGGTTCCGGTTCTGGTTCTGGGCTGAGGCCCGTTTTTCTTCGTTCCCTGCTGTGTGCATTTTGGGTTCGATGAGGGGTG
The DNA here is from genome assembly GCA_021397845.1 of Areca catechu. NCBI lineage: Eukaryota > Viridiplantae > Streptophyta > Magnoliopsida > Arecales > Arecaceae > Areca > Areca catechu. Next base: position 33,823,082 of record CM038041.1, read on the forward strand.
TGAGGCGTTCCCTGGTGTGTGCATTATGGGTTCGATGAGCACCCTAGTTATCCCCTATCTCGTCTTCTTTATCCCCTCGTGTCCTTCGAGAGTCATCCTAGCGCATCTAAGTGAGAGCCCTGCTGTGTGCATTATAGGTTCGATGAGAACTCAGGGTAGCTGGTGCTGTGACCCCTTCGGGAGGGTAGCTTTATGCTCAGGGTAGCTGGTGCTGTGACCCCTTCGGGTGGGTAGTTTTATGCTCAGGGTAGCTGGTGCTGTGATCCCTCGGGAGGGTAGCTTTAGGCTTTGACCCCTGACTTTCTTGTGCGTTCCCCGCTAGAGTGAGTCTCAGGGCCATGAGTTCCACTTCCCGGTCCCCCATTTTCATCCTTCCTTCGCCACATCCACCCAGAAAAATTGAAAATAAAAGAGATCAGCTGCCTTAGGATTTTAGTGTCAGTATGCCCTAGTCCCGAGAGGCTTCTTAGTCCTCCCACGGTCCTAGTTTGTTTAGTTGTTTCTCTGTTTTCCAAATAACCAGGTTACATCGATTTTTCGTCCCGCATCAATAACATTGCCATTTCTGACACGTACATGTCTGCTGGGATAGACGAACAACTTACAACATCAAAAACTATAATTCGACATGTACATAACAGAGTATATAATATATTTTTAATAATACATGTCGATAGTAAGTACCTATGTATTGTTGCCTCTGTTCATGTTATGACCACGTATAGCAGTTTGGACCTGGAATAGGCCACTTCCTCTATTGAACCTTGTAATTCTATGCAAAGCTGCTTTGGCTTGTTTGGAAATAACATGTCCAGCGATAAATAGAGTAAACCTTTCATTCCTGTCCATTGCCTCATTTGCTTGGGCACGTCGACCTTCAAAGTATGATACAAGCCGAAAGAATGTTAACTGCACTAATGCTATTATTGGCAGGAATCGTGCATTTTTCAATACTCCATTGAAACACTCGGATATGTTAGTTGTCATCATCCCATACCGTCGTCCATCGTCATGTGACCGTGTCCATTTCGATAAAAAAATTTCATTCAGCCACTGAACAGCTTCTGGATTAAATTTTTCAATGTTCATCATATATTTTTAAAATTTTCTGGGCTGTGATTGCATTCCAGCTTTTTTCACTACATCCCTTTATTAGGATCACGAAATCTTGAATTTAAATTACTTGCTACATGATGCAGGCAATATAAATGATAAGCATTCGGTGGCTGCCAATCAAGATATTCATTCTATACTGCAGTAAGAATACCAGCATGTCAATCAGAAATTAGACAAATTTCTTGACGTGATGTAACAAACTGTCTGATGCAAGCTAAGAACCAACCTCAGGTATCAGCTAACTCTTCGTCAACAATAGCAAATGCAAGTAGAAATATCTGATTATTTCCATCTACGACAGTTGCAATCAACAACTTCTCCTTATACTTTTCGTACATAAAAGTAGCGTCAATACTTATAACCGGCCGACAGTACTTAAATCCTTCAATTGAGGATCCAAAGGTCCAGAATACACGATCAAACTGAGCACAAGCTGGAATGCCGGTTGGAGTGCTGATAAATTTTACCCAGGAATCGAGATTAAAATGTTTTACTGCATGTAACCATTTCGGAAGTAATTCATATGACAAATCCCAATCACCGAATAATATTGCAATCGCCTTCTACTTGGCTTCCCATAATTTTCTATAACTTGGTGTATAATTATACTTATTTTTTATCACTGCACCTAGTCCAGCAACAGGAATTGTAGGAACTTCTTTCACCAGGTCCCGTATTTCATTAGCAATTAATGTGGAGTCCAGCCCAGAATGAGTTTGAGATATCATTGCAGACAGGCATGTATGAGGACAAGTATATTGTGAGATCTCAAAGTAAGCATGATGCTTAATAGCCCTCAACATCCACTGACATCCTGAATCTCTGTTCTTACATTTTACAAGCCATAGATTTGGATTAGACTCAATAACTTTGAATTCATGACGTCTTTCAACAGAATACTGTTTTATTGCAGCCTGTAATTCGGCCTTATCTGTAAAGCGAAGTCCTTTACACAATTCCTCATCCCTTTGCCATTTAACATTTTGTTCCTGAAATGAAGAATACATTGAAACATTTGTAGCATCCCAATTAATCTCGGTGAATGTTCTGGATGGAGCTTCAAATATAGAATAGTTTGGAACAGGTGTTCCCTCTGGACTTCATACTGGATATAAAGTTCCAGCTTCATTACCTTCATCAGGCAAATCATTTTCTCATTCATCATCATTCTCATTAAAAAGTAGATTATCCAGATGCACCGTATCCTCAACAGCTATATATACCGATGCTTCTCTAATATTAGTTTCAGGTACAGTACTGTCCATTGTATATACAGGGATACTGGATAAACTGAACCAATATTTTCAACTTCAGTAGGTACCATGTTTGGAGTACAGTATGAAACATGTTCGGTTACACGGTTTGTTGCTATATTTCGAACAGCTTCTTCATAGTCATCCTGAGAATAGACAGGTTCAGGAGCTTCTACAGTTTGGATATCTATGTATAACTCTGCACCCGATATACATTTATGTAAATTGATAGTTGAAAACACTATCTCCATGTCTTCATCATCGGTCAGTGGAACGGGTTCATACTTTACAGATGTCGACTGGACAACTTGTGGATATCTATAGATGATCAATATTTTCTTCCCAGTTCTATCAATGTGTAGGACTCTACATATTTTGTTCTCCAACTCTTGAAATGTCAACCAGAATTTATTCTAATTGCTTTTTTCGGACCCTGGTTGTACTCAATCCCATTTGGTCCATTGATAATACAACCATTAATATAACATATGCGGTGATTATTTCTCCAATTATGCCCTACATATTTGACCAAGAAAAGATATTTAGAAATATCTAATGCATCATATCATCAACTAATAGGTCATAGGTCCTATCCCATTCAAGAATTGCATTAATATTACATATCACTTACAGCATTGAAATGATGTGCAATGAAGATCGAATGAAATTTCGGCAGTATTTTTTCTTAGTTCTCCATATACAAATATTTATGTATGCGGAGAACAAAAGAAAAATGCTGCATGAAATTTCATTCGAACTCTATTGCATATCATTTCATTACTGTAAAGTGATCCGTAAAATTATTTTCAATTCCCAAACTGTCAACTTTGGACAATCAATTGATTAATATGCAAACTTCTAAGATCCATACAAAATTAAAAATAATGTATGGATACTATAATTTATGCATATTAATCAATGACGGGTCTACGGTTCAATGCAATGCAAGTTTTATTAAACTAATTTTAGAATATCAGATTAGTAAACTACCAAATTATATACAAATTTATTTTTCGATGTTTATATCATTATATAAAATTTTTTTAATTAATAATGTATAAAATATTTAAAATATTGATGTAAATTTAATAATCAACTCAAAATATAAAAAATATAGTCATAATTATTAATTAATTTTTTAATATCTATATTTATAACTTTAATTTTTATATTTAATTATTATTTATTCTAGCAGTATCAATAAATATATGATTATGATTATATCAAATAATAATAACATAATTAAATAACTAATACTAACATTTAAACAACTAACATAATAAATTCTGAAAATATTATATCATTATATATGCTTAAAAGCTGGCCCGAAGCACATACTGATTTCGGGTCGGCCCGAAACCCATTGGGCTAGCCCGGCCCGGCCCAGTTCCTTCCCTAATCAAAATATAAAAAAATATATTCATAATTATTAATTAATTTTTTAATATCTATATTTATAACTTTAATTTTTGAATTTAATTACTATTTATTCTAGCATTATATATTATTTTTTAATATATTATCAATAACAACAACATAATTCAATTACTAATAATAATATTTAAATAATTAACATAAAAATATGTATAATTATTATACTAGGTTTTTCATAGATTATTTTAATTTAATCATGATTAATCAATATATTAACTAAAATAACAACATTAAACTTAAAAATTATAATAAATTCATACAACATAATTAAAAAAAATTTTAAGTTTATTTTAATTTAATCAACATTATTAAATATTTTAACTAAAACAACAATATTATATTCAAAAAATTATAACTAAATCATGCAACATAATTCTCAAACAAAAAAATAATATTTACATAAAAAATATAAGACCATCTAAAAAAATACCTGTAAAATAATGGGGACAGGATGGATCGAATGGAGCCAGAGAGGAAGATCTAGCAATCCTGCTAGACCGGATCTAGCAAAAAAAAAATAATATAAGGAAACAAATAAATTTGAAATATTTAGGACAAAAAAAATATCTTGAACCGAACCGGACCGGTAGCAACGAGGTCGAACTGGAACTAGGAAATGGGATGACCGGTTGAAGAGAAGTGGGCCAAGGGGGAAGGAAAAAAAAATGGCTGGGGACGCGCAGGATAGATGGGGCCAGAGGAGAACGAAGCATAACAACAAAAAAAAAAGCCTTCGGTCGGGAGACTTAACAGGCATGAAATCATCTTTGCGAAAGACGATTTCAGCTGCCTGAAATCATCTTTGGCAAAGACAAATTCAGAACTCGGCTGACCAAAACATATTCTAAAGCAGTGAATTTCTGCCACGTGTCGCGGTAAAGAGAAATTGCCACCACGTGTCGCATCGGGGAGCTAGGGCACATGGAGAAATCATCTTTGGCAAAGCCGATTTCTCTTGGCCGCCATGTGTCGCGGCTGGGGGCATCTGGGGGAGCTAGGCACGTGGGCAGAAGGTGCTGAAATCATCTTTTGGAAAGACGATTTCTCAATGTGAAATCATCTTTCCAAAAGATGAATTCAAGCCGAGGTGGAACCTCCTGCGTGCCACGTGGCAGGTGTTTTTGGCGTCGTTATCCACATCAACCAAAAACACCTATTTCCGAAAATATTTTGTATGACACCTATTTTCATTTTTGTTTAGCATTATTTAAAAAAAATTCTTTCCTCGACTGGGAATCATTCTGTGGCAAACCAGCGAGTAAATCCTGTAGGGTTTGTTCTCTTTACACCTTGGTTGGAAGAGGAATGCAGGAGAGAAAAAAATAGAATAAAAAATGTAATTTTTTTAATTAATTTTTTTAGAAATAGAAAAGAAAGGTAAAGAAAAGAAAGGGAAAATATTATTTTTCAAATTTACTAATTCTTTTTCTTACAAATTGAGTGCAATTGAAGAAAAAATAAATGAAGTTAACATCTTGGTTGGGAGAGAAGATTAGGAAAGAAGAAAAAAAAAATAGAGAGAAAATTAATTTTTTCTCTTGGTTGGAAATATTTTTATGAAAAAAATAGAAAAAAAAAGGAAAGGAAGGAAGGAAAAATAAATTCTTCCAAATATATAGTTTTTTTCTCTTTCAAAACTAGTGGAATTAAAGAAAAAATAATTTAAAATATGGATGGTAAATTTTACCGATCCGGTAGATACCCGAACCAATCCTAATGGAACAGGTAAAACCCGATCCACCTAATTTATAAACGGATATGGATTATATAAAAAAACCTAACTCGGGTTCAGGTCGGGTACGGGTAGTAATACGTCTCGATCCAAATATGATCCATTTATATATAAAAATAATTATATTTATAAAATATTTAAATAAATTAGATATGAGACGGATATATCTGACTTGATTTGATCTGTTTAGGTTTTAAATAAATTTGATTTTATGAAACCAGTTATATTCGACCCCACTCAATCTAAACATGATTTTTTTTATATCCGACTTGACCTGATCCAAGATGGGTATGGGGCAGGAAATTTTTTAGTGGAACGGGTATGGATTTTGGATGACCTGATCCTAATTAAAAATAAGTAAAACTTTTTATAATTTCCATCTTATCCTTTTAAAAGTAAAAAAAAAGTTTTATTATTTACTTTCTTATTCTTGACTTTCAATTAAGAAGAAAAGAAATTATTTTCTTTCTTTAGTTAAAATTCAGTCAAGAGGAAAGAAATAAATTCCTTTCCTTTCCTTTCTTTTCTCTTCTCTTCTCACCGATTATTCATTTTCTTTTCTTCCCCAAACTCCCAACGAGGCTCTAAGTAAATTTTTTTTATAATCCTCATCTTATTCCTCTAAAAATAAAAGAAAGCTATATTATTTTCTTTTTTTTCCTTTCTTCTCTACTTCTAACCAAGAAGAGAAGAAATTATTCCTTTTCTTTCATTAAACTTTTAATCAAAAGAATGGAAACAAACTTCATTTCATTTCTTTTCTTTTCTTTCTTCACCAATCCCTTTTTCTTTCTTTTCTTCCCTAAACTCCCAACTAGGCCCAAAGAACACGATGGATCTAGCTTATACTATTTGATGAAAAATCTCTCATAACTAGCATAAATCACCTTAAATAAATAAATAAATTATAGTTTATAATTAATTATTATAAGAATTTAGAATTTTAATAACGAGTTTTTAGTGACGGAACACAAGTCTACTTATCAAAAACCTCAATTTCATGATAAAAATAAGAAATGATCATAACAAGTCATTTTGGTCAATATCTTTAATAATGAAATGAGGTGTCATCATAAAATATATATGTTTTGTGACTATTTTTTATTTTATCATAAAAATTTGTCATTAAATAAAATATTTTAAAAATAAGAAAATAATTTTAGCACCAAAATTAATTTTAGTTAATTCACTAATGATGATTTTATACTTCGTTGCTAAAATTTGTTGTTTTAGTGATAATATCTTAAATGGTCATTGTAGATATAATCTTTAATGATAAAAGTTACAAAGTAATAATTAAAAGTCTGTGTTTTTAGTAACAATATATGATACTATCGTAATTTTAATGTCAAAATTGATGTGGGTCAAATGACTAATAATAATTTTATAATTCTTCAATAAAATCTATATCTTGAATGATAATAATTTAAAATAATCACTATATATATAACTTTTAATTCTAAGATGATAAAGTGGTTATTAAAACTCTATCTTTAGTGACGATATAATATATTGCCATATTTTTTATAATAAAATCAATATTGATCTATATATTAGTTATGATTTTATAATTCATCATTTAAACATATATTTTTAATGATAATAGTTTAAAATAGTCATTATATGTATATATTATTAATGATGAGACTATAGAATTGTCATTAAAAATCTATATTAGTACCAATACATTAAAATTTATTATTAATTTTTTGATGAAATTTTTGAAGCATTAAATATTTGTTTTCAACTTGATTTGATCTAATCTCTTTAATGAATAAGTTATATGAATCAAGGTAGTTTAACAATTAGAGCAAAATATTTTCTAGTATGAAATTTACTCTCAATATTACAGGCAACACACTACAATTAGGTAACAATTTAAGATGTAACTATTAAAAGCTTGCATGAAGACTAATTTAACCAAAAAATTGGATCATTAATCCAACTAGAGTTGCATTAAAATTATATAAAAATTAAAATTACATAAACAAAATATATAATACAAAGTATTCAAAATTATTATGTATTAAATACCATTACATATTAATTAAGTATAAATAAAAAGAATCATGAATTATTTACTTTAAAAGATTTTAGAAAAAAATATATGATTATAGAAATATGTTGAAATTAATGATATTTTTAAATATTTTAAATAAAATATTTTTAAAATATTATAAATAATAAAATGAATTTATTAATTTTATTTTTTTTGAAAAAATGATTAATATTTTTATTAAAATAATTAATTAGTAAAATATTTATCATAGTATTTTTGAAATGAGTATATTTTATGATGGGGGATGAATTAGATTTTTCAAAAATTAAAACCTAAGTAAGTACTGGTAGTGAAGTGTAGGTGAGTAGAAATATATACAGGAATTAAAATACCGAAAATAAGAGCTATGAATAAGAAGGCACGCATACAAAGATAAGAAATTTTTATGGTGGTTCGGTACTTCCAGTACCTACATCCACTCTCCAAGCCTTTTTTTGAAAATTTTCACTATAATTTTCTCCAAAGATTACAGCCATTTTTTTTTTTTCCGTCGAATTCACAAACCAAACTTTGCACTGATTAATTTCTCGGGCTCATAATCAAAATCTTACAAGCCAATCCTTAACTCAAAGGAATGTACTTCAATCCCAACTGACATAGACAAGAAGAAAACAAAATAAGGGACAATATAAGTATAGAAAACTCCTTGAAAGGAGCAAGAAAGAGCACTAATGTACTCAAGAAGGAGACATAAGGAATCTTAGAAAGCTTCAATGCTTGTCTGCTTGCTGAAAACCCAATGATTGATGGATTTACTTTAGGTGGTTAGAAAAATGAGCTCTCAAACCAAGACTTTTAGCTTTTCTCTCTTTTTGTTTCTTGATGACACTTGGAATATTCTTTGATTGATTTGTTGGGTTTATCCTTGATTTTGATAAATAACAAAATGTTGAGTACATATTTTGTACTAATGATTATTTGTAGTTATAAGTTTTCAGGAATCAAGCACCTCAAATTCTCAAAGTTAAAAGTATTATGGCACGCTTTGGCACAAAGCATTTTTCATGATTTGAGAAGTCTTCTCCATCCAAAAGAATACAAATAAGTTCAATTATTATTTATATATGTTGCATTTAAATTTCATGGCAAATCTTTATGTTTTTGGCATGTTTGGCACTTGTTTTTGAAAATTACAGAACCAAGTGTCGACACTTCAGCATTTGGCATGCAAAAATTTTTCATGGCATGCCAAGTGTCGACACTCAGAACTCAAGTGTCAACACTTGAAACTCAAGTGTCGACACTTAAGTTCCCAAGTGTCGACTCAAGGCCTGAGACTTTTCAAAAATATAGAACTTGCCTATGGAGAAATTTTTGTGTCAAGTGTCGACACCTATGAGTCAAGTGTTGACACTTGAAATTACAAGTGTCGACACCTGGAAGCCAAGTGTCGACACCTGACAGCCAAGTGTCGACACTCGGGTTCTGACAGCCTCAATAGAACCATTTTCTGATAGCATGAAATTGTGGTTTTTAGCTTCTAACGGTTAGTTCTTGATCCCTAACAGTCTAAAATAATTTTTTGGATGTTTTTCATGTATTTAAGCTTCACCAAACTCACTTATGAAGCAAGAGAAAAGAGGAAAGCAAGAAAATATCCAAGAGTTAAAGTTCTTCTTCAAGAACTCCACTTCCAAAAGCTAAAAAGGAGAGATTCTACTGAAAAAGCCTACATTCCTTTCATTTCATCTTTTCAAAAGTGTTCTTGAGAAGATTCCAAGTCAAGTCTCATCAAGCAATCATTCAAGAGCTTCAAAGATTACTCATCTACTCTAAGAAGAGAGTTTGATTGTGTTTAAATTCTTGTATTCTGAATTTATTCTTGTTTTGACCTAGCTTTCAAGGTTCTTGAAAGTAGGTTGTAAGGTTGTTGGTGAGCCAAAACCAACTAGGGATAACTTGTGAGCCCAAAGACAAAACAAGTGTAAAGGTTTGTTGGTGAGTCTTGGTGACAAAACCAACGTAGGTTTTGACTTATGAGCCTTGGAAAATAAGTCGACTATAACCTTTGAAGAGATTATAGTGGAAATTCCCAAGGGAAGCTTGGAGAGTGGACGTAGGTGCTTGGAGAGCATCGAACCACTATAAAACTTAGTGTTTGTGTGTGATTATCTCCTTTTTCTACTTGCTCTTTATTTCCTGCACTTTACTTATTGTTTTCCACTATATATATCTAAGTGCATTATCCACAAACACTACATGGCCTACACATAATTATTTTGATTTTTAAAAGACCCAATTCATCCCCCCTCTTGGGCTCTATCTCTAGGCAACAAGTGGCATCAGAGCGCTGGTACTCTCTTGTAGGTCCAAGGATCTTGAGTAAAAGATCATGGCAGACCCAATAGGTATGGGTGTTGTTGAAGGTCAAGCTTCAAATCGTCCTTCACTATTTATGGTACAAATTATATGTATTGGAAGACATGCATGCGTATATTCATTCAAGCCATTGATTATAATCTTTGGAGGACAATTGTCAAAGATCCTCATCAGCCTACTATGTTAATTAATGGCATTCCCACTCCCAAAATGGAAGATGATTGGGATGAGAATGACGTTAAGCAAATAGAGCTTAATGCTAAGGCTATGAATCTATTGTTTTGCTCATTAGATCCGAGTGAATTTAATAGAATTTCTAACTATCTCTCAGCTAAGAAAATATGGGACACACTTGAGATTATCCATGAGGGTACACACCAAGTGAAAATAACTAAAGTTAACATGCTCATTTACACATATGAAATGTTAAAAATGGAACCTACTGAATCTATAAGTGATATGTATACTAGGTTCACAAATATTGTGAATGGCATGAGAATCTTAGGCAAGAAGTTGCAAACTTCTGTTTGATGGCCGATAATGATGAGGTATTTTTCGAAACTAAAAATGAGTTCACTTTTGATGAACTACATGAGGTTTTTGATGAATTAGTTATTGAATTTCAAAAACTAAAGTTAAAGCATAAAGACTAAAAAAGCAAAACTTGGATTTAGTTAAAGCAAATGATAAGTTTTCAACTGAAAATGATTGCTTGCTTCTTCAAAATAAAAAGCTAAATGATAAAATTATTACTCTTGAAAAGGAAGTTTTGAAAAAGAAAAACTTTTCTGCATCTAATGAAAACTCCTCAAAATAAAATAAAGAGATTTTGGAAGAAAAAATAAAGTACAAAGAAGAACTTGAAAAGTTGAAACCATTTATTGAAAAATTTACATACAGTTCTGAAAAATTAAGCATGCTTTTAAATAATCAAAGGGCCATTTTTGACAAACCTTGTTTAGGTTTCAAAACTCAAAAGAAACAAAAAATTTTCAAGAATTTCTTTTTGCCTGCATCATCATCTATTACTTGCTATACCTGTGGTATTGTAGGACATAAATCTTACTTGTATAATAAAAGAAAATTAAGTAATGTTAACAAAGTTTGGGTTCCAAAAGGAACCATTACCACTAACCTGAAAGGACCTAAGATGACTTGGGTACCTAAAGTCTCCACCTAATTTTTATTGTAGGTGTGCCTTGCAACCAATAAAAGAAGGATGTGGTACATCGATAGCGGTTGCTCGAGGCACATGACCGAAGATGTGGAGCAGTTCTCATCACTTGAATATCAGAATGGTGGTAATGTAATATTTGATGATAATAGAAAGGACAAGATTGTCAGAATTGGTAAAGTCTATATCATCCCTTCTACTTACATTGATAATGTATTATATGTTGATGGTTTGAAACATAATTTACTTAGCATTAGTCAATTTTGTGATAAGGATTTCAAAGTTGTTTTCGAATCTTCAATGTGCATTGTTTCTAGTTTAGATGACAATGGCATTAAGTTCATTTGTCATAGGCCTGGCAATATTTATATGATTGATCTTGATGATGTTCCTGTTCAAAATGGTCAATGCCTAGTGGAAATGGAAGCCAAGATCAATGAAACTAGTTGGCTTTGGTATCATAGACTAGGACATGCTAGTATACATTTGATTTCAAAACTTAGCGAAAAAAATTTGATAAAAGATTTCCCAAAACTTAGTTTTGAAAAAGACAAGATTTGTAGTGCTTGCCAACTTGAAAAATAAACCAAATCATCTTTTAAACCAAAAAGAGTAGTCTCTACATCTAAACCCTTAGAGTTGCTTTATATGGACCTCTTTGGGCTAACTAGACATCTAGTTTGGGAGGTAAGAAGTACGATATAGTTATTGTAGACGATTTCTCACGTTTTACATAGATCATGTTTTTAGTACACAAGGATGAAATATTTTCTGCATTCATTAGATTTCATAAAAGAGTTTTAAATGAAAAATATGTTTCAATTGTATCTTTGAGAAGTGACCATGGAATCGAATTTGAAAAATCTGATTTTGATAAATTTTGTATTGAAAATGGCATTCATCACAATTTTTCTACACTTAGGATACCTCAATAAAATGGGATGGTAGAAAGAAAAAATAGAACTCTTGAAGAAATGGCACGCACCATGCTTTGCGAAAATAACCTACCTAGATATTTTTGGATGGAAGCCATAAACACTGCATGCTATGTTTTGAACCGTGTTTTAATCCGACCGATTTTAAAGAAAACTTCTTATGAGCTTTGGAAGGGTAGAAAACCTTCAATCAGATATTTTTGAGTTTTTGGATGCCATTGTTTCATCTTAAATAATGGTAAAGATAATTTAAGCAAATTTGATGCTAAGTTAGATAAGGGTATCTTTCTAGGCTACTCTACATCTAGCCAGGCATACAGGATCTTCAACAGAAGAGCTCTTATTGTTGAAGAATCCATACATGCTGTATTTGATGAATCTAACCAAAAATCTTCTAAAAAAGAAGATGTGCTTTATGATGAAATAGGTACTAAAAGAACTGAAGAGGTGAACAATAATGAAGAGCCTACCAAGGAACAAGAAGATGATCAAAACATTGAAAGAGGACAAGATCAAGAAAATGAGAATGCATCATTACCTGATCCTCTACCTAAAGAATGGAGGTATGCTCATGGACACCCCAAAGAACTTATCATTGGTGATCCATCTAAAGGTGTAAGTACTCGATCATATCTTAGAAATGTCTGTGATTATTTAGCATTTGTATCTCAAATAGAACCTAAAACTATTGAAGAAGTTGAAAATGATTGTAATTGGATTAATGCTATGCAAGATGAACTTAATCAATTTAAAAGAAATAATGTTTGGACTCTAGTAGATAGACCTTCAAATGTTTCAATTATTGGCACAAAATGGGTTTTTAGGATCAAACTTGATGAAAATGAAATTGCTATAAGAAATAAAGCTAGACTAGTTGCCAAAGGATACAATCGGAGGAAGGGATTGATTTTGATGAAACCTTTGCTCCTGTTGCTAGACTTGAGGCAATTAGGCTACTGTTGGCTTTTGCTTGTTTTATGGATTTTAAATTATTTCAAATGGATGTCAAAAGTGTCTTTTTAAATGGTTTTATTGAAGAAGTGGTTTATATTGAACAACCACCCGGTTTTGAAAATCATGAATTTCCAAACCATGTTTTTAAACTTTATAAAGCTTTGTATGGTTTGAAACAAGCTCCAAGAGCTTGGTATGATCATTTAAGTTCTTTCTTGCTCAAAAATGATTTTACTAGAGGTAATGTTGATACTACTATGTTTTTGAAAAAGAAGAATTATGATCTTTTAGTAGTACAAGTGTATGTGGATGATATTATATTCAGTGCTACTAACGAATCTCTTTGTCAAGAGTTTGCAAAGTTAATACAGGGTGAGTTCGAGATGAGCATGATGGGAGAACTTAACTTCTTCCTCGGACTCTAGGTAAAGCAAATCAAAGAGGGAATTTTCATCAACCAAGCTAAGTATATAAAAGATATTCTGAAGAAGCTTGGGATGGAGAACACCAAGCCTTTTGGTACACCAATGAGCTCCTCTTGTAAGCTTGACAAAGGCGAATCAGGTAAATTCGTTGACCAAAAGCTTTATAGAGGAATGATAGGCTCATTGCTATACCTAACTGTTAGTAGGCTAGATATTATGTCCAGTGTTTGTATATGTGCAAGATATTAGTTTGCCCCTAAAGAGTCTCATCTTTTAGCTGTTAAGCACATACATAGATATCTGTCTGGCACAATTGATATTGGTCTTTGATACTCTAGAGATTCTTCATTTGAATTGATTGCCTATTCTGATGCTGACTTTGCTGTGTATAACTTGATCGTAAAAGTACTAGTAAAACTTGTTAGTTTCTTGGAGTTAATTTGATCTCATGGAGTAGCAAGAAATAGAATTCGGTTGCTCTATCTACGGCGAAAGCCAAATATATAGTAGCTGGAAGCTGTTGTGGTCAAATCCTATGGATCAAACAACAACTCGAAGATTTTGGCATTAAACTAATTAAGACACCCATAAAATGTGATAATACTAACGCAATCAACCTAACTAAGAATCCTGTACAACATTCAAGAAGTAAATACATTGAAATAAGACATCATTTCATAAGAGACCATGTATAAAACTCTAATGTGATACTTGAATTTGTGTGTACTGATGATCAACTAGCTGATGTGTTTACCAAACCCTTGAGTGAAGAGAGATTTTGTATGATTAGAAGAGAGTTAGGAATCATTGACCCTTTCTCTTAGAACTCTCTCAAATTTCCACCCTACCCATTTTTTTGCTCAAAATCAGTTTTATTGAGTCCCAAAAACCTTTTAAAACATCTCTTGATTTTTTGAAAATTTTTCTGATTTTTCTTGAAAATTTCTTGGCCAAGTGTCGACACTTGGATTTTGCGAAGTGTCGACACCTGACCAAGTGTTGACACTTGAGAAACTTGAAGTGTCGACACTTGCAAAAATTTCAGGTTTTTTAGGGCAAGTCCAAACCATTTTGTATTTTATTTCCCTCCTTTTCCAAGTGCCTTAGTCGTCCCCTACCATCCTCTAACCTCCAAAACAGTCAATTTCCCCCATTACCCCTTCGTTTCAAGGTATTTCTCTCCCTCTTCTCTCTCATTCAAACTATAAATCCATGTTTTCTTTAATTTCATCCATTTTATTTCATTTAAATCTTATTTTTCATAGTTTTTGGATCATTTTTGCCTTCCCAATCTATGGTAAACCATTTTGTCGCTGTTTTTTCTTGGATTCTTCCCTATTTTGGACCGGTTCCTCACCTCAAACTTTGGCTTTTACCTTGTTTTGTACCGATTTACTGTTGCATTGAGTGTTCTTGGCCGAAAACCCTATTTTTTCTTGGATTTGAGTTCAGATTTCTTGGATTTCTCTTTTTTAGATGGATTATGTGTCTGATTTTACAATTTTTGCCTCATTTTGCCCCTCATTTCACTCGATTTCACTGTTGGATGGAAGTTTTTGGGCCAAAATCAACCATTTGATGTTTTTCCCTTATTTTAACCGATTTTCTACCATTTAAAATTTTAATTTCACTCGGCATTATTCGATTTCATAGTTTTTGACTATTTTCCTCAACTTTTTACCTTCCGATTTCATGTTTACGATTAATCCCAAACCTAAATAAATCCATTTGATTTCATTCCAAACCCTAGTTATTTTTCTTCAAATTAGTGTCATTTTAAACAAACCAAGTCCTGTTTTCCCTTTCTTTCAGTCACATTCTTAGCCGAACCACTATTTTTGACTTGCTTTCCTATGTCTTCCTTAAACCAATCTATATTCCTTAAGTTCTGCCCTTTTCTTCCTTCCCTTTCTTCCCTCAGCCTGATAGACATGGGACCTAGGAAGAGATTGGCAGTGAAGAGGAAGTTTGGACAGAGTTCAGTAGAAAGGAGATCAAAGGTCAGGCATGACAGTGGATAGACCAGTAGTTCAGCAGTCCCTAGATCACCCACTGCAGAAAGGATGGCAGGGAAGGCAGTCACTGCTGGCAGGTGGATAGATCTTGAGTTCTTTGACAGGCAGCACTTTCACATTCGACAGACAATTTTTGATGCTAGGTTGGTACCCTTCTGTACCATGCAAGAGAGGTACTATCCACATTTGGTGCTGGAGTTTTATGGAGGTCTTGATTGTCGTTGTCTATTGTGGAGCATTACAGTCAGAGGTATACATATTCCACTATCTAAGGAGGTTTTGAGTCAAGTCTGGGAGATCCCTCACCAAGGGATTTCTATCTTTACTGTTAAGGATAGAGAGGAGGCGTTCCGATGCATCCTAGAGAGAGAGGATGTTCGTGGCATGACTATGGTCACCACGAACCTGCTATCAGTTGAGATGCGCCTGCTCCATCACATCACAGTGCAGATTCTGCTCCCGAAGACTGGCAGGTTTGACTTTATCATGGAGCAGGAGCTGATGCTCACGGTGAGCTTGAGTCAGAGGACTCAGATAGATGTTCCATCATTGATGTTAGCCCAGATAAGAGACGCAGTGACATAGAGGAGGCACTACTTGCCATACGGGATGGCTCTCACTCATCTTTTTCGAGCTTACAAAGTTCCTTTGGAGGGGGAGACCTCCAAGGAGATGCTTCACACGGATATCTATGATGAGAGATCTCTCCACCGTATGGGATATAGACTGGTCGCTGGATGCTGGGTTCATAGGGAGTCTGGTCAAGAGCCAGACGAGGAGGATGAGTTGAGAGAGGTCGAGACCGGGCTATTAGGGCCAGTTGGTACACCTTCCCATGTTGGACCGGTATCAGAGACTAAGCCGGTCACTCCTGTAGCCACCCATTTTGCTCCTCCTCCATCCTCTACTGATATATCATTTGAGGAGCATGCTTGCCAGTAGTTCACAGAGATGAGGAGTGAGGTCGTTGGATTGGGAGTTCGCACGACTCAGTTACGTATTGAGATTGAGGGCCTTAGAGCCCATACTGCTATGGAGCACACTAAGATGCGTCGCACCATGGAGGCGAGATTCGCTCATATTGAGGATTTACTTAGATCCCTTCTACCTCCAGCAGCTCCTGCGGCTTCACATGATAATGCTGATGATGATGACTACCAGGATGGACACGATGATATAGTCAGTGGTGGTGACCGAGTTGATGGGAGTGATGATAGAGCGATTGATATTATTGATGATGACAGTGACAGCGACAGTGATGGTGGTGTAGATGGCTATGAGATGGTCAGCCGAGAGCCACAGACTCCTGCTATTCCTTCGCTGATCCGAGTGACACATTGATCTCCACTACTCCTATGTTCATCACACCCACTAAGACTCTTCCACCTCCTTCTACTCGATCTTCTAGGATTGTACCCTGCATAGGACCCTCTACTAGGACTAGGAGCCATGGTATTATGAAGACTCCTAGGGGTCTAGCTTATAGGTCCAAGATTACCGGCCCCATATCTTTTGAGATTCCATTGGATGACGATTAGCCTAACAGATGTTTATTCTGTTGTTGTTATCATCCATGTTTCATGCATATATACTACATTTTATGTTGTGTGTTTCAGTGTTGCTGATTGATTCAATAAATTTTGTACTGAAAACATTCTTATATATATATTCCATTTTTGTGCTTACATTGATTGAATTCACTTGTTTAAATTTTACATTGATAATATTGACTTTGAAACCCTACTCTTAGGCTTTGATACCTGTTTATTTTTGGAAAATTAAACCTTGTATGAGCTCTAATACCTTCTTTGTCTAAATGCATTTATCGAGGGGGAGCTTACTCCTTTTACTATTTAATGATTGACAAAAAGGGGGAGTAGGATATATAAAGTTTTCAAATTTTATACTTCAATTAAAACTTGCTTTGATATGAAATGTTCTAAAATAATCTGACACAAAATGTTTCACCAAGGGAAAGAGTAAATGTAGTTTACTTGCTTAAATTATACCTCTCATCTATTAAAATTGTGTTGTATGAGCTTGAGATCATGTTCATCAAGTATCATATCTAAAAATTGAATTTGAATGTTTATGTACTCAAGGTTTTATCATCATCAAAAAGGGAGAGATTGTTGGGTTTACCCTTGATTTTGATGAATAACAAAATGTTGAGTACATATTTTGTACTAATGATTATTTGTAGTTAAAAGTTTTCAGGAATCAAGCACCTCAAATTCTCAAAGTTAAAAGTATTATGGCATGCTTTGGCACAAAATACTTTTCATGATTTGAGAAGTCTTCTCTATCCAAAAGGATACAAATAAGTTTAATTATTGTTTATATATGTTGCATTTAAATTTCATGACAAATCTTTATATTTTTGGCATGTTTGGCACTTATTTTTGAAAATTGCAGAACCAAATGTCGACACCTGGGAGCCCAAGTGTCGACACCTGGGAGCCCAAGTGTTGACACTTCAGCATTTGGTATGCAGAAATTCTTCATGGCGTGCCAAGTATCGACACTCAAAACTCAAATGTCGATACCTGAAACTCAAGTGTCGACACTTAAGTTTCCAAGTGTCGACTCAAGGCCTGAGACTTCTTGAAAATACAGAACTTCCCTATGGAGAAATTTTTGTGTCAAGTGTCGACACCTGTGAGTGTGAGTCAAGTGTCGATACTTGAAAGTTCAAGTGTCGACACCTGAAAGCCAAGTGTCGATACCTGAAAGCCAAGTGTCCCGATACCTGACAGCCAAGTATCGACACTCGGGTTCTGATAGCCTTAACAGAACTATTTTTTGATAGCATGAAATTGTGGTTTTTAGCTTCTAACAGTTAGTTCTTGATCCCTAATGGCCTAAAACAATTTTTTGGATGTTTTTCATGTATTTAAGCTTTACCAAACTCACTTATGAAGCAAGAGAAAAGAGGAAAGCAAGGAATTATCCAAGAGTTAAAGTTCTTCTTCAAGAACTCCACTTCCAAAAGCTAAAAAGGAGAGACTCCGCTGAAAAATCCTACATTCCTTTCATTTCATCTTTCCAAAAGTATTCTTAAGAAGATTCCAAGTCAGGTCACATCAAGCAATCATTCAAGAGCTTCAAAGATTCCTCATCTACTCTAAGAAGAGAGTTTGCTTGTGTTTAAATTCTTGTATTCTGAATTTATTCTTGTTTTGACCTAGCTTTCAAGGTTCTTGAAAGTAGGTTGTAAGGTTGTTGGTAAGCCAAAACCAACTAGGGTTAACTTGTGAGCCCAAAAATAAAACAAGTGTAAAGGTTTGTTGGTGAGCCTAGGTGACAAAACCAACGTAGGTTTTGACTTGTGAGCCTTGGAAAACAAGTCGACTATAATCTTTGGAGAGATTATAGTGGAAATTCCCAAGAAGAGCTTGGGAAGTGGACGTAGGTGCTTGGAGAGCACCGAACCACTATAAAACTTGGTATTTATATGTGATTATCTCCTTTTTCTACTTGCTCTTTATTTCCTGCACTTTACTTATTGTTTTCCACTGTATATATCTAAGTGCATTATCCACAAATACTATACTGATGCGGGACTAATATGCATGCAATTATTTTTGTATGTTTTATATATGGGGTTAGGTGATTAATTCTCGAATTTCATATCAAAATTAGTTGTAGGGAATTATGTATGAAATTTTGAAGTCAAGCATGCATATTAGAACCTAGAAAAGTATTAAAGAAGGATCGCCAGGGCTGAGAAGCCTCGGTTAGGGCAAGTTCTCCTACAATATAATTACTGGAGGTAGAGGGGATGTACCTGACAACGTTTGAAGTGCCCGGTGAAGATCGTAGCGAAGGGATCTCTCGTTCCTCGATGGATGCGGCCTGGAAAATCGAGCCAGAGTCCCGCGGATACCCGGCTTTCTGATCGGTGGTCCGATTGAGGCTTGGCTGGAGTCATTGGATTTGTAGGAACTCGGGGACCTGCAAACAACCTATCAGGGGTTAGAAAACTCACTAGGGAACAAAGAAATAAAAGAAAACAGCAAAGAAAAGGTGTCTTTTGAAGTGGGCGGCCAGGGTTCTGGAAGGTTGGCTGGTGGCAGGAAGATGGTTGCAGCACCGAGAAGAAGAAAACTCTCAAACCCCTTTATACACGCAGCAGGGTAACACTCAAAGCAATAGAAGAACTCAAGGTTTATTTCATATATCAAAATCAAGTTTTATACAAGAGACTAGGGTCCCTTAAATAGACCCTTAACCTTGGGCCCCAAGTAAGGGCACTTTAGACTTTACATAGGACTCCTTCTCCCTTTCAAACCCTAACTAGGAATATAAGGCAACATAGGTAGAAAATCCCACACAAATTGCTCTCCCTCTCCTTGTCTTGGTCGGCCAAGGGGGTGACCATAAGTGGCCGACCAAGAGGAGGGTCACCATAAGAGATGGCGCCCTAATTCCTTCATGGGCCTAGGCTAGCCTAATTTCCTTCCGGCTAGTTCAGGGCTTCAAGTTTGTGCTTGTTTTAATTTTCTCCTCCTGGGATCTTTAAGTCTTCAAGCTGGGTTGGACTTGGGCTCAACTTCCATGTCTTCAATCAGGTTAGACTTGGTCTTCACTTGTATGATGTGGTTTTGTGTCTTCGATATGCTTGGACAGGACTCAAAAACATAAACTTAGCTCGACATGAGCTGACTAATACTGAACTGAACTAGCTCAACATGAGCTGACTAATTACAGGACTCAAATAAAAATAACTCAGCTGGACTAAACTTTATTATAGTGGACTTGAATGACAATTAAGTGATCCACAGAGGGTTTAGAAGTCTCTGCCTTATTCTGGTGCCTTTGGTGTCCACACCAATTCTCCCGGGGTGGGAGGAACTCGATCCCGTCGAGTGAAGATCAGACTGGCTCACATATCTCTCGAGAAGGTCTGGGTTGAGGTGTTGCAAGTCCTCTCGAGAAATCCATGAATCGTGCAACTCTGGCCTGCCTTGCCATCGGACCAAGAAGCATTGATAGTCATAGCCCCGGGTCGTGATGGCTTGATCATCCAGGATACGCTCGATCCATTCTCCTCTCTGAGGCCAATTTATTAGTGGACACTCTGGGTTAGGGTCACTCACAATGAAAAGGAATAGGTCCAAAGGCCTCATTAGGTATCGCTGCCAGTTCCCTATACTCAACCAGGTCTGTAATATTAAAGGTAGAACTAATGTCCATATTCGAAGGCAAGTCTAACACATAGGCATTTGATCCAATCCTTCTCTATCACTTTAAAAGGTTCGGCTCTGCGAGCATGAAGCTTCTTTTAGGCCTAAGCCTAACCAAGATAGAATCCACAACATCAAATTCTTTGACCCTTGTTCGGGAATTAGCCAGTTGTTTTAAGATTAGTGCGGGTGGTGAACATGCTAGGCACATGCAGACTCCTAACAAGATAATGCAAAGGACTCAAACCTACACCTAACTGACTCGACTAAAGAGGTTTATTAGGTCTTAACTACCACTTGGGCATGGGGGCATGAGTCGTGGTTGATGGATGACCTGTAGAAGAAAATTTGCTAGTAACTCCTAATAGGTGCCAGAGGGTCTGCCAAAAGTAAGTAGCAAATAGGATGGGCTCTATGGATCCTTACAACCTAGTCCTCAACAAAATGTAACATAATAGTTCTAGACACATGAGAAGACTCAGGAAAGGGTAGGAAATAGGAAGTGGGTTCAGAATTAGTCTGGTAGGGTGGAGAAAAAGGTTCCGGGTTAGTTGGATAAAGTAGAATAAAAGAAGGCATGTCAGGGACGAATCCTAGACTAATGAGGCTAACCTTATGGGGTTGTAGTATATCTATGGGCAAGAAAAGGTCCATGCTATGGAAGGATGGGTCAATAATTTCTGAGAAGAAATCTTCAATAGGAATGGCAGGAAGGGATTCATCCTGAGGGCAATGGGTTAAGTAAGCCAAATCCTGAATAAAGTCTTCTTGTTCATGGAATTTAGGAATAGGCTCTACAATTAGATCCTTTTCTAGTGTTTCCTCAGGTAAAATCCTAGTATCAGAGTTCTCTTCCTCTAATTGTTCTTCCACTATAGCTTTAGGTTGGATGTGGTCAGGGTCAACTAGCTCTGGGTTGGTTTCTACCTGGGTACCTACTGGGTCAGCTAATTCTAGGTCTACTAAAGGTGTCTCCTCTTCTCCTTCATACTCATCCACTAGGCTCGCATCAGCTTCATACACTTTCGCGTTAATGTAAGCCTTGTCAATCTCAGGAATGGCTGGAAAAGGTTGGCTAGGAAAAAATTGGCTAGGTCCTGGTTTCTGATTATGGATACTAATCCTAGTAGGTTCAGGTTGCCTAAGGGGTAGTGGCTCACTACTGGGCTCATATTTAGGGGTACTAATCCTATGGGGTTCAAGTTGACTAAGGGAAACCTGACTAGTACTAGATTGATACCTAAGGGTTATGGGCTCCCTAGGCTAATAGGACAAGGGTGCAGATCTATGGGTCATGGGATTATAAGATCTAGGGTCATAGGATTTGGATTCAGCTCTATGGGTCTTAGGTCTACTGGACTCATTGGATATGGGTTCGTAGATTCTAGAGTCAGAGGATTTGGAGTCATAAGATTTATAGGTTATGGGTATACTAAGCTTATAGGGAGAGGGTAAATAGGATCTATCTTTCTGGTCTACAAAATCCTGATTTGGTCTTCTAGGACTAACCTTAGGGATTGGGTCATGACGATGGGCTCTCCTAGGTTCAGCCTCAAGGTATGGATCAGGGTTTAGGGTCCTCCTAGGTTCAGTATCATAGTATGGGTCATGACGATGGTCCGATTGAGGCTTGGTTGGAGTCGTTGGATTCATAGGAACTCAGGGACCTGCAAACGACTTGTCAGGGGATAGAAAACTCACTAGGGAACAAAGAAATAAAGAAAAACAACAAAGAAAAGGTGTCTTTTGAAGTGGGCGGCCAGGGTTCTGGAAGGTTGGCTGGCGGCAGGAAGATGGTTGCAGCACCGGGAACAAGAAAACTCTCAAACCCCTTTATACACACAGCAGGGTAACACTCAAAGCAATAGAAGAACCCAAGATTTATTTCATATAACAAAATCAAGTTTCATACAAGAGACTAGGGTCCCTTAAATAGACCCTTAACCTTGGGCCCCAAGTAAGGGTACTTTAGACTTTACATAGGACTCCTTCTCCCTTTCAAACTCTAACTAGGAATATAAGGTAACATAGGTAGAAAATCCCACATAAATTGCTCTCCCTCTCCTTATCTTACTTGGCCAAGGGGGTGACCATAAGTGGCCAACCAAGAGGAGGGTCACCATAAGAGATGGCACCCTAATTCCTTCCTAGGCCTGGGCTGGCCCAATTTCCTTCCGGCTGGTTCAGGGCTTCAGGTTTGTGCTTGTTTTAATTTTCTCCTCCTGGGATTTCAAGTCTTCAAGCTGGGTTGGACTTGGACTCAACTTCCATGTCTTCAATCAGGTTGGACTTGGTCTTCACTTGTATGATGTGGTCTTGAGTCTTCGCTATGCTTGGATAGGACTCAAAAAAATAAACTTAGCTCGACATGAGCTGACTAATACTTAACTAAACTAGCTCAACATGAGTTGACTAATTACAGGACTCAAATAAAAACAACTCAGCTGGACTAAAATTTATTACAGTGGACTCGAATGATAATTAAGTGATCCACAGAGGGTTGAGAAGTCTCTGCCTTATTCTGGTGCCTTTGGTGTTCGCACCATACACGGCCTGCACATAATTATTTTAATTTTTAAAAGATCCAATTCACCCCCCCTCTTGGACTCCATTTCTGGGCAATATGATTGCTGATAGTTATTATCTTAAATGAGGTTCGTTGCCTTTAAGAATGTTGACTCTGGTCTTGATTTTGATGATTGACAAAATGTTTAAGTATATATGAGTACTAATAGTATTTTAAGTGTATTTCTCAGATCTTAGTACTCAACCATGTTGAATGAAGAAATGCTTGTATTTCAGTTGAAAAAGTCCTTAAATTAATGAAAAATCAAATATATGGACTTTGGAATTAATATGAAAGGACTTGAAGAGGTTAAAGTTTCAATTTGAAGATGGTTCAGCAAGGCCGGCACGACAAAATTTCAGTGGCACGCTTCAGAGGTCGACACCAGAGGTCAACACCTGTTCAGAGGTCAACACCAGAGGTCAACACCTGTCCAGAGGTCGACACCAAAGGTCAACACCTATCCAGAGGTCGACACCAGAGGTCGACTCATAGCCTGAGAATTCAAACTGGGCAGAACTATGGTTTTCTGGATTTTTGCCTAAGATAAACTGGAGGTCGACTCATGAGGTCGACACTTGATCCAGAGGTCGACTCATGAGGTCAACTCATGGCATAACGGCTAGTTTTTCTGAACTTTTGATTTGATTTCTAACGGCCATAAACGGCCATATTTTTGATTCTAACGGTCTTGTGGAGTTGTTTCAGCTTGAATGAGGTATTTAACCTCCACTAAACTTCAAAAAAGACATGGAGACAAAGTGAAAAGGATTAGAGTAAAAGTAAAAAGCCTTCAATCAATTCCAAGCCAAAAAGAGTGAGAAAACCAAGAGATTCCTTAGCCAAAAGCTTTCCATCTTTGAGGAATCCAATTTTCAAGTGTTTGGCATTTAGTGAAGTCCAAAGATTCCAAGAGAAAGGCTTGAAGAGTCTCCATCAAGAGCTACATCGAATTACTTTTTGCTCAAAAGGAGTTTGTCTTGTTTTTATTCATTGTATTCATATTTTATTTGTGGTAGGCTAGTTTCAAGAGAATTTGAAACTAGTGTGAGGTTTGTTGGTGAGCCAATTGACAAAACCAACTAGGGTTGCTTGTAAGCCCGAAGCCAAAACAAGTGTGTGAGGTTTGTTGGTAAGCCAATTGATAAAACCAACTAGGGTTGCTTGTAAGCCCGAAGCCAAAACAAGTGTGTAAGGTTTTGACTTGTGAGCCTGGTAAAACAAGTCGGCTGTAATCTAAAGATTATAGTGAAAATTCCCAAGTGGAGCTTGGAGAGTGGATGTAGGTGCTAGGTGCACCGAACCACTATACTTCTTGTGTGTTTGCATTGCTTTACTCTTTATCTTCTTTTGCTCTTTAATTGTTGTTTTATTTCATTGCTTCCGTTGCACAATTACTTGAGCACTATCACTCTTCACCTTTGAACTTGATAGCACATATATTGCTTTAATTTTTAAAATACCCAATTCACCCCCCCTCTTGGGCACCATATCTGGGCAACAAGTGGTATCAGAGCTCGGTGCTCTGATTGAAAATCTAACGATTTTGAGCTAATGATTATGGCAACCCTTATAGGTATTAGTGTTAGACCACCATTTTTCAATGGCATAAATTACACATTTTGGAAAACTCGCATGCGCATCCATATTCAATCTATTAGTTATCATCTTTGGAAAACCATTGTTAGTGGTCCTCATATTCCTTCTATTTTGGTTAATGGCATTTCCATTCCAAAGCTCGAAGAGGATTGGAATGAATATGACATTAAACAAATTGAACTCAATGCTAAAGCAATGAACTTGCTTTATTGTGCATTGGACTTAAATGAATTTAATAGAGTTTCTACATGCACATCAGCGAAGAAAATATGGGACACACTTGAAGTTACTCATGAGGGTACTCTTCAAGTGAAGAACACTAAAATTAATTTGCTTATACATTCTTTTGAAAATTTTGAAATGATGCATTATGAATCTATATCTGATATATTTTCAAGATTTATGACTATTATTAATGAATTAAAAAGTCTTGGCAAAATCTATACTAATGCTAATTTGGTGAACAAAATTCTTAGATCCTTGCCAAAATCATGGGATCCAAAGGTGACGGCGATCCAAGAAGCTAAAGATGTAGAAACCTTACCTTTGGAGGAGCTTATCGGTTCACTCATGACCTATGAGTTGAACTTATGGCAAAGGATAGTGAAAGCTGATACAGAAAAGAAAATAATAGCTCTCAAGGCCAAAAAGAAATTCAAGGCAATGATGGCAACTTGGAGCGATAGCGAAGATTCAAATACGGATGATGAAGTTGCCCATCTTTGTTTCATGGCAAATGAGAAAAAGGTATGTGCTAAAAATAATTATGATTTTACCTTTAAAGAATCACATGATGCATCTAATGATCTTGTGCATGAATACAGATTGCTAAAAATTGAGCACAAGAAATTAAATAGGCATGTAGATTCATTTTCTCTTGACAACACCAATCTTGCAAATAAAAATGATGATTTAAATGCCAAGATTGATATTTTGAAAAATGAAAAGAATAATTTTTCTAAAGAAAAAGAATTTTTAGAAAAAGAAAATGTTATTTCAAAAGATTTATGTGAAAAAGTTTTTAATAAGAAAAATATTTTGATTGAAGAAAAGAAGCAAAAACTCTTGAAGAACTTCAATATTCCTGCTTCTTTCAATTCTTCTTATAAATGTGGTTTCAATGCTTATCCTTCTAGATTAAGAAAAGTTTGGGTTCCAAAAGGAACCATAATTACTAATCATAAAGGACCCAAGAAAGTTTGGGTACCAAAAATGTCCACTTAATTTGTTTTGCAGGAATGTCTTGCAACCCAACATGAAGAAAGGAAGTTCTTGAAAAGAGGTTGTACAAGACAATTTAAAGAAGTAGACAAGCTATATTTTGGACTAAATGGTAAAAGGAAGGATTATGTATATTGGTAAATTCTAAACATCTCCTTCCATAATTAAAATTGTAGATTAATTTTTATTGCATCAATTACTTTGAAAAATTATTTTAAATAGTTAATTAGAATCAAGTTTGGACTTATCATCATTGGCTATGATCATGAACTTTTTGGTGTTGATGAATTTCATGCTATCATGATTAAATTTATGATTGTAAGACCTTCACTTGATTTTGATTAATGTATTTCATGAAAAATACTTTTAAAGATGCATATTGATTTGAAAAATATTTTAATTGATTGATTAGAATCAAGCTTAGACTAATAATCATTTGTTGTGATCATGACCATTTTGATGTTGTTGGATTTCAAGCTCTCATGGTCAAACTTGTGATTATTAGATCTTCACTTGATTTTGATTAATATAGTTTCTAAATTATTTCAAGTGAAATGCTATGATTTATATGTTTTTTTTTTTGGCATCTATGCATAATCTAGAAATGATTTGGATCAAGTATAGAACTAGTAGTTAAGGGTTACTTTTAAGAAGAAGGTATGCTTATTGACAAACCCTTGCTCTAATAGCTAGACTTGATATCGTATTACTTCTAGCATTTGTATGGATATCAAATCATCTTAAAATGAATTTGAAATAATGCTAAACGTTTTTATGCGATATAAATGCTTTGTATTTTGAAAATCATGAATATCTTGAAAATTTTCAAATCTTGATGCATAAGCTTTCATGTTTTATTCCTGAAATAAATGCATATTTTTAAAGGAGGAATAACATTCAGGGGGAGCATCCAAAGATTTGTTATCATATTTGATGCTTTGAATATCTTGTTGATATCATGCTTTGCTTATATTGCTCTGATACTCCTTCTTGTTTTCAAATCTAATTCTTTAGAGGAGTTACATTCAAATGGTATCATATTCTATTGGCATCAAAATTTTTTTTATAAGAATTCATAGTAACCGCTTCAGATTGGGTTAGTCACCATGGCCGTCCGGTCATAGGAGATAAGTAGGGCTTAAAGACCCTCTCTTCCCATTCAACGGGCTCTCTTATGACGTGTAGGGGTGCCGCTGTGACCTTATCCCATGAACAAGTAAGGCGAATGGATAACATACATCAAATCATTTCTTGCATGTGCTTACATTCTTTGGTATCTTGTTCAATTTATATCATATTCAATTGATATCATAAATATTTGATTTCATGCATTGATTTTGATGACCTACTTGCTATTCTTTCCAACTTCATTCCCACTTTGTATTGCCTTTCACCCTTTTTCATGATGTCTAAAAGGGGGAGAAAATTGTTAAGTATGAAAAGGGGAAGATTGGATAAACATGAAAAATCTTTTGAGAAATGAAAGAAAGTGCAAAAGGGGGAGAAGAATGTAAAATATTTTTATCTAAAGGAAAGAATTAGTAAGAAGAAGAAATTTTGAAAATTTTAAATTTTTTTTGCATATTTTAAAAAATATTTTTGAAGATTTTTGGATCATATTTTGAGGGGGAGCTTGGTGCTTATTGTTTTGAGCTTACATGTTTATCTTATTGTTAATCTTTTTAAGCTTACCCTATTAATATACTTAAAGGTTTTGTCATCATCAAAAAGGGGGAGATTGTTGACTCTGGTCTTGATTTTGATGATTGACAAAATGTTTAAGTATATATGAGTACTAATTGTGTTTTAAGTGTATTTCCCAGATCTTAGTACTCAACCATGTTGAATGAAGAAATGCTTGTATTTCAGTTGAAAAAGTCCTTAAATTAATGGAAAATCAAATATATGGACTTTGGAATTAATATGAAAGGACTTGAAGAGGTTAAAGTTTCAATTTGAAGATGGTTCAGCAAGGCCGGCACGGCAAAATTTCAGTGGCACGCTTCAGAGGTCGACACCAGAGGTTAACACCTGTTCAAAGGTCGACACCAGAGGTCAACACCTGTCCAGAGGTCGACACTAGAGGTCGACTCATAACCTGAGAATTCAAACTGGGCAGAACTATGGTTTTCTGGATTTTTACCTAAGATAACCTGGAGGTCGACTCATGAGGTCGACTCATGGCATAACGGCTAGTTTTTCTGAACTTTTGATTTGATTTCTAACAGCCATAAACGGCCATATTTTTGATTCTAACGGTCTTGTGGAGTTGTTTCAGCTTGAATGAGGTATTTAACCTTCACTAAACTTCAAAAAAGACATGGAGACAAAGTGAAAAGGATTAGAGTAAAAGTAAAAAGCCTTCAATCAATTCCAAGCCAAAAAGAGTGAGAAAACCAAGAGATTCCTTAGCCAAAAGCTTTCCATCTTTGAGGAATCCAATTTTCAAGTATTTGGCATTTAGTGAGGTCCAAAGATTCCAAGAGAAAGGCTTGAAGAGTCTCCATCAAGAGCTACATCGAATTACTTTTTGCTTAAAAGGAGTTTGTCTTGTTTTTATTCATTGTATTCATATTCTATTTGTGGTAGGCTAGTTTCAAGGGAATTTGAAACTAGTTATTTCTAACCATTGAAGAATGAAACATAGCCATTAGGAACAAGATAAGGCTAAGCTAAACTTTCTAAAATAGTAGCTGTTATGCCTATCAGTAGCCTTCGAGTCAACTTAGATTCTTGTCAAGTTGACTCGAATCACTTTCAAGTTAGCTCAGTTCTCTATTGAGTTGGCTCAGTCTTTTTTCTCTAAAATATAACTTTTTTGTTATCCACTTTTGAGTTGACTCAGTTCTGTCGAGTCAACTCAAGGTCCATCTGAGTTAACTCAAGGTCTATTTGAGTCAGCTCAAAGAATAGCCTTCAAAAATTAGCTTTCTATATCCTAGGCTACCCCTATCGAGTCGACTCCAATTTTTCTCAAATAAGCTCAGTAGCATGCCAATTGAAACTATAATACCAAGTTGAAACTCTTCGATACATGGCTAAAATTTGATTTTCCATAAGTTTTGAGAGTTTAAACCTCAACACACCTATTTCTTTATAAAGTCCATTGGCTTTTCACAAATATTTGGTCTTCAAAACTCAAATTTTGAATTGATTGATGTTACCCTTATCTTTTCCTAAAACATTGACTTGTGTAGTTCATTAGTAATATTATATACTCAAATATTAAATTATTGATCAAAATCAATCCATGGGGCCAACAACCGGCCTACTAAGAAGGAAGTCAGAAAGATCTCTTGAGGGGAAGAGTACATCTCGAAGAGGCCAAGAGTAGAGGGAGGAGAAGACAATGTAATCACTTTGTCTGACAGGGACTTGCATGGGGTCCATAACCCCAACAATGATGTCGTATTTATGATGATAGCAAAATACAATATAAAAAGAATCTTAATTGATAGTGGAAGCTCAGCTGATATCCTTTCTTATGATACTTTTGTTTAGATAAATTTATCTTTGAATTGTCTCAAACCGATTTCCATACCTTTAGTTGGCATCATTGGAAACTTAGTCAGAGTTGAAGGTAAAATCCCCTTTCTTGTCATTGTAGGAACTTTGCCCTGGCAAAGCACAGTCTTCATGACTTTCATAGTAATTTGCTTACCTTTGGCATACAACATCATCCATTGATGGCCTGGGTTGAATCTATTGGATGCTATCATCTCAACTAAACACCTTCTCATCCACTTCTCGATGAAGTATGGAGTTGGCAAGATGCACAAGGACCAATAGTTAGCCCGATAGTGCTTTTAGATGGTGCAAAGGGTATAAAGGGCCAGTAAGGTGTCAACTATGGAGCAATTAGACCAGAGGGAGCCAAAGAGGTGAACTAGCAAAGCAACTACTTTCCTTCCCGTTGAGAGATGATTTAGTGAAGTTGGTCCAAATTAGAGCTCTCCTACCCATTGAAGAAAGGATCCGACTATTGGATTTCTTGCAAAACAATTCTAACATTTTTGCTTGGTTGGCTTTAGATATGCCTAGAATCCCTGTAGAGGTAATAATCCATAAATTGAACATCGACCCTAAGTATAAGCTAATCTAATAGAGTAAGAGATGCTTCACCCCTAATTGTTCTCACTTGGTCGGCCACCCTTTTCTCTCTATTTAAATTTAAGTTCTCCCATCTCAATAAAACAAAACACCAGTATTTCATTTTATCTGGCTAGGATTTAAGAGGAGTGGAAGAGAAGGACGCTTCCCTCTCTCAATATTTTTCACGCCGAACTCTTTGCACCCACCTTTTATTCACGCCTCCTCTCTTTTGTCACCCAAACACAAGGGGCCCACTAGGTAGGCATGTGGAGGGAGGGGGAGACATGCAGAGAGAGTCCCAATCTAACTGGACTCTAGGTCTTGGTCCAAACGAAGTGATTTTATAGTCAAACTGAAGCTGACTTTAAATCCGATCGAACCATTTCGAAGCGAACTTTGACCTGAATCAATTAGGATTAATTAATTGAGTCTAACTCAATTAAATTAAATCTAATTTAAATTAATTAATAATTAATCCATAATCAATTAATTGTAACATTTATAATTAGGTCAATTATTAATTGTAACACTTATAATTAGGTCCAAATTGATTTGCTGATTGGTTACTTGAGCTCCTAATGTGTGTGACCCCTCAGGTCCTATCCTGTCTAGTAATAAGACATGTTATAATCTCTATTATACATCATTGAAACTCCTTTCGATGGACTGAAATAATTTCAGCTCAACCCTAATTAGGATTATCAATCCGAGAATGATCCTAACGGGCTCTCATAATTCACCAGTGACACCTAGCTGTTTGTAGTGGCAACCCAGCAAAATAAGATTGGAACCCCTAGGTATAGTTACCATGTGATTCGGTTTCTCTATCAAAATCCTGACATGATGTTGGTTACGGATACTCATCAAACCCATCAGTCATATGCTTTACCTAATCGACTGAAGTCCAATTGTGACATTAATGAAAACACCTTTTCATTATCACCCTGCTATGGCCATAACTTCTGGACTTAGTCTCATTAAACTTGCATAGGATTATACCTTACTACTAAGGCTAATAGATCCCTACAAGTGAATACCCGACTCCTACAAAAAACTTACTGCAACCAATGAACACCGCAAGGTCCCGTATGGATAGAAACCATGTGATTATGCTGTCAAATTACAACAACCTTATTATGAGTAGCTGAGACACTCTAGGTCAAGGAACTATTCACACGACTACAGCATCAGGAAGTTATCGACGAGTGAGTAGCCATCCATATAACTTCCTATACTTGATCACGCTCAGTCTCACTCCAGTGTCACCACACTATAGGTTAGAGACTCATCTACCCAAAGGGAAGTGATATGTGCATTGATTTTAATAGATCAATCATCATCCTCGTGATATTCCAATAATCGGGAGCTTTTAGGAGTTAATTCATAAAGACACATGCCTCAGATTCTCAACTCTTGAGAATATGTGTTATTATCCATTAACTCCATGGACGATTCATAGATACAACAATATGAATGAAACTAATACCCTTTAATTGATAAGGAAAATTAAGTACAAGGTTCATGCCCTAAATTAAAATGTGTCAAGCCAACATGGCTTTCAGGGCATACACCTAACAATCTCCTACTTGCATTAAAGCCAATTGGCTACATATCTAGGTCCCATTTTTTCAAAGTGGACTTCAGCCTTCTGATGGTTCAGAGTCTTAGTCAGTGAGTCTGTCACGTTATCCATGGAGTCTACTCTTCGCACCTTAATATATTTCTTCTCAAGATAGTTGCGTATGATATGAAATCGCTTTTCCATATGCTTGGACTTCTGGTGAGACCTGGGTTCCTTAGCTAGAGCTATTGCACCATTGTTGTTACAATATATGAGGATGGCATCAGATGGCATCACTCCAAGCTTCGCAATGAACTTTTTGTACCAGAAGGCTTCTTTTGCAGCTTCAGAGGCAGCGATGTACTCTGCTTCTATTGTTGAATCTGCTATGATGGGCTGCTTGAAACTTTTCCAACTAGTTGCCCCACCATTACATAAAAACACAGATCTTGATGTAGACTTTCTATCATCAGGATCAGACATAAAGTCTAAGTCTGTATATCTCTTTATCCCTAATTCTGAACTCCCACCGAAGACTAAAAACAAATCTTTAGTCCTTCTCAAGTACTTAAGAATGTTCTTCACAACTATCCAGTGTTCTTCATAGCTGTCTAGTGTTCTTCACCTGGATTTGACTAATATCTGCTCATGACACTCACAGCAACAGCTATATCAGGTCGAGTATACAACATGACATACATAAGGCTTCCAATTGCAGAAGCATATGGAATCTTGCTTATGCATCGAATCTCTTCAGGTATGTTGGGACACATTTTCTTGGAAAGATTAATGCCATGCCAAAGAGGTAACAATCCTTTTTTAGAGTTCTCCATACTGAACCTTTCTAGCACTTCCTCTATGTACAATTTTTATGAAAGGCCAAGCATCGGATTAGATCTATCTCTATAGACCTTAATCCCTAAAATATAAGATGCTTCACCTAAGTCTTTAATAGAGAATTTCTTAGATAACCTATTTTTGACCGAAGTCAACATGGGAATATCATTCCCAATAAGGAGGATGTCATCCACCTATAATACGAGGATTGTCACTGCCCTCCCACTAGCCTACTTGTAAACACATGGCTCATCTTCATTCTTGATAAAATCAAACGATTTGATTAAATAATCAAAACAAGTATTCCAACTCCGAGAAGCTTGCTTCAATCCGTAGATTGATCTATGCAGCTTGTAGACCTTATGATCTTCATCATTGGAAGTGAAATCCAAAGACTGCTCCATATAGATATATTCCTCAAGATATCCATTCAGGAATGCAATTTTCACATCTATCTGCCATATCTCATAATCATGATATGCTGCAATTGCAAGCAATGTATGGTGGAC
The DNA here is from genome assembly GCA_021397845.1 of Areca catechu. Taxonomy (NCBI): domain Eukaryota; kingdom Viridiplantae; phylum Streptophyta; class Magnoliopsida; order Arecales; family Arecaceae; genus Areca; species Areca catechu. Next base: position 33,856,069 of record CM038041.1, read on the forward strand.
TTCAGCATAGCTACTGGTGAAAAGGTATCATGATAGTCAATGCCTTGATGTTAACTATACCCTTTCACCACCAACCTAGCTTTAAAAGTCTCTACCTTACCATCTACACCTATTTTTCTTTTGTAGATCCATTTATAACCAATAGGTACGATACCCTCTGGTGGAACCACTAAGGACCAAACTTGGTTAGAATGCCACTAAGGACCAAACTTGGTTAGAATGCATTGAACTAATTTCTGACTTCATAGCATTCAACTATTTCTAGGAGTCGATGTCTGATATCACCTCATCATAAGTCTTAGGATCAATCAATTGATCCTTGTTCCTAACAAGAAACATTTCCTTTATATCCTCTATAAGCATATCCAAGTATCTTTCAAGAGGTATGGAGACTCTAATAAACCTACGAGGTGGAAAAGCATTTGCGTGTATTAGTTGATTAGGTTCGATCTGATCTCCAACTGGCTACTCTTCAGAGACTTTCTCATCGAGCTTAATTAACCTCCCACTACCACCTTTCTGAATAAATTATTTTTTAAGAAATGTGGCATGTCTACTCACAATCACATTATGATCTTCTGGAAGGTAAAAGTCAAACCCTAAAGTTTCTTTAGGATATCCTATAAACTGAGCTTTCACAGATCTAGATTCCAACTTGTTCGCTATTAGTCTTTTGACATAGGCTAGACATCCCAAATCTTGAAATGAGCAAGACTTGATTTCTTACTGATATGGCAAGATCACGGACGTAGAGTGTACGACAACCCAGCTGGCAGTTAGGCGATGCCATATGGCATTTTTCTCCAAGCTCTCCGGCTAGGTGGCTTGACCAGCATCGCACCCATCTCAGTTTGAGCTCGGCACCTCTGCCCCTTCACCAGGTGTCGACCCAAGAGGGGTCCACCTCGATTGAAGTGGGCCTGCCTCTACTCCTCCACTAGGTGGCACCCCAAGATGGGTCCACCTCAGTCAAAGTCGAGCCTAGCACCTCACTCGTTTGCGAGGTGGCATCCCTTGATGGGTCCACCTCGATCGAAGTCGAGCTTGCTTCTGCCCCTTCTCTAGGTGTTGACCCAAAAGGGGTCCATCTTGGCCAAAGTGGGCCTGCCTCTACTGCTTCGCCAGGTGGCACCCCTAGATAGGTCCACCTCGATCGAAGTTAAGCCTTTTCTGAGGAGCATGGAAGGACCGAGGGCGCAAGCCCTGAGGAGGCTATTGAGGATGGCGCGCACAGGCGGCGAATCTAGTATGGCATCCCCAGGCCTGTAACAATGCGTGAAACCTTGTTTAAACTAGTTTAGGAAGGGCACCCTGCTCGAGATACCGGATCCGGTGCTCGGTAACCTGGTACTCCAAAAGGAAGAGCTACAGTCAATGCCTCGAGCCCGAGGGCACCTTTGTGAGGATCGGGGCCCCGCCAAGTTTTCCCTTTCATGACTGCACGACAGACGAGACTGGCTCACCACTTAACTCCTGACCATAAGGGGAGATGACCTTGGAGAATAGTAGCTAAGTGTCGCTGACCCCCAGAGCCTTCCCAGGAGGGAGTATCGAGGCACCAAAGTATACAACGATCTCAAAAGGGGCAGGACCGACAGGAAGGAAGGTAAATAATCGAGAGGGCAAGCGCGCACATGAGAAGAGGAGGCGATCCTGAGATAGGAGCTCCAAAGGAACTCGCAGGAGCGATCTCGACGAGCCCAGTTGTAGGAACCAAAGAGTTGATCCCTCTCGTTCTCACTCATCTTCTCATCAAAGATTCTTCTAAGCACGGAAACCTAGCAGGCATCCATCTTAGTGGATCTGTTCCACTTTACCACTCTCTAACTTGACCGTCGGAGTGCCCCCACTGGGATCCCTGGCTTGGGTCTCTAAACTCGTGTTGCAGGTTCGGGAGCGTTGGGATTCTGTAGTAAAGGGGACCGCAGTCCGACGCCAACTCATAGCTGCAGGCCACAGCGGTAAGGTCGACAACAGATTGGCATGCCAGGTAGGGGGGACGAAAGTCCCTGCACGAACAAGCCCCCCACGAGCTTGAGAACAGCTCAACCCCGAGCATGGTGGTGAGTCACGGACGTGAAGCCTCCACCGCTGTGTGGGAGAAGTTCTCTCTTCTCTGGGCCCCCGCAGTCCGGAAAGGGAACTTCCCGCTCCTCCTGTTCCACCTCCTCAGCTACCCTCGACAAACGGTTAGTATGCTGCCATTGTCCAATAATTGTAGATGCTGACCACGGCCGTCAGGCAGCTATAGCATCAGCAGCGCTCCCTGGTTACTCAACCCCAATAAGGGACCTCCACGGCCCATGCCGTGGGCCCTCGCGAAAGCCTACACTCAATCCAAGGCAGGCCATCCCATCTACGGGCAGCAACCAATCCCTGCAGGAGTCACCAGACCCCCGCGAAGAGAAATCATTCTGGGTCAACGGATCACGAGAGCTGATCCCTGGCAGACAACAATGATGCTGCCAAGCACAGCAAGCACCGCCAGGGGCAAGGCCTCTCACCATGACCCGTGGGCACCCCCCTCTCCAGTGGTCTCAGTGGAAGGTTCCACTGAGGAGGCCATTAGGCATCTAGCTAAGAGGCACCTAGAAGAGCAAGAGCATAAACTGGTGGAGCTCTCCCGCCAGTTCCCTAACATGCAGGGCTTCCCCAGCGAGTCGGTGGGCTATAATGCCCGACCACCCTTCTCCAAGGAATCCAAGAGGAACCAATTCTGAGTCAGTTCCGCATGCCTCAGGTGGATCCCTACGATGGGACCACTGACCCCCTGGACCACCTGGAGAGCTATAAAGCTCTCATGAGAGTCCAGGGGGTGACGGATGCCCTTCTGTGCATCACCTTGCCGGCTACCCTCCGGAAGGCCACTCGAGTTTGGTTCACCCACCTCGAGCCTGAATATATCGGCTCCTTCAAGCAATTGGAAGGAAATTTTGTGGCACACTTCGACGCTTGTCGAAAGGTACCGAGGGAGGTGCATAGCCTCTTCTCCATCCACCAACAAGACCAGGAGCTGCTACGGGATTATGTCACCCACTCCAAGATCACTGCCCTGGAGATCTACAGCCTGGATGAGCCTATCGCCATGCTGGTATTGAAACGAGGGCTTAGGACCTCCCGTCTGACATATTCATTGGATAAAAAGCCACCCAAGACGTACTCCGAACTCCTCCTCCGCATCCACAAGTACATCCAAGACGAGAAGGCTGATCATACCAGGAGAGAGCTGGACGGGAAGTCTTCGAAGAAGTCCACCTCGAAGGATGTTCAAGGGACCCAGAGGCCCGGGCCACCTGTGGACTTCTGGTCAGGACCGAAGTCGAAGAATGGTCCCATTCCGGAGCAGACCTTCACTTCTCTCCTCGCTCCAAGAACTAAGATCCTTATGGAGATCAAGGGCGAGGGCTACCTCCATCGACCTCCTCCTCAAAATCTGAAGAACCATCATGACAAGATGAAGTACTGTCAGTTCCATCGCGACCATGGCCACGACATAGAGGAGTGCTGTAACCTGAAGAGGGAGATCAAGGACTTTATTAGGAGGGGCTATCTCAAGAAGTTTATGGGAAGAGAGGCCCTGGTAGAAGACCAGCCACTTGCGACCCTGCTGCCCATTCCTGCGATGAACAACCGCCCTATGGAGAAGCCGATGGGCATGATTTCTTAGGGGATAGGGCATGCGCCAAAGAGAGCCCGAGAAGGAGGAGACCTGGAAAATGTACTCTCCTTTGAAAAGGGGAAGGGAGGTGAAAATGAAAATGTAAATAACGATGCGATGGTGGTCGAGATGACCATCGCTAAGCATCCTGTATATCAGATCATGGTTGATAGTGGAAGCTCTACCGACATACTTTTTTACGATACTTTCTCCTAGATGAACTTATCTCATGAATGGCTAAAGCTAGTGCATACCCTTCTCGTGGGCTTCACCAGAGCTCTATAGGAGTCGAGGGAGAGATCACTCTCCCTGTTACTGCCGGGACTCCGTCCCGGCAGAGCACGGTCATGATGACCTTCACCGACGTCCGACTCCCATCACCGTACAATGCTATCCTGGGCCGTCCAGGGCTCAACCAACTTGATGCAGTCATTTCCACCAAAAGATTGTTGGTGCAGTTTTCCACTATTTTCGGGGTAGGAGAGATGAGGGGGCAGTCCAGCCCATCCAGCACTACCTACAAGCTGTCCCTAGAGCCCGGAGCGTCGAGTTCGGCTCTGACATCGATGACCTCGACCAAAGGGCACAAGATCCCAAGGGCGGCCCGATCAAGTGCTTGCTAACATACCCCCTTGGCTCGGACCCACAGAGGATGGTGCTGATAGGAGCCCAACTTCAGGAAGATGAGCGGGCTCGCTTGCTAGACTTCCTTCGAACATGCCAGGTATTCCCCCGGACGTCATCACCCACCAGTTGAAGATCAACCCGAAGTGCCATCCAGTTCAGCAGAAGAAGAGGAGCTTTGCTAAAGAAAGGCAGAAGGTGATCAATGAAGAGGTGGAGAAGCTCCTCACTGCTGGCTTTGTATGAGAGGTACAGTATCCCAGTTGGCTGGCGAACGTGGTAATGGTGAAGAAGAACAATGGCAAGTGGAGGATTTGTGTGGACTACACCAACCTCAACTGAGCTTACCTAAAAGATAGCTTCCCCCTTCCGAAGATCGACCAGCTTGTGGACACCACTTTGGGGCACCGCCTCCTTTCCTTCATGGATGCTTTTTCCGGGTACAATAAGATCCAGATGCATCCAGAAGATGAGGATCATACCTCCTTCATCATGAACTGTGGGACCTACTGTTACAAGATGATGCCCTTCGATCTAAAGAATACTGATGCCACATACCAGCGGTTGGTCAACAAGATCTTTAAAGACCAAATTGGCCGCAACATGCAAGTATATGTAGATGACATGCTGGTGATGAGCAAGACAACCTCGGACCATGTCGACAACTTGACAGAGACCTTCCGCAACCTTCGCCTCCACCAAATGAAATTGAACCCGGTGAAATGTGATTTCGGTGTGGCGGTAAGGAAATTTCTTGGCTTCATGGTGACCCAGAGAGGGATAGAAGCCAACTCGAAGAAGGTTCAGGCAATCCTTGACATGGAGCAGCCCACCTCTAGGAAGCAAGTCCAGCAGCTCACTGGCCGGGTAGCAGCCCTGAGCTGATTCATTTCATGATATGCTGATCACTGTTGGCCCTTCTTCAAGGCATTGAGGAAGATGCATAACTTCTTTTGGATGAGGGAGTGCCAAGAGGCATTCGAAGAACTGAAGAAAACCCTGGCGTCACCACCGCTACTTTCCTGGCCGGAGGAGGGAGAAGAGCTCCTCCTGTATATGGCGATCAATCCGGAGGCCGTCAACTCGGTCCTAGTCTGGATGGATGACAAAGGGATCCAGAGACCAGTATACTATATAAGAAAGCTTTTCCACGATGCGGAGCTTAGGTACTCTCGATCCAAGAAATTGATTTTTGCACTAATTGCATCGGCCCAGCACCTCAGGCCTTACTTTCAAGTGCACCCAATTACGGTCCTGATGGATCGACCGCTGAAGGCCGTGCTCAGCCAACCTGACACATCTGGATGCCTGGCAAAATGAGTGTTGAAGCTCAGCAAGTTCGTCATCGCCTATCGGTCGAGGATGGCCATGAAGATGCATGTACTGGCTGACTTCTTAGTTGAGTGTGCAGGCCTGGGCAAGGGGCCGGAAGAAAACCCCCAGAGTCAATAACCAGGACCTGAACTGGAGGAGGACATATGGGTCCTGCATGTGGATGGAGCCTCTAACTCCGGTGGAAGCGGGGCTGGGCTCATTCTCGCCAACAACAAGGGAGTCATAGCTAAATGCACGCTCCGCCTCCAGTTCGCCGCCACCAACAACCAGGCAAGGTACAAAGCTCTCCTCGAGGGACTGAGAGTCTCCTGCAAGCTCGGTGTGACCAGCCTAAGGGTTTTCACCGATTTGCAGTTGATCGCAGGGCAGGTCTAAGGCAAGTATGAGGCACGGGATCCTCAAATGTTGAAGTATCTGGAGTTGGTACATGCAAGCATGGCGGGCTTCAAGCACTTTAGTGTCTCCTACATCCTGCATGGTGAAAACGCCCGTGCTGACACCCTTTCTTGCCTAGTAATCCTGCCAAACTCATCATTGGATCGTGCCCACATCGAACATCTCCAAGCCCTGAGCTATGAAGTCCCTAGAAAGATCCAGCAGGTCATCCCGGAGCCCAGCTGGATGAACAAGTATGCCAAGTACATCACCAACGGTACCTTGCCTGAGGATCGGGTAGAGGCCGGCCTCATCAAAAGGAAAGCCGCGCGCTTCGTGCTGATAGACGGACTGCTCTACCGGAGGTCATACTCTTATCCACTCCTCAAGTGTTTTAGGCCTACGGAGGCCGCACTCGTGCTCCAGGAAATTCACGAAGGCCTTTGCGGGAACCATGTGGGGGGCAGGACTTTGGCGTACAAGGCCCTCCATCAAGGATACTTCTAGGAGATGATGAGGGAGGATGCAGCCAACTTCGTCAAGAGGTGTGACCACTACCAACGTCATGCCATCGTGAAACGCTAGCCGGCCGCACCGCTCTCCCAGCTCTCCACCCCCTGGCCTTTTGCCCAGTGGGGCATGGACCTCTTCGGTCCCTTTCCTCCTGCATCTGGGCAGCATAATTTCTTGATTGTCACCATCGACTACTTCACAAAGTGGGTTGAGGCTGAGCCATTAGCCCGGATACGGAGGCGAATGTCAGTAAGTTCCTTTGGAATTCGATCATATGCTGCTTCGGGCTTCCCCACACCATCATCACCGATAATGGACGTCAGTTTGACTGTGAGAGTTTGAGGAGTTCTGCAATGATCTTAGAATTTATCACCGCTTCACCTCGGTGGTGCATCCCCAGACTAATGGGGAAGCCGAGGTGACCAACTGGACCATCCTGCAAGGGCTCTGGATGAGATTAGATTAGGCCAAGGGGAGATAGGCTGAAGAACTTTCCAGCATCCCGCGGGCATACCATACAACCTCAAGAACAACCATGGATGAAACCCCCTTCAACCTTATCTTTGGAGCAGAAGTAGTAATCCCGGTGGAGCTTAGCCTACCAACACTGCATGTGGAACAATACGATAAAGCCGAGAACCCAGCATGGCTACTGCTCAACCTAGACCTCCTTGAGAAAATGAGGAACAAGGCATGGGTTCGGATGTGGCCTACCGACAACGGGTGGCCAGATACTACAACTCCAAGGTAAAGCCGAAGTCTTTCCATCTAGGAGATCTGGTGCAACGCCGCGCCGAGGCCTCCCAACCTCGAGAGTGTGGAAAGCTCTCTCTGAACTAGGAAGGCCCTTACTGGATGGTCGAAACACTCCCTCACGGTGCCTACTATCTTGCCGAGCTTGACGGGGCTCGATTTTCACGGACATGGAACGCCGTGAACTTAAGGATGTATTACCAATGATGTAAGACTTCCTTAACATTAACAATGACATCCTTTCTTTGTGCAGTGTTTGTTTCTATCTCGTAGGACTAGCATCGCCCGACCTTAAGTCTGGTGAATGAGAGCAAGGCAAAGATCCCATGAGCGGTCCGAGAGAAATGCAAAGGCCCAGAGTTCAGTCCAGAAGGTGGCATGGAACCCAGTCCCCCATGAAATCTCGGAGTTCAGTCCAGAGAGCCAAATGGAACCCAGTTCCGGCATGAGACCCCAAAATTCAGTTCGGAAGGTGGCAAGGAGTCTATGAGATCCCGGAGTTCAGTCCTAGAGGCCGAACGAAACCTAGTTTCGGCCTGAGGCCCTGGAGTTCAGTTCGGAAGGTGGCATGGAACCTAGTTCCTCCACGTGATCCTGGACTTCAGTTTGGAAGGTGGCACAGAACCTAGTTCCTTTACGTGATCCTGGACTTCAGTCAGGAAGGTGGCACGGAACCTAGTTCCTCCATGTGATCTTGGACTTCAGTCCGGAAGGTAGCACGGAACCTAGTCCCTCCATGAGATCCCGGACCTCAGTCTGGAAGATCGCACAAAGTCTGGCTTCGACTACAAGAGACTTACAAAATAAAAGTCGGAGGCCCCAAGGTTCCCTTATGAAGCCTAAAAGCCTTCCGATTCTGGTTTTGGCTGAGTCCAAAGCAAGCTACAAATTGATGTTGCAGACTTGGCTCCAAAAACAAGAAGAAAAAGAAGTAATAGTAGTAAATAGCAACAAGGAATCAAGACAAAGAGAATGAGGAGTAAAAGAAGGAGCTTTCATTTCAAAGCACAAGGAGTTCTTACAAGCAAAGGGGACCCGACAGACCCCCCAAAAACAAAAAGAAGAAGCCCTATGCTAAATACAAGCTCGGAGTCACCTCACCGGCTCTTCCCCAGGCTGGGAAGCCTCAGCATCGCCGGTCACATCTCCAAAAGGTTGCCCGGCAGTTTTCTCCTCGGATGCTCCCTGCGTCGTGGCTCCAGCCGCTCCTAGCACCGCTCCACCCCTGGGGCCGCCCAGCACGACCCTGGCCAGATCAAGCTCAAGGAAAATAGAGGCCACCTTCTCCCGGCATACCTCAAAGCCCTTCAGGAATGAGTCCATGGTAGCCTCGTGGACCTCATCCTAGAACTGCTGTGAGGCCCGAAAACTAGGTACAGCCTCTCGAGCCTCCTTCTGCATGGCCTCCAATAGTGCAGAGACATAGGAGGTCTTCTCCTTGGTAGCTTTTAGCTCTGCTAAGACCTCGCTGACCCGATTCTCCAGTGACCGAGACTGCCCCCTAAGGTGGGAGATCCCCGTCACGTCTCCTTTGGTGCGGTGCTGGGTCGCAGTCCTCTCCTCGAACCGGTGGACTCGAGCTCCCTGATGCACCCCTCGGATCGTGCCAGATCATCTCGGAGAGCTTGGTTGCTCCCCCTCAGCTGGCGCACTTCTCCATGAGGTCCTCCACATCAGCCGTGAGCTTCCCCAGCCTTCACTTTTTTTCGGCTTCCTTCTTCGTCGAGGATGAAAGGAAGTCCTGCAGCAGGAGTACATCGGTCCTGATCTGCACAAAGAAAGGTTAAGGTTTTTAAAGGATCCAACTGGAGCGTTAAACAAGAGAGCTAGGTACTTATTGTGAAAAGCAGTGGAAGGATGCCAAGCAAGGCGGCAGCATAGTCCCAGCCACCCCTTAGGTGGCAGTCCCAAGGCTGGGCCACGTACTCCATCATCTTCTCTGCCAGACCCTGGTCATGGATGATGGAGGCACTGTCAGGGAGCCCTGCCCCCGGTGCGGGGCGGGGCTCGGAGGAAGGCTGAGTGGGAGTCCCCCCAATCTGAGAAGCGATGGTCGGCGAGGCCACCACCATGGTCACGGTCGCCGTCGGAACGGTGGGTGCTACAACTGCTAGAGAAGGTACTAGTCACACCTCCTCCCTGCTCCCATCAAGGTCGACGACCTCTGCGACGGGAGTCTACCACTGGGGTGGCACTGAAACCTTATCAGCCACCCTCTGCCCAGAGCCCAGAGTGGGCCTGGGCCCATGGTCTGTCTCCGTGCAGGCCCTCTTCGACGATGTCTCCTGGGCCGCGCTTGAAGTACCCCTCTTTCGAGCCCCCTCCATCATGCTCTCTACGAAGAACTTCATCCCTGAAAAGAGAAGAGGTCAGTAAAAAAAAAAGGGAAAAAGAAGAATAAAGGGGACCGGGGGCCTCACCAGTTGCCCGGATAGGGCTGACCCCTGCCTCGAACAAGTTCTGCTCCGAGAGCAGAACTTCGAGAGAAGGGACAACATCCCCTAGTAGCTAAGAATAAACCTCTTTATCGACCGGCTCGATTTGAGAGTTCCGGTTCGGGGACCGGTCTAGCTCACTGTAGACCTAATCAACGTCCTGAATCGAGGCAAAGTAAAATTGGTTTTTCCACCCCTTGATCGACGTAGGGAGGTCGAACCGGAGCCACCTAGGCCGGGGTGAAAGATATCACCGGCCATCATCGGTGGAGTAGTGTTTCAGGGTGAAGAGGGCTTTGAACAGTGAAAAACAGGCAACAAACCCATGAAAATGATAGAAAACAATGAAAGCAAAGATTATCCTGATAGCGTTAGGAGCCAACTGGGCTGGAACAAGATGGAAGTGACTGAGAAATGAGAGAAAGAATGGATGAAGAGGAAAATGAAGACCTCCGGCAAGGAAGTCCTCGTAGAACGCGACTCTACCAGGGCTGATCGAAGTCACTCACTCCCTCGACCCTGGGAGTGAAAGCTGGACAGAGTCCGGGACCCCATACATATCCCGGATCCAGGAAAGGTCATCTCCGGTCATCATCGAAGCGAAGCCGGAGGGACCGGAAGGAGTCTCTGTCACCGGAGGGGGAAGGGCAAAGATAGGAACAACAAAAATAGCATGAGGAGCCCTAGGGACTCCGATGGTTATACCACCCGGTCGCAACCGCCACCGGACATCGATCATAACGTCCTCCTCTATTAAGGAGGATGATGGAGTCCTCGACCGGGAAGGGCCGACCTCGTTTGGGTTAGAAGAAAAATGGCAACGATGATCGAAAGGAGCCATCGAGATGAAGGAGGAGAAGGAAGGTCTGGTTCAGGAAGACTAGGACTCGAGAAGAAGCAGAAGAGAAAATGTGGGTCGCAAGACACTCACCAGGATATTTTGACAGAAGAATGGTGACCCGAGAGAAGAAGAAGGACCGCTGCAACCACCGATGAGGTGTGAGAAAGCCAAAAGACCTTGTGTCTGGAAAATCTTTCCTCTTTTCAAAATCAATCGACAACAGCTGTACATCCCCTTTCCGCCTGAGCCATTGGATGAGTGCCACATGTGGAGACGCTCGACGATAATGCTTCGATTCACTGGAAACTGCCTCGGGTCTGGCATGACATAATTATGGCCCATCGAACGTGCAGACGTTGTGCCCGCACATTGTATCTCGGGCGCGATAAGTGATGCGATGGTGATCGAGGCAATTATTGCACAAGAATGCTGTCTTTCCATGTCATCTCTGCATTAACTCCCCACGTCCCTGCCGCGGTGCTCCGATGGGACTTGGGAGTGGGGGGCAACTGATATGGCAAGATTGCTGATGTGGAGCATACGACAACCCAGCTTGTAGTCAGGCAATGCCCTATGGCATTCTCCTCCGAGCTCTCTAGCTAGGTGGCTATACTAGCATCGCACCCACCTTGGTTCGAGCTCGGCACCTCTGCCCCTTTACCAGGTGTCGACTCAAGAGGGGTCCACCTCGATCGAAGTGGGCCTGCCTCTACTCCTCTACCAGGTGGCACCCTCAGATGGGTCCACCTCAGTCGGAGTTGAGCCGGGCACCTCTGCTCCTTCGCCAGGTGGCGCCCCTTGATGGGTCCACCTCGGCTGAAGTCGAGCTTGCTTCTGCCCCTTCGCCGGGTGTCGACCCAGGAGGGGTCCACCTCGGTCGAAGTGGGCCTGCCTCTGCTCCTTCGCTAGGTGGCACCCCTAGATGGGTCCACCTTGGCCAGAGTCGAGCCTGGCACCTCTGGTCCTTCGCCAGGTGGTGCCCCTTGATGGGTCCACCTCGATCGAAGTCGAGCTTGCTTCTGCCCCTTTGCCAAGTGTCGACCCAAGAGGGGTCCACCTCGATCGAAGTGGGCCTGCCTCTGCTCCTCCGCCAGGTGGCACCCCCAGATGGGTCCACCTCAGTCAGAGTCGAGCCTGGCTCCTCTACTCCTTCACCAGGTGGCGCCCATTGATGGGTCCACCTCGGTCGAAGTCGAGCTTGCTTCGCCCCTTCGCCAAGTGTCGACCCAGGAGGGGTCCACCTTGACCGAAGTGGGCTTGCCTCTGCTCCTCTGCCAGGTGGCACCCCTAGATGGGTCCAACTCAGCCAGAGTCGAGCCTGGCACCTCTGCTCCTTCGCCAGGTGGTGCCCCTTGATGGGTCCACCTCGATCGAAGTCGAGCTTGCTTCTGCCCCTTCACCAGGTGTCGACCCAGGAGGGGTCCACCTCGACCGAAGTGGGCCTGCCTCTACTCCTTCGCCAGGTGGCATCCCCAGATGGGTCCACCTCACGAAGTCAAGCCTTTTTCGAGGAGCACGGAAGGACCGAGGGTACAAGCCCCGAGGAGGCTGCTAAGGATGGTGCGCACAGGCGGTGCATCCAGTATGGCATCCCCAGGCCTATAACGATGTACAGAACCTTGTTTACACCAGTTTAGGAAGGGAACCCTGCTCGAGATACCAGATTTGGTGCCCAGTAACCTGGTACTCCAAAAGCGAGAGCCACGGTCAATGCCTCAAGCCCGAGGGTACCTTCGTGAGGATCGGGGCCTCGCCAAGTTTACCTTTTCATGACTGCATGGCAGACGAGACCGACTCACCACTTAACTCCCGACCATAATAGTAGACGACCTCAGAGAATAGCTGCTAAGAGTCACTGACCTCCAGAGCCTCCCTAGGAGGGAGAATCAAGTCGCCAAAGTATCCAACGATCTCAAAAGGGGTAGGACCGGCAGGAAGGATGGTAAGAAATCGAGAGGGCAAGCACGCACACGAGAAGAGGAGGCGATCCTGAGATAAGAGCTCCAAAGGAACTCGCAGGAGCGAGCTCGATGAGCCTAGTTGCAGGAATCAGAGCACTAATCCCTCTTGTTCTTTCCTCTAAGCATGGAAACCCAGCAGGGATCCATCTTAGTGGATCTGTTCCACTTTACCGCTCTCTAACTTGACTGTTAGAGTGCCCCCGTTAGGATCCCCGGCCTGGGTCTCTAACCTCGTGTTGTAGGTCCGGGAGCATTGGGATTCCATAGTAAAGGGGACCGTAGTTCGGTGCCAACTCACAGCTGCAGGCCACAGCGGTAAGGTCGACAACACTTACCATTCCAAATCTCATATGGTGTGGTAGGAACATATTTAGATGGAACCTTATTTAGAATATAAATTGAAGTTTGTAGGGCATCTCCCCAAAGAAATAAAAGTAAGTTAGTGAAGCTCATCATGGATCGAACCATATCTAATAATGTCCTATTTCTCCTCTCAGACATCTCGTTGAGCTGAGGCATACCAGGTGGAGTGCATTGTGAGACTATGTTATTGTCCTTAAGATAACCTATAAATTTTCTATTAAAGTATTCTCCTCCCCGATCTGATCGAAGAACCTTAAGGATTTTACCTGTTTATTTTTCTACCTCATGTCTGAATTCCTTGAACTTTTCAAAAGCTTCATATTTGTATCTCATAAGAAATACATAACCATACTGTGAACAATCATCAGTAAAGATTATGAAGTAGTAAAAACTACCCCTGGATTGCACATCAAATGGACCACACATATCAGTGTGTACCAGGGAAAGTAATTCTGTGGCCCTTTTCCCATGTCCTACAAAGGATAACTTGATCATTTTTTCTTGAAGACATGACTCACAAGGTGGGTATGATTTAGAATTAACTGAATCTAGGATCCCATCCCTTTTCAGTTTGTTTATTCTGTCCTCACCTATATAACCGAGCTTTAGGTGCCACATGTATTTTTTATTTAGGTCATCTCTAAGACATTTATATCCTATGGCATTCACTTTAATTTTTTTGTTAATATTCAAATATGCATCGGCATGCAAATGATAGAGACTGTCAATTAAAGTAGCTTTTGCAACCAATTTATTTCTCAAATAAATACGATAAAAGTCTTTATTGAATATAAATTCAAATCCTTTCTGTTTCTTAAGGCTTTCCAGGTAGAGAGGACAATTTCTTTTCCAGTAGCCATCTATATTGCAATGGAAATATTTTCCTTTGCTAACCTTAGCTTTCTTGGGAGTGTCCTTCTTCTTCTGTTTGTTCTCGTTCTTCTGCTTCTTTGTAGGTTTCTTCTTCTTCCAAGTAGACTTTCTTTTGGAAAAAGACTACTCCACAGAGAAAACAGAGCCCCTTGAACTTTTCAGGGTCCTCATTGCTTACCAGCATGTTCAATAATTCAGGCAAAGTGTAATTCAACTTGTTCGTATTATAGTTCATTACAAACTGAGCATATGAACTAGTCAAGGACTGGAGGATCAAATCCACCTATAGCTCCTTATGAATCGGAATACCAAGCTTCTCAAGATGTTCGATGTCCTTGATCATTGTCATACAATGATCATGCATTGACTGCCCTTCATGCATCTTGTTACTGAAAAGTCTTTTCGAAACTTCGAAGCGTGCAATCCGACTTTGTTCACCATATAACTCTTGTAGGTGAATCAGAATCGATTTAGCGATTGGCATATCTTCATGTTGGCTCTGCAATTCATTTGATATTGAGGCCAACATATAACACTTAACCTTATTATCATCTTCCATCCATTTTTCATGTGTAGTCATCTGACGAACATTTGGATGGTCAGGTAAGACAGGAGGTTCCTGGTCAAGCACATAGCCCAACTTCTCAAAACTCAAAACAATTTTGATGTTTCTCAACCAATCTTTAAAATTGAGGCCTACTAGTCGGTTTGTCTCTAGAATACAGACTAAGGAATTTGAAGCAAACATGGTTAACTGCAAGAGTAGAAGATTCAAATTAGATGCTTTATACTTAATCATAAAAATTATTTTAGTGTCTTTAAGAAATAATTTTAGAACTCCCACTATTTTCTCAGATCTCTCACAATCCCCGTGGAGATGTGGAAACCCTACGACTCTAGGTTTTTATTGGGTGCTACGGTCCCATCGATGTGCGGCACCTCACCGTCTCTGGTTATCGGTAACACGCTACACCAATAAGTGGCCAACTCTTGTCCAATGTATCTAATACAAGTTGTAGCTCTTGGTCTCTAAATCATGGAACCTCAACATGCTTGTTTATTGGTCCAATCATTGTTAAGTCATACCCACCAGTCTTGCTAGACAAAGTTATCATTGAGTTCCTCAATGTGCCCGTTTATTGGGCCCAACCCCATTAGTGCCTAGCAACATATCATGCCTAATAGGGTGGTTGTGTCTTCCCGATGCAACTAGACCATTGTAACCAGTAGAATAATCAACACCAGTAGGACACTCGCACACCTATAATGATGGAAGACCTATGACTTAATATTTATTGGGAGCTTGGGTTCATGTCTCTTCTAAATTGATCAGCCAAATCATGACTAATCTATTACATTAAGTCAGTATAATCTCATGTCTGACTAATAACATTCAGTCAGCACAATCTTATGTCTGACTAAAATTAGTTAGCATGGGTGAACTCAAATCAAAAGTGACCCTTTTGAAAACTTAATCAACCAAATTGGCCAGGTTAGTTTGATCCATGGGAGGGTTCTGCCAATTTACCCTCTTCTGCCAAACTAGTTGGTTGAGAAAGAGTTAGCCCCAATTAAAACCATGATCAAAAACCTTCCTTAGACACCAATTGACTAACAAGATTCAATTAGGTTAACTAATGATCAGGGCTCATCATTGAGCCAAATTAGGTCTTAATTTATCGATTCACTATCAAATGAATCGATCTGACCATACTATATATAAAACCAATTTTGAGCACACTTGACCTAACCCTAATCATCATCCAATTAGGTCAAGTCACTTGCTCCAAATCATATTAGGGTTACTAGTTGATCTAATCAAGCCCTAATTATCGTAGCCCAATCTCTAGACCTAATTTGTTCAACCCAAACCCTCATGCACCTAATTTGATTTTCTTGATTAAATCAATTTTAAAATTAGGTTCAAGTGCATGACATTAATGGCTTATGATCATGAATCATATTTAAGATCTAAATCCTAATTTTGTGCATCACATACAACAACATACATAATCATAAATCGATCAAAATCCTTTTGAAAACCCCTTTTCAAAACCAGGTATATATCAAAGTAGGACAACCTTTGCACTATAGGGATAAACCCTATAGCAGGACAACCTTATATCACTTTGTGCAATCCTTGATCAATTAAATTTCAGATTATTAAATTTAATTTCAGATCTGAAAATTATGATTTTAATTTCAAAAATAATTTTTTAAAATATAAAATTATATGTTAGAACAATCTCATGTTCAACATAGATCCGAAAAATCATAATCTATATATCTGATCTGAATATTTTTTAGATATGATTCTCATCCATGCATGTTAAAAAGAGAGCCTAGCTCTGATACCACTGTTGGTTTTCTCCCAGGAACAGAAACTTGTAATCGAACAGGCATCAACAGCTTGTCGCAGTGGAAGCATATATAAAAATAATTTATATCTAATCATGTAATTCATAAATAAATCTAATTTATTTATCATAAATTTTTAACATGCTGCAACATATGACAAAAATATCATATCTAAAAGAAAAATTATTTTAAGCATAAAATACTTACCTGGATCGTTATTCAGGACTGCTCTGAAAAGCATGCAGATCCGCTACTAAAAACCGGGATTCTATCGGAGCCGCGTAATCGCCCAGCCTCTGCTAGTATCCACATAAAACTCTCGCAACCGAGTCATAGAGGGCACCGGACTACTAGATCCTTGCAGCTCTCTCCTCTTTCAGCAAATTGTCCACTTTAAAAACTGTGCCGATCTGAATCCGAACTGGCTTTTGGCTTCTATCTTGCAAATCGGACTATGCAAGATCTTGGACCCTTTCCTCTCTTCTTCTTCTTATAGAATCACTCTCTATATCTCTAAGAAGGAAGAAGAAAATAAATAAAAAGGGAGAAAAGGACTTGGCACCAGGAGAGAGAACCTCTGGTGAAAATGCCCCAAAAGAGAAGCTCACGACCAAGAGGGGATTTTTCACGGTGAAAGAAAAATTCTTCATGCCAATTATTCTCACTTGGTCGGCCACCATTTTCTCTCTATTTAAATTTAAGTTCTCCCATCCCAATAAAACAAAATACTAGTGTTTCATTTTATCTGGCTAGGATTTAAGAGGAGTGGAAGAGAAGGACTCTTCCCTCTCTTAATATTTTTCACGCCAAACACTTTGCGCCCACCTTTTATTCACGCCTCCTCTCTTTTGTCGCCCAAACACAAGGAGCCCACTAGGTAGGCGTGTGGAGGGAGGGGGAGACATGGAGAGAGAGTCCCAATCTAATTGGACTCTAGGTCTTGGTCCAAACAAAGTGATTTTACAATCAAACTGAAGCCAATTTTAAATCCGATCGAACCATGTCGAAGCACACTTTGACCCAAATCAATTAAGATTAATTAATTGAGTCTAACTCAATTAAACTAAATCTAATTTAAATTAATTAATAATTAATCCATAATCAATTAATTGTAATGTTTACAATTAGGTCAAATATTAATTGTAACACTTACAATTAAGTCCAAATTGATTTGTTAATTGGCTACTTGAGCTCCTAATGTGTGTGACCTCTTAGGTCCTATCCTGTCTGGTACTGAGACATGCTATAATCTCCATTATACATTATTGAAATTCCTTTCGATGGACTGAAACAATTTCAGCTCAACCCTAATTAGGATCATCGATCCGAGAATGATCCTAACGGGCTCTTATAATCCACCAGTGATACCTAGCAGTATATAGTGGCAACCTAGCAGAATAAGATTATAACCCCTAGGTATAGTTACCATATGATTCGATTCCTCTATCAAAATCCTGACATGATGTTGGTTACAGATACTCGTCAAACCCATCAGTCATATGCTTAACCTAATCGACTCAAGTCCAATTATGATATTAATGAAAACACCTTTTCATTATTACCCTGCTATGGCCATATACTTCTAGACTTAGTCTCATTAAACTTGCATAGGATTATACCTTACTATTAAGGATGATAGATCCCTATAAGTGAACACCCTACTCTTATAATAAACTTACTGCAGCCAATGAACACCGCAAGATCCCGTATGGATAGGAACCATGTGATTGTGCTGTCAAACTATAGTAACCTTATTATGAGTAACCGAGACACTCTAGGTTAAGAAACTATTCACACAACTACAGCATCAGGAAGTTATCAACGAGTAGCCATCCGTATAACTTCCTGTACTTGGTCACGCTCAGTACAGTTGATTTCTATCAACTACCTACACTCTCACTCCAGTGTCACCACACTGTAGGTTAGAGACTCATCTATCTAAAAGGAAAGTGATCTGTGCATCGATTTTAATGGATCAATTACCATCCTCGTGATATTCCAATAATCGAGAGCTTTTAGGAGTTTATCTATAAAGACACATGCCTCGGATTCTCAACTCTTGAGAATATTTGTCATTGTCCATTAACTCCATGGACAATTCATAGACATAACAATATGAATGAAACTAATGCCCTTTAATTGATAAGAAAAATTAAGTACAAGATTCATGCCCTAAATTAAAATGTGTCAAGCCAACAAGGCTTTCAGGGCATACACCTAACATATATTTCTTCAAGGTCCTGTGTAAAATGCACACTTCACTTGGACGAAGGAGTGCCAACTAGCTTTCGAGGAGCTGAAGAAGTTTCTTGCATCTCTATCCTTGTTGTCCAAGACCAAAGTTAAAGAGGAGCTTTACTTGTACCTTGCCTCATATCCAGAGGTAGTTAGTTCTTTACTCATCTGGTTGGGTTATAAAAGAGTCCAGAAACCAATCTACTATACCAGCAAAGTCATATTTCCAAGCACACTCTATTGTCATCCTCACCAACCAACCATTCAAGACCATCTTGCATCGGCCCGATACTTCAAGGAGTTTGGCCAAATGGGCAATCAAACTTAATGAGATTGTTATATCCTACCTTCTAAGGTCATCCATAAAGGTACAGGTCCTGGCTGACTAGAGACTCCCAGTATCAACACTACCTATGAAGTCCAACAGGTCACTTAAGGGTCAAATTGGATGGACCCATTTGTCAAATACTTGACCAAAGGTGTCCTACCCAGTGATCCTAAAGAAGCAAGACTACTAAAGTGGATATTTTCCCAATTCGAGTTGCTGGATGAATACCTTTACAGAAAGTCATTTTCCTTCCTTCTACTCAAATGCCTGAGACCTAGCAAAGCTGATTATGTCCTTCAGGAGATCTGTGAAGGCATTTGCATGAATCACCTGAGGGGCATGTCCTTAGTCTACAATTTATTGAGGCAAAGAGACTACTAACTAACTATGCAGGAAGATGCAGTATAGCTCATTTAGAAATGCGATCGAAGCCAATAGCATACCAATATCAAATAGTAGTCAGCTACATAATTGTCCCAACTCTCTTCTCCCTAGCTATTTGCTTAATGAAAAATGCACATACTTGATCCATCTTTTCCAGCATCTAGTTAGTGAAAGTTCCTTCTCATCACCATTAACTACTTCACCAAATGAATAGAGGTAGAATCCTTGGCATGAATCATCAAAATCAAGGTCAAGAGGTTCTTCTAGAGATCGATCATTTATCGATTCGGTCTCCCCTACATGATCATCACTGATAATGACTA
Source organism: Areca catechu (assembly GCA_021397845.1). NCBI lineage: Eukaryota > Viridiplantae > Streptophyta > Magnoliopsida > Arecales > Arecaceae > Areca > Areca catechu. Next base: position 33,875,428 of record CM038041.1, read on the forward strand.
GCAGTTTGACATCCATCACCGATTTACATATGTCGATCATCCCCAATCTAACAAGAAAATCAAAGTGACAAATTGGACAATCCTCTAAGGGATCAAGACTAGGTTAGATGAAGCCAAGGGCAGGTGGGCTGAAGAGCTGGCCAGCATATCATGAGCATATCATACGATCCCTAGACTTCAACAAATGAGAATCCCTTTAGCCTAGTTTTCAGTATTGAAATGGTGATTCCAGTCAAAATTGATATCCCAGCAATGCATATTGAACATTACGACGAGTCGAGTAACTCAGTCCAACTAAGAGCTAACCTTGACCTATTGGAAGAGACACGAGACCAAGCCTAACTTCGGATGGCCGCATATGCCATGCTAAAGTTTCCAAACCTACCAAGTAGGGCAAGCCATCTCTAAATTGGGAAGGACCTTATTAGATAATAGAGGCCCTATATCAGACCTTAACTCCAATTCTCCAAACATAGAATGTTGAGAACCTCTGAATATACTATCAACGATGTACTCACTTCATTTGAAAATAAAAATAATTTTTGCCAACAGAGGTCTTAGGTTCCCTTTCTACTATAACCTATATGATCAGCTAGCCATCGATCGTAGTAAAGGCAAGCAAGTTTTTATACCATCATCTCCTATCTGATCGACTAGTTATTAATCATAGTAAATATGAGGGAGTTTCCACACCACCATCTTCCATCCAATCGATTAGCCATAGTTGCAGCAAAGATAGATGAGTTTCCACACCATTGTCCCCTATCCAGTCGACTAGCTATCGATCACAATAAAGACAGGCGAGTTTCCACACCACCATCTCCTATCTGGCTAGCTAGTCATCGATCTCTCTAAAGATGGACAAGTGTCCACACCACTATCTCTTATCCGATCGACTAGCCATTGATCACAATAAAGGGGAGAGTGTTTACTCACCACCATCTCTTATCCGGCGACTAACCATCAGTCATAGTAAAGGTGGAAGCATTTCCACACTACTGTCTCCTATCCAGTCAACTAGCCATCGGTCATAATAAAGGTGGGAGTATTTTCACACCACTATTTTTTATCTGATTGACTAGCCATCGATCATGATAAAGGTAGGAGCATTTCCACCACTATCTCCTATCCAACTGACTAGCCATCAGTCATTATAAAGGAAGGAGCATTTCCACACCATGATCTCCTATCATGTTGACTAATCATTGATCATAGTAAAGGCAAGAGCATTTTCACACCATCATCTCATGTCCAGTCGACTAGCTATCAGTCGTAGTAAAGATGGGAACATTTCTACACCACCATCTCTTTGGCAAATAGCCAATAAGGAAAGGTTATGGCCGACTTCCCATAATCAAGTTCCATCTCAAAGCCAACTTCCTACAGCTAGGCTTCGTTAAATAGCCAACTTCCCATAGTCAGGCTACATCTGATAGTAGGCCTCCTATAGCTTGGTTCTAATCTACAATTGTCTAGTCCTACTCAATAACTGACTTTTCTTTAAATTTGCTCCACTAGAGGACTTACACAATCTAGGAGAAATCATACCTAGTTGAGGTTGGGCCGACTGGGGTACTTGACAACATGTTTCAATGCACATCCATGTTGTACGTCATTCAACACAACATTTGCTAAAATAGAGAAGGATCTTCATTACCTAACCAAGTTCTTACAAAAAAAGGGTGGGTTGTGCTTGAGTATAAAAAGCAAAAAAGGAATGGAAGATCATTTGCTGGAATCAGGTGTTGGAGCTGAGCCTGACTTGATGGCCTCCACTGTTGCATTGATAGTGGCTTCCATTTTAGCCATCACTTTGGTGATTGTCTCTCGAAAGCAAGTCCCTTCAGCCCTGGCAGCAGCTACCTCTCCAGTAGGCTCTATGGCCTCTCTGACTCTAGCTTCCTTGGTGGCTCCAGCTTCAACTTCTTTGGCATCTTCGATGGCATTGGCTTCCTTAGCCTCCCTAACTTCAGCTTCCCCAGCCTTAATGACCAGGACCGCCTCAACTTCTACAACCATGGCCTCCTCTTCCTCTCCTTCTTCCTGTGACTTAGGCTCAACGACTACGATGCTACCTAGGTCTAAGTTTGGGAAAGCCTTGGTGACCTTCCTTTTGCATTCGATAAAACCCTTCTAGTAAGCATCACAAGTGGCCTCACCGACTGCATCCTTGAAGTTGTCGACTTCTTATATTCTTCGATAGCTCGTGCCTCCTTTACCTTCACTGCCCGAGCCACGGCCTCAACAACTTTGGCCCTCTCCTCGACCTCTTTACCCTTAGCCTCAGCCCCTTGGAATCTGAGGTTGGCAATTTTGACCTGGGACTCTAGCTTCATCACCTTGGTGATGGCATCGAAAAACCTATTCCCCAGCAAGGCAGCATTATCTTTCTCTCTAGCAATCTCTTCCTCTTTCCCCTTTATCTAGGACTCCAGCTCCTAGATGGTGTTCATGGAGGCTTGAAACTCCTCCTTAAGCTTGGCCTCTTGGGTCTCGATCACCATGTTCATGTCCTCCATGGCCTTGACTATGCTTTGGCAAACTTGGCCCTGTCCTTGAAAGAATCCCTCAACTCAGCAAATTTGTTGAATAACTCCTTGATGAGGAAGGCATCATGGATGAACAATTAAAGAAGAAAAGGCACATGTTAGCTACTCGACATTCCAAGTTGACACTTAAGTAGAGACCAAGAAATACTCACCCCGAGTATATAAGGAAAGAGGTCGACCAGAACTATTGAAAAATATGTCCTAATGCTAATCATCCAGCTTGTAGATGGTTATAAAAATTAAAAATATATATTGTTGCCGTCCTCGTCGCCGCGCCCGTGCCGAGGATCAGCCGATCCTCCCTGACCGCCTGGCAAGGGAGCCTCCCTTCCTGCGAGAAACCTGCAACAAAGGGGTTAGAGGACCCTGGCCGGGGATTCCGGCGAGGGGGCTCCGACGGTCAAGTCAGTAGACGACGAGGGGGAACAGACTCTCGCTCCCAGGCCCTCTAAAGGGTCCCAGGTTTGGAGAGTTAGCTAGTGAAGGGGAAGCGCCGGGGACCGGAATCTCGGCTGGGCCTGCCTGCCGAGCTCGCGTCCAGTATTCCCCTCTCGGGATCCCTGGCTTCTTTCTCGGAGCGAGGCCTTGTGCCGGTGCTTCCTTCTTGTCCCCAGGCTAGTTGGCTTACCTTGCAGTCTTTGGATTCTTCCTTCTTTATCTCCCTCCGTCGTGTGCTTTCCGTCGTGTGCTTGTCCTTTTCCTCCTCGAAAACTCCTCCCCCCTGTCTTCCTTTCCTTTCCCTTTTTGGCGAAGGAGGCCAGGCGGCTTTCCGACCTCGTCCGCCGGGCCCAGCAGGGAGAGGGCAAGGACAGAAGAGAGAAGGAGGGAGGGCAGCGCTAGCAGAGCGGCCAGTCGTCAGGCCTCGGGCTTCGTGAGAGTGCTCTTTTCCCCGAGCGTGGGCGCCATCCGTTTACGGGGCCTGTTCCGTCAGGATCGGATCTCTCGACTGCGGGACCTGTCGGGCCAGTGTAAGTCACGTTCCGCGTGCCGCCGCCCTCCGTACGGGATGCCGTCTGGGGTCGGTACGGCCCGAGGGATGGCCTCAGGACCCGTCGCTTTCCCCCGGGGGCCTCTCCGTACGAGCGGTCTGGCTTCGGCTGAGTTGGCCCTGTCTCCGGGGGCCGACTGGCGAGAGGCGAGAGATCGGCCGACCTCGGCTTAGGTGGACCCCTCCGGGGTGGACACCTGGCGAGGTGGCAGAAGATCGCCTGGCTTCGGCCGAGGTGGACCCGTCTCCGGGCGGCCACCTGGCGCAAGGCGGAGGGTCAGCCGACCTCGGCCAAGGTGGACCCCTCCTGGGTGGACACCTGGCGAGGTGGCAGAAGATCGCCTGGCTTCGGCCGAGGTGGGCCCGTCTCCGGGCGGCCGCCTGGCGCAAGGCGGGGGGTCAGCCGACCTCGGCCTAGGTGGACCCCTCCTGGGTGGACACCTGGCGAGGTGGCAGAAGATCGCCTGGCTTCGGCCGAGGTGGACCCGTCTCCGGGCGGCCACCTGGCGCAAGGCGGAGGGTCAGCCGACCTCGGCCGACCTCACACGGGGCGGGCTCCTCCGAGCCCGGGCGCAGATGAGTTGGTGGGGGAACTTCGGGCCGAACTCGACCTCGGCGGGGGCCGTTTGCTTCAGACAGTATCGGGCGGTGCGGTCTTGCCGACCCCAGCCTTGAGGACGTGGCGCTGATTCCGGCATTAAAACTCACACGTGGCTCGCTCGCATTCGGCGATACCTGAGCCTGGCCACGTCACTGTCGCGGCTGTAACATATATGAATTATTATTAATAAAATTTATTTAGCAGTTCATCACATTACATCTTTTCTTGTGAACTCTTTTGTGATGGAGTCCTTAGAATTACTTTTAATGTGATAAAGAGAGGATTTATCATGTAATTCTTAAACTTATTCACAATCAAATGATACATTATTAAAGGACAATAATGTATTGAGTGTAGGACATTGTATGCCTATGAGTTGGTTGTTATCTTAACCAAAGAGTGTGGAGATACTGGTATGGTATACAGGTAAAATGTAGAATATTTCACTGAACGTGACCCACTTGTGAAGCACTCTTCTACCAAGTGTTACTCATGAAGGGATATGAATATATGTATCCCTCAGACTTGGGATTACCACAATGGCTTGTAAGTAACTCTGTACATTGGTGCCAAACTACTTAGATTTCTAATCCAGTGATGGAAGGTTTTTGGATACAGCTAAGTTGATGCGGGACTAACTAGATGCGAAAATGAGGAATGATGCAAGTGGTTTTTTTTCTTTTGTGATTTTTAAGTTTTCTTATGGATTTAGGATTCTCGAAGAAAAGACAACAGCAGATCTAGGGATTTGATAATGATAAGAACTACTAGCACATAAATTAGCCCCTAAGCAAGGATAAAAAGAGGACCCCGGGATTGAGAAACCCCGTAGGACTTAGCTCTCGGATCAATATCTACTTAGGAGTTCTAGGGTCGCAAACCTCAAAACCTTTGAAGCGCCCGATGCCGAGTTCACTCGCTCTTGCAGATGCGACCTGGATGATCGAGCCTTCAACCCCTGCGGATGCACCGGCTTTCTGTCCGAAGGTCCCGAAGGCAAGGAAAACTGACTCCGTATTCGTGGTACCTGGAGGACCTGCGAGCAATCAAGGGAGGAGTTAGGAATCACACATAGCAGGAAGAAATAATGAAGGAAAGGTTGTAGATGATGATGATTGAGGGTATTCTTGCTGGGTGCCTAGATGGATCATCTAGTTGGCCTCCGAACTCGAAGATGGAAGATGGATTGGTAGAACAGATGATAACTTGAGGCCTCACACCTCTCGATGCCTGAAGGTGAAGGCATTCCCTCACGGAGATCGACGTTCTTAAGGAATGAAGGAAACTAAGAATAACACTCAAATAACTTTTTTTTCATTCATCAACATTAACCTTACAAGAAAGGGGTAAGGTCCTTTATATAAGCACCTTAAGACCCTTTTTTAAAATTTGAATGAAAATACATTTTCTTCTCTTGATTAGGTGCCAAAATATTCTAAAATCCAAAAAAAAATCTGAATTATTTTCTCCTTGGCCGGCCAAGGCTCTTATGATTTGGGCGTGGCATGCTAATGGGCTTAGAAGAAGGAATTTGGCTCCCTTAGACTTGGAAAGTTAACCTTCAATTTGGGAAGAAGGCAAGATGCAAGGCTTATGCCTTCTTTCTTTCCTTGGTTACTCACCCTTCTTTGGAGAGAAGCTTGAAATGAGGCTTGGAGCAAGGCCTTTGTCTTCAACCTTTCCTTGGTTGCTCACCCTTCTTTGGAGAGAAGCTTGAAATAAGGCTTGGAGCAAGGCCTTTGTCTTCAAACTTTCCTTGGTTGCCCATGACTCCTTTAGTAAGTGGCTTGATGGAGGGAGGAAAAAGAGGAAAGGATATTTGATGTATCTCCATTTGGCATCCAAGAAAATCTTACTTATGCCGCCCACTTGGCTAGATGAGGTGGCACCACATAGGATGGTGAGGTGGTGCCACATGGGTGGTGAAGTGTTGACCTTCATGGCTTGGCATGTTGGCCTTCAAGGCTTGGCCCAATAGTAGTTGAGCTGGACTCAAAGACCATTCTGGCTTTGACCCAAACTTGGACTAGACTGAATACAGGACACAACTTGACCAAATTGGTCAAAGTACAAGACTAAACAAAAATAATTGAGACTAAATTCATGACTAAAAATTATAATGCTTAGGCTTGAAGCCTTATTACAGGACCCAAAAATTGAAACCGTAATCAGAGGTCTGGTGCCCACACCATAAGTACTTGTGAAGTTAGTATGTGAGTCAAGATGGGATTGACCCCTCCAAGTATTGGAGGGAATATCTCATTGTATTTCATTTTAGTAAAATTTTGGCTAGGATAGATCTTGTGAAGAATCATAGGACTTGTAAGGTCGAGACACATTATGGATAAACTATTTAAGGATTGGCAGCTAATCCTAAAGTCATCATGAGCATTAAGGATCAAAGGGATGAATTATATGGTAACAATATACCAGAGGTTCTTGAATATTGACCTATTTGAATATCAGGTACCATTACGAGATGGTCACTAATGTGGCAACATCTATTGACGTGTAGCACATGGGCGGCTATGACAATAGAAGACTTGCCACTCGGACGTCGTGCCTCAACTCCTAGCCGATGCCAGGCTCATTGGGCGAGCCCCCCATCTGAGGGCCCACTCCCTGTCGAGGTCAGCTCCCAACCGAGGTCGTGCTCATTGGGCGAGCCCCCCGTTTGATGTCGGCTCCCTACCAAGGTCAGCTCTCAGCCGAGGTCGGGCTCATTGGGCGAGGCTCCCATTTGAGATCAGATCCCTGCCGAGGTCAGCTCCCAGCCGAGACCGGGCTCATTGGGCAAGCCCCCCGTCTGAGGATAGCTCCCAGCCAGGGTTGAGCCCCTCTTTCCAAGAGTCAGGGCCCCAAAATGATGCCTCGCTCCCCATCCAAAAGAGGTTAGGTCTAACAGAAGTCCAAAACTGTGACAAGGGAAAGCCTGATCCTCATCGCCCATGAGAAGAGGTGCGTGCTCTGCCATGAGAGCAGGTCCTACGATGCACCTTGAGCACGACCTGCATAATCTGAGCATCAATAGCCTCATAGCCTTGCAGGGTTCCGCCACGTCGACAATTGCATGGCTAGGAGACTGCGACCTCCATGACAGGATGCCTGGACTTTCCTAAGAAGGATATCCCACTTAGGCCCTATGGCCTACAGCGCTCCGATGGTCCCTCTGAAAATGGTAATATTCCATCATGACTCTAGGTTTATCGTAAAGCTGGCCCAATAGAGGGGTGAAGACAAATAACAAAAAGCTTTCTTCAAAAAGGAGGATCCAGAAACTGACAAAATTCATTCATCCATATAAGACCCGTAAGGGAAGGTAGTGGGGGTAAGCAACAGACTCGCTTTCAGTTGAGTATTATCTTTCTTTCATAGAATTCTTATTACTCTCTTTGGATGCAGAGAGTCCCCCAAGCTCTCTATCATAGAGGTTCTGTTCCCCTCATCGTCCCACTAACTTGATCGTCGGAGTGTCCTTGCCAGAATCCCTGGCCCGAGTCTTCCCTATCTTGCAGGAAGGAAGGAAGAGGGCCGATGCAGTCGGGAGTGGGCAGCCACAGAGCAAGGTGGAGCGGATGGGTTCCCGGGCCATCGCGGAGCTCGAGGGCTATGGGGGGATCCCCTGTCATGACCGAGCTGCAGGCGGCGGCGATCTTGGTGGCAAAAGATTGGCACGCCAGGTAGGGAAAAGTTTTCAAGATCCTGGTGACCAATAGATTGGCGCACCAAGAAGAGGGAAGTTTTCAAGATCCTAGTGACCAACAGATTGGAATGCCAGGTAGGGAGAAGTTTTCAAGATCCTGGCGACCAACAGATTGGTGCGCCAGGAAGGGGCAAGTTTTCAAGACCACCCTCAACCCTAGGGGTTAGACCGAGGGTGAAAAAAAAACAAAAATGACTGCACTTTCCCGAATGCCGGTCATCTCCCGCTATGCCCTCCAATCGAAATCGGCCTCATCAATCTTCCCTTAAGCCGATGATCAACAAGTTCGACCCATATTTTTTCCCCTGAAGGAGTAACTCACTCTTATCCAAGTGACCAGAGTCCGACAAGTAACTCTCTTCCCCTATCACCTTCATTGTGTGAAAAGCTATGTGATAGATCCATAGGAAAAGCTTCCATCTCACCATCAACGGCAAGTATCACGGTCTAACACCTACTGCTAAGGCCAAAGTCTAAGGGATGCCAATCGAGAAACACTAGGGGTCTTGCCATCTACCACTTGACTCTCAGCTCAGCCCTTGCCATGCTCATAGTCCGAAGATGTCCGCGGTGACTCAACGCAGTCCTGCCATCTACCGCGAGGCTCACAGTTTGGCAACTACTGTGCTAATAGTTCGGAGATGTCTGCGAAGTCTTTGAAAGGTCCCACCATCTATCGCTTGACTCTTAGTTCAGCTCTTGCCCTGCTCACAGTTCGGAGATGTCCGCGGTGACTCAATGCAGTCCCGCCATCTACCGCAAGGCTCACAACTTGGCATCTACTGAGCTAAAAGTTCGAAGATGTCCCTGGGAACCCCGTCAGTCCCGTGGTCCACCACCTGACTCGCAGTGCGGTCAACCGATGGACCTACATTAAAGCGTCGAGCTTGGAGTAGCTCGCCACCTCGTCAAGGATGTAAGACTCCTTGATTATTAAAACTCACCTCCAGTGCAACCGTATCTTCCATTTATGCAGGGACTCGTTCAATCGACTTCAATCCAGCCTAAGCTCGGAAACTCCCAAAGCCCGGTACTCTAAGTCTGGAAACTTATAAAGCCTGGCACTCTAAGGCCAAAAACTCTCGAAGCTCAGCACTCTAAGCCCATAAACTCTAGAAGCCCGGTACTCTAAGCCCAAAAACTTCCAAAGCCCGGCACTCTAAGCCCCGAAACTTCCGAAGCCCGACACTTAGGATCAAAAGCTCCATCGGTCTCTTGGCTCCGGTCGCCTTGCCCAGAGTCTAGAGATGTCCACTAGGAAATCCCAGAAGTCTGGGCCATCTACCGCCTGACTCACAGCTTGGCGCACCCGACCTCCTTCATTAGGCCCCTCGGCCTCCTTCATTAGACCTCTCGGCCCCTTCCATTAGGCCCCTCGGCCTCCTTCATCAGCCCTCCCAGCCTCCTTCATCAGGCTCCTTAGCCTCTAGCATTACACCTCCTAGCCTCTTCCATCAGGCCCCTCAACCTCCTTCCTCAGGCCTCTCAACCTCCTTCATCAGGCTCCTCAGCCTCCAGCATCAAGCCTCCCGGCCTCTTCCATTAAGCCCCTCGGCCTCCTCCATCAGGCCTCTCAGCCTCTGGCATCAGGCCTCCTGGCCTCCTTCATCAAGCCTCCTGGCCTCCCCCATCAGGCCCCTCAGCCTCCTTCATCAGGCTCCACAGCCTCCAGCATCAGACCTCCCAGCCTCCTCCACCAGGCCTCCTCCACCAAGCCCCCCGGCCTCCACCAACCCCCTCGACCTCTGGCATCAGGCCTCCCGGTGATGCGGGATAGAAAACCAAAACTAAATTACTAAAATTAATAACTAATTAATAGAGAAAAATTAGAAACTTATTTTTTTATATTTTTCAGATTTTAAAGAAGACTTCAAAGGAGATGGCAAAGGAAACTAATTCAATTACCTGCACAAGTAAACCTATAAAGCAATTAAAAAAAAATAGGACCTGGTGATTGAGAAACCACCAAAAACTAGGATCTATTCAACGAGTCAAAAATTATGAGATGAAAAAAAGTTTTGTACCAACGAAGATTGCTCTCTCGATGTAGATCTGGCAGGACTCTTAAGATCCTAGTGAAAATATTTCAAGATCTTGCTTCCAGGCTCCGATCTTCCACACGATGCCAGTTTTGAGACAAGAACACCTGATCTTGATTCCTGTTCACTTGTAACACTCAACAAAGAAAGAAACACGAATTAAAAGTAGCAATGGAAAGGAAAGAATGAAAGAAAAGAGGGTTTAGAAATGGTGGATTTGGATTTCTTAATGGCTGGATAAATATGGCCTCACACCCCGCGATGTTTCGTAGAACAAAGGAAGGGCCTCACATCTCGTAATGCACACAGCAAAGGAATAAAACTCGACAAGATTTTGTTGTATATTGATAAATAATTGATTACAAAGGGGGGGTTAATGGGGTATTTATAAATCCATAACCAATATTGTAAGGGACACAAAGACTAGACTTGTGCTCCCTTGGAATACAACTCCTAGAGTCCTACTTCTGGGCATCTTGGACTCTTGCTTGTTGAGCTGATCTAGACTTCTATATGTGAGTGGACTCTTCAGTTTGGATTGAAGAAGACTCAAGAGTTTTGGTGTGACTCTTGAGTTTTAGGAACTTAAGCAGCTTCCAACTTGTTTTATCAAAACTCTTGAAGTAAAAAAACCTTCCAACCTTCTTCACTTGGATGACTTGAGATGACTTGGAACTTCTTGAAATATTGGCTGATTTCTTTTTTGGTTTTGGTGTGAAAGAATGGAGTAGGAGGGTGCCAATTTGGAGATCTTATGCTTTACTCCTCTTAAAAAAAAAAAGAGGTGCTAACTCCTTAAGTGACCGACCAAAGGGTGTTGTCATGTGGTGATGTCTTAATATTGTTGCATGTCCAAACACAAGTGACATGCTATGTGTTGATGTCCCCTGGTGATGTAGCAGGTATTATCCACAAATTTTGCAAAGATGGTGCCATAAACAAATTGACTTGGCCTAGCACATGGCTTGTCATGGGCTAGCACATCGCTTGTCTTGGGCTAGCACATGGATTGTCTTGAGTCTTCAATTGGGTGTACATGGGATGCTGTCTTGGATCCCCTTTTATAATACAGGACTCAATGACTCAACTAATTACATGGACTCAATGAACAACTAACCACATGATTTAACCAACTAATAACTAATTGAACCAACCATACTTAATTAGGCTTTCAAATAAAAATCTAATTAAAGTTGATAAAAAGGGCTAATTAAATTTGACCATTAAGATCCCAATTGGATAAATAGGATTTGACTCAATTGGGGTTTTGACTTAACTTGGTAAAAAGGATTTTATCCCAAAATAAACAAAACCCTAATTATAGTTGGTAAAAAGGGTTTACCTTAACTAAACTAAAATAATAGAATTTAAAATAAAATATTTACATGATAAATAAAGTTAGGTTCAGGGTTTTACTCATAGGTGATCCACAGGGATGTAGGTTCAACCTGTCGATTTCATTTAGCCCTGGTGCCCGTACCAATTCTTCCCGGGTGGGAGGAACTCGACCCTATCGAGTATGAGTCAGTTCCACTGTTATAATACTCTAGTAAGTCAGGGGAAACTCTCTGCAAGTCCTCTCTGGTGATCCAAGAATTATCAGACTAGGGTCGTCCTTGCCAACGAACCAGATATCGCTGGTAATCTTTGCTCCGAGTAGCGATGATCTTATCATCAAGATCCATTCGATCTTGTCTTTCCGTGCTGGTGGTATGGTAGGTGGACACACTTGGGTTGGTTCACTCTCAAGGACTAGATTAGGCCCAAATGGCTCACTAGGAATCAACGTCGGCTCCTTATACTCGATAAGGTCTGAAACGTTGAAAGTAAAGCTAATGCCTAGTTCAGGTGGCAATTCAAGCATGTAAACATTAGGTCTTTTTTTCTTAATTACTTTATATGGTCTACTACTATGAGCATATAACTAGTTCAGGTCATAGCCTAACCATAACAAAGTCTCCTCCATTGAATTTTTTGAGTCTTTTTCTTGAATTAGCCATATGATTCTTATACAATTCTTTAATATATTATGCATATGACTCTGCAAATATCTACTAGACTCAACTATGCATTTATAATGAAAATATTTTTATTTATTTATTTTTATTATTATTATTATTATTATTATTATTATTATTTTGTCTATTTAAGTCCTTAATTTTAATTCTGTACTTGATCCTTGGTCGATGGGTGACATGTAGATGAAAACTTTACATGCACTCCTAATAAATGCCATAGGATCTGCCAGAAATAGTTTGTAAACCTAACATGCTCAATGGGCTTATGCAAGATGCTAATTTTTATAAAATGCAAACAAATAATCCTAGAAATGCTGGAAGCTTCAGGAAAAGGTAAAAAATAAGAACTGGGTTCGGGGTTGACTTGGTAGGATAGAAAATAAGAAAAGGGTTCGGGGATTGGTCCTCAACTAATGGGGTTGACCTTAAAGGTTTGGGATATTTCTACAATGTCTACCTTATAGAGGAATGGGTCAATAATTTCAAGAAAAAGATCTTCAATGAGAATTGATGGAGTGAATTCTTCCTGAGGTTACTGGTTTGGAAAAATCAAGTCCTCAATAAGCTCTTCTGGTTCCTGAATTTTAGGACTAGGCTCTATGACTTGACACTTTTCTAAGATTTTCCTAGGTAAGGTCTCAGTAGTATGGTTAGGTTCCTCATGGATTTCTTTTTCTAAGGATCCTACTAGCACAGTTTCAGTCTGGTCAGGGTCAATTAACTTTAGGCTGGCTTCAGCTTGGGTGTCTACTAGGTCAGCTAATTTTGGGTCAACCATATGTATTTCCTCCTCTCCCTCATACTCATCCACTAAGTTCACATTAGCTTCATAAACATTTTCTTCAATAGCATCTTGGTGAACCAATAGGGTAGTAGAGGTGGGTCGATTAAGGGAAGGTGGACTGATTTCGAGTATCTGACTAGGTATACTAATCCTAGTGGGTTCGGGCTGACTAAGAGAAACCTAATTAGCACTAGATTGATACCTAGGGGTTTTGGGTTCCTTGGGCTCATAGGATATGGGATCAGATCTATAGGTCATGGATCTGGGTTTGTAGGAGTTGGGTTCAAAGGATCTGGGCACATAGGAACTAGGTTCATATGATCTGGGTAGGTACCTTTTTCTAAGTTTAAGTTTCATGTCACTCCAGGTAGTTATGGGTATGTCTTTTCTTCGTCTAATCATTCTTTCAACATCATCCCAATAAATTCTAGCCTGGCGTATTAATTTAAGCTTAGCAAACTTAAACTGACTTCCTTCAGACATTAGTTCCCTCTCAAAATATCGATCCATACCTTCTTCCCAATCAAGATAATTTTCAAGATCAAGATCACCACCAAAGGTAGGTGCTTCTAACCTAATGTACCTAGTGGCTCTCTCATCCTGGTCTATGAAATCATAATTAGGTCTCTTCAAACTAAGATCCCAGATTGGATCCCGGTGTGGGGGTCTCCTAGGATTGGGCTCCAAGAATGGGTCAGGGTGTGTTTCAAATTTAGGTTGAGGGTAGGTCTTACAGGTTTTTTCTAGGTTCCCTAATCGTTGATCCAATCGATCAAACTTATGATTCATTTGGGTACACTATTCAGTGAAGGTCCGAAGGAAGGTCTCAAAATTGGGATCCATGACTAAATTGGATTGGGTTTTGGTGAGACTACTGGAATAGAGTTTCTAATATAGGGGTCATTCAATGCAAACATATCGACCTCGACTCGGACTAGGGTTTCCTAGACCTAGAGCTCAAGTAGAATGGGTCAGCTCAAATTATAGCCAATTCAATAATTATCCTATCCACTGGCTAGGTAAGAGGTGGGTTCGTGGGAGGCTCCCCCTGCTCTCGCAGGGTCCTAATTAAAAACAATGAAATTGCTTAGGACGTTTGTGGTGTGGGCACCAGGATCTGACAGAGGCTCCTCAACCCTCTGAGGATCGCGGATTAGGGTTTCATCTTTTGGGTTATGTAATAAGGCTTCAAGCCTGAGCATTGTATTTTTTTAGTCATGAATTTAGTCTTAATTGCTTTTATTTTAGTCATGTACCTTGACCAATTTGGTCAAGTTGTGTCTATGGGTCCTGTAATGATTCCAGTCCAAGTCTGTTTGAAGATTGGGCCTAAGCCGGGGTGGTCTTCGAGTCTAGTCCAATTTGTAATGGGTCAAGCCATCTCCCAAGCCATGAAAGATGCCACTTGGTGCCACCCCATCCATCCCATGTGGTGCCACATCACCTTGACAAGTGGGCGGCCAAGGTAAGAAGGGAATGCTGGAATTTTTGGATGCCATTCCTTGATTCTTTCCTCCCTTCCCTCCCCCTATCAAGCCTCTTTCCAAAGGAGCTATGGACATCCAAGGAAGGTCAATGGGCAATGAAGGCATGATCCTTATTTCAAGCCCCATATCAAGACTTCTTCCCAAAGTGCTTGGTCGGCTATGGAAGAAAAGCATTGACCCTCAAATCAAGAAGACAACTCCCTTGTTTTAAGCCACATATCGAGCCATCTTTCCAAAGTGCTTGGTCGGCTATGGAAGAAAAGCATTGACCCTCAAATCAAGAAGACAACTCCCTTCTTTCAAGCCCCAAATCAAGCCACAAGACCTTGGTCGGCCAAAGGAAGAAGAAATTTGAAATTGGATGCCCTCTTCATGAAGCTTTGTATTTTTTGAAATTTGAATGGGTTTTAAGGTGCCTATATAAAGGGCCTTACCCCTTCCTTGTAAAGTTTAATGTTGATGAATGAAAAGAAAAGATTTGAGTGCTACTCTTTTTCTTAGTTGACTTTGTTCCTTAAGAATATCGATCTCCGTGAGGGAGCGCCTTCGCCTTCGGGCGTCGAGAGGTGTGAGGCCTCAAGTTACCTTCTCTTCCGCCAATCCATCTTCCATCTTCGAGTTTGGAGGCCAACTGGATGATCCATCTAGACACCCAGCAAGAAGACCCACAATCAACATCATCTTTAACCTTTCTTCCTTTATTTCTTCCTGCTACCTATTGATTCCTAATCCTTCCCTTAATTGCTCGTAGGTCCTCCAGGTACCACGAACACGAAGTCGGTCTCCCTTGCCTTTGAGACCTTCGGATAAAAAGCTGGTGCATCCACGGGGGTTGAAGGCTCGATCATCCAGGCCGCATCCACAAGAACGAGTGAACTTGGCATCGGGCGCTTCAGAGCTTTTAAGATTTGTAACCCTAAAACTCCTAAGTTGATATTGATTTGAGAGCTAAGTCTTACAGGGTTTCTCAATCCTGGGGTCCTCTTCCTATCCTGTTTAGGGACTTACTTGCATGCTTGAATTTCTTATTATTATAGAACCCTAGATCTACTTTTTGTCTATCTTCGGGAATCCTAATTTCTAAAAAAACCAAAAATCACAAAGAACAAAAATCACTTGCATCTTGCATCTAGTTAGTCCCACATCATTTTGCCTATGGACCTCTAGCCTTAGACACCAGATTCAAGTGATACTTAGAGGATTGGGTGCACTAGCTTACACACAATACTTGAAACCCGACCTGTTAGTGTCCCTAGCTCACTAGAGCAAATTAAGTCTAATTAATTTTAATTAGATTTTGGGCCGATGCAAAGGTGGTGATTGTGGGCTAAGGAAGGGTGATGAAATCTCTCCCTTATGTAGATATTGAATGCCCTTAAGATTAGGTTTAAATGATGCACACACAAGAAGAAATCCTAATATGCAAATAAGCAAAAATAGAAGAAAATGAAAATTAATTAATTTCCTTTTTTTAACAAGGATATATTCTATAGATAAGTACCTAATATGCAGTAAATATTAAAATATGCAAAAATTTTTACCAAAAAAACCATATACTTGCTGAAATTAGCTTTGCTGAAACATAGGATAGAACTATTCTTAGATAGTATTTCAGTAGGTATAAAATCTATAGATCAAAATAATTTATGATAAAATTCTAAAAAATACTTTCAATTATAAGGAATCCCCCAAAATAAAAATTAGATATTTTCAAGTTATCTATAAATAGAAATAATTAAAACAACATACTATATACTAAGATGACCGAGATGCAGAAATTAAAACCTAAAGTTAACTATTTCTTCATTTTCTTCTTCAAGGGTCAATTCACAGCAGCACCCCTACACGCCATAGGAAATCATGTTTGAATGGGAGGTGAGGGTCTTGCAGCCCTACTTTTTTCTATGATCGGACGGCTATGGTGAAGCACCCGATCCGAGTACTTAAAGAGAACTAAGTTGCACAAGAGAGATTAAACCCTAGTTTAGCCGGCTCTGAAAACAAAACTGATATGGGACAGAAAACCAAAACTAAATTACTAAAATTAATAACTAATTAACAGAGAAAAATTAGAAACTAATTTTTTAATATTTTTTAGATTTTAAAGAAGACTTCAAAGAAGATGGCGAAGGAAACTAATTCAATTACCCGTACAAGTAAACCTATAAAGTAATTTAAAAAAATAGGACCTGGTGGTTGAGAAACTACCATAAACTATGATCTATTAAACGAGTCAAAAATTATGAGATAGAAAAAAGTTTAGTTGTACCAATGATGATCGCTCTCTCGATGTAGATATGGCAGGACTCTCAAGATCATAGCGATAGGATTTCAAGATCTTGCTTTCGAGCTTCGATCTTCCGTACGATGTTGGTTTCGAGGCAAGAACACCTGATCTTGATTCCTGTTCACCTGTAACACTCAACAAAGAAAGAAACACGAATTAAAAGCAACAATGGAAAGGAAAGAATGAAAGAAAGGAGGGTTTAGAAATGGTGGATCTGGGTTTCTTGATGGCTAGATAAATAGGGCCTCACACCCCGCGATGTTCCGTAGAATGAAGGAAGGGCCTCACACCACGCAATGCACACAGCAAAGGAATAAAATTCGACAGAATCTCATTGTATATTGATAAATAATTGATTATAAAGGGAGGATTGATGGGGTATTTATAGACCCATAACCAGTATTGTAAGGGACACAAAGACTAGACTTGTGCTCCCTTGGAATACAACTCCTAGAGTCCTACTTCTGGGCATCTTGGACTCTTGCTTGTTGGACTGATCTGAACTTCTGTATGTGAGTGGACTCTTCAATTCGGATTGAAGAAGACTCAAGAGTTTTGGTGAGACTCTTCAGTCCTAGGAACTTAAGCAGCTTCCAACCTGTTTTATCAAAACTCTTGCAGTAAGAAAACCTTCCAACCTTCTCCACTTGGATGACTTGAGATGACTTGGAACTCCTTGAAATGTTGGCTGATTTCTTTCTTGGTTTTGGCATGAAAGAATGGAGTGGGAGGGTGTCAATTTGGAGATCTCCTTCTGCTTTACTCCTCTTAAAAAAAATAAGAGGTGCTAACTCCTTCTTAAGTGACCGACCA
This sequence comes from Areca catechu, assembly GCA_021397845.1. Lineage (NCBI taxonomy): Eukaryota > Viridiplantae > Streptophyta > Magnoliopsida > Arecales > Arecaceae > Areca > Areca catechu. Next base: position 33,892,697 of record CM038041.1, read on the forward strand.
AAGGGTGTTGTCATGTGGTGATGTCTTAATCTTGTTGCATGTCCAAATACAAGTGACATGCCATGTGTTGATGTCCCCTGGTGATGTAGCAGGTATTGTCCAGAATTTTGCAAATATGGTGCCATAAACAAATTGACTTGGTCTAGCACATGGCTTGTCTTGGATTAGCACATGGCTTGTCTTGGGCTAGTACATGGATTGTCCTGAGTCTTCAATTGGATGCACATGAGATGCTATCTTGGGTCCCCTCTTATAATACAGGACTCAATAACTCAACTAATTATATGGACTCAATGAACAACTAACCACATGATTTAACCAACTAATAACTAATTGAACCAACCATACTTAATTAGGCTTTCAAATAAAAATCCAATTAAAGTTGGTAAAACAGGCTATTTAAATTTGACCACTAAGATCCCAATTGGGTAAATAGGGTTTGACTCAATTTGCATTTTGACTCAACTTGGTAAAAAGGGTTTTACTCTAAAATAAACAAAACCCTAATTACAGTTGGTAAAAAGGGTTTACCCTAACTAAACCAAAATAACAGAATTTAAAATAAAATATTTACATGGTAAATAGGGTTGGGTTCAGGGTTTTACTCACAGGTGATCCATAGGGATATGGGTTCAACCTGTCAATTTCTTTTAGCCCTAGTGCCCGCACCACCGGACCTCCTTCATCAGGCCCCTCGGCCTCCTTCATCAGGCCCCTCGGCCTCCTTCGTCAGGCCTCCTGACCTCCTTCATCATCCTGTGGGAGCCAAAGGTCTGGAATAGACTTAAGATGGCCTCGAGCATATACCTTCATGTTCTGAAGACTAAAGAAGGAAAAAGCATGGAGGAAGGATAGGAGCGCACTGTGGAATGTTGCGCATTGGCACTAAAAGGGTCCCTTAAAAAGGCACGGTGGTAGGCCCTTCGCAGTAAAGACTGCCACTTGCCTCCGCTTCATCCCGATGCAGAGCATGTGCCCTTTCGACAACCTATCCAACGGGAGGTCACCGCATGGCCCTTCAGGATGCCCTAGATAAGCCAAGCCCAAGGTCATCACTTCGATTCAAATGAAACAGTTATGTTGTCTCAATGGGAAACTGAGTGGAGTGTCGCCTCATTTGTACTAGGGGCATGATTTTCAGGCTACAGGCACCCAAGGCATTGATGGCATCGCAGAAACATCCCCTATGTCAGTAGGCTTATTACTCCCTTCGCCCCGAGTGTTGCCACACCCTCAAGGCTCGGGAGTGGGGGGCATCTGATGTGGTGACATCCATTGACGTGGAGCACACAGGCGGCTACGATAATAAAATACTTGCCACCCGGGTGTGGCACCTCAACTCCCAACCGAGGCTGGGCTCATTGGGTGAGCCCCCCCATCTGAGGCCCGCTCCCTGTCGAGGTCAGCTCCCAGCCAAGGCAAGGATCATTAGGCGAGCCCTCCATCTGAGGCTGGCTCCCTGCCAAGGTCAGCTCCCAGTCGAGGCCGGGCTCATTGGATCAGCCCTCTGTCTGAGGTCAACTTCTTACTGAGGTCAACTCCTAGCCGAGGCCAGGCTCATTGGGTGAGCCCCCTATCTGAGGACAGCTCCTGATCGAGGTCGAGCCCATCCTTCCAAGAGTCAGGGCCCTGAAATGATGCCTCGCTCCTTGTCCACCAAAGGTTGGGTCTAACAAAAGTCCAAAACTATGATAAGGAAAAGCCTGATCCCACACCACCCTTGAGAAGAGTCACGTGCTCTGCCATGAGCGCAGGTCCTGCAACGCACCTCGAGCATGACCTGCATGATCTGAGCATCACCAGCCTCATAGCCTTGCAGTGTGCCGCCACGTCGACAACCGCATGGCTAGGAGACTGCGACCTCCATGACAGGATGCCTGGACTTTCCTGAGAAGGACATCCTGCTCAGGCTCCAGGGCCAGTAGCGCTTTGATGGTCCCTCTTAAAATGGCAATATTCCATCACGACTCCAGGCTTAATGGAAAGCTGGCCTGACAGAGGGGCGATAGAAAATAACAAAAAGCTTTCTTTGAAAAGGAGGACCCAGAAATTGACAAAATTTATTCATCTATATAAGACCTGCAAGGGAAGGTAAGTGGGGGTAAGCAAAAGACTCGCTTTCGGTTGAGTATTATTTTTCTTTCTTGGAATTCTTATTACTCCCTCTAGACGCAAAGAGTCCCCCAAGCTCTCTGTCATAAAGGTTCTATTCCCCTCGATCATCCCACTAATTTGATCGTTAGAGTGTCCTTGCCAGAATTCTCGGCCCATGTCTCCCCTGTTGTGCAAGAAGGAAGGAAGAGGGCCGGTGCGGCCAGAAGCAAGCAGCCATGGAGTGGGATGGAGCGGTTGGGTTCCCGGGCCATCGCATCACCCGATGGCGATGGGAGGATCCCCCGACGTGATCGAGCTGTAGGCGGCGGCGATCTTGGCGGCAACAGTCACATTGGTTGGTACAAGAATTTTTCATCTACTATCAGCTTAATGTTTGAACCTATGAGGTCACACACAATAGGAGTTTCTACCTGATCTTATAGCTAATTAATGATTGTGAATTGTTCTTGGGATCAATTGTCTATATAATTAATGATTGTCCTTGAGTCGGTACTTTTGTGAGCCAACACTTCGATAAGTCAATACTCAAGATTTTTTTAAGTGTCAACTCATCAATGTTACAAATATTATGATAAAGATTTTTTTACTAAAAGTTGGTACATTATTAGAGGATTAATTACTAATTAGATTAATAGTTAGCTCGATTTGATTGAGCTAAGAGATTTGGGTCAAAACCAAATGTGATTTGATTTGAGTTCAAGTTGAGTCCAGTTGGATGGGACTATTGTTGACTCTGGTCATAATTTTGATGAATGAAAAAATACTTAAGTATATTTGAGTACTAATATGTGTTAAAAGTGTTTATCAAATTCAAGTACTCAAGATTGAAATGCTTGTATTTCAGTTGAAGAAGTTCTTTAAATTCATGAAATTTCAAGTTATAAGGATTTTGGAATATAAGGAAGACTTGGAAGGACTTAAATTTGATTTTGGAGAAGTTTCAGCAAGTTTCAGCACTGGCACAGTCAAGTGTTGACTCATAAAGATGTCAAAGTGTTGACTCAAGGTTTGAGAACAAAAAAAATATAAAACAATGTCAATCCAGAATTTTTGTCTTGAGCTGACTCAAGTGTCGACCTAAGTGTCGACTCACAGAAGTGTCGACCCAAGTGTCGACTTAAGTATCAACTCATGAAGAAAATTAAGTATCGATACTTGGTATAACAACTAGTTTTTCATAAGTGCATAATTGATTCCAACTTACTTCAAACGACTAGTTTTTCATCTCCAACGGTCATAAATAGTCAAATAAGGTTTGGAGGGCTATTTATACACTACCAAGCTTAAAGGAAAGTGGATCCTTTGGATTGAATGATGAATTTCTTGAAGATCAAGTGAAAATATTTTAAGGATCCAATTATTAAGAGTGTTGAGCCTCCAAGGATTGATAAGTGAGAAGAAGCTTCCAAGTCCTCATCTTCAAGCATCCATTGAAGCTTCAACATCAACATGAAGACAAGCTCAACAACATCAATCAAGCACCTCAACAAAATATCTTCTTTTTGTAAGAAAGATTTTATATTTTCATTATTGTATTTATGCTTGTATTGTTTACTAGTTTCAATGGAATTGAAACTAATGTCTAGATTGATGGTGAGCCTTGAGAAAACTATCTAGGTTCTTGGTTATCCTATGTGATAAAAACCAAGGAGGTTGTTGATGAGCCTATGTTACAAAACCAACTAGGTTCTTGGTTAGCCCATAAAACCAAGGGGTTTTTGGTGAGTCCGTGAAAATCAAGGGATTTTTGGTTAGCCCGTTAAAACCAAAGGGGATTTTGGTGATCCCACAAAAATCAAGGGGCTTTTGGTTAGCCTGTGAAAATCAAAGAGGTTTTGACTTGTGAGCCCATGAAAACAAGTTGGGTTTGATTAGTGAGCCCAAAAAACTAATCGACTATAATCAAGTGTAATTATAGTGAATTTCTAAGAAAAACTTGGGAAGTGGATGTAGGTGCCTTGGAGTATACCGAACCACTATGAATCTTTACATGTTTGTAATTATTTTTATTCTTACATTTACTTCTTTATTTTTGCTATACTTTATTATCATGCTCACAAATACATGCTTTGAATTGGCGCATTATTTGAAGTCTTACAAAAAAGTTTTAAAGTCCAATTCACCCTCCCTCTTGGGTTGCATCATCATCACTGGGCAACAATTGGTATCAAAGCTCGGTACTCCGTTTGAAAATCCAACGATTTTGAGTTAAAGATCATGGCAGCCTAAGTTTGAAAGTTTAAAAGTCTTAAATTTTTAAAAAATTTTAAAAAAATTTGGGTTCCAAAAGGAACCATATTTACTAATCCTAAAGAACCCAAGAAAGTTTGGGTACCAAAATTGTCCACCTAGTTTATTTTGCAGGAGTGTCATGCAGCCTAACATGAAGAAAGAAAGTTTTTAAAAGGTGGCTGTACAAGATAATACAAAGAGTGGACAAGCTACATTTTGGACTAAATGGTAAAGAAAGGATTATACATATTGGTAAATTTTACACATTTTCTTTCATAATTAAAAATGTAGTTGAATATTTGTTATAAATATTATATCAATTACTTTGAGAAATTATTTTAAATGTTTAATTAGAATCAAGTTTAGACTTACCGTCATTGGTTATGATCATGAATTTTTTTGATGTTGATGAAATTCATGCTCTCATGATTAAACTCGTGATTATTAGACTTTCACTTGATTTTGATTAATATAGTTTTAAACTATTTTCAAGTAAAATATGGTAATGAAATGTATACATTTTTGGAATCTATGCTTAAGTTAGAAATGATTTGGATCAAGACTAGAACTGGTAGTTAAGGATTATATTTAAGAAGAAGGTATGCATATTGATAAATCCTTGCTACAGTAGCTAAACTTGATACTAGATTACTTCTAATATTTGTATAGATAATCAAAATCATTTCAAATTATATGGTTTTCATGAAATGTATTCCATTTTATATCCATGCTTAAACTATAAATGATTTGAAACAAGTATAGAACTGGTAGTTAAGAATTACATTTAAGAAGAAGGTATGCACATTGATAAACCCTTAATCCAATAGCTAGACTTGATATCATAATACTTCTCGTATTTGTATGGATATCAAATCACTTCAAATGAATTTGAAATCATATTAAATTGAATCTTTTAAATGTCAACCTCCTGCATTTTGAAAATCTTGTATATCTTGAAAATTCAAATCTTTGATTTCAGACTTAGCATTTATGTCATATCTCAAATTGTCTGAAATTATGATGCTTGGGCTTTCATGTTTTATTCCTCAATGAATGCATATTTTTAAGGAAAAATAATATTTAGGAGGAGCATCCAAAGATTTGTTGTCATATATGACGCTTTCAATATTTTCTTGATATCATGCTTTCTTTATATTGCTCCATTACTCCTTGCATTCAAATATATTTTCTTTGAGGGGAGTTACATTCAAATGCTATCAAGATTTCTGTTTTGCATGAGCATGTCATTTTTGTGGTATCATATTCAATTGGTATCAAATTTAATTAGTATCATGTATTGACTTTGATGATTTACTTGCTATTCTTTCCACCTTCATTCCCATTTTGTATTGCCTTTCACCCTTTTTCATGATGACAAAAAGGAGGAAAAAAATTTTAAGTATGAAAAGAGAAAAGATTTGATAAATATAAAAAATTATATGAGAAATGAAAGAAAATGCAAAAGGGGGAGAAGAAAGCAAAATATTTTAATCTTAAGGAAAGAATTAGCACGGGGAAGAATGTTTAAATTTTTTTTTTATTTTGAAAAATATTTTGAAATCATATTTTGAGGGTGAGCTTGATACTTATTGATTTTGAGCTTACATGTTTATCTTATTATCAATCTTTTTAAGCTTACCATGTTCATATACTTAAAGATTTTGTCATTATCAAAAAGGAAGAGATTGTTGACTCTGGTCTTGATTTTGATTAATGACAAAATACTTAAGTATATTTGAATACTAGTGCATGTTAAAAGTGTTTATCATATTCAGGTACTCAAGATTGAAATGCTTGTATTTCAGTTGAAGAAGTCCTTCAAATTCATGGAATTTCAAGTTATAAGGACTTTGGAACATAAGGAAGACTTGGAAGGACTTAAAGTTTGATTTTGAAGAAGTTTTAGCAATTTTCAGTACTGGCACACTCAAGTGTCGACTCATGAAGATGTCAAAGTATCGACTCAAGGTCTGAGAACAAGAAAAATACAGAACTATGTAAATCCAGAATTTTTGCCTTGAGCTGACTCAAGTGTTGACCTAAGTATCAACTCACAGAAGTATCGATCCAAGTGTCGACTCATATATCAACTCATGAAAAAAATCAAGTGTCGATACTTGGTATAATGGCTAGTTTTCCAGAAATACAGAATTGATTCCAACATGCTTCAAAAGGCTAATTTTTCATCTCCAATAGTCATAAATGGTTAAATAAGGTTTGGAGGGCTATTTATACATTACCAAGCTTAAAGGAAAGTGGATCCTTTGGATTGAATGATGAATTTCTTGAAGATCAAGTGAAAATATTTTAAGGATCCAATTATTGAGAGTGTTGAGCCTCCAAGGATTGAAAAGTAAAAAGAATCTTCCAAGTCCTCATCTTCAAGCATCCATTGAAGCTTCAACATCAACATGGAGATAAGCTCAATAACATCAATCAAGTGCCTCAATGAAATATCTACTTTTTGTAAGAAAGCTTTTATATTTTTATTATTATATTTATGCTTGTATTGTTTGCTAGTTTCAATGGAATTGAAACTAATGGAATTGAAACTAGTGTCTAGGTTGATGGTGAGCCTTGAGAAAACCATCTTGGTTCTTGGTTAGCCTATGTGATAAAAACCAAGGAGGTTGTTGGTGAGCCTATGTTACAAAATTAACTAGGTTCTTGGTTAGCCCGTAAAACCAAGGGATTTTTAATGAGCCTGTGAAAATCAAGGGGTTTTTGGTTAGTCTGTGAAAACCAAAGGGATTTTTGGTGAACCCACAAAAACAAAGGGATTTTTTTCTAGCCCGTGAAAATCAAAGGGATTTTGACTTGTGAGCCAGTGAAAACAAGTTAGGTTTGATTAGTGAGTCCAGAAAACTAATCGACTATAATCAAGTTGATTATAGTAAATTTCTAAGAAAAACTTGGAGAGTGGATGTAGGTGTCTTGGAGTACACCGAACCACTATAAATCTTTATATGTTTGTGATTATTTTTATTCTTGCATTTACTTCTTTATTTCTGCTACACTTTATTATTATGCTCACAAACACATGCTTTGAATTGGCACATTATTTGAAGTCTTGCGAAAAAGTTTTATAGTCCAATTCTTTCCCCTTCTTAGGTTGCATCATCATCACTGGGAAACAACTATACCCATGCACCCTAACCTTATTTGAATTTTGAATTTATATTTAAATTAAATTTTAAATTTGAATTCAAACTTGAAATTTTGAATTCAATTTTGAATTTGAATTTGAACTTAAATTTTGAATTCAAGTTGGTTCTAACTCCCTAACCACTCTTCCCTTATCTCTCTTTAACTCCCTAACCTCCTAATCTCTCATGGCCACCTCATTAAAATCTGGTTGATGGTGGGCATGTGGAAGGGATAAAAAAGAAAAGTTGAAAAGTTTTCAACTTAAGAGAAAAAGGTAGAGTATGGAAGAGAGGAAAGGGATTGGATATGAGCTATCTAGTACTTTTACTCGATTTTAGAAAGATGAAATAGGAAGGGGTTTTTTAGCTTCTTCTTCCATCTCATCCTCTCCTTCAAAGGTTCTTCTTTGACTCCTAGAGTGTCTCGGTATTTGAAAAAGAAGGTGATCAGCTATCAAGATTTTAAAGAGGAGCTAGTTACTTTGAGAGACCTGGTCAGGATAGAGCTCCTACATGGATTACCTATAAAGACCAGACATCCTATGTGGCTTGCAAATATTTCATTTTTCGACTTTCCAGCAATGCCAATTATCATTCTGCATAAATATATAGAGTTTCTAAACTCTTTAACATCATAGATGTGACCCACACTGTATTAATAATGGATAAATATGATCATCAAATGTGATATGTGCATTCTCTCTTACATTTCAGTTTTTATTTATATGCATTATATTCATGCCATAATTCTTTATATAGGTTATTTGTAGATATGATCTAATGCATGTATAAATTAATATGATTAATCTAGTAATTTCTACTACCAATTATTCAAAAAGTTTGAAAATATATACATGAAATAGTCTAGGTTTCCCAACAATGGTATCAGGGCAAGTTTTGTTTGACATGTTTATGAATGCATATAAACTGAAATGTAATTTAATTTTTTCATTTTGCTTAGTAATTGGATTGGATGGATTCATCATGAACATCCTGTCATGAGAGAAAAGTAGGGTCTAAAGGCCTTTTCTTCCTATTCGATGGTGTCTCTTACGGTGTGTAGGGATATTGTTTGTGTTATGACCCATGAAAAGGAATGCAAAAAGGGATTATATTAAAAGTACTTTATTTTTTTTATACTTTAGATCTGATATCATAAAAATTAGTTTAGAAATGTTCTAAGTTAGATTTTTGATTAGATATGTTAAAAGATTTGATTAAGTTAGATTTTTTTCAAACATGTAATTAAACCTATTATTGTCAGCATGAAGTATTGACATATGACCTTGATGAGTCAATACTTGGACCTGGTGAGTCGACACTTGCTCTTGCGGGTGTCAACTCAAGAGTACAATCTAGAGTAGCACATTTCTATTTCTCTTTGAGTCATAGTCGCAGGATCAAGTGTTGACTCATAGTGACTCGACTCATGGATGAGTCAATACTTGACCAGGAAGTGTGACTCAAGCTTGTAACCAGAAATTTTAAAATTAAAAATTTTGTTAAATTGTTTTACAAGTTAAATTTGAAATTATTTCAAAATTCAAATAAGTTTAAACTTAATTAAGAATTATGTTTGGATGGTTAAAAGATCTAGATTTGAGAATAAAATATCTTAAGCCATATTTATACGCCTTGGGGTTAATGGGTTAGCTCAAATCAACTTCTTTAACTAGGTTAGATCTAGGATTTGAATCAAATAGACTAAATAGAGAAATTAATCTAATCAAAAGTTGACTTAGATTTTTTCTCTATGGATCAGTCTCAATAGTTGTTTAATCAAGTCCATGTTTTCTAAATGGACCTGATTTTGGCTTATTAGTCGGATCCAAGTCGTTAGGCTAGTCTAATCAAATCTAATGAATAAATTAGTATCTAAGGTAAGTTTGGCGGTTCGAACATGGTTCTTAATTGGGGCTATCTTTTACCTAACCAATTTATTGGTATCTAAGAAAAAAGGTTAATGGTGCAACCCTTCTATCGATCTCGCTTACTTAGCCAATGTGGTCAATCAAATTTTGATAAATAGCTTATTTATTTGAGTAAACCCATACCATTAAGGCAGATCAATACGACTAATTTAGGTGCCCTTGGACTAGTTTGTCTTAAACCCTCTTCTAAGACTTGGTGAAGTCAGTGAACGAATTCTTGACTAACTAGTTCATATCTTCTCTTCTATCCTTAACATGAAGATAAATCCTCTAAAATTATTAGGTCCTCAAAAATGATAAAATTATGGTGATAACTAAGTTATAGTCTCCCATTAAAAGGATGGTAATGGGTCCAATAGTTTGGATGATTATTGGAGGCCCAAAAGCTTGGTGCTCATCTAGCTATTGGATTTATCATCCATATTATGATGATTCAGATGCAACTTTCTTAATAGTGGTCAGGTGGGTCGGCTAAAGTTAGGCTTGAAAATTTGTTAATTAGAAGCACTGAGTCTGGTCATATTAATAGTTGGACCTAATCAGGACTTTCTGTGGAAGTCCCAAAGGCCTGCCGAAGAGGCACCTAGGATAAAATTGGTTACTAGAAGTTGTTTGGAGAAATAATTGGTTAAGAATCTACCTATAAATGCACATGGATGGGCCAAACAAAGTCAGGCTTATGTGTAATCATTAGGATTCTAGTACCCGCTAAAGAATTAATGTGGTTTTTCAGATTGGAGGTAGAAGTTGTCAATTCATACAAAATAATGGAAAAACCTTTAGGTTAAAGCCCAACTCTTTAGGATTAGTAATCTATCTACTAATTGGTCTTATTGTTTTCTTTTCAGTTATGGCCACCATTTTGTCACTCCAATCATTGTTGGACATTGATTGGGCCCAATTTTGATAGTTGGTATCAAAAGCTCAAGATTATCTTAGAGTACAAATGGATCCTTTATATGATAATAGATCCTGCACCTAAGGAGCCCGCTCCTAATACTCGTAGTGTGATTCACAACACTTATCAAAAGTGGCTTAGCAACTGCACCACGGTGCGTTGCATTATACGAGTGGTTATGACGAATGAGTTGAGCCACAAATTCAAGGATGCCTAGCTAGAAGAAATCCTTTAAGTATTAAAGGAGTCTTTCAGCACACTTGACAATGTGGAGAGGCACAAAACCTCTTATGTTGTCTTCAATGCTCAGACACATGAAGGGGCATCAATTACCAGCATGTATTATATATAATTGAACAGATCAAGTGCCTGGGCAAACTAGGGTATCCCCTACATGAGCAGCTGGGAAAAGATATGATACTCAATTCCTTGCCTGGTTCTTTCCTAGACTTTCTAAGTCATTATAGAATGATGAATCCTGTAATAAATTACCATGGTTTGCTAAGGTTATTGCAGACTTATGAGAAGGATCACCAGCTCTAATAGGAGTCAGTGAATGTGGTGGGAGGATCTTCTTTTGGGCATCCCTTTGAGAAAGGGAAGGAGAAGAATAAAAATAAGAAGGTGCAGTGTGATAAGGCATCTCAGCCTGATCAAATCAAGAAGAATAAGATTGATAAAAATCAAGTAGAGTACTTCTATTACAAGAAGCAGGGTCTTTGGAAGAGGAACTTTCCTCTTTATATTCTTTCCTTGATCCAAATAGGCTAAAGAAGAGAAAGCAGCAAGAGGTTCCTAGATAAGATAATTATATGATAACTTGTTGTAATTTCTATTTGTGATACTACTACCTAGATATTGGATACTGAAAGTCTAATTAATACTTATAATTCATTGCATGGGTTTCAGGTCAGTAGGAGATTTGAAAATGGTGAAAGATTTCTGAATGTGGGAGATGGAAGTCAAGTTCCATTCTTAGCTTTAGGAGTCATTAAGCTTATTTTCAATTCCTATACTGTCATTTTGAATGAATGTCACTTTTGTCCAAAATTCATGTTAAATATTACTTCTATTGGCCTTTTGGCCAATTAAGGTTATGAATTTTCAATAAAAAATAACATTTGTAATATCATTTTGAATGATGTTATTGTGATGAGTGGGCAATTACAAAATGGTATATATATACTATCACATCCTGTTAATGTAATGTACACTTTGAATAAACATCCTAGATTAGATAATGTCAATGATGCCTATCTATGGCACTGCAGGCTAAGTCACATTAATAAGAATAGTTTAAACAGATTGACTAAATAGGATATCCTCGATGTCAATAATTATGAACCACTACCAACCTATGAGTATTACCTTCTTAGAAAGATGACCAAGTCACCTTTTACTAGAAAAGATAAAAGAGCTAATGAAGTTCTAGATCTCATACATAGTGATGTATGCAGACCAAGGAACATCAATGCCAGGGGTGGGTATAATTATTTCATTTCATTTATAGATGACCTTTCAAAACATAGTTATGTCTATATTATGAGGCATAAATATGAATCATTTAAAATGTTCAAATGATATCGTAATAAAGAAGAAAAATAAACTAGTAAGAATACTAAAACTCTGAGATCAGATCAATGAGGAGAATACCTTACCAGTGAGTTTTTGACTTATCTAGAAAAGATTGGAATTCTCTCTTAATAGACTTCTTCTAGGACACTTCAACTAAATGGAGTGCCTAAAAAGAGGAATCAAATCTTGTTACACATGGTTCGGTCCATGATAGGCTTTGCTTGTTTGCCAATTTCTTTTAGGGATATGCTCTTGAGTCAGCCTGCCACATTCTTAATAAGGTTCCTAGCAAGTCTGTTGACAAAATGCTATATGCGATATGGACAGAATGTAAGCCGACACTCTCACACCTTCGGGTTTGGGTTGCTCGACTTATGTCAAACGTTTGAAAATAGATAAGCTTGGACCTTGGTCTAATAAATATCTTTTTGTTGGGTATTCCAAAGAAATCAAAGGGTGTTACTTCTATCATATTAAAGAACAAAAATTGTTTATCAGTCTTTGGGCTATCTTTTTAGAAAATGAGTTCCTTAAAAAATGAACTAAAGCCACTAAGGTTGAGCTTGATAAAGTTCGACAGGTAGAGGAACAGACACATTTAAGGGATATTATAAAACCAACATTGATTAGATCAAACCAAGAGCCCATAGTAGAGAAATCATTAAGAAAATCTAGTAGAGTATCATGTTAGCCGAACAAATAATATGATTTCTTGGTCCAAGATGGTGATCCTGTTGAACTTAATGAGAACAACGAGGATCTGATCACTTTTATGGATGTCATTTAGAGGTTCGACTCTAATAAATGGCTAGAAATCATGAAATCTGAAATGAAGTTTATGGAGATCAACAGTGTATGGACACTTGTTGATCCACTTAAAGGGATAAAATTCATTAGGTTCAAGTAGATTTTTAAAAGAAAACAGAATACAAATGGGCAGGTGGGGACCTATAAAGCCTGTTTGATTCCTAAGGGGTATCGTCAATGTTATGGTATTGACTATAATGAGATATTTTCTTTCTATGGTGATGCTCAAGTCCATTCAGATTATGCTTGCTTTGGCAGTGTACTTAAACTATGAAATCTGGCAAATGGATGTCCAAATGCTTTTCTAAATGGAAAGCTGGATGAAAAGGTGTATATGATACAATCTGAAAGGTTCACATCTATAGATGAGTCAAAGATATGCAAGCTTTAGAGATCTATTTATGAACTGAAGCAAGTATCTTAGAATTGGAGCATGCCATTTGATAAGACAATCAGTACATATGGCTTCATTAAGAATGGAGAACCTTGCATCTATAAGTAAGCTAATGGTTTTATAATTATATTTCTTGTATTGTATGTGAATGATATTCTCTTAATCAAGAATGACATCCTTACACTACAGGAAATAAATGTTTGATTATCATCTCAATTCTCTATGAAGGATTTGGAAGAAGCTTCTTACATCCTAGGGATAAGATCTATAAAGATAGATCTAGGAAGCTACTTGGATTGTCCCAGTCTACGTATTTGATATAATGCTGAAATGGTTGAGCATAGAGAATTCCAAGAAATGCTATCTACCTGTGGGCCATGGAATTTCTCTCTTTAAGAAGGATTGTGTGACTACTCCAAAAGAGACATGTACACCATGATATGTATGATACTAGATGTAGCATACTTACTAAGATAGTGAGCAGATTCGGTCTGATCTAGGTGAAGTCCATTAGAAGGTTGTAAAGATAAGTCTTAAATATTTGAGAAATACTATGGCTCATTTATGGAGAATCTAACTTAAAACTTGTCAAATATATGATTCCAATTTTTAGTCAGATAGAGATGATGGCAAGAGTGTGTTGAAGTTTTTTTATCCTAAATGGTGGAGCAATCTACTGAAAAAGTTTCAAGCAACACACTATGGCTAATTCTATATGTGAGATGGAGTATATTACGGCATCAGATGCTGCAAAGAAAGCTGTATTGTTGCAGAAGTTCATCAGTGAGCTTGGAGTGGCACCCTCTCTTGATGGTCCAATTTTCTTGTATTGTAACAGCATTGAAGCCATAGCTCAAATGAAAGAATTGAAGTTCCATCAATGTACGAGAGATCGTGGAACAAGTTGATGTCGAGCTTTAGAAGATCAATGAAAAAGAAAACATGGTCGACCCATTTATTAAAGCTCTTGGAATCAAAGAGTTCAATGTCTTAATGAAAGATGGGTATTAGATACTATTCTGATTGACTTTAGTCCAAGTGGGAGTTGTTGAGAAATGTGTCTTAATATCAATCATCTAGCTTGTAGATGGTTGTACAAATTATAAATATATATGAATTATTATTAACAAAAATTATTTGGTAGTTTATTACATTTTGCTTTCCCTTGTTAAGTTTTTTATAATGGAGTCCTTAGAACTACTTTTAATATGATAAAGAGAGGATTTATTATGTGATTCTTAAACTTGTTCATGATTAAATGATACATAATTAAAGGATGATATTGTATATTGCATGTAGGTCATTGTGTACTATATGGATTGGTTATCCTCTTAACCAAGAAGTATGGAGGTACTGGTATGGTATGCAGGTAAAATGTAAGACATTTCACTAAACATAATTACCAACAGAGCACTCTTCTGCCAAGTATTATCGTGAAGGGACGTAGATATATGTATCCCTCAGACTTGAGATCACCATGGTGGCTTGCAAGCAACTCATTATCTTTGGTACCAGACTTCCTGGATTTCTCATCCAGTAGTGGAAGATTTTTAGGTGCAGTCAAGTACTTATAAAGTTAATGTGTGAGTCAAGATGAGATTGACCCCCCAAATGTTAGAGTAAATGTCTCATTACATTTCAATTTAGCAAAATCCTGATCATGGTAGTTTTTGTGAGGAGTCACAGGACTTTAAAGTTAAGACAAATTATGGATAATTGTTTAATAGTTAGAAGTTAAATCCTGAAGTCCTGAGCATTGAGAGTTAAAGGAATGAATTGCATAGTAATTATATATCAGAGGTTTTTAAATGTTGCTCTGCAACTATTCGACCTATCTAGATGTCGAGTACCATTACTAAATGGTCATATCGATTGGTACAGGAATTATTCCTGTGCTACCGGCTTAGCATTTGAACCTATGGGATCACACATAATAAGAGTTTCTACCTGATCTGATGGCTGATCAATAATTATGAATTATTTTTGGGATCAATTATCAATATGATTGATGATTATTCTTTAGTCGACACTTCTATGAGTCGACACTTTTATGAGTCGACACTTTTGGAAGTTGACACTTGAGGTTTTTCTAAGTGTCGACTCATCAATATTGCAAATGTTGTGATAAGATTTTTCACTAAAATTTGGTGTATTATTAGAGGATTAATTAGCAATTATATTGCTAGTTAGATCAATTTGATTAAGTTATAAGATTTGGGCCAAAACCAAATATGATTTGATTTGAGCTCGAGTTGAGTCCATTGGATTGGACTACACCCATGTACTCTAGCTTTATTTGAATTTTAATTTCAAATTTAAATTGAATTTTGAATTCGAATTCAAACTTGAATTTTGATTTCAAATTAGTTTTAACTCCCTAATCTCCCTTCCCTTATTTCTCTTTAACTCCCTAACTTCCTAACCTCTCATGGGTTCTCATTAAAAGGAGGTTGCTCGTGGGCATGTGGAAGGGCTACGAGAGAAAAGTTGAAAGGTTTTCAACCTAAGAGAAAAAGGTAAAGTGGGGAAAAGAGGAAAGGGATAGGGTGTAAGCTATCTAGTATGTTTACTAGGTTTTGGGAAAAGTGAAAAAGGAAAGAGTTTTCTAGCTTCTTCTTCCACCTCATTCTCTCCTCCAAAGGTTCTTCTTCGACTACTAGAGTGTCCTAGCATTTGAAGAAGGTGATTAGCTATCGAGGTTCCAGAGAGGAGCTAGTACTCCGAGGGGACTGGTCAGGATAGAGCTCCTATGTGGATTATCTGTAGATGCCAGATATCCTGTGTAGCTTGCAGAGATTTCATTATCCAACCTTCCAGCAGTGGTGATTGCCGTTCTACATAAAGGTATAGAGTTTCTAAACTCTTTTACATTGTAAATGGGACCTATAGTGTAGTAACAATGCATGGATATGATCATCAAATATGATATGTGCATTCCCTCTTACATTTCAGCTTTTGTTTATATGCATCATATTTTGCCATGATCTTTTATGTAGACCATTTGTAGATATGATCTAATTTATGTGTAGATTAATATGATTAATCTAGTAGTTTTCACTATCAATTATTCAAAAAATTTAAAATTATATGTATAAAATAGCCTAGGTTTTTCATCAAGAACTTCATCGATTGATCGGAATCTTCGCTCCTTATCCTAGGGTAGAAGGATCTGTCAAGAAGCTGCCTGACCAACCCCCTGTTTTTGAAGATGGAGGAGCTCTGCCTCACTCTTGCCATCATTTTAGTGAACTTTTCAGTCTTTGGAGAGGCCTCCTTGGATGTAGAAGGGCTCACTTCGACTGGGCTCAAAGGCCTTGCCTCGGCCATTGGTGATAATGCAAAAGATGAGGCAGGCAGAGTCAGTGACCGAGTCAGAGTTGAAGCTAGAGCAGCCGCAGGGGCAGGTAATGGCAATGACGGGACCTCTACAACCTTGTCATCGATGATGGAGGCCTCCTTAGAACAAGATGTGGCAACCTCCTCCGATCGAGGATCTATGCCACTACGACAACTCTACATAAGTCTTCTTCACCATCGTCTTCCTTGGCTTCTCGGTAGTAGTCCTCTTCCGATTAATATCATTTAGTTTATTGATAAAAAACTTGATATCTACAAAATCTGAGTAGAATGCTTGGTTAGTTCTAAATAACCAATGGGAGGACACAGTAATACTCTCCTAGAGCACGCACTGAACTAGGCCCAGTGTCAAACACATTTTGCTCTAAGAGCAAATCTCACTCTCGAGGAATCTTGGTATTGAGAAGCCGGTGGTGCATCTCCTTATCGACATGATCCATGATAGAGTTTTTATTTGGGAATTGATCTAGACCACCCCAAACCCAGTTCACCCCCTCACAAAATGCAAACTAAAAATGGCTCTGCTAACCATGGATTGAAAAAGGTAGATTAAAATGAATTGCTCTATCTTGGCGAGGGACTATAAGCCACCAACCCCTCTCTATCGAGTAGCATTTCAGGGTGTAAAATATCCAAAACAAAGATAACCTAGCCACTATCCTAAGGAAATGGACAAGGACAACAAAGAAACAAACAGTTCAAAAGGCATTTGGTATCAATTGGGTAGGTACAAGCTGATAGCGGCCAAGGAAGTTGTAGATGAAGGGGTGGAGTGGAAGTCAGAGGCCCGCATGTAGAAACCCCTCATATAAGGCAATTCCACCTTCTGAGCTTGAAGTTACCCTCTCATCCAGATTGGGGGAATCTAACTTGGGATCCCATACATTCCCTAGAAGCGGACGACATCTTTCGTGGTCATAATCGAGGCTATGCTCACCAGACCAACGGGCATTATAGTTCTAGGATTGACCGATCAACCAATCCGATGCACCCCCTAGAAGAAGACTCGACTTCCTCATGGTCCAAGAAAGTGGCTTTATCTAGGGAAAGCTCTTTAGAGCCTTGGATCCCAGGGACATGGCTCATCGAATGACTCTTATCTTTGAATGAACTCATGTCGATAGAGAAAAAGAGGAAGAAAACAAGGAATTAGACAAGGTAGAAAATCTAACAGAAGATGAAGGCCATTGAGCATTGCCCCACCTAGGAATCCCTAAGGAGGATCTAGTAAAACCCAAGCTGATGAGGACATCACCTAGCATGATTTTGATGCACACCCAGCATGGATCTTGATGTGGATGGATGTATTTTTATTTTGTTTACATATTGTATATGGGCAAATTTATGGGTGTAGGGGAATGGGTGTATTTTCTTTATTTTTGGTTCATGCATGGATTACAAAGCAAGAGCTAGTTAGTGGTTGGTTAGTGGAAGGTTAAGGATTTGTTAAGTGGTTAGTTTGTTGGAGTCTGTGAGCTTATTTGTTAGTTTGTTAGTGGGATGTTAGAGATCCAAGGCCCATTTAAATGGGTTATTATAATGAAAAATGAGAGCTAATAGAATTGAATTCGAGAGTTTTTCCTCCTTCCCATGTTTTCTTCTTCCTCCCAGTATGGGCTCCTTCATCTCCTCCCGGCTATTTCTTCTTCCCCTTTCTCTTCTTCTTCCCTATTCTTCTTTCTTTCTTCTTCCTCTTCTTTCCCTTCTTCGATTTCTTCTTTTCCTACTTCTTCCTCTTTCCCTACTTCACTAGAGCTATAGAGATTCCATCTCCCTAGTCAACTCCAACCTAACCCGTGTGACCCTCCTACCTCAAAACCCCTACCACAACTCGGCATCTCGACACCCTAGCTGACCCCATCACCTACAGTCCAAGCTCCCCATCATCAGACACCCCCATCCACATCTCTTAGTTCCATTCAACGCCTACCACCATCGATTCTCTATCATCCGACCCATTTCCACTGGCATCATCAATTCTCGAAAGTTCCACCCACGGGATTTGCCACCTGTCCTAATCTGACTTCTCCTTGGCCTCTGATGGGCACACTACCAACCAGCCTCTGCTTGATGCTACCAAAAGATACTACTCCAATTGGCCTCTCGTCTCAACCTACAGAGATCGATCAGCCTCTTATCTCCTCTGATTGATCGTGCCACCCCTACCATCCGAGTCACCACTAGCCTATATGCCAATTGTGCCACCAACTATCGGCCTCTCATGTCCTTCGAATCACCATGCCGCTTGTGCCATTTAAGCAACCATCATCCTCCATGTCAACTATGCCATCGGCCCCTTCGATGCCTCTTCCCGGTGACTGCCCTCCTTTGTGACTAGCGGCACACCCTACCGGTCTCTTCCCCTCTGAGCCCTGCCAACATCTATTCTTCCAAACTCTACTATGAAGATAGCCACCTCTGTTAGCTCGATCGTGGAAGCACCTCTTCTCTAGGTTCACAATCCTCAGGGTAATTACCAGTCCTATTTACCGACTTCTTGGATTTTAGGCCTTTTAGGTTAATTTCATGTTATTTCATTTAGGATTGATTTATGCTTATATTGTAGCTGCCCATCTGATGTTTTAGTCATTCAAATCTGGCGAGTTCCTCCTATTTCACTCATGAACCATTAGCTGGATACCCGCCTACTTTCGATTTGATCTCCCTTGTCTAGGACTCTATGATATTCCGTGTTTGTTGAGACCTCTTCACAAAATAGCATAGGATTTAATCAACACTAAAATTTCCTTTTATGTTCATTGCCTTTCTTTAAATTTTTTTAGATCTGAATTAATTGAGTTACCTAATCCTAACCTAATAGTCATTCCTTAAAACTAATGGTCCATCTTTTAAAATTCTTGTCTATGCATGATGATCGAGCTACATCTTGAATCGCACTCTAATCATGATCGAATCTACTTGGAATGAGGATTTATCTGTCACCCTATCTCGATTTAGAGCTAGTCAAAGAGATGATATCCAAAGAGAATTATTTATACGAGAGGTCTATAGTTTAGAGCAGGCCTACCAATTAGTCTAGGACTATGAGAGGTTCCAGAGGTTGCCAATCATCCATCAACCTAAGCCTCCTAGATCAGGTATTTTAGGTCTGAGATCTAGCATGAATCAAACTCCTACTAGCCTGAGACCTAGTATAAATCAAACTCCTATTGGTCATCCCTCATTTGTGGCACGACTAACCAAAAAGGATGATAAAGATAAAAGACTTATAGGAGAGACTTTCTGAGAAATCAGTTCAAAGATTCAATGCTTCAAGTGTAATGGAATAGACCATGTGGCTAGTCTGTGTCCATCCAGAGCACTATATATAAGGGAACTTGAATATGAAAATCCAGAGAATGCCCTTGAAGAGAAAGTCTATATAGCATATCTAGAATTATCTGACACCTACGACGAGTATGACACCGCTCAGATTGAGACTACACCTAAAGAACGACTTGGAGTGATTAGATGTGTGTTGACCTATCCAAAAGAAAGTGAAGATTGGCATAGGACTACTATATTTCAACCTTTATTGGATAAGAAAATAAGGTGTGCAAGGTCATCATTGATAATGGTAGATGAATCAATGCCATCTCCATTGATGCTATACCACATTTAGATTTAATGCCTATAGACTATTTGAGTCTGTATGATGTGGCTTGGATAGATGCTTCATCTATTCCAATTAGACATAAGTGTCTAGTCCCAATCAAATTTTAGTCATACCAAGATAAGGTATGGTGTGATGTGTTACCAATGAAGGTTGGTAACATCATCCTTGGCTAACCATGGCTCTTTAACCAAAATGCCGCACTTAATGGTTGATCCAATATCTATATATTTATGAGCCAGGATAAGAAGATCACTATATACCCTTTACCTCCAAGAACTACCAAGAAAATCATGAATATTAATCCCAAAATCCAAAAACAAAATAAGCACCTACATATAATCAATGCTAAAGAGTTTGAAAAAGAATTAGTTGATGGCTCTCTGGCCTGGGTATTAGCAATTAAGGAATCTATTGGAGATGTCATTCCATTGCACCAGTATCCCCAGGAGGTGCTTCCCCTCTTAAACCAACTTAAACACATCTTCCTTGAAGACTTCCTAGACCATTTGCCCCCATTGCAAAAAATCCAGCATGCTTTGACCTTGTTCCATAATCCACTCTTCCCAATCTCCCTCACTATCAATAACCCCTACTGAACATGTAAAGCTATAACATCAAGTTTTCAAACTCCTTAAAAAGGGTTTTAGAGAGAGAGCCTGAGTCCTTGCATAGTTCCTGCACTACCGACTCCAAAAAAAGATGGTACCTGGAGAATGTACAAGAATAGTTGTGCGATAAATAAAATAATTATGAAATATCAATTTTCCATTTTCAAGTTAGATGACATGATTGACATGATACTAAATCCACTATCTTCTCTAAAATTGATTTAAAGAGTGGATACCATCAGATTAGAGTCCGACCTAGCGATGAATGGAAGACTGCTTAAAAGATGGTTTGTGTGTATGGTTAGTCATACCATTTGGTCTTTTCGATACCCCGAGTACTTTCATCAGGGTGATGTAGGATGACCTAGATCGAAATTATTTTAGGATGTTGGATCGTTGGTCATTAACAAACGACCACTAGGCTAGGTCAAACAAATTCAAGTTTTTTTTCTATATTTTTTTTCTTTTTTTTACTATTTTTCCCTTTTCTTTTTTTCCTGTCCTCTTTTTTTTTATTTTTCCAATTGAAACAGAAGTTGGCACTAAGGATTGACTTTGCATTCATGATTTTATGAATGCTTTCATGATCATGCTAAGCAAGGGAGGCCTTAGGGAAGGAAATCTGGCAGGGATGTCTCTGGCATTCTCAAAGGAGCCATCACCGAAATGGGAGATGTCGATGGGATTGGCGATAGAGCAGTCGATGGAGAAGTTCATCGATAATGGGAGATTGGGATGGGATTCGACTAAGAGCGGTACGAGCAGAGGCAGATCACACGAAAGTGGCCGCAGCATGGCTGGGCTCAGTGGTGGGCTCTCTAGTGAGGTTCTTCTTTGATCGGAAGGGAGGAAGATGCTGTGGCAGGGTGGCATGGATGGGAGGAAGGTTGGCACGGTGATGGGAATGTCTGATCCTAGGAGCCTCTGAGTTACATCGATGGCATGGTCAATGGGTGTTGCTTGGGGGGAAGTTGGATGTCGGCTAGGAGCAGAGGAGACATTGGATTTGGCGATGATGTCGGAGGAGCTGAGGATGGTCTCGGCTAGCCACGATGGAGGCACGTGGGGAGGCCAATGACAGCACGAGATTTGTGATCGAGAATTGAAACACGGGAGATTGGAGGCTTCAAAAGGGATGAGATGGCCAGTGAATGTTTCGGATAATTAGCAGCAATGTATAGGTTGATGGTGATTGGGTGCTCAGTTGCAGGCGAAGGAGACTAATACCCGGAGTCTGTTAGAGGGTGGTGGATGTCGGCCTGGCCATGGACTTCTTTGGATGGGTGGGAGATAGCGTCGCTCAGCTTTGGCAGCATGTCGGTGATGGCGAATGGAGAGTCATCAGTGGTAGGTGTTGGGGTTGATGGCGATAGCTAGGCTTCCCTATTTTGAGAATCGATGGCCCGAGTGTGAGGTGGAAAATTGGGGTAGCCGTACAGAGGGACGAAGCCTCCCTAGGAATTGTGACAGCGAGTGGTTCTTATGTTTAGTGGTGGGGCATTGGAAGAGGCTTGCTGGTGTTGGGGTGCTCGGAATGCCTGACTGCAAGGGATGCCATGATTGTTGCTGGAGAATCAAGTGAAGGAGGTGCATGAGGAAGGATGGTTTTTGATGTTCGAGAGTTAGGATCTCAAGAGGCAGAACAGGAAAGAGGGAGAAGAGGAGAAGATGAAAAATAGAGAAGAAGGGGAAGAAGATTAGGAAGATGGAAAGTCCAGGGAGAAGAAGAACCCTGAGAGAGGAAGAGAGAAGAGAAGGAAGAAGTAATCGGGAGAAGAAGTGTGATGCCCAACTTGTATTGGGCCGCTTTGGGCTGAAGTCGGCAGCCCTTGCCGACTTCAATTCGGTACTTAGAAAAAAAAGAGGAAGTACACAGGGGATGGAGCCGCCATTTATCCAACCATCGTAATCGCTGGAGAATGCAGGTGGAAGGGCATCGAGGAGTTGGATTCAACCCGATGGAGAGTCATGGAGGGGAGGAGGACTTGATCGGTCGAGTTCCTTCCCTGTACAGCAAGGAAATCCCATTGGTTTCTATTTAAAACCCCCCTCTCACATCTCCAAGCAAGCCCCACCGAGCTTCTCGCCACCTTTTCCCTCCTCTCTGGTGAGCGACGGAAAGTCCTTTCAAGGCCAGTGAGTCCTTTTTCCCTTATTTCATTTTTTTAGGGAAGGTTTAATTGAGATTTTCGATTCAATTTTGTTAGGGCAGTGCATCGCCAGTGGCCGCGCTGTTGTCTTCCTTCCAACTAGCCAAGCCCCTTCCCGATGACCACCTTCCTGTAGGGTTTTGTGTGGTGCTCCCAAGCTTTGGAGAGACTTGGAAGGCCATGGCAGGGATGTTCGAGGTGATCCGTGGAAGCTTGGAGGCGTGCCAAGCAGTTTCTGGAGGTGTTCTAAGGGGTTCATGATATATTCATGGACAGGTTTGGGAGCATAGGTTTATAGGTTTCCAGGGCCCCAGAGTCATGTTGGGTCAGGGGCTTGACCCAGGGTTGAGAGAACATGTGAAACATAGGTGTACATGGACTCAGGATTTTGAGTGTTTTCTCATTAACTTGTTAGGGAGAGTTTTTTGAGAGATTATAACATAACCCAGTTGGGGTATGGGGTTTACGTCCAGAGGTATAGCCAGTTGCCCCTTTGGTGTGAAAGGGGAGGAATAGTTGGTTAGGAGATTAGGTTAATTGGTTAGTTGGTTAGCCCAACTACCTAATGATCCTAGTTAGTTGGATGTAACTACTTAGAAGCCTAACTAACTAAGGAATCCTAATCAGTTTGGTCTAAGAAGTCTAACCACCCAAGAAGTTGGTTGGCCCAAGGAAGAAACCGCATGCCCATCTATATAAAGAAGGAGGGGGTGATGGTTTTGGACTTGCGACCGTGTGGGGCTTCACGATTTCCAGAGAGAGGGCTTCCATGGTTCTTGAGAGGTGCGTGAGACTTCTTGGAGTGGCCCACAGTTTGGAGAGGAGGGCGTGCATGAGGGTTTTCACGTGGGGCTTCTTGGTTTACAAAGAAGGGATGCCATCTTGTGTACTGTATCAAGGTTCTTATCCAAGGAATACAATCTCTCTTTTCTCCTATATCTTTCTTCCATCTCCTCTTTTACTTCTCTTTACAAGATTAAATCCAAGAAAAGGTTGCAGCCATATTGGGTTCTTATTTTCTTAAGATCAACAAGCAGCCATCTTCAACTTATCCGCTCGCTCTCTTCTATTTTCTCTCTTCCATGGTTAAGGTATGCCATGGTTTCCAACAAGTCGTATCAGAGCCCATGGTTCAGCATGGAGGTGGAAGAAGGTTCAAGTTTTCAGCAAGGAGTGCAGCAAGGTGTTCTGATCAAGGAGTTTTTTTATCAGGTTTTTCCAGGATCTTGGAGAAGGGTTCAGATCTAGGGTTCTTCAAGGTGTTGGGAGGAAGGATAAGATCGAGGGCTACTGTCCACCCCCCTTTACATCAAGTATCTTCTTCAAGTTTTTTTAATCTTTCGCTGTTTTGTAATTATTTTGGATCATGGAAGGCAGCGGGATGAAGATTGGTGTGGAGAAGTTTGATGGGAAAGAGAGTTTCACCATGTGAAAGGTTAAGGTGAAAAACTTGCTGGTTCACTTGGGATTAGATCTGGCCTTTGAAGATAGTCCAGGGGTATAAATGACAAGGAGTTGATGCCCTTAGAGAAAAGGGCATGTGCCACGATTAGGGCTTGTCTAGCGGATGAGGTTTTGTATGGTGTGTTAGAAGAAAAGAGTCGAGGTTGTACATCTTGTATATGGAGAAAAAAATATATAACAAATTGGTGCTGAAGAAGCAATTGTACAACCTTCGAATGCAAGAGGGCGAGGATGTTGCGGGACATATTTAGCGGTTCGACCAGATGAGCATGGATTTGCTCAACATTGCGGTGGATTTTGAAGAGGAAGATAAGAGTCTGTGTTGCCCAGTAAGCAACCCAAAAGGGGGGGTGAATTAGATTTCTAAAACTATTTTACAAGAATGTATGCCAATTCAATAATCAATTCAAGTGCTAGTGAGATGTAAGTATTATGTGCTCTTAAAGAGTATGCAGTGGGAATTTAAATGCAATGAAAGTAAGAGCAAGTAAAGATAAAACAATTAACTACAAACACAAGCAAGTATAGTGGTTCGGTATACTCCAAGGCACCTACATCTACTCTGGAATTCACTATAATCACTCTCAATTACAACTGATTAGTTTTCTGGGTTCACTAATCAAAATCCCTTTTGGTTTTTAACTAGGCTCACCAAAAGAAACCTCTTTGGTTTTCAAAGGCTAACCAAAAATCTCCTTAGTTTTCAACTAGGTTAACCAAAAATCTCCTTGGTTTTTAACTAGGCTAACCAAAAATCTCCTTGATTTTCAACTAGGCTAACCAAAAACCTCCTTGGTTTTGTTCTTATGCTCACCAAAAATCTTGATACAACAAAGTAATAATGAAAGTAAGAAATACAATAGAGCTTTCTAAATAAAAGTTGTTATCTCTTTGAAGCTTGTTGAAGATGCTTGTTTTCAATTCGATGAAGCTTCAATCAATGCTAAAAAGTGGTTGGACTTGAATGCTTTTTATTGCTTTGAATGCTTGGAGGCTTTTTTTACTTAGAAGTAGTTGCTCTCAATGAATTTGAGTGAATGCACTTATTTTTCTTTCTTTTTCTTTTTCTCTATTCATTCTCTCTTGTTCCACTTAAATTTAATTCACTTAAATACCATCCCAGGGCTTAAATGATGGTTTATGACCATTAAAGAGATGGAACTAGCCGTTGGGGGTGAAAAGGATGAGTTTTGTATTTGAAAAAACTAGCCGTTACTATTCTCAAAACTCTAAGTATCGACACTTCAAGCTGTGAGTCGACACTTAGGATCGATACTTAATTTTCATGAGTCAACACCTAGTTCAAAATTATGCTTTGAAGCTCTCTAAAAATTTCAAGTGTGTCGACACTTCATCTTGTAAGTCGACACTTGATATGAGTCTTGAATTTCAGCATATTCTATAAGAAATCTGTCTCAAGCTTTGAGTCAATCCTTGAGTTGACACTTGAGTAGCATGAGTCGACACTTCAACCATGCCATCTGAAACTCTTTTCTATGTACCAGCTTGAGTCGACACTTGTACTATCATGAGTCGATACTTTGAGTGAACACTTGCTAAAACTTTTCAAAATTTGATTGAAACTCTGCTGAATCTTCTTTGAACTTGACTCTTAAATCCTTTCAAGCAAAACTCAAACACTTAAGTCCATCAATCTTTAATGTTTCATTCATAGAAAGGGCATCTTCAAATATTTGACAAGCAATTCAATTTAGCCAACTTGATGAGTATCTTTTTCTAATAAAAACACACTTTAAAGAAATGTTAGTACTCAAATTACTTAAGTATTTTGTTAATCATCAAAATCAATAATAGAGTCAACAGTCTACTGCTTTTATGTGCACTACCCGGGAGCTTCGATCCTTTGGTGACTACATTGCTATGTGAAAAGGAGATGCTGGTGTATGAGGAGATCATATCAGTGATAAGGTCCAATGAGCAGTGGGAACGGATGACGAAGAGGGAGGTCCTCCAGAAGGGTTTGGCTGTATCAGAGAGGCCAAGGAAATGGAAGAACAAAGGTGAACAGGTGGGACGGGTACAGCCCAGGATAGGTAGCATGATAGAAAAGTGCTACAAGTGTGGTGTAGCAGGACACTTTAAGGAGGAGTGTCCGCTTAGGAAGAAGTGCAGGGATGGAGAAAGGAAAAGCCTGGATTTTTTAGGTTTCGTCACTGGGTTAGAGAAAGAGTTGATGAGCTCTTAATTGTTTTGGAGGAGCCTGCAGGGTGTAGTGTATCCAAAACTATCTCAGAGGGGTTCGTGGGATGCGATGGCCCGAGGAGGCAGCGATGGAGTATGAGGTGTAGTAGTAGGCTCAGCAGGGCAGCGTTGAGTGGCTAGTCTCGGGATTTTATTCTGTAGCATCAGGGGGACTTCAATCTCAGGTGGAGCACCGAGGAGAGGTGGCTTCATGGGTGGAGTAGGATTCGATAGGAGGTCAAAGCGAAGGGGTGCACGGGGAGGAGTCACATCCCATCACTAGTGCTAGGGGTGCACCAAGGTAGGTAGAGCAGTGTGCACAGGTAGTAAGGTGTGGCTCTGAGGAGATGGTATCATGTAGAGTTCCAATTACAGTGAATGCCGGTTCAGGATCGTTGTGGTCTCTCCAGGAAAGTTCAAGGAAAAGACTAATGCAGCTACCAGGTAGAAGGAAGGCTACAATGGTGGTACCAGATACAAGCAAGGATCTTCAGCGATGGAGGCATTATCCCAAAGGCCTCCAATAGAGCTCAGTAGTTGAAGGGTGTTGGCAGAGGCAAGGAGATCTACACAAGAGGCTGTCAGGATATGCAGTTACAGCGAGGTTGTGCAGGAGGATATTACCAGGTTTGCCAAGGCTTTGGGGCACCAAGGTGGAGATTATAGGATTTTGTGTGGTGCTTCCAAGCTTTGGAGAGACTTAGGAGGCCATGGCAAGGATATTCGAGGCGATCCCTGGAAGCTTGGAGGCATTCCAAGCGATTTCTGGAGGTGTTCCAGGAGGTTCATGATGTATTCATGGACAGATTTGGGAGCTTAGGTTTATAGGTTCTCAGGATCCCAGAGTCATGTTGGGTCAGGAGCTTGACTCAGGGTTGAGAGAACATGTAAGACATGGGTGTACATGGGCTCGGGATTTTGAGTGTTTTTTCATTAACTTGTTGGGGGGAGTTTTTTGAGCGATTGTAATATAACCCAGTTGGGTTATGGGGTTTAGGTCCAGAGGTGTAGCCAGCTGCCCATTTGCTGTGAAAGGAAGGGAATAGTTGGTTGGGAGGTTAGGTTAGTTGGTTAGTGGTTGGTTAGTTGGTTAGCCCAACTACCTAAGGATCCTAGTTGGTTGGTTGTAACCACTTAGAAGCCTAACTAACTAAGGAATCCTAACCGCTTTGGTCTAAGAAGTCTAACCACCCAAGAAATTGGTTGGCCCAAGAAAGAAACTGCATGCCCACTATATAAAGAAGGAGGGGGCGACGGTTTTAGACTTGAGACCTGTGGGGCTTCACAGTTTCCATAGAGAGGGCTTCCATGGTTCTTAAGAGGTGCGTGAGACTTCTTGGAGTTGCCCACGGTTTGGAGAGGAGGGCATGCATGAGGGTTTTCACGTGGGGCTTCTTGGTTTACAAAGAAGGGATGCAATCTTGTGTATTGTATCAAAGTCTTCTCCAAGGAATACAATCTCTCTTTTCTCCTATATCTTTCTTCCATCTCCTCTCCTACTTCTCCTTACAAGATTAAATCCAAGAAAAGGTTGCAACCGTATTGGGTTCTTATTTTCTTGAGATCAACAAGCAGCCATCTTCAACTCATTCGCTCGCTCTCTTCTCTTTTCTCTCTTCCATGGTTAAGGCACGCCATGGTTTCCAACACTCCCATGGCCGCCGGCAACCATGGGGAGGTTGGTTCGATCGGGCCATAGAAGAGTAGGTGAGTTCGGGAGAAGGGAAGGAAAAAAGAAAGAAGGAAAAGAAATGGAAAAGAAAAGAGAGAGGAAAAAGAAAAGAAAAAAAAGAAAAAAATAGAGAGAAAAAGAGAGAGAGGAGAGAGAAAAGGAGAGATAAAGAGGAGAGCAAAAAAAGGAAAGAGAAAGAGGAGAGAAAAAAAAGAGGAGAGTGATAAAGAGGAGAGAGAAAGAAGAGAGAGAAAATAAAAGAGACATAGGAGAGAGAAAATAATAATAAATAAATAAATTTTGTAAAACCAATTTGGATATTTAGACTGTTTCTTTTGATTAGTCCGATATTCATCACCCGGACATAAATAGATAACTAGATCGAGCCTAGCCTAGACTGGATCAAAAAAATTTTATCTTATTTTTGGATCCAATGTTAATTATTTAACTTATTTTATCAGAGCCATCATCAGTATAGGAGTATTGAGGATCTAGAGTTGAGTCGCGTGTTCCTGATAGAATCAGTATAAGGTAAGTTGTCTTGATCTCTAGTATTACATGCTAAATATGTTATGATTGTTATGAAATGTTAAATGTGTGTGGTATAATTTGATCTACATTGGATTGCATTCATGTATATTGGTGTTGTCACTCTCTAGTCCAACTATGATCACATGAGGACCTAGTTTTTTTCCGGACCTCCAGTGAGGCGATCATTAGCATATGACCAATGTACGGTATATGAGTCAGGAGCTAGTTGCCTTTTATTTTTAGCCATGCATGGCAATTGCTAGTATAGGCTGAGGATGCATGTTTTCTCGTGTGATATCATAGTTAGTCTCCTTCCGAGCCTCCAATGGGGCGATTACTGGCATATGACCGGTTTTGATAATGTAGTCAGGATTCTGTTCTCTTTTAGGGTTAGCCATGGGCCGATCGTGGCCATAAGCAGAGGGATTAGGAGAGTAAAGTAAATGGTTGGCCGTCCATAGTCATGTTATTTGTAATTGAATGTGCATATAATGTGATGTTGCATTTTATTTTATTATGAGCTAATTATTCTATGATGCATGAGTTGTGTATGTTTGCAAATTGCTGTTGATATATTTATGCATATATTAGAAGTGTTGATTACTTACTGAGTCTATATAGCTCACCTCATGTTTTCTATATCTTTGTTACATATCCGGAAGATCAATCGAGCTTTAGAGACCAGTCAGTAAGAAACTAGGATTTAAGTGTTAATCCCTTATTTTATTATTTACTCTAAATTTTAGTTGAATTTTATCTATCTGTTAACCTTTATAAAAATTCTTGAGATAATTAGTGAAATTTGTTATTTATCTTTGCTTGGTTATTGAATTGAAAGATAAGCCTAGCATGATCTCTAGGGTGATACCTAGGATTGTATGGTCGGTCGCGTAGCCGATCCCGGTGCTAGATTCGAGGCATGACAAAATGGTATTAGAGCAAAGGTTTAAGATCAAGAGACTTAGTTAGTGAGAGTGGGGTAGAATTAGAATTTTGATTAAATATTTTGGAATAGTTGTCAATACTAAGAGTTATTTTAAGTTCCTTTGATATGTGTATATTATAATTCCAAGGATTTTGCTAGGTATAGAAGGCTTGCACGAATAAAATATTGGATTAAACTCTCCTAGCTTAATTTTTGGAAGATTGTCATCGAGACTTGACAATGGATATGTGGAGAAATATTTTGAATTATATTATGAAATTGATTTATTTTGCAAATATTTTTGATAAAATTATAGACTATGATATAAGTGATAAGAAATTAATATGATGGTTATTAAGGCATAACAAATAATATTGAAGAGGTGGGGGCACCAGGATCCGACACAGATTACTGGGTCCTATCCGATTTACTGATTAGGATTTTGAGCCCTTAATAATGTATCAAGTTTTGTAATAAAGTTAGTCCAGTTAAGTTGAGTGAATCCTGTAATAAGTTGAGTTGTCTCAACCAGTTCAATTGAGTCCTGTAAGTTTGTCCAGTATAAGTCCAGTTTTATACAAGAGGATGAGCACCAGCCTCAAAGCAGAAGCCCATAAAGCCTCCCCATATGAAGATTTCAGGCACCCCAGCCTAGGAGACCTCTTAATTCGAGGAGCCCATGGCACCCCAGGCCTTCTCAAGTCCACATTAAAGATGGAGCCCAGGATTTCTAGCCTACTAGGGGGACATGCACCAAAGCCCATGCGCCAAACCTTGGAGGCCGTCCAAGGTCATACACCAAGCCCATGCACCCAAGCTTTGAAGGCCACGCCCAAGCCCATTTTGGAGGATGCCCTTGCTGCCCAAGGTTCAAGCCCAAATCCAAATAGGCGTCCAAGCCCAAGTGAAGCCCCTTGACCAAGTCAAAGAAGGAGAGAAATCCACTTTAAACAAGGAGATTATATTTTATTTCTAATCAAATTGTGTACTCCTAGTTCTAAGCAACTTTGTAATTCTTCTTCCTATCAAATTTTGTATTCCTATCCTAACTAGGAGAGGGCATGGGAATATCTATAAATACCCCACCCCTCCCCCTCTTATAATCATCTCTTATTCATGAAATAAAACTCTGGTGAATTTTCTTGTGTTAGCTTGTGTTGTTCTTTGGAAGTGAGTGTGTGAAACTTGAGTGCCTTAATCCCTTCTAACCCTAGTTGCCCAAAGCATCCACTCTCCAAGCCCTAACATGCCCAAGTGCAAGAGCCCTAGTCGACCATACGAGCTAGGCGTTCTTCTTCCACTCCTAGGCCGCTAACCCTTGCAACTCCATCTTCCAACCATCCTTCAACCCGATCTCCAGTTTTTTATTTTTTTCACCTTGTTTGCCTCTAACCATTGACATTTACAGGATCCCTCTGGTGCCACGCCCCTTGGATGACATTTTTCTTGCCTTCGAACGAAGCTAATAAAAAGCTGACGGATTTGCAGGAAAGTGAATGGGTCATCCAGGCGTTGATCTAAGCAGAGTGATCTCTTCTACAGTAATTAGAAATCATTACCTGGTATGTTAAACCTAATTCCCATCTTGTTTTGTCTATTTTCTTGAAGTTGAACATGCTCCTAATGGGCCTTCTTAGACCTAGGATCCTGATTTTCTTTTCTTTTTTGATTAATCTAGCATATGGGTAGGATGCTAATTGATACAGGATAATCCTAACCTAATCTAGGCTAGTTTCGGGAATCAAAACTATAAAAAAATCAAAAAATATTTGCTTGCTTTAATCTGATTTTTTTCATCTTCATCCCTTGCATATCATCCTGCATCATATTAGAATCCCGTCCCTCATCATGAAGCTTGGTTTTGATCACTTGGGTGACATAAGTGATTAGGATATAATTTGAATGATATTGAAATTTAGGTTGTGATCACCATGGACTCTGATTTAAGAGATATTTAAACTTAGTATATTGATCCATCAGAATATGATAAAAGTTGCAAGAATGGATTCAAAGTTGGATTCATAATCCTCGGTATTGTGCATAAGATCTGGCATATGATAGTGTAAAAGAAGAATATGATTTTTATCATGTGATTGATCTTGGATGAGTATAAAATGCTGAATGATTAATACTATTTGATCATAAAAAGTAAGCATATTATGGATATTGAAGAGCTGGATAAGATGTATCTTTATCTTTGATAAATGGAATTGATCGAGTTTCAAAAGTGTTGACTTGGATGTATAGTATGTTTTGTTATGCTGAATATGTATATTCAATTATTAATTGAATGATGTTGGAATCCTAAACTTGATATGGATGAAGATTATGATAGCATACGAGTTTTGTTATTAATTACTTGATTATAAATTTTGGAAACTATTGCAAGATGTTTATAATATAGGTTATGAAAGAGTTTAATGATATTAAGAAGGAGAATCTTTCAATAAATCTGTATGTGGATTATTATTGAAATTATGTAATGGAAAATGTGTTTGGGATAATGCATAGATTTGTAATTTGCTATTGGGAAATTTAATGATATTATGTGGACATGGCATGCTTGGTAAAATTTTTGATGACTTATGTTAGTAGTCTTGAATTGGATTACTTGATGTTCCAAATATATATGTTGGAGATTATTGGATTTGTTAAACTCCAAGTCAAATTTAAGATCTATGAGAAGATTTAGATTACCTTGCTATTGATGCTACATTGAGCAAAAAAATAGATATTGGAAGACTTATATGGGTTTAGTCAATGAGGGATAATATTTTAGATGGTATAATTTCAGACAAAGACTTTAAACATAGGAAATGGATCAAGGTTTAAATTTGAAGTGATATGCTCAAGACCTAATAAGGACAAAAAAATTTAATAATTTTGATCTTATTTTATTTGAAGGTTGGACTTTGTTTAGGTTATAATGTAAAGTGGTATCTTTGTTAGAAATTTATCTAATAAAATTAGAGGATTTGATAATTTATATCAGAGTGCATAGTGGAAGTGTGGTGGACTAAAGATATTAGGAATAATTTAAAGTATATTATGATGGATGAATGGAGGCTCTTATTGTGATTACTGAATTTTGGACATAATGGTACTTGTGAGTATTTGATTACGTATACCTGAGTTTCAAAAGACTTAGATTTTTTTTAAAATTTTGAGGCCTAAACATTTTTGTAGGAGGGGCGAATGTGATGCCCAACTTGTATTGGGCCGCTTTGGACTGAAGTCAGCAGCCCTTGCCGACTTCAGTTCGATACTTAAAAAAAAAAAAGAGCAAGTAAACAAGGGATGGAGCCCCCTTTATCCGACCATTGTAATCAACAGAGAACGCGGGTGGAAGGGCATCGGGGAGTTGGATCAACCCGATGGAGAGTCATGGAGGGGAGGAGGACTTGATCGGTCAAGTTCCTTCCCTGTACGGAAAGGAAATTCCATCGGTTTTCCTTTAAAACCCCCCCTCTCACTGTCTCCAAGCAAGCCCCATCGAGCTTCTTGCCACCTTCTCTCTCCTCTCCGGTGAGCGACGGAAAGTCCCTTCAAGGCCGGTGAGTCCTTTTCCCCTTATTTCATTATTTTTAGGAAAGGTTTAATCGAGATTTCCAGTTCGATTTTGTTGGGGCCGTGCATCGTCGGTGACCATGCCACCATCTTCCCTCTAGCCAGCCTAGCCCCTTCCCAATGACCACCTCCCATGGCCACCGGCAACCATGAGGAGATTGGCTCGGTCGGGCCATGGAAGAGTAGGGGAGTTCAGGAGAGGGGAAGGAAGAAAGAAAGAGGGGAAAAAATGGAAAAGAAAAGAGAGAGGAAAAAGAAAAGAAAAAAGAAGAAGAAAAAGAAGAGAGAAAAAGAGAGAGAGAGAGGAGAGAGAAAAGGAGAGAGAAAGAAGAGAGAAGATGAAAGAGGAAGAGGAGAGAGAAGAAAAATAATAAATAAATAAATTTTATAAAATTAATTTGGGTATTTAGATTGTTTCTATTATTAATTCGATATTCATCACCCGGACCTAAATAGATAACTACATCAAGCTAGCCTAGACCAGATCAAAGAATCTTTTATCTTATTTTTGGATCCAGGGTTAATTATTTAACTTATTTTATCAGAGCCATCATCAGAATGGGAGTATTGAGGATCTAGAGTTGAGTCGCGTGTTTCTAATAGAATCAGTTTTAGATAAGTTATCTTGACCTCTAGTATTACATGCTAAATATGTTATGATTATTGTGCAATGTTAAATGTATATGGTATAGTTTGATCTGCATTGGGTTGTATTTATTTGTATTGGTGTTGTCGCTCTCTAGTCGACTATGATCACACGAGAACCTAGTCTCCTTCCAGGCCTCCAGTGGGGCAATCACTAGCACATGACGATGTACGATATGTGTAGTCAGGAGCTAGTTGTCTTTTATTTTTAGCCATGCATGGCAATTGCTGGCATATGCTGAGGATGCATGTTTTTTGTGTGATATCAAAGTTAGTCTCATTCTAGGCCTCCAGTGGGGCAATCACTAGTATATGACCAGTTTCGATATGTGTGGTCAGGATTCTATTCTATTTTGGGACTAGCTACGGACCGATCGTGGCCATAGTCAAAGGGACTATGAGAGTAAAGTAAATGGTTGGCCATCCATAGTCGTGTCGTTTGTAATTGAATACGCATAAATGTGATGTTGCATTTTATTTTATTGTGAGCTGGTTATTCTGTAATGCATGATTTGTGTATATTTGTAAATTATTGTTGACATATTTATGCATATATTAAAGGTGTTGATAACTTACTAAGTCTGCATAGCTCATCCCCTATTTTCTATATCTTTGTTACAGATCTGGAAGATCAATCGAGCTTTGGGGACCAGTCAGTGAGGAACTAGGATTTAAGTGTTAATCCTTTATTTTATAATTTACCCTAAATTTTAGTTGAATTTTATCTATCTGTTAACCTTTATAAAAAATTCTAGAAATAATTAGTGAAATTTATTCTTTATCTCTGCTTGGTCATTGAATTGAAGGATAGGCCTAGCATGATCTCTAGAGTGATACTTAGGGTTGTGCGGTCGGTCGCGTAGTTGATCCCGGTGCTAGATTTGGGGTGTGACAAGACGAATACTCTGAAATTGTTTATACAAAATGTCGATGATCCCCTTCATGAGGCTTACAATCCATTTAAATAAATTCATATTCCAAACAACCGGAACCACTCTCAACAAACTGAGAGATCCCGATAAAAACAAATTCTAAAACAATGATAAAAACAAATCCTAAACAACTGAAACAAACTATCAGTTTATTTTGTGCATGGATTGAAGATAAAAATTAATTAAATTTTTCATACTCTATACACCCATAATATATCCAAAAATTATCTGCATCAAGAATAGTGCTAGCCATGCATCAGAAATCATGTCGGATGATGTCCCCATCAGAGGGTCATGACTTAAGTACTATATCTATTCATTGGTTTATTTGTGATCATGCACTTTGATGATATCCTGATCTATAGCTGGCCAAAGATGATCACCTAGACCATTTGCAACAAGTCTATCAAGTCTTTAGAAATGAAAGCCTTTATGCAAATATAAAGAAGTGTGATTTCTTGACAATCCAAATAATTTTCTTAGGATTTGTAGTAACTCTTGATCGTTTATTAGTAAACCTTGAGAAAGTTCGTGCTTTAACTAAATGGCCTATATCCCAAAACATGTATAAAGTTCGAAGCTTCCATGGCCTCGTGACTTTTTATGGGCAATTTATCAAAGGCTTTAGCACCATCACAGCCCTGATCATTGATTTTATACCAAAAGGGGGCTTCGAGTGAACTAAAGCTGTAGAGCCAGCTTTCCGAGAAATAAAGGAAAGAATGACCCATGCTCTAGTTTTGTAACTACTAGATTTTTTTAAAGCTTTTGAAGTTGCATGTGATGCATCTGGAGTGGAAATCGATAGCATCCTAAGTCAGGAAGGATACCCTATGGCTTTCTTTAGTGAAAAGCTAAATGACTCTAAGCACAGGTATTCCACTTATGATAAAGAGTTCTACACCGTGGTCCAAGCTTTTATATTTTGCAGGCATTATTTGCTTCCACAAGAATTTATCTTATATTCGGACTATGAGACCTTCAAGTTTCTTAATTCACAAAAGAAATTAAGCCTGAGACATGGAAAGTGGGTTGAGTTCCTTCAAACCTATACCTTTGTAATAAAAGGCATAAAGCAGGCATAGACAACAAAGCTATAATGCACTCTCTTGTAGAATCGACATTTTATCGGTAGAAACCAATAAACCTATTCACGTTGTTGATGCACTCTCTCATAGACTGGATCTTTTATTGGCAGTAAGTATAAAAGTTACAGGCTTTGAACAGCTAAAACAAGAGTATGATGAATGCCCGGACTTCAAAAATATTGTTACTTTCTTAAAGCAAGGACTGTCTAGAGAGTTTAGCGAGTTTACCCTTTAGGACGGTTACCTTTTTAAGAATAATAAGTTGTGTATCCCATGGACTTCTGTGAGAGATTGTTTAATTTGGGAAATATATGCTAGAGGGTTATTAGAGCATTTTGGAAGGAACAAAATTATAGATGCCCTAGAGGCCCAGTTTTATTTGCCTAATCTAAAGCATGATGTAGCCCTGATTGTAGTACAATGCCGTACTTATGATGTGGCTAAACCTCACAAACAAAATACTGGTTTGTACATCCCTTTATCTATTCCTAACTATCCTTGGCAAGATGTGAGCATGGACTTTAATTTAGAATTGTCCCAAACAGCTAGAAAAATGATTCTATTGCATGGTAGTAGATAGGTTTTCAAAGATGGCACATTTCTTATCCTATCCCAAGATATTTGATGTCTCTAGAATTGCTCATCTATATTTTGATAAAATTGTTAGGTTATATAGATTGTCAAAATCTATTGTATCTGACAGGTATATTCGATTCATTAGTTACTTTAAAAAATCTTATAGGATTTAATGAAATAAAATTAAAATTTTCATCTGCCTATCATCCATAAATGGCCAAACTGAAGTGGTAAATAGGAGTTTAAAAAATTTACTTCAATGTTTGGTAAGAGAGCATGTAAGGAACTGGGATTTACTTTTACCTAGAGTAGAGTTTGCATATAACAGTTCAGTAAATAGGTCTATTGGTATGAATCTTTTTAAGGTTGTGCATGGTTATCATCTTAGGAAACTAGTAGACTTGATCCCATTGCATGTGAATGCTAGGTTTTTAAAGCCAGCATCATCCTTTGCAGAGCATCTTAGTAGTCTATATAAAGAAATCAGTGACAAAATTAATATAAGTAATAAAATATATAAATGATTAGCAGATTCTCATTAATAAGTCAAGGATTTTGCTAAGGATGATTATGTTATAATTAGGATTAAACCTAAGCAGTTTCCAGCAGGAACCATTCGAAAGCTACATGCCTAAGGAGCAAGCCCATTCAAGATTTTAAAGAAAGTTGGACCTAATTCATATATTTTTGGTATGGTTATGGGATTAGTTCAACTTTTAATATGTTTGATCTAATTGAATATAAAGAGCCAGCATTGATATCTAGTGATTCATTTGAGCCAATGCCTTCCTTTGAGAGTGACCCTCCTCTTGAGTCCCCACAAGCCCAATTGAGAGAAAAGTACGATGAGATTGAACATATCCTGGACAAGCAGATTAAGTCCATTAGTGGTTGAGACACCATCGTGATCTGGTTCATTGGTCAGGTTGGCCAGAATCAAAGGATTCCTGGCTTACTCGAGAGGAGCTACAAAGGATTGACCCAGATCTTTTTAAGTCTTCCAAGATAATTTATAACCTAGCTCAATGAAGTCAAGTTTTCCCCACCTCGAAAAAAATTGATGATGACATCACCTGACATGATTTTGATATATAGCTAGCATGGATCTTGATGCAGATGAATGTATTTTTTATTTTATTTACATATTATATCTAGCTGAATTTATGGGTGTATGGGAAATGGGTGTATTTTCTTTTTTTCCAGTTCATGCATGGATTCCTAAGCAAGAGCTGGTTAGTAGTTGGTTAGTGAAAGTTTAGGGGTTTGTTAAGTGGTTAGTCTGTTGGAGTCTTATTAGCTTATTTGTTAGTTTGTTAGTGGGATGTTAGAGATCCAAGGTTCATTTGATGGGATATTGTAATGGAAAATGAGAGCCAATAAAATTGAATTTGAGAGTTTTTCCTTGTGTTTTCGTCTTCCACCCCCTCCTAGCTCCTTCTTCCTCTCCTCCCGACTATTTCTTCTTTCCTTTTCTCTTCTTCCCTATTCTTATTTCCTTCTTCTTCTTCTTCTTCCTCTTCCTCTGTGTCTTCTTCCCCTACTTCCTCTTTCTCTACTTCACTAGAGCTACAAAGATTCCAACTCCCTAGTTGACTCCAACCCTCCCTATGTGACCCTCCTACCTCAAAATCCCCCATACTTCTAGCTCTCGTTTCTAGATCCAGCCTCCCACCATTGAACCACCCTAGCCATCAGACACCGCTACACCTCCCTAGCCTGCTACCATCTCCAACATCAGCACAATTGCCCTAGCATCATGATCATAGCTGGAACTCCCATGGCCACCATCACTCCATGTCCTGACACCTTAGCTGACCCCATCACCTGCAGTCCCAACTCCCCATTGTTGGACAACCCCCGCCCCCATGGTCCCTAGTTCCATTCGACGCCTACCACCACTGATTCTCCCTCCTTCAGCCCATTTCCACTACTAACTATGCCACGAGCCATCGGCCTCTCATCTCCTCCAAATGACCATGCCACCCATGTCGTTCAAGCCGCCATCATCCTTCATGATAACTATGCCACCAGCTCCTCCGATGCCTCTCTCTGGTGATTGTCCTCGTCAATGACTGCGACACGCCCTGCCATCTCTTCCCCTTCAAGCTCTGTCAAGCTCTGTTCTTTCAAAATTTACTATGAAGACAACAGGCCGCCTCTGTTAGCTCGATCGTGGAAGCACCTCTTTTTTGGGTGCACGATCCTTAAGGAAATTACCATATCTATTTGTCGACTTCTGGGATTTTGGCCTATTGAGCTGATTTCAAGTTATTTCATTTAGGATTGACTTATGCTTGTGTTGTAGCTGACCTTCTGGTGTTTTGGTGATCTAGATCTGGCAACTTTCTCCTATTTTGCTCATGAACCATTGGCTAGAATCTCGGCCACTTCCGAGTTGATATTCCTTGTCCAGGACTCCATGACATTTCGTGTTTAGTGAAACCTCTTCATGGAATAGAATAGGATTTAATCACTATTGAAATTTCCTTTTATGTCCGTTACCTTTCTTTAAATTCTTTTAGATCCAAATTAATTGAGTTACCTAACCCTAACCTAATGGTCATTGCTTAATGACCAACGTTCTACCTTTTGAAATTCTTGATTGTGCATGATGATTGGGCAACTTCTTGAATCACACCGTGGTCATGATCGGATCTACTTAGTTTAGTTCTTGCTTGTCTTTAGAATTGTTATCATTTTACTTTGATTACTTGCTTAAGTTTTGTTTGCTGATCTCATTAGAGTGTCCATAGATCTAGGATAGTTGGTCTCATCCCACATCATAAGCGAAGGCGGAAGAGTAAGGAAAGAGAAGGACCAACCTACTGGAGAAGAAGACTCCTGGGGATGACTTGGGCTCGAAGTTCTCTTTCTCTCTATTCTCTGCAACATGGCAAGAAAGCACCCTTGTAACAATAGCAAAGAGTCCATCTTAAACTCAGTCTAATGGCTAGGATTCAAAGCCCATCTAGCACAAGCTTTTAGATCCAGACACATGGGGTGCATCCAACCGAAAGCATCATGCTACCTTGAATCCTCCTCCCACCTATTAACACCTTGCTTCAGGAGGTGTAGGCGAATCATTTGAAACCACTACTCCCGGGGCATGTGGCAACTCTTCATTGGGGAATGTACGAGCTACCTAATGCTTTGGAAATTAATTATGGTCCACTGGCACACCTCTATGTCTACCCTATCTCTCCTATGAGTGAAAAAGTAGGATAGCTAGCAATGTTCCATCAAGGAAGCTAGCATGTACTTGAATTCATCTAGTCCCCAAGGCCAATGAAGTGACTACTCCTATCGCCCAAAAATGACAAAGGCATGGAGCTTTTTGAACTCGAGAGTGGGGGATATCTTATATGGTGACTGCTAACTCGGCCACGTTGACTTCCTGGACTGTTGGCTGTGCCACCTAGAAGACCAAACTTAAATACCTGACTTGAAGCAACCAAGCCACCGACTAGGGGAGGAGTACCATCATTGACTACTACACCACTAGGAAAGAACCGACCGAGTAGCTGATCCCACCTAGATCGAGTAGCCTCTCCCAAGCTGGACAGTTTCAACCCACCAAGTCAAACTGGCACGATGCTCCCATGAGTATACCTGTTGACTTCCTACTTATGATCGACTAGCTAACTGGATGGACTAACTTGATGTGCCTTGATATACAGCTAAGTCCCTCTTCTACCCAAAATCCATGATACCCAAGTAGATGACAACTCCCCCGATCATAGCTAGCCCAGCATAGATTATGGCAGATCGGATTCCAATGGATCCTGACACCATAATGAAAAGATGCCAATGATAAAAATTTTAAGGGACAATATCTTGCCATTTCATCAAAATTTATTATGCCTGTCAGAGATGGCTACCCTTGCAACAGCATTCTGTTACTCCATGTAACCATACAAATAAATAAAAAGGACCTCTGGCCAGGTACATTACATATACTACCACTCACACACTCATCGAACTACCATCGGCTCTTGGTTCCGGCCGCTGTAGCTTCTCATTTCCAATTTATTAACCCGAGCATCGAAAGGTCCCTGGTAATAACCCCAGCCTAAGAATCTTTTTGCATGTTCTAGCAGTGGAGCAGCTTCCTATCTTTGTCGGATCAGACCAAGAGATCCTCAGGTACTGCCAGAGTCTAGTGATGAGTGATTTGGTGGCGACAGAATCCAAATGGCCTTTGATCATGAATTTGAGGCCCCCAAAACCTAATCTCCAATCGCATCCTCATCTTGAATAACCTCTTTGGCCACTTTTCATCCCTCCATCAAACCCTAGCTGACCTCCCCTAGGCCCTAGCTCGACTTTTAGCTCCATGCCCTCGAAGCTTAGATGAAGAAGACCTCAGAATCCCCCAACCTCCAAAAGGCTTCCATCCATAATTGCTAGTTTGCCATTGCCACCCTTATTGAGCAGCACAAGGACACTATCCTTGCGGAGATCAAAAATCTCGACACTAAAGCCCCATATAATCTCTCCTTCATGGGTGCTGCCATTACATGGATTCTACTAGACTTTGGTAATCTCTAATGTCCCACCTTAGGAACCTCAGCATCCCCTAAAACAAGGTAACAGTTACCATCACTCGATTGGTAGACTCATCCTGAATTGTGGTGGATGTCCTAGCAAACTTCTTGGACCATCATATGAGTAGTGGAGACATGTACACCGATATCGATACCAATAGGTTTCTCATCATACCAGGGAGCAATGGGGGAGAAAGGAAACAAAGTTGAGATACAGATTTTGGTTTAATTACAAATAAAATGGAAAAAACAAAAAAAGAAAGGAGAAATGATTCAAATAATCCATACTACTAATTATCTAGTCATCCATTTTAGACCTTTCATTCTTGAATCTACGGTCGTAATTATGTATTCTAGAAAAACTTAGAAGCACCATCTCAAAACCTATATAACTATGTTGGTGGCCTTAAAAGGCTATTTAGCTAGATAATTGGTAAAAGCAGGAATATCTCCACATTTTCTTACAAGGCCTCAAGGGAGAGCATGCAATGTTCATGCCAAGTGTATGAAACCTTAATCATTTGTACATATGGTAACTAAAGAAAGATGATAACTACTATGCACTTATTCAAATGGAATTTCGTGTTGCTACTTGGGCAAAAGGTTATGGTTCTTAAAATAAGTCCTTTCGAAAACAAAAAGAAAAAAAAAGGAAAATATGATATTACCTTCTAGATGAGGTTAACACATTCATCAGTTGCTTTGCTCGTTTCAGTATTTGATTCCATTAAGACTAACCAATGCTTGCTGAAAAGTCAAGCTTATGCTTGAAATTTGTGCTCAAAATAGCTTACAGACAGTTTTTGTAATTGCCCGATTCATTCATTTTTACTAAATAATACTGGCAGAATTAATTATCCAAAAAAATTATTTTTAATATATTATATACTGTTTTATTTTATATGTATAATTAAATAGAATCATCATCAATCTAATTGCAAATTTTTTTTGGGTACAAATTGCAAGAGGATTTGCTGGTAACTTGACATTCAGGTTTCATTTCAAATATACTCAGGTTTTATATATCATAAGCTTTGTGTAGCTTAAGTTCAAATCAAGTTGTTTCAAGGAAATTGTGTTTTTGTACCGAAAGAAAAAAAAAAAGTGAATTGTGTTTAGATTAAAAATGACATGGCTACTAGATTCAGCCAAATGAAACAAATAAGTACAAAAATTTTCTTGATCAAGAAATGAATTTAAGTAGAGCACAGAGATATAAGTCGGTCGAGCTGTCCTTGAACTATGCAAGCTCGGTTCAAGTTTAAGCTTGATTACTATTAAGCTCAAGTCGAGTTGAAGCAAATTTAATAATTTTTGAGTTGAACTCGAATAGTAAAAAACTTGATTCAAAATCTTGTTAATTTTTTTAAATATATATATATAATTATTTTTTTATTTATATAATATAAATAGATTAAAGCTTGATTTTGAGTTTGAACTTAAACTTAACATGGCTTGATTTATATTTAAACTGAGTTGAGTCTGGTTCCAGTATATATATATTTGAAGTGAAAAGCACATCAAAATATACCCGGCCTTCAATTGTAGAATGTTCCAAGCTCAGAACTTGGAAGTCTAATCTTGATGAACAGATCGATAGAATGATGGATCGCAGGATTGATGAACCGAAGGACAATGAAGAGAAACAAGAATAAAACCACCATATCCCAATTTTGGGATCTCAAGTTCTTAATTCAAAAATATCTAGGATGGGGACAAAGGCCTCTGGCTCTGACGTGCCATTTACACCGTAGAGAGCCATGCAGTTAGGGATGATCATCATGTTATCCGACCAAAAATAAAATGGATGCTGCATGTCATACGTACAATTTTTAGTATACATCACATCCTGTTTGATAGCTGTGCGTCTCTGGCTACAACCGGTTGATCGATGTTGGGGCCATCTAAAACCGTACACCAGCGCACTGTAGAGGACCGCAAGTCCTTGGCCTTCTCCGGTCTCCAC
The DNA here is from genome assembly GCA_021397845.1 of Areca catechu. Classification (NCBI taxonomy): domain Eukaryota; kingdom Viridiplantae; phylum Streptophyta; class Magnoliopsida; order Arecales; family Arecaceae; genus Areca; species Areca catechu. Next base: position 33,935,638 of record CM038041.1, read on the forward strand.
CACTCGGTGCTTGGAAGCTTCGCTGGTGGGTGCAATGTATTGGCAGAATTCACAGCTTCTGGAGAGGTTGGGTTTCACCATTTGTCGTCTCTCTCAGTACCTTCCACCAGCACCCTTCCGTTTTGTTGGCAGTAAGAAACCATAAAGAACGGCAAAAAAATCATACCTACCTGTCTTCCATATTTGTTTACTTTGATAATTTAATCATCTCCCACTATAATTAGGGGCCTTCTTTTCCTCATTGCTTGTATTGTAAACATCCACCATTGCATGACATCTGATGCTTGATGGACGACCACCACTCAATCATTCTTCCATAATTTTCATCTTTTATTCCTATTTACACTTAGATCATGTCGCATCCTGATAAATCTTTCCTAGTTCTTGCTTCACATCTTTCTTGGGAAGCATGCCAATTGCCAATTTGTGCCTGCGAGCTGAACTGCATTGCTAATGTCTTTTTGCCATCAAATTCTTTGGAATTAGGATCGGAGATCAATCGTGGTAAAACATACTACATGAAAAAAATTATTGAGTATGAAAAAGAAAAAACCCTAACTCAAATCATTGTACAATGATGAAAATATTTTGAAAATAGCGATTCACATCTATCTTAGATTATGCTATTTTGCACTTCAAAGCTAAACTGCACCACATATCTTCTATTCATCAAACACAATGAAATTGAGATGAGAGATTAATTTTGATTGGATCTTTATTTTAATAAATCAAAAAAATATTGGCACATCTCATCAACTATTTTTCTATTTTTAAATAAAAGTTAGACCAATGTAAAATTAAATTCATTGTCGGTCTATGTCCAACCTGTAAATATTCCATGGCGAGTAAAATGTCCCCTTCTCGACCTCGGAAAGGGATGCTACAGCATGAATACAGCCTCATCGGCCATCTTTGATAGCATAATAAAAGCATTATTCTAAAGAATCTTACTCTAGAGAAAGAGGTGCATATATCCTGCCATGTGCTCTTCACATTATAATGCCGGAACCAACCTTATAATTAGAACGTATAAACTAATGATAAATATTAACTTGATTAAAAAGTTAAATTAAAAAGGATCAGCAAGAAAGCACTCGCTGGACCAGTAGCCTCTGATTGGTCAAACCTAACTAATGATTCGCCCTAAACTATTTAAAAAAATCTTTGCCACCTGTCACGATTCCTGTCCCCATTAATAATTAAATTATCTCATAATCAATCATCCAAACTACTCCCTCCGGCTCTTACCCGAAAAAAAAAAAAAGTCCACAGTGTTCATCTCTAATAACCCTTCAACGGCTCGTACAAACCAATTAATGCATAATTAATTCTCAGTATAGACCCGTTAAACGGTGGGAGCTCGCTCCCGACGTACAAGTGAACTTGATGTACACCAACCCTCATGATATCATAACCGTTAGATCACAATCACATGGCTAATCCATAAGTTTTTTTTTTTTAACCAATTACCAAGACCCGCAATAGTACAAAACGGTCTACCGCGGTATACGGACGAAGCAATCGGTGAACGTCGAGTCGTCAACCGGATTATAACGTTAGATCAAAAGGTCTGGAATTAGACCCAAACGCGGAGACCCGAACGCGGTTTAGTCAAGTCAGAATAATATCATATGGTCCGCTCGATCCACGCCATCCACTCTAAATTAGGCGGGTAAAAATAAAATAGATTATTTACTACGCGAAATAAATAAATCTTTAAAAGACCTTGATTAGGTAAGTCAATGCCATACCTCCAATCGTCGGTGCCCTAGCGTCCAAAATAATAAAATAAATACTAACGTTGGATTAATAATTAATTTTTAATAATTATAAGGGAAGTTGGTGCAAAATAAACGCTCTCTTATGGATCATAAAATCCAATCAGACGGCTGTCCGTCCCCTTTCTCTGTCCTATTAGGCTCTTAGTTGTCCTCGCCTTTAATTTATTTTTAAATTTTAATATGATAATATATTCTTTTAATTCTTTTGGTAACATAATATATTCTTTTAGTTAAAAAAAAATACTCTTTTCTCTCTCCACAGGACTTCTCTCCAATCTCTCTTTATATACCGTCCTACCCTTCCCTGTTCTTCTCCCGCTAAACCCAGGCTCTTATCTCTCCCTCTCCGTCTCCCTCTCTCTCGATCGCTGAGGTCGCTTTCTCAGGCCGAGATGGCGGTCGCCGGCGCTCGTTTCTCTCTACTCGTAGTGGCGCTGGCGCTGCTGGCGGCGAGCTCCTCCGCCCAGCCACCCGGCGGTGCCCCCAAGGCCGCTCCCACACCGGCCCCCGTCCCGACTACCCCTACCCCAACCCCGTCCCCCCGTGCACCCCCGGTGTCTCCTCCTACACCGGCCCCCACCCCCGTGGCCCCCGCTCCGGCCCCCAAGGCCCCCGCCCCGACGGCTCCCGTCCCCTCCCCCCATACCCCCACCCCCTCCCCCCATAACCCCACCCCCTCCCCCTCAACCCCCTCTCCCTCTGGCCCTCCCGCCCCCCCGCCCCCTGCAACCGCCCCCTCCCCCGGGCCCCCCGCCCCTCCCTCCGAAGGAAGCTTCGCCTGCCGCGCCTCCTGGATGATCTCCGCCGCTGTCACCGTTGCAGCCGTCGCCGTCTCCTTCTAGATCGGATCTCTCACCGCCGCGGATTCTTGATAGGATGATCATCGGACGGTTGTTGTTGTCGCACTATTTTTTTCCTTGATCTGATCTGTGTTTTATCGTGCCGCCGTTGTTGTCGTTTTTATCGTTATCTTTTTTTATTTATTTCTTTTTTATTATTTTTTTTCTTGTACATGAGAGAGCGAGGCAGTGAGCTTGAGATTCGAGAGTCGTGGTGGTGGTGGTGGTGATTATTGTTGTAATAATATTATTATTTTAATAATTTTTTTTTAATTTTACCTTTCATATCTTCGTCTCTTTGCCACGGTTTGTGAGGGCAAAATGGGAAATTAGATGACGCGGCCTTCGCAGTGGGACGAAAGTCGCCGACTTTAGTTAGTGGACAGCTTTTCTCTCTCTTAAAATTTTCTCATTAAGATCTTAGAAAAAATATTATACTTAAATCAGGAAGGCTCGGGAATCTCACGTCACGCACAACGTGTGCCAGCTGTATAGCAAAACGGCTCCAAGGCCATGTGCGTGGGCATTGGAATCGCCTGGCGTGGGGTTCCCGTTTGTGGAACCGGAGAGGGACGTAAAAGAGGGGGGAGGTGGGGGTGGTGGAGGGCGATTGGGGTGCACGTGTCGGTGGATGGAAATGTGGTGTATAACGGGTTGTGGAAGCGATGGTGGAGATTTGTTGTTGTTGAGGGGAGAGGCAAAATTAGGGTTCGGTGGGAAGGGGAGATGGAGGAGAGGGATATGGTTTTTGGTTGCATGTGCTGATGTCAGATGAGAAAGAGAGAGGAAAGGTAGGTAGAAGTGAACAATCGAACCTTCATTTTTGTTTCATGTCTAAAGAACTTGTGCTTGGCCAGGTATGGCACGTCCGAATCAAATAAGGCTTAAATATTTCGGGTCAGGCAAAAAGACTTGAAATTATAGCACGTCTCTTGTGCCTGCTTCCTTAATTTTGATGATGGATGAAAATATTTCTTGATTAGTTTTGTTCTCGTGCTACATTCTTGTTAGCAAGCTTTATTTGTGTTGGTAACTTCATGCTTCTTGGAAATGTGCTATACTATTAAAAAATTTAAGATAGGGTGCGGTTGATTAGAATTAAATTGGTATGAAAAAATAAATTTTAAATTATATTATTATATTTGATATAGAAAATTGAGAGAAGATAGTAAAAAAGTTAATCAATTTTATGTTTATTTTTTCAAAGATCCCAATAGATTAGGGACGTTAGATATTTCTTTCGATACTTCTTGAATTTATTTGATATTTTAATATTAAATAAATATTTTATATTAATAAATATATTTATAAATTTAATCATATTTTTATCAAATATAGTAATTTTTAAGTATTTTTTTGAATTAATTTTTCCAGGAACCAAACATAATAATTTTTTATAGTTATTTTATAAAAAAATAAATTTTAAAAATGATTAAATTATTCTATAATTTGATATATTTCAATTAAATAAATCTTGAGAGTAGCCAATAATTTTTAGTTCAAACTACTTGGAAAGGCCTGCCCTTGCATCTTTTTAAAAAAAAAATGAGCAAAAAAAAAATTGTGCCCTATCCTTTATTAGAGCAATGGAGTGCAATGATTATATCATTATCCAAAAAAAAAAAAAAAAAAGGCCTGAAAGGCTTTACCCTATCCTTTGTTGGAGCAATAGAGTGCAATGATTCTGTCATCACCCATGTGATCTTCGCGTACATGGGACGGATGTGGGCAGGAGATTGGTGGTTGAAAGTAATACTCTTAATCACTAAGCTGGTAATACAGTTGGTAGGGACTTTGCTTCCCGTCCTCCCGATCACGAGTTCGAGATTTGAGTCATATGGATTATTCAATTAAATTCAAAAATTTTTCATGGAATAGGAGAACGTTTTATTCTGGTGCTTTAGTGGGGTCAGGCTGGGAGAACGTTCAGTGGGGTCAGGCTAGGAGAATGTTCTGTTCTCAGTGGGGTCAGGCTAGGAGAATGTTCTATTCTGGTGCTTTAGTGGTCCAGTAGGGATACCTACGATGAAAATTAATATTCCCCCTTTCCCATTTAGTTCATCAAAAAAAAAAAAAAAAGACTCTTATAAAAATTATATAAAAAAATTAATTTAAAGACATATTTGACCAGGAGGACTTTCATTTTTATTTCATTTTCAAAAAGAAATTGGAATACTCTGGTCCTCTAAAACCCAATTTCTACTCTTTCCAAGTATTTAAAATTTTATTTGGATTTCAATTTCAGTCATACATCAAACATGCCAAAAATACCATCATTCTAATTTTCATTACAATCTATTCTGATTTTGTTTTTAATTTCAGCCACGTGGCAAACATGTTTTAAGAGTAAAGCAATGAGTTTGCGTACAAGAAAATTTCTTTTTTCGTACGAAACAACTATGAAATTTATGTAAATCTTGTATAAATAAGAAGTTTCATTTGCCACATGAAACAAGGGGATTCATGAGGTAATAGTGTCATTAAGAAGGCCTCGTTGGAAGGTGACTTTAAAGCTATGGCCCATGGAAATAGAGCTTTTTGTGTGCATTAATTGGAATCCGGATGCATTTTGTTGGAGATGTTAATCTTATACTACAAATTTATCATGTGATCAGATACACTTCAAGGATATTAATTTGGGCATTAATTTTGTGCAATAACATGTTTGATGGTTCTTTAATTTGTATAATGTGTTGTACCTACCAAATTTTCTATAACCATATCCATAATCATTAAATCTTACAAATTATTTTGGATCAGTATTATATATCCTCATTTATCAAACAAACATATTTAGCACCAAATTTAATATTATTTTTAAGTTTATTTTATATATTTTTTCCTTGCATCAAGTTACTAGGTTAGGTCTTCTCCTATCAAGATGCTTATTCTTATATAAATTATGTAGTAATTATTCTTGAAAATCAATCGGTTTATTACTTTTTGTTTTTATTTTTGATTAAACGGTGTATTCATTAAACTTAATGTAGATGAATACAACCTAAGGAGTCAGCAAGTATAAAATCTCTAAGCTATACAGGGGTTGTATGCCAATCTGTCAACAATACAGGATCCATATGGTAGGCGACATAGGAGGCTACTCAGTCAGCAGCTGAGTTAGCCTCCTTGAATATGTGCCTAATAGTCAGAGAGGAACAAACCTGCAACATGAGTCTGATATCCCTGACTATAGGATGATTCGCATGCATGGAGGAAGTCTGTGAAATCCAAGATATGACCGTGGCAAAGTCTCCCTCCATAATGAGATGGTGAAGGCGGAGCACCTGGCGAGCATATCTAATGCCAGTCCAAGCAAATGGCCGGCATAGAAGAATCTAGAAGGGGGATACCCCCAGCCATAATAAATTCCATCGAAGAGTCCCTGATGACGAAACCCGCTCCACCCATCCTACGGCGGAGACTCCCATCAAAGCTGACGGTGACAGAAGGCGGAGGAGGGGGTTCCCGGGTAACAAAAACCCTCCGGATCGCTCGAGGAGCGAAAGGTGAATCCCAGATCTCAACCGGCATCACCGCAGACCTGCAATACTCAATCGCGAAAATCCTGGCCCTCTCAACCAGCATCCTAGGAGAAGATCTCACAGACCCAAAGATCCGGTCATTTCTAGAGGTCCAAATATGATATGCCAAATAAGCAATAAAAGAAACCTGGTAGATGGAAGCCATCCGCAAAAGGAGATAAAAGACATCAATAATGTAGTCAGTCTGGGTCGAGATACCATCAAAGCCCGCCAACACCCAGATCCGCCTTGCACGGTTACATAAAAAGATGGCATGAGTCTGCGACTCGGCGAAATTTCCACAAAAAGGACAGTAGTGATATGGATCTCCCTGGAAGTAATAAACTCGCGCGTGGGAAGGCGATACCAAGCGAGTTTCCATATAAAGAAAGAGATCCTATGATGTACCGGTAAGGTCCAGATCCAGCGATAGCTCCTGGATAAATGATGGGCCTGAGCCTGGCTAGGAGTGAGATCGGAGATAGGGAATGAGCCGGGCTAGGAATCGATTTATTACTCATTACTGGGACAAATTACACTTATTTAGTGACAAGAGGAGTCGAGCTCAGCAGCATCGCAAGGATTAATTTATTGAAAGGAAGAGTCCGATGGACATGCGAGAATTGCTGTCATGTTACCATCTTATAACATTATCTTATAATATGGTGGGGAACGTGTGGTACTAAATTTTGTAAGCAATTTTGTCCCAGAAAGCGAATAAAGTTCACTTTTCTTTATTTTTTTGCCCCTTGACGTGTTGACCTTTTCAACACTCCTCTCTTTGGTGTGCCGTGTTCAGAGAGAGAGAGAGAGAGAGAGAGAGAGAGAGAGAGGGGGGTTTTTTCTTGTGATGTACGGATATTAACACACATTGAGAAGATTATTGACTCGTGGGTCATTCTCTCTAAAATTACTACATGCACATCAGATTCCAGCTCCCTAGTCACATCCATTGGAGAATATGCCTCCTATTTTGATTACCACCACAGAACTCATGTTAGGCATAACTTCATAATACTTATTACCAAAAAGAAAGAGCCATTCTTATCCCATCAAGCATTCCAAGAAGATGGATCCAAAAAAAGGATGTCTAGATGACAAAGAAAGCATGACATGAATGCTATCACAAAGTAATTCAAAGTTTAAAATTTCTGCAAACATTCCTTCATTTATATCTTTTTCTTAAGACCCATTTTTTGATAGATAAATATCATAAAAAAAGTTGCTCAATTTTTTTATTAACTAATTTATCCATATTTTTATAATTTTCTAAATAATTAAATTATTTTTTATGAGTAATATTTATTCATAAAATATAAGAAAAGACTTATGCATCTAGAAGATAGATAAATTCTTTTTTCCATGAACCAATAAATTTTTTTATTTTATTCTAATATACCCTCAATCATATAATCATAATATAATAATATAATATGCATTAAAATATATATTATATTATATTATCTAATATATTAATATATAATATAAAAATCCTTATTATCATATAATAATATAATATTATACTAATACAATATATTTTTATAATAATATACTATGTTATTATAATATATATTATGATAATGACAATATAATATTATATTACATATTATGACATATTATATTAAATTATATATGACATTATATAAATTATAATATATAATAAATATATTTATATAATAAAAGGTATTAAAATGCTGTGGCTAAATGTCTGATCTTGTACTCTGGCGATGCTCAGCAGCTCGTGCAAGAGTCTCTAAGGAGGCGTGACTCCACTCATGGACATCACCTTGCATTACCTGTAAGAGAAGTCTTGCTTGACCAGTGGTTATCGCTAAGGGATTCTTCGATGTTCAAGTTAGTTGGGTATTTGTATAACAATGGAGCTAAGAAGAGCTTTGTTACGAGAATGAGCATTGAGTGTAAGGTGTGCATTTGTGAGCATACATATAGAAGGCTACCTCTTATCTATTTATAGTGCTTTGAAATAACTATTTTTTATTTGAAAATAATCCCCTTCAGTTGAGTATAGCCTCTTTCAGTTAAAAGCAACCATTTTTGGTTAGAAACAACCTTTTTTGGTTGAGAGCCACTACTTTTGGTTAGAGTAACAACTTTGGGTCAAGAGCAACATTTTTCTTGTAGAATAACCAATTATGACTAGGAGTGATAATTTTCTGTTACAATAGCCATCTCCCTCTATCCGTGCCTCTCACTTGGGCATCACGAACTATGGCATCAGTGAGCCTTACTCATTGTCAATAATTTAGCTTGAACACTTAGAATCCAGTTACTTTAGGCTATTGTCCATGCTCTGCCTTGGTAGTTAGTTGGGTTCAAGCAGTTACTCGGCCATTGGATACCAAGGGATGTCATGTTGATTGACTTATAATTGCTCGTAGTTGCTCAATTCTAGGTACCATAGTTGCTCAATGTAATCTCCAACTTAGTTGTCAATTCGGATATCCCTCAAGGCTGAGTATGTGAATAGTTACCATAATAGTTGCCTCCACTCCCAAGCCTAAAATACTACTAATTAACTTTGTCGACTTTTATTATTTCTGGAAGAAGAGAGTAGAGTTACTTATTTAACCTCGATAATCAAGTAGCAGATCTTCTCACTGCTTGGGCATTCATTGGTTTCTTGAAAACCATCACCAGTTATTTTGTTGCCTTGATCATGGTAGAAAAGGAAAATCATTAGTACAGCACTCAAAGAAACTGTACATTATTCTTTAGATGGTTAGCGATTAAATCGGTCATCCTCGATCAGTCAAATCTTACCACATGGCCTAGCAGCAGTGGCTTTTAAATGATCTGCATAAATCTTAATAATGAGCTAATTTGATGGTTGTAATTTCAAAGTGGCATGATTTGCTTGGACTGGATTGAGCCACATGTTAGGATCTAATGGCCCCAACCAAATTAGGATTTTGATATGGGCTATCCAATTTGGATATAAATAAACCTTCCCTACCATTATTGTAAGGATCTCATTAGCTTCTTTGCAGATCAAGCAAAGGAAGAAGAAATCTCTCCTAGCTCCAAGCTCCCCGAAACCCTAGCATTCCTAGGTTGGTCCATCCTTCCATTTCACTTCCTTTGCTATCTTCATCTTTCTTAGAGCTCCTCTCTAAGGCTTTTCCCTAGTAGAACTATTCCCAATAGCTTCTACCTTCTTTTCTTGAATCTTCATCCTTGGTCTTGGGTGAAAGAATTTCATCCAATTTTGTTCTGTTTATCTCCTTTGTTTGATCTTCTTTCCTATCTTTCTTTATCTTCCTTCCCCGAGAAATGTCTTTCAAGGATGAAAGTCACTTAGTAAGCAACATTTCCAAGGACAAAAGGCTCCTCTTTAGAGGGCTTCAATCACTTGGTAAAGTCCTCAATTTGGGATTAATTTTCCTTTATTAGTTGGCCTTGAGATCTCTACTAGCTGTAGCATAAGATCTCCTGACTGAAAGGTCTTTAACTTTACTCAGCTATTGTAATACCGAGCAATCTATTATCGATACATGGCCATTCTTAGGTGAGTTAGATTCCAAGTTTCTTCTAGTAGATCTAGATTTGTCCTTGGTTTTAATTGCTTAGTTCTTCAAAATGCTCAATCCTCATAGTTGTAGTCCAATTTTGATAAAAATCACTGTTTCAATATCGAAACTAAGTTGAAAGGAGATTCATTTGCCGATGCTTGGAGAGTTATTCGGTATGCCTATAATACTCTAGGTAACTCTTCTGCATACCTACCTTTAGCTTCATCCAGCTTGGACTTGAGATCTTGCAAAATTATTCAGTTTGTGATCTTTGCCTCTCCATTTAAATGCGGATGCCCAATCGATGTAGGATAGATAGTTCAATGCTAAATGCTTGGTTGTTAAATTGTTACTTTTGTCGATTATGAGGTCATGTGACAATCTAAATCAGCAAATTATTAACTTCCAAAAAAATTCCTTGACCTTGCTCTCGATAATTTGAGCTAGAGGCTCTGCTTTCACCCATTTAGTAAAGTAGTGATGGCAGTAAGGAAAAACTTTCTTTGCCCTATGGCTGGAGGAAATGGACCATGTTTGTCCATTGCCTACCGGTAGAAATGTGATATTGCATGGAAAGAGTGGTTTCTTCCTTATAAGTTAGAGTTCTCCTTGGCTCATAATCAATATAGGATTAATGATACCCTCCCACCACAATAAAGGGAATTCAATGGGGATAAGTGCCTAAAGTATTTTGCTATAAATATAAAAAGAAAAGGAGAACAAAGAAGTGGAAACAGGAGAGAAACATGAAAGAGGAAACGTATTGCATACTATTTAGAAACAAGTTGATCCCATCCCTTCCCAGGCTTCTTATGATTATTCCTTGGCCTCATGGCAACTTCATGCTATTTAAAAATAAGTATGATGCTATCAAATATTTGCTGAGTTTAGCCAACAGCTATTAGCTTAGCTAGTTGGTACCACTCCCTCCAAGGTGTAGGATTTTGCGTGGTGCTCCCAAGCCTTGGAGAGACTTGGGAGGCCATGGCAGAGATGCTGGAGGCGATCCCTGGAGCTTAGGGACGTGTCCCAAGCAAATTCCTAGAGGTATTCCAAGGAAGGGTCCCAAAGTCAAGTTGGGTCAGGGGCTTTGACCCAAGATTAAGGGTTTTCTCACATTGATTTATTTGGAAGAGTTTTTTTAGAGATTGTAACATAATCCAATTGGGTTATAGGATTAGGTCCAAGGGTTAAGTTGGTTAGTTGGTTAGTAGTTGGTTGGATGGTTAGTCAGTTAGGTGGTTGGCCCAAGAGTTCTAACCATCCATGTGGACTAACAAATCAAGAACTCTAACTAACCAAGTGTCCTAATTGGTTTGGTCCAAGAAATCCAAGTCCTAACCGCCTAAGAAGTTGAGTCCCAACAACATAACCAACGCCCATGTTGCCCAGTAAGCAATCCAAGAGGGGGGGTGAATTGGATTTCTAAAAATTAATTGCAAGTGTGCGCTAATTCAATAAACAACTTAAGTGCAATGAGATGCAAATAGTAATATGCTCTTAAAGAGTATGCAGTGAGAATTTGAAAGTAATAAATGTAAAAGCAAGAGAAAGAGAGAGAGAGACAAGCAATCACAAACACAATCCAAGTATAGTTGATGGGGGACAAGTAGGGGTAGGATCGTCGGTGAGCTGAGAAGTCACCGAAGATTAGGGTATCCTATTTTTTTAATTTTTTTTTTTGATTTTTCTATGGTGATGGTGAAGGAAAAATAGGGATGGAGGGTAGAAAAATTGGACACTCTAGGACTTGGAACTTACATTCACAATTTGATGGGGGACAGGGATAGGGTAGGATCGTCGACGAGCTAAGAAGTCACCGAAGATTAGGGTATCCTATTATTATTTTTTTTTTTTATGGTGGTGGCTAAGGAAAAAAAAGAGATAGAGGGTAGGAAAATTGGAGACTCTAGGACCTGGAACTTACATTCACGGAGAGACATCTCACCTTTAGGCCATCTCACCCATCCCACTACATGTAGTCTAGGGCATCCCACCCATCTCACTACATGCGGAGCCTAGGGCATCCCACCCAAATCGCTACCCGGGGCCGTAAAAGAAAATCTTTAAGACCATAAAGGGGACTCGACGGGAAAAAGGGGATAACTAGGATCTCTTACCCCTCGACGCTCGAAAGCGAAGGACTAGGATCTCTCATCCCTCGATGCTTGAAAGCGAAGGACTAGGGTCTCTCACCTCTCGACACCTGAAGGCGAATGACAGACGGGCCTCTCACCCTCCCCATACGGGGCGAACGAAAAGAAAAACTCTTTTTTAAAATCTCACTTGATTCGCCAAATTGATCTTTTTATAAAGGACTGAGGGTGGCATTTATAGACCTGTCCAACCCTCGTTTGAATTTGAATATAGGATAAAAAGATAGGGATGACTCAAATTCAAATACAAGATAGGATAAGATAAGCCTATCCATATCTCAATCCTAACCAACCAAATCCTAATTCAAATTTCAAAAAAAATAAATCCCAAACTAATTTATTTTGGATATCCTCCGAGATTCGTGTAGCTCCAGGATTCGTGCTTGCTCCGGGATTCGTGTTGGTGATGTCCCCATCAATAGTGTTCGGTGCTTTCCAATACACATACATCCACTCTCCAAGGATTACTTAGGAATTCACTATAATCTCCACCTATTACAGTCGATTAGTTTTCTGGCTTGACTAATCAAAACCCGTCTTGTTTTCATAAGGCTCACAAGTTAAAACCTCCCTTAGTTTTGCGGGCTAACCAAGAACCTAATTAGTTTTAAGTCTCACAAATAACTTCTTTGGTTTTCAAGGCTAACCAACAACCTCCTTGGTTTTCAAGGCTAACCAACAACCTTCTTGGTTTTCAAGGCTAACCAATAACCTTTACAACAAATATAAAGTTTGAAGTAAGACAACAATAAAAGCTTTCTAAATAAAAGTAGATATCTCTTTGAAGCTTTGAGGAATCGCTTATCTTCAACTTGATGAAGCCTCAATTAATGCTCAAGAATGTTGGACTTGAATGCTTTGAAAACTTTGAGACTTCTTTTTGCTTGAAGGTAGTTGCTCTCAAAGAATGGGAGTGAATGCACTTGCTTTTTCTTTTCTATTGTTGATCCTCTTGTATTTAGATTTAATTTCAATCACTTAAATACCTTTCTAAGGTCTCAAAGTCCATTTATGGCCGTTAGAAACGAAAAACTAACCGTTGGGAGCCAAGAGGGCCAAGTTTTGTGTTTGAAAAACTAGCCGTTACTGTTCCTAGAACTCCAAGTGTCGACACTTCAAGCTATGAGTTGACACTTAGGGTCGACACTTACATTCCATGAGTCGACACCTAGTTCAAAATTCTTCATTGAAGCTCTCTGGAATTCTCAAGTGAGTCGACACTTCTTCTGGTGAGTCGACACTTGAGTTGATACTTGACATCCATGAGTCGACATTTCAGGCAAGTCTTCAATTTCAGTAAGTTCTGTATCAAAATTTTTTCAGGCGATGAACCAATCCTTGAGTCGACACCTTGAGTCGACACTTCAGTCATGCCATCTAAAATTCTTTCTGCATGTCGGCTTGAGTCAACACTTCCACTGTCATGAGTCAATACTTGAGTTGTGAGCCGACACTTGTCGAGATTTCTTTAAAAGACCACTAAACCTCTGCTGAAACCAATTTGTACTGAGCTCTTTGTGTTCTTTCAAGCAATCTTCAAGTGCTTAAGTCCATTTAAGACTAATCTTTTATTCATGGAGGGGACTTCTTCATTTCTTTGACAAGCAATCTAAACTGTTAGAATGATGAGTACATTTTTCTATAAAAACATACTTTAAAGAAGCAGTTAGTACTCAACTTATACTTAAGTATTTTGTTTATCATCAAAATCAATAACGGAGTCAACAATCTTTTTCTTTTTGATGATGACAAAACCTTTAAGTATAAAACACATAATAAGCTCTTTAAGAGAAGTTTTCAATTTTGCATAAGGCTTATTGCAGTATATATTCAAATAGAGAAAGAAAGTTTAAAGGCTCATTTGAATCAAATTTGGACTAAGAGTATCAGAGCTAAAAAAGTAATTTATGTATCATGATACTCTAAAGAGAACATGCTCAAGAATAATAAATTCAGTAATGAAACAAGGTAAAAGTAGTCAAAGAGAGTTTTGAATAATAGATTGAAGAGTATAAATACTCCCCCTCAAGAGGTGATTTGAAAATTTTATTTTCAAAGATCTTTCAATGACATAAAGCTGAAATTAAACATCTAAAATTAAGAATTGAGCATGAAATTTTAGCAAAACAGGTTTTGCAATACAAAGGAGGAATTACTCCCTCTCACATAATGCTCAAAACATTTTTCTCAAATAAAATAGAGTTTTCATTTCATCTTCATTTCAAAACTTATCTTCATTGCACAAGAAATATATATATATCTTTTATCTCTCATTACTTACGTACCTTTTAAAACCTATCTCTCATTTATACTTACTTATATCTTTTATACTTACTTCTCCCCCTTTTTGTCAACATTAAAAAGGAATAGAGAGAAGTCAAACAACTGAAATTCAAAATTGAAATTCATTCATTCATTCAAAAGTAACTGATACCAAAACTAAAATTCATTCATTCATTCATGATATTGCATTCATTGATACATGTTTGATACAAAAGAGTAAGTAAACATAAAAACTATTTAAACAGCATAAAAGGAGTACATAAATTTAAACTATCTAAACATAAAGAGTATCCTAAGCACTATCCTCATCATCCGAGGATCCAATCTCGATCAATCCTATATTAGTGAAGCACGAGATCGAGGCCACATAGATCGAAGATCATGAAGATGGGTCCTGGTTGGTCTCGATGGAATACGACGGTCTCGTCCTCTGCGTCTAACATAAATCCTACCTCTAGATGGTGTAGATGAGGTAGAAGCTATGTCAGTAGCAGGAGAAGATTGGATCGGAGTGGTAGTATCAACAACTGTATGGAAAGGTGTATGATCGAATATAGGACCTGAATCAAGATGATGGAAACCAAGGGTATAAAATCCTAGTTCCTTGATAAGGGAAGATGTATGCAATGGGGGAGAATCAATGATAAGAGTATCAATAGCTGAAGGTATGACAGGTGTAGGTGCATGAATGGAAGTGTGATCAGCTGGTCTGGAAAGAGGAGTGGGTAGAATAGGAGTATGGAAAGATGAACTAGATGGATCATGAATGGGACTCCTAGGAGGGTCAACTGCTGTCTCCAGCACTGGCTCTGTCATTAAATATGCCATGTCAAACTCATCAGAGTCAGTCTCATCCAAATCTGGTCTTAGAGCAGGTGGTGCTGGAACTGAATCAACTGGAGCTGAAGTTTCAGGGGCTCTGCCGGAAGAGGGTCTACCCAAAGCAAACAGAATGGTAGAGATCCCACCTCTCAGTCCTCGATGGCTCTCTCTCATCTTCATATGAAATGTGTCGACTCACTGATGAAGGATCATCAACTCAGTCTTAATACGAGCGACCCTGTCCTCTAGACTCTTAGAAACTCCAGGGATGTCATACCATGCTGGCTCAGGCTGAGGAGCTGGCTCTGGCTGCACTGAAGACTTGGGCTGAATCTCAAGCACATCAATGGGTGGCTCAAGGGCCCTGCCTCACCCGAAAAGATGCGCTTCTCCTTTGCTATATCCTCATCTCTGTCAGTGGCCTGACCAGATACTCGTCATCTCCACTAGTCTCTGACAAGCTGGTATCCCATCCGGTAAAGAGATCTGATGTCATAAACATCAATGTGCAGTAGCTACCGGTAGGGCTAATCATCCATCATTACACCATAAGCTCTGAAAAGTAAAGTCAAGCCCATCCCGTAGGGCAAACAAAGTCTCTGGCTAATGGTTGCCTCCATCAACTGATGTACCATAAGTACCAGTCGGCATACAAGAGTGTGCTGTACCAGAGAAACCATCACTAACAGCTTCCGCTCTGTGATGAAGTCGAAATGACTGATCTTTGGTAGAAGAATCCAGGCTACTATGTGATGCAGCAACCTTATCTTAGCTGATAGTCTCGAAGCAATCATAGTGGCTCCCTCTGGTAAGTCATTTATCTCGAAAATACAGCGAAGACCACTGAATCTGTCTGCTAGACTGTCCATGATAGATCCTCTCATGGATATATCCCATACTCTGCTCAGAATCTCTGCATTACTAGGACATCTCTGCCTCACACCTAAGCAACCCATCCATCACTATCTCGAGCTAGTGAACCATAGAACTCTCGAATCAAACCCGGGTAGAATCTCTCGATCAAAGAACAAAATGGCACCAAGCCTGCATCCCTGAGCCACTGACCTATCCTAAACTACTGCTGATCAATGAACTCGAAGTCCACATGACGTCCTTCGATGATGGTCTTCGATCCTATCCGACTAGCCATAGGAAAGAGAGGTCTAGCGAGAACATCGGGTGCATTTGCTGCTCTAGCTTCATGCCTAGCCTTGGTTCTTCTTTCTTCTTCTTGATTGGATGGTCTTGGATGCTGGATAACTTGCTTCCTAGGATCCATTCTAAAGATATAAGATTGAATTGTAAGAAGGAAAAAACCTAGGGTTTCTACGGTTCAAAATCAAAAGGGAGAAAATAGTAGAAATTGAAGCTAAAACCATCCCAAACAAAAATTTAAGAAGGTTGGAGGAGTGATTTGGAGGGAAGGAGTGTATGGAACAGTGTTAGGGATGAGTCAGCTCGATTAGGAAGGAAAAAGATGAAGAAAACACTTTATTTTCCTAATTTTATCTCGGTCTGTCGTCGTTCAAGTATCGACTCATGACACAGAGTCAAGTGTCGACACTTCCAGGTGTCAACACTTCCAAGTGTCGACACTTTGACTTAAAATCGAAAAAAATAGGAAATGAAGCTTTGATCAAACTGAATAGAATTTCAATGGAATTCAAGAAGATTAAACATAATTAATAGCAAATTTGATCATTCAAGGGTCAAAGAATATGAAGAGATGGAAATTTTTAATCAAAAGGGTTGATGACCCCAAGTTTTCTTCTAATCATACTGAACTGATCTTCTTGAAGGGGTTTAGTCAAAATATCAGCTAATTGCATTTCAGTAGAAACAAATTTAAGCACAACATCATTATTTTCAACATGATTTCTAATAAAATGATGTCTAATTTCAATATGTTTACTTCTAGAGTGCTGAACAGGATTTTTAGTTAAGCATATTGCACTAGTATTATCATATTTTATGGGTGTCTTAGTTAGTTTGATTCCAAAATCTTCAAGTTGTTGCTTAATCCACAAGATTTGAGCATAACAACTTCCTACTGTAATATACTCAGCCTCAGCTATGGATATTGCAACCGAAGTTTGTTTCTCGCTAAACCAAATGATTAAGTTAACTCCAGAAATTGGCAAGTTTTACTAGTACTTTTTCTATCAAGTTTACATCCAGCAAAATCAGCATCAGAAAATCCAATTAAGTCAATAGATGAATCTCTAGAATACCACAAACCAATATCAATTATACCAGATAAGTATCTAAATATGTGCTTAACAGCCAACAGATGAGATTCTTTAGGATCAGATTGATATCTAGCACACATACATATACTAAATATTATATCTGGTCTACTAGCAGTCAAATATAATAAAGAGCCAATCATACCTCTATATAATTTTTGATCAATAGATTTATCATGTTCATCTTTATCAAGTTTACAAGAGGGGCTCATAGGTGTACCTATTGACTTAGTAGTCTCCATCCCAAACTTCTTTAACATTTCTCTTGTATACTTAGCTTGGTTGATGAAGATTCCATTCTTAATTTGCCTTGGAGTCCGAGGAAGAAATTGAGTTCTCCCATCATGCTCATTTTGAACTCTCCCTGCATAAGCTTGGAAACTCTTGACAAAGAATCTCATTAGTAGCACCGAATATAATATTATTAACATAAATTTGTACTACTAAAAAATCATCATTTTTCTTCTTTAAAAATAAAGTTGTGCAACATGGCCTCTAGAGAAATCATTTTCAATCAAAAATTTGCTGAGTCTTTCATACCATGCTCGGGGTGCTTGCTTTAAATCATAAAGTGGTTTGTGCAATTTAAAAACATGATCAGAATGTGCATTATTTTCAAAACTATGTGGTTATTCAACAAATACTTCTTCTGCTATATAACAATTCAGAAAAGCACTTTTAACATCCATTTAAAAAAGTTTGAAGTTCATAAAACAAGCAAATACTAATAGTAGTCTAATTACCTTAAGTCTAGCAACAGGAGCAAAAGTTTCATCAAAATCAATTCCTTCCTTTTGATTGTAACCTTTGGCAACTAGCCTAGCTTTATTTCTAGTTACAATTCTATTTTCATCCAATTTAATCCTAAATACCAATTTTGTGTCAATAATAGAAATGTGAGATGGTCTTTCTATTAATGTCCAAACATTATTTCTTTCAAACTAATTTAATTCTTTTTGCATAGCATTAATCCAATTAGGATCCTTTTCAGCATCTTCAAAATATTTTGGTTTAATTTGAGAAACAAAAGCAATATAATCACATTCATTTTTAATTGAAGATCAAGTTCTTACCCCTTTTGATGGATCACCTAGGATTAACTCCTTAGGATGTCCATGAGCATACCTCCACTCTTTAGGTAGATATTGATGCTTTGGTATGGATTGTATGGCTTTTTCTCTTTTATTTTTATCTTGATCTTCTTCACCTTGTTAAGAAGGTTGATCTTCCAATGTCAGCTTCTCTAACTTGTCAGCACCGTACATGCATCAGAAGTATCCTCTTTTCTAGAGGATTTGTTAGCAAACTCTTCAAAAACTACATGTACAGACTCCTCCACAACTAGGGCTCTTTTGTTAAAAATTCTGTATGCCCTGTTTGATGTGAAATATCCTAGAAAGATACCTTCATCATACTTGGCATCAAAATTTTCAAGATTGTCTTTACCATTATTTAAAATGAAATATTGACAACCAAAAACTCAAAAATATTTTAAAGTTGGTTTTCTTTGGTTCCAAAGTTCATAAGCAGTTTTTTTTAAAATAAGATGAATTAAAATACGATTCAAAACATAACAAGCAGTATAATTGCTTCGGCCCATAAATATCTTGGAAAATCATTTTCACAAAGCATAGTGCATACCATTTCTTCTAAAGTATGATTTTTCCTTTCTACCACCCTATTCTATTGAGGTATCTAGGTGCAGAAAAATTATGTTCAATACCTTTTTCATTGCAAAAATTTTTAAAATCTTGATTTTCAAATTTAGAATCATGATCACTACGTATGCAAATAACTAAAGTAGCTTTTTCATTAGATACCTTTCGTAAAACTTTGTGAATACTAAAAATGATTCATCTTTATGAGCGAGAAAGAAAGTCCAAGTAAACCTTGAAAAGTCATCCACTATAACCAATCAATATCTCTTATCTTCTAGACTAGATGTTCTAGTTGGTCCAAAGAGATCCATATGGAGTAGTTCTAATGGCCTACAAGTAGTAACAAAGCCTTTAGGTTTGAAAGATATTTTTACTTGTTTTCCAAGTTGGTAAGCTTCACAAACTCTATCTTTTTCAAAACTAAGTTTTGGCAAATCTCTTACTAAATCCTTTTTGCAAAGTTTTGAGAGTAAATATATGCTAGCATGTCCAAGTCTACGATGACACAATCAACTAGTCTCATTTATAGTAGAATTCATTGCAACTAGGCATTCTCCATTAGGCAAAGAGAGATTGTCCAAATCCACTAGATAAACATTACCATGCCTTTTTCCAATGAATTTTACTCCATTTTCATAAGGACTAGCAATTATGCAATAGGATGATTTGAAAATAACTTGAAAACCTTTATCACAAAATTGGCTAATACTTAAAAGATTATGCTTTAAACCTTCAACTAAAAGTACATTATTAATGCAAGTAGAAGGGAAGATGTGAACCTTACCAATACCAATAATTTTTTCTTTACCATTATCACCGAAGGTCACACTCCGTCCATTTATTGCCTCAAGAGAGGTGAATTGCTTCGCATCTCCTGTCATGTGTCCTGAACAACCACTATCAAGATACCATAGCCTTTTGTTTTTCTTGGTTGCAAGACACACCTGTAAAATAAATCAAATTTTGTTTTTAGGTACCCAAG
This sequence comes from Areca catechu, assembly GCA_021397845.1. NCBI lineage: Eukaryota > Viridiplantae > Streptophyta > Magnoliopsida > Arecales > Arecaceae > Areca > Areca catechu. The sequence continues at coordinate 33,955,456 of CM038041.1, forward strand.
CCAATTTGGATCCTTTAGGGTTAGTACTTAAATTGGTTCCTTTTGGAACCCAAATCTTTACAAAATTATTGATTTTTTTAAATTGCATTGAAAAGCTTTATGACCTAATTTTTTGCACGAAAAACATGTAATGCTTGATGATGCAAGTACAAAGAAATTTTTAAAATATATTTGATATTTTTGAGGTTTATATCCTAATCCTGCTTTATTAAAAATAGCTCTTTGATTATTTAAAAAAAGATCTTGTTTTTCAAAACTATAAGTAAACTTTTCAATAAAAGATTTTATTTTATCAAGTTCATTTTTATAGTTATTATTTTCTATCTCTAGATCTTTGTTTTTCTTTAAAAGACCTGTTGCCCAGTAATCAACCCAAGAGGGGGGGGGGGGGCGGGGGTAAATTGGGTCTCTAAAAAATTTAACAAACTTAATATTACTTGATACTAACCAATGCAATCCAATTCAACAAATATATTAGCAAGGTACTATCAAAATAATTATAATGCCCTAAAATAAAAGTGTAGCAAAAATAAAGAGCAATAAGGAAAGAGCAAGGAGAGAGAGAGATCAAGCAATCATAAAGACCAAGAAATATAGTGGTTCGGTGCTATCCAATGCACCTACATCCACTCCCCAAGATCTCCTTGGAAATTCACTATAATCATAACCGATTATAGCCGATTAGTTTTTTAGGCTCACTAATCAAAACCAGACTTGTTTTCACAAGGCTCACAAGTCAAAACCTTACTTGGTTTTACGGGCTAACAAAGAACCTAATTGGTTTTTACCAGGCTAACCAACAACTTTCCTTGGTTTTCCGAGCTAACCAAGAACCTTAATAGTTTTGCGGGCTAACCAACAACCTAATTGGTTTTCTAAGGCTCACCAATAACCTCACTTGGTTTTACAATAGGGTAACCAAGAACCCTTACAAGAAATATGGTTTAAAAGTAAAGAACCAATGTAAGCTTTCTAAAACAAAGCGGATATCTCTTTGTAGCTCGATGTAGAGTTGCTTTGAACTTGTTGAAGCCTTTTGAATGCCCAAGAATGGATGATCTTCAATGCTCGTGAAGGATCTTGAATGCTTGGAGGCTTTCTTTAGCTTGAGAGTAGTTGAAACTTCAATGAATAGGAGTTAAAGCTCACTTTTCTTCTCTCTTCTCAAAACTCTTTAATGTTCTTCAATATGTTGTGTTTTGATTTGATTTGGAGCATATAAATACCTTTCCAAGGCCTCAAAACCATTTTGTAGTCATTAGACTTGAAAAACTAGCCGTTGAGGGCAATTTGGGCGAGTTCTACATTTGAAAAAACTAGCCGTTACTGTTGCTAGAACTTCATGTGTCGACACTTTCTCAGTTGAATCAATATATAAGGTCGACACTTGAACTTCTTGAGTCGACACCTAGTTTAAATTGCTCTATTCAGATTCTCTAGAAATCTCAGATGTGTCGACACTTTCTCAGTTGAATCGATACCTTGAGTCGACACATTGCTTCCATGTGTCAACACTTTAACTGTTTCTTCAACTTCTGCAAGTTCTGTGGCTTGAAAGTCTTAGGAGATGTGTTGATCCATGTGTCGACACCTTGAGTCGACACTTCAGGTCCATATGTTGACACTGGATCTATGCCATTTGAAACATTACTGCGTACCGGCCTGAGTCGACACTTCATCTCCATATGTTGACACTTCATGTCATGTGTCGACATTTTGAGTCGATACTTCTTTGAAAATTTCACAGAAAGTGCTAAATTTGAGCTGGAACATATTTTCATTTATCTTAGCCATCCAATCAACCAACTCTTGAGTGTCCAAGTATTCTTTGAACAATCTTTTCATTCAAACTTGGCTTCTTCAAAATAATTGGGCTTCTTCAAATTTTGTAGGCACCTTTTCAATAGAAACACACTCAAAGCAAATCATTAGTCCTCAACTTATACTTAACCATTTTGCTTATCATCAAAATCAATTAATGGAGTCAACAAGACCACCATTTGAAACAATAGCTTTAGGTATTTTTAAAACTTCATTTTTCATTGTTAAAGCTTTGTTTTTCTTTTCTAAAATATCAAGTTTACTTTTTAATTCACCGACTTCATTTAAAAGATAATTGTTTTCATGTGAAAAACTCTTTGCATGCTTTTTCAATTTTTCATTTTTCAGATAAAATCAATTTATAATCATGCATCATGATGTGGCAAGATCGCTGACATGGAGTACACATTGAATCTAGCTGGCAGCCAGGCAGGCAGATAGCGCCGTGTCAAGTTCTCTTTCGAGCTCCCCCATCAGGTGGCCTCACCAACGGCCACGCCCACCTCGGCTCGAGCTCGGCACCCCTGCTCCTTTGCCAGATGGCTCCCCTAGTTCGAGCCTAGCTTGGCAGAAGTCGAGCCCACCTCGGCCTGAGCTCGGCACCCGTGCTCCTTCGCCAGGTGGCTCCCCAAGGGTTGAGCCCACCTCGGCCGGAGTCGATCCCTCCTCCGCTCCTTTGATAGGTGGCTCCCCAAGGTCGAGTCCACCTCGGTCGAAGTCGAGCCCTCCTCTGCTCCTTCGCCAGGTGGCTCCCCAAGGGTCGAGCCAACCTCGACTTGAGTCGAGCCCTCCTTCGCTCCTTCGCAAGGTGGCTCCCCAAGGGTCGAGCCCACCTCGATCGGAGTCAGCCCTCCACTCCTTCGTTAGGTGGCTCCCCAAGGGTCGAGCCCACTCAGCCGGAGTCGAGCCCTTCTCCGCTCCTTCGCCAGGTGGCTCCCCAAGTGTCGAGCCCACCTCGCCCGGAGTTAAGCCCTCCTCCGCTCCTTCGCTAGGTGGCTCCCTAAAGGTCGAGCCCACCTCGACCGAAGTCGAGCCCTCTCCTTGGAAGCATCTGGAAGGACGAAGGTGCCAGCCCCAAGATCGCCGCCAAGGCAGACATGCACAATGCGGTGCACCTAGTACGGTGCCCCCCAAATCTGTAACGGTATGCGTAACCTCATTTATACCAATTTGGGAGGGGTGCCCCGATCGAGATGTCAGATCCTACGGCCGACCACCTGGAACCCCCCAAAGGAGAAGGCCGCATTCAGCATCTCAGACTCAAGGGCGGCTACACCCAGATCGAGGTTCCACCTAATTCTCCCCTTCATGACAACACACCGGGCAAGACAAGTTCACAACTTAACTCCCAACTATAAGAGAAAATGACCTCGGGGGAGCGGCCAACAGGCACTGTTGACCCTTGAGCCCCCTAGAGAGGGCAAATCGAGAGACTGGAGCAATCGACGATCTACAAAGGCACTAACGGGTAAGAAAGAAGAAAAGCAACCAAGAGAGAGCAAGCACAGAAGAGAGAAAGAAATGAGTGACTTGAAGGCAGGAGGCTCCTAGAGGACTTCCAGAGCGAGTCCTGTGAGCACGGTCGCCACAACTCAAGCACTGCTCCTCTCTTATTTTCTCCTACTCAATTCTTTATTAAAAACTCCTCTAAGCACGGAGACGAAGTGGGATCCATCTTAGGGGATCTGTTCCACTTTGCTGTCCGCTAACTTGATTGCGGAGTGCCCCCATCGGGATCCCCATCCTGGGTCTCTAACACTGTTTTGCAGGTCTGGGAACTCCTGGATTCTGGAGTAAAGGGGCAGACATCCGGTGCCACTTCACAGCTGCATGCCATGACGATAAGGTCGGCAATAGATTGCCACACCAGGTATGGGAGAAAAGCCCCTGTACAAGCCCCCCATGAGCTTGATAGCTCTACTTGAAGCATGGTGGTGACTCGTTGAAGAGAGGCTTCCACCAGCCGAGTGGGAGATGCCCACTCTCCCCCAGGCCCACATAGCCCAGAGAGGGAGCTTCCCGCTCCTCCTCAACTACCCACAGCATATGTCCAGTACACCGTACTTGTCCAACAGATGCAGGCGCTGACCGCAGTCGTGAGGCAATTGCAGCATCAGCAGTGCTCCCTGGTCACTCAACCTTAGCCAGGGACCTCCGTGGCCCAAGCCACGAGCCCCAATGGAAACTTGCACTCCATCCAAGGCAAGCCATCCCATCCGTGGGCCACAACGAATCCCCCCGGGAGTCACCAGACCCCCACGAAGAGAAACCACTCCAGGTTGGTAGACCGGGAGAGCCGATCCCTGGCATACGATAATGCCATCGTCAAGCACAGCAAGCATCATTGGGGCAAGGACCCCCATCGCGACCACCCCTAGCTATCAACTCCTTTCCCAACGGCCTCAATGGAAGGCTCCACTAACGAGGCCATCCAATGCTTGGTCGAGAGGCACCTAGAAGAGCAAGAGCGCAAGCTGGCGGAGCTCTCCTGCCAGTTTGCCAACATACAGGGCTCCTCTAAAAAGCCAGCAGGCTATGATGCCGACCCCCCTTCTCTCGAGAAATCCAAGAGGAATCGATTTTGAGTCAGTCCGCATGCCTCAGGTGGATCCCTACGATGGGACCACCGACCCCATGGACCACCTGGAGAGCTTTAAAGCTCTCATGAGAGTCCAGGGGATGACGGATGCCCTATTATGCATCACCTTTCTGGCCACCCTCCAGAAGGCCGCTTAAGTCTGATTTACTTGTCTCGAGCCCGAAAGCATCGACTCCTTCCAGCAATTGGAGAGGAGGTTCATGGCCTACTTCGATGCTTGTCGAAAGGTGCCGCGAGAGGTGGATTGCCTCTTCTCTATCTGACAGCAAGACCATGAGCTCCTACGGGACTATGTAACCCACTTCAAAACTGTCGCCTTGGAGATCTATAGTTTGGACCAGCCCGTCGCCATGCTGGCATTGAAGCGAGGGCTCAAGACCTCCCGTCTGACTTATTATTTGGACAAGAAGTTGCCAAAGACATATTCTAAACTCCTCTTCTGTGTCTACAAGTACATCCATACTGAGAAGGCCAACCATACCAGAAAGAACTTGACGGGAAGCCCCCGAAGAAGCCGATCCTAAGAGATGCACATGGGATGCGAAGACCTGGGCCACCTGCAGACTTCCGGATGGGACAGAAGTCAAGAGATGGCCCTATCCTGGAGAAGACTTTCACTCCCCTCCTAGCTCCAAGATCGAAGATTTTGATGGAGATCGAGGGAGAGCACTACCTACACCGACCTCCCTCACTGAGGCTGTCAAGCGATCGCGACAAGATGAAGCACCGGGCTAGTTTCACCGTGACCATGGCCATGACACCGAGGACTACCACAATCTGAGAAGGGAAATAGAAGACCTGATCAGAAGAGGATACCTCAAGAAGTTCATGAGGAGCGAGGTTCCAGTGGAAGATCAACCACTTGCAGCTCTCCCCTCTATTCATGTAGTTGATAATCGGTCCATTGAGAAGCCCATGGGCCTGATTTCTTGGGGAATAGAGCGCACGTCAAAGAGAGCCCAAGAGGGAGGAGACCTGGAAAGTGTACTCCCCTTTGTAAAGGAAAAGATACATGAGGAAGAAAATATAAACAATGATGCTGTCGTGGTCGAGATGACCATTGCCAAGCATCTTATAAGATGCATCATGGTTGATAGTGGGAGTTCTACGGATGTGCTTTTTTACGATGCTTTCTCTTGGATGAACTTGTCCCCTAATTAGCTAAGGCCAATGCACACCCTTCTCGTGGGCTTTACCAGAGATTCAGTGGAAGTCGAGGGAGAAATTACTCTTTCTGTCACCACCGGATCACCATCCTGGCAGAGCACGGTTATGATGACCTTTACCATCGTCAAACTTCCATCGCCATACAATGCTATCCTAGGCCACCCCGGGCTCAACCTACTGGATGCGGTCATATCTACTATAAGGTTGTTGGTGCAGTTCTCGATCCCTTACGGTGTGGAAAAGATGAGGGGGGCAGCTCAACCTGTCTCACATTTCTTGCAGGCTATCCCAGGGGCCCGAAGTGTCAAGCTCGACTCTGACATCGATGACCTCGACCAAAGGGCGTAGGACCCTAAGGATGGCCCCGTCGAGCACCTTCTAACGTATCCTCTTAGCTCGGACCTGCTGAAGATGGTGCAGGTAGGAGCCCAACTACCAGAAGAGGAGAAGGCTCGCCTGCTTAGTTTTCTCCGGGCGAATACTGATGTGTTTGCCTGGACTGCGATGGATATACCAGGTATTCTCCCAAATGTCATCACCCACCAGTTGAAGATCGATCCGAAGTGCCACCCAGTTCGGTAGAAGAAGAGGAGCTTTGCCTTGGAGAGGCAAGAGGCTATCAACGATGAAGTGAAGAAGCTCCTCACTACCGACTTCGTTCATGGAGTGCAGTACCCCAGCTGGTTGGCAAACGTAGTCATGGTCAAGAAGAACAATGGAAAATGGAGGATCTGTGTATACTACACTGATCTCAACCATGCTTGCCCAAAATATAGCTTCTCCCTTTCGAAGATCGACCAGCTCGTGGACACCACCTTGGGGCACCGCCTCCTCTCCTTCATGGATGCAATTTTCGGGTACAACCAGATCCGGATGCATCCGAAGGATGAGGTGCACATTGCCTTCATCACAGACCGTGGGACGTACTGTTACCGAATGATACCCTTCGGTCTGAAGAATGCTGGCACCACGTACCAGCGGCTGGTCAATAAGGTCTTTAAAGACCAAATTGGATGCAACATGCAGGTTTACGTGGATGACATGTTCATCATGAGCAAGCCAACCTCGGACCATGTCGATGACCTGGCGGAGACCTTTCGCAACCTTCGCCTCCATCAAATGAAGTTGAACCCGGTGAAGTGCATGTTTGGTGTAGCATCAAGAAAATTTCTTGGCTTCATGGTCATCCAGAGGGGGATCGAGGCCAACCTAGAGAAGGTTCGAGTGATTCTTGACATGGAGTAGCCCACCTCCAAGAAGCAGGTTCAGTAACTCACCGGCCGGATAGCAGCCCTGAGCCAATTCATCTCACGATCCATCGATCATTGCCAACTCTTTTTAAGGCGCTGCAGAAGATGCATGACTTCACTTGGACGAAGGAGTGCCAGGAGGCCTTCGAAGAGCTAAATAAGACCTTGGCATCACCACCACTGCTCTCCCGACCAGAAGAGGGAGTAGAGCTTCTCCTGTACTTGGTGATCACTCCAGAGGCTGTCAGCTTGGTCCTGGTCCGTACGGATGGAGGAATCCAGAGGCCCGTGTACTATATGAGCAAACTTCTCCGCGATGCTAAGGTCAGGTACTCTAAATCTGAGAAGTTAATTTTTGTACTTATTGTGTTTGCTTAGCACCTCAGGACTTACTTCGAAGCACACCCAATTGCAGTTTTGATAGATCAACCACTGAAAGCCATACTAAGTCGACCAGACACATCCGGATGCCTGGTGAAGTGGGTATTGAAGCTCAGCGAGTTCGACATCGCCTACCGTCCAAGGTCATCCATGAAGGCTTAGGTATTGGCTGACTTCCTGGTTGAGTGTGCAGGCCTAGGCAAGGGGCCAGAAGAAAGCTCCTAGGCACAATAGTCAAGACCTGAACTGGAGGAGGACATTTGGGTTCTATATGTGGATGGAGCATCCAACTCTAGTGGAAGTGGAGCTGGACTCATCCTCGCCAACAGCGAAGGAGTCATCGCCGAATGCGCACTTCGCTTCCAATTCGCTACCACCAATAACCAGGCAGAATATGAAGCACTCCTCGCGGGACTGAGAGTCTCTCATGAACTGGGCATCCCCAACTTGAAAGTCTTCACTGACTCATAATTGGTGGTTGGGTAGGTCTCGGGCGAATTCGAGGCCTGGGACCCTCAAATATCGAAGTACTTGGAGCTGGTACGTGCAAGTGTGGCAGGTTTGAAGCGCTTCAGCATCTCCCACATCCCACATGGAGAGAACACGTGTGCCGATGCCCTTTCTCGGCTGGCAACCTTGCTGGACTCCTCCCCGGGCTGTGCCTACATCGAGCATCTTCAGACCCCGAGCTACGAAGCACCCAGGGAGGTCCAACAAGTTAACCCGGAGCTCAGTTTGATGGACAAGTATGTCAAGTACATCACCGATGGTTCCTTGCCCGAAGATCAAATAGAGGTCGGCCTCATCAAAAGGAAGGTCGTGCGCTTTGTGCTGATGGACGGGCTACTTTACTGAAGGTCCTACTCCTACCCACTCCTCAAATGCTTGAGACCCTCAGAGGCAGCAATCATGCTCCAGGAGATACACTAAGACCTCTGCAAAAATCACGTGGGGGGCAGAACTTTGGCATACAAGGCCCTCCACCAGGGATACTACTAGGAAATAATGAGGGATGATGCATCCAACTTCATCAAGAGGTATGACCGCTGCTAGCATCATGCTATCATGCAATGCCAGCCGGCTGCGCCGCTCTCCTAGCTCTCTACTCCCTGGCCATTCGTCCAATGGGGCATGGACATCCTTGGTCCCTTCCCTCCTATGTCCGGGAAGTATAAGTTCCTGATAGTTGCCATCGACTACTTCACGAAGTGGGTCGAGGCTGAACCATCGGCCCGGATCACGGAGGCGAACGTTAGCAAGTTCTTCTGGAAGTCAATCGTATGCCACTTCGGGCTTCCCCACACAACCATCACTGATAATAGAAGGCAGTTCGACAATCAGAAGTTCGAGGAGTTCTGCAGCGACCTCGGCATCCACCATCGCTTCACCTTGGTAGCACATCCTCATACCAACGGAGAGGCCGAGGTGACCAACTAGACTATCCTCCAGGGACTTCGAACAAGACTGAACCAAGCCAAGGGTAGGTGGGCTGAAGAACTCCCTAGTGTCCTATGGGCATACGACACAATGCCAAGGATGGCCACAGATGAAACACCATTCAACCTCATCTTTGGCGTAGAAGTAGTGATCCCAATGGATCTAAGCCTACCAACACTGCGGGTGGAGTAGTACGACGAGGTCGAGAACCCAGCACACCTCCTGCTTAATCTGGATATACTTGAAGAAACAAGGAACAAGGCTCGATTCCACATGGCAGCCTACCGGTAATGGGTGGCCAGATACTATATGGTGGGGACACCGGAGGCACCAGAATAAGATAGAGGCTTTTCAACCCTCTGTGAATTGATCAATAATTTATGAGTCCATCTGTAATAAGGGCTTAGCCCATATGAGTCCATTTTAGTTGTTATTTGAGTCTTTTGAGTTTCAGTTCTGTACTAGTCAGCTCACGTTGAGCTAGTTCAGTCCAGTGTTAGTCAGCTCATGTCGAGCTAATTTTATTTTTTTGAGTCCTATTCAACCATACTGAAGACTCAAGACTATATCATACAAGTGAAGACCAAGTCCAACTAGATTGAAGACATGGAAGTATAGCCCAAGTCCAACCCAGCTTGAAGATTTGAAGACCCCAGGAGGAAAATTCAGAAAACCTTGATTTCTTGCAGATGCCCAGATTCCCTTCCAGATGCCAAAGTATATTCATAGACCAGGGCATCCATGATTCTAGAGGTCCATCTGCATCCTAGCCCAAAGAAATCAAGCCCAGGTGCCAAGACCAAGCCCTAATGAAGCAAGATACCAGGGAATATTCCTGCTACATGGCTACCAGGCCACCCCAGCTTCCAAAGGCCCAAACCCATGCACCCGAGCCCCTTTGGACCGGTCTCTTGCTGCTCCTAGAAGCCCAACACGCCCCCCTAGGCATCCTTGGAGTGTTGGCCAAGTCAAGAGAATTTTTAGGGATTTTTCTATCTAATGTTTCCTTATTTTCTAGCTAGGGTTTGAGAGGGAAAAGGATTATTATGTAAAGATTTATGTGCCCTTACTTGGAGCCCAAGGTTAAGGGTCTATTTAAAGGACCCTAGCCTCTTGTATGAAGGGAAATTTTTGATATGAATTAAAACCTTGAGTTCTTCTATTGAGTTGTGTGATACCCTGCTGTGTGCATAAAGGGGTTTGTAAGAGTTTTTCTTCCCAGTGCTGTAATCATCTTCCTGCTGCCAACAAGCCTCTCAGATCCCTGGACGCCCACTCCAAAAGAAGCCTTCCCTTGCTGTTTTCCCTTTTTTTTCTTATTCCTTTGTGAGTTTTCTAACCCCTGACAGGTCGTTTGCAGGTCCCCGAGTTCCTACAAATCCAACGACTCCAGCCAAGCCTCAATCGAATCACCGAGCAGAAAGCCGGGTATCCGCGGGTCTTTGGCTCGATTTTCCAGGCCGCATCATCGAGGAACGAGAGACTCCTTCACTGCAATCTTCACAGACGTTGTCAGGTACACCCCTCTACCTCCAGTAGTTTTATTGTAGGAGAACTTGCCCTAACCGAGGCTTCTCAGCCCCGGCGGTCCTTCTTTGCTACTTTTCTAGGTTCTAATCTGCATGCTGATCTTCAAAAATTCATACAAAATTTCTTACAAATGATTTTGATCTAAAATTTGGGAATTAATCACCTAACTCAACATGTAAAACATACAAAAAAAATGGCATGCATATTAGTCCCCCATCATTTGGTATCAGAGCTTAGATTAGGGCTTATTTTCTGTAATTTTTTAGTCCATATATGATATGTTATTATAATTATTTTTCCCTGATAAAAACTCCAAAAATTCTAAAATTTATTTTTCTGGATTCACAATAATTCACAGTAATTTTAAGAATTTTTGTAGATTTTATTATGTCCTGTGAATTTTCTGCAAGCCGAAATACAGCCTACAAATTTTCAGCTCTGTTTTTTCAGCAAGACAAGTTTGGAAGTTTTAGGGTTTTGTTTAGCATCTTTTGCATATCTTTTAATTTTAGTATATTTACAGCATATTAGGCCATGATTTGCAAGTTTTCTTCTATTTAAAAAAATACCAAAAAAAAAAATTACATATTCTCCAAAAATACCAAAAACATCTAAATCCTAATTTGCATACTCATCTGCCTGCCATCATTGCATAATTTACTTTTAAGGGCACTCTTGCTATATCAGATGGGGGGAGGATTTGATCACCTCTCCTTAACCCAAAACCACATCCCTTGCACTCGGTCCCAAGCCTTAACCTAAAATTAACTAGACTTAATTTGCCCTGGTGGGCTAGGGACACCAACTGGTCAGGTCCGGGCTACGTGTCAGATCATTGTGTCAAGATAACCTGTGTGTGCCTTGTGCTCAGTGTCTAGAACGGTGGTTTAGGGATTCAATCCCAAAGGGCTTGTGTGCTGGTCCGCCTACTTGGCCAATCTTTGATTGGTGTCTAGGATTGGCAATTAGGGACCTAACACTCTCCTTACACCTGCCTGGCTGAGTATAGGGTTACTATAGGCTAGTTTGCCACCCTGATTGAGCCCTTAGTCTGGACTCTAGGTCTAGTCAGCTGTAGTCGGTCTGATCGAGTTTTGCATGAGCACTAGATCAAGAGTTTCATATCACCCACCTCCTTCACAAATGTCTGAACCCATGAAAAATTTGCAAGCCCAAATGAAAGCCCTAGCTGATCAAATAGCCCAGATGGCTACCCAGATGACTACCCAGATGACCCAGTTAACTCAGTCTGGTACCCAAACCAACAATAGAATTTACCATCTTGCCAATAGGTTTGACCAGTTAGAAGGCCATGTAGGGACCATACAAAGAACCCATGGGTCACAGTCTAAGCCAGATCCTGAGTCCCCTCAACCTAGGAGGACCCCAAACCCTGATCCATACCGAGAGGTTAAACCTAGGAGAGCCCCTCAGCCTGACCCATACTATAATACTGAACCTAGAAGAACCCCTTATCATGACCCTTATTATGATACTGAACCTAGAAGACCCAATCAGGATTTTGTAGACCATGAAGATAGATCCTATTTACCCACATCCTATAAGCCTAGTATACCCACAACCTATAGATCTTATGACTCCAAATCCTATGAACCTAGAACCTATGAATCCAGAACCTATGAACCTAGATCCTATGACTCTAGATCCCATGATCATAGATCCTATGCACCCATATCCTATGAGCCTAGTAGACCCAATACCCAATATTCTGACCCATATAGGGAGTCCAACCCTAGGAGAACCCAATATCCTGACCCATATAGGGAGCCCAACCTTAGGAGGACCCCATACCATGATCCATCCTTAGAACTTGACCATAGAGCTGATCCAAAATCCTATGACCCCAGATCCTATAATCCCATGACCCATAGATCTACACCCTTGTCCTATGAGTCCAGAGAACCCATAACCCCTAAGAATCAATCTAGTACTAGATAGGTTTCTCCTAACCAACTTGAATCCCATAGGATTAGTATCCCTAAATATGAACCCAGTAGTGAGCCACTACCCCTTAGTCAACCTGATCCTACTAGGAGTAGTGCCCATAATCAGAAACCAGGACCTAGCCAATTTTTCCTTAGCCGACCTTCTCCAACCATTCCTGAGATTCACAAGGCTTACATTAATGCAGAAGTGTATGAAGCTGATGCAAGCTTAGTGGATGAGTACGATGGAGAAGAGGAGACATCTTTAGATGACCTAGAATTAGCTGACCCAATAGATACCCAGGTAGAAGCCAACCTAGAGGTAGTTGACCTTGACCACATCCAACCTAAAGCTATAGTGGAAGAACAAATAGAGGAAGAGAACCTAGGTACTGCTACTAGAGCCTTACCAGAGGAAACCGTAAAGGAGAGCCAAATTATAGAGTCTAGTCCTAAAATACAAGAACTAGAAGAATTTATTAAGGACTTGATCTCTTTGAATCAGTACCCTCAGGATGAGCCTCCTCCTATAGTTCCCATTACGGACCTCTTCCCTGAGATTAGTAACCCATCCTTCCATTATGCAAATCCCATAGATATATCGCAACCTCGTAAGGTTAGCCTCATTAGTCTAAGATTAGTCCCTAACATGCCTTCTTATATCGAACTTTATCCAACTAACCTTGAACCTTTTTCCTTACCCTACCAAACTAATTCTGAACCCACTTTCTATTTTCTGCCCTTTCCTGACACCTCCAGCATTTCTAGGATTATTATATTGCATTTAACTGAGATTAGCATACTGCATGCATTCATCATGCATGTTAGGTTTGCATCTTACTTCTGGCATACTCTTTGGAATTTGCTAGGAGTTCACTGTAAATTTTCATGTGCATGTCAAGCTAGGATCAAACCTAGAGAACCTATATTCTCTTAGGTTTAGGTCTAAATAGTTCAATAAAATTTCCTTCCATAGGAATGCAGAGTCGAGTCTATTAGGTGTAGGTTTGAGTCCTTTGCATCATCTTGTTAGGAGCCTGCATGTGCCCAGCATGTTCACCACCTGCACTAATTTTGAAACAACTGGCTAATTCTTGAAGATGGACCAAAGAATTTGATGTAGTGGATTCTATCTTGGTTAGGCTTAGGCCTAAAAGAAGCTTCATGCTCGCAGAGCCGGTCCTTTTAAAGTGATAGAGAAGGTTGGATCAAATGCCTATGTGTTAGACTTGCCTTTGGATATGGGCATTAGTTCTACCTTCAATATTACAGACCTGGTTGAGTGTAGGGAACCGACAGCGATACCTAGTGAGGCCTTTGGACCTATTCCTTTTAATTGTGAGTGACCCTAACCCAGAGTGCCCACTAACAAATTGGCTTGAGAGAGGAGAACGGATCGAGCGTATCCTGGACGATCAAGCCATCATGACCCAGGGCTGTGGTTATCAACGCTTCCTAGTCCATTGGCAAGGCCGGCCAGAGTCGGATGATTCGTGGATTTCTCGAGAGGACTTGCAACACCTCAACCCAAACCTTCTCGAGAGATATGTGAGCCAGTCTGATCTTCACTCGACAGGGTCGAGTTCCTCCCACCCCGAGAGAATTGGTGGGGACACCAGAGGCACCAGAATAAGACAGAGACTTTTCAACCCTCTGTGAATTGATCAATAATTTATGAGTCCATCTGTAATAAGGGCTTAGCCCATCCGAGTCCATTTTAGTTGTTATTTGAGTCTTTTGAGTTTCAGTTCTGTACTAGTCAGCTCATGTTGAGCTAGTTCAGTCCAGTGTTAGTCAGCTCATGTTGAGCTAATTTTGTTTTTTTGAGTCCTATTCAACCATACTGAAGACTCAAGACTATATCATACAAGTGAAGACCAAGTCCAACTAGATTGAAGACATGGAAGTATAGCCCAAGTCCAACCCAGCTTGAAGATTTGAAAACCCCAGGAGGAAAATTCAAAAAACCCTGATTTCTTGTAGATACCCAGATTCCCTTCCAGATACCAAAGTATATTCATAGACCAGGGCATCCATGATTCTAGAGGTCCATCTGCATCCTAGCCCAAAGAAATCAAGCCCAGGTGCTAAGCCCAAGCCGTAAAGAAGCAAGATACCAGGGAATATTCCTGCTACATGGCTACCAGGCCATCCCAGCTTCCAGAGGCCCAAACCCATGCACCCGAGCCCCTTTGGGCCGGCCTCTTGCTGCTCCTAGAAGCCCAACACGCCTCGCTAGGCGTCCTTGGAGTGTTGGCCAAGTCAAGAGAATTTTTAGGGATTTCTCTACCTAATGTTTCCTTATTTTCTAGCTAGGATTTGAGAGGGAAAATGATTATTATGTAAAGACTTATGTGCCCTTACTTGGAGCCCAAGATTAAGGGTCTATTTAAAGGACCCTAGCCTCTTGTATGAAGGGAAATTTTTGATATGAATTAAAATCTTGAGTTCTTCTATTGAGTTGTGTGATACCCTGCTGTGTGCATAAAGGGATTTGTAAGAGTTTTTCTTCCCAGTGCTGCAATCATCTTCCTGCTGCCAACAAGCCTCTCAGATCCCTGGACGCCCACTCCAAAAGAAGCCTTCCCTTGCTGTTTTTTCTTTGTTTTCTTGTTGCTTTGTGAGTTTTCTAACCCCTGACAGGTCGTTTGCAGGTCCCCGAGTTCCTACGAATCCAACGACTCCAGCCAAGCCTCAATCGGATCACCAAGCAGAAAGCCGGGTATCCGCGGGTCTTTGGCTCGATTTTCTAGGCCGCACTGAAAGCTCATGAAGCCCTCCCAGGTTGGCCAGCCTCTGCATTGCCAGCTGCCTGCTCAGCTGGCTACCCGGCGGTCACCTCCTCAGTCACCCCTGAAGATGCCCCCGGCTCCTCAGGCTGCTCCTCGGTGCCACCGATAATGATGCCTCCCAGGTCGAGCTCCAGGAAGAGTGAGGCCACCCTCTCCCGGCAGACCTCGAATTCCTTCAGGAATGAGTCCATGGCAGCCTCGTGGACCTCATCCTGGAACTCCTGGAATGCCCGAAACTTCGGCATGGCCTCGCGGGCATCCCTCTGTGCAGCTTCCAGCAGCCCGGTGATGTATGTCGTCTTCTCCTTGGCCGCTGCCAGCTCCGCCAGAACCTCCTCGATCCGGGTCTCCAAAGCCCGGGATCGCCGTTCCAGGCGATTGACCTCCACCGCTATCTCCTCGGTGCGGCACTGAGTTAGGATCCTCTCCTCGGAGAGGGATGTCTCAAGGTCCCTGGTGCACTCCTCAGCACGAGCCAAGTCTCCTCGGAGGACCCTGTTGCTATCCTTCAGCTCCTGGCCCTTCCCCATCAACTCCTCCACATCGGCCACGAGCTTGGCCAACTTTTGCTCCTTCTCGGCCTCCTTCCTCGCGGTGCCGGTGAGGAAGTCCCGGAGCAGGAGCACGTCGGTCCCGATCTGCATCAAAGAAGGAGGTCAGACTTTCTAAGATCCAACTAGAATATTAAAAACAAAGAAAAATTCTGGGTACTTATCGAGAAGAGCTAAGGGAGGATCCCAAGTAAGGTCGTTGTATAGTCCTGGCCTCCCTTCAAGTGGCGGTCCTGAGGCTGGACTGCGTACTCCATCATCATCTCCGCCAGTCCTTGATCCTAGATGACGGAGGAGTTTATCGGAACCCCCGCCAGTGTATGATGGGGCTCTGAGGTTGGCTGCGCCGGGGTACCTTCAGCCTGCAAAGATGTGGGCCACGGGGCCACCGCAACCATCGCAATTGTAGCCGCCACTGAAACGCTGGCCACTATGACTATAGGAGGTTTGGTCATGCCGGTCGCTCCTCCTCCCTTCCCCCGTCGATGTCAACGACCTCTAGGGGTGTAGTCTACTGCCGAGGTGGCCGAGGAGCCGGTTCCATCACCCTCTACTTTGAGGTCGAAGTGGGCCTGGGCCCTGGGTCTGCTTCCACCCGAGCCCTCTTCGATGTAGGGTCCTGGGCCCCAGTCAAAATGCTCCTTTTATGAGCCAACTCCATCAAGTTGTCACTGAGAACTTCATCCCTGGAAAAGAAAAAGGTCAAAGGAGATTATCCGAAAAAAAAGGGGAAAAAGAAGAGAGAGGCATGGAGCCTCACCAATCACTTGAATCGGGCTAATTCTGGCCTCAAACAAGTTCTGCTCCGAGAGCGGAACCTCGAGGGAGGGAAGCTCATCACTGAGCAGCTGGGAGAAGGCCTCTCGGTCAGCTGGTACTACTTGGGCTTTCAGTTCAGGGACCGGTCTGGCTCACTCCAGACCCAGTCAATGTCCCTGATTGAAGCAA
The DNA here is from genome assembly GCA_021397845.1 of Areca catechu. Taxonomy (NCBI): domain Eukaryota; kingdom Viridiplantae; phylum Streptophyta; class Magnoliopsida; order Arecales; family Arecaceae; genus Areca; species Areca catechu. Next base: position 33,971,878 of record CM038041.1, read on the forward strand.
AGAAGAACTGGTTCTTCCCTCCCTTGATGGACATAGGGAGGTTGAACTGGAGGCACTTAGATCGAGGGAAAAGGTACCACCACCCATCATCGATGGAGAGGCACTTCAGGGTGAACAAGGCCTTGAACAACGAAAAATGGGCAACAAACATATGAAAATGACAGAACACGATGAAGGCGAAGATGACCCTGATAGCATTATGAGCCAACTGGGCCGGAATGAGGTGGAAGTGGCTAAGGAAGGAAAGGAAAAAAGGATGGAGTGGAAAACGAAGACCGTCGGTAAGGAAGTCTTCATAGAAAGCAACCCAGCCAGGGCCACTAGAGGTAACCCGCTCCCCCGATCCTAGAAATGAGAGCTGGATAGAATTCAGGATCCTGAACAGATCCTAGATCATAGAAAGATCTTCTCCAGTCATCGTCGAGGCGAAGCCAGAGGGACCGGAGGAAGCCTCTACTAATAGAGGGGCAACGACGAGGCAGGAGGAAGAACAGGGACAGGAGAGGGAACCCTAGGGGCCCTAGGGCTTTCGATAACTATTCCATTGGGACACAGGCACCTCCGGACTTCGAGAGGGACTTCGTCCTCCGATGAGGAGGATGATGGAGTTCTCGGCCGAGATGGACCTACCTCGTTCGGGTTGGTGGAGAAACGAGAGCGTCGGCCTGAAGGAGCCATTGGAAGAAGAAAAGTTTGCGAAGAAGAGAAGGCGGACAGAGAACCTAAAGAAGGGCTCGGTTCACCTAAAATAGAGAGAAGGACTGGAGTCTGAGAAGAAGTAGGAGAAGAAGGGAAGATCACAGGGCACTCACCTGACTATTTTGATGAAGAAAGGCAATCCAGGAGAAGTAGAAGGATTGCTGCAACTGCCGGCGAGGTGCGAGAAAATTGAAAGACCTCGTTTCCGAAAAGTCCCTCTTTTCAAAGCCGATCGATAGTGGCCGTGTAATACTTTTTCATCCCCACCATCGAAGAATGGGCGTCACGTGTGAAGGTGCCCAGCATCGACACTCTGATTTGTTGAAAACTGCCTCGAGTCTAGCATGGTGCAACTATGGACCGTCGAAATCGTGGATGTGGTGCCTGCGCATTGGGTCTCGAGCACGACATGCGGAGCGGTGGCAATCATGGCAATAATTATACAAGATTTTTGTTCTCTCATGTCATCTCTACATTAACTCCCCATGTCCTAGCTGCGATGCTTCGATGGAACTTGGGAGTGGGAGGCAAATGATATGGCAAGACCGCTGACATGGAGTACACCTCGGATCCAGCCAGTAGCTAGGCAGGCAAATAGCGCCGCGTCAAGTTCTCTTCCGAGCTCCCCCACCAGGTGGCCTCACCAATGGTCATGCCCACATCGACTCGAGCTCGGCACCCTTGCTCCTTCACCAGATGGCTCCTCGAGTTCGAGCCCAGCTCGGTAGAAGTCGAACCCACCTCGGCCCGAGCTCGGCACCCCAAGGGTCAAGTCCACCTCGATCGGAGTCGAGCCCTCCTTCGATCCTTCACCAGGTGGCTCCCCAAGGGTCGAGCCCATCTCAACCGGAGTCGAGCCCTCCTCCACTCCTTCGCCAGGTGGCTCCCCAAGGGTCGAGCCCACCTCGACCAGAGTCGAGCCCTCCTCCATTCCTTCGCCAGGTGGCTCCCCAAGGGTCGAGCCCACCTCGACCAGAGTCGAGCTCCCCTCCACTCCTTCGCCAGGTGGCTCCCTAAGGGTCGAGCCCACCTCGGCTGGAGTCGAGCCCTCCTCCGCTCCTTCGCCAGGTGGTTCCCCAAGGGTCGAGCCCACCTCGACCGGAGTTGAGCCCTCCTCCGCTCTTTCACAAGTTGGCTCCCCAAGGGTCGAGCCCACCTCGATCGTAGTCGAGCCCTCCTCCGCTCTTTCACCAGGTGGCTCCCTAAGGGTCGAGCCCACCTCGGTCAAAGTTGAACCCTCTCCTTGGAAGCATCGGGAAGGATGAAGGTGCCAGCCCCAAGATCACCATCGAGGTAGATGCGCATAGTGCAGCGGGCCCAGTACGGTGCCCTCCAAATCTATAACAGTATGCGTAACATCATTTGCACTAGTTTGGGAGGGGCGCCTTGATCGAGATGTCAGATCCTGCGACCGACTACTTGGAACCCCTTGAAGGAGAAGGCCACATTCAGCATCTCAGACCTGAGGGCGACTGCACCTAGATTGAGGTTCCACCTAATTACCCCCTTCGTGACAACACACCAGGCAAGACAAGTTCACAACTTAACTTCCAACTATAAGAGGAAATGATCTCGGGGGAGCGGCCAATGGCACCGTTGACCCTTGAGCCCCCCATAGAGGGCAAATCGAGACACTGGAGTAATCAACGATCTACAAAGGCACTAATGGGCAAGAAAGAAGAAAAGCAACCAAGAGAGAGCAAGCATAGAAGAGAGCAAAAAATGAGTGACTTGAAGGCAGGAGGCTCCCAGAGGACTCCCGGAGCAAGTCTCGCAAGCACGGTCACCGCAACTCAAGCACTGCTCATCTCTCATTTTTTCCTACTCAATTCTTTATTAAAAACTCCTCTAAGAATGGAGACCGAAGTGGGATCCATCTTAGGGGATCTGTTTCACTTTGCCATCCGTTAACTTGATCGTCAGAGTGCCCCCGTCGGGATCCCGGGTCTCTAATACTGTTTTGCAGCTCTGAAAACTCCTGAATTTTGGAGTAATGGAGCAGACGTATGGCACCACTTCATAGCTGCAAGCCACGATGGTAAGGATGGCAATACATCAATTCATCAAATACATTTTTCAATTCATCAAAAGTAAAATCTGCTTCAGAGTCAGAAATTACCTCTTCTTGTTCTTGTTGTGCCATGAAATAAAGATTGGCAACTTCAGTTTGTTCTTCATCTGAGTTGGAGTCCTTGCTGTCACTCCAGGTCGCCATCATAGCTTTCTTCCTAAATTTTTTTCTTAATTTCTTTAGGAGAGGACAGTCAAACTTGTAATGTCTGGGCTTCTTGCATTCGAAGCATGTTGGTATTTCCTTCTCCTTTTCTTTTTCTTTCTCTTTTGTTTTCCCTTGTCTTTACTTGTTTCGAGCCTTTTCTTGTAAGGAAACTTTCTTCTTTTCATAAATCTTCTAAACTTCCTTGCTAGAAGAGCTTCCTCACTCTCATTTTCTTCTTCTGATTCTTCATTTGAGGATTCTTCTTGAATTGCAGACTTGAAGGCTATCCCCTTTTTCTTTTTGTTCAAGTCCATAGATTTTTGTTTCAAATTTAGCTCATAAGTCATAAGCAATCCCACCAATTATTTCCAGGGTAATTTGTCAATATCTTTGGAATCTTGTATGGAGATCACCTTTGGATCCCATGAAGTTGTAAGTGACCTGAGAATTTTGTTGACAAGATCAGCATTAGACATAATTTTTCTAAACTTCTCATGCCATTAACAATGTTAATGAATCTAGTGTACATATCAGTGATAGATTCATTTGGTTCCATTCAGAACATCTCATAAGTATGTACTAATATGTTTACTTTTGTATTCATCACTTGATCAGTACCCTCATCGATAACTTTAAGTGTGTCCCATATTTTCTTGGCTGATATGCATGTAGAAATCCTATTAAATTCACTAGGATCTAATGCACAATAAAGGAGATTCATTGCTTTCGTATTAATCTCAGACTGTTTAATGTCATTTTCATCCCAATCCTCTTCGAACTTTGGGATGGAACACCATTAAGCACAATCGAAGGAATATGTGGACCTTTATCAACAACTTTCCATAAATTATAATCTATTAAATGCATGTAAATTCTTATTCTAGTTTTTCAATAAGTACAATTTGTTCCATTAAAATATGGAGATCTTTTTGAGGCTTGTTCTTCAACTACACTAGTACCAAGGGGGGTTGCCATAGATCTTTACTCAAGACGGTTAGACCTATATACTGAGAACATGGCTCTGATACCGCTTGTTATCCAGTAAGCAACCCAAGAGGGGAGGTGAATTGGGATTCTCAAAATTAATTACAAGTATGCACTAATTCAATAAACAACTTATATGCAATGAGATGCAATAGTAATATACTCTTAAAGACTATGCAGCGAAAATTTGAAAGCAATAAATGCAAGAGCAAGAGAAAGAGAGAGAGAGAGACAAGCAATCACAAATACAATCCAAGTATAGTGGTTCAGTACTTTCCAATGCACCTACATCCACTCCCCAAGGACCACTTGAAAACTCACTATAATCTTCACCGATTACAGCCGATTAGTTTTCCGGGCTCACTAATCAAAACCTGACTTGTTTTCACAAGACTCACAAATCAAAACCTCCTTTGATTTTATGGGCTAACCAATAACCTAATTGGTTTTAAGGCTCACCAACAACCTTCTTGATTTTCAAGGCTAACTAACAACCTCCTTGGTTTTCAAGGCTAACCAACAACCTCCTTGGTTTTCAAGGCTGACCAATAACTTTCTTGGTTTTCAAGGCTAACCAATAACCTCCTTGGTTTTCAAGGCTAACCAATAACCTTTAAAACAAATATAAAGTTTGAAGTAAGACAATAGTAAAAGCTTTCTAAATAAAAGCATATATCTCTTTGAAGCTTTAAGGAATTGCTTGTCTTCAACTTGATGAAGCCTCAATTAATGCTCACGAATGTTGGACTTGAATGCTCTTGAAGGCTTTGAAAGCTTGGAGACTTCTTTTTGCTTGAAATTAGTTGCTCTCAAAGAATGGGAATGAATGCACTTGCTTTTTCTTTTATATTATTGATCCTCATGTGTTTAGATTTAATTTCAATAACTTAAATACCTTTCCAAGGTCTCAAAGTTGGTTTATGGCCATTAGATATGAAAAATTAGTCGTTGGGAGCCAAGAGGGTCGAGTTCTGTGTTTGAAAAACTAGCTATTATGATTCTCAGAACTCCAAGTGTCAACACTTCAAGCTGTTAGTCGATACTTAGGATCGACACTTACATTTCATGAGTCGACACCTAGTTCAAAATTATTCATTGAAGCTCTCTGAAATTCTTAGGTGAGTCGACACTTCTTCTGGTGAGTCGATACTTGAGTCGACACTTGACATCTATGAGTCAACACTTCAGGCAAGTCTTTAATTTTAGCAAGTTCTGTATCAAGATTTTCTTAGGCAATGAGCCGATCCTTGAGTCAATACCTTAAGTCGATACTTGACTGGCATGAGTCGACTCTTCAGCTATGCCATCTGAAATTCTTTTTGTGTGCCGGCTTGAGTCGACACTTCCACTGTCATGAGTTGATACTTGAGTTGTGAGTCGATACTTTGAGTTGACACTTGTTGAGATTTCTTTAAAAGACCACTGAACCTCTGCTAAAACCAATTTGTGCTAAACTCTTTGTATTCTTTTAAGCAATCTTCAAGTGCTTAAGTTCATTTAAGACTAATCTTTCATTTATGGAGGGGACTTCTTCATTTCTTTGATAAGCAATCAAAAATGTTAAAATGATGAGTACATTTTTCTATAAAAACATACTTTAAAGAAATAGTTAGTACTCAATTTATACTTAAGTATTTTGTTTATTATCAAAATCAATAACGGAGTCAACAGCCCACCTATTTTGAGAAGAGAGGGGGCATGCATTTTAAGTTGGACCGGTGAGGCCTCTCGATTTCGGAGAAGGCCGACAGTTTGAGTGGCTGGGAATGCCCCTTGGGGGCGGGACCATGGGAAGAACTCCTGGGTTTCAAGGAGGTCACGATGATGGGCTGTAGAGAGGGACATGTGAGGGAGATATCACGTGGAGGGCTTGGTCCATGAGGGTACATCACGGGGCTTTGGAGAAGAGGTCTTGCATGAGGGAGTCTGCAGGGTAGAGCTTCTTCTCAGGTTTCAAAGATGAAGGGATGAACGTTGAGGTATTGTCCGTGCATGGCCATACTTGGGTTCTTGGGGTGTAAGGCCTGCAAGAGAAGAGACATGCAGGATGGCGAGAAGCTTTTACGGTTTTAGAACGAATGCTGTGTGGGTCTTGTTATCTTGTAACAATGTTCTTCTCCAAAGGATTAATAAAGCAGTCTCTCTTTTTCTTCTATATTTCTCTTCTACTTTCTTGTATGAATCTTGAATCCAAGAACAGGTTGCTTCTGCTACATATAGGTGCTGGTCCGGATCTCCCAACAAGTGGGATCAGTGCCTAGGAATCTCAACAATTGGTATCAGAGCATGTTCAAGCCTTGTTCGAGCATTGGGAGAGGAGGATTCAAGGACTAATAAAGGAGTTGTACGTGGGTGTGGTATCCCGCGTGGTTGGAGATGGATTTTGAAAGATGGATATCTCAAAGAAACCAGAGTATATCAATAGAGGCAGTGCCAAAGGTAGCTCAGGGAGATATGGGACAGTCTCAGGGAGTGCCGGGGGTATCGGGCAGTCGGGAGTGTCTTGGTATGGTGGGATTGGCCTAGGGATAGCGATTGGAGCTGATAAAGATGGCAGCTCAAGGAGACAAGGGATAGGTCTCAGGGAGTGCCAGGATCATCACGCAGCCGGGAGTATCCTGGTATGGCAGGATTGGCATAGGGACAGGCTGGGACAGATGCAGCAGCCTATGGAGATGGTTTCTAGGTTTCGTCGCTAGGTTAGAGGAGTTGGGATGAGCTCCTGGGTTTTGGAGGAGCCTGTGGGGTGGTAGTGTATCCGAAATGATCTCGAAGGGGTTTGCGGGATGCGAAGGGTCTGAGGAGGCAGCGACGAGGTACGAGGATCAAGGCAGGCTCAGCAGGACAGCATTGAGTGGTTGGCCTCGAGATTTCTTTGTGGCACCAAGGAGACTTCAGTTTCAGGTGGAGCACCGGGGAGAGGTGGCTTCACGGGTGGAGCAGGATTCAACACGAGTTCGAAGCGGAAAGTGTAGGGATACTAGCCAGGTCCTAGCACGCCAAGGGTGTACTTAGCCAGGTGGAGCAGAATGTACAGAGATTGGCATGGCTCTATGAAGACTATGTCAGGTAGAGCTCCGATTATAGTAAGTGCCGGTTCAGGTTCGCTGTAGTCTCTCCAGGGAAGTCCAAGGAAAAGACTGATGCTGTTGACAGGCAGAAGGAAGGCTATAATCATGGTGCCAGGATACAATCAAGGATCTTAGTTATGGAGACGGTCATCCCGAAGGCCTCTAAGGGCATGCAGCAGCTGAAGGGTATTGGCAGAGGCAAGGAGATCCACACAAGGAGCTGTCAGGACACACAGTTATAGTGGGGTCGTGTAGGACGACATTGCCAGGTTTGCCAAGGCTTGGAGGCATCAAGGTGAAGATTGTAGAGTTTTGCATGGTGCTCCCAAGCCTTGGAGAGACTTGGAAGGTCATGGCCGGAATGCTGGAGGCGATCCCTGTAGCTTGGGGGTGTGTCCCAAGCAGATTCTTGGAGGTATTCCAGGGAAAGATTCCAGAGTCAAGTTGGGTCAGGGGGCTTGACCCAAGGTTGAGGGTTTTCTCACATTGATTTGTTGGGAGGAGTTTTTTGAGAGATTGTAATATAACCCAATTGGGTTATTGATGCGGGACAGATATGCATGCGATTATTTTTATGTATTTTATATGTGGGGTGAGGTGGTTAAATCCCAAATATCAGATCAAAATAAGATGTAGAGAACTCTATATGAATTTTAGAAGCCATGCATGCAGATCAGGACCTAGGAAAGCAGTAAAGAGGGATTGCTGGGGCTAAAAAGCCTCGGTTAAGGCTAGTTCTCCTACAATAAAACTACTGGTGGTAGAGGGGTGTACCTTGCAATATCTGATGTGCCTAGTAAAGATTGCAACGAAGCGATCACTCATCCTCGATGGATGCGGCCTGGAAAACCAAGCCAGAGACCCGGCGATGCCCGGCTTTTTACTCGGTGGTCCGATTACGGCCCGGTTGGAGTCGTTGATTCGTAAGAACACGGGGACCTGCAAACAACCATCAAGGGTGAGAAAGCAAGGTTGGAAACAAAGAAAAAAACTCAAAAAAGGTAGCAAGGGCGTGGGAAGAGGAAGCTTGGAGGTAGGTTGGAATTAGTTGCAACACTGGAAAGAAGAAAAGCTCTCAGAACCCCTTAAGCACACAGCAAGGTAGCACACAGCAGTTGTAGAAAACTCAATTATATTTCATATATCAAAATTGTTCTCTCATACAAGAGACTAGGGTTCTTTAAATAGACCCATAGTCTTGGGCTCCAAGTAAGGATACAAAAGTAATTACATAAGAGTCTTATTTCCACCCAACCCTAGCTAGAAAATTAGGAAATATTAGGTAGAAAAAATCTCTAAAAATACTCTTTCTCTCCTTGCCTTTGTCGGCCAAGAGGGTGACTCTAAGTGACCGACCAAGGGTGGTCACCATAAGCTCTTGGTGCCCTAGCTCCCTCCTGGGCCTGGGCTGGCCCAATTTTGCTTCCGGCTGGTCCAGGGCTTCAAGGTTTATGATTTTTCCTCTTGCGATCTTCAAATCTTCAAGCTCGGTTAGACTTGGGCTATTCTTCCATGTCTTCAATCTGATTGGACTTGGTCTTCACTTGTATGATGTGGTCTTGAGTCTTCAGTGTATTTGGACAGGACTCAGAAAAATAAAATTAGCTCAACATGAGCTGACTAGTACTGGACTGGACTAGCTCAACATGAGCTGACTAATACAGGACTCAAATAAACACAACTTAGATGAACTAATCTTTATTACAATGGTCTTGAAAGTAGCTAAGTGATCCATAGAGGGTTGAGAAGCCTCTGTCTTATTCTGGTGCCTTTAGTGTCCGCACCAATTCTCCCGGGATGGGAGGAACTCGATCCTGTCGAGTGCAGATCAGGCTGGCTCACATATCTCTCGAGAATGTCTGGGTCGAGGCGTTGTAAGTCCTCTCGAGAAATCCACGAATCGTCCGACTCTAGTTGACCTTGCCATTGGACCAGGAAGTGTTGATAGCCGTGGCCCCGGGTTGTAATGGCTTGATCGTCCAGGATATGCTTGATTCGTTCTCCTCTCTCAGGCCAATTAATGGTGGACACTCTGGGTAAGGGTCACTCACAATGGAATGGAATAGGTCCAAAGGCCTCACTAGGTATCACTGCCGGTTTTTTATACTCAACCAGGTTTATAATATTGAAGGTAGAACTAATGCCCAAATCCGAAGGCAAATCTAACACATAGGCATTTGGTCCAACCCTTTCTATCACTTTAAAAGATCCGTCTCTACGAGCATGAAGCTTTTTTTAGACCAAGTCTAACCAAGATAGAATGCACTACATCAAATTCCTTGGCCCTTCTTCGGGAATTAGCCAGTTTCTTTCAAAATTAGTGCAGGTGGTGAACATGCTGGGCACATGCAGACTCCTAACAGGTGATGCAAAGGACTCATACCAACACCTAACAGACTCGACTATGCATTCCTATCGAAGGAAATTTTATTGAACTCTTTAGACCTAAACCTAAGAGATTATAAGTTCTCTAGGTTTGATCCTAGCTTGACATGCACATGAAAACTTACAATGGGCTCCTAGCAAATTTCATAGGATATGCCAGAAGTATAATGCAAACCTAACTTGCGTAATGAATGCTTGCAGTATACTAATCTCAACTAAATGCAATCTAATGATCCTAGAAATGCTGGAGGTGTCAGGAAAGGGCAGAAAGTAGGAATTGGGTTCCAAATTAGTCTGGTAGGGCAGGGAAAAAGGTTCAAGGTTAGTTGGATAAAGTAGGATAAAAGAAGGGGCGTCGGGACTAATCCTAGACTAATGAGGTTAACCTTATGAGGTTGAGGTATATCTACAGGGTTTGCGTAATGGAAGAATGTGTTACTAATCTCAGGAAAGAGGTCCTTAATGGGAACTATAGGAGGAGGCTCATCCTGAGGGTACTGATTTAAAGAGATCAGGTCCTTAATAAATTCTTCTGGTTCTTGTATTTTAGGACTAGACTCTATAATTTGGCTCTCCTCTATGGTTTCCTCAGGTTAGGCTCTAGCAGCAGTACCTAGGTTCTCTTCCTCTAATTGTTCTTCCACTATAGCTTTAGGCTGGATGTGGTTAGGGTCAACTACCTCTAGGTTGGCTTCTACCTGGTTATCTATTGGATCAGCTAATTCTAGGTCATCTATAGGTATCTCCTCTTCTCCCTCATACTCATCTGCTAAATTCACATCAGCTTCATACACTTCTGCGTTAATGTAAGCCTTGTTAATCAAAGGGATGGTAGGGGAAGGTTGGCTAAGGAAAAATTGGCTAGGTCATAGTTTCTTGTTATGGGCACTAACCCTAGTAGGTTCAGGTTGCCTAAGGAGTAGTGGCTTACTACTGGGTTCATATCTAGGGAAACTAGCCTTATGGGGTTCTGGTCGATGGCCTATGGGTTCGGATCTATAGATCATGGTTCTATTAGGCTTATAGGGTGTGGGTGCATAGGATCTATGGTCATGGGATCTGGAGTCATAGGATCTAGGTTCATAGGTTCTAGATTCATAGGACCTGGGTAGTGTGGGTAAAAGTGGCTCAAGTTTGGATCTAGCCTGGGTCCTACGGGTTTTCTTTAGGATTCCTAGTCGGGCGTTTAGTTGATCAAGTAAATTATGGGTTCGGGTATTTGACTGGGTCAATTGAGTCATCTGGGTAGTCATCTGGGCCATTTGGTCAGCAAGGGCTTTAATCTGGGCTTCAAGATTGTCCATGGATTCAGGCAAAAGTGGAGATGGTGGATGATATGAAACCCCTGATCTAGTGCTCATGCAAGACTCGATCAGACCAACTACAGCTCCTTAGACTTAGAGTCCAAACTAGATACTCAATCAGGTGGCAAACTAGCCTATAGTAACCCTGTACTTAGCAAGGTAGGTGTAAGGGGAGTGTTAGGTCTCTGATTGCCAATCCTAGACATCAATCAGAGATTGGCCAGGTAGGCAGAACAGCACACAAGCCCTTCAGGAATGAATCCCTGAACCACTATTCTAGACACTAAACACAAGGCACACACAAGTTAGCTTGACACAATGATCTGACACTTAGCCCGAACCCGACCAGTTGGTGTCCCTAGCCCACTAGGGCAAATTAAGTCTAATCGATTTTAAGTTAGGATTGGGACTGAATGTAGAGGATGTGGTTTTGGGCTAAGGAGAGATGATCAAATCCTCCCCCCATCCGACATAGAAAGAGTGCCCTTAAAGGTAGTTTATGCAATGATGGCAGGCAGATGATGCAAAATTAGGGTTTAAGTATTTTAGGCAGCTTTTATATATGCATTTTTTTTTTGTTCTTTTGTAGAAATATGATTTGTAGCCAATGACCTAATATGCTAGAAACATACTAAAATAAAAGATATGCAAAGAGATACTAAACAAAACTCTAAATCTTCCAAAATTGCCTTGCTAAAAAATAGAGCCAAAAATTCACAAGCTGTATTTTGACCTGCAGAAACTGCACATATCGAAATAAAATCTGCAAAAATTCTATAAAATACTTTGAATTAAGATGAATCTATAAAAACAAAAATTAGAATTTTTGAAATTCTAAACAAAGAGAAATAATTAAAAGAACAGAGCATATATGGACTATAAAGGATGCAGAAAACAAGCCCTAATCTAAGCTCTGATACCAGATGATGCGGGACAGATATGCATGTGATGATTTTTTTTTTGTATGTTTTTTATTAAGTTGGATGATTAATCCCAAAGAGCAGATTAAGGAACGATGTAGAAGGTTCTATATAAAAATAAGAGGCTACAGCATGCATAACAGGACCTAAAGAGCAAAAGAAAGAAGGATCGCTAGGGCTGAAAAGCCTTGATTAGGGCTAGTTCTCCTACAATAAAACTACTAGTGGCAGAGGGGGTGTACCTGGCAATGTCTGATGTGCCTGGTGAATATCGCAGCGAAGACATCACTCGTCCTTGACGGATGTGGCTTGGAAAACTAAGCCAGAGACCCGCGGATGCCTGGCTTTCTACTCGGTGGTCCGATTGTGGCCCGGTTGGAGTCGTTGGATTCATAGGAACTCGGGAACCTGCAAACAACCATCAAGGGTGAGAAAGCAAGGTTGGAAACAAAGAAAAAATCTCAGAAAAGGCAACAAGGGCATGGGAAGAGGAAGCTTGGAGGTAGGCTAGAATTAGTTGCAACACTGGGAAGAAGAAAAGCTCTCAGAACCCCTTAAGCACACAGCAGGGTAGCACACAGCAGTTGTAGAAAACTCAATTATATTTCATATATCAAAATTGTTCTCTCATACAAGAGACTAGGGTTCTTTAAATAGACCCATAGTCTTGGGCTCCAAGTAAGGATACAAAAGTAATTTCATAAGAGTCTTATTTCTACCCAAACCCTAGCTAGAAAAATAGGAAACATTAGGTAGAAAAAATCTCTAGAAAAACTCCTTCTCTCCTTGCCTTGGTCGGCCAAGAGGGTGACTCTAAGTGGCCGACCAAGGGTGGTCACCATAAGCTCTTGGCGCCCTAGCTCCCTCCTAGGCTTGGGCTGGCCCAATTTTGCTTCCGACTGGTCCAGGACTTCAGGGTTTCTGATTTCTCCTCTTGAGGTCTTCAAATCTTCAATCTGGGTTGGACTTGGGCTATTCTTCCATGTCTCCAATCTGATTGGACTTGGTCTTCACTTGTATGATGTGATCTTGAGTCTTCAGTGTGTTTGGACAGGACTCAGAAAAATAAAATTAGCTCAACATGAGCTGACTAGTATTGGACTGGACTAGCTCAACATGAGCTGACTAATACATGACTCAAATAAAGACAACTTAGATGAACTAAGCTTTACTACAATGGTCTTGAAAGTAGCTAAGTGATCCACAGAGGGTTGAGAAGCCTCTATCTTATTCTGGTGCCTTTGGTGTCTGCACCAGTTATAGGGTTGGGTCCAAGGGTTAAGTTGGTTAGTTGGTTAGCAGTTGAATGGTTAGTCGGTTAGGTGGTTGGCCCAAGAGTTCTAACCACCCATGTAGACTAACAAATCAAGAACTCTAACTAACCAAGTGTCATAATTGGTTTAGTCCAAGAAATCCAAAAGTCCTAACCACCTAAAAAGTTGAGTCCCGACAACATAACCACCTCCCACCTTTTTTGAGAAGAGAGGGGGCGTGTGTTTTGAGATGGACCGGTGAGGCCTCTCGGTTTAGGAGAAGGCCGACGGTTTGAGAGTGGCTGGGAACGCCCCTTGGGGATGGGACCGTGGGGAGACCTCCCGGGTTTCAAGGAGGCCACGGTGATGGGCTGCAGAGAGGCACACATGAAGGAGATATCACGTGGAGGGCTTGGTCTGTGAGAGTACATCACGGGGCTTTGGAGAAGAGATCCTGCATGAGGGAGTCCGCAAGGTGAAGCTTCTTCTCGGGTTTCAAAGAGGAAGGGACGCACATTGAGGTATTGTCCGTGTATGGCGGTACGTGGGTTCTTGGGGCGTGAGGCTTGCACAAGAGAAGACGTGCGGGATGGTGAGAAGCTTCTGGGATTTCAAAAGGAATGCCATATGGGTCTTGTTATCTTGAACAAGGTTCTTCTCCAAATGATTAATAAAGCAATCTCTCTTTTTTTCCTATATCTCTCTTATGTTTTCTTGTGTGAATCTTGAATCCAAGAACGGGTTGCTTCTGCTACGTACAGGTGCTGGTTCGGATCTTCCAATAAATGGGATCAGTGCCTAGAAATCTCAACACAAGGCCTATCCTAGGAGTAGGTCCATGCTTAACCTGGGTGGTGGCATATTACTCTATATATTTCAAAATAAAAAATATATCAAAAAAGTACGAGAAAGTTCTTTTTACTGCTTGAGGAGGATTCATGCAAACTTTCAAGCATATAAGAAGGGTTTCTTTTAAGCCGCATTACACCATGGGATTCATGTACATTGTGCAAATTAATGCCAAATAAAAGGCATGGTTGAATTCTAAATTGTCAAGGTAGATAATTCCTTCTACCGCATGACCTTAGGGAATTCATGTAAATCTTGTGACCATGGGAAATTTTATTTGGTCATACGATATCAGTGAATTCGTGTAAATTGTGGGAATTGATGCCATATAGAAGGCATGGTTGAGTGGTGTCTTGCCAAACGAGCAAAAAAGTTAGGTCGGGTAGAACTTTTCGTGCACGTTAATGTGAGTCTTGGAGCATTTTTCCGAGTTAATTATCTTGTACTAGAAATGTAGCAGGCAATTGGATATGCTAAAGGTTATTAATTCTGAACCTTAATATGTTTAAAAACTCTTTAGTTTACATAATATGTTGTACTAACTAAAACTTTCAAAAACATAACCCTAACCTTTAATAAGTCTTACTAATTATTTTCTGCGAGTTTTATGAATCTTCATTCAACTAAGTACACTTATTATTCAGCCATCGGCAGCATAATATTATTTTCCATTTATTTGATATATTCACAATATCAATTTACTAGGTTAGCTCTTGTTACATTGTTTGATGTAAATTAAGATTGAACTTAATTATTTAGTGATAAGTAGAATGAAAAACTTAGTAGGATCACAAGGATGTGGCTACGTGATACTAAACTTTGTGATCTCTTTGGTTCTCAGAAAGCTAACAAAGTGTTCTGTTTCTATTTTCTTTTCCTTGTAGACCTTTTCAACACTTCTTTGGTCATGTGAACTGGCAAAAGAGAGCACCCAAGGGATTTTTCATTTCTGGATTTTAGGGATTCTTTCCCGGTAATGCGATTCTCTATTATTGAATGATAAGATGACTACTTGCACATCAGATTGCAGCTCCCAACTCCCATCCATTGTTGAATATTGCTCCTTTTCTTTTCGTTATTGCTTGAAAGGCCTTATTTGTTAGGCACAAGTCCACAAGGGTAATGATCAATAGGAAAGCGCCATGTCTCAAAATTATTGTGGTTTTGAAGTCCTAACAAGCATATTCCACGAACGTTGCTTCAAAAGATAATGCCCACATTTCAAATCTATGCAGTCAAAAGAAATATGCTATGAAACCAAACTTCGAAGTTGCAATTATCCATACGTACGGTTCACACATGCGTGCATGCATGCATGCATGCGCACATAAAGAAAAAAAGACCAATAAATGATCATCTAAGGGTTGGAGTTTACATGAGAACAGCTGCCATGGTCAATATATATATTGGGTTTTAAAGGAGCCATATTGATCTCTGGTAGGGAGACTTGCTCTAATAATTAATACAGTGCTTGGAGCGATTCTGGTTTACTGGATGACAACTTTTGAGATCCTATCCGTTACAATTCAGGGAATCAATTCATTAAGAAGAAGATTCTTATGACGAGGCTATAAAACATATATCATGATTTTCATAGACTTGTGAATTGGGATAAAGTCTGTCATCCAAAACAATTAGGAGGGTTGGGAGTTATAAACATCAAGACTCTTAATCTACCCTTCTATCCAAATGGTGGTGGCGATTCTATAATGAACCTCACAGAGACCTTGGAGAAATCTTATAGCCACGACTCACTTTGCAATAATACCACCTAGTCAAATGGCTTTGAAAAAAATACTAAGGCTTCTCCTTCACTGCAAAGTATTTTGAAGCTTGGTAAATGGTTCTTCCAAAGTATCAACTTCTCCATCCTGATCAAACTGCCTTCTGGTCTGGCACATGACTTCTTAAAGAACCACTCAAGGACCGCTTTCCTACTCTATTCAAGCTTTTTGATGAGTTCGAGCTTCTATATCATTCTTTATGGGAATTCTTTCGGACTCTCGTCATACGATCCACTGCCTTACAAACCAAGCTAATGAAGAAATGAAAAGCTTTGCTCGACTCATTCCTTCAGTAGCTCTTTCTACATCTAAAGATGTTTTTTGGAAATGGTCTGCAAACCAGAAGTTTACGGTTAGAAACTTGTACCATTTTTTGAGCCACGATGGGTTAGAGGAGCCAACTGGCACCCTTAATCTGGAAGCTTCCGATCTTTAAATAGAATAAATTTTTTTGTTGACCATGTTATAATGATTAAGTTCTGACCGTAAAAAATTTGAGAAAGTGGAACTGGCAGGCACCAATGTCATGCACAAACTATAGACTAAGGTTGGAACTGGGCCGGGCTGGCCCGAATTCGGGTCGGGCTTCGGGCCATGCTTTCAGTAATTCGGGCCAGGTTTCGGATCCTATAACAGAGTCCATTCAATTTTCGGGTCAAGCTCGGTCTCTTCTTTGGCCCGGCCCGAACCCAGTCTCAGGCCCGTCCATTTGGCCTGAATCCAATACTATTTAAACGTTTAACCTGAGCCACCTCTCACCTCTCAGGCTCTCACCATCTTAGGCTCTTACCAACTTAGGCTCTCTCCGGCATCTCCGCTCTCGGTCATCCCCACCGCTATTCCTAGCTCCGTGCAACCCCACCACTATCCCGAGCTCCGATTTCCCTCCCTCGACCCGGACAGTCAGCACGCGGGCCCGACATCCCCTCCGCCCGCAAGACCCCGTAGCCCACTAGCTTCGATCTCCCTCCTCGACCCCGGCACACGCACTCGATGCCCCCTCCCATCCCCCCGACATGACCCCGCAGCTGTTTCTATCTCCAATCTCCTATCCCAGATCCGATCTCCCTCCTCGATCTCGATGCATGTACCCAACGCCCCCTCCGCCGCCACACGACCCTGTAGCCTGCCCCCATCGGCTCTAATCTCTCTCCTCGGTCATGGGACCCCCCTTCCTGGCACCAATCTCCTTCTCCCCGGCTCCGGTGACTGCACGCTCGCCCTATCACGCCCAGCACCTCTTTTTTTTTTTTTTGGGGGGGGGGGGGTGGGGGGGGTTTCGTCATTCCGATGATCGTGGGCCTCTTCGATTCGGGCCGGCCCATCGAGCTCGGGTCGGGCTCGGGCCTGATGTTTTAAAAAAATTTCGGGCCTAGGCCTGGCCCGAAGCCTGAATTTTTTTTGGACCGAGCTCAGGTAGGGCTGTGGCCCGGTCCGACTTGGCCCACTTCCAGCCCTACTGTAGAGAGGAAGACAAAATAATGGACCACCTCTTCTTAACTTGCCCTTTCGCTGCTCTAATTTGACAACACCAGCCAAACCTTCTATCCCTCCCAAGTCGACATGATCAGCAAAATAATCTATGGTCCTCATGGAGATCATGTTAGTAGTTAAAGCAGGAAAGTACATACATATGTGTATATTTATATAATTTTTAAAAATATTTGAAAATTATTTTTGTGGTATGAGTGTGGCAAAATAAAATTTATGTAACAAATTAATTATAAATACAATAAAATAGAATCAGGAAGTCTGCCTGGGAGGTGGATAGATTTACTGTTCTAAAGAAGATTTGGCTCCCTTCTCGTGCAAAGACTGATGGACCATACGCTCTCCTCCAAGGTACAATCCAGAAGTCAAAAACTTCAATGCCTGTCGGTAGCATGATCTCGAACGGAGACCGATTAGTTCATTTTCAGTTCAAAAAATTTTTAAGTGGAGAAATTAGAAAGAGAAAGACTTTAAAAATAATATTGGAATAGAGAAGTATTAGAGAAAAATATTTTGGATACCTTTAAATACTGGGATAGAGACTTATTTATAGCCTCACAACTCTAAAGAAAATTTCCAAAATATTCTCAAACTAGTCGTTATGGCAGTTACAAAATTTAATTTGAAATTAATTAAAAATTAGCCATTATCATATTGAATAAGAAATGAATAGAATGGCCATTATGATCATTATAAAATTAAATATGAAATTAATGAAATAATTAAAATAAAAATAGTTAAAATAAATAAATAAAAATAATGAAAACATGCGTACCCGCATGCTGCGTGCGCGCGGATCGCATGCATTGCATGCGAGGAAGGGGGAACCTTTTTTATTTTATTTTTTTAATATACGAAAATATCAACAATCTCCCTAAAAAATAAAATAAAAAAATAATATTATTAAACTCAATAAATAATATAAATTTTTTGAACTTTTACTGTGCTTAGTGCAAGTACCTTCTAGATTTGAACTTGCATTTAGTATAAAATACATACAGTATGAAGATGAGCTGATCAAAATGTGGGGTAGCGCTATCTAGGCCATGCGCTTACCTTGATTTTCATGAGAGTTACTAGGGATTCGCCAGGATCCCATAGTTGCGGCCTCACGACTACTCTCACTAAGGTAGTTCCTCCAAGGGTACATGCGATAGAATTGTACATCCTGAACTTACAGTCTTGGATCTATTAAGAGCTATGCTCAACCTAACCATCACAATAGAGTACCTTACTATAGGAATAGGGTGGAGACAGACTCCTAAAAATGGTGCTCCTAGATATCACCTCAGAGATCGTTTCCCTTTAAACCTTAATCATGGGATAATCATAACGGAAGGGATCCACTCTGGTGACTAATATATGGGCTTAAGCCCAATTCTCCTCGAGTTTCAGATACAGCAAGCCTTCAAAAGATCTTTGGTCAAAAGATTTACTAGATATGTTTTTTTTAAAAAAATATACTATAAATAATAGTGGTTTAGTATGAGAAAATATTAACAAACGGAAATCAGAGTGCTGTAACATCTCACACTAATAGTTTCAACCTTCCTATACAGCATGGTATATCAGGTAATGGAAATGCCACTTCAGGGACTGGTACTTTGTGCCATCATTGAAGCTTCTTTGACCTCTATGTTCATATCTTAAAAAGAAAGGATTTTTTTTTAAAAAAAAAGAAAGGATTTTTTTTTTAACAAAAGAAGAAACTTAACATTAAGATATAGCTACATTGCCTTTTAGTTTTTTAGCTTAGGATGATCACATTTGGTATGAGGATTGAGCCATGATCTAAAACTTCATTTGAAAGAAAATGCTATCCTCCTTCCAAGTTTCATGAACTAAAGTTTCATTTGACATAAGGATAGATCCAAAGTTAAATGGACAAGTTTTAAATGGTAATTGAAGTTTGAATTTGGACATTTATATATATGTTCAAGATAAATAGTAAATAATGGAAAGTATACTAAAATGTTTTGCTACTTCCAACCCTAGCATAGATTATTTTCATCAACTTCCACATAAATCATGCTTGCTAGCTTTTTTTCTTTTTTCATTTTTATCTTTTAATAACTTATTTCTTCAAGTCTAGGCAGTTTCAGATTAAATCAGCTAATATGAAATGACATGGCAAAAACATTTCATACCAAGACTGGTCAATATGTACTTTGAGAACTGCACCAATAATGAACCTCCATGGATCACAAAGTTTAGGATTATGCAGTTGTAAAATAAACTATGAAAAGATAAATACTAACATTTCAAGAAGATAAAATAAGCAATAGGGTGCAATGAAAGGTATGCTATAGTGCTCATATGACATGAACTAAACATCCTACAAATCTATCTTGCCAACTTGGTACTAGACCCATACCAGCAACATCCTGGTACAGTGTCAGTACATCTCATACCTGGGTTAGTTTGTAGTGCTAATACTCGACATGGCCCCCATACTGCATGCTGATTCGATGCTAGTATGGTAGACCCGGTATGCAACAGTACCAATCGGTACAGCATATCAGTCTAGCAAATTATAATAGAAAAGAGCAATATCATGTCAAACAGAGATACGAATAGTCTGGACAGGTTTCCATGGAACATTCAACAATTGCACACAATATATTGGTTCATGTGAAAATCACAACAAGAATCCAAGTTGACACGAGTATAAATTTATTACAAAATTAAGTCTATAAATGAGTGTAAATAAACAAGGATTCCTCTTGAAATGGATGCCATGATGGCATTACACATAACATTGATGTTCTTGATATGGCAAGACTGCTGACATGGAGAACACCTCGGATCCAGCTGGCAGCGAAGCAGGTAGATGTCACAACGTCGAATTTCTTTCCGAGCTCCTTCGCCATGTGGCTCCCCAAGGGTCATGCCCATATTGGCCAAAGTCGAGCTCCCTCTGCTCCTTCGCTAGGTGACTCCCCAAGGGTCAAGCCCACCTCGACCGAAGTAGAGCTCCCTCCGCTCCTTCGCCAGGTGGCTCCCCAAGGGTCGAGCCCACCTTGGCCAAAGTCTAGCTCCCTTCGCTCCTTCGCCAGGTAGCTCCCCAAGGATCGAGCCCACCTCGGCCGAAGTCGAGTTCCCTTCGCTCCTTCACTAAGTGGCTCCCCAAGGGTCGAGCCCACCTCGGTCGAAGTCGAGCTCCCTCTGCTCCTTCGCCAGGTGGCTCCCCAAGAGTCGAGCCCACCTCGGTTGAAATCGAGCTCCCTTCGCTTCTATGCCAGGTGGCTCCCCAAGGGTCGAGCCTACCTCGGCCAAAGTCGAGCTCCCTCCGCTCCTTCACTAGGTGGTTCCCTAAGGGTCGAGCCCACCTCGGTCGAAGTCGAGCTCCCTCCACTCCTTCGCTAGGTGGCTCCCCAAGGGCTGAGCCCACCTCGATCGAAGTCGAGCCCACTCCTCGGAAGGATCATGAAAAGGACAAAAACATCAGCACCAAGCCTGCCATCGAAGCCGGCGCGCACAGAGCGGCACGTCCAGTAAGGCACCCCAAAGCTAGAGAGGTGCGCCTACCCTTGTTTGCACCAGTTGGGGAGGAGTGCCCCGATCGAGGCACCAGGTCCTACAGCCGACCACCTGTACCACCCAGAAGGAGAAGGCTATGTTAGGAACCTCAGATCCAAGGACGGCTACCCCCGGATCGAGGCCCTGCTAAACTTTCCCAGCCATGATAATCCATCGGGAAAACAAGGCTCATAACATAACTTCCTACTATAAAGGGAAATGACCTCGGGAGCATGGCCGATGGATGTCGTTAACCTTCGAGCACCTCAAGAGGGGAAAAATAGAGGCAAGAAGCGGGGAGAGCTAATGATCTAAAAGGAGGACCCAGCAGGCGAGAACAATATAAGCAAAGAAAAGGAGGAGAAGGAGAGAGAAGCAGAGAAAGTGCACGGAGGCTATCGCGAAACTCCCGGAGAGAGTTCCGACAGACACGACTGTCATGACTCGAGCCTTACTCCTCTCCTACCCTTCCTACTCCATCTTTTACAAAATCTCTCCTTCAAGCATGGTGATCAAAGAGGGAGCTATCTTGAAGGATTTATTCCTCTTTACCGTCCGCTGACTTGATCGTCAGAGTGCCCCCGCTGGGATCCCCGGCTCGGATCTCTAACTCTATTTTGTAGGACTGGGTATCGCTAGATTATGGAAAACGAGGCTGTCATCCGACACCACATCCGAGCTGCGGGCCATGACAATAAGGGCGGCAACAGATTGGCGCACCAAGTAGAAGGAAAGCCCTTATCCAGACAAGCCCCCTGCAACTTTGAGAATAGCTCCGCTTGAAGCATGGTGGTAACTCACACGTGAAAAGCCTCCACTAGCCGAGCAGGGGATGCCCCTTCTCCCGTGGGCCCATGTAGCCCAGAAAGGGAGCTACCCACTCCAGCACAGCCACCCCCGACAGATGGCCAGTACGCATGCTCACCTAGCAGATGCAGGTTCTGGCCATGGCCGTGAGGTAGCTGCAGCACCAGCAATGCTCCTTGGTCACCCAACCACAGCCAGGAACCCCTGTGGCCCAAGTCGCCGGCCCCCGCGATAGCGTGTGCTCTATCCAAGGCAGACCGTAGCATCCGCGGGCCATAACTGATCCCTGGGGGAGTCACCTGATCCCCGCGAAGAGAAATCATTTTGGGTTGGCTGATCAGGAGAGCCGGTCCCCGGTGGATAGCAATGCCTTCGTCAAGCATGGAAAACGCTGCCAAGGCAAGGCTCCCCATCGCGACCATCTTCAACTGTCAATCCCATCTTCTCCAGTGGCCTCAGTGGAAGGTTCCACTAACGAGGCCATTAGGCGCATGGCCGAGCGGTGCCTAAAAGAACAAGAGCACAAGCTGGTGGAGCTTTCCCGCCAGTTCGCCAACATGCAGGGCTCCTCCAAGGAGCCAGCGGCTATGATGCCCGACCCCCCTTCTCCCGGAAAATCCAAGAGGAATCGATCCCGAGTCAGTTCTGTATGCCTCAGGTGGATCCCTACGACGGGACCACCAACCCCCTAGACCACCTATAGAGTTATAAGGCTCTCATGAGGATTCAGGGAGTGACGGACGCCCTCCTGTGCATCACCTTTCCGGCCACCCTCCGGAAGGCTGCTCGAGTCTGGTTCACCCGCCTCGAGCCCGAAAGCATTAACTCCTTCCTGCAGTTGGAGAGAAGGTTTGTGGCCCACTTCGATGCCTATCGGAAGGTGCCACGAGAGGTGGATAGCCTCTTTTCTATTATGCAGCAAGATCATGAGCCCCTACGGGACTACGTGACCCGCTTCAAAGCTGCTGCCCTTGAGATCTACGGTCTGGATGAGCCCGTCGCCATTCTGGCATATAAGAGGGCTCAAAACCTCCCACCTGACCTACTCTGTGGATAAAAAGCCATCGAAGATGTACTCTGACCTTCTCCTCCGCATCCACAAATACATCCATGTCGAGGAGGCCGATCGCACCAGAAGGGAACTGGATGGGAAGCCTCCGAAGAAGCCGACCTCGAGAGAAGCACCCGGGATGTGAAGACCTGGTTCATCCATGGACTTTCGGTCAGGACCAAAGTTGAAGGGTGGTCCCATCTCGAAGCAGACTTTCACTCCCCTCCTTGCTCCGAGGTCAAAAATCTTGATGGAAATTAAGGGCGAGCACTACTTACGCCGACCTCCCCCACTGAAGTCGTCAAGTGGTCATGATAGGATGAAGTATTGTCAATTCCATCGTGACTACGACCACGATACCGAGGACTATCACAACCTGAGAAGGAAAATCGAAGACCTGATAAGGAGGGGCTACCTCAAAAAGTTCGTGAGGGGCGAGGCCCTGGCGAAGAATCAGCCACTTGCAGCTCTTCCCCCTTTCCCTGCACTTGATAATCAACCCACCGAGAAGCCTGTGGGTAAGATATGTTGGGGGATAGAGCGTGCCCTTAAGAGAGCCCGGGAGAGAGAGAGTCTAAAAAATGTTCTGTCCTTTATGAAGGGAAAGGAAAGTGAGGAAGAAAATGTAAATAATGATGACGTCTGGTCGAAATGACCGTTGCCAGGCATCCTGTAAGGCGGATTATGATCGATAGTTGGAGCTCGACTGATATCCTTTTTTTATGATGCTTTCTCTCAGATGAACTTGTCATCTGATCGACTGAGGCCAGTGCACACCCCTCTCATGAATTTTACTGGAGATTCTGTGCGAGTCGAGGAAGAGATCACTCTCCCCGTCATAGCCAGGTCACCACCCCAACAGAGTATGGCCATAATGACCTTCACAGTCGTTAGGCTACCATCACCTTACAATGTAATCCTTGGCCATCCCGGGCTTAACTTGCTTGATGCGGTCATATCTACCAAACGGCTATTGGTGTAGTTCCCGACCCCCTTACAGCGTAGGAGAGATGAGGGGGGCACCTTAGCCAGTCTAACATTGCCTTCAAGCCATCCCCAGGGCTCAGAGCGCCGAGGACGATCCCGGTGTCAACAACCTCGACCAAAGGGCACAGGACCCTAGGGGTGGCCCCGTCGAATGCCTTTTGATGTATCCCCTTAGCTCAAACCCATTGAAGATGGTGCAGGTAGGAGCCCAGCTACTAGAAGAAGAACAAGCTTGCCTGCTGAGTTTCCTCCGAGCGAATGCGGATGTGTTCGCTTAGACTGTGGATGATATGCTAGGGATTTCCCCTGACATCATCACTCACAAGCTGAATGTTGACCCGAAGTGCCACCCAGTTCGGCAGAAGAAGAGAAGCTTTATCTCGGAGAGGCAGAAGGCAATCAACAATAAGGTGGAGAAGCTCCTCACGACCGAGTTTGTTCGTGAAGTACAGTACCCCAACTAGCTGGCAAACATGGTCATGGTCAAGAAGAGCAATGGGAAGTGGAGGATCTATGTAGACTACACCGACCTCAATCGTGCTTGCCCGAAGAACAGCTTTCCACTTTTGAAGATTGACCAACTTGTGGAAGCCACCTCAGGGCACCGCTTAATCTCTTTCGTGGATGCATTCTCTGGGTACAACCAGATCTGAATGTATCCGGAGGACGAGGAGCACATTGCCTTCATCAAAGACCGTGGGATGTAATGCTACAGAATGATGCCTTTCAGCCTGAAGAATGCTGGCGCCACATACCAACGGCTAGTCAACAAGGTCTTTAAAGACCAGATCGGCCGCAACATTCAAGTATACATGGATGACATGCTCATTATGAGCAGGCCGACCTCAGACCATGTTGATGACCTGACGAAGACCTTTCATAACCTTCGCCTTCAACAAATGAAGTTGAACCCGGCGAAGTGCACTTTTGGCATAGTAGCTAGAAAGTTCCTTGACTTCATGGTCACACAGAGAGGGATCAAGACCAACCCAGAAAAGGTCCAAGCAATTCTTGATATGGAGCATCCCACCTCTAAGAAGCAAGTCCAGTGACTCATCGACCGTATAACGGCCCTGAGCCGGTTCATCTCGCGGTCTACCGATCGCTGCCAACCCTTCTTCAAGGCACTGTTCACCTGGACAAAGGAGTGCTAGGAAGCCTTCGAGGAGCTGAAGAAGTCCCTGGCATCACCACCACTACTCTTTCTGTTGGAAGATGGAGAAGAGCTCCTCCTCTACATGGCAGTCGCCCTAGGAGCTGTCAGCTCGATTTTGGTCCACATAGACAAGGACAGAGTTCAGAGGCCAGTTACTATACTAGCAAGCTCCTCCGTGATGCTGAGGTCAGGATTCTCACTCGAGAAGTTAATTTTTGTGCTCATCATGTCTGCCCAATGCCTCAGGTCTTACTTCCAAGCACACCCGATCGCGATTTTGACAGACCAACCATTAAAAGCCATACTTAACTGTCCTGACACATCTAGACGTCTGGTGAAGTGGGCGCTGAAGCTCAGCAAATTTGACATTACCTACCGGCCGAAGTTGTCTATGAAGGCAAGGTATTGGCGGACTTCCTGGTCGAGTGTGCAGGCCTAGGCGAAGAGCCAGAGGAGATCTCCCAAGAGCAACAGACAAGACCTGAACTAGAGGGGGATATCTAGGTCCTGCACGTGGATGGAGCATCCAACACTGAGGGAAGTGGAGCCGAACTCATTCTCACCAACAGTGAAGGAGTCGTCACTGAATATGCATTTCGTTTCCATTTCTCAGCCACCAACAACTAGGTGGAGTATGAGGCGCTTCTCGTGGGACTGAAAGTCTCTCGTGAGCTGGGCATACTTAACCTGAAAGTCTTCACCGACTCATAATTGGTGGCCGAGTAGATCTTGGAAAACTTTAGGGCCTGGGACCCTCAAATGTCGAAGTACCTTGAGCTGGTACGCATAAGTGCAGCGAGCTTCAGATGCTTCAGCATCTCCCACAGTCCATGTGGGGAGAATGCTTGCATCGACACCATCTCCTGGCTAGCGACCCTACCGGACTCGTCCTTGGGGTGCGTCTATATTGAGCATCTTTAGGCCCTAAGCTACGAGGCATCCAGAGAAGTCCAGCAAGTCACCCCGGAGCCCAGCTAGATGGACAAGTATGTTAGGTACATTGC
Organism: Areca catechu; assembly: GCA_021397845.1. Lineage (NCBI taxonomy): Eukaryota > Viridiplantae > Streptophyta > Magnoliopsida > Arecales > Arecaceae > Areca > Areca catechu. The sequence continues at coordinate 33,997,360 of CM038041.1, forward strand.
CGACGGTACCTTGCCCAAAGATCACATAGAGGCCAGCCTCATCAAGAGGAAGGCCACATGATTCATGCTGATGGACGGGCAACCTTACCGAAGTTCCTACTCCTATGAACTCCTGAAGTGCCTGAGACCCTCGGAGGTAGC